>OU026114.1:22862500-24293750 GCA_907269095.1 Blastobasis adustella
CGAAGATGGGGAAAATTCTAACGCCATTCCTGAAGTATCTGATACTCCCAGAAGATCAGTCCAACAAAGGCGACTGCCTCGTCACCTCAATGATTATTACTTATGATTGTGATAGTTATGTTGAGAAAACTTAGGAGGGAAGAATGACGTGCATATTCTAGGATATGTGCCTATTTTGCTAGGATACATACATTCATTTACATGCAAATTTCAAGTTAAATAGAGCCAAGTTTTCCGTTGGTTTAATCGCTTATCTTATATATCACAAGCCAAAGTGGAATGTATTGCTAATTTTTTTTTTATCCGGCAGACAAACAGGCATGCGGGCCACTTGATGGAAAGTGGTCACCACCGCCTATGGACATCAGCATCACCAAGGGTGCTACTAATGCGTTGCCCGCCGTTCGCATAATGGGGATGAGTAGCCAGCCCACGGCGGGTGGTGCGATGGCGGAATTGTGCTGTGGGCACCAGATCAAATAATTCCTCAGAACACTTCCCATTGTACAGCCGGTAGAACACACACAGGGAGCCAAAGTCCCTTCGATCAGCCAGTGGTTCCAACTTGCCTGTCAGTACGCTATCGTCGACAATTCGTACGGCGCGCCTCTATGGAATCCAAGTGATTAAGCAGGTCGGCGGTTTCCCCGGCCCAAAGATGATAACAATACTCCATATGTGGCCGCACCTGTGCCTTATACAGCAACAGGCGCTATTCTGGGGTGAAGTATCGCTTAGACCAGTTAAGCACATCAAGTTTTTTCGAAGCTTGTTTAGCCTTACAATTCAGGTGACTTCGGAACCGCACGTCGTCTGATATGTCGACACCAAGGATCCCGATACTTTCTGAGATGGAGAGGGATGTTCCTTGGAACTGCGGCATCATGACAAAAGGATCCTTTTTGGCGGAAAAGCGCAGACCTGCGTCTTAGAGGGGTTGAATTCCACCAGGTTCAATCTGCCCCATTGAGCAACTTGCTCCAAGGAGTGTTCAATCTCTGACACAAGTCTTATTCGGCTTTTCGACACCACGAAACGAGAAATATTCGCACGGCCAGTATAACGAGCATCTGAAGTACTGTCATCTGCATAGCAATGAATACTGGGAATATTCAGCATATCATTGATATGCAGAAGAAACAGCGTGGGAGATAGCACTGAGCCTTAGGGTACTCCAGCATTAATACTCTTGGTATCGGAGCAGCATCCGTCGATAACGACTTGGATGCTCCGCCCAGACAGAAAGCTGGATACCCAATTGCAGAGTCCCTCGGGGATATCGTACTTCGGGAGTTTTGTTAGCAGTGCCCTGTGCCAGACCCGATCAAATGCCTGGGCTATATCAAGGCTGACAGCCAGAGCCTCCCCATTGCTCTAGACAGCCTCAGCCCACCGGTGTGTTAGGTACACAAGAAGGTCACCAGTTGACGGTCACTGATCAGCTAGTGATCCTTGAGGTATCCAAGGAGCTGGATATTGATGACCCGCTCCATCACCTTAGAGAGCAAGGAGGTTACCGCTATAGGCCTGTAATTTGATGGGTCTGAATTGTCACCCTTCTTGGGTATCGGATGCACATGGGCTAACTTCCACGAAGACGGCACCGTTTCTGAGGTATAGGAAGCTTAAATAGGCGCATTAACACGGGAGACAACTCGGGAACACTCATAGAATAAAGTCAATTTTTGTGTCACGCCGTTTGGAAAGCGGAGCGACGCATAACAATTATATAAGTGATACAATAATGGGCCTTATTCTATGAGCAATACATTCCACTATGACTTGGTCTGGCGATTTTTGCTTCTGAATTTAGACGACTGGTTTTAGCCAAGTCTAATAAGCGTCTAAGAGCTAACTTTCCAATCTTCTTGTTCGCTTCGCTCAAAAAAGAGTTCGAGATTGTGATGGACACTTTACATTTCATTAGATGTGTCAAATTCTGATTTTCAGTTAGAGGTTAAGCACGTTGTGTATAGAATTTATCATACAAGTTCACTAGATATTACGAATTAACTTCTTCTTTGCAATAACAAGCTCTTAATTGCATCTTATACATATTAAAATTGTATGTAACTTGTTGATATATTTTCAGTTTACGCTACACATAACAATGGCAACTAGTATGCTGGAAAAGCTAACAAGAAGTTCATCTCTACTAACAAGTAAAGTGAGTAAAGTTTAGAATTTCAAAATGCTCAGAGCACTGGACTACATTACTTCATTTTGGATGACTGTATTTAAAAATGTGTATGGGAAATTAGAGAAGGAACACGAGTTGTTTTTTCAAGTACAGTCACTTAGTATGTATTTTCAGCAATTCATTTTACACATACTATAATCGCAATAAAAATAAGAGACGCAATTATACATATATTTATGGTGGATAGTCCGCATTCCTACTTTTCGTCCTCCACTTCTTCCGGTCTACAGCATCCTTACGTCGTAGGGCATCGGACTCAGCGATAACAATCCATCACATCCTGGGTCTCTAGTAGGGTTGATGAGGAAGTGTTTATGAGAAAGAGATGCGGATAAAGAAGTAGTTACGTTCCGATTTTGACAATGACATATTTTACTTGGGTTATCCCTTACAATACCATACCATTCTAGTTCCACTGTCATCTGTATCTACCACGAATTCAAATTCTGAATCAGGGTATTGGGAAGTCTTGGAAACTACCATGAAAAATGTTACCTTAAAAACTCCGACAACGTAATTTACATTAGTCTTTCGAAAGTAGCTGGCGCGTTGCATATACCATATGGCATAACATGAAACTGCCACAACAAATAGAAAGTAGAAAATGTAGAAAATGTCATCATCTCTTTATGGCTAGGATATATTTCCACCAATGCATTGTAGATCGTTGGCAGTGGTTTGCTGTATTTTTAATTTGTAACTTTTTACTGGTTGACGGCTTAGTAGCTTTATTCCATCCCACTTCTGCCACCAAAACGATACAAGTTAGGTGTTCGTTATGATTGAAAATGAAAGCAACGTTAATGAACTGAGACAAAGCTAGCCTACAATAAAACAATTTTCCCTTAAAATTGCCGGCGATATATTATTAGAAGCAAGTTTCAGTTAAAAAGAATATACAATAAAAATACCGTCTCGGGGTGCCAATCAGTTACTGCCGAGACTCTCTATCTCCATGCTCGGAGTCCCCAGCAAAAGGTCTTGGTACTGTACTAAGTACTGAAAAGTTTTGTAACTAAAACTACATTGTGCTACATCGTTGCTACTGGTGAAATCGGATCTAGTATTAATTTATTTTGACGTATATTTCCTTGTTACGGATAGTTGTGATTTAAACGCTGAACGAAGTTTTTAGTGGCTTCCAAGAATTCCCAACTCAAGTCCACTTGATTCCATACAATGCCGGCCTGTTCGTATTGTTGAAAGCCCCTTGCGGACTCACATTATATAATTATATAATGGTGCTGCCATATTAGAGTGATGTCATGTTACACGACTTTACATTAGATGCTTGCGTACCGAATGATGCGTGACGCGTCAGACGCGTCATTACACGCCACACACGCCCGTGGGATTTGGTCGCTTCAGCGACGTCACGTAAGACAAGTATGCTGCTAAGAGAGCTGATGTTCCATGCATCATGTGCGTCACATCCCATCACTCTACATTTAGTCGGGTATACGCGAAAGTATGCGTCCGTTATAATTTCAGCCAGTCCAGCACTGTTCGCCCCAGCACGAGTGTACTGGTCGTCAATTAAGCTGTAATTTACGTCCAGAGGCTATCTTTTCTATTGTATGTTCGAGTCCATAACAAATAAGTACTTTACAAGGCTCTAATATACAAACTTAACATTAGATTATCTTTTCAGGAATCACTTTTAAATTGGACAGCTAAGTGGGACAGTTTAAAAACATACTTATTGCTTGAATTCTCATTCAGTGCAAGTAATTATAATTATGATTTGTTTTCGCAGATTGTTTATCCCGGTAAATATTGAAAATTTTAATTTATTTTATTTTTTATTTACTTATTTTATTTTGATCTTGTGACTCACTCCAAAAACTAAGAGAATTGCTGTTGAAAGTATTGAGCCATGTCAACGGTACAATTTCGCCTCCCTTTTCGGGTTTTACCGCTTGTACAACGGTGTTTGTTTTGAGAAACCATCTCACATGATACCCAAAGCCACCGTTCTGTCATTGCAAAGCTCGCGACAGTCAGTCACCACATGTAAAAAGCCAAAACACCACAATCTTTTTATCAAGGATTCTGATAGGAACACGCTTCCAACAATACAGCGTATCCTGGCAGAAGGCGGAAATTAATGCCAGTATGATGATATTTCAAAGGTAATGGATAATTTTCACAGAGATTTGATTTATTATCAAAAGTATAAATTGACATTATGTAGGAAGTTCCAGAACAATTTAGGTTGTTTGAACTCGAAACTCGACATTAATGAAACGTTTTAATTTTAGATAGTCTCTGCATGGTTATCATATTATTTGCCTATAATTAGGATACTTACCGTATTGGCCGTGTGGTGTTCGGCAGAGTAGAATAGCACCAACCCCTTACACTTGTGGGTGTCGTACAAGGCGACTAATGTTTTCGATACAAAATATTTAAAGTCTCCGTATGCTGGAAAATAGGAAGCAGTATTTTCCATTGTTATATTTATAAAACTGCGATCTCCAACCCGCCTGCCAAGCGTGGAGATTATGGCAATGCCCTCCCCTTTCGCGGGAGAGGCCCTAAGTCCTGCAGTGGACTGTTATGGGCTGTGAAGAAGAAGGGTACTTACAGCTTACCATCAGGCGGGCTGTCTGCTCGTTTGTCACTGCTTATAATAAAAAAATATAACGGCTCCCAATAAAAAATTACGAACGGAGTTATATCGCAGCCGCAAGGTGGCCGATTTGACATCTCTGTTAGGGCAGATCATTCGATCTCACTAGTCGACACGCTAAGAAGATAAAGATTCGATCATCGAGGACAGCATGCAAAAGACCGACGGTATAGACAATTTCAAAATTAAGTATCGTTATTATTTTATTGGCAGTACAGCGCCACAAATCTAGAACTAGTGTCGCTTTTTTTAAATGTCATTTTGTTATCAACAACAATGCCGCCGTCACTGGGTCTGCCAATATAATAATCTAGGACACATACCTAGTATTATTGTCATTATCAAATAAAACCAGACAAACATTTTAACTGTAGCCTTTTATTAATACGTGCTTTACATCATCTTTACTTTTTGTTTAGCCATAGATCATAGACCACCATAGACGTCTCTGCTCTACTAGTGTTGGTCCTGATACTAGTGTTGTACACAACTTAGCATACCACATCTTCCTCTTTCAACATACAAATAATTAGTTTATCAACATATGCATCAGCATATCTTAATGGTATAAATAAATAAATAAATATGCTTGGACTAATTAACACAACGGCCGAGAATCGAACCCGGGACCTCTGCGTGGCGACTGGCATGTTAACCAACTGAAACCACTTGACTCAGGTCGTCAAACATAATTATTTAAATATCTTGGACGAACAAGATACCTTCGATGCCTATCACTACTTCTTATTTGAGTATTGTTAGAATTACCATTCTCTCCATGAGATACCTTCTCGAAATGGGTTACATTACCATCACTTACCTCTTCCTCTGTATGTTTTTCAATATTATTATCAAGTACATCAAAGTTTCGATATTGTGGTAATTTATTTCAAAAGAAGGCTTTACTCTTTAACGTGTTTCTCCTTAAAGTGTGGCCTTCGTTGTCTCTATATATTAATGATCTAGGACACTCATGGATGTCTACTACTTTCCCAGGAATCCAGATGTTATCCTCCCAATAAACAATATTTTGGCCACGATGAAACCTATGATTACTACATTTTGCAGTTTTATCAAAATTTCCCTTGTTGTTTCTTATGAACATCCTCAAAATTATCAACAACTTTTGTGTTGTAAATATATAACGTTTGGTAAGCTAAGCGATACAACGTTCAGTTTTATTGTTACATGAATTGTTGCCTATGCCCATCATTTTTATTGTATTAGTAAGAATGCTTTCTAGACGTTTTAATTCGTTCATGAGAGACTGGGTAATAAAACTGGATTGGCTACCGCAGTCTAAAAGTGCTCGAACAGTAGTTTTCTGTCAAATAGAAGGATTGGCTACCCTGTTCAGAGCATGACATGATAGATTGGATCGCTAGTAAAATTTACAGTCACGTCAGTTGGTGCAGTGGAATCTGTTTTCAGTTGTGTCGCTGGTGCTGAAAGTCGCTTTTTGTGCAGTAATGTGTTATGTCGCTTTTGACATTCATGACATGATCGTACGCAGAGTTTGATTGAATGGCCTGGACATAGACAGTTTTAGCATAATTTTAATTTGATAGCATCTGTTATCCGTTGTTCGGGAGAGTTCGATAAAAACATTGGACAGCTGTATATTTTGTGTGCTCCTTTGCAAACAACACAAACATTGATATACGTATTACCTATTGTGTCTTGCGTGACTGAGGATGATTTTGTATCGTGTTTTGTACTTGGCGTGGATGATGCAAAAGAATGACGTTTGAATTTATTGTATGTTTGCGTGTGTATTTGTTTGTTTGTGTTTATTGTATATTTGTATTTTTTTTTGTGCATGTGTCTCTAAAATATCGGCACGATTCTTTAGAAATTTGAAAAATTTGTCGGGTGTAGGCATCTCCTTGAGAAGGTTGCGATGTTCTTCCCATTTCAAACTAACAAAATAATGAGGGTATCCCACTTCTCGGTAGGTTGCCCTAGACTGGACAATGCTTGCAAGTATAGACTTGCAAGCATTGTCATTGTTGTTTCTAAAGATAAACGTTGTCGATTATAGCTCGTAAAGAACGATCAGCCTCGCGTTGAATCGGTTGTATGTAAACAATAAATTAAGGTGTGTAGTGTGTGCACTCCCTCACCCTTCTTTTAGTATATATAAGGTGCAACCTTATTGTAATATTAGCCAATATACGAGTATAACTCATCAGTTGTGTATCATTTAAATCTCCTATTGCATCAATCAATCAATCTCATCTCCTAGATGATTATTGATTAATTGTCTCGTATTATTGTATAGTAACGTTTGCAGAGTAATTCCCAAGCTTTCGTATAATTGGTGACGGATACCTCGAAATTTGAGATGACACGAGCAGCGTTCCCAACTAAGTACGAGCTCAAATAATGAAATTTGTAAATAGGCAATAAGTCGTCGTTATCATGAATCAAGGATTTATCTCGAAATTCCAACCATCGGTTTTATGATCTATCGAATTTGCTTACTTCATTTTGGGAAGGTGGGCGAGAACGAGATTAAAGAAACGAGCAGCTTTGCCAATCACAATTAGCTACGTTAACAATCGATTGCGCATAAGCGATGCACGTAGTGAAACGATGTTCGATTGAATTTTACTGTAGTAATTCCTCATCTAAAGATTCGGAATTAAGAACCTCTATCTGGTCTCGCAACGAATCGAATCAAAGTTGTAAATTTTGTGAGTTTGAGATATAATTCTAAATGAATAAAATTTCGCTAAGATAAGGCACACTATTAATTAAATCCAAATAGTTTTTAAACGGGGTTAAACGACCTTTTATAGATCTACGCTTGTAGCAAAGATCCTTTAACTCGATTGGGTAGGCATTATTCTATAATCGGTAATAGAATACAATGTTTTGCGTATGAAATAGATAAAATAAGCTTTGCAATATTGCTAGTAGATATAATAGTAGAGTGCATTCAACCGAACTCGTAATTATATTATATTGCGTATTGAATACTGATAATATTGATTAAATCTTACGCTTGTCGCTCGGTATCGGACTGCACGGGTTACCGGTGCGGAAGATACACCTACGCTTCTAATGTTCTGTGCCGCGTTAACAGATCCAATCGCTTATCAGTAGTAGATCAGCTATTATTATTATTATTATTTTTGTTTATTCTATTTTATCTCAATCTCGTAGAGTGACTGGTAATATAAGTGAAGTTCACGGGATTACTCCAAGTGTACCTACTTTTATCGGCGGTAGTTTTTTGTAAATTATGTGTATTCGATACAGCAATATCTGTGATAAATCCATTGTTTTCCTTTTTGTTTATCAATGTTATGTCAGGTCTGTTAAAATGGATAGTCTTGTCAGTCAGTATAGCTCTATCAAAGTACATCCTGTGTCTTGCGCTCTCAAGCACAGGTTTTGGGATATATGGGATATATTGGTAGTATGGCAGGGATTTTGGAGGTATCAGTTTGTGTATTTTATTGCGAGTTTCTGGTGAATAATGTTTGCTATTTGGTTATGACGATGAGTGTAATCTGTTTGTGCGAGGTGAGAGCATGCGCTAGTTGTGTGCTATATAGTTTCCGGTTGTCTATTTATTATTTAACAATTTATTGCACACAATATATAGTTTACAGAAATCTACTGATAAGCGATTGCGCAGAGTGTGTGCCGGACGGAACCTGGAATAGTACGACGAAACGCGTTCACTAAATAAAATATAGATGATTAACCTGTAAGTTAGGAAGAACTTAAGACGAAGAGCGCAGGAGGGCGAAGAGCTTAAGACGAGTTAATTAGGGCGAAAGATAGTGGAATACTGACAAAAAAAAAATGATAATCAGTGACAAGCTTTGAAGTGAATTACTTTAATAATTGGGTGCGGCTGTAATCGCATACGCCAAATGGATTTTTAAAAGCGAATCAATTTTATAGTTGTGCATTGGATTCAGTGCTTAGAAGACTTTATTAAGTTAACGAAATCATAATCTTGACGATGAAATTGATATACAGTGTTTAATGTAGATTTTGGGTGCATATGCCAAAAATATTAGTTATATTTGCGAAATTAGCGATATAAAATATATGCAGAGGTCGAGTGACCTTTGGGAGATGAGTTAACCTTGCATTTGCACTGATTTTAGCGAGAATCAATAGCTAGGTATTGAATTATAGATAACTGTGAATTGAATTGTGAATGGATAGGAATTACGGTAAGAGGATTACGACATTTAGGTGAATAAGCCTAGGCATGGTGCTCGCAGCTAAACCGGCGGCTTGTTACCTCGTATCGTCCATTTAATGAAATATGTATTTGTATTCATCTCGATTGCTTTTTACGATTGCCTTTACTTTGCAATATCCCCTTTATTTCACTTAACACATAACTTATGATTTATTGATTCGCCAAATTTGACTCGACTAGTTTTTTTCCGGCAAATTAAATATTTATAAGAATATAACGTTACAAAATAAAAACAACAACCTGTTTAAAACATAAAGATAATTAGTTGATTAGCTAAATAGAAGAGGACTAGTATGTAAAAACTAGCCAAGTCAAATATTAGTGCTCAATAGATCATAAGTTATTTGCTTTGTGTAAATAATACGAAAGTGTTAGATAGATAGATGTATCTAAGCCGTTTCCGCACTCAGACGAACTCGCGCCTATTTTGCGTGGATATGGTGCACTCCAAAAATACCCTATTGTTCCTGCCATCCCAACTCCTCAAGGAAACGCAGCAACCCTTTCAGTTTTACAAACGTCTCCGGAAGGGCTTGTGGTTGTCCGAGATGCTTAAGCCTGTATGATGCCACCCCCTCGCATGTCTGCAGGATGTGTGCTGCCGTCTCCTCCTCCCGCAGGCAGGCTCTGCATAGGCGGCTGTCGGTGAGACCTATGGTGAAGAGGTGTTTAGTAAATGGACCGTGTCAATGACCGTTAGAGCTCCGGTTACCAGACGGAGTTGCATTTTCGTTAGTTTTAAGAGCTTTTCAGAAAGGGAGGGGTTAATTTTCGGTAGGGCCTCCTTGGCTTGTCTGCATTCCTCTAGTGATGACCAGAGTTGGTGATGTTTTACCTTGATTCTGTCCACCAAGTATTTTCGGGTCCTTGCGAATGGCATAGGTAGCATTGGTTTAGGGCCCATGGGCTTTGTACTGGAGCCTCTTCTGGCCAACTCGTCAGCTGCATCGTTTCCCCTCGATCCGCTTTGTCCTTTAATCCATTGTAGGGTTATAGGATTTGTTTTACATACCTCGTTTAAGCATTTGCGACAGTCGAGTAGAAACCCCGAGGTGATGTTGTTGTTGTCTAGGGACATGAGTACTGCCCTGCTGTCTGATAGGATCCTAATGGGTTGTTGTTCTACCTTTTTGTCTCTTCGAAAATGTTATACGTTCTTATTAGGTTGGAGTAGGAAATATAGTGTCCTGCCCTCTTCCCTCAAAAAGCGGAGGCAGCGTAAAACAAAATAGGCCAAGTCAAAGCCAGAAATCAGGGGAAACGCACCACGGACATATACTGGATAATTAAGTGATGTCTAACACACTCTATATAATTAAGTTATGTCTAACATTATGTTGCCAATAATAATTATGACAAAAGCGCTTAAAGGCTTTACAGTTGCCGAATAATCCGAGTCCGAATAATAAACTACACCTAAGTTACTGGAAATAGAATGTCTCATGTTGCCATAGTTCGCATTCCCATAAAATATGATGAGCATATTGCTTAATTAAACTATCAAGCAAGGAGTACTCGCAGTAGGGTGAGAACACAATTACAAAAGAATCTAATTTAGCCTTGAAGTTACCATGCCCTGTCAAGAACTGGGCAACACAATGGTCCACAACCAGCCATTTCTTACCAATTCTATCACCTATAGACGGAAAGAACTTGTGGCGACATCTATCGCACTACCGCTCAAATAGGGAAGACTCAACGATACTCACATTACGATTAACACGAACACAAGGTTGGCAAGCATCTGCGCATAGATGGCGCTAACTTTCCTGCATCGCGCTAACGGAATATGCCAACTCCGCGGCATATATACAACTTCCGACGATCCAATGTCGGACCCTTGGTCCCCTGGTCACAACACCCGGCCAGGTGGGTAATTACCCTTTTCCACCTTCTCACCATCTTCGCATGCCAACATTGGCGGCAACCTTAATTCCTTACCATCGCCAAAGTGGTGACCCCGACGTGATACTTACGTCTTCCCTACCGAACTACCTACCCTACTACGACCATAGGCGGCACGGACGCGTGTTTCCTGTCACTACCCTCGACTGCACGGACGCGTGCTGCTACCTAATCGCACACTCTCACTGTCCCCACCCAGTCGCTACTCACTGCAGGCTTGGGAACAGACTCGCTACGGCACACAGCTCACGCTAGAGCTTCGCCACTACTCACCGCATCACTACACTGACTACGCTACTCTAGTCAGCTTCTACACTTCTCGCTTCAGTATCGACCTCCAGTCTCCGGGGGGAGTACTGTGGCGACATCTATCGCACTACCGCTCAAATAGGGAAGACTCAACGATACTCACATTACGAGTAACACGAACACAAGGTTGGCAAGCATCTGCGCATAGATGGCGCTAACTTTCCTGCATCGCGCTAACGGAATATGCCAACTCCGCGGCATATATACAACTTCCGACGATCCAATGTCGGACCCTTGGTCCCCTGGTCACAACACCCGGCCAGGTGGGTAATTACCCTTTTCCACCTTCTCACCATCTTCGCATGCCAACATTGGCGGGCAACCTTAATTCCTTACCATCGCCAAAAACTGAAACAATTAACTTCCCGTGCTAGAATTCTCCCACCGACTCTGCCACTCATCCAACAAATCCTAATAAACTAGGATCTTAGAACAATTTACTCAATTTTGGCCGATCTCGCGAACGAATAAAGTAAGGGGTTGTGATATTCCGCAATGAATAGTAGTTTGCAGCCCGATGTTGTATCTCTAAATAAATAGGAAGCACTCCCGTATACCGGTAAGCATCGGTACTGACCGTGCGGTATGCTTTACATAGAAATATTAATGATAATCGCTGACTTTGCAAAAGTTTTCGTCGCGCCGCCGTAACAATCATCGCTCTGTCTACCTAAACCGGGGCCCCGTAACTAACCCAGCCCACATAAGTAGCTTTATAAATTAGTTTTATATAACTATTACACTTAGTATAGTCTCATTCTATTCTATTTTAATAATTGCCACAATGAACTAATTATTTCTGACATAAGTATTTGAAATGTTGACAAGTAAACCTTCCATACCCTGAAATTAATTCTTCCAGTTCTCTTGGAAAATTTTCGAACGGCAAAACATTAACAGTACGATAGTGAAGGTATAATACTTGTTGCTGTCTTCTGACAGGCGTACTTGCTAGAATTAAGTCTTTTAAATCTAGAACAGCAAAAATGTGGACTTACCTATCTGTGATTTGAAATAATAAATTGTTGGAATTTCGTAATAACGTTTAAGAATACATTTATTTCAATTTCTAGGACCTAAACATAAATGGATAGTACCATCTTCTTTTTCGACAATAACCACTCTATTTACCCATTCTGTAGCCTCACAAACCGTCGACATTACTCCTACTTTAGATAACATTTTACTGTAGGCTTTATTAATAGCACATGCTTTACATGTACTTCACATTTTGCCTTAGCCCTAGACCACCATAGACGTCCCTGCTCTTAGTGTATTGGCCCTGATACTACAAGGTTGAGGTAAGTATTTAATTTTGAAATTGTCTATATCGTTTTCTGTGTGGCAAGTTGCACATCGCAATGTTCAAAACAAAATAATATCATGTCGTCTTCTCTTTAATAAAGACGCGTTTATCATGGCTTGGTAATGCTCCACCTGACTTAAGGCAAATAGTTACTTTAAAAAAAAAATTACAAATATAAAAATTATTACCAGTTGTATTGTGTATAGTGTTGTTTAGTATAGCACTTCGACAGTTGCTCGTTGTGGATGCATCGGCTTTTCGATGGTTATCTGACCCCCAAATGCGACAATTTCGCTTGTTGACATCGCCTCCTAGGTAAAAATCAAATTTTTCGGAAAAGACAATTTTTGGGTAACAACGTTCACTTCGTTCCAAGCCACAGCCAAATTTACAACGAATTTATTTAAAAACATTGTTTCTGATAATTAATGATAATGTTACCTACTTTTCCCAATAAAATAAACTGTGTTGAAAAATATTCATTCGCCTTTAAATTAGAACCAAATGAAATTTGCTTACGGTTGGTGGACTACCTTTATTTACATCAGTTAAAAAGATATTACTAAAAAATAAATAATCACTAGTACTTACTCACATCATAGGCCAATATTATACTTGTAATGTTTATTTATTTATTAACTATTTATTACACACAATAAAGAAATACAGAGTTATAACATAAATATAATGTTGTTCATCATCATCATCTTGGAGTTATTGTCCCGGTTGTGCTCTTGCGCACGAGGGCCCAGGGTCCGCCTTGACCATGATCCAGGATTTAGCAGGTCAGGTAATTACCTGTAATTACCTCCATGACCCTGCTACCAGGGGAACCTGATCAGATTGGATGATGGTTACACATCCAGTCGCCTGAATGTGCAGGACTCATCACGATGTTTTCCCTCATCGTAAGAGCATCGGTTACTATTCAACTGTACTGTACATAGCTCAGAAAACAGTCATTGGTACATAGCCGGAGAGGGATTCGAACCCAGGGCTACTGGCTTACGAGTCGGATACTATAATCGCTGGGCCACCGACGCTCTATAAATATAATGTTGTTACTTTCAGGTAATGCTTTAATATATGCTGGCATAGAACTAACTATTGGTGCAAGTTTCTCTTTCATGGATTTTTTTATAAACCAATATACTGGACAATTGGATTTTCAAACAAGTTTGAATCCTGTTCTACGCAGCATAAATTGTGGGATAGTTGTACAATCTGTTTTTTGGATGGTAAAAGTAAGTTTAATATTATTCTCATTTTCAATATACTGTTTTTTTTATTTTTTTATGTTATACAAGACAGGCATTTGACCGCCATCTCACCTGTTGGTAAGTGACGATGCGGCCGATGATGAAGCATGCCCGTCTTGAAACATCCTATTTACTCTAGCCTTGAAGGCATCCAGATTATATTGATCACGGAACACACTCGCAGGCAACGCGTTCCACTACTTAGCCGTGCATTATAAAGGTCGAGCCAAAGCGGTTCGTGCGGATAGCTGGAAGATCCACGACATAAGGATGAAGCGCTCGCCCGGATCGCGTCTCCCGATGGCGGAAAGGGGCCGGCGGAATAAGGTCGTGCAGTGCTCCGCACTCTCCGAAATGTAGGTTTCATCAGGGAACACACTCGCAGGCAACGCGTTCCACTCCTTAGCCGTACGCATTATAAAAGTCAAGCCAAAGCGGCTCTTGCGGATAGTTGGAAGATCCACGACATAAGGATAAAGCGCTCGCCCGGATCGTGTCTCCCGATGGCGGAAAGGGGACGGCGGAATGAGGTCGTGCAGCTACTTCGCACACTCACCGAAATGTAACCTGTAGAAGACCGACAGACGCGCAACCCTACGCCTATGTTCGAGGCTCTGCATCCTAGCCTCAACCAACCGCGGGTCACAAATTATCTTCTTTGCGCGTTTTTCCACCGAATCTAAAGCCGCTAGTTGATATTTGGCTGATCCATCCCAGAGGTGGCAGCAGTACTCCATGCAGGATCGCACTTGTGCTTGATATAACTGAAGCAACTGCTTTGAAGTGAAGTACCGCCTAACCTTCGAGAGGACACCAAGTGTTTTTGCTGCAGTCTTTGCTTTGGATTCGATGTACTGACCGAAGTTGAGATTTGAAGATAGCTCAACATCAAGAAGCTCTAGGATGTCGGTATTTTCTACAGGAACATCCCGAAAAGTTAGATGTAGTAGGAAGCAATGTAATAAGTAAATAAAGTACGTTTCATTAGGAAATAAGTAAAGTAGAGCACTGAGCACTACGGTGATAATGTACGAAGATGAGTCTTTACCACAGAAATGTTAAGAATCTTATATGAAGAAATTAACAGGTAAATTAGAAATAACACATTTTTTTAACGATTTCATTTTGACGCATAATAATTTATCAAACTGATATGTTCCGTCTGGGGATTGAAAAATCGGCCTATAAACAAATGAGTTATATCTCTGTGCATAATACTTACCGACAACATGGTCTACTTTTGTTATTATCGATTGAAACGTACTGTAGGTAAAGTATAGTGGTTATTTACAATCGTATTTTATGTCACAAAAGTAAAAGCTTAAGTAGTCGTTTATCACCCACTAGTTGGTACGACGCGACTTGGTTCGTATATTGTCCTACCCCTATCCCAATCACCCGACTCTTACCCTACTTTACCGTTACTCCTACCCTACCCTTGTCCTACACCTACGCTACGCCTACTCTACACTTGCCCTACCCCTACTGTACACCTACCGTACACCTGTCTTACGCCTACCGTGCGTACGTACTACGTGAATATTAACGCCAAATGGTGACTGCGGCGATACTTACCAAGGATGTTTCGAATGTAGAATTTAATAAGTCCGCGGATGCGGATACGGATGTCTACAGTCTCACATTTGTGAATGAATGTGGATGCAAACATTTTAACGGTTACGGTTCTTGGTTTTAACTTAGGTTAATAAACAAATGAAAATGTAAGTCCTTTATCTGTATTTCGTTTAGTATTTAAATTTAAAGATTGACGCGGTATTGACATTTAATAAAAGTAATGTAGCTGCCCGGTTGCTACCTTTTCAGGTTCAAGCTTGTTTCTTAAAAACAAAAATATATGCCTGCGAAACTTTAGAATATTTTAAATTCGCTTCGATTGACGAACTTTAAGAAAACTTTCTGTTGTAATTAGTGATTTTATCTGCAACGAGCACTTTTCTTTTATGGATTTTGAAATATACTTTGTGACTTGGTTGGCGATTCTATCTGGAACGACGACTTCGGACTTTGATATAGGGAAATTTGATATTGTGTGTTCGACTTCATTATTTAACTCGCTAAACACTGCCTGTAACAGTATTTAGTTATATTTTATTTACCTATACATGTTATTTTACCTATACATGTTATACCTATCTTGCTAGCTATTAAAACTAGAGTGATTGATATTGTTGTGTTTATGAGCAATTTATCTAAGATTTTTATTCCAGATCTGCTTGCTTGCCTGCTTGCCAGATCTATCTTCTTTCTTTCTTTCATTTAGCTCAAAATATTATTTACTTAGTATGTAATTTAAATTATTTTAAGTTTTCAGGTGTAATGTAAAGAAATAAATAAAACTTTAAAATAAACTAAACAACTATAAACGAGTTCCACACTAGCAATGCCGCAGGCAGAAGCTTGTTTATGAATTTCGGTAGTGTATCGTGTATTCGTGTAACTTAATCAGTTCATTTAATTTTCGTTCTCATTTCCTCAATCATACATTACGTGATGCCCCAACCCTATAAATTGTCTTTGGTTGCTAGTACGCCATATTTGTTTACCACATAAGATAAGTCAGACAAAATTCCGTATACCTACACCAAATTGCAGACCGTAGTTCTAAAATATAAACAATGAAGCCTCGAGTGTAGCTAAAATATTTACATGTCTAACCAAAAATTGCAACACTCATGTCCGACATACGGTTGAATTGGCTTAATTTGTTGAATACGTCGAAGAATCTATCACTGCTCATATAATTTATCTATTTACAGCATTCCTATGAGGCAATGGAGACCTTGAAAATGATAATTATTCTATTGAGGACAAGCATACCTGAATGGCATTTTTGCCCAGCGGGTCAGAAAAAGTGTAGAGATGTAAAGGAAATATTTCGAGCTTGTAGAACATCAAACAAAACAAATATACTTAAAACATCTGTGTATTACTTTTTTAAGTAAGTATTAATCTTCATAACAGTCCAAATCATAGAAAAAACACGTCCTCTCGTTCACGTCCTAGTTCTAATAGTTCCTGTGTTAAACCGCGGACAGGTAGAAAGACAGACGGACGTGGAGAAACTTTTAAGAAATCCATAAAGGATTGTATAACCATTGTATAATGATAATTATATTTGTCTTAATGATTAGAAATTAGCATATCTAAATTTGTTTTACAGGAATGAAATTGTTGAAAACTCACAAACTCAAACAAATGTTACTTTGGCTGTCATATGGTTATTTGTATATTTTATGTCGTCGTCAGCGCCGTTTAATGTTATAAAGGTACTTAAACAATATTTATAATTTTTTTTTATTTCATTACAATTTTTTGCATTTTGAGAGCTACGCTAGTCTAGTGCTAGCATGCTTTCGAGACTGATATCCAAGGTTGAGCAATGCTCGCAATGGTGACCGTTTTATAATTTGAGGCAGGTCGAACTTCAGCACCGCAACGACCGTTGGCGACGCGAGGTTTGCCAACATCTTCCAATGGGGACACGGAGACTGGTTTTAGTTTAGGGCCCCGTTATAACTTAGCTATTGATAAACTATAGTCATGATATTTAGCAACAAGTAAGGTTCTATAGCTCAAGTAAAGAAGAAAAACCAAAACTGTTCATTTCTACTTATGTACCATAAAAACATCATAAGAAACAAGTGTTTTATTTGCTGCCACAATCGGGAGAGTGTAGCTCGTAAACGGTTGGGATTGTTCGAAAATTATATAAGCTTTCATTGGGTAAAATGACACTTTTCTGCAGGACGCACAGTTTTCGAAAAATAATTAGTGAGTAACCCAAAAATTTAATAAATTAAAATTGAATTAAAGCTGGTCTATTATTTATTTATATACCATAAATTTACAGCGTCACAGCACTTACAAATTACTAATACACTGTAATTATGGTTCTACATCAGGTGTTCCAGTTTCCAAAATCAATTATACCTTATATGGCATGTATGCTTAATAACACAAGCAAAAGTTTCATTCAAATCCGTCTAAAAGTTCCGGAGATTAGCATGTTCAAACATAGGCCCGGGGTCCGTTTTGACCATGTTTCAGGATTTGGCACATCAAGTTATTACAGTGGAGCGACTGCCATCTAACCTCCGTGATTCTTTTAACAGGGGAATCCGACCAGATTGAATGTGCAGGTTTCATCACGATGTTTTCCCTCGAAACGATTCGAACCCCTTCATCATTAGGTCGCCGATGGTCTGGTATGTAAGTTATATTACTGCCAAACTACTTAAAAATCCGTCCAGAAGTCTTTGTGTGAAGTAACAAACATCCGAACATCCTTACAAACTTTAGCATTTATAATTTTAGTACGATTAGTATAGCAATAGAAACAGTAATTAATAACGATTATTTACATTTTCCTATTTTTAAATGACTACTATTGAATCCTTTTTTTGTAGTACTGCGCAATATATAAAAATACTTAATTGTGTTCTTACGCACTATGTACTATTCTTTATTACAGTTTGTAAAATTTACTAGTTTAACCAAAGGTGTTTGCATAATTGTCAACTTCTTTATTTTGGCGCTGATGAAGAAAAATTTAATAACCAAAGCGGTAAAAGAAGTAATGAGTGTAGATATAGTACCGAATCTGGTGAGTAATTTGATTTACCAATTCCTAGGTCCGGACCTGCTGTAGAAAGTAATCTCGATGCTACTGCTTTCTGTGGAATACTGTCTATTTGTGGAATAAAAATTGTCCTCCCAATAGGGTTAAACAAAGGTAGTTACAATGTACTATTATAGGCGCTCATAAGTGCATGATCACCTTAAGATTCATATTCCTCCAAATGCAATAGACCTTACGACCTTCTTGTGTCGTCAGAGCAAGATTCTATGCAATAATGTCATATTTATAAGTTTAAAAAATCTGGAGGAATTACCTACGACGCATAAGTAATGATGATTCGTACTAATTTCTCATAATTATTATTTATTTACTTTGATCTAAATTTCAAACAAAAATTACAACGATGTGGCTAGTTCTCTTACGGGGAAATTTCCCTAAAAGTGAGGAATTCTTCATTTATTGCATTTGTGACTCAGTCAATTAGATCAGGTTCCGAAATATTGAGAGTTCCGTATCTCAAAAGAACTTACTGAATAAAGATATACATAATCAATACCACATGTGAGCACGACGGGAGACTTAATTCTGAAAGCAGACCCCGGCATAGTCTGGGGTAAACGTTGGGAAGATGATGCTGATTTTAATTAAATATGTACTGGGTTTGCCGGGTACCCGGCGGTCCAATCAGCCGGGTAACCGGACACTCGGCGTCGGGTACCCGGCCAAGAAAGACGTCAATATCGCTCGCATTCTCGCGCCATGTATCTCGTAATAATATATCCATTTCAACCAAAAACTTATATGTTTTCTGTCAAGTGGAAATGCTACAAGTCAGGCTTCAATTTTACGAAAAGGTGCAGGTAGAAAATCAGGGATGTCGTAGATACGATGAAGAAACATATTTTACGTTATTTACTAGCGAGTACGACCGGCTTTAGGGAAAATCTAGGTCATTTGAAGAAATTGATATGCAAATTAATGTGGGGGACAAGCTAATCACACTAACCGTCAACAAGTTCAATTTCTTTAATTTAATTTAACTTGAAAATTATGTGTCCTTTATAGCTGGTTAATCACCCGGCGCTATTACCCGGTATCCGGCCGGATCCTTGTAAAAGTGCCGGATCCGCCGGGTACCGGGTCCAAACCGGGTACCCGGTACATGTGTAATTTATATATACATGACCCATACTTTACTGTCTACCTATCTACCCAGTACTGCTATGATGTCCGGAATCTGAATCCGAAATCCGGATCCGTAATCCGAATCTGGAATTAGAATCCAAAATCCGAAATCTTAAGCCAGCACTTTTTTTCCAAAGTAAATTACTGGAGGCTATCCGAGTAGGGCGGAAGCACGACTTTGCTTAAACGTTTTCAAAACAACCGAATCCGCATCCGAAGCATTTTTGAGATATTATTTTACAAATATCATCTTGACCGAATAAATTTTTAAAAATTATCAATATCAGTACGTTTCTGCATTTATGCCAGTCACTAGATCTAGGAAACTCATTCTACTTTGATCTATTGGTGCAAAACGAATTTTAATTCTGGGGCGTCCTCGCCTTTATTAAAAGTTTTTTACCTACTGACACGAGCATTATACAACATTCCTTACATAAGAATTTTAAAATAAAGAATTACTACACACCTTTTACCCATAGGGATAGGTAGAGACCACATCGTATAGACTTGTTTATTATAATTAAAGAATTAAAAGTCTGAAATGAAGAATTTTTATTTATTTATTATTGTAAAGTTGTGTTGCTAACCCAATACATAAATTAGTAAAGAGAACAAAATGAATGATGTGTATGGTAACCCTCAAATCACGCACACATATACAATGGCGGCCATTTGCATGCTTCATTTGTGATTTAGGTAACAGGGATTATGTTTTGGTATAATTTCTGTGGGTATGCAGAACAAAAATATTGCAATTTTGTATGCAAATCTTAATCGTTGTGATTGATGTGATGACCTACCTTAGAAAGTAAATAAAGTTTATTTTTTACCATACTAACACAACAAAACAACAAAAACAATAAAAGAAGTCATATTTAAACTTTATGATATCCTAGAGCCTAGTATTATTTGTGATATAGGCTCTCTATAGGTATTCGGCTTAAATAAAATTTGTTGGCAAAGTTTTCATAATAAGAATATATTTATAAACAATACAGTTGCGAAAGATTACGATAACATAACCTAAGCTTACCTTGCAATTTACCTTTTTACATCCGCACGGCGCACACACATCTTCTGCGTTTATTTGTATATTTAAGTTACAATTTAGGTGTCGAGGTTAAGTATTCGTTTTCTTGACGAAAGGGGTTTTTTTTAAAACTAAACCTCAACTTTCTAATACGATTAAATACTTACTTAACACAACTCTTGGAAATATTACACAAAACACTACAGCATTAAAAGTATTCTCACTAAATACACAGTCGATTCAGAATGTCATTAAACACTTCTTCATTTTGTATGTTAACGTATTAGAAATGTTGGTTGTGCAGCACTAAACGAATCTGCCTATTTCAGCACATGATTTCATTGTTTTAATATAGCCGTTCCTTTTGACAAGGCTGATAACTTTCTGTCAGTCAATACAGTAGATAGTCCTCTAGAAGACATCTTATATTCTTGAGAGTTATGTTTACTTCCCGTTTAATTATATTATTTGACTAGTTTTCGCGCTGCACCTTCCATAAAACGCCTACAACAGAATAAAATGTATATAAATGCATATTATTAAACACAATATGAAGTGAATTGAATTAAAATTATATCTTATACTAAAACTTATATTGCATCTAGTTTCGTCCGACATTTATTTGTGGTATCCAATGTTATGCAGTCTGGATTGGATGTGTAACTTCAATATTAGCAATGTAATATTTTATTTGTCCACGCCCTATGAAGACACTCTAAACAACTTACACCTTTCGGTTCGGACTACCTACGGTACACATTTAAATGGCAGAGTTCAAAGATATGTAAAACATAGTAGGCCGGTAAGTGACAAAATATTTTTTAAGAACTACCTTCATTGCGAAGCCTTTACCTACCTACAACTTTACTAGTGGAAGTTATAATAAATGATTATGGGTAGGTAAACACTAAATACTATTTTAGAAACTACCGTTTTGATAGTTAACTATAAGTATTGATAGTTATTGTGGTTTGCATGTGTAGGTGTTTAATTTACACATTCACTTAGAAGAAAAAGACGTACGTTCACTACCGTTCAATCTATTGATTTTTTGAACTGATCATGCACTTTTGTATCATCATAGTACAGCCAAAGTTTGTATATAAAAATATATAAAATTAAAAATGTAATTATTAATATAGATGAATATTGATGGAAAAAATTGTTAGGGACGGTTGTTTGATGCGCGCGTATGCTCTAAGTATAATTTTCACAATGCACATTTTTGTGATCTTACGTAAGAACTATCAAGACAAGGGAATGCTCTTGTAAAAAAAAAATACATTTTTGACCCCCCTCCCCCTTAATTTGTCTTACGTAATAATTGAGTGGGCCCTAGCTCTTGATAACTATTTTTTTAATTATAAATGTTCTCTTTCAGCGCGAAGATTTCATCCATGTGTTGCAAAGCCACGGCATAGGACGAATTGGAGTATATGATTTTGGAACGATGTCTCCATATACATCCATTGACATTGCAGTCTTAATATACAGTTTCTTCATCCTCACTATAAATATTCTTGTATCAATATCGTGTAGGATCTTGTATTTAAATACATATCAATGCTTCATTTTCCGATATCCTAAAAAGAAAAGACGATACATGCTTTATGCTATGTATCCAATGATGATGGATTTTCTGAATGTTCAAAAATTAATGGGTCTACTCTTGTTTCTCAGTTTGCATTTAGGACTAATAGGACACTTGGTAATTATTGCAAATACTATTCGTAAATATTTAATGGTACCTTAATTATTATAGTGGTATCGGCTTAACATTCGGCATTTCATATTAGAATTGTTTTGTACTCTGTTACGAAGATGTGTAACTATTTGAGTTGGTTAAGTCGCTTTCGACTATGTAGAAATATTTTTTCTTGCAAAAATATTATTTAATCCATTTCAGAAATATCTAAAATTGCACATTGCATATATTTGTTTATTTAATACTTTAATGTACACAATAATGGTAACAGATACAAGGCAAATATATATATCGCCTTTTTGCTTCAATAACGTGTTAACTCGAAAAATGCAATTTTACAGGAGAACATTTTTTAACATTTAAAAAATTATTGTGTTTAACACAAGGTATCGTTATTGTAAATTTTATACTTATTATGTATATCAATAAATAAGGTATATGCAAATAAAGGAAAAACCAAATAATTTCAAAAATTAATATCCATGTTGTGCCTACTCTAGTGACAGTTGGAGGCATTCCACTTGAAGTTGTTGACGACTATTCATACCTAGGACAAATAGTCCAGTTAGGTAGGTCCAACTTCGAGAAAGAGGTCAATCGACGAATCCAACTCGGTTGGGCAGCATTCGGGAAGCTACGCCATATATTTTCGTCCCAATTACCGCAATGTCTCAAGACGAAGGTCTTTGACCAATGTGTGTTGCCAGTGATGACTTACGGAACTGAAACGTGGCCGCTCACTGTGGGCCTTATAAGAAAACTCACTGTTACCCAAAGGGCAATGGAAAGAGCTATGCTCGGAGTCTCTTTGCGCGATCGTATCAGAAATGAGGAGATCCGCAAGCGAACCAAGGTCATCGACATACCTCTAAGGATTGCCAGACTGAAGTGGCAGTGGGCAGGACACATAGCTCGAAGAACAGATGGCCGATGGGGCAGTAAAGTTCTCGAGTGGCGACCACGAGCCGGAAGACGCAGCGTGGGTAGGCCTTCCACAAGGTGGACTGACGACCTGGTAAGGATCGCAGGTACCAGCTGGATGCGAAAAGCACAGGACCGGCCTTTTTGGAGATCTCTGGGGGAGGCTTATGCCCAGCAGTGGGCGTCTTCTGGCTGATATGATGATGATAACTTTTTTTTAAATTACATTTTAAAATAAGGGGGACGAGATGTCACGTTTTTCCTGATAATATGGTATAAGATGAGTGTTTCAAACTGACTTGTCACGTATTACTTTATATTTTACTATTTTATATATTACTTTTGTTATCTTATTGAGTTATCTAACAAAAAAATCGTTGTTGAAATAAAAACTCTAAAATTTGAGATTCATCTTTTTTATTGAAAAAGAATAACAAATTGCAAAATATTACTTAAATAATCAGTCAAACTATGAAGTTCGTTGTGTGACGGTGTTTAAAGTTCTGAAACAAAAATAAATCTACAAAGTATACCTAAAGTCAACTAACGGCACTATTCACTATTCGCATCCATAGAGCATCACAAGCTTATCACAGGTCTAATGATATTCTTATCAAACCGGGGGTGTAATAGTCCAAAAGTCTAAGCCTCTTCAGCTTGATAGGGATTTTAAAGTTGCAGGTTAGGTTAGGTTAGGAATGAATGTATATCTCCGGACTCGTGCAGCAAGGATCCGAAATACTTTAATTTATCTATTGGCAGCTTCGTTTCCTATGTAGATCTCAAGATCCATGCTTCGGCTAGCTATGTACTCTGTTTTGGCGACGTTTAGCTTTAAACCTCCGTTTTGTTGCACTTTCTTCCACGTATTTACCCTGGTCTCAAGATCCTGCGTATGTTTGCTAACCAGTGCGATGTCATCTGCCATGGAGGCATATCCAGAATTTCGGTAGAGAAACCGCTAAAGACAGAACCCTGGTGAACCCACGGTAATCGGGAAGGGCTTAGTATGGAATACGATGGTTTTGTCAACGGTCCCAGTGTTGGCGTACATGTTCTGAATAATTCCAATGTACGCTTAGGGTAAAGACTTAGACCTTAGCGCCCACCAGATTACCATCCGAGGAACACTGTCAAAAGCCCTCTGCAGATCGAGATATGCGTAATGCAGAGGCTGATTTTGTTCGTAAAGCGAAGACTCTGGAGTCTATAACACAGTTTTAACTAACACAGACTTCCAGTGCTTCTATACTGCTAAATCCTGTTTCTTGGTACAATAAAGTTTTTGTTTATTATTGATTTCACCTGCAGTGGGCCTCCTGCAGAATTCTAAGGGCGAAAACTTATCCATAGTTATGCATCAGCCCGGCCTGAACCCGTTATGGTATTTCGATAGGGAAGCATTCCTGGCGGAGTGTTTGGTCTATGATACGTTTGAATAGCTTCATTGTAAGGCTCATAAGTTTGATACCTCTACCTATAATCAACGCACTGACCTTTCCTATATAGATAGGCGTAATTATGTTTACGCGCCACGCGTTAGGTGTAAGTCCCGTCAATACGATCCTGTTAAATAGTTCAGAGAGCAGGAGTACGCCCCAGGTACCCAAAGTTTTCCAGGTTTCTATGGATGTTCAATCATGTCCAATAACTTTGCCGTTCATCGTGCGGGCCAGTGACCTCTCCATTTCATCAGGGGTAGTCTGGATTATCATACCAAGGTTTGCGGGAAGCTGCCGTGGCTCATACGTCTTTGCCTTGTTGGATAGTTCTTTGAAATGGGTGCACCAATGGTCTTTAATCGACTTGGCAATTGTGAGCAAAACGCCGTCCTGGTTACTTATGGCAACTACTTCGTCACATTTAAACCTGCTCGACTTCGCGACTTTACCAGCTTGTAGAGAAGATTCTGCCCCTCCACAGTGCCGAGCATGTCTTAGAACGGAGCCAGCTAAACCGACCGCGCCTTTGCCACCATCTTTTTTGCTCGGCGCTTTGCTCCCAAGTACACCTCCTTATCCGAAGCACAATTGCTTCGCTACCATTTCTTGAAGCATGTCTTTTTGTTCTCACTGTTTCCTGTACCTCTCTATTCCACCATCCCGTGTCTTTGTCAATTTTGTGCTGCTAATGGTGCCAGAGCTTATTTGATGGCTTATGCACTAATAGGCACTGTAACGAGAATACTGGATTTCTCCATGCCTATTGCAAGTTCCAGAAGTAGTTTATATTGCGATTCCATATGAAAAAAATCAGTAAAAATAGTTATTTGTTTTACTATAAACAACGGTATTTTTTGGAATATTACCCTTTAAAAGAACTGTGACAAGAACTTGTCTTTGAATAGCATAAAAATTTATCACCAACAATGTTGCATCCTAATATAACACAAAGCAAAATTAAAATTCTTTCGGCAACAGGGTGACATGATGATTTGTACCAATTCACACTCCAGTAAAAATTTTCAGCAACACTGTGTTAATATACAATATAACGTTATAAAATAAAATAATATAACTTAATTAAAACATACCTTTGCAACCAAACAGTGATATTGCGTTATGACACGTTTTCATTGAAAAACAAGAGCACCTTCCACGTCGTGTGTGCAGTGACAGCTGTATTGTTACGTTGTTGAAATAAAGTACCACGAAGTAAGAGACAACGTGATATCGCGATATAACACAGTTGCGCGTTCTTTTTCAGTCATTAGTTTGCCAATAATCGGTTAAACGATTCCGCGTTTTTGGATAAAATAAAATCGACACGGCGGTTTCAAATAAATAAAAAAAAAAAAAAAAAATTTCGGGCTTGTCACGTTATTGAAGCAAAGAGGCGATATGACCCAAATGGCACTTTATATATATATATATATGTTCAATTTTATCAATTTTTGTACCAAGTTTGGACTCCTCAAATTTTTGTGAATCGCTTAGCATGATGCGGTATATCGTCATGGAAGAAATTTTGAAAATATTGAAATTACATCATTCACGTTTCATACATTTTTGGTCCAAAAATCCATTTCCTATAATTTTTTACTATGGGGCCAAACCTGTGTTTATGATGTTGCAAGTTTATTTGATATTTATTACGGTAGTGGTTAAGTTACTTATAACAACCTAACCACTAGGCGTAAAGATTTGGCGCTATAGTAAAAAAAATTAGAAGTAATTGTAAAGTACTCTATCTGAAAATTATAATATTTTTTCTGGCCAGCAATTTTAACTTTTTGAACCATCTAATTATTTGTAATTTAATTTATTCATTAACAGTTACACTGTGTGCGAATATACATAATGTCTTACACATACCTGTGAGATCGAATGAGATCCTTCAATATATTTTTCTTCAACAGTTCCGTAGTAGTAATATTTACTGTAGAATGTATTTAGAGGGCACCCTCGCTCATTATACTCAGTACAGTATAATTGAAACGCTAGAAAAACATATACAATCTACACACAGTGTTAAACAAAGTTCCTGTGTATGTTTCTATGTAGGTACGCTTCATTCTTTTAAATTACGCAACCAATTTTATGCAGTTTTTAACAATAGATAGTGATTAAAGCAGAAGGTTAAAAGCAAGAAAACAAGGGTAGGTAGGGATTAAGTACGTGTACGCGAACGAAATCGCGACAGGTCCACTAGTGTTACAAACAATGTTATAGTATTGCATGCAGTGAATTCGCTCCTGGGAACACACATATCTGTCCACTTTCTTTCGGATTCGACGATTATACCCACTCTGAATTCTCGAGCTACTACCATGGTTACTCGCTTGATTTTCGCGACACACGAAATATCTTTATGCGAAACTAGAGAAACTATTTTCGTGATTGTATACGTTTAACACTGGATTCCATGCACTGGATAGTCTAAAACCATCTTCACGATAAAAGTCTTTGTATTTCGTTATTTCTATTGCTTCCCGCATTAAACGTGGTACATTGTGGCGTTCGGTCGAAAGTACTTGGGGGTTGTGTAACTTGATCCACAACTGCTTTCAAGTTTAAATTAAACTAACATTTGCACTATTTGCATTTGATCTTTGATCTTCTTTGGATTTTGACCAGTTGTTACCCGCAATGACTTTTGGAACAGAGATGTCGCAGCTTACTGTAGGCCTTATAAGAAAGCTCACTGTCACCCAAAGGGCGATGGAAAGGGCTGTGCTCGGAGTCTCATCGCGCGATTGAATCAGGAATGAGCAGATCCTCAAGTGAACTAAATTTACCGACATAGCCCGAAGGATTGCCAAACTATAGCAGCAGTGGGCAGGGCACACAACTCGCAGAACAGATGGCCGATGAGGTAGGAAAGTTCTCGAGTGACGATCACGTACCGGAAGGCGCAACGTGGGTAGGCCGCACACTCGGTGGACCGACGATCTGGTAAATATCGCAAGATCGTATGATGATGATGACACCCTTTTACTTTCAACATTCGGCTTGATTTATCTTTTCAGTTTTTTAATAGCAGTCGGGGTTTTAAGTTTTTAACTACTTTTTTATTACGCCACGTTCATTATTTATGTTGTTGCGCTTGATTCTTTTGTCTATCAATTGAAGCACTCATATATATATTTTTTTTAATTTTAGGTATATAGTACCGCTCTAACAGCGAGGATAATAGCGACAGGTTTCCGCCGAATAAAGGATATATATATATGTGGGATTTTATGTTTCGTATGCTTTTTGTTCAGTGCTTTTCAAAGTGTAGAAGTAAGTCATACTTTGGATATTATAAATAAGTATATTAAGATTCAACATCATTCAGTAAGAGTTGGCAAATATTTAGAAAACCTAATAGAGAATAATTTAGCGTACTTGACGACCTACCTATCAAACAGTTTACTGACGTCGCTGAAATAATTCTTTATTAACCTCGGTTTTATCAACTGGCAACTAAATGTTTTTTTGTCTAATTAAAGAAAAGTCTATTTGACGATATGCTAAGTAGCAGTCTTAAACAGGGTTTCATTGTTTGTAGCCTATGAAGGCTAAGGCCAAGGGGGATAGTTTCTTAATAATAAGCAATAAATATATCCAAATTAGTACTTTTTCGCACTTCGGTACGCATCGCTCCGCGTTCCAAAATGCGTGATACGACCATGGGCATGAGCAATTCGTTCCAATTTGGTCTGTCAGTGTAAATAAACAAAAGCTTGCGGACGACCTCCCCTTAATTGTCTTATTTATGGTGCTATTACAATTTCACTTGCATTTCGTGCCAACTAAGTCCATCTATCGAGTTTACAGGTGATACCCGCGATCTCGGTTTAACTTCACTGGTTTCGTTAGAAAACAATAAAATAGTTATAAAATGGGATCTATTACGAAAAATCCCGGATAATACCATACCAACATTTTAGCGGGCCACCTGATGTAAAGGGGTAATCGCCGCCTATGGACATCGGCATAACCAGGGGCGATACCAACGGCACACATCGCATGTCTTATGCGGCAAATGCAAAAGCCCTGTACGTGGCGCGCAAAGCAAGTGCAGCGATAAGTGGTTTCGGAAAAACATAAATAACCGAATAAACCTCAAAGTTTGCAGTTTATCTAGCCAATGACGTATAACGAATATATGTTTTTCATTAATTATAGTCACATGCATGAATAAAATAGACTCGTACATATAATCCAACTTATGAGAGCTCACAGTATACGTCCCATTGGGTTTTCTTTAGAGAACAATATAAAGGGGGAATTTTGCGGGTGGTCGCAGAGCGAACATTGCCTTTTAGTAGCTCTCTAATTATATTTTTTTTAAATATTGAATACACTAAATAGTACATAGTTCTCATGAAAATAGTGTAAATACAAAGTGCTACCTGCCTGCGGTATCTCCTTTAAAAAAATACTTGTTCTGGAACCACATCACAACACCACACACAATGGATAACGCACAGGTGATAAGTTGCATGCCTGCTACACGGGAGTTTGTTGCCACCAAGATTGCCGAATTCCAGGCAAAGCTGAACCAGGCTGGGAGGAAACAGCCCAGCACTATTGCGGCTCTGAACGTGGAGCTTCAGACATTAAAAACAATTTCATGCAAGGCACTCAGTCTACTACAGAATCAGGTTGACTCCTTAAAGGAAGGCCAAGAGGCGATTGTCAAAGGTCTGGATCGGTTGGAAATGCAATCACGGCGAAACATGCTACTCATCTATGGTATAACTGAAGAGAAGAAGGAGGATACTACCAAGATTGTTGTCGATATTGTGAATTCAAAATTGTCATCAACCATCAAGCACAATATCTGGACGAGTCAGAGGATGGGTGGTGTTACAAGTGATCGCAAAGGAAAGCCGAGACCCATTCTGATAAAGTTTGCGGACCCTGCAGCTCGGGATCGGTTGTGGTTCGGTAAGAACAAGACAAAATCACGGCATGACGTGTTTATGGCAGCGAGGGAGAGGCTGGGTGTCAGTAATTGTTGGACATAGAACGGCTGGATCTACATAAAAACCTCTGAAGGTACAAAGCGCAGGATAGAATCTATCGTGGAACTTGAGTCCATTCCTGTTCCTATTGTAAACGCTGAGTAGCTGTTTTTCGAACATTTGCCGCAGCTAAGCTTCTACCGTACTCGTATACTTGTATAATGCAATACCCTCTCTAAGCTTGCGTTCAGAAACTTGCGTCCTGAAACATTTTCTGAAATGTTTACTTAATTTATGTTTCTTCTCAGTTGTAATTTATTTAAAATGCTCGATATTTTGTATAATATTGTTTTCAGACTGCTGGCGGATAGAATATGTTTATCAAAAACTTATTTTTGATACTTTAATAATATTTCATTTTATATTCACTATATATTTTATACATTTTAAATATTATTTAACATTGTTTTTATTATTTAATGCAAACAAGTTATTGTGACAATGGCGAGTCTGGAGAGGAGTACGACTTCTTCTCTGCGTCATCGGCTGACGTATCATCTTGCAGCTACCACAGTGTTCTCCAATCCTTAGATGAATTGTTGGATTCAGAGTTTTCAACTCGACCCAAAATTTAATGTCGTGCATATTAATGCGCAGAGTATCCCTGCGCATTATACTGACATGCTTGACACTTTTTCCAGCAAAAACATTCAGGCAATTCTTGTGTCTGAGACATTCTTGAGGTCGTCTTTCCAATCCTCAGTCATATATTTAATTTCTCGCTCGACACCGGTACTTTCCCCGACTGTTGGCGACAGGCTGCTGTTATCCTGATCCCAAAAGTAATATGTAGTAGTAAATCCAGTAAACCTGTTTCTCCTTTCCAGTACCGTCCAATCTCTATCCTGCTATAACTTTCTAATGTCTTGGAAGGTCTTATACACCATCAACTGTGTTCATTTCTAAATATTAGTTCCCTCCTCTGTCCTCTCCAATCTGGATTCTGTCCGGGGCACGTACAGTAACAGTTGTTGTTAAGATGTTTGTTGACATCCGATTGGGTATGTCAAATCAACAGATCACCATCCTCGCACTACTTGATTTTAGTAACGCCTTTAATACGGCAGATTTCGATATTCTTCTTGCGATGTTACACTTGGGGTATCTCCTGTGGCGGTGGATTGGTTTCGTAGCTACCTCTACGGACGGAGACAGTGTATCCGTTGTGATGGAGTAGGGTCTTCCTTTTACGGTGTCGCGGCTGGTGTGCCCCAGGGCGGAGTCCTGTCGCCTCTCCTATTTTCCATATTTATAAATTGCCTTACCCCTTTCCTTAAGTGTCAGTACCACCTATACGCAGATGATCTCCAATACTATGCACAGGTACCTGTTGATGATATTGCCGCAGGCATTGATAAGATTAACGGCGACCTGGCGGCAATACTTGATTGGAGTCGTAAGCATGGCCTCACAGTGAATCCAAGTAAATCACAAGTAATTATTATTGGTGGAAAGAAGCAGCTGGCTCGGTTTAGCTTGGACGATCTCCGACCAGTTATGTTCGAAAATACGCCACTAGTTTTTAATACAGTTGTTAGGAATCTGGGGGTTTTATCGACAGTCCGCTGTCCTGGACACCGCAAGTATCGGAGGTGAGTCGGAAAATGTTTGCTGCTGCTGGAGCGCTGAGGCGGTGGAAAAACCTGTTGTCGTTTATGACTAAAGTCGAGCTTGAGCAAGCATTGCTGCTTCCCATATTGGATTATGCGGATACCTGTTCAGCGTCTACAAAATCTCTGCGTCAGGTTTATATTCGGACTGCGCAAGTTCGACCACGTCTACGACTTCCGTACTCGATTAGGGTGGCTACCTGTCAGGTTGCGAAGAGATGCACATGCACTCACATTAATTTATAATATCCTGCATAATCACACTCACACCTGGATATTTGACGGAGAGGTTCCAGTTCCTTGGTGCTGAGCACAACCGTGGTCTCCGGTCCAAATTTGACAATCTACTTAGAGCCCCTTTTACGCGGTCAGGTTATTATAAGAAATCCTTTACAATCCAATATGCCTATCTGTGGGATGCTTTGCCGCGAGATATACGTCACTGTACATCGTTACCCATCTTTACAAAGAAGGTACATGAAAATTTCCTGTCAAAAACTGTTTGTTTGCAATGATTATAGTTATTTTATTGTATATATATATATATATATATATGTAAAAATATGTATATTTTATAGAATTTTATTAATTCATAGTTTAATAATAATATATTTATGGTATTATCTTTATATATTGATTTAGGATGACGTGTGTAAGCACATATTTTAGTTTTGCCCCTAATTTGCTCTTGCACTATTATAAGATAATATGCTAACTTACCTCTTCCCAAAGGTTGTCTGGAAGAGATCGCTTAAAGCGATAAGGCCGCCTGTGCGCGCATATAAATTGTTATATATTTTTTTCTTTTATGTATCTTTTCCTTTTGTGTGTGCAATAAAGAGTTTTTACTTACTTACTTACTAAAGGTGGACACTACTTAGCTCTGGACAAATAATTAACCTTGTTAAGAATGAAAAAACTATTATTTTTAACAAATTTAATTGTAACTTAATCGGTAACAAATACATCATACTGTATCACGAAAACACGAAATGATCTTACTATTAAATATTGATATTCATGACGTGACACTTGATATTCGAGTGGCATTATAAATAAAATCTGTCAGCTGTCGTGGTGTTCTAATGCAATTCATAAGAGTTTGCAATATTTTGATTACTTCCTATACCATGAATTTCTAGGAAGTACAGGCTGGTAAAAAGTTATAAATTTTAAAATTCTTGATATTTCGGTAAATACTGGTCTGATTGTTATGATACTTTGCAGTTTTGTTTTAAATACCCTACTCAACTAGTAGCATTTGATTTTGTCCAGAGCGTAAGGACACCTGTATAGTGGCAAATATCGAAATCTAAGTAAAAGGATATTACTAGTGCAACCTATATTATATTTACAGCTAAGATGTTCCTATACTCAATTTATTCTTTATTATAATCTGAAGATTGAACTCGCAAAAGGACTCTGATTGTTTTTATTTTATTTACAGGATAAGAAATTAAGCGGTTCACTTAAAAATAGTTCAGGGTCAATGCTGATAATTTTAGGCGCTTTGAAATCTGCCGTCGTTATGTGGATGTATGGTATGAAGCGTTTCTCAACAGACGTCCACTTTTGGTTGGGCTTTAAACCATGTCTTTACTGGCGCTGCTGTTGGCTACTATTACCTCTTCCTCTTGGTGTGAGTTAATTCAGTATATTATTTTAGGATTTACCTGTCTGTTAGGCTTGTGGGGCTCTACAACCTTCAGCTGCAACGGTCCCCTGTTTATTTATTTTATTATCAGGAAGCAATCAGATTATGCGGGACTTTTGGACCAGTTTTTCCGGAGGATCTTAAGCTTACCCTAATGACTCCGGGAGCGGGTTACGTCAGGTCACACCTCTGTACTTGGGGAGTGAGCCTTAGGCCCGCTCCTAAAACAGCTCGCTATGGGACGCACTGGGATGGGTACAGCGGAACGTCAACTATCCCGAGGTTCCCTTATTGTCCCGTTATGGGGAAGGCGGCGCAAATGTTCGCCCGCAAGCGACTGCCCAGTCCTCCAACTGCTTTTCCGCACACATCTGGGAGATCCCCACGCCATAGATTTGGCGTTTCTGAAGGTCACAGCGTCTCCTACCCAGTAGTCCTCGTCTGGTATATGGTTCAGCGACTATCGCCACATAAATTTGCCATTGAACCAGACCCTGGAACAATGAGAGACATTTGCAAAGATAGTTTAAAAAATAAAAAGTGTTGGTTGGTGAGCCTCGCTAGATGGCGTTTGCTTAGACAGAATTCTCAAAATTGGACAACCGAAGTTATTTGGTAAGGTATTTCGTGTAAAGGTACGTTTGTTTTAGTACCTTTTCTGACAAAAACGTGCAAAAAGTCTAGATTTTTACAAAACCACTAGAAAGAAGGAAAAATAATATGACTACCTACAAAGACGTCGGACGGTCAAATGACTGCTCCATTGATATTTAAAGAATCATTTATTAAGTAAAAGCATTTAATGTAACAATTTATTAAAGATAATCCAATTATGCTTTTATGTAAAATTGAAAAAATTATTATTTAAAATCTTATAGAATATACTTCATGATATTTTTAAATCTATCACAAGGCATAAGTTTTGAATAAGTTACTTCTCCGTGTTTTACTCCGTAACTCGTTATCCGGATGGTTGTGGCACCGTAGGCTCCGTAATTTTTTTAATGTGCATCAAAATTGATTTGGTTTGGGATTATTAGCAGCATTAGTGGGACGTAATGGTACTTGGTCTACTAGGCAGCTTTTTTCATCATCCGAACTTAAACCGATAGCCGATAACACAAAATCATCATCGCTTTCAAGTTCTGCAAAAGTAAGATTTACAGTCCGATCGATCTACGAGTAGGTTTTATAATAAATTAAGAATTTTGTTATTTTGAAGTCTTACAGACATTTTTCACCAAGTGTCATCAGAATATGCTAAATAAAGTGCACGACGTGAAATTAATCACTGTAGCGATTGACAAATAAAGGTAAGTAGTACAAATGTATATAAAAGCGTCCTTATATTACAATCGTAAACATGACGGTCAAATAACTGCCGCCGTATTTGTTGGTATATTGTTATTTTAAACATTATATAAGTAAAGTTAGAATATTGTAGTCTATATCTAAGGGCTATATTTCACCAGGACACCATGGCGGCGCAACCAGTTGCGCCACCGTGGTGTCCGTAAGCTACCAAACTAGACACCATACAGACACCAGAGTCGCCACACCACTCTGAGACAGTATCAAAATGGACCTTGAAGAGACAGCACTACTGCTGTATGTACGTAGGAAAAGAGAGTTCAAGAGAAGAGTGGTGGGTTCATCCTTATTTAGCCGATCGCTGTAAGAAAGGACAATTCGTCAACATATACGACGATCTAAGAAGATATCCCGATAAGTTTTTTAGCTATGTGAGGATGTCCGTGAGGTCCTTTGATGAGTTACTGACTTTGTGTGAAAATGATTTGTTGAAGCATGACAAAATATTAAGAAAATCAATCAGTCCTGAAGAAAAGTTGTTTGTAACATTAAGGTAAGTTAAAACAAACTATGAACAGTTTTAAAGTAAGTTTTATTAAAAAATGTAGACAAACAAACAAGCCATGATCGTTTAAGTGCTATATATATCCATAAGTGGTTCTGAGTCCTGTGAATCATGGGTGTCGCTTGGAGAACTTGCATGTGTCATTGTATTCATAGAATTATATGGAGAATTAGGACTACTTGTAATAGGTTCATTCTGATAATTCGTGTTTGTCCTATAACTCGGTCCAGGATATTCAGTAGCAATCACTTGCCGTTGCGTCGAATAACCAGGATGATAGGTCTCATGACTCACCATCCTGGTCCATTGTCCTGGTCCTGGTCCACCTGGATTAATTTCTGAAGAATTCCGAAATGACCGATCAGGATAATCAAACGTCCTGTTACCAGAAACCTGACACGTCGTTCAACAAAGTTAGCATCTTTATTTTGGTAGCCATTTTAACTTGAGGAGGTAGATTTTTTAATGTGCTCAACAATGAGAGCAGAAATAGCCGATCTTCGTCAACCTCAGCTGTTTCGCGTAGTCTCTGCTCTGTTGTCTCACGGCGTCTTTGCTCAATTGAATTATTTAATGCTTGAACAAAGGGATCATCGTCTACTGTTAGTTTACGTTTGTTTGTAACTTTTTGTTTGGGTCGCTCGCCTACTTCAGTGCTCTCCGAATTTTCTTCTTCTACACCTTTTTTTCTGATAGCTATTACTTTTTGTAGAAACTGTAACTGCTTAAAATATATGGATTCGCTTTTGCGGTTAGTGGCTCCAGAACCAGACTTTAAATTTTTTTGGCGTTTGACTTCCCGCGCATAACATGATCTGATGCTTTTCCATCTTTTTGCTACACTAACCCTGGAAATAAAATTATATTACTTATTACTTTTTGTTAATTACAGGTACCTCGCAAGTAGATGTACGATGAGGGAATTGCATTATAACTTTCGTCTAGGACAAACAACATTAAGCACAATAATAAAAGAAGTGTGCCGTGATTTGGGATAAGTTGCAAACATGTTTATCACTTCCGGCTACTGCAAATGACTGGATGAAAATAGCAGATGGTTTCGAAAAACATGCCAACTTTCCACACTGCATCGGTAGTATAGATGGAAAGCACATAAGACTGATTCAACCTGCTCATTCTGGTTCGATGTATTATAACTATAAACACTTTTTTTGATTGGTGTTGATGGCTGCATGTGACGCTAATTATAATTTCATTTATATAGACGTCGGTGCCTATGGGAAAAGTAGCGATTCAGCAATTTTCCAAGAAACTGAATTGTATAAGAAACTCATAAGTAATACTTTACATGTTCCAGAGCCCCTACAAATTTTAGAAAATAATCCCACGCTTTTCCCTTACGTATTTATAGGCGATGAAGCATTCGAGTTGAGCACAAATATTATGCGTAAGAAATTTTTTAACTACAGACTATCGAGAGCTCGCCGTTACATCGAGTGCACATTCGGCATCTTAACAAATAAATGGAGAATGTTCCACAGACCATTAAATGTCCACACAGAATTAGCAAAATCCATTGTGAGAACATGTTGTGTGTTACACAATTTTGTACGTTCTAGAGATGGATATTCATATGATGATACTCTGACAAACTACAACACAGCAAAATTTCAATAGAGGAGGGCGTGCTGCTACTACCACTCGAGATAATTTTACACATTATTTTGTAAACAAAAACCCACTTCCATGGCAAAATAATTATATTCATTAATAAATACATACACAACATACAACGAGCTTTTGGCTGTCCATGTCATACCAGAATCATCAAGAACATTTATTGATTGACAAATTCATTAATAAAAATAAATGTTGTTTACTTACCTAAGCTCTTTTTTTGTTCAACGGTTTGCTCCTGTTCTCCAAACAAATCTACAACTTCCTCCCAACATTTCTTTTTCAAATCTCTATCGGAATAATCTGATGAGGAATTATCCCAAATTGATGGTCTACTTTGAATTTCGATAATAAACCTTTCTGTATCGAAATGATCCATCGTGTGCAATTAATAAACAACTAAAATATTAAAATAAGCAGTTATAAAATAAAACATAACAGTGCACACGTGCTGCATGCAATGAGGTGGGGGCGTCACTGGCGGCCGGACTGGCGGCCGAGTGAGTAAAACACCATACAGCGCTATAGTAATTAGTGGTGGCGCGACCAGCGTGGCGGCGCAACCAGTAACATTCTGTGCACGCGTCCGAGTTGGTCGCGCCGCCAAATTGGTTGCGCAACCAAACGGACACCAGGTGAGTAACTCTCTATAGAGCTGTATACATTTTGTTGGTAGCGGCGACTGGTTGCGCCGCACTGGTGTCCCGGTGAAATATAGCCCTAAGTGTCTATTATTAATAATAAAAGTTTAATCGAAACGTTTTAGAATAATATTATTTTTTAAATCAAGTTGCGGTCAATTGACTGTTCCCTGCTTTCGAGTGTCGTTTTGATTCATTTTTGAGAATAATGTCTAATCAGCGACATCTATTCGCGTTAATTGAACTTTTTTTTATTCTTATCGGCTCTCGAAAAACCATTAGGTCAGTGCTGAGGAGCATTATTACAGTAGTTGAAGTTTGCCATCTATTAAGATTATCTCAGCCCTGCATATTTTTGTCACTAAAACGAGATTTGTAATCACGGTTTTGACGAGAGTCTACTCGTTACTATGGGGCGTTCAACAGTTCTGAAGTATCTAAGTAAAAATAATCAAAAGCTTGGTGACAAACCCGATTTTAGTGACAACGTATGCGCAGTGAATGACCTAAATCTCAGTCCTCTCTTCCCCGGTTGTGATTTTGGCCGGTTAGGCAGCGGCTATACCCTTGCCTTTCTTGGACACTGGGGCTGTGCATAGTACGCTTTCGTCTCTATGCTCGGCCGGCTTATTTGCAGCCACGCGTAAAGTGCAGTGCAGCACCGCGACACACTGCAGTATGTCCCGGTTAACAGCAGCGACTGCACTACTCACTGCTCCGATCTCCTCAGTACATTGTTCTGCAATAAAATAGCAAAACTATGTTATTTTAGCCATCGTTATAGATTATTTGCAACACACTCTCTATCCCACCTAAATCAGGTAGAGATCAATGTAGCTTTTTAAATTGAAGCAATAAAAATTATCTTTATTAATACCTATCAAAACTATTAGTTAGTAAGTACCTGATAGGTTTCAGAGTTGTCGATTTTTATGTTATCCGGCTGCGAAAGTGTGCCTTATTTAGGCAAGGCCGGGTCACTCTTTAACAACAAGTATGAGTTTAGGTTGTAATTTTTAGTGCTTTGTTTAATTTATAAAGCTTTACCGTCTACGTGACTTAGTGGGCTGGAGAGTGTGTTGCACATAATGTACAACCATACCTAAAATAACAAATTGTATATTTGTAGAACACAAAAAAATTATACTATTTAGAAGATTTTTTGTGTTAAATAGGCAAGATTTAGTATTGCTAGAGAATCTACTAGGTACTTCCCCCTGTGAAACTTTGGTTTTAATTTAGTATTTTCCGTGCACCTAGAAAAAAAAATGTTTTCTAGTTTTGTCGTGTACTATAATGATATTTCATTAGGTGTTGCATATTTCGGTAGGTATCAATAAGGTACTAATTATTTATTTAGGGTTCAGAACGATTGTGCAATCCGTAACGATGATACATATAACAATCAACCTGCCATTGTGATGTCAGAATGGCGAAAACATCAATTATCGCTATAACATTGAAACGCTTTAGGTACTAATCGGGCGTTTCAACCCGCCATCCTGATGCAGACAAACGAACTGTCAATATTTATAAATAGATATTGACTCTATTGAGTAGAGATTGAATTCGTGGCAGATACATTTCACTGTAAACATTAATAAACCTTTTTCAGTACTACTCATTGGTTCTAATTCAAGCTGCAATTAGAGAAAGTACCAAGAATTTAAAAACTCAGGCACATGCAGCATGGTTAGTACTAACTATAGGGATAGTTGTTGCTGTGCAAATAAAAACCGTAACCACATATGTGTTTAAAAATGTAAGTTTTTATTTATTAACTCATTTGCATTTTTTTAGAGATTAGATTTTATCCACTATATTTCAATATTTTGATGGAGTTGAGGGGGTAGTTGGCGGTCCAAATGTCGTCAAAACGCCTCGAACAAGAGGCCTTGGCGCCATAAGGCTTAACGCTAACTATCTATTTCCTAACCGCTTCATAGAAAAGAAAAACAGCCGGAATGTACCCTCGTAAGTCCTTGTGTACCATTTTTAGTACAAAATCTTACAAGATGTTCAGACCTAAGTTTTTTATGGAAAAGCAAACTTATTTATTTAAACTTTATACACAAACAGTTCATTAGCGGATTTAACGCTAAAATAGCTTATTTGAATAACGTACTAAAAATGATACAAAGTATTAATTTACCAATTTTTGGGCTACCCTTTTTCTAATGAATATTTAAATGTAACAGAAGTACTCCACAACAATGCATTGCCACCTATAAAATAGTGCTACTACGACCCGACGAAACCCCTGATATCTAAGACACAAGTCTCTGACCTACTTTGGTTTCAGAAGTTTCAATATATTTGACCTCAGTACTACCTATTACATACATTGTATTTTTATCGCATGTAAATTTTCGAAATAAATTATTATTATTATATTATAATGACAATACTGAAGAAGCAGTTTGCTTCTATGGCCTATGACCAGTCATGTCCTCTTCAAAATGTGGTGTCAGCTGTCATTGTCTGTGGCAATTTTTTCCAAAATGGCCGGGCGAGAAGGTGGATAAGAACGACGTGGTAAGCTAGTCTCATTAAATCAATATAATCTTAAAGTTTATGCACTTTTGTTTATTAGTAATATTTAGTTGAATATGTAAAGAGTGTAATTAAAAGAAATATTTCATTGAAATTAATATGGAAATTATTTGGCATGTTCTTGAAATAATTTGTCCTTTTTTTAGTTCGTTAGGCTTTTGTTACTTTAATAGGTCCTCAACATTTGTACTTTAAATAGTATGTTAGGTCTTGAGCTTATAATAAATAAATCAACAATTTTCTTTTTCAGTTCTTTGTGAACTTAAAATGTTGGCGTTACTAAATGATTCTGATTTCGACGATGATGACTCGGAAGACTACGTGTAAGAAGATACTTATGCTACAAGTCGACAAATAGTAATAGATTCATCCAGCTCATCGTCGGATGAATCAGGTCATGAATTAGAATACCAGGGTAATGTCAACGATGGCCTACGACGCATGGATGGCGAAGTGGAGGAGAATGGATAGGAAAGAGAACCATGGCAGAGGCCGGGATAAGCGCTAGAACGATGATGATCTAACATAACAGTAATCGAACTAACATACAACGAACAGGAAAGTGCTTACATTTAATATTAGCGATTTATAATAAGTATCGTCCATATCAAAACGATTTTAGTGAGCGACAATTAGTGAGATTTGCAAGCACTTTAGTAAAATTCTAAGTATACATAGATTGATTTGCAAATAAAGGTATTTACAACAAAATCAAGTTATTTTCTTTAATTGTTAGATCACATTATGACTTAATGTACTAAAAAAGGCACAAAATAGTTTTCAATACCGACTTCATAAATTGGTTATAAATTCATCTAAAAACATAACAAAATATATAATACTTGACATTGTATAAAAACCCCATTAAATACGAAACAATTTTTTTCGGTTAGACCCATTTTTATTACCTGTGTTCTAAATATAATCCATTAGTTCCCTACAAATAAAACTATTTCAAACAGTCGAGACTTACAAGGGTACAGAAGAGTGCTTTTATATTCAATTGATTTATTTTTTGTAATAATGAACCTCAACTCGAATAAATGAACTCTTCAAAGACAAAAAGCCACAACTTACAAGACATTTTTTTCTTTGTAACTTATGAGAGAGCCAAGAGCACTTCTAGACTTTTAGACAGGCCAGCTTTCTGAAAAATCCCACACATAGCGCTTTTTAAGGACTAAATATTATTAAAACCTTTTTATTGTATGGAGCTATAAGATATTATTGTTGTATGGCAAACCATAATGTGTGTCAGATTTAGAATACAAGATTTCCATACAAACCTTAAATCACGTGTAATTTTGAAACGATATATTTTAACGAAAATCTGACAAACCACAAGTATAGATATTGGTTTCTGGATAACTATACAAAATTTCATTGGCTTTGATTACGAAATAATGAAAATATGAAGAGGTGCCAAATACAAAGTAAAAATTCGCCCCTAACCGCAAATTGAAGTTAGATGCGTACGTCACACACACCAAAGTCAGCCAATAGCCAATGCGAAATCGTTTCTTCTGCGTCACCTCCCACTAAGCTTTCCTACTGACTCAGTTGAAAAAAATACTCATAAATATTTGTACTTTAAATCTATTGTTTTATTGTAACAATTAATTATTAACTTTGCAATTTGTTTGTCCAGAATTTTTTTGGCGCATTTAGATATAGCGCAAAGTATGGTCCACCGGACCCTCTTATCCGAAAAAAGAGAAGAAATTTCCTAGAAGAATCAACTTTAGATGTATGTGATCATGAATGCAATATGGTGGATGTAAGTATTTCATTTAAGGTGATTGTTGTGTGTGGGAAATCTGCTGGCTGTTCATCTTAAACCGGTACACTGCTAGAGAAAATAGTATAGCTAATTAGCATACTATTCTACCAGTATCAAGTACTCTATCGGTTTTATTAGAGTGACTGTCTACACGTAATTTAAATTTTTGTAAAGTAATTTTATAATTGTAGTATATAAAGTAGGTATACGGTAGAGTAGAGTATACGCCGGGGTGGGAAAGGATATAGAAGTTAGAGTAGCTTGGCCGTGTTGCTAGCTACTCTTCTCCAAAAAAAATTTAGATTTCTCAGCTAATGCGTCGCGGTAATAACGCGTGCTGTCGACACAGGAGCGACCACGCCGGCCGACGGATACAACGCAACTGTTTGGTACTGTCTGTCAAAAAAGTAAGGCACATTTTGAGCTGCTGCGGTGTCAATAAGGCGATAATTATTGCCCATGATACATTATCATCATAATGAACAGCCCGTAACTACTTAACCTGAGCTTTCTTGGTTGGAGGATTGGAGATCGCAATACGTAATAATACACAATATAACTGTCATTTTTCTTGTCTACGAAGTTCCTACCCGGGGAGCCTCGAAGACACTAGATGCGTCCCATCTACGACACCCCTAAGTCGCAGAGGTTCGTGTAATAGAGGCTGTGAAGTGAGAGAGAGAGAGAATGACCCTCTGGTAGACCCGCTCCGCAGACAAAATGGCGGGGAAGAAGGCGCTGACCGCCATTTTCCCCCTGTGCAGACTAGCCGCCGGCTACAGTTGTGGGGAAACTTGCATCGGCCTTGCACCGGGCTCAGGAAGCGTGGTGCAGGGCTGAAGGATGAAAGAGAACCGTAGGGTTTTAGTCGGTAGACTGTCAGGAACGCCGTTAAGAGGATGGAGAATGAGTTTCCCTGAGTCAAAAATATATTATACCATGCCGAGCACCACAAGTGCGGCATGATATACCTATAGGTACGAATCATTTTAGATTTTACGGAACAAAACTAACATGCAAATAAATAAAATGTTACCGTAACAGTTACCGTAACCCTATTCCATTGCCAGGTATATTGTGATTTTCTTTACTTAAACTTTTCTTTCAACATTAGGAGAGTGTCGACTGTTTTCACGATTTGTTCGAAGAAGTAGAGCAGGAACTCAAAACTATAATTGAGATGGACGAAGAAGAAGGCTCTACTATTAATATTTTTGAGAACGAGATTTAGTGAGAACAAGCTGAAAAAGCTAAGGTATGTTTCGATGGGTATATTAAATGTAGGCGATATGCCGCCAGGATTAAATGCCTACTTGACTTATTACTCCAGCGCGGCTATTGTCTAACTTAGTAACTGAATTTGACATTAGATAATTCTACACTACGTGATCTACGTAGACCACATTATTGCGTCTACCAAATTAGAGTAGTGTGAGATTGTTTTATGTCAAATTCAGTTGTCCACTGAGATAGCTAATTGCCCTACAGGTGTCTACGAAATTAAATAGAAGGTCGCTGAACGTTGAAGATACGATAAAGGGCTTCTTTTTCGAGGTATATTTGTAACTTTGTTTCTATTTAGGGTTAAATTGAACTATACACCGTACCGTCGCGTCATCCGCATAAACAATAAATGACACGTAATCGGGACGTCAACGAGAACGGGATTATTTCGGCCAATTAAATTAATTATTTTCTGTCGGGCGACGGGCGTGTCATAGTAAATGTACGAACGGACTAAGGGTTTGGGTCACTTACGTCACGACTCTTGAAGATTTGATTTTTTTTTAATTTAACTGAAATTTTGCGTCTAACGAGTCTCGATACGTACTTGTTGCTTTTGAGAATTTTAGTACTATTTTTAGTAAAGATGAATTTTTAAATTATCTTTTCAATCCAATTCAATCCAAATACCTGGGAGGCGATACTCGCGTTGTGACATCTCAAATTCGACATTTTCTCTAGCCGAAAATCTGTAATAAAACGTCACTGAAATTGATCTTTGACAACATACGACTGTCGAAAACTGTTGACAAAACATTTTTTGGCTGCAATAGACATTTCAATGTCATTGTTATTGAAGATATGAGGCTAGAAAAAATGTCGAATTCGAGACGTCACAGCGTGAGAATTAGGCCCCTGGTCTGTGCCAACTGCCAATGACATTAGCTCCACAGTAGACTATTCGCAATACTGTGGTGAAGCGCTTCCGTGATTCGCCTTTCCATTGTTCGAGCCTAAGTGGTAATGTCTATATAGAATCAGAGGAGCAATTTGAAACACAAATTGAAAAACTACGAGTAACATTAGAAGTAGGTACCTAGTGAGTGAGTGTAGTGTTAGTGTAGTCCAGGAGCGAGAAAATCTCGACGAGCTCACTTTTCTCTTGTTTATTATCTATAAGGGAATTGCTTTAGTTTATAGCTGCTGAAAATTCACCACCTTACAACCTACTACCCCTCGAAAATTTGAATTCACGGTGATCGACTGCAGCTCATAATCGACCATCGTACGTTTTTCACGAAAGCAGGACCGGACTTTGTATGGACCCCAGCCAATAACGTTGAGCGATATGCCCTGGGAAAGGTATTTTTATATTCTACAACTCTCGAATTACTGTGGGAAAAAAGTTGTAACAACAAAATAGGTTTTTTGTTTTAACCATTTGAATTCTATCTAATAATTATAATAAGATATAACATTGTAACTTTATGTAAACGTTTTAATTACATATTAATGTGTTGGAGACACGACAGGATATTAGACAACACAAGGACTTTTATCGCTATGAAATTATAGAAGCAACAGTATTTTCGAAGTGCATCTGCACTCTAATCGAAAGAGAACTCTCACAGTTTCTTCATTGGTCAATATGAACAATCTAGCATTCAATGCAATCAAGTGAAAGGAATAGATATTGCGGCCCACAGCCCATACGTGGGAGTAGTACTCCATACTATGGGGACAATTTCGTATTTTGTATGACAACAATTAATGTTCATTACGTTGGCTTAGAGCTTGTGGACGAGCTTATCAGCGCTGGCCAGTGGCCATGTCTCGCAGCCTTAGAACGTCACCAGCCGAAATGTACTCTTGTTATGTTAGTCCCTTGAGCTTAATCGGGATTTTGGGGTCGCAGGTGAATGACGTGAGTTAGTGCTGCAGAGATATGGGACTTGACATCGGAGCCGATCTAATAAAGTTACATTATAATTGGCTATAAGCTTTTTGACACATCGATTCGAGAGTTGTCGCCTGAGTAATAGTTCAAGAATATTGCAAACCTTTCTAATGAAATGAAATGCTCAACGTTTTTGGTCATATAGGCTGGGTTGTCCGGACCTCCTTTCCGTCCCCCGTATTCACTCTTGCCTTGAGCTGGAGAGCTCGATATTCTATTGCATACTAATAATTGAATTATTTCGTCATCAGAAAATGAAGAACTGAAGGAATAATTTAACTACTATATTGACGACCGTGCTCTCAATCTTAGCTATCAAAACAAAAAGTCTCTAACTAAAAGGGAAGAAGCAACGAAGAAAACAGTAACGAGTTAAGAGAAATTTTGCCTAAACAGTTATTTTATTTTATAAGAGATGTGCCGTAGTACGTTTTAATTAAATATTTAATGACTTGAAGTTTCCGTTGTGTAATTTTGATTTTATTGTAACTGTTTTCAAGTAAAATCATAGACCAAAATAATAGTGTATTCAGTGTATTATTTTGGTCTATTGTAAAAATCTGTGACATTCATAATGCAATGTCTGCATTTCATTCAAATAACATAGGTTATTTCCTTTGATTATTTACTTTATATAATCAAAGGTTATTTCAAACAATTTAGCGTCTAGGAACTTCACTAAAATCACGATGACTATTAAGTTACTTTACATTTTAACAATATATTATCATTTCGACATGTAAAACTGTTTAAAATAAATCCTTTTATAAAAGAATAAATGGCCTTTCGAGGAGAATCTTAATAATCTACAACATTCGAAATCTTTATAATGGGATATTTTCTAAACAAAATAATATTTTTTCATTCCAAGACGCTCCACAGAAATTTAACTCCAATTCATGTAGGGCCCTTGCCCTTACTCTTTTATTTTCATTAAAATATCTTAGTTAATTTATTACAAAGCTTGATGTCTTTAAAAGTCAGATACCAAAATTTAAATTTTTATTAGGTATGTTTTGTCAAGTAGATACCACTTGGGCGCATTTTGCAAATTGCTAGTACATCCTTATTCATATACACATACCACCGAAATTGAAACACACAGCAGAACCTGCCGTCCTGTCTAATGCACACACGACGCTACATTTGACGGCTTATACTGCCAGGTAACCGTTCTACCACCATCCCAGAGGGCCAAGCCAACTTCACCAGCTCGTTGTCCTAAAATCCGCTGTGTTATTAAAAAGATCTAAGCGTACATGATACTAATTTGCCGTGTGGTGTCCGGCAGAGTAGAATAACACCAACCCCTTACACTCGTGAGTGTCGTACAAGGCGACCAATGTTTTCGAGAATAAAAATTCTAAGTGCCTCCGTAGACTGGAAAATGGACAGCAGCGTTTTCCATTGTTATATTATAACACTGCGATTTCCAACCCGCCTGCCGAGCGTGGAAGAGGCCTTAAGTCCTGCAGTGGACTGTTATGGCTTAAAATAGAGAACTAACAGAAGGTCCCTTCCCGTAGTTATCGAAAATTATAACGTAAATTTGCCGACTCACTAGGGTTGCTACTAGTATTTAAAAGATCGAATAGAATTTTAAAGATCGTTTACAATTAAATGTCCCTTGCAAAGGACCAATATCTAATCCTTGCCATAATGTCATCATAATTGCTTCCCAAGCTGTTGTTATAAGATTTTCCATACCAGCTCCAGACATTATGCCTTTAGTAAGCGTGAAAATAATTTACTGTATATTCACTTTTTAAAATTCATCGCCACCAAATTAGGTACATCATCAGACCCTGAGAATAACCTTACCCTGACCTGGGATTTGCCCTACTTCCCAGTAATCAATTGTAAATTAGATGAAAATGCAATATTATGGTATTAGTCAGTTGAACTGATAATGGAGAAAGAAAGTGGTTACCGATTTTTTTTTATATTAGACTAGACAGGCATTTTCGACTAGATGGGCTTTTGTTCTGTTAAAAACTGTCACGTGGTGCCTGAAACTGTTCATCCGGTCCTAGGCTCTTTAGCGGAAGACCTTGGTCAACCTTGCTTCGCCATCGGCATTAGAACTCGTAGCGGTGCTGAAGTTCGACTAGCCTCAAAGTCCGAAATGGTTACCCATCAGTTCTTGGAGTCTGCAGGCGTTGCTTGTTTGTCATTAAGTAATCTTAGTTACGAACAAGGAATTTTATTTTATGAATAATAATATCGTTTCATTAAATAATATTCAATTTACATCGACAATACAACGAATTCTCGGGTTAACAATCGCGACCGAGCACTGCTTGAAACTGCTTGAGAATGCCTGTAAACGAAACGTCAATGTGTGCGTGACAGAAATGGTGCTTTGTTTCCAGTGGACTTTCTGCTTGCGGCGGGCCATTCTTTATTTTGTGGTTATGGGCTGTGATGATAGATACAGGCCAGACGACGGAAAGCGACTTTGTTTTATACAATGTATATGTACCTATAGAAGCGTAAGTGATATTTTTTCTGAGGCACATGTATACCTACCTGAGTTCTGAATATAATTATGGAACATGATACGTCTAGGGCATCGTCGTATTCCTATGTTAAGTGGGTTAGGGCTACCGGAGCAAGGGCAGACCACTCGAAAGTCCGCACCGTGGTTTGTTGGTACGATATTACAACCAGACGGGCCCGTAAGCTCGGGCGCCAATGCACCTTCAGACAGAAGGTCGTAGGATTCTTAAAAGGTTATTGCAGGGGACTTTATGGAAAGACAACGGTCAAATTCAAGGTACGCCTGTAAGCTGATATCTACTAAAATACACAGGCGGTGCGAGTGGGGACGACGGTATGGTGGTGGCGCAACAGGCTTGAATTCAAAGCATGCAATGCATTGCCGTGTGGTGTCCGGCAGAGAAGAATAGCACCAACCCCTTATACTCGTGGGTGTCATACAAGGCGACTACTGTTTTCAAGGCAAGAGACCTAAGAGTCTCCGTAGGCTGGAAAATGGACAGCAGCGTCTTCCATTGTTGTATAATACTGCGATCTCCAATCAGCCTGCCAAGCGTGGAGATTATGGCAACAACCTCCCCTTTCGTGGGAGAGGCCCGAAGTCCTGCAGAGGACTGATGGGCTGTGATGATGAAGCAATCGCCTTGTAGTTGTGTTGGTGCTTATTTCCATATCAATTCGATAAGCCCTTACGCTCCACAGGTCGGTTGTTGAGACGCAGACAAGGCGTTCTTCTGGTACCAAGTCGGGGAACTACTATGTAGCATACCGTTTGAACCAAAAATATTTTTATACCAGGGAGGTTCCGTTTGTTTAAGTTATGAATAATGTCTTTTAAGAATTTTAGCAAGCTTATAAACCTCCCATAACTTTTTATGAATAGGACCGTTAATTTTTAAGCAAGCATTTATCATAAAGTTTTAACTCCGCACGAATGGGATTGAGTAGAGCAACAAACAACAACGTTAAAGATACGCGCGACTACGCGTTGGCGCTATATACAGCAAATAAAAATAATATCAGGGAGCTACGAGCTTAACCTAACATCCTTTATCACTGATCTATCAAAGGAAATTGCTGGTGGCAAATATAAGCGTAGATTTAGTGTCCTGTGCCTTGTGCACAAAACTTAGCTGCCCAGCTTGTTATGTAGAACTATCTAGAATATATCTCCATGCATCATCTATCATCATCAATAGCCCATATCATTCCAATGCTAGACTAAAGCCTCCTCCACGTCAATGGTTTAGCCCATAACCCTTCTGTATATAAAATTTTTTCTCTATGCCATAACCTCGACGCTTGGCAGTGTACAAATACATAACTGAACACGCCGCTGCTCATATTATAACAATTTCAACATGCAAAAAAGTTATTTTTATTTACAATATATATAACCCACAGACATAAATATATAATTTTGTATGAAAAAATTTAAACGAATTTTTTTCATGTGTTTTGTATTAATCGAAGTAATCACCCATGCAGTTAATGCATCTTTGCCAACGCAGTGGCAGTTTATTGATGCCCTTCTTAAAGAAATCAGCTGGACGGGCGGCAACAAATTCTTTAAAGGCATTTTGTACTGCCTCTCGGGTATTTAATTTTTTTCCCGCCAAGAAGTTATCCAAATTCTGGAAAAAGTAGTAGTCTGTAGGCGCAAGGTCTGGTGAGTATGGCGGATGACGGAGAGCTTCCAACCCCAGTTCTTGCAACTTATAGACCGTCTGCTGTGCAGTATGAGGTCGCGCGTTGTCGTGCAGGAGCAGCGGAGACGAGCGATTGACTAATGCTGGTTGGAGATGTGCCAGCTTCTGCATCATTGTGTTCAGTTCTTCACAGTACACATCTGCAGTAATGCTTACCCCGTTGGGTAAGAAGCTGTGATGAATCACACCAGCGCTAGACCACCAAACAGTGACCATCACTTTTCTAGGGGTAAGTTTTCGTTTAGGGCATTGTTTAGGTGCTGAACCAGGATCCAACCAACTTGCTGAGCGCTTGCGGTTATCAAACAGAATTCATTTTTCATCGCAGGTAACAATGCGGTTCAAAATTCCTTCATTTGTGTGTCTGTTGAGCAATGCAAGGCACGTCTCGACGCGTACTTCGCGCTGGCGCTCATGGAGTTCGTGAGGCACCCATTTGTCAAGCTTTTTTACCTTGCCAATTTGACGCAAATGGACCAATATTGTTTAGACGCTAACGTCGAAAGCTGCTGCTAATTCAGCCGTAGATTGTGTATCATCAGCTTCTACAATCGCCTTTAATTCGTCATTGTCGACCAAAGTCTTCGGACGACCGCGAGGTTCATTTTTCAGGTCGAAATTTCCAGAACGGAAGCGAGCAAACCAATAACAGGTGGTGCGTTGGTTTGTAGTGTTAGCTCCGTAAACGTCGTTAATGTTGCGTGCCGCTTGTGCCGCGTTGCTGCCACGACGGTACTCATATTCCATAATTACTCGAATTTTTAACGTATCCATGATGACGAAAAAGATTGAAATGCGATGAAAATGTTACACTAATCAATAAACAAATGACTACTTTTGGAAAAAGAATTCCATGTTTTTAAAATAATATTAATTTGAAATTAGAATTCTTAGCCAAACAAAAAATATTTTGATTTGAAATGGCCAGTATTGCAGAACGGCAATTTCATAGGTAAAGACCTAATATAAATTTGTATTTAAATTTTTTTCTCTATGACCATAGCCTCCTTTTGAAGGAGGCTATGCCCATAGAGAAAAAAATTTATATTATGCTTTTGTCCATTTGGACCATAAAGATCCAAATTCTTTGGAAAAAAAATCTTTATTTCTCTCTGAAAAATAGTAGAAAAATGTGTCAATTTCTCTTGTACCTTGGTAAAGTTACATGGTTGTTATTCTACAGATTTAGTTAAACGGAATATACTTACATCTAAAATTATCTTGAATGCCTCTTATTGTCACTACTATTACAGTTTAAAAACCGTAGGTAAGTCATCCACTGCCAGTTATTTTTATATGTGGTTCCAGCGTATCAAAATGATGTTTGGTTCCAGTCTTTGTGGGAATCAAAGGCAAGGACCAAATTGGAGTTTACTTCGGAAGAAACCCACTTTCTTGAGAATAACAAAAAAAATTATCACTAACTATTCATAACATTTAAACTTATTCGCGCTCTATCCTATTTTAGATGTGAAAGGGGCATGTTTGTTACTTATGAGCCAAGCGGTCCCGGTCCCGGTCAGCAATTCCGGCTTCCGTTAGGGCCCGCGGTCTTACTCTTTTTCCTTAACTTCATCCGGTTTCCAACTATCATACCCAACCGGTCGTAGACCTCGCATCTGACGCAGTGATGTCGATCCATAGCTTCCTTGGCCTCCTGCTCGATCTCCTTCCTGAGGTTTAGGCACCTATTTCCCTCGTACCAAACGCAATACATGACCAAACCAGCATAAACAAGCATCTTCAATCTTATCCGCAATGTCTCTTACGCCACCGGATGTACTTGTTCCGGGCTCAGTCGAGTCGTGTAACGTCTCACATCCATCGCAGCATTTTCATTTCGTTGGCGTGGAGTTCGCAGACGTGCGTCGTGCCGGTCTCGCAGCTGAAGTGCATTACATGCCTATTTGTACTCTTGTCTTTAATAAATAAATAAATATTCGTGGACAAATTCACACAGCGCCATCTAGCCCCAAACTAAGCAAAGCTTGTGCTATGGGTGCTAGATAACTGATATACTACTTAAATACTTTTAAATGCATACTTATTATACATAGAACACTAACCTAACCTAACAAGACCCGTAACAGAAATGAAAATTCATCATTTAAATTTCTGCCCGGTCGGGAATCGAACCCAGGACCTCTTGCGTGGCAGACCGGCATGTTGACCACTGAACCACTCAGGTGTCTTATTAAAGTCTTATAAAGAGATTTTGGGCTCACGTGATTGCCGTGAGCACCTGCCATTTAACCCAAGCCACAGAGATACGGGACTTGACATCGGAGCCGATGTCTCTGGTCGCGTGTAGTACGGATCCGAGGTAATTAATTTATAAATTCTATTGACAGCTTCGTTTACTATATGGATGGTTTATCGATTCGCATTGCAGCCAGCCGTGTACGAGTAACATAACGCTACAAAAAAAATCAATAACCAAATATACGTAGCCCGCGGTAATTCAAAATTCGCGATACTTTTTGAACAGACGACGTATGTTGTTTTGGAAATGTTCAGCTGCTAACCACAGTTTTCTTGCCTTCCACATGTTTATCCTGGTCTCAAGATTCTGTCTAAGCCTAGTCATCAGCACGATAATATCATTAGCGTATTCCATAAATTATGAATGCGTATGCGACATGTCAGCTGAGGAGTACGGGCTTAAGACAGAACCCTGGTGAATACCTACTGCAATTGTGTAGGGATTAGTATGGCCTACGGAATTTTTGACTACGGCTTAAGTATTGGCGTGCATTTATCCTGGATCATTCTAATTTCTAATGTCAGACATTGTTCTCAGAGCCCACCAGATTACCTCCAGCGGAACACTGTCGAAGGTTCTCTGTTGATCGTGGAATGCGTAATGTAGCAGCTGATTCTTACTGCAATAGGCCTGTAGGATTAGGGCAAAGAATAAAATATCGTATCCATTGTGATGCGGCCCTACCTGAAGCGATATTGGCAATCCAACACAGTCGGTGGTCTGTAATACGCTCAAATAGCGACATTGTATGGCTTCGTTTTATACCTCGATAGTTGCGGCACTCCTGCACATTGCCCGTTCTTTTATACATTAGCGTAATAATAATTAACGGGCTACACATTTGACTCCGTAGCCATGATCTTGTTGAATAGCTCAGTGTGTGAGCAATAGTGCCTCCTGGATCCCCATTGTTTACTACGTTTCTATGGGTATTCCGTCATGGACAATAGCTTTGCCGTCTTCATAGGGGTCAGAGATCTCTTCATCTCGTCAGGGGAAATCCGGCTTATCATGTCAAGGTGTTGTCGGATATTTGACTCTAAAAGCAAAAATTATTGAACGTTTTTAAATTAAATATGGCAGTAATGTTTTTTATAGCTCAGGAAAACACATAAGATATAATTTCCTGGTATTTATTTTTCAGTTTATCGTTACCATTATGACAAGTATCTTGCTAGAGAAACTTACAAGAAGTTCTTCTCTACTAACCAGTAAAGTGAGTTCTATTGTATTTATGACTTCATCTATACATAGTGTAAAACAAAGTTGCTTCCCGCGATCTGACTCTCTGTCAGAATTACATGGTCGCTGCATATAAATTCTTATAAATAGCTTTGAAACTTTGTACTAAACAACAGAGAAACTTACAAGCATAGCACTTATCATATTTGTTTTTGGAGAACAAAGTAGCTTATTTCCTTTTCCCAATTGCAACCTACCAAAAGCAAATAGAATGTTGCCTGATAGGCAAGAATGGTTATGGAGTGGCGACCACTTACCGGCAGTTGCAACGTGAGACGACCGCCTACGAGATGGACGAACGACCTCGTAATTTCATAGGGAGTATCGATATTTGTGGAAGGCTTGTGGGGAGGCCTATGTTAAGCAGTGGTCGTTCTACAGCTAAGACGATGAATCTACGTTCACATCAAAATTAGCAATTGAATTAGCATAGCATGGAAAGAAACCGTCATTTCGCATGAAGCCAAATGCAGCACAAATTACGATAACATAATTAGTCCGCCCTAACACTGAACTTTTTTTAAGGAACAACTTATAAAATCAGAAGCTAAGTGGGACAGCTTAAAAACATATGTATTGCTTTCATACTCATTATCTTGCAGTACTTTTAATTACGATATTTTTTCGCAAGTTCGTGATCCAGGTAAATGTTTTCAATGTTAATTTATGTGTCATAGCCGCCAGGGTTGGTCAGGTTAGGTTAGTTATTTGAATTAAAGCCGTCTGGTAGCCGGTAGAGAAGATAACCACATCAACGGTTTTAATGTCGTAACAACATAATGTTGCAATGTTATAATAACGGCTTTTTTCTGCCCCCGCACAAAATTCATTTGGAACGCATCTTAAGTTAAAAATTTCTTTCGATTTTCCGCAATTACTTTTGGTTTTTCTTCAACATGAAATGTGATGTTAAAGAATATAGGATTACAGTGCTTTCCTTGCTCAAACTGGGTTAAAGCCGTCAGTTATATTCAAGACGCCTCAAAAGCTCGGCATCAGCCGTATGTCCGTATTATCGATAGATATATTGAGCCTTCAATTAGTAAGAGCGTCGGTGGGCTAATAATAAGCTAGACGGTCCGACCGATCCCCAGTGCCGCCATATATGAGAATCAATGACTTGAGTTTATATACATCAGTTGAATACTAATCGACGCGCTTACGATAAGGGAAAACGTTCGAGAATATACTTCCGATTATTTCTGCCTTCTCTCTAAAATGCCTGTTGTACATGTTTACACAATGACCAAATTATAATCTTGGCTTAACTGTGCCGGATGTGCTCTCAAGCACGAGGGCCCGAGTTCCGCTTTGACCATGATCCAGGATTTGGCGATCAGGTAATTACATTGGAGCGACTACCATCTGATGACGAAACTATGTATATAAATAATTATATTACTTATGGCTATAAATAAATACACTACCTATACAATTTGCAATTTCAGTAAATTTTTTGACAGTGTTCTTCTTTCAAGTAACTATTGGTGCAAGTTACGCATTTATGGACTTTTTTATTAAACAATATACTGGACAATTAGATTTTCAAGAAAATTTGAATCCTATTCTACGGAGTATAAATTATGGGATGCTTTTACAAAGCTGCTTTTGGATGATAAACGTAAGTTAACTAAGTATTATTCAAATTTAAGTAAAGACAGTAGATTGTATCCAGGACAGGCGCGGGTACAATCGGCGTGGTCAATGGGTGCAATTGCCCCGCCCCTCCTGAGCCCAGACTCTGACTTACAATCGCCCATGCTTTTCTGAGCCACAAGGCCAAAAATTCCAAGCTCACCTCGCTCACTGAAACAAATTGATTGTTTCAGTGACAGGTGATTGTTAAAATATTCATTTTAAGAATCACCCCAGCTCTTCAAAACCATAATGTCAAAACCGTCAAAATCCTATTGTGACAATCACCCATTGTTGTTAAGACCAAAAATGTCCAAAATTGCGAGCTCGATCTACTCGTTCATTCACACAATGATCACTTCAGGCTTTTATAACCCAAATGTAATAAATTCATTCAATTATCACCCCACTTAAAACGTTAAACATGTCGAGCTTGCTCAGGTCAGCCCCCCCCCCCTGAATGATGCAGGAGGCCGGCTACTGGAGGCATCAAGTACTGCATTACGCAGTTTTTGAGCTGCAGAGGGCTTTCGGCGATGTGCCTAAACTAAGTATCTAAATCTATGCCCAAGGCGTACATTCGAATGGTTCAAGATGTGCCGGGATGGGAAGACCAAACAACGGTTTGAAGGAGACATGAAGTCTTTCTTTGATAATGGTACCTGGTTACATAGGTCAAATTGACCTCACGTGTTTTTGATAATTTATAATTTTGAAATTTTGAAAGCGACATCGCCTTAATTTTCAATAGCTGAAGTAGCATTTGAGACGGATTCAGTCGGGGCCAATCACGCAATAGGATTTTTTTTTGTATTTTACTGAGTTACTCTGTATGTATGTATGTACTCTTAGATCTTTTAAAGTTCGCAACGGATTGTAATACAATTTTCGACAGCAGAAAGAGTCGGTGCTGGATCAGAAAAACACGCCAACGAAATCGCGGCGGGTTATTAGTTATTAGTTGAAGACAACTTCTAAACTATTTCTGACTAATATATTTGGGAATTATTATGGAGCAGTAGTTTCGGATTTTATAAGGCAAAACTTAGCCCTTTTGACAGATGGAATAGTGATGCGGAATATTGATTTGACAGTTCTATAGTGCTCCAACTGTATAACTGAAAGTGAAATGCCAGGAATCGAACCAAGGCCACTAGCAGACCGGCAGCGACAAACCGATTGCACTATTGATGTAGAAAATCTAAACACATTAATTAAATATATAAAGGAATTCTGCTCAAGTAGCTCTTTGTCGAAACAAATAATAAATTCCACTTTCCCGATAACTTTTTTGATCCTCTCAACACCTCATACCCTCACACGCGGCTCACAATAAAAGAAATGATAGATTCGATATTCGATAGGCAACGTGGTCGGTGTGAAAATCTTTAAATAGCAGTTGGCCGGCTTGCCTGCTTCACGGTCATTAAAAAAAATTAAAAGGAAAGTAAAGTTAATTTAGTAGTTGGTAACTACAACATCAAGATTAAAAAGAAATTAATCAAATCAATATGTAGATAATAACTGCCAGGAACTACAATAATTATCAGTATCTAAATAAAACCATCAACATTAAATAATAGTAACATTGATTTTCTCTAGACGTTACGAACCTATTCTACTCCCAAAACAACTTCAAACAAATAAAGAAAATTGCGGAAAGGGCCTACGATGGTTTTGGGAATGCCCCCAGCGTCGTACATATCCTAGCCTCGGGCATAGATTTGGACCCAAGCGCCCACTATACTAGATTACCTCTCGAGGAATACTGTTAATGACTCATGAGTTGGATACTTCTATAGTTGCCGCACTTTTGTACACAGCGTTTCTTTCGTAGATAGGTTTAATCATGTTTAAGCGACAGGTTCACCTCAAGCTGCCGAATAAGTCAGCGAACAGGAGTACGCCGCGAGTCCATTTATTAATTGTGGTAATAGAGTTATGCTCTTAAACTGTATAAATATAATGTAGGTGCTCATTTTTAGGGCTCCGTCCTCGAAGAGTAAAGAAGGATCCCCATTAATAAGTCTGTCTGTCGGGAACCGTAACAGCTAGCTACTTAAAATATGCATATGATAAGGGAGAAACATGCATGTACAAGAAACATGCTTTTTCGACGATGTTCAGGGGTTTTTGGTATTTTTCTATCGTATTAATAGGAATATATACCTACAAGCACGAAGCTTTGTATGATTATAATACAATACTAAAATAAACGACAAATACAAAAACCGTTCAAGCGTGAGTCGGACTCGCGCATCAATGTTTTGGAGTTTCATTGAATTTCACGAATTCTCTATTCAAGCGTTAAAATCTTGTTACTAACCTAAGAAATTCTCGGGCGGATTAATAACTGGAACATCTCCAAACTTGTGTGTTTCGGACTAAGAGCGAAGTGATACAAAATCAAATACTCTTTTCACATCACTATTGGAGCAAGTCATACTTGAAGAACTAATGAACCTAACTAAAAGAAACTACTTGTACCGACAGAGAAATATTGTAGTGGCGCTGACTCATTAACAGTATATTTCGAAATGTTAGGGTACAATTCTAGAAATTATTATTACAATAATATTTTTATTACTTATTTAGAAAGTGAAGTTCAAAGATTAATGATATGCATCGGTTTTAATAACGGCTCCAGTGTTGGCCGTTGACTTTATATATAACCCTTCAGCAGATGTAGTTACTGAGTACCTGGGTCAAGTAATAAATTTGGATGGCAACAATAGTGACGACATTCGGCGTAGAATCAGCTTGGGATGGGCATATTTCTGGCTAATGTCTACAATTTTTAAATGTAACATGCCACAGCATCTAAAAACACGTGCGTTCGATCAATGCATATTATCGAAGCTGACCTATGGCTGTGAGACGTAGACATCCACAGATGGCATGATGCGAAGGCTGAAGGTTGCGCAGAGAGCAATGGATAGGGCTATGCTACGGATATCCCTAAGGGATCGTATCAGGAACATCGAGATACGTAGACGGACCGGTGTTACGGATATAGGGAATAAGGTTGCCAGGTTGAAGTGGCAGTGGGCGGGTCAAAAAATACTTTATGGCGACCAAGAACAAGTACAAGAAACCCTGGTAGACCAAAGGCAAGATGGTCCGACGACATCACCAAGGTGGCCGGCAAGATGTGGATGAGGGAGACTTCCTGTCGATCAGGATGGAAGAAAATGGGGGAGGCATACCTGTGTCCAAAGTTGGACGGCGAAATGCTGAAGAAGAAGATTACCCTTCAGATTACCTGCGGAGGGACACTGTCATTGTTCTTGTATGTTCTTCAAACAGGTCAAAGCACTCCACTTCGTAAGGGGTAACAACCAGGATATGTTCGGAGGGTGGTATTCGTTGTTAGGCGTCTTCCAAGCTATCCCGATGTGTCTTTTTTGTGATGAGCATAGGCGCTGATGAGGTTTGTTGTTGTTCTCACAATTTGCGACTTGATTGCCCATAAGTCAATCACTCACTCTGCTCATGTCGAAGATACTTTTCCAGAATTCATTTTGCAACACAGTAGAGATCCCATTCCTACCTGCTGTCTATCTGGTGTACAAATACCCCTGCCCGATTTCCATAGATTTGGATCTTTACGTCTTATAGGAATGCGACATAAACGCGCCGCCTTGTAAGCAGGTCGGTCAGCTCTTAAGATTTGGGACCTACCAAACGTAAGGATCGTAGCTGGAGGATCCGAACGAATAGAGAGATAGAAGAGCTTGTGATCTGATCTGATCTGATCTGATCTGATCTTTGGTGAGACTATCAATCTTTACAGGCCATGATACAAGAAATCTGTTCAGTATCGACATGAGTGGCGTCTTTTGGTTTCATGGGCCAAGATCCTCTTTGGTCGATGATCCAGCGTAGTTAGTATTGCGGTGATTTGGCTTATGACGTGTTGACGTGCAGTGACTACCATCCAACTCGCACAACCTTTTAGAAAAAACCCGTTGGTATGTAAGAACAGTATTTGTATTTCATTTATTTTTTAAATTTTCTACTATCTAAATTACTAAAAATTAAAGATATTGAATTGTTACTAATAATCCCATAATGAACCACAGCCTTTCTACGATGCGTAGGCTTATCAAACTATAGGATTATTAAAACTTATGTCAACATAATTAGAATTCCAAAATTTCTAATAACTTTAACATGCAATATCCAAAAACAGCCCATTTTGAATATAATAAGACCACGCTAAGTCCGAATCACTTAATTAAAAAAAAAATCTCTGTATGACAACTTATGACAAGTTTTTTAAAAGTAATAGAACTTCATTCATAAGAGTCATAAGAAACAATTTGATTTCTGTAGGATTGTTTATTTTCGTGAGTTATGAAAAATATTATTAAATAATGGGTAAAACAATTAAAAAGGAAGTGAGAGTGATAAGTTTCAGCATGATTAATAATTTAGTCAAACTAAAAGTACAAGTTCAAGAAAAATATCTGAATGTTTACAAGAAGGACTTATAATAAGGAGGATTATCCCCAGATTATTGCCATATCCACATTTTATAATTTCTACTACTGTCAGTCGATTCGGACTTATCGTGGTCCTATTATAGTACCGGTAATGTGTCCGTTCAATGAAATATAATTGTATGACTTGTATTGAACCTTTTGTTTGCGAATTCGACTCGCACTTTATCGGTATTTATCTTAAGATTTTTGTTATTAATTGACAGTTCTCTATTTACAGCACTCAATCGAAGCATTGGACGCACTAAAATTCCTAGTTGTTTTATTAAAATCAAATATACCAGCCTGGTATAATTGCCCGTCAAATGTGCGCAACTGTAGAAGTACAGCGGAAATATCTCGGGCATGCAGAAAATTAAACATGACTCGTTTGAATCAATCATCTGTACATTATTTCTATATGTAAGTAACAAATTTTGCTGCCAGATTATCTTTTTCCATGGTTAAAGTCAAAACTGGTTCAAAAGTCTAACAGTTTTACAGATAGGTACTCATGGCATGGGGGTGGGGTATTATTTATTTTGTTCTTGTGGGCCCGGCGCGACTTCGTTCTCGCGGCGTCCTACCTCTACACTACACCTGCCTTACACCTACCGTACCCCTACCGTATACCTACCCTACACCTATTCTACACCTTCCTTATACCTACCCCGGACCTACCCTGTATCTACCCTATACCACAAAATAGAAAACTAACAGAAGGAACACTCCCGTCGCCTTCGAAAATTATTATCTAAACTTGCCGACTCACCAGGGTTGCTACTGGATTTATTCTGAATTTTAAAAAGTAGAGTATTCAAAAGATCGTTTACAATAACATGTTCCTTGCAAAGGACCAATATCATAATTGCTACCCAAATGTTTAGATTGTATTCAAGAGTATTCGATTTTCCATACCAGCTTCAGACATTATACATTTAGTAGGCGTAATAATATAGTGTTTATTCACTTTTTAAAATTTCATTGCCACCTGATTATATCATCAGACTATGAGAATAACCTTTTCCTGAACTGGAATTTGACCCACTTCCCAGTAATCAATCGAATTGAAAATTTCGTACACATGTAAATTGATGATAATGCAATATTATGGTATAAGTCAGTTGATCTGATGATGGAGAAGGAAGGTGGTCAGCGATTTTTTTTATATTAGGCTAGACAGGCTTTTCCGACTAAAATCCATTAAGGTGGCCATTACGGTTTATAATTCTGTTAAAATCTGTCACATGGTGCCTGAAACAGTTCAACTAGTCCTAGGGTCTCTAGCGGAAGACCTTGGTCAACCTCGCTTCACCATCGGCATTAAAACTCGTAGCGGTGCTGAAGTTCGACTAGCCTTAAAGTCTGAAATTGTCACCCATCAGTTCTTGGACTCTGCGTGCGTCGCTTGTATGTTTTTGAGTAATCTTAGTTACGTACAAGTACTTTTATTTTATCAATAATAATATCGTTTAATTAAATAACATTCAATTTAAGTCGACACTACAACGAATTCTCTCATTACAATCGCGAGCGAGCACTGCTTGAAACTGCGTGAGAATGCCTGTAAACGTACGTCAATGTGTGCGTGACGGAAATGGCTCATTGTTTCCAGAGGACCTTCTGCTTGCGGCGGGCCGTTCTTTATTTTGTGCCTATACCTACCCTATATCTACCCTAAACCTACCCTACACCCTACCCTATATCTAGCCTACACCTATCTACGCTGTTTTCGTTGCGTTTGAACCACCCCTGTAACCAACAGAACAGAAAAAAATTATTCAAATCACTCCAGCCGTTTTCGCATCGTCTACCCTATCCTATCCGTACCCCTGATCTACCCTACACCTACCAATATATTCTAGGGCGCAAGGTGGGGGCAACCACTGGAGGTATTCTTTGTAAGACTGTGCGGTCGATGTTTGCCTCAGTAGATGTAGGTAAATCAGATCTAACCTAGAACGTAATTTTCTCCCAAACATTAACATTGCCGGAGATTCCCCCATGGCACAGTGCACCATATTGCGAAAGTAAAATAAATTACAAGTTGTTTTTCATGGACAATTTCTTGTGATATTCTTTCAAAATACTTTGCATTTACAATTTACATTTTTTACATGTCCTCACTGAGTTTTCTACTTCACCGTTACTGATAGGATGGTAAATTGGCGATGTCATGTACTTAATGCTATTACTGGAACAAAACTCGAGGAATTCGTCCAATTTTTTTTTTTATATATATATATATATATATATATATATATATATATATTTCTATTTATTCAGGAAAGATCTGTACAAAAAAAAAAAACAGTATTACAATGGGTTCACTTAGTGTAGGTTGCTAAAAACTATTTGCACAAATTTAATTTTAAACCCTGAGATCCAAACTAGGCAATAGCCTGTATCTTGGATGTCAGTGTTCTGCCTTGGAAGCTAGATAATGAGTACCATTTCAACAACCACATTTACTTATAAAGTTATATCACAAATATATGTTCATAAAAACGAGTGAGGGAGGAGTAAGGGAGTGTGTGCGTGTGCGTGTGTGCGTGTGCGTGTGTGTGTGTATGTACGTGAGAGTGTGTGTGAGTGAATGTATATAACAACGGTCAAGAGCTGTTTGGCAGTAAGTTTTCCGTCTCGTCGTAATTGAGTTGCAGTAGCCAATCTTTTAATTTCTATTTGACCTCAAACCTATTAAGCTGGTGAATATCTAAAACTTTATTGACACTATTATAGGACTCTATATTGAGATTTCCTTTTAGAAGGATCTGGCGGTAAGACCTCAGGATGCTTGCGTGTAATAAGTCGCAAGATAAAAAGCTGTCTGATTGTTAAATGTTTGTAGGTTGAATATAGTTCCCTGGTTGGAAATCTAAGGGGCTTAAAGTGCATGATTTTCAGCACAGCTCTCTGTGCTCTCTCGGCCTTAATAAAATGTGATTTTGCTGCACAACCCCACACAGGTATGCAATAGGTGATTATTGACATACAAAGAGCGGAATATACCATATTTAGGGTTTCAACATCAGCCCAGTGTCTGAGAGTTTTACAAATGTGTATCAGGCGTCTTAGTCTAGTTGTAAGCATGTGGATTTGGTGTTTCCAGTTTAGACTGCAATCAATATGAACCCCAAGATATTTGATGCTCTCGGTTTGCGATATGGGAAGACAAGTACAGTTATTGTTACGATTACAATTTGAGTGGACATAGAGTTCATAATTGGATGGTGGTTGTGAGTTAATTCTAATTGAAAATGGGACAAAAAACGTCTTAGAGAGATTTAGCGTGAGTAAGTATTGGATAAGCCAATCGTTTATTATATTTAGGTTATTTTCTGCGGTAGTTTTGATTTCAGCCCAATCTGAACCATGAATAACGATGGCAGTATCATCCGCATATGTGAAGATGGCGCAATTGGGGAGATTTATATCGCATAGCTGGTTTATGTAGATCAGAAACAGCATAGGGCCGATTATTGACCCCTGAGGAACGCCGTACTCAATGTGCGCTTTATCACTCAAGACATTGTTAACCTTAATCTTCTGAGAACGATTACTGAGATAGTCCCCAAAAATATCGTATGCCACGCCTCGGATACCAATATCATAAAGATTGGAAAGTAGGGCTGGTATATGTACAGTGTCGAAGGCCTTTTGCAGGCTAAGGAAAGTACTAACACATTTATAGCCCTGATCTAGTTTTTTAGTAGTATGAGAGACTAGGTCGACTACAGCATCTTCCGTAGAGATACCAGCACGAAAACCGTACTGGTGGTCAGATATTATATTATTTTTATTAAAATATTGAATTAGGCGTATATTTAAGAGCTTTTCGAGTATCTTGGACAATGTGGACAAAATGGAGATGGGCCTGTAGTTAGATATGATGTTTTTGTCACCACTTTTGTGGATTGGATGTATCAAGGCTTTCTTAAAGGCATTAGGAAAGACTCCGGTGCGGAAGGCTGCATCGCAAATGTGGGTGATGATAGGGATTAAAAATTCGCGATTAGATTTGAGAATCAATGGTGAAATCCCGTCATAGCCAGTTGAAGAATCTGCCCGAAGGTTCATAATGATACTCTCTATTTCTTTGTCATCAGTGTCCATCATTGCCATAGAGTTAGGTATACTCTTGCCGCTGAGATACGGAGTGATGTCGCTGGTAGCTTATAGAGCTGTAATGAAAATACCGCGTTCACTTAGTAGACCAGCACTGTGAGAACGGAGTGGAAATTTTATCAGCAAGGGCTTTACCTATCCCAACAAAGTAATTGTAAATGACGTTTAATGACGATTTGTGGTTATCCGATATTTGTAGTAATTCATTTGGAGGATTGCGGGTACGCACTGTATTTGTGATTCTCTTGATTGTTTTCCAAGTGGCTTTTGGGTTGTTTTTAGCTTTAAGTATTTAGTTTTTCTCATATACAGTTTTTAGTTTACGCAGGAGAGCATTGCAGAAATTACGGTATCTAGTGTAGGTAGTTTTAAGTATTTGGTTATTGGGCGAGTTGTTAGATTTTCTATGTAGACGATCTCTGTTATTGATACAGCGCAGTAGCCCTGGGGTAATCCAAGGCTTGAGGATCTTATTCTTTCTAGGCGTAGGATTAGACTTCGTGTGTTTTTGCAATAATATAAGACAGAGTGGAAACTAGAGAATCGGTGGCAGAGTTAGCGTCATTTATTTGTAGGATATGTGTAAAGTCAGTATTTGCAATTTCACAGCTTATGCCATACGAATCTATCGTACATTTAACTTTGTTGTTGTTGTGGGTGTAATATTTTAATTGGAGGCTGATCAAAATTGGAAGGTGGTCAGTGATGTGAGAGTCTAGAACGAGGGTGGTATACATCAATTTTGATTTTAATAATACGTGATCAATACATTTACCAGACCTAGTGGGGAAGACATGGGTGGGTGATAGAGCGTGGGTAGCGTTGAGTATTAAATACTCATTGGAGAAGTTGTCGTCACTTAGAGGAGCGATGTCAATGTTCATATCCCCTACGAAAATGATGTTGTTGATTCGACTTAAATTCCCCAGAACCTCGTCAAGACTCTCAAGGAATTTTTCGAATTGTTCCCGACGGGAGTATGATGGAGATCTGTAAATTGCAACAATAGCCAGTTTGCCATTAACCACGCAGGTTAAAAACTGGTTCATTCACTGCGCTTGTTAAAGAAGATTTAACATAAATAATTACGCCTGCATTTTGGTTGAGGTTGCTTGTTGTGCTGTACGAGTTATAGCCTTCAAGCGGTGGAATATTTGGGCATTTTGAAAGCCAACACTCTGTCAGTACTAGCACGTCGCAACTAACCTTTATATCAGCAAGGAGAAGTCTTAGTTGTTCAAAATTTTTATTGACTGAACGGATGTTCAGGTGTAAAATATTCAGTGACTTGTCTCGGAAAGAACCTAGTAGTTGTTCACATTTTGAGGGTGAGCACTGACAGGAGTTAGAGCAATCGAGAGAATCCAGCTCAGAATTAATTTTAATTTGGTTCATCATTTTTGGAGAGATAGGAACAACAATGGTGGGTAAGAATGATTATTAAGTTCGTTACTTTTAAAGTAAAACTATTTAGATTGGAACACAACGATACTGTGAGGTAAATTGACCGTTTTGGTGATATGGAATGGCTGAGAGTGTATGTGTATATTAATATTTGCATGTAGAGTGTGTACAGTGGATATTTATTTAGAAATGTAGGATTAAATAAGTAGAGGAGGGTATATAAATTGTAATTAAAAACTATATCGAAATTCATAAAGGCCGTCGTAGTTAGGGTGAAACGTTTAGGCGAACGTTTTCCGTAGAGTAGTCATTGTTGCCGTTGGAGGTCGATCAAATGTTGTTCCGAATTGACAATGATATATTTGTGTCCCTGCTCTTTTCTAAGGAACACTTTGCCATTAGCCGACCAACAGAACTCGTACTCGTTTCGCTTTGCAAACTCTCTTGCGAGATAAAACAGCTTCTTAATAGAGCTCGGCAGGTATTCAGCTACGTAAATTGGTTGAGGGTTGTTCTTGATACCGATAAGAGTGGTGTTCTGGCGGTCATTTTTTGGATGAGTTTTATTAAAGTTTTTCGCTGCTGTAATAATATTCTCTTTCTCTTGTACTGAAGTGAATTCTACAACTATTGGTTTGATGGGCCCCGGTTTGCCCGGGATCCGGTAGATATCACGGACACCGGTTATTGGGGTTGATAGAACATTTCCGAGTTTCACAACCATCTGGGCAAGATCGGATGTGGACTCACCATCTGGAGTTGGTACGTTACGGATTTCGATAGATGCCCCTCGAGAGCACTGCTGGAGATCCGTAATCTTTTTTTCGAGTTCGCTAATTGTGTGTAAATATTCCTTCTTCTCTTTTTGAAGTGAGTTGAGCTGTAGTTTCATGTCCTCGTACTGCCTATTTATGAAGGAAATGGATTTTTCTATTTCTTTATTTGATTTTACCTTTGCTTCATTATCTATTAAATTTAGTATACCAAAAACTAAAAATGTTTTAATTTATTTATTAAAGCGCGTGTTGTAGTGCCTTGTCGCATTTGTAGACACTCCATCCATTTGCTATAAGCATCAAATACAATTAACTGTACCTGTTGGCTTATGGACATATAGTCGATAGGTATGCACCCGCTGCCAGGGCACCGCGGGGCGCGGCCAGGGCGCGGATTATCTAGAAACTTCAATGACCGATAACTGTCATATTCACAGTCGCTTTTACAAGTCGTCGCCTCTAAATAGTCGGCGACTGCATTATTCTCGCCTGTAATGTATTGCGGTAAGAAGTTGAAGGCAGATAAAATAATTGCATACCGCTGCAATCTCAAGGCCGTTGTTACCGAAATACCAATTTAATTATTAAATATCGAGACAAGGGACTTATGATCCGTATTTACAATAACGGTTCATCGCGTCCATATAGGTATTGATGGAACTTTTTTACTCTGAAAATAATATCTGTGGCCTCTTTTTGGATTTGGCTATAATTTCGCTCACTGTCCGTGATCGACCGTGGGCCGTAAGCTAGCGGGCGTTCGCGACCGTCCGCGCAGCGCTGTGCTAGCAAGCAACCAAGGTCGGCAGGCCCGGCATCCACAAACAGCATCAGCTGCGCGCTCGGCTCGAAGTGCACCAGCACGCGCTCCGAAGCCAGCTCGCGCTTCACGCGCCGCATCGCGCGCACCTGCCGCTCGCCCTACTGCCACTTGACGTCGGCGCGTAACAATTCACTCATTATGGTGGATGCATGGGGAATAAAACTCCTATAGTAATTTACGACGCCAAGGAAACATTTTACCGCTGTGACATTAGTCGGTTCCTGTATTTCATTTAAAGCCTTTCCTTTGTCGGGGTAAGTCTATATACCGTTTTTCCTAATAACGTTTCCAAGGTAGGTTCCTCTATCCATAAAAAATTCAGAATTTTCACGTTGCAAACGTAGGCCAGCATCCATTAACCTACGTAAAACTTCATTTAACCTTTTTAAATGTAAGCTTTTGTATGGAGCTGTGATGCAAATATCGTCTTACTAGCAGCTTACCCCATCAATCCTAAAGAATAATTTTTCCATAGATTCATGGAAAATAGCAAACCATGCCATAGCCATTAGCCAACCATATTACAGCCTGGTATACTTAAAAGGCCCTTATGAGTATTGATGGTGGTTAGCTTCTGCGAATGTCGATTTTACTGTATTATGTTCGCCACCTCCCAATTTAGCAAACACTTCCTCAATTCAAGGTAAGGGATATTTATCAATTACCAGATCCTTGTTCAAGGTGACAGAGAAATCGCCAGCAATTTTAAACTTCTCATTTTCCTTCACCATGGTAACGTCCTAGGTTCGAAAAATATGGGAATGGCGTTCTCTTTAAGCTTTAATACGTCTTTAAATTTATTGAAAGAACCTAATTCATCGTGCTATAATTCCGGATATTGTGCTAGAAATTTATAAATATCGTTATCAGCCGAAATATTATTTAATATATTGTAGTAGAAAATGACAACTGAAATGCGGACATAGAACCTCAACCCAACAATGGCGGGTGACCACTTTTAATAACGAATACTCTAATTAGTTTTGTTTGATTATTGTAAGTCAAATCACATTCGAAAAACCCCAAAGGCGAAAGTTTATGTCCATCATAAAGACGCATTTTAACTTTACACTTTTCAGAAAAAACAGTTGAACTTGAACCAGAATCCAACTATATGCTAAGATATCGTTTACTTAAGTTTACGTCTAATTTAATAGGGTTAATATCAACATACCTCACCTCATAAGGTATCATATTATCCGACTCCTGGAACTCGTTTTTTGAATTACCGCCACAATGGCGGATGAAAAAGTGACATAACAAGAGAACATTTTTGTAGGACGGGTGCGGGGCGGGATACACACTACATGCGCACAATTTCTCACATCGCGATTTCAAGAAAGGCAAGTGCAGTGTTCATGAGCGCTATACCATGCACGTCAGTCACATCGTGGTTTAATAAACTAGGTAGCGTATCACAATTTCAGGGTTCTGGAACCTCTAACTAAAGGTTACCACGGAACCCTAATTATTATACTCGGCCACTTTGGGCTGAGTGAGTTGTCTCACTCACTATGACAAAAACAACAAAGTCATCTATTTTATCCTGAGAAATTTGATCACCTCAAAGTAAATTGACGGGAGCTCCTCTACTTTAGAAATTGTAGGTACATACTTACATTATCCAAGAATAAGGATTACAAATTAGAATATACCGGTTGAATATGTAGAAGTTTTTATGCAGTTGCATGACCTCATTCCGCTGATTCCTTTCCTTCATCGGGAAACACGATCTGGGCGAACGTTTTATCCTTATATCGTAGACCCCCATCGTTATGAGCCGCTTTGGTACAACCTTTATATTGCGTAGCATACGGCTAAGGAATGGAATACGTTACCTGCGAATTCCTTGATCAAATTAATCTAGACGTCTTAAAGAAAATAGGCTGTTCCTAGACAGGCATGCTCTATCTTCGGCCGCATCGTCTCCTACCACCAGGTGAGATGGCGGTCATATTCCTTAGATTGTATAAAAAAAAACTAAGTACTTTTTGTTTTACAGGAGTGAAGTTATGAAGAATAGACATGCCTCAGAAATAAAGGTTATCATGATTTTCATTTGGTTGATTGTGTTTTTTATATCGTCCACTTCGAATTTTACTATAGTGAAGGTAAACTTGATATTTTATTATTGTTAGTTAATTGTACATTTATAAATCACAGAAAAAAGTTTCATCCAAACACGGAAAATCTTCAGTAGTCTGTTAGCTAGAAGATGCGACTCGTAAGCGAGATCTTTTTCTAAGTAATGCACCTACGTGGTGTACACTAAAAGTTTTGCGGAACTCATTATTAAAACAATTTACATCAAAAGTATTATGTTTGCTGGTTTTTGAAGTATTCTCTATTTCATTTTTAATTCTTTTTAATTTGGAAACAATTTTAGAAAACATGAGGACCATTGGTCTGAGGCCTGTTTTTCACGTGCTGGTTGAAAGCTCGGCACGGCCACTTACGGCCCCGTAAATATCAAATCTTTAATTTTTTTGGGAAAATAAATAAATCACATGGTGCCAGGTCTGGACTAAATGCGGGATAGGTCTACCAGACTAGCTCTACCATTTTAGAAGCCAATAATGACTTTGTCCTGTTCGCGGTGTTAGCCGAAGTATTATCATGGTGCAATAGGATGCTACTTTTCGGTCGTTATTCCCAATTTTATTCAAAAATTGTACCACTCAACATTGACTGTCTTTTGATCTTCAAGTAGGATTGTGCAGACAGAACCCGCTTGGGAAAAAAACTTAATTTTGTTGGTTTGCTGTCGCCTTCGAATACCCATACAGAAGACTGTTGCTTTCTTTCTGGCATGTAAGAATATATCCATGTTTCATCTCCTATCATAACGTCGCATCATTATTCTATTCTATCCTATCATGATTCGCCGGTTTTCTTTAATTAGTTACCTGGTAGAAGCCACGTTTTCACGTTATCCACATAATTGCATTTTTGCTACCGACGACGAACTTCAACTTATGATAAAAAACGCGAAACACGAGATATTATAAATCAATGATTAAGATTCTTATGTTTTGAAAAATATAACATTCTAAATTCAAACATTTAAGAGCGGCCAGGAGCGCAGAACATCAGTGTGCTCTATGTGTCCATAGGTATATTAGTTAAAATTTAACCGATGGTCTTACAATGGGGAAAAACGTAGTGACGAAACCTGCACATCCAGGTGACGGAATGTCATGATCCAACCTGGTCTGTTTCCCCTGCTAACGGAGGGTCACGGAGATCTAACTATTTCTGGACATGGTCTAGACGAACCTCTCAAGCCGGGCCTTCGCTTGCAAAAACTACAAATTGACCCAACATTTGTTGTTTTTTTATTTATGGCTTATTTACATGAAGGCATGCATTTTGGCATTTTGGAAAAATTGTAAAAAACAGTACCGAACCATTAACATTTGAACTGTTAAAAAAACTATTAGAGAAAATTAAATTTTAGTACGCGTGTTGAAATACGATATAACTCGCTTACTTTAAGGAATTTTGCTTTAAATGTTAATTGCATTCTTGTTAAGTGGTTCATATGCTATTTTTCTTTGTTACAGTTCGTAAGATTTACTAGTATCACCAAAGTTGGCTGTATACTTCTCAACTTCTGGATTTTAATAGCCATGAAACATCATTTATTTACAAAGGCAGTCTCAGACATAATGAGTTTGAAAATAGTACCAACAGTGGTGAGTAAACACATATTTATACAGGGTCATGATTTTCACGCTTTTTGTGTTTGTAATAATTTTATTCTTTATTACCTACCTCCCGTAATCGAAATTACTCGGCGGAATGTATCGTTAGATATCTTAACTCAAGGATTTTAAATAGGTGACGGACCAACATAGCTTTTAGTTTTTTTGAACACCACGACATTATGGAAAGTTACAAAAGGGATACCCACACAGCGTCGTCGTTAAACGACACGCAGGAGGATCGCCCTACTCCTGTGATAAGTGGGTTAGATCTGCCGGGCTAAGGGCCTACTGAAGGAGGTACTAAACGGTGGTCGGTGCCGCGTTAGATGAAGAGTCCATAACCTCTGATCGCCTACAAGAGTGGAAGTGGTATTACGTTGGAGTAAAGTTCACTGCTTAAAACGAATTTAGTGTAACGATAGACGGTGAACCCGTCCAACAACTCTAAAATATATCGTATGAGCAGCGCGAACAGCAATTGCGGGCCTGGCAGTGAGTCGACACAAACTAGAGGGAGACCTGGATAAAAAAGCTGTACCTATTTAAAATGTGGTCATCGTCCAGGTCTTGATAACTACCCACAGGAATGCCCAACGTACCATCAAATGAGACCACTTACATCCTTTGTTCCATAGGTAGGTAAAGTTGGGGTCGTCCGAGGGGCAGAAATTCATTTATAAGTTGGCACGATCGAGGCTCACATGCAGAGGACATCTCCACTGTGTAAATGACCCTGACAGTAATCTGTTATACGAAGACGACGCGGTAAAGACGAGATAGCGCTCTTATTTCCACGAGTTCATGAACAAGAACCTTTAAAAGGTGCAACCTCCGGACCACCCTCCGAATCAAGGACTTGGTCTAAGGATAACATCTCAGACTTGTAGCCTGGTAGAATCATATAAAACACAAAAGAAACCAATTTTGATTGATGGGTAGATTCTCGGTTCTGTCCCTGAACAATAAGTTTCTGTTGTATAACACCATACTAAAACCCACATGAACGTATGGTATCTAGATATGGGGAATAGCCAGCAAGAGTAACATTGAATACATACAAAGAATATTGCCAACGCCCCATGGTCCACGAGGAATTATGAAACATGTAAATTTATGAACATCGAAACGGCGGCTTCAGAAATAGAGCGCTAAAAGAAGCAATACATTGAACTGCTCAGCTGTCATCCGAATCCGCTTGCCTCTAAATTACTTAGTAATGAAAATGTGGCCAAGAGACTAAAACGAAACCACATAATTTAAATAGACATGGGGCGTGAGCCTCCTGCTCTATCACAGCCTGGATCATTCAATCTATCTGATAGTCTGGCGACTTATCGCAGATTTTACATAAAAAACGTGGTAATAAACCGGATAATATGTATGATGTAAGAGTAGTGAATAACTACGAAAGTCTTAAAACCAAAAATTTATATGCTGAAATGACAAAGTTGCTCAAAATATGCATAAACAAAAAACAAAAACTGTATTTAAAAAAAAATACTTGAAACTAACGACCCAATAGGACAATAGGTGCCCTATGTATGAATGGAAAGTGACTCGTTAACCGTCAAGAAACGTATTAAATAATAAAAATTACGAATTATATTATTCAAAACACAACCTGAACACAAGTGCAGGTATCTAGGTTATACGTCATACAATATATAGGCATAAATACATTTATACGTAAAACAAACACTATTTTTATATTCACAACATATCACAAAACCATAACACAATTAAAACAATTTTACGAACGTAACTGACAAAAATAATATTTACGCTTATCGTAACACCAGACAATTTTTTTTTTTTTATAAGCTTACTTACTGCGCTGGATCAGCGACACAAAGTAGATATTTGCCTCCGACACCAGAGATCGCCACCTCTTCCTATACTGCGTCATCTCCTGCCAATCTAGGATTCCTAAGATTCAAACGCCAACGAAAAATTTTAAGAGCTCTTTAAATAGGATTTATACTTAGATTGACTAAACAAAATACGGATAACATGCATCACACTTCCAACTATCAAACAGATTGGACTCAAGAGTAAATTATCATTACACCTAAAAAAATAAAAATCTTAAAAGTACTGACTAATTTTGGGTTTTAACGACCCCTAGGGATAATATAGGTTAGGCCTTCCAAATGGTAACCATATAAATATTTCATATAACTAAATTTGCTACCTAGATTGAGTTATTTTTCCAAAAATGGGGTAACAAACCTAGAGTCGATGTTTTAGTCCACCAGTGTATACCTAAACCCTGGCAACCCCATTCAGGGATTGTGCTGTAAAGGTATATCTAATATACAATCTTGATACCTTATTGACCATGCAATATCTATTTCAGGTTCAAAGTATAGACCATGTGATGGTTACTTACGCCGTGGGATTTATTGGAGTATATGACTTTGGAACTATGACTCCATATACTATGATTGACACTGCAGTCATATTGTACACTTTATTCTTTACAGTCTTATCATTGCTTGCCTCATTAACGTTTAGGATTATGTTGATAAATGCCGGTCGATGCTTCGACTTAGATTTTCATATAAGTAATCGATCGTACATTATGTATGCTGTGTACCCACTTTTAATAGATATTTTACATGTACAAAAGTTTATCGCAATGTTGGTGTTTATCAGTTTGCATGTAGGATCGATAGGAAATTTGGTAATTAATTGATATTATAAATTTTCATAATAATAATAGAAATTCGTTCAGTAGTAGCGTGAAGATTTATATAATGTAATAACAATAATATATCTAGGTCTGCACTTAACTATGAACCCAAATATTTGTGAAAATGTTGTTTTTCCTTCATGCTTAAACTACTAAAAGGATTTTGATGAAACTTTATGGTGTTATAGCTTATACATTATGCTAAAGGATTAAGGGCGAATTTGTATGCGGTCTGGAACTCAATCAGTTCTAAAATAAATGCCCTAACCTTATTAAGATTGGTTTTGAAGTGCCGTTTCATTCTGTCGTTGCCAAAGCGAAATAGCACGCTTTCTTGTTACCACTAAAGTTTCGGAAAAACACCTAGCGTCCACCATTATGATTCTTGTTAAATGTGTCAACATTTGACGTAATAGACGTTGACGCCAAAGTTTGACGTTTAGACGGACTAATTTTAGATGTTGTACAATAATGAAGGCGGCTTATTAAGGTAATAAGCTACTCAATAGCGTCGAGTTATATTTCCCCTACATTGTTAAAAATTGCCAGAATAAACTTAACAGACTCTGTCTAAAAAGTCAAGCGACTTTGAAAATTTTAAGATTGAACGAAATTAACAAGTTACCAGAACTAAAATTCAGAGGGGTTCAATAAGTAATAAATATTAAAAATGTAAAATTCTGAAACAACTATAACAACAACACAATTCTGGCCAACCGATCAGAAATGGTGATTATAATATATATTTTAGGCTGAAAATATAAACTATGTACCGGTTAGTAACGCAATAGGGCAGGAGTATATGACTTTGTAGTTCAGTAGTAGTGTGAATTAGTAACATAGATCCACAGATCTACAACCATCTACAACCATTTTCCGTCTTGTTTTACACGCACTTTCTGTAGCTTAGGTTTGCAACATCACTCGTCAGATCACAAGTCAAAAAGCACATTTCAAGTTATCAAATAGCAACGTTAACACCGACTAGCGGTCCCGGTGATATCAATAGAGTCAGCTAGGAGGCTTTTCATAAATGTGTAGAGTAAATTATTAAAAATAACAGGTATTATGGTTGACGGTCCCAGAACTGTTTAAATCACAGCTAAAGGTTAAAACTGTTGAGAGGCTAGACCTAAGTGCCCGAAGTCTTTCAAAACAAAATTATTAGTCTGTGCGGTTTAATTCAATTCAAAGCATTTATATACTAGTAAACAGTTATTTTTATAGTTGTCACATTCACAGTAGTTCGGGTATGAAAATGTATCGAATTTCTTATTGTTTCTTAAGTATTGATCCTAAGAATCGTCCATTTATTTATGTAAGGTACACCTGCCGAATACATATTGTTATATTATAAACAGTATATATAAAATAGGTTGTTCTAAAATGAGTTCCATATTGGTGACACAACATTCGCGTTCAGTGTGCTATTTAAAACGATAAACCTAAGTAAAACAAAGAAAAAGGAATTAGGTTTAAACCAAAAATTATGCAATGTTTAGTAAACAACTTAAATTTCGAAAAGTCGTAAATAAACTTCTTGTAACAGACAAAATAATGAGAAAAGAGGTCAATTTGTGAGGATTTTTGTTGAAATCCATTGTATGGAGAGTGGGATGCAATATTCGTCCTAGCTATTGAACTACATGTTAAGATTCGAGACGTCTCAATTGTTACAGGATTTTGAATTTTAGGTATATATGACGGCTATTACAGCCAGGATGGCAGCTTCAAATTTTCGACGCGTGAAGGATGTATATTTATGTGGAGTTATATGCTTCGTATGTTGCATAATGAGCGTTGAGTATGATATTGATGTACGTATGTATGTATCAATTAATTGTCGTCCCTCCCTCCTTCTTATTATTTCAATTCAACCATCATCATGCCCATGGCCGTGTGGTGTCCGGCAGAGTAGAATAGCACCAACCCCTTACATTCATGGGTGTCGTACAAGGCGACTAATGTTTTCGAGGCAAAAGATCAAGAGTCTCCGTAGTCTGGAAAACGGGCAGCAGCATTTTCCATTATTATATTTTAACACTGCGATCTCCAACCCGCCTGCCAAGCGTGGAGATTATGGCAATAACCTCCCCTTCCGTGGGAGAGGCCCTAAGTCCTGCAGTGGACTGTTACGGGCTATGATGATGATCATCATGCCCAAACTAATAGATCCCCCCCCCGTTCTCTTGTAAACTATTGAATATTTAATTTACAGAAAAAACGCATAGCGAGTAAACTTAAACGCGGTTCAGCGGCAATGATGTTTTTGTTAAGCGCTTTAAAATCTGGCGTCGTTATGTGGGCGTATGGTGTGAAGCGTTTCTCAACAGATATACACTTTTGGTTGGGCTTTAAACCGAGTTTTTACTGGCGCTGCTGTTGGGTGATATTGCCTCTTATTCTTAGTGTGAGTTAACTTAAATATTAAATTTGTAGAAACCCCAACTACAGAATAGCGGAACCTGAAGGCTAATAATTCGCCTGCTAAGGCGATAATTCTCTGATTTCTATGATTGAATGTGTAACTTTTGCGATTTCGTATGATCGATTTAATAGTAGCAGTATATAGCCATGAAACTTTGTTAGCAACTGAACTCATCTAGCTCAACTTTTTATGTTCGTGATCTTTTCAGGACAGTTTTTATTAAACTTTAAAAGTAAATATAGTCATTTATTTGCCTATATTTCTGCTTAGTGATTTGTAACTGAATGTTTAGGAAAGTCTTTTAAATATCGATTAAACTCATTTTTTATTCGATTTAAAAGATATTTCAGAAAAAAAATTCGGACAGGTTTCTGGGACGTAAAAAGGCGTTTTCTTTTTTTTAATTTTCTTATACTTTAGACCTAATGAAAACATTTTGATATTTCAGTGTTGTGCATACGAGATGCTATCGACATTTTGGCGGATAGGATTCAAGAATTATCGTGATAAATATCGTATAGCATGGGTGGGAATTACTGTAGTAATAATAGTTGTCGTTCAAATGAAAACAATTTTTAATTTTGCGTTTAAAAATGTAAGTAGTTTGTGTCTAATTATAAAATATTGTTTTTCTGTTTATAGCTATCCCAATAAATTTTGTTTAACATCATCATTGTCATCATATTAGCCGAAAGACGCTTACTGCTGGGCACAGGCTTCCCCCAGAGATCTCGACAAAGACCGGTTCTGAGCCTTCCGCATCCAACTGGTACCGACGATCTTTACTGAGTCGTCGGTCCACCTTATGCGAGGCCTACCCGCTATGTTTCTTCCGGTACCTGGTTGCCAAGTGACGATGCGGCCGAAGATGGAGCATGCCTGAATTTAAACATCCTATTCGCTCTAGCCTTGAAGGCATCCAGTTTATATTTATCACTCGCAGGCAAAGCGTTCCATTCCTTAACCCTTACGCATTATAAAAGTCGAGCCAATGCGGCTTGTGCGAATAGCTGGAAGATCCACGACATAAGGATGAAGCTCTCGCCCGGATCGCGTCTCCTGATGATGGAAACGGGCCGGCGATTCCGTATATTAAATTTGTTTTGTTTCCTAACGCAGAACTTTTTAGGCGCTTTTAGACATAGCTCAAAATATGGTCCACCGGACCGACTTATTAGAAGGAAGAGAAGAAATTTTCTGGAAGAAACGAATTTGGATTTTTGTGACCATGAATGCATTATTGTAGATGTTAGTATTTAGCGTTATACACATAGATAGTTAAAGATTATATGTTTAAAAAAATATGTTTGTACAAAAATATACACACTTATTGAAAGATTAACGCCCATATTGAAAAATGAACAAATGTAAGCATGCCCTGGATTTGTTAACCTGTCATCGTTAAAAGTCATTCAAAGTCACGCTGGTCAAAGCACATTGGTACCTTTATAAAAACAATCAGTAATTCATATCGGCGGTGTTCCCGAAATAATCACTTTCCGACGCATTGTTCTCATCAATACAGACCAAATGAACCTAAATTAGATAAAGATGCATTTTTACACTTGAGAGTTTCTTAAACTTAAACTTTATTTTTTTGTATGACATAAGATATGTAGCTCGTCTGGTTCTTTGTGAAAATGTCAAAAATAATAGCAGAGTGTAAGGTTATACCCTTTTTTAGGTTTTTTTATTTAGAGCAGATTTTACATGTATCTGACACTATTTTGCGGGGTAGAGGACAGGCGGTGGGGTATGGTTAAAATATGGACGCACGTGCAACCCATCCGACTCAATTATGTACCTACCTGGCGCTGTGACGTCACTCTATTGTTACTGAACGCGCGATGGGAACGCAGTGCGCCGCGCGGGGAAGCGGGACATGTGCACATGTAATATCTTTCTTGTGGTATTTATGCTGGGCTCGACATCAGGAAGGTTTGTCACCGCCAGCTGCTCACCTGAATAATGTCATTATAGACACTAGCATAATGTAATACTATAATTAATTAAATATTTTTCATAATAAATCGAAGGATTTTTTTCCCTTTTCTAAATTCTGCGAGCCCCTAGTACTTTTTCATTATTCGTTATTTGTTTATTAACATATAATCTTTATATTGGCATAGATGGCGTTAGTATTGAGTAGGTAGACAAAAGTTCATACATTTTGCCCAAAATGGAGATGGAATCCTTTAAAAATGTCAAAACTAAAACTAAAAACCCGCAAGTTTACTTCGGTTTACTTAAACGCTGTACGGCGATGGACAGCCTCTACAATTGGACCGACCCAGAGCGATTTCGCCGCCCCTCGAATGAGCCGCCCACATCTTTAAGAAACACTCTTGCTTCCTCACACCAACATCCGGTCGTTTCCGCTGCTAGTGGGTTAAACAACAAATTGTTTTGCAGCACGGAGTATTTGTCCCTTTTCCTATGGACCACAGACTCCGCGCTGCCCAAGCCGCTCTAACGTTGTGATCTAGATGCGATGCCGCAAAGGTTTTACGCATCTCACGTCCTACAAAAGAAACTTTCCTCTCTGCCATTGACGTCAACATTGTCCCAAAACTCACAACCCCATGCGACGATGCAAGGAAGGCCGTCAAGCTCACATCCCGCACCCCCAATCCCCTACATCTGAAAGTCAAGGACGCCTGGCACCACAAAACCCTGAGGGTGACGTTTAAAATACACTCCACTGAATCCCTTAACATCTCGTCAAAAGCAGCGATGCTGTCCGGTGACAGCCATGTGGGAAATGTACGTAGGAAGTAATTCACTTTGCAGAATAAAGTGTGCCGATAGATATTCCAGACGCGCCTGAGCAACGAGACGAGACGAGGCCCTAAGCCATCTCATTTGTAGTAATTTTTTTATCTATAAAATTGCCGTTTTGTATTTCCGTACAAGCAAGAATGATTTCTTGTAAATAAAAAATCCGATTACAAATTAAACGTTTTTCTGTTTTCTTTGGTTATAGGCATAATCAGATGACATAATATTATCTGATGCATAACATTGTCATTTTGATAACTGCAACTTCTTCATAAAATTTAAAAAGTTTAAAGAGGGTTAACTAAAGACAAATGAAAAGATGTATTTTCAAATTCTTTTAAAAACAACTTAAGATACCTACTACTTTTTATTTCATTATAAGGACTTACTAGCTCTAACCATGCTCCAAACAACCATCTAGCTTTATTTTCAAAATCAAGTATGAATCTTTTAAATTTCATGATACAAAGGCGTATACGCAGATCAATGGAATAGCAGGAGTGTCGTTTTATTTCACACAACATTTGTGTGTTGTGTGAAGTGTGACGTCTACACAGTGTTTGATCCACTTCGCGGTATTCGATTAAATTGCAAGTATAATAATAATGCTAATAAGTATTTATAATAATAGTGATAGTATAATGATAATGTAAATTATATAGGGTGTAAATTTCTGTAAAGATGACCTGCTGATTGTTTCTATACGGTGCTTATAATGAGTGAGTACCTCACAAAGTCTTTTTTAATTATCTGCGTTATTTCAAGTCACGTTTTACTTGGCTGAATCTAATATGTTCCTTTGTACCAAAAAGTTTTGATGTTGATGCATAGCTACTCCATAATCTTATTACACCTAAAAAAAGTTCAACGTAATCGAATGAGCCGTTTTCAAGAAAATAAAACTATGCATGTATTATAATTACAGATTCCGTTATTTCCGTCACACAAAATATATTTTTTTCTGTTCTGTTCGTATCGCGTCTCATTCCTTTCGACAACGCAATGTACCAGAAACGCAAATGGCCATACACGCAAATGACCGAATTTAAGTACGCAACATACCAGACACGTAAAAGACCAGATACGCAAAGGGTCAGAATTCAATTCGCGGTCACGGTCACAGTGGGCCGTTAGGTTAGGTTAGGTTAGTAGTTAGTGGGTCAAGGTGAGTCACTGGGACACGGTGGGTTAGTGTGACAGAGTGGGTCATGATGGGTAAAGGTAGATCACGGTGGATCACGATGGGTCATGCTGGATCAATGTGGACCAGCGGATCAAGGTGGGTCGCTGGAGTATAGTGGGTCACGGCCACTGTGCCAAATTAAACGCAAAATAATCAATTTGCGTAGATATGTCAATTTGCGTGGATTTATGCGTATATCTGGTAATTTGCTGTTGAAAATATGGTCATTTGCCTGTACGGTAATTTGCGTTTCTGGCGCTATTAATACAAATTACATACTGGACATTTGCGAAAAGAAATTCTGGCAGTCTGGGTATTTGTTACTTTGCTGTTGAAAATGTGGTCCTTTGCGTGTACGGTAATTTACGTGTCTGCACTATGCATCGAAAGGGTCTCGTCTTATCACTAGACTCGTCTATCAAAAAGGATCAAGTTTAAATGAAAATAATATCTTTACCGCCGTTCTTTATACGGTGTCTTTACGACAAATAATTTACGAGTTCTTGGGTAGAGATACGTAGGTATTATAGTCCGGCAGATTCGTGCCATTTTTTGTAAGAATTGCGCGTTTAATGATAGAAGCATACAACTTGGTTCACGTATACTACATATATAGAGGGTTAATTTTGGATATGAGGCCATCTTTGATTTTCCCTATAGCAGTAATGGTGGACATTCGAAATGGCGACCTCTGAATACTGTTATACACCAATGTTTTATTGTTATTTGACGATTATTATTTATTTAAACTATGTATGCATGACATAATTATACATTTATTCAATGACAGGTAGTACGCACCTTTAATTTTACCCGACTGCGCGACGCAAAGAAGGGTAATGTGTTTATCAGTCTATGTATGTATGTATTTGCTCCTTTGTGGCACTGTAGAGACTAAACGCGTGGGCCGATTTTGATGGTTCTTACGTCTATAGATTTGTCTTAATCTTGCGAGTGTCACTGAAGACTTGAAATTGATCAAAATTCAATATGGCGACTACCAGCCGCCATTTTGTGAAAAATAAAAAAATGAATGTCGACAATCTATATTATGTCATGTGGGGTATCGTTGAATAGGTGAAATCATTATTAAGTTTCGCACACAATTTTTCATATATAATGACCGTATAGGATCAATAACGATTAAATGTTAGTTAGTAACCATTCTCACTTTTTTCACTTCACTTACACTATCATGGTACCGTACTTTAAATTTTTTCGTTAAACATTTTATTTAAGCAAATTATGTTATAATTCAAGTATCTATGTCTATATATAGGTATATAGTATAAAACAAAGCGTCTTCCCACCGTCTGTATTTATGTACGCTTAGATTTTATAAACTACGCAACGAAGTTTAATGCGGTTTTCAACAATAGATAGAGTGATTCATGAGGAAGGTTTATAAGTAAGCAAACAAAGGGTAGGTAGGGGTAAAGTATGTGTACGCGAACGAAATCGCGCCGGGTTCACTAGTAATACATTATGAACAAAATGTGTCTATATTTTTTTTATATTAAGATTTATTACTCCGAGGACAACAATTACTTGCCACTATTATACTATTTATCATTCAACATCATCTAAGAACATTTAAAGGTAGCATTTATCAAACTCTCTGAAACCGCCATTACTGTAAAAGGCAAAATTTGAGATGGCCTCATATCCAAATTTAAACCTTATTTAACCGTAGTATATTTGGTCCAAATTGTATGCTTCTATCATTAAATGCGCAATTCTTTCACATATCTGCCGGACAATTATTGTTTGACCTACTTACATCTAATATTTGAAAAGTTTATGGTCAGTTGCGTCTCGTTTTCTCATATTTCATTATCATTTATAAATTTTTAGGAGAATATCGATTGTATACACGAAGTTGAAGAAGATGAAGAGCCGGAGCTCAAAACTATACTTGAGTTAGAGGAAAATGAGGTGTCCATGACAAATATAGTAGACACGTCCATGACCCATCTAGTTGGAACAGGCTATGAACCTGAATAAAGTATCAAATATTAGCCGAAACTTAAGTGTAACTTTAAGAAGCTAAACTAAGTAAGCATAGTGTATTATTTATTCTTGCCAGAAAAAGACCATGTTGTTATACTGATGACGCTGCATTTGTTTATTAGAAAAAGGAGAATTGAAGAAATAATATCCCTCTCCAACTAAGAGAAGAGGAGACGACGAGTGAAGAGAAGAATATTAGCTTATCAGTTAAGAGAGAAGTATCTATTAAACTGTCATATTTTAAGAGATATTATGTGAGATTTAGTTTTGACATCAAAAGCTGCGTTTTCGTCGGAGGGATGAATTTGACGTATAGGTCTTGCCCAAAAAAAAACCATATAATATACTTTTACTTCTCATCCAGTCTTGCGCCTCTTCATCCCTTCGATAGAGAAGAAGCTTTTACCTACTACTGTAAAATGTAACTTCTTTGTAAAAATACAGTAAAATATACAAGTGACATGTGTAAGTATTTTATTTGTATTAGTTCTTTAAATATTATTATATACTAATATTTAAATTTCACAAAAAAATAAGGGCTGTAAGTAGATTATGAGAAAATCTTTTAAGCGACACATGGCTAAATAGGTTTGGGTTCACACCTTATCGACACATTTCTGCTGGTTCTTCTTAATTGTGGATGTCCATGGGCGGTTACCATCACGTGACCGGGTTGCCAGTTTGCCTCTTTCTTTCATTTTAAGTCTGATTAGGTAGATAAAGCAAGGTTCAAAAGATAAAGAAGGGACTGGGAAAAGGGTAAAATGTTAACAGCTATAGTACAAAAGTACCCACAACTTTTTTCATCTTCTTCTTCTTATCCTATCAATGATAAAATAGGTTAGTTAATGTTTGTTTTATATTTTTCCAGTATAAAATTGAGAGACGCGAACGGCACTGTCTGAGGCTTCAATTAGATCTTTGAGCGAACAGGAGTCTTGGCAGGCCAGGCAGACTAGCAAATGCACCATGGTTTGCGGTTACCTTTTTCCATGATAGATTGCCTAGAAATACAAGAAAAATTATTGTCTTAAGTTTTTAAGACGTTCACTACTGAACATAAGGCATCCGCCCACGCCTTCCGCACCGATCAGCTCTATGTCTCCTGCCAACATCGGCGTTACGAGTTACGTGGTCTGCCCATTTTCACTTCAGTTTTGAGGCTCTGAAATCTAAGTCGGTGACCTTAGTACTGAAAAGGATATTATTTCTACGTATTCATTTCTGCCACTATCTCCGAGCACAGGGGCTCTATTCTTGAACAACTATCCTCGAATTTGGATTTTCGTCATGAATGTTTACAAAATATACTCGTAAATGAAAGTCACTTTTCGCTGTCTGTCTCTATCTATGTGCAACTACGCAACGGATTCGAATGCGGTTTTAAACAATATAGTGATTTAAGAGAACGGTTTATACGCAAGAAAAATGGGGATAGTTAGGGGTAAAGTAGGGCAGGGTAGGTGTAGGGTTGGTGTAGGATTGGTGTAGGGTAGGGTAGGAGTAAGGGTAGGGGTAGGAGTAAGGTTAGGGTAGGAGTAGGAGTTAGGTTAGAGTAGGGTTAGGAGTAAGGGTAAGGTACAATAGGGGTAGGAGTAAAGGTAAAAAGGGTAGGGGTGGGACGCCAAGCGAACGAAGTCCCTATTTGTCTACCGTTTAACATAAAAAAATGACTTTTTTCCCACAGCGATTTGAGAGATCGCTATAGTAAAAGTTGTAGAAAAAAATCCTGTCTAATGACATTATCCTTTCTAATGATATATCGCTCAACCTCATTATTCATATAGGCTGGACATACATGCCATTTCCGCCAGTCTCCTTTGTAGTTACATTACAAAAATAGTCGCCCTACTGATAAAGTTCAGTTGGATAAGCCTCAATATCATTTAAGTTTTAAGGCAACTACGGCATCCAATACTGCACGTGGCCCAATACGTGTAGGTTTTGGTTTTGTCGCAAAAGCTTGACTATCTGAATTTTTTATCGAGTATAATCAAAGTATTTGCAAGTTACCTACCAGACAGAAAGCAATTAGTTAAGAACGAGGTCAGATGACCGAAGCTCTATTGCAATTACCTGATCTGCCAAATCCTGGATCATGGTCAACGCGGATCCCAGGCCCTCATGCGCCAAAGCATCATTATATCATCATCACTTGGCGTTAAATCCCGGTTGCACTTGCACGCGGTCCGCCTTCCTACTTATTTTTGTTCACTTCGGCCGATCTTCGGCATCCTTGGAGGTGAGTTTGTTACCACCATAGAAAAAAAAATTTATGTCTGTGGTTGCCACCCCATTTCATCCCCAATGACATCAAACCATCGCTTCTACGCGTGTCTGCTTAACTTTGTTTGTAGGTGCTATGTTTTTTTTTACATTAGTCAAGACAGGCATTTGGTCGCCATCTCACCTGATGGTAAGTATCGATGCGGCCGATGATGGAGCACGCCCGTCTTGGAACAGCCTATTCACTCTAGCCTTAAAGGCATCCAGATTATATTGATCATGGAACACACTCGCAGGCAATGCGTTCCATTCCTTAGCCGTGCGCATTTTAAAAGTCCAGCCGAAGCGGCTCGTGCGGATCGCTGGTAGATCCACGACATAAGGATGAAGCGCTCGCCCGGATCGTGTCTCCCGATGTCGGGTAAAGGAGATATAAAATAAAATAAATAAAATAAAAAACAATCAGAGCTATAAGTCTGCCATTGCCTAACACCTCTTAGAATCTGGTACTAAACACTGGATTGAGTTACATAACCTACGGGTGTTATCTGCTGAATGACACTACACTTCACGTGTAGTTAGGGAAGCCATTGAAATCACGAAATATCCAAATTTCAATCGTGAGGACGGATTTTGGTTATCGAATACTTGGTCTCCAGTGATTCAGTCTCTAAATTTAGAACCAGGTCGAAATAAGACTAAAAAAGTGAGTGATACGGTCAGTGTAGTGTGCCGTGACTTAAAAGTGAGTTCGAGTTTTAGTAGTAACAGTCAACTTTTGCGAAAGCGGGTAATTCGTCTTCGGCCGCTTTATCGCTAGCCAGCACCGCCCGGCGCTCGCAGCTCTCCAGTCGTTCCGTGACCATGCATGCAACTGTGTCGAAATATCGGGCTACTTGTCAATAATGGTACACGATAGGAACTCCGAAACATACTCTTAAAATTTTGTATATATAACGTTTTACCTTTCCCTTTTCACAGGCACTGAGTAGTAACAAAATAATCATTGAGTGCCCCTTAAAATAGTCTAGTACTACTCACACGAACTTATCGTTTCTTGTTACAGCAATCATATAAAAGCGCCCATTCTCCTTTTCTAACAATTTGTGCCAGAACAACTAAGATAGCCTTTTCAAAAATTTTTTTTTTTAAATCGCTGAGAAACCGCTTCTTGTCCGCTGTTGAGACCAGGCGCAAGCTTTAAGTGCCACGTGGTAAATTATTTTTTAAATTACTAAGGTGGCAAACAAACTTACGGCCCGCCTGATGGTAAGCAGTCACCGCAGTCTATGGATTGTCAGCGAATGAACCATAAGGATGAAGAAATGTGATTCGAAAGCACAGACATAACAATATTTTTTTAAGCTATTGCATAGCTTTTATTGCGCGCTTTGAGCGCGGTAACCGAATCAAGAAATTCCGTAACGAAAAAAACCTAACACCTCCCACTCCGACCGGCACAGCGGTGCGGCGTTGAAAGCCGTGCATCGTCTAACGTCGTTTCAGTTCGGCAGACTTCGGCACGGTGTTTGTGGGCGTGCGACTAGACGTATGCGTGTACACTAGCTGCTAACTGCTCATAACTGATTCTATATCTTTCAGACACAATGCTAGGTGAGACAGCGTGCTTTTTGGCCGCGTCCACAAGTGAGTTCGAGCCCGCGACTAGTTGAACCTTAACGTGTATGTTTATGGTTAATATCAAAGAAAAAACTTGAATTAATATCAAAGAAAAAAAAATTCTGCATAAATAAAATAAATAAATAATTATAATTGCATATGTTGATAAAAAATGCTATGCAATAGCTTTACCGCGGCAGTCCCCGAGTTCCACACGTATTTTTTTTATACCACTAAGGTGGCAAACAAGCTTACGGCCTGATGGTAAGCAGTCACCGCAGCCTATGGACGTTTGCAATTTCAGGGGCATCACCCACGCGTTGCCGACCCCGTAAAAACCTTTTTACCGCTTTCTTGAAGAACTCTATGTTGTACTCTCCAGGGAAAACCTCTCCAGGTAGTTCATTCCACAAGTTTAGTGTGCGTGGGAAAAAGTTCCTTTGGAACCACACAGTTCTCAACCAGTTTGGCTCCAAGGTGTGAGGATGAACTCCCTGTCAATGGCGAGCGGTGCGATGATAGAATGTAGCTGTAGGCATCATGTCAAACAGATCTTCAGAACAAACACCGTTGTACAAGCGTTAGAACACACAAAGGGAGGGGAAATCCCTCCGCTGACTCAGCGGCTCAATACCACTTGTGAGCATAGTATCATCGACAATTCTCACAGCGCGCTTTATGATCGAGTCATAAGAACCAAGCTGATATGCCGGTGCTTCCGCCCACAGATGGGAGCAGTGCACAGTGGTTCCGCGCCCTAAGAGTAGCGGTCATAGGGTTTCGCGATAGTAGTGACTGTCGTTATCAATGCTAATTATCATTATTATGTTTTTTTTTAATATTTTACGTTATAATACAATAAAAAATAAACAAATTAATGTTAAAAACAAATTTTATTTAAATAAATAATGCATTTATTATACTTGCGAAAAGAATTGAAACTTAGTAAATATTAAACTTAAATATTTACATTTTATATTACAAATAATGTAAGTACCTAACTATCATCGAACTAAAAACACAGAAATAGACAAAAAATATATATATTTCAATTTTAACAATTATATAACAGGACTTATATCCTAAATAATTTAAATCTAGTGCTTATTATATAGCTATATATATTTTATTTTATACCGACAACAAATTCAACACCTCTTTTGTTAGAATAGACTTTTTCTTCTGTGGTAACCGTCTTAAACCAGAAATATAAGGATCCGAATTAAGGAGAAGTCTATGTATCAAGTCGGTGTTTGTGACAACCCGAGACATTTTCCTCGTGTTGTCACGCCTAAATTGTTTAACCAATTTATTGCAAGATTCGGCGGCCTCTTCCGAAAGTTCACCTATTGATAATAATGAGTGTTCAATTACTTCCGACCCATGAATGAGGACCTTATGTACAGACGAGGGCAAGTTGTATCATGGATAGGTAGCAACAAGCTTACGTGCTGTGTCTAAAGAATACTCTTTAAAAGCAGCGCTATTAATTTTGTATCCCGATGACCGACACTGCAGTAGATTATGACATCTATCAATAAGGTTTTTATCTAATCCAGTAATTTCCGCTGAAATAGCTGAATTAGAAAAAAACCTTCTGGCAGTGTTTCCGTCGTTGGATGTGCCACTTCCTCCACTTCGCGGTTTGTCGACTATTAGACCAAGTTGTTGCCTAAACTGTTGCTGGACATGTTGTTTTTTCTGTGCAAAAAGAACTTTATCGTCTGATGAACGCGCCTGCCATTTTTTGAAATCTAATCTATAAGAAACATTAATAAAATATTCAAAGAATCGGATATACGAGTGAAGAGGAGATAGTCCGAATTGATATTTACTACTATCTACAGTTTTACTAAGTGATTTATCAATATCATTCATCTCTTTTGGAGTTGAACCACAAATATAACACCTACTACAAGATGTATCACTCAGAGCACTGCACACTTTACCATCAACCATGGTTAATTGTAAAGAATGCTGCACCTTTATTTCACGTCCGTTGTAAGTGTAAGAAGATGGTTGTAAACTGTCAATTTTAGTCTTGAAATAAGCTTCTTTTTGCACAGAAAGGTCTTTCGATTCTTTGGCAAACTGGAATCAAATAGGCCTACAATACCTGGTGGAAGAAGGGCGAGGGTTTTTCCAAACTATTTGGTCTGGGTCGGAAGTATTAGACTTCCAAATCAATTGAAGAGGACAATATGAAGTAACGAACATACTGCCATCATCCTCGATACCAGAATCTCCAAAACACTGTTTATATTCACTATGCCCCGTACTCCCATCAAAACCCCATTTTCCAATCAAAACAAATTCTTTGTTAAGGTCAATATTATTCAAAACATTGTTTTGGGATTCTAGTATCCGGCACGCAGTATGATCTAACAATGATTGTAATTCTACTTATGTTTGCGAGAGACTTGCTTCCAAATAGCCACAAATCTTGTACAAAGATTAGAAACTCTTGTTTCCAAGTCATCAGCAATAAAATTCTCAACATCAGGCAGCAATTGTTTCAGGGCTTGAAAAACTCGACGCCACCGCTCCAGTTCAGATTTACTGTCTTTAATAGACAGCCAAGTATCTAGTACAATCATTCTTTTGAAAGAACACTTAATACTAGTTCCTAAAACAAAACAAAAAAAGTTTAATGCGAATTAAAACACAATACATATTTCGTAGCAAGTGATACGCACCCAGGCGCGCAGCGTAGACCCTGGCTGCACCTTACATCTGCAGCTTTCCGCAAATAAATGTTTGAAAGCCTAGTAGTAGACATTTTAACCTATATTTTTATACTAAATTTAATAGTACAAGTAGATACAAACATAAGTAAAAGCTTCAATATAAAAAATATACAGAAATAAATACGTTAGAAATGGTACGGCGGCGTAGCACTCTTTTAAAAAAAAAATGGTAGATTAAAAATGCAAGGTAGTGAAGTAAATTAATAATACATACCTGTAACTTGAATGTCCATTGCAAAATAACAGGTCACACACAAGTTTGATCTCGAACACACGCGTCGCGTCTTGGGCTAATTGAGCGCTTGGTGATAACACGGTTGGTGACTAATTAGATGTGTTCACTTCAGGTACCGAAAAAGGAATGTTGCGAACAATAGATTGCAAAACCTTTTATACCCTCAGGTAGTATGACAATTAGTGAGTAACTGAGCCAGATATCATGGCTTAGCTCAATCATTGCCATCCGAGCCCTATGACCTACTACGGAACCACTGTGCAGTGCTCCAAATGGGGTCTGACCTGAGCCTTATATAGGAAGAGCCGTTGCCCCGGCGTAAAAGTATTGCTTTGTTCTGTTAAGCACACCCAGCTTTTTAGATGCGATGTTGACCTTTTCTTCCAAATGACAGCGAAACTGGAGATGTCGACACCTAGGATATGTATGCTCTTAGAGATGGTAAGCGGTGTATCCTGGAACTGAGGAGCTACAACGAATGGAGTTTTCTTGGCGGTGAACGCGCTTACTTGTGTCTTAGAGGGGTTAAATTGGACTAGATTTAGTCGTCCCCAATCGGAGATATTAGATAACGTAGTCTCGATATAAGACACAAGTACTTCGCGCTTTTCCTCCACTGTGGCACGAGGGATATTGGCACGACCCGTATAAGAGGCGTCTCCACTACTGTCATCCGCCTAGCAATGAATGCTGTCAATGGACAGCATATCATTGATATGAAGGAGGAACAGAGTTGAAGACAGCACCGAGTCTTGACACCAGCGTTAATGTCCAAGCTATTGGAGCAACAGCCATCAACTACGGTTTTAATGCATCTGCTGGACAAAAAAGCTAGTTACCCACTTGCACAATCCCTCGGGAAGCCCGTATGATGGTAACTTCGATAGAAAACCCCTATGCCAGACCCGATCGAACGCCTTCGCCATATCTAGGCCAACTGCCAGTGCTTCGCCTTGACTCTCAACAGCTAAAGCCCAACGGTGTGTTAAATACACTAGAAGATCACCCGTTGAGCGATAATGTCGGAAACCATATTGACAGTCGCTCATGAGATCATGTTCTTCTAGATAACCAAGGAGCTGTGAGTTTATAACTCGCTCCATCACCTTAGAGAGAAGGGAGATCATAGCGATAGACCTATAATTCGATAGGTCTGATCTGTCGCCTTTTTTGGGCACAGGGTGCACGTTGGCAGTCTTCTATGAAGACTGGACTATCCCAGTGAACTATGAGAGCGCAAAGAGGCACGTTAGTCTTGAACACCATTCGGGAGCACACACTTTAAGCACCACCGCCGGAATACCATCAGGCCCACTCGACTTTCGAACATCTAGAGTGAGTAGCACCCGCCGTACCTTCCGCTGAGCAATGGATGTTTACGGCATTGATTTGCCACACCACGGGATGGTAGGCGGCTCGGCGCCTCTGTCGTTCAGGGTCGAGTTTGAGGTAAAGAGAGCATCCAATAAATTGGCTTTTTCTATTGCACTATGGACCAGAGTACCGTCAGGTTTACGTAGTGGTGGAAAGGACGACTGACTAAAGTTTCCCTTGACAGCTTTGGCGAGCGACCAGAAAGCCCGGCTACCAGAAGAGTAGCTCGTGAGTCGGTCGCCAATTTTGCTAACGAAGGCAAACTTTGTTCTGGCGATCGCCCTCTTGCTGTTTCTCGAGGCAGCATTTAGCTTCCGCTTTGCATCAGCAATATTCGTGTTCCGATTGAGACGAGCCTTGGTCCTAGCTTCGTACGCAGATTGCTTCGCTCGTCGAAGCCTCTCTGCATGGCCGATTAAACCACGGTCGTCTTCGTGCACCAGCAGCCACTAGCGGGTTAGAAATGAAGCAGTACAAACCCGCTAAGATCGTATCGGCAACTGCGGTGGCACAAATATCAGGATCATCCGATGCAAAGCAGGGTACGGGTACGATAAATAAACTTACGCAATCCATCCCAGTCTGCTGACTTATAGTGCCAAACGCGACGCCATCCAGTGGGCTCGGGAGAATCGGAGAATCGGTGGGCACAAGACAGTGATTCGATGAGCCAAGAGGCGCATCCACGGAGATGGAGTACCCACTGGGGCGCGTAGTCAGCAGAAGGTCCAACGCGTAGTCAGCAAAAAGCAAGGAACTTGTATAGTCCTCAACATCTGGGATTCTAGTTGGAGAGTGAATCAATTGTGAGAGACCATAGACCAAAGCAAATTCGTGAACAGACCGCCCCGCATAGTGGACCGAGAACCAAGCCACTCCGTATGATGGGCATTAAAATCTACTAAAACCACTAACTCGGCGGAAGGATACTGCTCAAAGACTATCAGTCCTCACCTTTAGGTACTCAAAAAGTCGCTTTGTGTCCAAGCCACCGCCATAAGACCTGTATAGGGCTGCGTAGATACGGGTGTGGCCACCGTAATCCACACGAACCCACATAAGCGATAGGTCCCTGACTTCAAGGCCGTGTAGACGGCGGCAACAGTTATCCTCCCGAATGTACATACACACCCCGGCACGACGCACAAAATTATGCTCGAGCTTGTACCCGGGGTATGTTAGGTATTATGTATCAGCCGGGCAGGATATCTGTGTCTCCGTCAGAAAAAGAAGGGCCGGCTGCGCAGAATCAAGGTGGACTGCCTGGATGTTGCTGTGAAGACCCCTGATATTGCAAAACTCCACCTTCAGAGTGGATGGGGTTGCCGCTGTTGAAACAATTTTCTTTTTTTCTTGGCCATGTTTGGCGGATAATTGAAAGTTTGAGTGCGAAACGTTGCTCTGGCAGCAAATAGGCAAAGGGCCTGTCATGACTGCCACGGAGACTGGCAAGTATGCAGTCTGCTGGCGCGGCGGGCGGAAGGGCCCCTAGTCCCCCCTGACGTACCATTCGAGTCCACTCCGGTCTCCTCCTCCGACACGAACATTACGCCAGGAACTTTTCGCGAGACTGGCAGCCTAGGGCGGAGATTGTGTATTCCCTGGGTTCGGGAGCCCGTTCAGTCTGCGGGCGGCCAGCGGACAGCCTTGTCACTAGGTCTCCCTGACCGCCGCGCCAACACACCGCCCCCACTCAGCCACGTAACAGCGAATATGAAAGGACGGCCCCTCTACTGCCAAAGCCACGGTCCCCCATGGAGCACTGGAAACCTTACTCACCGGCAGAAACACAACACTATTAAAATAGTGTTGTTTAGCTGCTGTATTCTATAAGGTGGAGGTACTTCCCCAGTCGGGCAGCTCCGATTCGAGCGGGATATCCCACTATGCCCTACCTCTCTTGAAACTTGTAAAGACTAGACACAAATCACAAATATTCCCTGTTTGCTCACTATACAATGATTATGAACCTTGCTATCCCGTTTTTTTATCTATCGGAATAAGTTGACGGAAAATGAAGCGCACAATGTTTTTGAACGTTCAACATGTTGCTGATTTGCAAATTGGCAAATTGAGCAATATTTCGGTGTCTAAATAGGTACGAATATATTTCAATGCTAACAGGGTCGGATTTAGTATTAATTGTATAGAATTTTAATAATCAAATTTTGTAAATAGCTGTCCACAATTTTATATACAGGGTGTCCCGTAAGTCGACGTCAAGCCGGAATCGGGTGATAGTCCAAATCATAATAGTTACTTGAAAAATAAAAAATAAAATCTAAGTCTTGAATTTTTTAAATTATAGGCATTTCTTTTTTTTCGAGAAAATATACACCCTGTGATGGTTTTTTAGCTCCTGTTGCTACAAATCTTAACTTTTTTTCAATTTTATTTTTCTTATGTAATCCCGAATAGTGCTCATCTAACCTATTACTTAGAATTCTAAGTCAACCGCTCCAGCTTGGAAGAAAGTGTCACATTATGCCGTACAATGAATAGACAATTAATATTTTGTCCAACTTTAACGGACTGTACTGAAAAAAAAAAGTACTACGCCAGGTTGGCAAGTAGCACGAAAAGTTGACGCATTTAATAAGGATTCTAAAATGGTATAATACTTGCTACATTATTTCTTTGATTACGGGGGAAAAAAATTCCTTCAAGAAACCCAGTTTCGAAAAATGTTTCATTACCTATTAAAAATTATTCTAGTGCGTTCAAAGCTTGCCTAAGACCGAGTGAGACGGAAAGTCATTCATGAAGTGTGAGTGAGACAGGTAGTGACAGTTTCGAGTCAAATATTCTAATGGGTGAGTGAGACAGATAGTGACGCTAATGAGTCAGATACAGAGAAAGTCATTTTATGAAGTGTGAGCGAGATAGATAGTGACGCCACTTTTTTAATATTGGCACACGCAATACAGATCAGTACGTTACGCTCCTTCGTTTACTACGCATCTTTCCGTATTCGTTCGTGTTATTTCGTACTTTCGACTTTTTGCTTCGTTTATTGGACTTGTTTGTTTGCTTGTGATTTGGACAGTTTCGATCTCTTTACAACGACCTTTGCTTTCTCCTGGACTATCGTGTGATTGTGTAGTGCCACCATGCCTGTGTACACCACTCAGGAATATGCCAACATGCACTTTATTTATGGCGAATGCAGAGGGAATGCTAGTGCTGCGGCTAGACTGTATCGCGAGAGGTACCCAAATGCTGATCGTTATCCAGATCACCGAGTTTTTACAAATGTGCCACGTCTACTCTCCACAGAAGGCATACTTCCAAACCGACCACATGGTGAAGGAAGAAGTTCCTTGCCTTACGAGGACGTAGTACTTCAAGCAGTTGAAGAAGATCCAAGTATTTCGGCACGTGCAATCCAGCAAAGCACAGGAGTGCCCAAAACTATAGCTCACCGAATTTTACAAAAACATGAGCTCCACCCATACCATGTACAGCGAGTACAAACCCTGCATCCTCAGGATTATCAACTTCGGGTTGCGTTTTGTCAAACGATGCTACAAAGACACCGGGAAGATCCGCGATTCTTAGAGAAAATTTTGTGGTCGAATGAATCGACATTTAAAAAAGACGGTTACATGAACCTGCACAACTTACACGAGTGGCACGTAGAGAATCCGAATTTAATGAGACAAGATAGATCTCAGTATCGTTTTAAAATAAACATGTAGACCGGAATTTTAAATGGAAGAGTCATAGGACCTTTTGAGTTGCCAGAGATCTTGACTGCTGAAGTTTATTTAGATTTTTTTTCAAACTTTTTTTTTTTTTTTTTTTTTTTTATATTAAACAAGAAAAGCATTTGACCGCCATCTCACCTGTTGGTAAGTGACGATGCTGCCGAAGATGGAGCATGCTCGTCTTGGAACAGCCTATTCACTCTAGCCTTGAAGGCATCCAGATTATATTGATCAGGGAACACACTCGCAGGCAACGCGTTCCACTCCTTAGCCGTACGCATTATAAAAGTCAAGCCAAACCGGCTCGTGCGGATAGTTGGAAGGTCCACGACATAAGGATGAAGCGCTCGCCCGGATCGTGTCTCCCGATGGCGGAAAGGGGATGGCGGAATGAGGTCGTGCAACTGCTTCGCACACTCACCGAAATGTAACCTGTAGAAGACCGACAGACGCGCAACCCTACGCCGATGCTCGAGGCTCTGCAGCCTAGCTTCAATCAACTGTGGGTCACCAATCATCTTCTTTGCACGTTTTTCCACCGAATCCAAAGCCGCCAGTTGATATTTGGCTGATCCATCCCAGAGGTGGCAGCAGTACTCCATGCAGGATCGGACTTGTGCTTGATATAACTGAATCAACTGCCTTGAAGTGAAGTACCGCTTAACCTTCGCGAGGACACCAAGTTTTTTTGCTGCAATTTTTGCCTTGGATTCGATGTACTGAAAAAAAAAAAAAAAAAAAAAAAAATTTTTCAAAACAGTTTACCTAGTTTACTGGAAGACGTGCCACTCAGTATTTACAGAGAGATGTGGTATCAACAAGATGGCTGCCCAGCGCACTATGACCGCTCAGTTAGAGCATTTCTCAATGAAGAATATCCGGGCAGATGGATAGGTCGGTCTGGTATGATCTCGTGGCCAGCCCGTTCACCGGACTTAAATCCATTAGATTTTTTTTACTGGGGAGCAGTGAAAGAGAAAGTTTATTTGAAGCCAATCGAAAACGTAGCTGAGCTTCGGCAAAAAATTACGGAAGCAGCTGAATTTGTCAACAACGGAAGATTTGCCCGTGTGATAATCCGATCTTTTTTAAGAAGATGTCGAGCTTGTATTGCAGTTGAAGGAAGGCAGTTTGAACATCTTTTGTAAATAATAAATCTTTGCATCTAATTGGTGTTTAATTTTAAACTTAAGGAAAATTTGTCCTAAATTTAACAAAAAGTTAGCATCTCTGACTTGAAAGCATCTTAGGCAATCTTTGAACGCACTAGAATAATTTTTAGTAAATAAAGAAAAATTTTTCGAAACGGTTTCTTGAAGGAATTTATTTTTCCCCGTAATCAAAGAAATAATGTAGCAAGTATTATACCATTTTAGAATCCTTATTAAATGCGTCAACTTTTAGTGCTACTTGCCAACCTGGCGTAGTTCTTTTTGTTTCAGTACGGTCCGTTAAAGTTGGACGAAATATTAATTGTCTATTCATTGTACGGCATAATGTGACACTTTCTTCCAAGCTGGAGCAGTTGACTTGGAATTCTAAGTAATAGGTTAGATTAGCACTATTCGGGATTACATAAGAAAAATAAAATTGAAAAAATTTTAAGATTTGTAGCAACAGGAGTTAAAAAACCATCACAGGGTGTACATTTGAAAAAAAAAGAAATGCCTATAATTCTAAAAATTCAAGACTTAGATTTTATTTTTTATTTTTCTAAACTTTTAACTATTATAATTTGGACTATCACCCGATTCCGGCTTGACGTCGACTTACGGGACACCCTGTATATTGGGGTTCCATACCAAAAATTTATCTAAATGACATTTTAATCGTTCAGACATTTTATTAAACAACGAATTAATCGCGTATTTACGTTTATTTACATTTATTTGTTTTTCTAAGTTTCCTAAAGACCAGACATGGTGATGTCTGGGTTGCAAATTGGAAGTGCTGCGTTGTTAATATTTTGAAGAACAATATAATAAGTAGATGCAAGTCTCTTCTGTCCTGGTGCACCATCATTATATAAATTTTTACTGAAAATAAAGAATATGCTGGCTGTTTAATTTATAACGTACCTACCTATCCTTTTCATATCCTTTTCATTATTTTTCTTTTTTCATGACTATGCCCACTAGAGGACATCATATTCAATTTATTGTGAAGTCACATAGGCCTACCTGAGGTCAATGAAGACGCTTCTAACGATAAGTAAGTAAGTACCTACTTAGTTTAGAAGTTCGGAGGCAACAAATAAACATTCATACCGGTCAAAATCATAACCCTCCTTGTTGCAAAAGCAAGCACTGCCGAATCACGGTATGTAGGATCAAGAGATCGAAAAGACGGTGGTAGGTATCAGGGCGTGGGTTTGATTCACTAGATACCTTACCTTTTATTATATTGACAATATTAAATTATAAGGACAACTTTAAAAAAATTACGAAGTCGTCCGGAACGAAATACGCCCACAAGTCAGATTTGTTTGTGTTCATTACTAGTAGAAAGTTGTTGCAAAATATAACTAATCTGCAGATGGGCTACCTTGCTCCGGCCCTGTATTTGCATTAGTGTGTATGTTATAGAGATGTGTGACATTTTGTCTCGTATTTTAACTCGGATTGTACTCTGCTTCTGTATATGATATTTTTTCTCTATGTTCGAAAGTCACGAGTGAACACGGGAATTTGACTATCGACTAATGGAATGACTGCCAGTTTCTCTTACGTTAATAAATTTTTAATTAATGAAAATGTGTTATCCTGGTGAGTTGTAGACAGATACAGAAAAAGTTATAATCGATTATTAACATTGACAAGCGTTTCAGAAACTGGATGTGATTGTAAGGTGTGTGTTATGTAGTCGTTAAGATAATTTTAGGTGCCTTACAGCCACATTTACGGATAATCTAAAATAAATGGCGTTGGTACAATAATGAGTTTTCTTCTTTATCTTTAGAACCTAGCTTTACCTAATCAGACTTGAAATGATACTTTTTCATAATAGAAAGAGGCAAACTGGCAACCCGGTCACCTGATGGTAACCGCCCATGGGCATCCACAATAAAGGACCAGCAGAAATGTGTCGATAAGGTGTGAACCCAAGCCTATGTGGCCGATGAGCCACGTGTCGCTTGAAAGATTTTCTCATAATCTACAGCCCTTATTTTTCTGTGAAATTTAAATAGTATTATATTTAAAGAACTAATACAAATAAAATACTTACACAGGTCACTTGTATATTTTACTGTATTTTTACAAAGAAGTTACATTTTACAGTAGTAGGTAAAAGCTTCTTCTCTATCGAAGGGATGAAGAGGCGCAAGACTGGATGAGAAGTAAAAGTATATAATATGGTGTTTTTCGGGCAAGACCTATAGTCAAATTCACCCCTCCGACGAAAACGCAGCTTTTGATGTCAAAACTAAATCTCACGTAATATCTCTTAAAATATGACAGTTTAATAGATACTTTTCTCTTAACTGTTAAGCTAATATTCTTCTCTTCACTCGTCGTCTCCTCTTCTCTTAGTTGGAGAGGGATATTATTTCTTCAATTCTCCTTTTTCTAAGAAACAAATGCAGCGTCATCAGTATAACAACATGGTCTTTTTCTGGTAAGAATAAATAATATACTATGCTTACTAAGTTTAGCTTCTTAAAGTAACACTTCAGTTTCGGGTAATATTTAATACTTTATTCAGGTTCATTGTCTGTTTCAACTAGATGAGTCATGGACGTTTCTACTATATTGGTCATCGACCCCTCATTTTCCTCTAACTCAAGTATAGTTTTGAGCTCCGGCTCTCCATCTTCTTCAACTTCGTGTATACAATCAATATTCTCCTAAAAATTATAAATGAAAATGAAATATAAGCAAAGAAGCATAAACTGTTCAAACAATAGGTCATAGTTGGTAATAGGTATCTCTACCCAAGAACTCGTAAATGATTTGTCGTAAAGACAGTATAAAGAACGGTCGTAAATATAAGATATTCATTTAAGCTTGATCCTTTTTGAAAGACGAGTCTAGTGATAAGACGATACCCTTTCGATGCTTAGTGTCAGAAACGCAAATTATCGTACACGCAAAGGACCACATTTTCTACAGCAAATTAGCAGATATACGCATAAATCCACGCTAAATTACATATCTACGCAAATTTACACATACTCAAAACGCTATAAACGCGAAATGCCAAATTAAACGCATAATGGGAAAAGCTTAATGGCAACTTGCTGTAACACTGATCTGAGTGACCCACAATGGACAAGTGATCTATAATAGACAGTGACCTACTGAACAATTGTGTCCCATGATCCACTGTAGTTGATCTGGTGGCCCACATTGACCCACCTTGATCTACTGGCCCACATTAACCCACCGTCACCTACCTTTAACCATAATGACCCACTATGTCTTACTAACCCACTATGTCCCAGTGACTCACCTTGATATACTTAACCACCTTGACCTAATGACCCACCAAGTAAGGGCTTAGTACTGAACCCTGGTGAACACCTACGGTAATCGGGAAGTGATTAGTATGGCCTACGATTGTTTTGACGACGGCCTCAGTGTTGGCGTACATGTCATGGATAATCTTTAACTATCTATGAGTATAACGTTAAATACTAACATCTACAATAATGCATTCATGATCACAAAAATCCGAACTCATTTCTTCCAGGAAAATTCTTCTCTTTCTCCTAGTAAGACGGTCCGGTGGACCATATTTTGAGCTATGTCTAAAAGCGCCTAAAAAGTTCTGCGTTAGAAAACAAAAACAAATGAATATTCCAAAGGACAACATTATATACTTAATTTTATTGGCAATCTAATTTATGAAATAGCTTTCGACGCATAATATCATCATCTCTTAGAATCCTTTTCGTGCGTATAGACTGTTCAATAAGTCACTTTAGGTACACAGTGAAAAATAGTTTCATGATAATACTGTATCATCGAGAAGTCAACAAGATTTTATAATTTCTTCATATAAGGCCAGATTCCTAAAAGGATACATTACTAAATGGACGGAAGTACACTCGAGAACAATAAACTTTAAATATCAATGATAAAAGCATTCATTGATATGAATTAATATTTTTACAGAATGGAAACAAAAATTTCTTCTTACGTTATTATCTTATACTTATTACTTGAATACCGAATATAAGTTGAATTACCGAAGAAATTATCGACGACCTGAGTTGTTCAGTTGGTTAACATGCCGGTCGCCACGCAGAGGTCCCGGGTTCGATTCCCGGCCGAGCAGAAATTTAAATCATGAATTTAAATTTCTGTTACGGGTCTGGGCGTAGTATGTATAATAAGTAGTCGAAACCGATTAAAACGATTATAACGGTTATTACAGCCAGATTGTATGGTCCCGCCCGAATCTCTAGTAAACTATTAAGTAAACATACCGCCTATAACGACATATCGCTTCAACGACGAAACTTTATCGATATTCATCGACTATAACGACTAACCGCTTCTTGTCCCAGCAAAACGAAACAATACGAACGATTTTAAATCTTATTGATAAGCATTGAAGGAATATTTAGGCGTATTACCTACGCACTTTCACCCACCTCATCCGAACCTCTTCCCGGCCATTTGACCTTGCATATTTTACACCAATTGTTTAGTGCGCTAAATGACTGCGTGAGTGACAGCTTGATTTATGTGTAGGTTTTGATTAGACCTTGCATTTATGCGTTATCAACAACAAGTTCACATACATAACCTATACCTATACTAGATAGACACCTATGATAATATACCTACACAACTAATATAACTACTGTACTTGTGTATATGTATTGCTTGTAACAACTATCGGATATAACGTCGGCAACTATACGGTCCCTTCAATGTCGCTATATTAGGTTTTGACTGTGTTTGAAAAATATATAAGTAGCTTATCAGTTTTCTGGCACCCATAACACAAGCTTTGCTAACTTTGGGGCTAGATGGCACTGTGTGAATTTGTCCAAGCATATATTTATTTATTTGAATTAACTACTACCCGTGATATTGGAGGTACGGAAGATCGCATTCTAAAGAAAACACTTCTTTTAATGCTCTTAATCGTCTACAAAAGAACTGTTAGTTCTAAATGGGCTGGTTTATTGATAGTTCCTTTTTTTTATACTGCTAAGGTGTCAAACAAGCTTACGGCCACAACACTTACGTGCTGCTATGGTTCACACGGCTAGTAAAATTTGTGTACATGAACGTAATTCTTCCGTTTAGCTTTGGAAAATGGAAACTGATAAATATGCACGTGTTAGATATAAGGCATTTTAGTATATTTTAATTGTTATTTAAAGTTACACATATATTACATATATATTGAAAACTATAGTGGTTATTAATATTAACATTTCAAAATACTTTCACAAAACATTTTACCAACTTCAGAACGAAATGTCTGGATTTCTGAACGATTGTGACTTTTGATCAGATTAAATACTGTTTATGAGAAACTTCCTTAATTAATTATGTAATAAATTTATTATAATGTTAAAAAATGTTAAAAGTATTGTAATACATTAAATTAACATGTAAGCTATCTATCATTAAATTAAGGAGACCGGAAATGAGAATAAGAATGACATTTCCAGCTAGATAGCTAGTATAAAGGTTCAGTCGTGACAGTGAGAGGGACTTTTGCTCCAGAGCCGGCACAGAGTTAAGTACACTTGCATTGTATTATTGTTGCTTTATATTTTGTATAAGTTTTATTTATTTATATAATCGGTTATTTATTGAATCGTACGTAATACCACTGTCCCATTTTTAAAGGATAAATATTTGGTTATGTGATCGATAATTGTGACATTTGGTTAGAATTTTGCATAAATGTTGTTAACCTATGGTACTTTGTTTGTTTTATAAAACAAACAAAGTACCATAGGTTAACAACATTTATCAAAAGTCACAATCGTTCAGAAATCCAGACATTTCGTTCTGAAGTTGGTAAAATGTTTTGTGAAAGTATTTTGAAATGTTAATATTAATAACCACTATAGTTTTCAATATATATGTAATATATGTGTAACTTTAAATAACAATTAAAATATACTAAAATGCCTTATATCTAACACACGCATTATAAAAAAAAGGTGAAAGAAATGGATTTGCTTATTTATATATTCAGTATTACCAGTGCACGATACTTTGAAAATATCATTACACGTAATTCTATTATAAGTACAAAAAGAAATTCGGAAACGGTTTCGATGAAATTTAGTATATTTAAATATTTCTTATTTCATACAAGAAAAATATTACAGCAAAACTGGAAAATGTACCAGGTGGCGGATATCCACTCAAGTTTAAAATACTTAGTAACAGTCCTACTAAACTTTCCCAAAAAAAGTTCTCCATACAAAAACTTTCTCATAGGACAGTCAGGACCTGGACTATTACCTCCATATCACGAGCAATGCTTGGTTACCCAAGTACCAAAATAATGCACAATAATAAATGTATATGCTATTTATCTGGATAAAGTCGGAGCGACCGACGCGAAGATGTATTACCAGTCGTATTTGTACTTGACAGCAAAATATTGAGTAGTTAGAATGCGATTCAAATTTTTTGCTAAAATGAAGTACTCGTAAACTGGCTTATTGATAAATCCCTAATTAAGTATGTTTGTAATACCGCAGTGTCTTAAGATGAAGGTCTTTGACTAGTGTGTGTTGCCAGTTACTTTGTTACTCACTGTGGGCCTTAATTAGAATCTCACTGTCACTCAAACGGCAATAAAAAGGACCATGCTCGGAGTCTTATTGTGCGATCGAATCAGACATAATTCGAACGAATGAGGAAATCCGCAAGCGAACCACTGTCACCGACATAACATAGTTCGAAGGATTGACAGGCTTAGTTGGCAATGGGCATAGTACACAACAGCAGGCGCAGAACAAATGGCCGATGGGGCAGTAAAGTTCTCGAGTGGCAACCACATACCGGAAGACGCATCGTGGGTAGGCCTCGCATAAGGTGGACCGACGACTCGGTAAAGATCGCAGGTACCAGTTGGATGCGGAAGGCTCAGGACCGGCCTTTGTCGAGATCTCTGGGGGAGATCTATGCCCAGCATTAGGCGTCTTTCAGCTAATATGTTGACGATGATGATGTTCAACAAAGTTAATTGGGATAACTATAAACAGAAAAATATTATTTAATAATTAGACACAAACTACTTACATTTTTAAACGCAAAATTAATAATTGATTTCATTTGAACGGCAATTATTATTCCTACTGTAATTCCCACCCATGCTATACGATATTTATCACGATAATCCTTGAATCCTTTCTTGAAAAATTCCGATATCATGACGTATGAACAATACTGAAAAATTAAAATATTATCTTTAGGTCGTAAAGTAGGTATAAGATCGAATGCTTAGTCAAGGAAGTTAAAATTTAAACGGCACTGGCCTTATGTTAGGTACCTACACAGCAATACAACACCAAATACATATGTAATCTCACGTGGCCACGGTTATACCTATCACGTTGCAGACGAATTTAATAAGCTAGTTTCCTCGTGTGGATATTGCCATATTCATAGACATAGTACATAGTAGTAGTAAACAGGTGCCCTAGACAACGGTACTATGTGCATTTAATACCACAGTAAGTATGACATAAAAAACAACAAGATACCTTTATAAATACCAACAAAATAATAGAATGAAATAAATGGTTTTCAAAAATAATAATCATTAGGTATAACATGGTCCATTTTCTAATAAGTTTATTTTAAACTCCATTTTATAATTCGGTGCAAAAAATATAAAATGGTATTGCCTTTTGTTTAATTTGTATAATTATTCATATACTGCGGATTCCTTTTTTGCTCATATACTTATACTTGACATGCTCATATGTTTATACGATCCCGAAGTTTTTAAAACAGTTTAGCTTTTGCTCCAATGTCAGTACTACGAGGAGGTCAAGCTGTATCTCTGATTCTACCTTACCGAAGTGAATGAGATATGGCTTAGATAATACCCTGGACTTCAAGCTACATAACTATCAAAATCTAATCAAGATCCGTTAAGTAGTTTTTGTATGATGCTCGAACAAATAAACAAAAATTCAAAAATAAAAAATGTTGGTTTTGTTACGTCCCAGAAACTTTTTTTTCTTAAATATGTTGAAACCGAATAAAACCCTGAGTTTATTCGATATTTAAAAGACTTTCCTAAAACATTCAGTTACAAATCACTAAGCAGAAATATAGGCAAATAAATGACTATATTTACTTTTCAAGTTTACTAAAAACTGTCCTGAAAAGGTCATAAACATAAAAGTTGAGCTAGATAGGTACCAAGGTGTGTAAGGTACAACAGTAGGCTAATTACGTAACTCAGTTGCCAACAATTATCTGATTTCAATGATTGAAATTGTTACTTTTGCGATTCCATATCATCGATTTCATGGGTTGCTAACAAAGTTTCATTGCAATAAACAGCTACTATTAAATCTATCATAACATTAAATCTATCGTAACAAAGTCAATCATTGAAATGAGAGAAATTTTGGCAACAGTTACGTAATTAGCCTTCAGGTTTCAAACAAATTAAATATTGAAGTTAACTCACACTAAGAATAAGAGGCAATATCACCCAACAGCAGCGCCAGTATAAACTCGGTTTAAAGCCCAACCAAAAGTGTATATCTGTTGAGAAACGCTTTACACCATACGCCCACATAACGACGCCAGATTTTAAAGCGCCTAACATAAACATCATTGCCGATGAACTGTGTTTAAGTTTACGTGATATGTCTTTTTTCTGTAAATTAAATATCCAATAGTTAACTACAATTATTTGAGAGTTGAGAGTTACAAGAGTTGATTTCAATTATTGAAATGGTATGTACCTTTTGTCTGACTATACATACAAAGTTTTATTGTAAGTAAACTAGCATACGAAATGGGTCAAGCATTATTTCATTTCGTTGTATCAACCGGGCTTAGCAACCGTCCACCCCTTTATATTTACGAAAATGAAGTCATAAATGTAGCATGTACGCGTATATATGTATGTACATAATGTAAATTCAGTGATTTATCCCGAATATGAGTAAGTAATATTCTTTGTTCCTATCGCATACACAAATCTCTGCTGCACAAAATTAGCGATCTACAATGCAACTTTCCCAAAATTTTACATGGCCATAATTGTCCAATTTTCTTCGTATATCGTACAACCTAAAGGATTTTGTTTTATTAAGTTTACCAAATCACACCGAAAGGATTTTTTCAAAAGATTTCTATATATTAGTCTACCCCACAGTAGTAAAGGTCGTTTGCTGGAAAGTAAATTTTTAAGAGCTTTGTACGATGTCCCGCTGTTACCTACTAATGCTTTACGTTCCGTATCTAGATTGTGACGTGAATAAATTATTTTTATTTCCGATTGAATAGTAACGTACCAATTTCACTATATATAATTTCCGTAACGATTACATCCATGAAACATGATTTTATTTTCTATTAATTTCATTTAGATTCTGGCCAAATAAAAAATGTTATACAGGGTAATTTCTGTAACATTGTTTTAACTGTGTCAATTCATATTATGCAAGCCCGTATGGCTTGTAATTGATTAATAAAAATGTAACAATTTAAATAGTTTTATTCCAAACAGGTTTAATCATATTATCTCCAAATTATAACCATCTCCATCTAGCCATTCCATTATGAAGTTTGTGTGAGTAGCTGAACATGAAGAGTTTTGAATTTACCTTCGTTTATTAGGATTTCAGTCGCCGTTGCCAAGACCGACTACTGGGCAAGCCAGCTAGGGTTTTCGAAAATTGACTCGAGGAAGAAGGATTCAGTTATTTTTTTATCATGTATCAGGGTGGACGGCAGTGCCCCCCCAAGTCGACCAGATACGGCCGTACACCCTTTTCTCGAAGCAATCTCGAACTCAACGCATTTTCAAGCTATTTATATATTCGTTAGGGACTGAAGAAACTGTATGAATAAGACGCAGTGGACAGCTTATATTCTAAATTACAAGTTTCTACCTTTAACGGTTTTTAAAATATCGTTTATCGAACTTTCAATATTTCGTCACTAACTCACTGACTCATTAATCGTCAAAAAGACAGACCACATCCAGGTGACTTGGAATTGAAATTTGGCATGGAACACAAATCCACGATTGGAGAAAGCAAATTGAGTGTATAGCGAAGTATTGGAGTAGAATTAACCGAAAATGAGGCTTGAGGTCGATCTAATTGCAACAGAAATTATTATCACGGCAAACAGTAGATAATACGCTTCTAATAAACATTTACCTCTAAAACTATTTCTACTCTACTAAAGCAAAAAGAGAGTTAAGAAATTTGTTGAGCAAAAAGAAGTATACAAGAAAGAGAAGCTCTAAGACGACTTCAAGGCTAACATTAAACTGTTTTGGAAACTGGTACTGTTGGCTAGGTCGTCGGAGGCTTACAAGTTAAGCGTGATTAGGGATGGAGATAGAAGAGCGTTGAGTAATGAAAGAAACTTCTTGCTGAAAATAAAATTTGGAGTCTCTTTTTAAGTGCAGCGATGAGAGCATGTGATGGCACAGCATACTTAGTCAAATTACGGAAGATGTAATAATAAATGCGATGAAATTGATGAAATTGGGTAAAGTCGCAGGATATGATAAGGTGACTGTCGAAATGCTGAGAAGTGGTAAAGGTGTAGTGTAAAGATGGTTATGGCTTCTTTTTAATACGTGCTGAAGGGATGGCCGAGTGCCAGAAGACAGATGCAAAGTTGTAATTGTCCCACTGTGAAATGGTAAAGGGTCACAGCAATTATGCAAGAATTACCAGGGCATAAGTCTTCTCAGTGTTGTCGTTAAATTGCATGCAAACATTTTTATTAGAAGAGTGACGAGTGACACTGATGGAAAAACGTAGGATGTGCAAACGGGACTTAGAAGATTGATAGGGTGCTTCGATCTAGTATTTTCCTAAGGTGCATTAATGAGAAACACTTAGCTAAGAGGGAAAGAGTGTACAGCGCCTTCGTGGATGTGACAAAGGCTTAGACCGGACGCTGAGGAATGAGCTGTGGTCAACACTGTCACTAATATATGGGATTGAGGGCCGCCTAGTGAGGGCTTTAAAGTGGTGAGGGCGTTGGGTACATCCGACTACTGTCTGGTAAAATATACATCCGTCTATTCCCCACCTGGGAATTTTTTTCTCGTCCACTGCATGCGCCAGTGTCACGTCCGGCTTCAGCAATGATGGTAGCGAAAACTGACTAAAATTGAATTCGACCGCGTTTGCCAAATACCAAATCGCCTTACTCCCAGGAGGGTCAGTCGCCAGTTTGGCGCCAATCCGGCTAATGTGGTCGATCGAGCCCTGCGTAGCGTCCTTTTGCAAGACTTGGCGGCGAGGTTAAAGGCTTTCTTCAGTTTGAAAGTATCCGGAGACGCTCGAGCCTCAGCCCAGGCAGAATATGCCGCCTGCTACAACGCTTGCGCGACTGCAGTCAACACTGAACCATGGACGAGACTTGCCGTTCATTGCTTAGACAGAATACGGAATAAAATATTCCATTCCCTGCCGTTTAACCGCGGTAATAGCTTCAGCACATCTCGACGGATCGCCCGAAGAGAAGCATGCCTCCCGCCAAGGGTAGGATGAAAAGAAGTGACGCATCTCACCCCAATCTACTGACATGTATCGCCACACCCATCGGGGGTTGCATGGGGTTTGCTCGGGTGGGGAATCAACTGTGCGGAAACTGATACTGAGTGCCTATCCGGATCTCTAAGGTCTAAGCAGTTGGCGGAATGAGAGTCGACATCTGGTATCTTGGTGGCGCAGTTTACCAGCTGGGTGAGATCTAGCGACAGAGCTAGTTTACACGCCTCTCTCTTTAATTCTCACGATTTAAAATCTCCATAAAAAAGTTCAAACTCCCAGATCCAGTGGTTTCGACTGTACGCTGTCAGTTAGCAAGCAGATGGCGGTAACGCTAATTTCCACCCCCTATTTCACTTTCCTTTGATGCAGAATTTTCAAAAATTACGCACTTATGTCATACTCGTATAATGAACCTAAATACAAAATTTCAAGTTTCTGGACCCAGCGGTTTCGGCTCTGCGTTGATTACAGTCAGTCTACAGTTTTATATATATATGTAGATGAAAGGTACTTTGTGCCCTAGGCAAAACTTGGTCCGAACGGAAATATCAGTGAACATTCTAAATGAATGAAAATTATTTTATAAATCTTCAACATTGTAGTTAGAGAGTAGGCAATCTATATTTTAGTTCTTGTTTGAGTTCCCTCGTGTGCAATTTTTGTAAATAATAGATTATGAAAGATATTATTATAACTATGGCAGAATATAAGACTACTACAATACTATCAAAAATTTAAAACGAAATAATATTGGTTCATTAACGATCGAGCATCGTGCAGTTTAATAGGCTATAGAGATCTATGAGGAGGCTGCGTCGTCACAGAGTCCCATTGCCCTCTGACTAGTTAGGAATTTCTAACATTCATAAATGTTCCTTGTTCAATGATGTTTTTATAAAAATCAATATCAATAAATTTAAATAAAAATTCTTCATTTGATGCAATGATCCTTCATTTGATGCTTTTTGCTTTAGTAGAGAAGTTACCTACAGCTTTAACACGGCGATTTTTACATAGGGGTTATTTGCCGACTCATCCGAATAAAAAGTGGTCCGAGTGGCAATTGATTAGGTATTAAAAAAATGTAATGATAGTAAAAGGCAAAATGAGACGTACATCAAGATCATGCTCAACGCTTATTATGCAACATACGAAGCATATAACTCCACATAAATATACATCCTTCACGCGTCGAAGATTTGAAGCTGCCATCCTCGCTGTAATAGCCGTCATATATACCTAAAATTCAAAATCCTGTAACAATTGGTATGTAAGGACGATTCTTAGGATCAAATCTTAAGTAAGAATGAATAAGAAATTCATACCCGAACATTTTCATACCCGAACTACTGTAAATGTATCAACTATAAGAAATAACTAGTATATAAATGGTTTGAATTGAATTGAACTATACAGACAAAGAATTTTGTTTTGAAAGGACTTCGGGCATTTAGGTCTAGCCTCTAAACAGTTTTAACCTATAACTGCCGAGGTGGTGTCACCGTCAACCATGTTGACGGTCGCAAAAGCTACAGAAATTGGGTGTAAAACAAGACGGATAATGGATGTAGGTGGTTATGAATCTGTGGATCTATGTTACTAATTCACACTACTACTGAACCTGTATACTGAACGGATTTTTTAAGGAGTATCTTATTAATTATATTTATAGAACTGTTTCCTAACAATCCTTAGAACAAACTGACAGAGTCGTTAAGCTAACTTTGTAGTTGTAAAACATCCTTAAAAATAGGTAGGTACCTACGTAGCAAACATATTGTACATTTTGGCTACATAAATTAAATACAAAGGACCGTGATGCATGTAAAAAACATTATCCTGAACGTTATAGACGCAAACAATGATAACATTGTAAAGAACAAAGTGTTCAATATGACTGTAGTGACAATCATTGTATATGAAGTCATAGCTCCAAAGTCATACACTCCTATCCTATTGTGTAACGAACCGATACATAGTTTATATTTTCAGCCTGAAATAGGTACAATAATCACCATTTCTGATCGGGTGGCCAGATTTGTGTTGTTGTTGATGATATAGATGTTATAGAATTACACATTTTGAACATTTATTACTATTTAAACCTCGGTAAAATTCAGTTTTAATTACTTGTTGATTTCGTTCGATCTTAAAATTTTCCAAGTCGCTTGACTTTTTAGACAGAATCTACTAAACTTATTCTGGCAATAATAAACAATATAGGGGTAATATAACTCGACGCTATTCATCATCATCATCATCTTGGCCGTTATGTTCCGGTTGCGTCCCCGCGCAGCACGCGATGGCCCAGGGTCCGCCTTCTTGCTACTTTGGCCCAACTCGCTCGATATTCGGCATCCTTAGTAGTGAGCTTATTGGCACGGATATCATTCTTGACTACGTCAAGCTATCGCTTCTTGGGCTGGCCTCTCCTTCCCGTGCCTGGCGGGGGCGGCGTGGTCAGACACTTGTTTCCCATCTAACTTGCTGGTCTGCGCAAGATGTGGCCATACCATCAAAAGCGGCATTTTTGCAAGGCTACCCCGGATATGGGCGTTTTAAAAGCGATCCTTCCGTGAAACTCCGCACATCTTCATTTCCGTAACGAGGAGCTCCTGCTTGTGTCGCTCTAGTAAGGGCCAAGTCTCGCTACTGTAAAGGACAGCCGGTCTAATGATGGTCTTGTAGACCTGTCCTTTCAGCATTATCGGCATTTTGGGGACACAAATGACACCTGTTACCTCCCGCCATTTGGCTCAAGCACCGGATATTCCCCGGTTGAGCTAAGTACAGATCCTATGCACTGTCTGGCCTGATCCGTGCACTTGACTTCATCTTCGCCTATGCGCACGGGTAGGGGAACTACACTGTTGCAGGTCATATACTCTGTCTTCACCACATTAATCTTCAGACCGCCGTTCTCATACGTTGTTTTTATACGTTGGACTGGTCGCCCCTAGTCAGAGTCTGTCAGCGCGATATCGTCAGCATATATGAGAAGCCATAGAGGTACCTCATGTAAATCTCGGATGCTGTCTGGCAATAAGTCTTATGTCACGTTGAACAGAAGTGGGCTGAGCACAGAGTTCTCGTGTACCCCGACGGTAATGGGGAACGGATTGGTGTCACCAATGGCAGTCCTAACTATGGAGTCGGAATTGTGGTGCATATCTCAGATAATGTCAACACAGCACTCAGGTATCGACTTGGACTCCAAAGCCCACCATATCATCTCCCGAGGGATACAGTCAAAGGCGTTCTGCATGCAGGAGATGCAGGGGCGTGTTCTTTGATTACTATCCCTCCATGAGAGTTCTCAGGGCAAATACGGGGTCCATGGTCCATTCGTTATTGTACACCATCTAAAATTTGTCGGTCTAAACTGTCAAACTTTGGTGCCAACGTCTATTACGCCTAAATGTTGACACATTTAACAAGAATCATAATGGTGGGCGCTAAGTCTTTTTCCGAAGCCTTAGTAGTTACAAAATAGCGCGCTATTTCGCTTTGGCTGCGACAGAATGAAACGGCACTTCAAAACCAATCTCAATAAGGTTAGGGCATTTATTTAAAAACTGATTGAGGTTTGGTCTAGACCGCATACAATTTTGACCTTAGTCCTTTAGCATAATGTATAAGCTATAAAATTTCATTAAAATCCATTTAGTAGTTTAAACAGGAAGCAGTAATAAAATCTTGACAAATATTTGCACTAATAGTTAGGTGTAGACCTAACGAGCGTCGGTGACCGAGCGGTTATAGTATCCAACCCGTAAGCCAGAGGTCGCGGGTTCGAATCCCGCTCCGGCCATGTACCAATGACTTTTTTCTGAGTTATGTACATTAGTTGAATACTAACCGATGCTCTTACGGTGAGGGATAACATCGTGATGAAACCTGCACATTCAGGCGACTGGATGTGTAACCATGATCCAATCTGGTCAGGTTTCCCTGGTAGCAGGGTCATGGAAGTCAGATGGCAGTCGCTCCACTGTAATTACCTGACCTGCCAAATTCGGATCAATTCCGGATCATGATCAAGGCGGACCCCGGGCCCTCGTGCGCGAGAGCATAACCGGGACATTAACGCCAAGATTATTTTTGATTTTTAATTAGTTAGGTGTAGACCTAGATATATTATTGTTATTACATAATATAGATCTTCACGCTACTACTGAACAGACTTTTTATGGATTTTAGAGTAAATATTTTTAATATCAATTAATTACCAAATTTCCTATCGATCCTACATGCAAACTGATAAACAGCAACATCGCGACAAACTTTTGTAGATGTAAAACATCTATTATAAGTGGATATGCAGCATAAATAATATACGATCGATGCTTTATATGTAAATCTAAGTCGAAGCATCGACTGGCATGTATCAACATAATCCTAAACGTTATTGACGCAAGCAATGATAAGACTGTAAAGAACAAACTGTACAATAAGACTGCAGTGTCAATCATAGTATATGGAGTCATAGTTCCAAAGTCATAAACTCCAATAAATCCTATGGAGTAAGTAACCATCACATGTTTTATATTTTTAACCTGAAATAGATATTGCATGGTTAATAAGGTATAAGGAATTGTACACTAGTTTAAATAGATATACTTTTAAGGCACCATCCCTGAACGTGGTGGAAAAATAACTCAATCTAGGTATCAAATTTAGTTACATTAAATATTAATATGATTGTAATTTGAAAGGCCTAAGGGTCCTCCTTTCAGCATAATACGAATTTTTGGTTTCAAGACTTTCGTGATTTATTTATTTACCTATTGCTTTATTTATTTACTACACTTTTGTCACACATATTATCGAATTTATTACCATTTTTCTTTTAATGTAAAATCTGCGATCAGTCGCCAGACTATCAGATAGGTTGAATGATCCTGGTTGTTATACTCGTAGAGCTGTCTATTCAAATGATGTGGTTTCGTTTAAGTCTCTTGGCCACATTTTTATTCTTAAGTAATCCAGAGGCAAGACAACAAATTCCATACAATTGGCTACGCAGATGACATAGCCATACTTATAAGCGGACCATTCGAGAACGTGTTCTGCGACCTCATGAGGTCTGCATTAAAAGTAGTCGATAGCTAGTGTAGTGAGCACGACCTCTCTATCAATCCCTCCAAGGCGGAGATGATCCTGTTCACACAAGAGGAATCTGGGAGAACTCAGATTCCCCAAGCTTTTCGGTATCAGACTATCCTTAACAGACGAAGTCAAGTACCTTGGGGTCATTTTCGACAACAAGCTATTATGGAACAAGCATCTGGATCACAAACTGGCAAAAGCCAGCATCTCGCTGTGGCAATGCAGCATACTCCTTGGAAAACATGGGGAATCTCTCCCAGGATTACCAGGTGACTGTATACAGCCGTGGCGAGGCCATTCGTTGCCTATGGTGCGGTGGCATGGTGGTCCAGAACCAAGCCTACCATAGCGGTCAATAGACTGCAACGGTTCTAAAGAATGGTATATACTGTCGTAACGGGCTGCACGCGCTCGACACCAACAGCTGCACTTAAAGTACTACTGGGACTGTCACCACTTGATCTGATGGCATTTCTAAGACTTAAGTTAACAACAACAGAGTTCAGAGCAACCCTATGTTTGAGGCCAAGTGCGACCGAATCGCGAAACTGTTCACATTTCTCAAAATATATCAGATACAAACAGCGGAAACGGAGCCAGACTGGTCTGGGATAAGAGAAGTCTAAATTTACACGGACGTATTCACGACCGACCAAGGCACCGGTGCAGGTATCTTCTCGCTGGAACATAAAATACTACTAGAGGAACACAGTTTTAGGAGAGGTAGGGCATAGCGGGGTATCCCGTTCGAATTGGAGCCGCCTAACTGGGGAAGTACCTCCACCTTACAGAACACCGCAGGTAAACAATACTCTTTTAAATAGTAGGTATTGTGCTGTCAGAGCAACGTGTTATAGAAGAGGTAGGCAACGCAATGGCGATACTCTTGGCCCGCTTGCCTGTTTGCCTACCGTATGTCAAGAAAATAAAAAGCCGTGCCCTATTCCAGTGCGAATATGTAGCTATCACACAGGCCGCCATGCGAGTAAAGTGACTTGGTATACGAGTAAGTATAGGCGACCAAGGCATCCGAATTTTATCGGACAGCAAGTCGGTATTTAAGGCATTGGAAAAGAACAGTACAAACTCTGCCCTAATCCTGGAGTGCCACCAGGCACTGGAGGATATCTCCCTGACAAAAAGGGTTACGATAGAATGGATCAAGGGTCACAGCAATTCGATAGGGAACGATGCCGCAGATGAGCTGGCAAGAAAGGGATTTGGGATGGAAACTGCTGGTCCTTCTCCGTCCCTACCCCTCTCTTTTAACACACTGCCAGCATGGGTGAACAAACACACGAAGGACTAGCACAACAACCGTTGGTTGAAAAGTTCGTGGTGACCGAGCGATCACCTAATAAACTGCTAGATCTTAAACGGAAGGAACTCAGGACAGTAGTTGGAACTATAACAGGTCACCTCCCCTTGAACAAACTACTATTTACAATAGGAGCTACAGACAACCCTTTGTGCAAGGGATGCCTAGTAGACGAAGAAACAGCGGACCCCGTTACAGAAAAGCCAATTCGCCAGGCTCTGGATGACCCTCTGTCAGTAGCCTATACTAGTCTACAGCTGGCATAGGCCTCTCCCCATGAACGCCAATGCACCCTGTCTTCGGCTTGCCGCACGTAGCACCCACCAGCAGCCTTTCGCAAATCGTTTGCGCAAACATTTTGTTGCCTCCGTCACGACACCTATTTAAAATCCTTGAGCTATAAAATTTAACGATATATTCCGTCGAGTAATTTGGATTACGGGAGGTAGGTAATAAAGAATATAATTATTACAAACACACAAAAAGCGTGAAAATCATGACCCTTTACAAATATGTTTTGCTCACCAGTGATGGTACTATTTTCAAACTCATTATGTCTGATACTGCATATGTAAATAAGTTATGTTTCATGGCCATTAAAATCCAGAAGTTGAGAATTATACAGCCAACTTTGGTTATGCTAGTAAACTTTACGAACTGTAACAAAGAAAAATAGCAAATGTACCACTTAACAACAATGCAACAAACATTTAAAGCAAAATTCGTTAAAGTAAGCGAGTTGTATCGTATTTCAACACGGGTACTAAGATTTAATTTTCTCTAACAATTTTTTAAAAGGTTAGGTACTGTTATTTACAATTTTCCCAAAAATTATTGCTTACCAAGTTATTATGCATGCCTTCATGTAAACAAGCCATAATTAAAAAAAACCAACAAATGTTAGCGTCATTGTGTAGTTTGTGCAAGCGAAGGCCCTTGAGAAGTTCACCTAGACCATGATCCAGAAATTGTCAGATCTCCGTGACCCTCCGTTAGCAGGGGAAACTGACCAGATTGGATTATGACATTCAGTCGCCTGGATGTGCAGGTTTCATCACTACATCTTTACGTTCTCCTGGCCGCTCTTAAATGTTTGAATATCGAATGTTATATTTTTCAAAACGTAAGAATCACCTATGAGGAGATTCGACGACATTTAAGCATTTCAAAAACTTTGTTGCCACTGGATTCCGCATAAAATCACCCCAGAACAAAAACTATCTCGAGTGTAAAAATTTTTGTAAAAGTACGTTCACGGACGTTCAAATGCTGTGTATGACATTATGATAAGTGGATGAAACATGAATATATTGTTACATGCCGGAAAGAAAGCAACAGTCTTCTGTATGGGTATTCGAAGGCGACGCATACCAACAAAATTGAGGAAGGCGAAAAGCGTAGAAAAAAAAATGATTGCGTTTTTTTCTCCCGGGCGGGTTCTGTCCGCACGATCCTACTTGAAGAACAAAAGACTGAGTGGAACCATTTTTGAAAAAGTTTGGGAAAAACGACCAAGAAGTAGATCATGATAATACTTCGGCGAACACCGAGAACAAGACAAAGCCATTATTGGCTTCTAAAAGGGTAGAGCTTGTGACCTATCTGGCATATACTCCAGACCTGGTACCATGGGATTTCAATATTTTTCCAAAAAATTAAAAAAAATGTTGAGGTTTGACATTTACGGAGCCGTAAGTGGCCGTGCCGAGCTTTCAACCAGCACGTGAAAAACATGCCCTCAGACCAACTTATGTTTTCTAAAATAGTTTTCAAATTAAAAAGTATTAAAAATGTAATGGAAAATACTTTGAAAAGCAGTAATCATAATACTTTACATGTAAATTGCTTTATTAATGAGTTCCGCAAAACTTTCAGTGCACACCACGTAGGTACATTACTCAGAAAAGGATCTCGCTAACGTGTCGGTTCTTCTAGCCATCAGGCTACCGAAGATTTTCCATGTGTTTGAATGAACTTTTTCTGTGTTTTATAAATGTCCAATTTACTAACAATACTAAAATATCATGTTTACCTTCACTATAGTAAAATTCGAAGTGACCGAAGTGAAAAACACAATCAACCAAATGAAAATCATGATAACCTTTATTTGTGTGGCATGTGTACTCTTCTTAACTTCACTCCTGTAAAACAAAAAGTACTTAGTTCTTTTCTTATACTGTCTAGCCAGGAATTTGACCGCCATCTCACCTGGTGGTAAGTGACGATGCGGTCGAAGATGAAGCATGCAACAACTCACTTAGTCCAAAGTGGCCGAGTTCATCATATTGTTAACGAAAGGGCATCTATGCATAACAAGGGAAAATTTTCACGGGACTTGTGCGGGCCGGGCCGGACGTGCTCGCAATTTCTCGCAGCGCGATTTAATATAAGGCAAGTGCAGTGCCCATGTGCACAATACCATGTCTGTCAGTCACATCGTGGTTTAATAAATTAGGTAGCGTATCACAGGCTTTAGGGTTCTGAACCTGAACTAAAGGTGAAAAATGAAATAGAAATTGAAAAAAGTATTTATTGAATTAGGATTACGTTAATTAATCTCTTTTCAAACGTCAAAAACCTAACGGAAGGCAAAGGAAAAGTTAAGCGAGCTCATCCAAGTTGGGGGCGACGCATACAGACCATTAAGACCAAGGTAACCACGAACCCTTATTATCATCATACGGTAAGAATATTGTTGATTTTACCTTGCAATAGTTGTCTGTCTTACCCTTAGCAACATGTGCCACGGGATCTATCAACAAAACTAATATACCACTTTTTTGTCCGCATAAAATATCTCTCTAATTTTCAATAGGGATCACTTGACACCTTATCTCGATACTTTGTGTTATATTAATGGGGTTGAACTTATAGGAGATGCCGGGCCCACCACCATCTCAGGGAAACCAAGCCAATCTCACACTGTGCTCGTGATCCTCCGTGGTACTGACAGACGGATGAAAAAGGCATTGACGAATCGGTTCTTCTATCGGATTGTGCGGGTCCGGTGGTATACTTTGTCAAATTTAGGATGACAATTTTGAGAGCTCACAGTAGGGAAGGGGTAGTGTAAAATCGTTAATGAATCTATTCGATTATCGATTATCATTCTCATAGAACTTGTAATCGATAATTGCATGGTTATGCTGTGTGTTTTATACAAACTATTTTTGTTCTTTTGAATTAATAATTTTTTAATACGATATTAAAAGTCTTCCCACAATGACGATTTCGACAATGTGTGTTTTTATTTGGTCAGTTATTCCGTAGAGTACGCGCAAGTCGAAATCGTTGTTATGAAAAGTCTCTTGGGTGAAATCCAATCAAGAAATAAGAATTTAGTTCCAAAAAATTATATAATTACCTAAATATTAATTTTAAATTTCGATTATATTATTTGAATACCGATTATCGATAGTCTGATGTTATTCGTTATTCGTGGCTCTTCACTAAAGGAGGGAGGTACCTGTCTATTTCTTTTTATTTTTTTATTTTATTTGGAAGACCAATAGCTATTCAACAACATTATATCAACAATCTTAGGAAACAGGAAGCCTACTACAGGTCTTCGCTGATAGACTTTGGAATACAAATAAGAAAATCTGTTGAAACACTTATACCGAAAATAGATTGGACACTTAAAAGTAATCCAGTACTACAGTATTACCACAACTAGTACCACTACAGTATCTACTTACTACATATAAACTAAATTACAACTATTACAATAATTACACTAGTAGTACTAAACGTAAACTTCAATTAAAATACATAAATTCCTCAAAACGAGAGAAAAGTTATACAAAAAACATTTCAAAAAATATAACTATATTTTCCAAAAATGAATATTAGCAGTACAAAATTATAATAGAAAGTATATTATCCAAAACGGAAAAAATCCAAAAGCTATATGGAGCAGAATATCGGCAATTACGTCAAACAATAATCACAATAATGACATTGACTCTATAATATTTAATAATTTGACATTTCGTAAACCTCAACAAATATGAGACATTTTTAACGATAACTTACAAGCGGATAATCAGAATACTGATCCTAACATTAATTTTAATAATATAAATTTAAATAAAAATTCTACAACAATATTTCTCAAACCTGTTGACGATAATGAATTTTACAAAATTATTATGTCTTTAAAGAACAGTAAATCTAGTGGATATGATGAGATTACTACCCAAGTATTAAAATATAGCGCCTCATTTCTGTGTAGACCCCTTGCTCACATAATTAATTTATCATTTTCTAAGGGCCAATTTCAGGAAAAAATGAAATTATCGGTAGTTCAACCACTCTATAAAAAAGGAGATAAACAAGATCCGAATAGCTATAGACCAATAACCTTAATATCGGTGTTTTCGAAAATTTTAGAAAATGCAATGTTCATAAGGATAAATGATTTTTTACAAAAATGTAACATTCTGCACCCAAATCAATATGGGTTTCGCAAAGGATGCTCTACGAGTTTGGCTTGCTTTGATCTAGTGAAGTCAGTAACCGAAAGCATCAATAATAGGGATCATATTGCAGCAATATTCCTTGATATGAGCAAGGCGATTGACTTGGTCAATCATAAAAATCATTTAAGAAAACTTGAATATTGTGGAGTAAGAGGAAAGGCGCATGACTGGTTAAAAAGTTATTTAAGTGGAAGGCAACAATGTACTGAAATTACGAAAATTATATCAAGTGGTAACATAACTGTAAAAAAGAAGTTTAGTTCTACATTTAAAACAAATAACTTGGGCGTTCCGCAAGGCGGAGTGCTCGCGGTTCTATTATTTTTAATATACATTAATGATCTTTCAAACGCAACTGAAGCCAAATCTATACTATTTGCAGATGATACAACCATCATTATAAAATGTGAAGATAAAGCAGAACTTGAAAATAAATTCCTTAATGATGTAATAAATTGATTAAACATGAATCACCTTCAAATAAATATAAAGAAAACAAAATTAATGACATTCAATTCCTATAATTCAATTTCAACCCATTGGTAATATACAATATAATAATCATAAATTGGATAATAATATAAATACAACTTTTCTAGGGCTAACGATTGATAAACATCTGACCTGGAAAGACCATATCACAAGGTCACAAAAAAGCTGAATCGTTATGTCTTTGCTTTAAGAAGAATAAGTTTAAGAATAAATTACTATTTTATTTAAATAATGGACAAATAAATTATATAAGGATAAAAAAATAATATTCATCTTAAAAATCTCCCTCTAATAACTCTTATAAATAATAATAAAAATATTATTTTATTTATTTATTTATTTTTATTTAATAGTTTATTGCACACAAAAATGGTAACAGAGACATGGCAAATATATACATGACACAAAAGGCACTACTTATTTGTATAAAATACAGTTAAACCAATAGAAATATAATATAAAAAAAAATTATTAAATTTAAATTTCTTAATCTAACTATTTCTATAATTAAATCCTTAGAATAAAAACCCGCTTAAAAAGGAATTCCCCATAAAGCTAAATTTGAAATATTTAAACACAAAGAAGTTATTGGAATATATTTTCTTATCCCCCCCCTATATAACGAATATCTTGAATATCATTTATTATATGAATAATTACACCAGCACATATAAATAATAAAGCCTTAAATATAGCATGAGTTAATAAATGAAAAAAAGCTAAATCTCTAAATCCTATTCTTAAAATTCTTATTATTAATCCTAATTGTCTTAGAGTAGATAAAGCAATAATTTTTTTTAAATCAAATTCATAATTAGCTGAAATACCAGCTATAAATATAGTTATCCCAGATAATAATAATAAAAATTTTATAAATAAAGTATCTACTAATAATAAATTAAATCGAATTAATAAATAAACCCCAGCAGTTACTACTGTAGATGAATGCACTAAAGCAGAAATGAGGGTAGGAGCAGCTATAGCTGCCGGTAATCAAGATCTAAAAGGAATTAGAGCACTTTTAGTTATAGCTGCTATAATAATTATAGCTCTTACTACTATTATTTCATAATCATTTTTTATTATTTCTAAATAAAAAATATAATTTCATCTCCCATAATTTAATATTCATGCAACTACCATCAAAATACATACATCACCAATTCGATTAGAAAGAGCAGTTAATATCCCAGCATTAAAAAATTTTATTCTAGAGAAACTAATTAATGTAATGACAACTCATTCTAATCACCCCTATCATTTAGTAGATTATAGCCCTTGACCCTTGACAGGAGCAATTGGTGTTTTAACTTTAGTTACAGGAATAGTAAAATGATTCCATAATTTTAATATAAATCTTTTAATTATTGGATATATTATTACAATCTTAACCATATATCAGTGATGGCGTGATATTAGCCGAGAAGGAACATTTTAAGGTAAACATACTTTTTTAGTTTCTAACGGATTACGTTGAGGAATAATTTTTTTTATTATTTCTGAAGTATTTTTTTATTTCATTTTTTTGAGCTTTTTTCCACAGAAGATTATCCCCTAATATCGAAATTGGGGCTATATGACCCCTTGAAAATATCGTTCCTTTTAACCCTTTTCAAATTCCTCTTTTAAATACTATTATTTTAATTACATCCGAAGTTTCAGTAACATGAGCTCATCATGCCTTAATAGAAAATAATCATTATCAAACTTCTCAAGGTTTATTTATTACCATTGTATTAGGAATTTATTTTACTATTCTCCAAGCTTATGAATATATCAAAGCTCCATTTACTATCGCAGATAGAATTTACGGATCAACTTTTTTTATAGCAACAGGATTCCATGGTCTTCATGTAATTATTGGAACATTATTTCTATTTATCTGTTTTATCCGTCATATTAATAATTATTTTTCTAAAACTCATCATTTTGGATTTAAAGCAGCAGCATGATATTGACTCTTTGTTAATGTAGTTTAAGTTTAGAACTATTTATATAATATAATTAGTATATTTGATTTCCAATCAAAAAGTTTAAAAATAAATTTAACTGTTTCCGAAGAAGCCGCATTTGCTGCTTATTACGGCTATGTCTCATCTGTACTAAACTACCGACTATTATTATGGGGAAACTCTGTAGAGGTTGATAAAGATTTTAAACTTCAAAAGAAGTGTATGCGAGCCATATGTAACGAATGGAAAGTAACAATTATTTAAGAAACATAAAATTCTTGCATTGCCGTGTTTGTACATTCGGGAAGCTTGCTGTTTTGTAAGACAGCATCCTAATTATTTTAAACTTTTTTCTGAAGTCTCTAATAGAAAGGTTCGCTCAAATTAGGCCCATATACTACATCTCCCACCTTGTCATACCTATATTCATAGGAAAAATGCATTTCATATGTGCATAGAGCTGTATAATAAGCTTCCAAGTAATAAAAATACGTTAAAAAACTTTAATGTTTACAAAACAATTTGACGAAATGGTTGACTAAAAAATGTTTTTACTCTGTGAGAGAATTTATAGATAATAACCTAAAGATTAATATTAATTACATTTTTGCACTTTCTTCACATAATTTGTTCTTAGGAATATTTTGTGACATTTTATTGTTGATTTTATTTTATTGTGAATGCTTATGAATTTATTATTGTTAAGACATTGACATTTTTACAAATTATTATGACATTTAATTATCTAACTTGTGACTTGTTCTTTATAATTTTGTGACATTTTCATTTTTAAATTTGTGTACTTACCTACTTAATATTTGCACGTCTGCATGCAGACTGAATGCATTGGATTTTTTATTTATTTAAGACCTGAATTGTAAAACTGTGTTCATGCAAATAAAATTTATTATGATTATGATTATGATTACGACATTATTCGTAGTACATTTTACAGAAAAAAACACGACACTTTATAGGTGTGCGCCAACGACCAAGAATTAGTGAGTTGTCAAAATTATCAGATAATAAACAGAGCATAGTCGTCGCACGTAAAAAGGACGAAGCACCTAGAAGGTAGGACGCCACGCGAACAAAGTCCACTAGTACAAAATAACTAATACCCCAAGAAATGAGTACCTATCTGTAAAACTGTTGGAATTATTAACCAGTTTTGAATGGAAAAAGAAAATCAGATAGCAATATTTGTTACTTACATATAATAATAATGCATAGATGATTCACTCAAACGAGTTATGTTTGATATTCTGCATGCCCGAGATATTTCCGCTGTAGATCTACAGTTATGCGCATTTGCAGGGCAAAAATACCATTCTGGTTTACTTGATTTTAATAAAATAATTAGAAATTTTAGTGCCTCTAGTGCTTCGACTGAGTGCTGTAAATAGAGAACTGACAATGAATAATAAAAACTCTACTAATAAGATAAAAACCGGTCAAGTGCGAGTCGGGGTACAATTCACACAAATATTTCGTCGAACGGACTCATTACCGGCTCAAAATGAATAATGCATGTTAAAGTTTTTAGAAATTTTGGAAAGTTAATTTTGTGGACATTAAGTAGTAACAAGTAACAAAAATTCTACCGAACAGTATTCGTACTCGGTACGTCGAAAGGGGGTCGACGAATTGACATGGACAAGGGATGGTGGAGTAGTGAAGTGCAGTAAGCAGTCACGGGCAAAAATGTATGTTTTTGAAATGACGGATAATGACGGATACAGAGAACTATAACACATGATATATCTATTTCATAAAATATTTATGTAACAATAATATCTTTGGCTGTATAGGTGTAATATATATGTAGTTTATTCGGAGCTTAGGACGGTAGATTTATGTAGTGTATTTGCTCTGAAGTTATAGGTACTTTTAGACCGCAGCGTTCTAGACCTCACTCCGCGGGTCTCGCGGAAGATCAGCGCCGCGGCTCCGATCGTGGCTCATGCTGAGTGAGGTCCTTTTGTTGACAGGGTGTGCCACAGCACAGCAATTCCGAATCGATATATAAATTTTGTAATTTGTTATATGTGTTTTTTAATTGTATGATTATTGTCTATTTAAATTATGTGATTGTTGTAATGTGGTGTCCTTGTTCATGAATAAATTTCTTTCATTTCATTTCATTTTCATTTCATTTCAGAAATGGCAGCGAAGTAACGCATATCATAATTAAAAATATATTCTAATCATAATTTCCAGAATCGTACCGAAACATTGCGAAATATACTATTAATGAGTTAGCGTCACTACAATATTTCTCTTTCCTTACAAGTAGTTTATTTTAGTTAGGTTCGTTAGTTCTTCAAGTATGACTTGCTCCAATAGTGATTCCAGCAATGAATCCGACCGAGGATTTCTTAGGTAAGTAACAAAATTGTAATGCTAGAATAAAGCATTCGTCAAATTCGATTAAACTCCAAAACATTTATACGCGAGTCCGACTCACGCTTGACCGTTTTTTTTAAATGTCGTTTATTTTAATATTGCAATACAATCATACAAAGCTTCGTGCTTGTAGGTATATATCGCTATTACTACGATAGAGAAATAACAAAAACCCTCTGAAATCGTTGAAAAAAGCATGTTTCTTGTTCATGCATGTTTCTTCCTTTAATTTATTTAATATTTCCTTTTTTATTATCTGTTATTATAGCGACCATAGAAACACAAATATTCTGAGAATATTTTAGGCATGTTACGGTACCAAAGATACGTACAGGCCAATGACAGACAGACGGGCGGGCGGACAGATAGCGGAGACTTATTAATAGTGATCCCTTTTTATCCTTCGGGTACGGAGCCCTAAAAATGAGCACCTACATTAAATTTCTACAATTTAAGACCATAACTCTATTACTATAATTAATAAATGGACTCGCGGCGTACTCCTAGCTGTTCGCTGACTTATTCGGCAGATTGAAGTGAACCTGTGGCTTAAACATTATTAAATCTATCTACGAAAGAAATGCTGTGTACAAAAGTGCGGGAACTACAGAAGTATCAAACTCATGAGCCATTAACAGTATTCCTCGAGAGGTAACCTAGTGGGCGCTAAGGTGTAAATCTATGCCCGAGGCTAGGACATGTACGACACTGGGGGCGCTCCCGAAACCATCGTAGGCCATACAAATCCCGGGAGCAGAACAGATTTGTAATGTCCAGAGAAAATAATTTTACGTTTTTTCAATGTTGCTGGTTTTATTTAGATACTGATAATTGATATAGTCCCTGGCATGTATTTTTCACATATTTATATGATTATTTTCATATCGCTCATAATGATAATCTCGATGTTGTAGTTACCAGTTACCAAAAGGGCTTTTTCTTTCTTTTCATTTTTTTACGTAATAGGCAAACAGGCAAGTGAGCCAACTGCATTTAATAATTTTTCACACCTACAACGTTGCCAGGATATCGAATTTATCATTTCTTTCATTGTGAACCGCTTTTGATGTGGGTGGTTGGTTGAGGAGAGGATCCAAAACGTTATCGGGGAAGTGGACTTTATTATTTGTTTCGACAAAGAACTACATAAGCGAAATCCTTCTAAATTTTTAATTAGCGTGTTTAGATTTTCTATTCCGATAGTGCAATCGGTTTGTCGCTGCCAGGCAGCTTGTGGCCTTTGTTCGATTCCTGGCATTTCACATTCAGTCATACTGTTGGAGCGCTACAGAACTGTCAAATCAATATTCCGCGTAACTATCCTGTGCCCTGTCAAAAGGGCCAAGTTTTGCCTTATGAGGTGCGAAATTACTGCTCCATCAAGACAAAAATTATTTCTTGCTTACCAGAACAATTCCCAAATATTTGAGTAAGAAATAGTTTAGAAATTGTCTTCATCTAATAACTAGTTAACTTTAAAAGACCTACGAGTAAAATACAAAAAAATACCTGTATTGGCCTCCGACTGTCATCATCATCAACTTGGCGTTAATGTCCCGGTTGTGCTCTCGCACACGAGGGCCCGGGGTCAGCCTTGACCATGATCCAGGATTTAGCAGATCAGGTAATTACAGTGGAGCGACTGCCATCTGACCTCCGTGACCCTGCTACTAGGGGAACCTGATCAGATTGGATCATGGTTACACATTCAGTCGCCTGAATGTGCAGGTTTCATCACGATGTTTTCCCTCACCGTAAGAGCATCGGTTAGTATTCAACTAATGTACATAACTCAGAAAAGAGTCATTGGTACATTGGTCGTGGTTGGATTCGAACCCGGGACCTCTCGTTTGCGAGTCGAATACCCTTACCACCCGGCCCCCGACAGTATCCGTGTAAAAATAACTTCAGCTATTGAGAATTGCAGCGACGTCACTTTCATATTTTCAAAATTATAACTTATTACGCGGGGTCAATTTGACCCTTGCCCATAGAGGACATGTAACCAGGTACCATTATTTTTTAATTTTGATTAATTTAATCATCTTGCCCTGAAAGAAAGACTTCATGTCTCCTTCAAACCGTTGTTTGGAGTTCCCATCCCGTCGCATCCTGAATCATTCCAATGTACACCTTGAGCATAGATTTAGATCTTATTTAGTTTAGACAAATCGCCGAAAGCCCTCTGCAGCTCGAAAAATGCATAATGTAGAACATGATACCTCCAGCAGCCGGCCTCCTGGATATAATCCATTATCTTTACGTAAATTTGAATAATACTTAGTTAACTTACGTTTATCATCCAAAAGCAGCTTTGTAAAAGCATCCCATAATTTATACTCCGTAGAATAGGATTCAAATTTTCTTGAAAATCTAATTGTCCAGTATATTGTTTAATAAAAAAGTCCATAAATGCGTAACTTGCACCAATAGTTACTTGAAAGAAGAACACTGCCAAAAAATTTACTGAAATTGCAAATTGTATAGGTAGTGTATTTATTTATAGCCATAAGTAATACAATTATTTATATACATAGTTTGGTCATCAGATGGTAGTCGCTCCACTGTAAGTACCTGATCGCCAAATCCTGGATCATGGTCAAAGCGAAACTCGGGCCCTCGTGCTTGAGAGCACATCCGGCACAGTTAAGCCAAGATTATAATTTGGTCATCGTGTAAGCATGTACAACAGGCATTTTAGAGAGAAGGCAGAAATAATCGGAAGTATATTCTCGAACGTTTTCCCTTATCGTAAGCGCGTCGGTTAGTATTCAACTGATGTATATAAACTCAAGTCATTGATTCTCATATATGGCGGCACTGGGGATCGGTCGGACCGTCTAGCTTATTATTAGCCCACCGATGCTCTCGCTTATTGAAGTCTCAATATTTCTATCGATAATACGGACATACGGCTGATACCAAGCTTTTGAAGTGTCTTGAATATAACTGACAGCTTCAACCCAGTTTGAGCAAGGAAATCACTGCAATCCTATATTCTTTAACATCACATTCCATGTTGTAAATTGATAATATTGACGAAAAAACAAGAGTAATTACGGGAAATCGAAAGAACTTGTTAACTTTAGAAGTGTTCTAAATGTAATTTTATGCGGGAGCAAAAAAAAGCCGTTATTACAACATTGCAACATTATGTACCCGATGCAACCCGAACCCGAAAGATGGGCAGCAGCATCTTTCTGGGTACATTAACATATACTGTACTGCGATCGCCAACCCGCCTGCCAAGCGTGGCGATTATGGCAATTCCCCCCCCGATGACAAGTACACACAAGCCACGGCCCCCAGTACCCGGCGGCCCCACTATTCCGGACCATGGTAGCGGTCACGGTAACGGCGGGGCAGGGGGTGCGAAAAATCACCGGACGCGATCAGGCTACCGCAAAGAACGACCACTGGCCCTGGCAACATACAATGTCCAGACACTGCGGACCGACGAAAAGCTCGTGGAGCTGGAGGAAGTGGTAAGCAGATTACATTGGGACATAATAGGGATATCTGAAGTCCGAAGAAAGGGGGAGGACTCGATAACTCTGAAGTCCGGAAATCTGCTATACTTCCGGGAGGGCGACCAACTGTCCCTAGGTGGTGTCGGGTTTCTCGTTCACAAATCCCTTGTGAACAACATCGTCAAGATCGAGAGTGTGTCGTCTAGGGTTGCGTACCTTATACTCAGAATTACCAAGCGGTATTCGTTGAAGGTCATACAGGTCTACGCACCGACTTCGACTCACTCCGACGATGAAGTGGAGGCTATGTATGAGGATATAACTACAGCCATACATACCTCCAAGACACATTACACCGTTGTCATGGGGGATTTTAACGCGAAACTGGGCAAACGAAGCGGAGACGAGTTGAGAGTGGGGCAATTTGGAGTTGGAAGTCGGAACGCCCGTGGCCAGATGCTGGCCGGCTTTCTGGAGAAAGAGGGACTCTTTATGATGAACTCATTTTTCGGGAAGCCGGATCATCGCAGATGGACGTGGGTTAGTCCCGATGGTGTCACAAAAAATGAGATCGACTTCATCCTATCTACGAAACGGCATATATTCAATGATGTCTCGGTGATCAATAGCGTGAAAATTGGCAGTGATCACCGCTTGGTAAGAGGCACATTGAATATTAATCCACAGCTGGAAAGATCGAGATTGATGAGGTCCACGCTCCGGCCTGTACCCACCCACATCCAAAACCCCGAGAGCTTTCAACTCGAATTACAAAATCGCTTCGAGTGCCTAGGAGATTGCGTCGACGTGGACGACTACAATAACAGGTTCGTGGAAACTGTCTATACGGTTGGGTCAAAGTTTTACAAAACCTGCCGTACAAAAAGAACAAGCAAAATCTCTGACAATACCCTCAAACTCATGGAAGAAAGACGATGATGATGTTTCTCAATTTAGGCGACTTAATCGACAGATCTCCAAGTCTCTGACTCGCGATATACGCCGCTTCAATACTATCAACATTGAGGCGGCGATCGAGCGGAATAAAGGCTCTAAAGTCTTTGCGAGAGATCTGTCGATTGGACAGAGCCAGTTGACAAGACTGAAAACGGATGACGGCAGAGTTGTTTCGACCAAGTCCGAGGTTTTGAGGGAAGTCGAGAGGTTCTATGGACAGTTATACACGACAACACGGGCACCTGTTACCAGTATGGCAAAAGACCCCAGAGCCAAGTTGACCCGACACTACACCGAAGATATCCCGGACATCAGCCTGTACGAGATTAGTATGGCTCTCAAACAGCTCAAGAACAACAAGGCGCCGGGTGATGATGGAATTACGGCTGAGCTTCTGAAAGCTGGTGGCAAACCTGTGCTTAAGACCCTTCAGAAGCTGTTCAATTCCGTCATCCTCGAGGGAAAAACGCCGGAAACATGGCACAGAAGTATAGTGATATTGTTCTTCAAGAAAGGTGATAAGGCTCTCTTGAAGAACTTCAGACCAATATCGCTGCTGACCCATGTGTATAAGCTGTTTTCGAGAGTCATTACGAATCGTCTCGCACGCAGGTTCGATGACTTCCAGCCTCCCGAACAAGCCGGATTCCGAAAAGGTTTTAGTACCATAGACCACATTCATACGCTGCGGCAGGTTATACAGAAGACCGAAGAGTATAACCGGCCATTATGCTTGGCGTTTGTGGACTATGAGAAAGCCTTCGATTCGATCGAAACTTGGGCGGTGCTCCAGTCTCTACAGCGGAGCCAAATTGACTATCGATATATCGAAGCACTGAAGGGTTTGTACGAAAACGCCACTATGTCAGTTCGTCTCCAGGATAAGACCACAGAACCTATCCAGCTGCAGCGGGGTGTTAGACAAGGTGATGTCATATCACCGAAGTTGTTCACTGCTGCACTGGAGGATATCTTTAGGCTTATGGACTGGGACGGACTTGGCATCAATATTAACGGCGAGTACCTTACTCACCTCAGATTTGCTGACGATATCGTAGTCATGGCTGAAACCCTGGAAGACTTGGGCAAAATGCTCGATGACCTCTGTAGTGCCTCTCAACAAGTAGGTCTTAAAATGAACATGGACAAGACGAAAATTATGTCGAATGTCCATGTTGTGCCTACTCCAGTGACAGTTGGAGGCATTCCACTTGAAGTTGTTGACGACTATTCATACCTAGGACAAATAGTTCAGTTAGGTAGGTCCAACTTCGAGAAAGAGGTCAATCGACGAATCCGACTCGGTTGGGCAGCATTCGGGAAGCTACGCCATATATTTTCGTCCCAATTACCGCAGTGTCTCAAAACGAAGGTCTTTGACCAATGTGTGTTGCCAGTGATGACATACGGAACCGAAACGTGGCCGCTCACTGTGGGCCTTATAAGAAAGCTTACTGTTACCCAAAGGGCAATGGAAAGAGCTATGCTCGGAGTCTCTTTGCGCGATCGAATCAGGAATGAGGAGATCCGCAAGCGAACCAAGGTCACCGACATAGCTCTAAAGATTGCCAGACTGAAGTGGCAGTGGGCAGGGCACATAGCTCGAAGAACAGATGGCCGATGGGGCAGTAAAGTTCTCGAGTGGCGGCCACGTGCCGGAAGACGCAGCGTGGGTAGGCCTTCCACAAGGTGGACTGACGACCTGGTAAGGATCGCAGGTACCAGCTGGATGCGAAAAGCACAGGACCGGCCTTTGTGGAGATCTCTGGGGGAGGCCTATGTCCAGCAGTGGGCGTCTTCTGGCTGATATGATGATGATGATGATGATGAACATTATGTTGTTACGAAATTAAAACCGTTAATGTGGTTGGTGCTAAATGCTCCCACACGGCTTTAATTTAAATATTGTCCAACCCTGGCGGCTATGATACATAATTAACATTGACAATATTTACCTGGATCACGAACTTGTGAAAAAATATCATAATTAAAAGTACTGCAAGATAATGAGTATGAAAGCCATATATATGTTTTTAAACTCTCCCACTTAGCTGCTGATTTTATAAGTTGTTCCTTAAAAAAAGTTCAGTGTTAGGGTTGACTAATTACGGTAGCGTAATTTGTGCTGCATTTGGCTTCATGCAAACTGACGGTTCCTTTCACATGCGATGCTAAATCAGTTGCTAATTTTGATGCGAATGTAGATTCATCATTTTAGCTGTTGGACGACCACTGCTCAACATAGGCCTCCCCACAAGCCTTCCACAAAGATCGATACTGTTCCTCCTGCGTCCTTCGGCTCCCGTCCGTCCATCTCGTAAGCGGTCATCTCACGTAGCTACTACCGGTAAGTGGCCGCCACTCCATAACCATTCTTCCCTATTAGGCTTCGTTCTATTTGCTATTGATAGGTTGCAATCGCGAAAGGGATATAAGCTACTTTTTTTCCAAAAACAAATATGATAAGTGCTATGTTTGTAACAAAATTTCAAAGCAGTATTTATCTGCAGCGACCATGTAATTTTGACAGAGGGACAGATCGCGGGAAGCAACTTTATTTTATACTATGTATAGATGAAGTCATAAATACAATAGAACTCACTTTACTGGTTAGTAGAGAAGAACTTCTTGTAAGTTTCTCTAGCAAGATAGTTGTCATAATGATAACAAAAAACTGAAAAAGAAATACCAGGAAATTAAAGCTTATATACTTTCCTGGGCTGTAATATACATTACTGTTAAATTACATTGAAATCCGTTCAATCGTTTTTGCGTGAAGAGCCAAATATCCGACAACACCTTGATATGATAAGCCGGATTTCCCCTGAGGAGATGAAGAGATCTCTGATCCGTATGAAGACGGCAAAGCTATTGTCCATGACGGAATACCCATAGAAACCTAGTAAATAATGGGGACCTGGGAGGCACTATTGCTCACACACTGAGCTATTCAACAAGATCGTGGCTACTGAGTCAAACGTGTGGTGCGTTAATTACATTACTCCAAAGGAACGGGCAATGTGCAGGAGTGCCGCAACTGTCGAGATGTTAAACGAAGCCATACAATGCCGCTATTCGAGCGTGTTACAGACAATAGTGGACGGTGTACAATGCAACTGTTCCTGGTACTGATAATGCCGTTGCCGTGGCCGACTACCGGGCTAGCCATATCTAGATAATAAATAAATAGGGTTTTCGAAAATTGACTCGACAAAGAAGAAGAAGATTGCAAATATTTAGAACCGGCTCATGATGCCCTTTCATTTGATACCAAACACGATAGGTTTATTAAAAAAAAATTCTCTAATTCCATATAAAAAATTTATGACGTCACTACTTCTCCCCCATGGGAATATTTTTAAGAACTACCGCTCAAAATGTTTGTTTTACCCTAAATTACCCGTGTACCAAACGGCTATCCTGTACATCGATTTGCGGTTTTTTTTCACAAAGCCCGACCACTACGACCGACTGTGTCGGATTGCCAATATCGCTTCAGGTCGGGCCGCAGCACAATGGACACGATTTTTAATTCTTTGCCCTGATCCTTCAAGTCTATTTCTGTAAGAATCAGCTGCTGCATTACGCATTCCCGGATCAACAGAGAGCCTTCGACAGTGTTCCGCTGGAAAACGGTGAACATTGCCAAAACAACATACCTACATGGCTGGCTGCAACGCGGATCGTAAAGAATATATATAGGGAACGAAGCTGTCAATAGAATTTATAAATTCAAGTACCTCGGATCCGTACTACACGCGACCAGAGACGTATCTCTGTAGCTGGGGTCAAATGGCGGGCGCTTACGGCAATCACGTGACCTCAAAATTCCTGTCAAGCTCAAAAGTCGCAAATACAAGAGCATAATTAGGCATGTAATGCTCTTCAGCTGCGAGACCGGCGCTAACGAGGCACGTCCGTGAACTCCACGCCAACAAAAAGAAAATGCTGCGATGGATGTGAGACGTTACACGACTCGACTGAGTCCGGAACAAGTACATCCGGTGGCGTAAGAGATATTGCGGATAAGATTGAAGATGCTTGTTTGCACTGGTTTGGTCATGTGCTGCGTTTGGTACGTGGGAAATAGGTGCCTAAACCTCAGGAAGGAGGACTAGCAGGAGGCCCAGGAATCTATGGATCGACATCACTGCGTCGGATACGAGGTCTTCGACCGGTTGGGTATGGGAGTTGAAGACCGTGTGAAGTTAAGGAAAAAGAGTAGAAAAGGGGACCCTAACGGAAGCCGGGATTGACCGCTTGGCTGATCAGTTACAAGCATGCAACTTTCACATCTAAAATAGGATAAAGCGCGAATATGTTTAAATGTTATTAATACTTAGTGATAATAGGTAACTAATACTACTCATTTCTTCTGTTTTCCTCAAGCAAGTGGGTATCTTCCACAGTAAACAACAATTTGGTCCTTGCCTTTGTTTCCCACAAAGACCGGAACCAAACATCCATTTTATTAGCTGGTACCAAATACAATAATAACTGCGAGTGGATGACTTACCTAAGGATTTTTAAAGTGTAATCATAGTGACAATAAGATATATTCAAGATAATTTTTGATGTAAGTATATTCCGTTTAACTAAATCTGTAGAATAACAACCACGTTACTTTACCAAGGTACAAGACAAATTGACACATTTGTCTAGCATTTTTCCGAGAGAGATAAAGATATTTTTTCAAAGAATTTGGACCTCTATGGTCCTAATGAACCATGGATTGACATAAAGAAAAAAAAATTATATACAGGAGCAGAGAGTAGAAACCATAGAGAAAAAATGTTATATACAGAAGCAGAGAGTACATTTAGAGTTTAAATACGAGACAAAATGTCACACATCTCTATAACACACATACTAATGCAAATGCAGGGACGGAACAAGGCAGCCCATCTGCAGCAAAATATAACTCATCATGAGTTATATTTTGCTAAGACTTTCTACTCGTAACGAACACAAACAAATCTGACTTGTTGTTCGCTCCAGGTGACTATGCAATTTATTTAAGCTTGTGACATTATAATAAAAGGTAAGGTGTCTAGTGAATCAAAGCCATGCCCTGATACCTACCACCGTCTTTTCGATCTCTCGATCCTACATACCGTGAATCGGCAGTGCTTGCTTTTGCAAAAAGGAGGTTTATGATTTTGACCAGTATTAATGTTTAATTGTTGCCTCATAACTTCTAAACTAAGTAGGTACTTACTTATAGTAAGAAGCGTTATTCATGTCCTTCATTGTTCACAGGTTGGCCTATATGACTTCACAAATTTAATATGATGCCCTCTAGAAGACATAGTAATGAAAAAAAAAATGAAAAGGATAGATACATTAATATATTAAACAAGCAGCATATTCTTTATTTTCAGTAAAAATTCATATAATGCTGGTGCAGCAGGACAGAAGAGACTTGCATCTAATTATTATCTTGTTCTTCAAAATGTTTACAACGCAGCACTTCCAATTTGCAGCCAAGACATAACCATGTCTGGTCTTTAGGAAACCTAGAAAAACAAATATTTATGTAAATAGACGTAAATACGCGATTAATCCGTTGTTTCATATAATGTCTGAACGTCTGAAAATGTCATCTAGGTGCATTTTTGGTATGGAACCCTGATACATATAAAGTTGTGGGCCGCTATTCACAAGATTTGAGTAATAAAATACTTTACAATAAATACTAAGTCCGACCCTGTTAGTATCAAAATATTTTTATACCTATTTAGACACCGAAATATTGCTCAATTTGCCAATAATTTTAAATCAATCTCTAATGGCATGTTGTTTTAAGGTAAAGCATTTTAATTATTGCAAATTCACACTATTTCGATGCATATTTTTGTCACCATTTCTAAAATTTATTTCGGATCGCCGCGACCACGAATATTTACTTACCGGTGAAAGGATAATCCAGGTGTATTTCCATACTTTGCGCTTTCACATAAACGTGCACTAAATTGCACAAAAAATTACAATCTTTTAAATTGTTTGATTTAAGTTTTATAAGTTATATAATGTTATGTCTGTGGTAGAAACCGAATTTCAATTCGAGGCAAAATGTCACACATCCCTATGTTGATATGTTCGCCTGCTATTCGCCTGTGCTAGATAGCGGCATGCAAGCCAAACCGCCGACTAAGCGGGCTGAGACTGACAAGGCTTTAGCCAGTCCGTGTCGTCCGTTTGCCGACCTAGACAAGGTCGTGGTACAAGATGAGAGGATTAAGAGAATCCGAACACCTCCAGTCAGGTTTGGCCTTGAATTCGATCGTACCTACTTACATCTGGATATACCTACCTTTCATAGATGTATTATGATGATGTACATACTTGCGTTAGATAGCATTATCATATTATTAAATTGTGGTGGAGAATTGATATGTTTGTTATGTCGGTATTAGCAAAAATATGTTTGTATTTCTACCAGCAATTTTCAATTCCGGTTAAAGTCTGTACACAGCATACGGCTCTTTCATTTAATTGTCTATTAATTGGAAACAAATCATATAACACATACATTAATGCAAATGCAGGGACGAAACAAGACAGCCCATCTGCAGATAAGTCATTTTTTACTACGAATTTCTAATCGATTAGTTACGACACAACAGGCAATACTTATATCTAAAATAAATCTCTTCATGTAGGCCTACAAAAAAGATATGTGATAATTAAGCGCAGATAAGACGTGCACAGTAACTATAACCCAATCTGGTCAGGTTTGCCTGGTAGCAGAGTCTCGGAGGACAGATGGCCGTCGCTCCACTGTATTTACCTGATCTGCTAAATCCTAGATCATGGTCAGGGCGGACACCGGGCCCTCATGCGCGAGAGCACAACCGGGACATTTACGCCAAGGTGATCATCATCATCATCACTAATGTATATAGTACTTTTTAAATTGCGTACGTTTTGCTTCCACGACTATTTCAATTGCGGTCGTTTTGTAATAAGGATATTTTGCTATTTTAATGTAGTACATTTTCAATTGAGGACGTTTTGCTCCCATGCCATTTTACGCCATGGACGTTGTTCCAACGAGGACATTTTGCTCTGAGAACCACCCACCCCGAATTGTTTACCCCTATCTACTCTTTTTTTTCTTGCTTATAAACCTTCCTCTTCAATTACTCTATCTATTGATTAAAACCGCATAAAATCGGTTGCTTAGCTTAAAAGATTTAAGCGTACATAAAAACATACACGTACGGCGGGAAGCGACTTTGTTTTATATGTACTATGTGTAGATTTAAGACAGTGTAGATTGTATATGTTTTTCTAGTATTTCAATTGAACAGTACTAAGTATAATGAGCGAGGCTGCCCTCTATACACTACATTTTACAGTTCTGCTGCTGGCGGTACGCCAGCTATATATGTATAGCATACTTCTAAGGAACTGTTGCCGAAAAAAATATTCAAGGATCACATTCGTTTTGGTTCAAAAAGTTGAAATTGCTGGCTAAAAAAAAAATTATAATTTTCATGATAGAGTAGACTGAGGACCACGAAACTTGTTTTTTAATCATTGGCTTTACGGCTCTAGATTCCGGGTTATTTTGAGCCAGTCATGTCAAAAAGCGTCCCTATTATTAGTCCTTATTCGTTGTTAACCACAGTATACAGAAACAAACAGTCGACTGAGGGCATAGAGAAAGAATGTTATATACTGAAGACTGAGGGCCACGAAACCTTGCTAACAGGTGATGGCACGTCCGTCAATTTTTGTTTTTGAAATTAAAATTTAGTTCCACTTTCAACCGGGCGCAAAGTCTCGCGGCTCTCACTCTAAGTCATTTTCGACAACTACACAAAATAGTGACTTACTCAAATAATTAGTGTATTAAAATAATTAAAGTATGAGGTTAATTGAATAAAATAACATTTGGGTAATAAACAGTGTTTCGAAATTATTTTCTGAATGAGAAATGCTAACATAACCGCACATCAGATTCAACATAAACGCCCACATTGTATTGAAAAATATAGTCTACCAGCCTAAGATGAAGTTGTACCTACGACATAAAACAAGAATATTGTTGATTTTCCCTTGCAACAATTGTTAAGGCTCACCCTTAGGGACATGTGGTATGGGGTCTACCATCAAAACTATTATACCACTTTTTTAGCCCGCTGTACTTATCTAATATCATAAAATATCTCTCTAATTTTCAATAGGGATCACTTCATACCTTATCTCGATAGGTTTGCTTTGGGTCGGAAAGGTTGGAATTATGGGGGTTATAGGGCCTACCACCATCTCAAGAGCACAAGACAATCACACATTTTACTCGTGATCCCCCCGTGGTACTGGCAGACGAGCGAGGCTCTGGTGAATACGATTTCCTATCTTATTGTGAGGGTCCATTGGTAGTCGACGCACATAAAAAACCTAAAAAAGAGGGATCGCCGTTATATGTTTCTTTTTGAACATATTTGGTATTTTTAGAACGCCACAATCACGATAAGCTGAGAATTAAAGGCGCGAAAGTATATTTACTTGTCGTAGTAGTGTTCATTAGTCAATTGTAAAATTGGCGACTCCGCTGATAATGCTATGCGAATAAATAAACGAATAAATAAATTGGGCGTAAGTTTGTATGAAAATAATCTACTGCTTGTTTCGTAGAGGGAGAATACATAGAGATGACTAGCAAATAATAATACCATGCATGAACAGGATCACAACATACAAACTGCTAAGAATGAAAAGGACGAAGACATTATTTGTTGTCCTTGTCGGAATATGAGATTTTTTGTTGGTCGCAATTTCAAGTGCGACCAATAATCGCTATTCAACCAAATTGCAAATAAGTTAAGTCAAGCTTCGGTCCTGCATTTTATGATACTTTTTATTTGTCCGGGTTACAAGCGTTTTAGGGATACCAGCTGTGATACTGATAAATTATCTTAGTTGCGAGGTATTAATTTTTTATATGGACCCTAAATTTATTTAGTGCTGTACGCCCAGTGATGCATAGATGTGTTGGTTTTCGTACCTACAGATTTGATGCCATTGTATAAAATGTTAGGAATTGTGTACTCTATCTGAAAATTACCTACAATAGTTATTTCTGGCTGGCACTTTCGAGTTTTTGGTCCAAAATGAATGATATCTTTTGCTCTCTGTTACACACATCGTACGTGACTAAACGCTTTATACTCGTCTCTGTTTTAATTAAAACTGAAGTATAGAGTGCGCGAAGATAACTGGACAAACTGAACTGGATCTAAATTTAATAGTCTAGTAAAATTGCAAAGACCTTACGCAGTACAGAGTTTATGTTATCATTGATTTATTCGTTATGTCGCGCACTCTAGTAAATTTATTCGCATGATGTACGTCTATTACGTACTGTCTCTTATCTAGCCTAATACATGATAGGGGATTTTTCAAACATTTTGGGGCTAAATTTTAGTAGAGGTTGCAACACTGGTACTTTGAGTCTGTCCCTTTCGGGTATACGCGCTTGTCATATCCATTTGATTCTTGATCCTAGGATTGTTCTGTGTACTGTGGCTGAACTTGACATTATCAGTCACATTTAGTTCGACTTTCTGCCGGGCGCAAAGACTCGTGGCTCCACAGACATACGTCAGATTTGTTTGTGTTCGTTACGAGTAGAAAGTCGTAGCAAAATATAACTCATGATGCCTTGTTCCGTCCCTGCATTTGCATTAGTGTGTGTGTTATAGAGATGTGTGACATTTTGTCTCATATTTAAACTCTAAATGTACTCTCTGCTTCTGTATAGAAATTTTTTTCTCTATGCGTGGCTCTTACTCTACCTTTACAATGATTCCTAACATTTTAGACTATGGCACCCACAGACAGGTGCACATGGGAGGGCGTGTACCCGCTGTTTATAGTAAATAATAATAATAAATAAATAATAATCGTGGACAAATTCACTCAGCGCTATCTAGCCCCAAAGTTTCTCTTGTTTGTGTGTTTCATATTTTAAAGAGCGAAAAGTTTGTTTAAGCAGGATGGCGCTCCGTCTACCAGCTAACATGCTCACCAATACCGCACGGGAAGGTGCATGACGCGGCGACCGCGGGGATGCCATAACCACCCCAGATTGGTTACCTGTCCTATGATGTTAATGGCCCAGAAATACGTACCTTACCATACTACACTACAAGTAAATATTAATAGCGTACAACATCAATGTGTGAGTGCGTGACAAAAATGGCTCTGCTCCCAGACTTCCCAGAAGATCTTCTGTTGGAGGAGGGCCGTTTTAAATTTTGAGAACGTATAGATAATTAATATCGTCGAATGGATTCTCATATTGTCAATAAATTTATTGAATGACAAATAAAGGCAATTAATATCTTTCAAATCAACTGTCCATTTTCATATACCTAATGTTGAAAGAGAATTGACCATCGCTCAGTTGTGAAGTCAAGGCTAGTAATCCCGGCTTACACTGAAACATTCCGAACATAAAACAGGTATTTTCATTTCAACAAGTCGCTTTCCAAAAACGTCTATCGATTTCATATCACAATTATGATATTATAATAGTTTTGATCATGACACACATTAAACATTACATACATACACTCGAACACATATAAACAATATTAAATGAAATGCAGACATCGCGTTATAATATATTTAACTGTATTTTACTTTAAAACAGTTATCATATAAGATTAATTATACAACGTAAATTCAATATGGTAAATATTAAACTAAAATTATATGTGGCACATCTCTTATAAAATAACTGTTTAGACTAAATTTCTCTTAACTGGTTACTGTTCTCTTTGTTGCTTCTTCATTTCCTTGGAGTCATCTTGTTTCAATGAATCAGTAGGTGAATATGTAATTTCATCAGTTCTAATGAAGAAATAATCCAAAATCAATATGTAGTGTGGGCCTCTTATAGTGAGTATAGTGTAGGTGACGAGAAATTTACTAAAAGTTATTGAAAAGGGGGAAAATGCTAGGACAATAACAACTTTTTATGAGTGATATAATAGAAGACAATGTTCAGGGAAAGAGAGGAAGAGGAAGCCCAAATTTGGATATTTGAAGAACGTGAAAGAAGAAGTGGGCGCCTAGGATTATAAACAGATAAAAAGATTGGCGGACAGGAGACAAGAATATTCTTAAATTTATGATGATGATGATGATGATGATGCCAGAGACAGGAACCTCCGTGACCTTGCACCATGAGTGGCAATCAACCATCGTGGTACGGATGGAATTTTAATTTGTGATGGGTAGTTAGGTGGTGAAATTCTGCAGCAGATATCAGCCCAAACGACTACTAATTATACAGTTGATACAGTGTTTACAGTTAGGAATATGAAGTTGCTGTTTTATTCATCCCTAAACATTATAATGCTCAAGTAAACATTATAATGCTCAAACATTTTTATTTTACATAACATGTAAAAACTAGTACTTAATTGATTATGTATCCAGGTAAGGTGAATCCAGGAATCCGGTAAAGTTCCCCTGTTAACAAGGTGGATCACAGACGTCAGACGGCAGTTGCTCTACTGTTATTACCTGATCTGCCAAATCCAGAATCATGGCCAGAAAAATATTATAATTTTTAAGAGTACCTTCACAATTCTTAACATTTTTTACTATGGCGCCAAACCAGTACATCCACTACCACCACCATGCACCACTGGGCGTAGACTACTAAATATCGTTATTCTATTATCCTATAACAACCGATGTATTGGGCGTACAAATTTGACGTCATAGTAAAAGATTATAAGAATTTGCTCTATCGGAAAAGAACATCTTTTTCTTCTGGACGGCACTTTATGTTTTTCGGACCAAAAATTTATTAAACGTAAACGTCTTTACTCCATCAATTTTTTGGAACTGGGTTCAATTTCTCTCAATACAATTTAACAAAAAGAATCTGAAATTTTTTCAAGACTCACCTTACTTTTCTTAATTTAAAAAATAATTTGTAGTAGAACCTTCATCTTCCTCTAACTCAATTATAGTTCTTAGTTCTTTCTCTACTTCCTCATACAGTTCGTGAAGACATTCGATACACTCCTATATAATTAACAGAAAAGATGAATTAAGGGAAAATGTTAAAAAAAAATGGAATACGGTCACAATAACTATTGCGTGATGGCTGTAGCTAACCAACAATGTTAGCGTTCGCTGTTTAGCTTAGCGCTCTATCATCATCATCATCATATCAGCCAGAAGACGCCCACTGCTGGGCATAGGCCTCCCCCAGAGATCTTCACAAAGGCCGGTCCTGTGCTTTTCGCATCCAGCTGGTACCTGCGATCCTTACCAGGTCGTCAGTCCACCTTGTGGAAGGCCTACCCACGCTGCGTCTTCCGGCACGTGGCCGCCACTCGAGAACTTTACTGCCCCATCGGCCATCTGTTCTTCGAGCTATGTGCCCTATGCACGGGTTATATTTCTTTAGGTTTATCATAGAAACAACGCATAATTTAATTTTTTACTACATGAAATGTAATATAAAATAAATTCGTATATATATATATATATAAACGTCAACCTCTTCAACTCATTAGTGCCTCGGAGACTGCTATGAAATGTGTAGTAGCGTTTTCTTTTGTGTGATTTAAATGCCAAACGTAAAAATTATGGAAATATCACATTGTTGTGGAGTAGACCTAAGTCCAATAGTTGGCAGTTGATTATATGGCTAAAGGCTTGTGACTAGCGGACCCAGCGCGATTTCGTTTGCGTGGCATCCTACCCTCATACCCTACACCTACCCTACACCTACTTTACACCAACTCTACACCTACCCTACACCAACCCTTCACCTACCCCACACCAACCCTACACCCATACTACATCTACTCTACACCTGCCCTACACGTACCCTACACCGACCCTACACTTATCCTACACCTACCCCACACCTACCCTACACCCATACTACACCTACCCCACACCTACCCTACACCCATACTACACCTACCCTTACTTTCTTGCTTATAAACCTTCTTCTTGAATCACTCTATATATTGCTGAAAATCGTATTAAAATCCATAGCGTAGTTTAAAAGATCTACCTAAGCGTAAATAGATACATAGAGACAGACGGCGGCGGGAAGCGACTTTGTTTTATGCTATGTATAGATAGATATTATATCAGCAAAAATTTTCGCTACAAAGCTGCTGGTTTGCCACATATAATAATAACCTACCATGAAATACTTACATCAACCATATTGCATTCATGATCACATACATCAATACTTTGTTCTTCTTCGTAATTTCTTCTCTTTTTTCTGGTAAGGCGATCCGGTGGACCATACTTATTGCTAGATCTAAATGCGCCTAAGAAATTCTGTATTACAAAAAAGATACAGAATATTAATCATTCATATGAAAAAAATCTGATGAAGAAGTCTTCAACGTCATTTCGGTCATTATTGACAGCTGGTACAAACATTGTTTTAACTGGGACAAAAGGAAAGCTTAAGGGATTGCTACAGAAACGCCACTGCCACCTTACGCCTGGCGAGTACGTTGACCAGCTCACGAGCACGCCCGGTCAGCGTGGTTCCAGATAGCAAAGCGGACTTTTCTTTGGGCTAACTTCTTTAACCGGGTCCACCCCTGACCCGGTAGCCCTAACCCATTTAACACAGAGATAGGGCGATCCCTCTGCGCGTCGTTCTGTCGGGTTTCTGTGCTTGACCTTCCATTTTGTTTTCGGTGTTTTGGCTTTTTATGTGCGGCGACTACCATCCAACCCCCACTACCCGTTAGGGAAAAGCCGTTTTGCCAGAGCCTTCTCCGTCTATCAGCAGGGGGACCGCGGGCAGGTGAGGTTGGCTTGGGCCCATGATTGGTTGCCGTTAGCTGAATCGAGGTCACTCTGTTGGCAACCTGGGTAGGCAACAGAGTTTATCGAGAGATTATCGCCATTTCTAAATAGTGTGATTCAAAATATATGCAGGCATTCAGTCTATCGACTAATTCGTTGAACAAGATAATCCTGATTAATTTTATATTAAGTCCAGATATTTAGAGATCCTCCTTTTGGCGTAGTAAAATGTTTGTAAATGGTTTACAAAAATTAGTAAAATTTATCTACATGTTGTTTTGAAATGTTCTATGAGACCGTTATTGTTTAAGAAGACTTAATGTGAATACCTACGGGATAAAAAATATCATTATAATATTTTTACTTTATCAATTGTACCGGAATTTTTATTTTATTTAGGTAATTTATTTTATTCAGGTAGTAACAGTCAATAATAAATAAATGTATACAATCCTGATGCTCCATCATGACGCCATGTTCGTTCATTATCACGTCACAAAGATGGCGTCGACGCTTAATATTCGATATTAAAATTTGAACCGCGAACTTCATAACTCATAGGTAAGCCTATTGTAATATGGTCGGAAAAAATTAAGTTACAAATAAAAATCAAATGAGATAATAAACAAAAACTTACATTTTTAAACACAAAATTGGCTGTTGTTTTAACTTGAACAATAAACATTGTCCCCACAGTGAAAACTATCCATGCTAAAAATGCCTGCGTTGGTAAAGTATGGTAACCCTGAAGAATTGCAGCTGTAATTAGAGTGAATGCCCGGTACTGAAATAAATAGTTTAATTGTTATCTACGGTAAAATATAGCTAATTTATGAACGAGAGAAGGATACGCCTTCCTTGCTAACTGTCATATCTAGATATTGCAACCTTTTCAGGGCAACCCTTTTTCGGTTGAGTGCATGTGATTCTTGCATTGTAAGTCGGCTAGATTTGAGTCAACATAATTTTGTTTTACACTCTTTGTACTAAAATGCAGATATAACGGGAACTTATTTTACCGAAATAAATCCAAGTAAATAACATTTATAATTATATATTTAAATGAATCGAGTACCTACGCAACGAGTAAAATAATCATCTTGGCGATAACGTCCCGGTTGTGCTCTCGCGCACGGGGGCCCGGGGTCCACCATGACCCTGATCCAGGATTTGGCAGATCAGGTACTTACAGTGGAGCGACTGCCATCTGACCTCCATGACCTCCAGCGGAACCTAACCAGATTGGATCATGGTTACACATTCAGTTTCCTGAATGTGCAGGTTTCGATAAAATAAAACAGGTACAGGTATTTGAACAAACTTGAGCGCCTTCAAAACTGATGTATCCGGTTTATTTTCGGACTGCGAAAATATGACCATATTTCCAGTTATCGTTCTCAGCTCAAGTGGCTTCCAATTCGTTTACACAGGAATGCTCATATCCTATCTACCCTCTACAAAGTCCTCAATATCCCACCCGGTCCCTCATACCTCCGTGACCGTTTCCACTTTTCCCGTCCTCAAGACAAGCCTTGTCGCTCAAACGTAAGATCGTCGCTTGCAATTCCTACTCATAGTTCCAATTTCCTCTCCTATTCCTTCACTGTTCATGCAGCCCGGCTGTGGAATTCTCGTGCGGGATAGTCAATCAATCCATATTTAAAAAAAACGTGTGAAAGAATACTATCTTTCCCAGTGTGCCTAGATGTAATTCAGTATTCTCAATGTCTTTATGTTATATTGTATTAGTTATTATGGTATATGTTTATTTTATTTATATAGTATATTAATATAGTAAGTATAGAATTTTATGTATGTATTTAGTTATAGTATAATTTTAGACATTGTGCACGTCTTATCTGCGTTTAATTATCACATATCTCTTTTGCAGGCCTACTGGAAGAGATTTCTTTTAGAGATAAGTAGTGCCTGTTGTGTCGTAACTAATCTTGTGTACAATAAACTGTTAAATAAATAAATAAATAATAAATACATTTACTTAGAAAACTACTACTTTAAAACGATGATTTTGTAAATAAAGACTGTTTTACATTTATTTTACAATATACCAAAATTGAAATACTAACATTAAATAATGGATTAAACAATATGTTACGCATAAATCACCTTCCCTTGATGTTTAAATTTATTTCTTACTAAAGAATTTGTAAGACGAGCTTGGCTAAAGTACTATTTAACCCTAATTTTATCCATGATGGCGGTGAACACTTTGTAATAATTGTAATAAATAGCCGATTAGGGCTTCGAAGTAACTTCTTCTTCTTTAAAGAAGTAACTGTGGCGCATCTCATTTAATTTTAATTATTACAAGCTCAATAAATCTAGGGCGCATTAAAAATACTGCATAAACATAATACTATTCTAACAGTAAAACTATGTTTACACATGCACTTTTAATCTAATTAATTTAATATCTAAATAAGGTAATTTAAACTCGTATTCACGAGTACCTCAACAAACTCGTAAGTTTGTTGAGGTATCCTTATTCTTATTTTTACACGACAAAATAATACAAAACACTTGCTGCAGAAACGAGCCCAAATGATTTGGTATGATTCGCGTAGTAAAGAAATCACGAACTAAACTATAGTACAAAAAGCACTGAAATGGAATAGCGAACTCAAGTATAAAAAAGCACTGAAATGGTGTTACTGTGTCCCTTATGTCAACAAATTGTCACATGTATCATCATTACATCAATTTTATAGGCTTAAAATGTACGGCTTACATTGCTACAGCTCCACTATGTCACTAAATGGAGAAATAACTGCGCCAGATCAGTCTTACTCGACGTTGTTAGACGTTCTAAAGTACATTTTTTCTTACTTGGCGAAAGTTGTAAACAAACATCACTCGATCACAATACATGACATTCCGATAGAATCACTCAATTTAAACCACCACAATTGGTCGTAGTCATTAGTTTAAACACATACGCATTAAATAAATAAATAATCGTGGACAAATTCACTCAGCGCCATCTAGCCCCAAACTAAGCAAAGCTTGTGCTATGGGTGCTAGATTACTGATATACCACTTAAATACTTTTTTAAATACATACTTATTATACATAGAACACCCAGACCCAGAAATTAAAATCAATCATTTCAATTTCTGCCCGGCCGGGAATCGAACCCGGGACCTCTTGTGTGGCAGCCCGGCATGTTGACCATTGAGCCACTTAGGTTGTCGACATTAACGTTACAATTAACATATTTTGGACCTGTCATTATTTGTGTACACGTAAATTATTTTTTATGTAATACGTCAGTCAAACAGGCAAGCGAGCTCTTTATTTCCTTCGATATACCAACACAAGCGCAAACTGTTTTATGGTTTGAAATGCCAAAACTAATCTGCACCGGCGTCATTGTCGGCGTTGTTGTCTAGCCTGTGAATTGCCTCACAGCACCTACTTATGAATTCAATCTATAAGTTTCGCTCATTTCATTCATTCGCTAAATGAATTCACACATTCACTCAATGATTCCCAACCCTTTGAAATGTCAAACTTTATCGATACACTATCTTTGTTTACTACTTATGCCGAGTAAGGAAAAATGGGCTAATTTAGAACAAGAAATTGTTAGGAACGGCCTTAACATAAAGCTACACCTGAGCCTCGTCTGCCAGCAGGGGGGCTACATGCATAATTATGTTGGTGGTAGGAGGAACCATAATTCCCAATAGGTATATAGGTACGTCCAAAGATAATTTACTAAATTAACTCACACCAAGAGGAATAGGCAACAGCAACCAACAGCAACGCCAGTATAAACTTGGTTTAAAGCCAAGCCAGAAGTGGACGTCTGTTGAGAAACGCTTCACACCATACATCCACATAATGACAGCAGATTTTGAAGCGCCTATTAACAAGAGCATTGCCGCTGAACTACTTTTAAGTGCACTTCCTATTTTCCTTTGCTATAAATAAAATAAAATAATTAATCAGTATTTTCTGTACGTTCAATATACATTACCCTGACCCTTTTAAAGTCTACTTAATTACGGCACAAAAATTATCCAAGTGCCGCTTTATCAACAAACTCAGTGTTATATAATTATATCGTTTCAAGGGTTTTTATTATTGGGTCACGTTTTCAGATTCGCTGAATGGACTAGATTCATAATATTGTACTTAGTATTATAATTATTTAACATACTCAAATTATGACTTACTTCTTGGTTCTGCACACAGCTTAACAAAAAGCATACAAAACATAAAACACCACAGATGTATATATCCTTTACTCGACGAAAATTTGAAGCTAATAACCGCGCTGTTAGAGCCACATTATATATCTAAAATTAAAAATCATTAAAGATTTTAAATGAGTTTCAATAGAAAATGACAAAACAATGGTCGCCACAAAGCTAATAATATATTTAATGAATATGGCGTATTAAGGAACTAACAGGGGAACTCCTCATGGCTATAATTATCGTTGTCACGCTCAATTGTATGGTATTTTTTCTTGAAACACATTTTAGTATATCATAATGAGTCATAATTATTTTTTGTTCGCTTACTACCCTACCCCTCGTCTACTCTCCCCTAACCCCTACCCCTACACACATAGCAGTAGAATCACATATTTTATCTATATTCATTTCTTAATGTTTAAATCACATATTTGAAAACAGTATTTAAGGATTAACTGTTTTCATGCCAAACTCTCAAAAAGAATTTCAATAAGTATTTTATAAAACAGCATTTTCCATAGTATTTTTATAATAGCTGCATCATAAAATAACTTTTTTATCATTACACAACACATTCATTTTTTATTTATGGTCTGGCGCGGTTAATTGGCTGAATACCAAACCATGCCATTACCTGTGGATAGAGACGTGACAGAAGTGCGTGAAAAATTAATTTCCCGCCAAACAGAATATTTTTTCTGACTACCCATTGCTGCTTATGCTGTTTGTGAATGCTTTTTTCTTGCTGTTTGTGAATGCTTTTTTATTGTTCAATAATTAAAAGTAAATTTATATCAACACAATAAAATAAACATTACATTTAAAACTATGAATGATAACTGAAAGGTTACAGATTGAAGTATACGGCGACTGCTTGTAGTTTAAAAAATTAAAATAAGTAAAATAATTATGGTCACTTATTATTTTATCCCCTATTACTGCAACCAGTTTTAGCTCAAAGGTTTTTGAAACCACTTAACCTACAGTAAAACTTCCTTTTACTGCTATTAAGTCAATAGGCTGAATACCTAAATATCTTTAACAAATTCAAAATCCTGTTTATATTTGTGTGTAATTATTATCCCGCTAAACGAATTCGCATACCGGACGGATGACGGATCCGCTGAGAACGACCACGGAGATATGACTCAAACCACGCTATAGCTGGAGAAGAGACGTTGAGGGAGCGAAGAACAGCTAGAAGGGCATCAAAGTCAAAAGAGTTAAAAGCGCTGCTAACATCCAGTAATGTCAAAACTGTGAGAGACTTATCCTCCATTGCAAGACAAATATCGTCAGAGGCTTTTAGCAGCGCTGTAACCGTGTTATGACCAGACCGGAAGCCTGATTGGAAAGATGAAAGAAGACTGTTAGATGTGAGAAACGTAGATAGCTGACTGTGGACTATGTGTTAGAGGGATTTTGAAAGGTAAGGTCTAGGTAATATCCCTCCTATTATATGGGCCGGAAATTGGAGAAGGATGTAGGACTGGTCATTTTGGGAAGAGGTATTCGCGCACTTTCAAGCCGACGGAAAGCAACTCGTTGTCAAGGAGAAGTTGAAAATATTACAAAGTACGGATAGGATTTGTGGAAGTAGAGCGAAATCATGCGAGAGGAAATATTGAGCACAGCAGTTGAGGAGATAGAGAGAATATGCTTTCGAACGTCCTCCTCCGCTACAGTAGTAAAGTAGAAAGAGCAAAGCGGGCGTGGTTTGACATCAAGCTGCCCTACAGTACGAACTTCAACATTTGCATCCAAGGTCACGGGGGTGGGTGAGGAGAAATTGTTATTTAATTCATTAGGATCAACAGAACAACCGGAGGAGTCTGGATATTTATCAATCCCCAGTGACCTTAGAAAATACTTGATTACTAGTAGTTTTTGTTTTATTGAACTAACAAATACCCGATACTCTTTTTGGACACCTGGTATATTTTACCTACTTAAAAACATGGATGTGGGCAGTGTGTAAAGAATGGTTTTCGTATTAGGGATCCGTTTTCGAAATATTTAGTGATCCACCACTTTGCTTTATATACGAGTATAGTGATTAATGTTCTTCCTAGTAATTTTATTTATTAGTATTTGCAGTATTTACCAACTGTCCAAGAATTCCTATATGCAAACTTAGAAATAAGAGTAGAGCCAATAATTTTTGGACATGCATGAAATCCATCAACAGCGGAAATACAGCGTAAAGTATGTATCGTCTTCTCTCTGTAGTAAATTCGATTATGAAGCATCGATCTACATTCAAATACATCATCCTACACGTTACTGATACAATCACTGATATAACTGTATAGAAGAGAGTAAATAACAACACTGCAACATCAATCATGGTATATGGAGACATAGTTCCAAAGTCATGTACTCCAATTCGTCCTATGTTATAAGCTGATAACACATGGATGAAGTCGTCAGCCTGAAAGAGAAAATTTATAATTAATAACGTATCTCCGTAGATGATATAAATAGTGGATTGGTATAAAAAGTCCGATTAGGTCTAAGTTTTTCAAAACACTTACCAGTCAAGATAGCTAATATGTATGCTATGTACACTTATCTATAACTAACTAGTATACCTTCTATAAAATAAACAGTGCGTCACCAATCGCCGTTGGTGTCACTTGTGTGCCTTGATCCATATATTTAACAGTGGCGTCGGTTTAACTTACCTACATTTTTTCGCGAAAAAGTGAAATCGGTCAAAACGTCTGATGCTCAATTTGTAATATTGGCCAGTTTTGATCACAATGTCTACACTTCCATGTATGTATATTGTAAACTACAAAAGTCGTATTTCTTATTATTTTGTTGCGAACGACATTAATGTCAAATCGGACCCAGCGGGCACCAAGAGAAAAGCCAAACTTGTAAGCGAACTCGGCGAGGACACCTATAAACTCACAACTGATTTGGCCCTGCCAAAGCACATCAAAATCGTACCGTATGAAGATAATATCTTGACCTTGTTGGACGATCACTTCACTCCGAAGCGTGTTGGATTTGGAGAGCGACACAAGTTCTACACGGCTACCCAGCAACCCGGCGAGTCCCACTCGGAGTGGGCGGCGCGCCTGCGGGGCCTTACAGCGAATTGAATTTTGCAAAGGTTGAAGAAGCGCTTCTCGATAAGTTTATCATGGTCATGTTCCCCGGAATCCAAAAGGAGAAGCTTTTTTAGAAGACGCCCCGGGGTACCTTTAAGATCGACAAGCGTAACCGAAGCTGTGGTAGTTCATTCAAACCAAAGGGTGAAGTGTGCGGGTATACAAATCTAAAACGAAAGAGTGCAAATATGCAAATTACGTTTGGAAAAAGTGTCACGTCAGGACATTTGCGTAAAATGTGTTCCAAAGTGAATTATGTAAATACGTGTGACGATGACATGGACGATGATGATGATGGTAAGTTATATTATATCTATAACTAACTATAGGTCGACAACATAACTGATATATCGCTTGCGGTATGTGAGGTAGGTGGGAGGGTGATTTTTCGTGGATAAAAGCGGGGGTGCGGGGCGCGGGGCTGGTGAGCATTTACTTCCACGAAACGTCACTTGATGATGCTCCTCGGAATAAGAATATACACGAGATTATGCACGAACTTGTTCCAAGATATTATTATATCCCGAGACAAAAAACCTAATGTTTAATGGCAAATTGTAAAACTAAACCTCAATTTAAATCCGGTGCAAAAAAGTAGGTAAAGATTTCTTTCTAGAAACAAGCAGTGCCTGTTGTGTATACTTCTGTAACATACGTGACTAAACCGAATTCTTGATTAAATTTAGATAATTCCATCGCCAAGAAACAATGTCATGGTGTGCTTGCGCATGAAAGGGATCTTGTATTTAGGAAAAACATTTAAGTTTAGTTTCGATACGAGAAGATGGGAGCGCCTCACAGCGCCTCTCTTTGCTCTCTACGGCGCCTCAGGGCACCGCGGCGAACACTTTGGGAACCCCTGTGCTTGTCTATTAATTTTTCAGCAAACATTTTCGAGGATTTATCTTCGGCAAATTAACCTCGTGTGCGATGTTCCGAGCGTCCGTAACAAAATAACCAACCGCCCTGTGCGGAGTCCGCGGGCGCACTGAGAAACGTCATTTGAGTTCCCTGCCCCGCGCCCCCGCGCTCAGCCCCAAAACCTCACATGGCGTCATCCATTCTGCCCCCCTCACCGCGCAGGCGATACACTAGTTAAGCTTGGATTCGTCCAAGTCAGGGGTTTCGGGAGAAGTAGAAAGGTTCAATGTACTCTCTAACAATCTGGCTATAAACCCCGGAGCCAAAATAACCAGACATTATACCAAAGATATCCCGGAAGTCAGCATGCACGATATCAATCATCATCATCATCCTAGTATTTATCCCGGCTTCTGCCAAGGTCTGCTTTCCGACTCATTCATCTCCACTTTGCCCGGTCTTCGGCATCCTCGCGTCGTAAGCCGTTGACTCTCGAATCCGACTCAGCGATGTCGCTTCTTGGGTCGCCCACGGGGCCTCTTTCCTGATACCGGCAAGTTGAGACACCTATTTATTACCTACGTATCCCTGAAGCTTACGCAAGACGTGACCATACCAGCGAAAGCGAGCCTCCTCGATCTTATCTGCGATATCCCTCACGCAAAGGTTGTCACGGATATACTTGTTACGTACTCAATCGAGCCTCGTAACTCCGCACATCCACCGCAGCATTTTCATTTCGTTGGCGTGGAGTTCGCGAACGTGTTTCGCTAGCCATGTCTCGCAGCCATAGAACATCACAGGTCTAATTATATTCTTGTATGTAAGCCCTTTGAGCTTGACAGGGGTTTTAGGGTCACAGATGACTGTCATGAGTTCCCGCCATTTTGCCCAAGCTGCAGAAATTTAGGACTTGACATCGGGACTGATATCGCCGGACTCGTGCATCACGGATCCGAGGTATTTGGATTTATCTGTTCTATTGACAGCTTCGTTACCTATAAAGATGATTTCATAATCGGCGCTGCAGCTGCCCATACACTCTGATTTGGCGACATTCAACTTCACACCATCGTTTTCTAGCACATCCTTCCACATGTTTACCCTGTTCTCAAGGTCCTGTCTAAGCTTGCTTACCAGTACAATGTCGTCAGCGTAAGCAAAAAAGGCTTGTCCTGAATTTCCGCTGAGAGGGCATCCAGCACAATGCAAAACAAGTAAGGGGTCAGAACTGAACCCTGGTGAACACCTACAGTAATCGGGAAGGGAATAATATGGCCTACGATGGTTTATCTCTGGAGGGACATTATCGAAAGCCCTCTGCAGATCGAGAAATGCGTAATGCAGAGGTTGATTTCTACTGCAGTGAGATTCCTGGAGGACCCTGATAGAAAAGATTGAATCCATGGTGCTGCAGCCTGGCCTGACACCGTATTGGCTTTTCGACAAGGAGCATTCCTGGCGAAGTCTCTGACGATAATACGTTCGAATAGCTTCATTTTGTGGCTCATGGGTCTTGTCTTTTATAGATTGGCGCAATAATATTTACGAACCACGCGAAAGGTTTACGCCCCGTAGCACAATCCTGTTGAATAGCTCAGTGAGCAGGTGTACGCCCCGGGTCCCTATTGTTTTCCAGGTTTCTATGGATATTCCGTCATGGCCAATAGCTTTTTTATTTTTGACCTCTACACCTGATCATTGGTAATTGGGCTTGTCATTCCAAGGTTTGCCGAAAACTTAGCCTACTGGGTCTGGGACACCGTCGTAGAGTAGCCGGCTTGTCGGTCTTCTATCGAATTCACTTCGGTGAATGCTCCCAGGAGCTCCACAACCTTGTTCCATTGTGCCTTTTTTATTGTCGAATAACGAGGGGGACAGAGGATCGTCATCCATTTAAGGTAGACGTCCCACCATCTCGTACTAAGCGTTTTGCATCCACTTTTCTTATGCGTACTGCAAAGGACTAAAACTCTCTGCCTGAGTCATTGTTCCCCGATAAGTATAACCTTGGGGTCTTCAAATCAAGAGTGAATAGGTATCTTTCAGGCACGCCTGCTACATCTTCGACCTCATCGTCCCTTTTCATCAGGTCAGTTGAGGTCAAATGCAAGTATATTGTCAATAAAAAAAAAGTATGGTGGTCGGACATAGTTGTTAGCCTCGTTAGACAGTTCCTTAAAATGACAGCACCAACGGTCTTTAATAGACTTTGCACTTGTAAGCACACGCCGTCCATGCCTTTTATTGTAACACACTTTATCACATCCAGGCTGTCTCGGCTCCGCGACTTTGCCAGCTGTTAGATGAGCTTTTGTCCCTCCACAGTATCCAACGCATCGTAGAGCGAAGCCAGCTGAACCGACCGCGCTTTCGTCACCGCCATTTTAGCTCGCCCCTTTGCTCCCAAATACACCTCTTTATCCGATAGTGAGTTACTGCGCTGGCATTAATTGAAACGTTACTTTTAGTCTCTAACTGCTTCCTGCACCTCACTATTCCACCATCCTGTGTCCTTGTCAATTCTTCGGCCGCCTTTCGACGTACCCAGTACTGTTCGTCCGAGTTTGAGGATGGATTTCTGATAATGACACCAGAGCTAATTGTTATCCCCTTAACCTACACCTTGATCGTCATGAGTCGATCGCTTACCGGGTGTTCACCTCTAAAATGCCGTTCTGGAACTCGTCGCCCACCACAACAGCGATCCCTCCTTTCTACCGATCCGGAGTACAAGAGTCCCCCTGTACCCCTGCCCGATTTCCCTAGACTTGGGGGCCACGCCACCTCGTCTCCTGCACGACTGCCACCTGCACGAGATCAATATGGCTCTAAAATAACTTACGAGCAACAAGACAATGGGTGCTGATAGAATTACACCCGAGCTTTTGAAAGCGGGTAGTATAATACTCAAACCCCTTCAGAAGTTCTTTAATTTCGTTACCCTTGAGGGTAAAACGCAGCAGGCGTGGGATAGAATGGCGCTTAAGAGCCACATCTACAAGTTGTTTTCAAGATATTACGAATCGAGTCGCGCATAGGTTTGACGACTTCCAGCTGCCCGAGTTAGCCGGACTAGATAGCCGGACCATTGACAGGTTATACAATAGATCGAGGATAAAACGGCCACTACGTTTAGCGTATGTAGACTTCGAGAAAGCTTTTGAGTCGATCGAGATCTGGCCCTAGATTCAGTCTCTCCTGAGGTACTACATTGACTACAGTTACGTCAAAGCATAAGTAGCCTATAGTAAAACGCCACTATGTAGGTTCGAATCTATAACCAGTGCACCGACCAAACTGAACAGATAGATATCATTGCAGAGTTTGACTCTTGGGCTGAAAAGTATCCGGCATCAACGTCAATGACGAGTATCTTTCTCACCTACGGTTTGCTAACAATATTGTAGCCACGACAGAATCTCTGAAGAAGCTAGACGCAATGCTCGAAGAGCTCGATAGGGTCTCCCAAGTCCTCCCTCCCCTCCAATTCGGTCTTAAAGAGAACACGGACAAGACGAAGCTTATGTCGAATGTGCATGTAACACAACACGCGTTCCAGTAATGTTTAGGGGCTCTATCCTCGAAGTTATCGGTCCAAATATGTTCTCGTTCTTATGGACTATGCGGTATCTTTACTACAGAGTATCAAAACGAAATTTGTATTGTCAGTTATTACTTTGTGACGTTTTTCATTAGTTTTATGCAACTATTACCGTCTGGAAACGCTGTGGGAAGATTATTATCGTAAAATAAAATTTAACTTCGTACCTATTCTGCCACTAGGGTGTTCTTGTGAAAACGTTATCTTTTTATTTATTTATTTATTTCAGATAGGTTTTAATAGTTATTATTATTATTTAATTAATTAAACTCATATTATTTTTCGTTTTTTTTTTTTTCAAATTACTACTAAAAATTTTATTCAAAAATGTCTTTAAATTTCTGCGTTACACAGTGACTCGGGCACTACTGTCGAAATATTGTTACTGTGCATTATTTTATTAATTTGGAATAATAAAATTAAGTTAGATAAATTCTGCATAACTTCACGAATCTAAAAGTGTTTATGATTCATTTGGTTTACTAGTTATAATGTATTTTGTAGCACGCTCACGCGCGGTTGAAACATCGTTAAAGTGTAGCGGAACCGGTGAAAAGCTCTGAGCAAGTGGAACTATTAAATGGTTATCTATTTTGTGCTATGCAAGTTATAAGTAAAATGCAAATAAAATAAAAATATTCACCACATTCGAGCGTAATTTTAAAGTAATTATATCGCTTATTGCTCTGCCAAGTAAAAATTTCTTCATCGACACCACAATCATGAAGTTGACAATTATGAAAAAAGTTTTGGCACAACTTGTAAACTTTACGAACTGCAATAGAGAATGGTAAGTAAGCATATAATATTTGTAGTTCTTATAGTCAAATCAAATCAACATAAGCAGGACGTTAAATATATCTTTCAATCGCCAAAACGAGGGAGGAAGGAAATAAGAAGGAAACATAGTGACATGTTGACCGTTTCAGACCCGGAACACACCCACCCCTCGCCCACGACGCGGCAACGGATGGCACAGCCGGACTGACAATATCAAGCAGAGCCAGGCAGCGGCGGCCAGAGCCGGACCGCTCGCGACAATGCCAGGAAGAGCCGAACCGCGCCCGATCCTCCGGATCCGTCTTGATGGCCCTCCGCAGATCGCGAAATGTCAAATGAAGAGGTTGATTCCTACTGCAGTGGGACTTCGAACATGGCCACAAATTAACGTATATTTTTTTCATTACAATGAAATATCTACAAGCAGAACTAACCAATACGAAAAGACCTAATAACTGTCGTCATTTACCTGTCCTTATCTACTAGATGGGGTGGGCACAATATGTCTTATATATAAACTTTGAGTGAAAAGTGAAGAGTAAATAAATATTTACAATATGCAAAAAATCTAAAAAATAAAATCATTTTTTTTTAAAACCTATATTAATTACCTTCACAACATTAAAAGGTGTTGAGGACGAAATAAAATACACAAATATCCATATGACACCCAACATAACCGTTGTTTGAGTTGAGTGAGCGCTGCCTTCCATTTGTTCTCCGTGACTGTAAGTATAATTTTGCAATAATTATTTATCTAATATCCTAGAGAGCTTTATTAACTGGCACGGTTATGAGGAAATCCGAGGAAATAACCACTGCGCCCGCGATACCCGTCCGCGCATCGACATCGCGCCGACATCTTTGCGTGGAGGCTTCAACTCCACGAGAATCGGCGACATTGAAGCCACCATGCGCCCCCGCCGTGGACCGCGATGAGGAAGGATTTGGCACGGTCCAGAAGAAGAGTAGACGTCGTGCTGCTCAGAACAGTTGCGGGACCGCAGTTACCGGGGCCAAACTCCGGCTGCGCGCTGCGACACCGACGACGGCACTCTACCTGTCCCACCTTCATTACACGGTGATGGCGAAGGACGTGCTGGAGTACACCCGATTAGTCAAACAATACCTCGTGACGGTCCAGCTCTTGGAGTCACGTCATGAACGTACATTCAACTCGTGCGTGGTGTTGATTCCCACTGCAGATCTGGAGTTCTTCATGAGAGAAGATTGTTGGCCGAAGGGTATGGTGTTCCGGCGATTCCGCGGGCAACCTAGGATTTCCGGTGCCGCCGAAACGACTTTGAAAGAAGTAGAAAGGAACTGGAGTATAGACTTTAAGGGTAGGATCCGGGTTTTCTACCGCGTACCTTTGCTGACGAGTAGCCCGATATTTTGACACAATTGCATGCATCATGGTCACGGGACGTCTGGAGAGCTGCGAGTGTGATAATAACCGCGATAGTTTAAAACATTATGTGAAGTGTAGATTAAGTTTTATTTTATGTATTAGTTTATAATCTATATTATTAGCCAAAACTTGCTAAGGGCAGTATCGATTCCCACCACCGCCTATAAAAGCAAGCGCACAGCCGCATGCAGCCTTTTTGCCGCTCAGTCGTCGGTTGGTTAGGTGGTTGGCATCGACACCTTGAGCTCGTCTCATTGTTTTGTTTTACTTACTGTGTTAAATTAACGGTTGTTTGCTTGTTCACTCATCATTTTGAATATTGTGTCGGTTTAGTGATTAATTTGTGAAATTGATGTGATTTCGTATTAAATTTGTGTTAGTTTGTTTCAAAGTGTTCTTTTCTTATTTATTCGTCACCTCTGGTTCCTAAAACTATTTATAAATATAGGCATCAGTTGCCTGAAATTAATCATCATCATAGCCCGCAACAGTCCACTGCAGGTCTCAGGGCCTCTCCCACGAAAGGGGAGGTTATTGTTCAAAATCTCCGCGCTTGGCAGGCGGGTTGGAGATCGCAGTGTTTAAATATAACAATTGAAAATGCTGCTGCCCATTTTCCAGACTACGGACACTCTTGATCTTTTGCCTCGAAAACATTAGTCGCCTTGTACGACACCCATGAGTGTAAGGGGTTGGTGCTATTCTACTCTGCCGGACACCACACGGCCATGCCGGGCACCACACGGCCAAAACAATTAAATAAAAGCCATTCCATTATTATTTCTATAACTCTATTTATCTCAGTTTCATGGTGTTTAATTGATAATTGCTTATCACTGCATACAACTATTGACAAATCATCCGCAAACATAAGACTTCTATGTCCTGTAATTTCTATTAGGTCATTTACATAGGCAATAAATAGCAAAGGCCCTAATACACTTCCTTGAGGAACACCGAAGTTATTATGTCTGTAACTTGATGTGTGTACTTGCATAGTCAGGTTGGAATAGATTTTTGAAATTTCAACTCTCTGTTGTCTATTATTTAAGTAGGGTTGTATCCAGTTTAAAGCTTTACCTCTTCGTTCGAGCTTTGATAAAAGCAGTAGATGAGATACTGCATCAAACGCCTTAGACATATCGAAAAATAAAACTGTTACATGTTACTTGAATTTAATTTTTGAAGCACTTCTGATACCATATATTTAATCTGCTAATGATAGTCACAGAAAACACTTACTTTATTTTTATTTTAAAAAACCACCCACCTAAACACTGTGCTACATTGGGATTGCACACGAATTAAGTAAATTATGGTTATCTATGTCCGAGTACATGGCCTTCCCTTGTTTGTCAAAGGTGCAACTTGTCCATAATAGTGAGAATAATTTACCAATTTTTTTAAGGTGTAACGTGTTTCATGCAAAAACAATCGACATTCCTGTTGTCAATAAACAGTAATATTACATAAATATATGCTGATCTATCTACTTTTGAGTATTTGTTTGCACAAAATGAAAAAAATATTGTTTCATTCAGAAATTGCGTATATAATACCGTAGGTAAACTTTTCATGAAACTTAAACTTGTGTGTGTGTGAAAAATCTCGTGTACAAACACAGTTTTGAGACAAAATTTTCATAGATGGCTCTCTTTATCATTATTAGATATAAACTTTTGCTGTATTATTATTGATGTTGTATGGTTGGTTGTTATCATTCATTGTCTAAGAACAAACTAAACAGCATTAAAACGCCATTTATTATTTGCCAAAGTGCTACCATTCTAATCTAAAGTTGAGCCCAAAGGAGCACTAACATTTAAAAAAAGTCGTTGAAATATTAGGTCTAAAATAAATTGCATCGAAATGAAGTTAAATATTTCAATACCATACAACTAAAAGATTAAACTAAATAATAATGTTATATTCCTTGGATCGCGCCCGCCAGCCATGCGAATTGCTATAGAAGCTAGATAGCTTAGTTAGGTGATCTTGAAAACGGCTTATTGATTGCGACGTTGCCATTACATGCACGACGACGTGAGGCATCGCGCGTAGTTGCCACTATTACCTCGTTGACATCTTTTAGTAAAGAGTATGAAGTTTGGTATCTGTTTCAAGTTATCAATCACCAACTAAAGAGTCGGAAGCTTTTTCCGTATTCCTTGTATTAGAATATTTCATCGTATATGAACATGACTAGATGGTTAAGGCTGATTATGGTAGGCTTCTAAATGTAATGATCGGTCGGAGTTCGAATCCGTTACACATTTTATTTTTTGCATTTTTTTGGTATTTTTCAATATTTTTTTCATTTATCCTAACTTGACAGATATAACCAACAAACTATGGACCTTAATCTCGATGGTGACCTCAGGTGTAAATCAACTGCTAGGTTTTCCTTTTGATTCTTGATCCTAGAGTCTGATAGAATAAATTGTGAGTTCGACAGTAATTTAGTGTTGCCAGTTAAAGCAATAGCAGTAGTTCCCAAAACTTTATTTTCACGACTTTCCTGCAAGAGTATAATGTTTTCCTGGCTGTTTATGTGGGGGTGTTGTTTCAGAATATATTTTTCTCTATCTGTGGCAAACGGTGATGGTTACATAATAAGTAATATTGTATACAATGTACCCACAATTTACCTATGTTGTTAAAATAGGTTGTCTAATTGTGTGCATGCCCAAATAAACTAAAATTAAATATAGGTTAAGAAGCTGTTATAAAGTTTGCTACTTACCCAAAATAGTGATGCATAGACGTATCCACCATATGCGTTACATTTGATTGTCTGCATGCTATGAGTATTTCCTTTAAACCTCTGCAGTTTTTCTTATTCGCTGGACAAAAATGCCACTCCGGTACGTTTGTTTGTAATAGTATAATTATGACTTTGATGGACTCCATTGCCTCAAATGAGTGCTGTAAATAAACAAGTACTAATAAGAATATTATTAGAGAGTTTCGTTATTCTCATTATAATTATACATTAACATATTAAGCCCCGTCAACTATACGTAAAATATGGATGTTAATCAGTTAGTATCTACCTTATCCTCATCAAAGAAGCATTTCTTTGGTCGATAACGTTTAACCGCACAGTGAGTGACTAAACAACTCACAGGCACGAGACAGGTACAGAAAGAGCTTTCAATATTTGTGCCCATACTGGTATCTAATATAGAGAAAAGTTATGGGCACCTTTATCCCATCCCCTATAACACTTTGTGACTTGTGACCTATAATGTCCTTTGCAATGTTACATAAAGAGCTTTCAATGTTGGGTGCAAACCCGTATCTCTTGCAGGGAAAAATATTTGGGCACTTTAAAGCTTTTGGCTTTTCGTCCCCACCTTTGTAATTCTTTGCGACCCATATCATTTGAAAGGTTATAAAAGGCCTAAAAAGTAAATATGGGCCCGAACTCATATCTTATTGCTTTAAGCGATTTGGTCCTGTGTTTTTGGTTGTGACTTGTGAACCTTATTATTGCCAAGGTTATAAAAAGAGCTTTCAATGAACTGGGGCCCTATGTTTAAACCGCTCGCCTCAATGCGAGCGCTCGCCTTGTAATGGCTGTCCCTTCTGCCTCTAGCAATTTAACATGAGTGTGAAAGAGGCAGGTAGACGCGAGTGCTTGCGTAGATGCGTGCGATTAAAAATAGAGCCCCTGGTATCTCTTGCAGGGACAAAGTTATCTTAAGGAAAAAGTTATAGGCCCTTTGGTACCCATAGCTATATCGTTATAACTTTTGCACTGAGTAGTAACTAAATAATCGTACCTAGTTACAAACGTACTGACGGCACTCATACAAACTGTTCATTTACTTTTGAAACGAATATGAGCATTTGTCCTACCAGGTCAAGCCTCTCGGTTTTCCCATACTTCTAACATTCTCACTTCCGTAGTCGCATTGTAGATAATATAACATAATATTAAACTTACTTTCACTATTCATAAAATCGACTGTAATATCGCCGTACAGAAACTGACGGAGCGTCGGTGGCCGAGTGGTTACAGTATCCAAATCGTAAGCTAGAGGTCCAGGGTTAGAATCCCGCTCCGGCCATGTACCAATGACTGTTTTCTGAGTACTAACCGATGCTCTTACGGTGAGGGAAAACATCGTGATGAAACCTGCACATTTAGGCGACTGGATGTGTAACAATTATCCAATCTGATCAAGTTCCCCTGGTAGCAGGGTCACGGAGGTCAGATGGCAGTCGCTACACTGCACTGTAACTACCTGACCTGCCAAATCCTGGATCATGGTCAAGGCGGACCCTGAGCCCTCGTGCGCGAGAGCACAACCGGGACATTAACGCCAATATGATGATTAAACTTACTTTCACTATCCATAAAATCGACTGTATTACCGACCCATAATTTACGCTGCGCAGAATAGGATTCAAATTCATGTTAAAATCCAATTGTCCAGTATATTGTTTTATAAAAAAATCCATGAAAGCGAAACTTGCACCAATAGTTAGTTCGAGGAATACTAATAATAAAATATTAACTGTAAAAAAAAAAATGTAGTAAGGAAGTAGGTTATACACTATACAACTAAATAAGTACGAGCTAAATATCAAAAAGGAATCGAAAACAGATACGTGGGAGGACGTGAATATCCAGACCGTGTTCACGAATACAAACCGAATACGCGTCAGTGCATAATCGCCCTTACATGTGTACCACTCTCTCGTCATCTATTGTCATACGTACTTCACTGAGCTACATCCACCTCTCTATCCTTCACTATAACTTGCGTCTTACTTACATGGATTTACATAGGCAAAGGAGACTGGGCAAAAGTGGTCTATGAACCAGCATTACGGTGATGACCTATGGGTTAGGGTGCCTTAGCTGCATATTTATTCAAGAGGTCATCATAATCGGTCTCGGCAGTTTAGAGAAAAAAGCATTCATTTGTCACATTTGTATGTCAAGTGCCGTATTCTTTGAACCAGCAGCGACATAGTTACGGAGTATACGTCGAGCACCTTAGCCAAATAGTCAAAACTGCTTCACAGCTGCACACGTCTCTTTGTAAATCACTGGTAAAGTCTTGTCCTCTTCTATTTGGTGAAAATGAACTATTCGGAAAACATCTAATCCACGAGGAAAGCGGGCTGTAGAAACACTGCACTGAATTGGCATTCCGAAAAGCTGTTAGTTGGAGCAGATCTTGTCGACATAGTTATAGGCATAACTCATTCTTCGCACGCGTTAATGCGTAATAGCGTCGCGTTATGTGTTGTATTGAACGGGCTAAAACCTAGTCACACAAAGCGTCTGATCTATATGACAGGTTTGTGCTTTTTCAGTGCAACACGACGCAGCGCCGTAGCAGTAAAAACAAATTCCACATTCAACAAATTGGGCCAAGCTTTTGCCGGAAGCAAGAGAAATTAATGGTTTATACAGACACTTACTTTCTGGGTTAACAGTAAATCGCAACCTAGACGGTTCTTTGGTGTAAAAATTACTACAAGATAACGTACAAAAATAAGCTACGTGGAGACTAGATTTGACAATGTTTATTTATCTCCATACGAAAGTGGACCACCCTATTGAGGGCATCCATCACAATACAGGATAAGACATTGCAGGGACCTACGATAATCATATAAAATAACATTACATAACAAAATTGCCAATTTACCGGGTTCAAGAACTTGCGAAAATATGTCATAATTAAAATTACATGCAGTTAAAGAAAATGCAAGCATTACATATGTTTTCATACAATCCCACTTAGCGTTTGTACTTAAAAGTTGTTCCTTAAAAAAAGAAAAAAATGCTGTGTTAGGTATGCCTTTTCGAGCCGTACAAAGTATTTTTAACAGAACGGACCATGAAAAATACCATAGAAAAGAGAGCCCCTGTACTCATATAAGGACAAATTCAGTAAACATCGCTGCAGTACTAATGCGGGCCACAGGCGCATGTACCTGTTGCACGTACTATTTTTTTTCTCCGTGGGTGTATCAATTAAATTGCAGATATCAGTAAGAAGGAGATTATGTTGTTGAAATAAAATAAATTAATTACTTTTATTAATATTATTAATATTTTCTTTTGTTATTGTTATTTATGTAGTATACGCAATAAATCGTTTACATACATACATACTTTTGTCTTTTTACAAGCTTTTTATTTAACTTGAATGTTTGTATTAATGTAATGTAATTGTTTGTAAGCAATGTTCGCCATGTACGACTCTTCTTTCTGTTTTCGATTTAATTAAGTTTAATATAATAAAAGGAGTTTAGTTTGAAATAAAGGAGTGCAACATTTTGTAAAACGGTATTTTCTGGTCTACGATAGCCCTGGCTCGTTAACGTCTGAAATATTAGTCGTTATTTATGACACCCATAAGTTTAAGGGGGTGATTCAGAATGGAGGCTGCGTGTTAACCAAAAATGCGAAGCAAAGCTGCGAAATGATGTGATACTTTCCACCAGACCAGTGCCAGGAAGCTTTAGGGTGCGAGAGGGCATATTATCCACACGATTACGTCAAATAGTTGCGAAAGACTTTCGCTAATGTAGCTTTAAATTGTTAGAGATGGTAGATGTTGAGCTGTCAGATGAAACATATAGCCAGTCCAGCGTGTTTATAGATGACATGACATGACATGATGATGCAATATATTGCATCATCCGTGTTGTCGTCAGCATAGCAGTGAATGCCCACCAATATATTATATATAGATATAGGTATGCTAGGACAAATTCACATAAAGTAAGCAAACAGCGTCATCTAGCATTCGGGCAACATAGCATTCGCATATCACCTTAAGCAATAAATTATCATGAATGTGCAGGATGAACAAGACTGTCTATAAAGCAAAACGTTGGGGAACGCCAGCATTTATGGGCAAGTGTTCTCTTTTTGCGCAAATGGCTGTGACACCAGTCACAATCGCCTTCTTTCTGATATCTGTGGTTTACATACTAATCGTATAGATAAAACATTTGAAATATAGCGCGTCGGGATGCCGAGACTACTCAACTAGTCTCAGGGTCTCGGAAGACCTTCGTCCAACTTCACTTCGCCAACTGTATTAGGAGGCACATCTAACGTGTGTCGAGCTTGTTGCGGCGCTGAAGTACGAAGCGGCCACTCGGTCTTGCAGTATTTGGATGGCCTCGTTATACCCTTAGTGAAACGAGGTTGGCCGCCAAGGTCTTCTGCTTACTTGCTTCTAATAAAATGCAAAACTTACTCACTTTGCTAGTTAGTAGAGATGAACTTCTTGTTAACTTTTCCAGTAAAATATTAGCCATATTTATATATGGCGTAAACTGAGAAAAAACTAAGATTATCCGTATATTTAATAACAGTGAAATGATTAATTTTAGACACAAATTCAGTCTGTAAACTCTGCTAACAATCGAGTATTTCGCAGAGCTCCGTTACTTTTCCGGAACATGATTGAAATTTCGAGATCTTCGAAGTTCGTCGTAGTTTCGAAGATTAACGCGATCAAATAATACTCAAAGTAGTACTTGATAGAAACAAACTATTTTGCTTGAAAGTTTTGTTGAGTGGGCGTGGTTTAATCCTCGGCGAGTCGAACAAAATGTATTTCCTTCTAAGATTAAAATTTACGTATGCACTTGAGTATTAGAGACCTCACGGAAGAGAAAACTCTTCCACCAGCATAGGTAGAGAGTGCTTACTATAATATAGAATATTATTCTCCAGAGAAATCAATGATCATATTGTTTATACTTAAAAACACACTTTATTATTTTACAAACTTACAGTTTATAGTAAGTGTTGTATTCTTGCGTTACAATTATGGGACAAATCCCGTTAAATAATAAACTCCTAATCCTATTAAATATTCTTCATATAAAGGACGAGAAAAGAAAAAAGCTGCGTAGGTACTTAACCTATAAATATTAAACAGAACTTGACACATCTCAAAAAATGTATGAACGTCAATCACAATCAAGAAGTTTTCTTAGAATTAATAGGTATTATTTGAATATTATTTTTATATTTTTGCGGCATCGTGCTTGCGAGACCTATAACCAAAATTAAGCAACACACGCTAAGTCCGGAAACTAGATGGGTGACCGTTACGTACTTTAAGGCTTGTCGAACTCCAGCCCCGCATCGAGCTCGCCACTCGTTGTGCTTACACAACGTATCCGTGAATAAGTCCGTCTTGTGGATTCCCAGCTTAAAGTACTATCTATAACTAAATATTTTTCTGAGAATAACTATAGCAAACACGTGGTGGCTATCAAAATGTATTCATCTTGAGCGTCAATATTCGTTGAGTATCTAACTCTAAGCAAGAGGTACCGGGTTCGAATCCCGCTGCGGCCATGTACCAATGACTCTTTTCTGAGTTGTGTACATTAGTTGAATTCTAACCGATGCTCTTGCGGTGGGGGAAAAAAACATCGTGATGAAACCTGCAAATTCAGGCAACTCAATTTATAACCATGATCCAATCTTGTCAGGTTCCCCTGGTAGGAGGGTCACGGAGGTCAGATGATAGTCGCTCCACTGTAATTACCTGATCGTAAAATCCTGGATCATGGTCAAGGCAGACCTCGGGCCCTCGTTCTCGAGACCACAACCGGGACATTAACGCGATTATTTTTTCGGGTTATGCTCTCGCGCGCGAGGGCCCGTGATCCTCCTAGATCATGATCCAGGATTTGGTAAATCAGGTATTGTGCAGTAGCGCGATATCCTCTGCGTCCATCAAACCCACAAAGATTTTTTGCACTAGTAGAGACTAACCAAATAAGACCCTTAAATCCCGAGAATACAGAAATTCCTCACGCTAAATAAGGAAGCGCTATATTTGCAAATCCAAGTTTTCCGAAACTTTCAGAGTGTTCCAATTCTGAAAATAGCATCGATATTGCAACAATTGCTCTTCTTTACAAACCCTCGAATACTCCTCTTTTTGTCTGCATTCCTAAAAATAAAACAATTCTATAAAAAAAATAACTCTACCATTTATGCTATTTATGGCAGAATCTGATACCCTCGTCTCTTCAACCACGTTTGGTAGGGTTTCGTCTACATCATTTCGGGTATCCATTGCAGCATCAAAGAGGAAAGAGAGCAGCTGTGGCGTACCCTACATCTAGCGCCCCTGGATCCATCACACCTGCACCCCGTATCTACCCACAACCGGAACATAAGTTACATGGTCGACTTGGAAGTCAAACCGTTTACGGACGCATATTGGTCGCTGCAAAGAGCTAAATAGAGCTTCATTAATCAGGCACAACAGCGATGCGACTATGGAACACTATCACAATCCACGGCGCATCTGCTCTCTTGTTCTCTTTATCCTGCCACCTGTACTACCTGGCCTGCTCCTGGCGACTGATGTCTTGGCCGTAACGTGGCCTTGTCAAGCCAGGTCTAAAGTTTTCGAAAATTTACTTGATGAAGAAATGTAGGAAAGGCCGGTCGAAGCGCCGCATCGGTCGCGCCTCGCTTGCTTTTCTTGCGTGTCGCACGAATATTTTTACATGAAATTCTAATTGATGGAGTTCGGGCGAGGTTCGGGCCTGCCTTTCGAAACCCACCCCAAAAGGCACCGCAATGATGACTTATCAAATGTTCGATGATGCGACTGAACTATTTACGAATAACAAATGTATATTCAATGTTATTTATCATGGCGTTAATATCCCGGCCATGCTCTCGCGCACGTGGGCTCGGGGTCCGATTTGACCATGATCCAGGTTTCGGCAAATCAGCTAATTATAGTGGTGCGACTGCCATCTGACCTCGGCGACCTTGCTACCAGGGGAACCTGGCCAAATTGGATCATGGTTACACATTCAGTCGCCTGAACGTGCAGGTCTGTGTTTGTGTGTATGTTTTCCCTTACCGTAAGAGTGCCAGTTAGTAATTACAGAATTCAGAAAACTCTCATTGGTACACGGCGATAGTGGGATTCGAACCCGGCACCTCTCGCTTACGAGTCACTGATCGGGAACGAGATGTTCCAATCGTACCAGGACGTTAAATCAATGTTACTATTCTACTCAATAAAAACTAATTTCATTAGAGGAAAGTAACCAAATATGGAATAACATTTTGTTTTTTTAATATAAATAATAAACTATTCATAGTACGAAACCAATTTCTTTATTCGATGAGAAGTCATTATATTTTGCAGCACTTAGTGATAGTATTTTGATTTTTATAACTAATTATAAGAATTGAAAAAGGTAGTCAAATATGGAATAGGTACCCCAAATATGGACCATGAGAAAAAGGCTCAACAAATTCTTAAAAATATGGTTTAATATAGTTTTGTAATACTTAATAATAGTCTCATTATTTACTAAATTGGTAATTAGTTGTAAAAATCATTAGACTGTAGTAATATTGCACAAAAAAGGTAACATTTTTTTTTAAATAACAATTCTAATTTGGATCGCCATATTGCGAGTGGTACCCGTATCTTGAGTGTTTCGTCCGACCTAACAAATAGATAACATTTGTTGAAAATCGGTTAAGCTGTTTAAATCTTAAAAAAAGAAGTATTTGCAGTTGGTAAAACAGCTTTTCTTAATGTATGTAAAATGCTGTTAATCAACCGCAAATAAAAAAATTCGTTTTTTAAATCGATAAATTCTTGGTTTTCGAATATTTTTCTTTGCTTTATGTGTTAGAAAGCATTCTGAAAGATAAGTATAAACACATTAAAAGTAAAAATTAAACCATCAATTGCGATTTTGACCCAAATATGGAATATTCCATAAGTGGACCCCAGTGACAGTCCATATTTGCCATTTAATGACCTCAGAAATTATTGTCAATATTTAAATAATTACAAAACTGGTACAAATAAATGACCTGGAAATGGAAGAACTGCCGTGTATGCAACCACATAAATATATGAGGAAAATGTTATAACTCTCTAAATAATAAGAAATACATAGTTTTTACGTTCCTAAAAATGTTCTGAACAGTGACCAAACAAAACACATTTGCCATGTTACCGGCCTTCGCCCTACTGACAAGATTGAACGTATACACGTCTAATGTGAGTATATCAAACAGAATATGACTTTGTATTGCGATTTCAAATATTATTTCTGAAGAAATCAAGGAATTTCATATTTGGACCCTATTCCATATATGGTTATTTTCCTCTATTAATAAGAGTTATGCCTTGCTGTCTCATTATTTATTGTAAATTATTTTTGTTTATATGCGATAAAGTGTTTATCTATTATCTAAGTTAACATTAAGAAAGTTTAAGCGTAGTAAAAGTATATCAACTGAAACATTCATTAAACGCCTTACACACCTACTTAAAATCATATTAAAATAATACCTACTTAAAAAATTATTAAAACATATTATAGTCTATATAAATTCAATAATGAATACAAAGAAACTATACACGTGTTTTTGCAAAGAATATACGATTGTCCTTCTTTAATTTTTCACTTAGGATATTGAACGCCATGCCTAGTGCCCAAGAGGCCACTATTCCGTCCACTTTGCGTATGAGCTGTAAACAAAAATCATACGATCATTAGATTATCCAGCCTTAACATAATCAGGATAGACTCAAGTTCAGGGGCACAGTGAAAAAATGGGCGGTTTACTGCGAATCTCAAACAAGGTAACATTAGTAGAGCGGAAGATACCATTCACAGAGCTGAAGACAGTGACAGTTTTCTCAAATAATGATAATACCCAAAAACTAACATATCGTAGACCGCCTGCAAAAGTTACCGATGATTATATCATTTATTATCTATCGGGAATAAAGATATAAGGCCGAATGCTACACGAAAGCAGAACGCCACTATGTAAATGTATGTAGGGCGGTAAAGGAGAGATGGCGCTCTTACTTCCACGAGCTACTCACAAGCAGCACAAAGAGGTGCAGCCACCGGACCTCGATCCAAATGAGGAAGTTGAAACGGCATCAGCATATTTTTCTTAAAGAGTATCTTTAAATAAAGAATATCAAAATGGACAACATTAGAACATTTATTTAGTGGCTCCACCTAATGGAAAGCGGCGATGTCGCCCAAAATATCCGAACTGCAGGTGCGCTGTCTTTGTGAGGACTAACACTTGGCTTGGCTTACATTCCGTCGTCTAAATTCAAAAGCAAAAAGTGTGAAGCCAAGACTTACCTCCATTGGTTACTTTATATTATAAAATAGGCCATAACCAGTACATATTATTACTTGGTGGCTTTTTCAAGCTCAAGCCACCCAATCGTGTCCTTAATTTGCAGTGTAGGAAACGTGCACAATGCTTCGAACATGATAATAAATGTCGCTTAATTTTGCACTTACGAAGATTTCGTCATAATCATCCATCTTATATCCGTCATGGAGCATCGTATACACAAAGACGAGATTGAAGGCAAGCCACGGGTTCTCCTTGTCCTCTTTTGCGAACTGTCGCATTGCGGCGGAGCGGTAGTCTTGCACCTTAACACGTCCATTTTGATCCTTGGAGTCCGATGCGTCTAAAACGTTTTGGGTTAGAAATGAGCTGACGGCCTGCATGAAGACTTATGGTGAGTACAAAAACACTGCCATCACCCAACAACGAAGCTCCTAGGTGATGAACGAAGAGTTAGCAACGTACAAGTGAAAAGGAGATCACCTCAGCCTAAAGTACAAAATCACATGATCACATACAGATACGCCTCGCGAACGCTGCCTGGGTCGGAATGCTCGAAGATTCCACGCGTACGTTGGTAAAATTAGGTAAACCGTTTTTTTTTTTTTTTTTTTTTTATGTATATAGGGGAAATCCTCATGGACACCTGGGAAGGGAGGCCCAGGTAGTGCCGGACTCCTACCGGCTAAAACCCCTATCTACCTATCTACCTCGGGCGTAGCCAGAGACTTTTTACATCATTTTAATTTTGTTAGACAGATATTTTGTTGATAAATAGAATGGCCCTGATGGGGCTCTAGTCATAAATGGTTACATAATGTAAATTGATTGTATAGCCTTGAGCCCTGAGGGGGCTCTAGTCAAATATTATCTAATTTTAGTCAATACATCTATAGTAGGTATACAGATATACCTACAAACCTAGGTCTAGAGACAAACTTAACGCAGTCTAACGTCTGCTTATTTTTAGGTGGTCCTTATATATATATTTTCTTTCTTTACTTTTTTTTTTTTTTTTTTTTCCATATTTTTATATCTAAGTTATTATCTATTATGACTAATATCTATATTCAATATATATATTGATCATAGTTGTTTACCTATTTTGTTTTATTTCTAGCATTTACTGTGTCAACTATCCGTGTTATATACTCTAGTAAGTATTTTCTATTTATAATAAAAAATAATCATCTTCGCGTTAATGTCCCGGTTGTGCTCTCGAGAACGAGGGCCCGGGGTCCGCCTTGACCATGATCCAGGATTTGGCAGGTCAGGTAATTACAGTGGAGCGACTGCCATCTGACCTCCATGACCCTGCTACCAGGGGAACCTGACCAGATTGGATCACGGTTACACATCCAGTCGCCTGAATGTGCAGGTTTCATCACGATGTTTTCCCTCACCGTAGGAGCATCGGTTAGTATTCAACTAATGTACATAACTCATAAAACAGTCATTGGTACATGGCCGGAGCGGGATTCGAACCCGGGACCTCTGGCTTACGAGTCGGATACTGTAACCGCTCGGCCACCGACGCTAGTATTTAAGTATTTTCTATTTGTTTTTCTTATAAGTAAGCCAATACTCTGTTCTGTAATTTTTGCGTTTATTTTGTTTTCGAGTTCGAATCTGAGTCTATCGAATTGTGGGCATTGTAATAGCAGATGGGGAATGGATTCCGCGGTTTCGGGGTCACAGCAGCACGATGAACTCTCCTTGCACTTGAATCTTGCCAAGTACTCGGAGAATCCACCGTGCCCCGTGAAGGCCTGGGTTAGCTTGTTGTTTATGTCGATTTTTCTTATCGTTCTGTATGCCTCCACCGCGCTTGGGAAAAACATCTTGGTGATGGCCGCAGTTTCACCAGATTTGTATCTCCGGTCCCACTCGTCAAGGGTCTCCAGCCGGATTTGACGCTTGACGAATGATACCGGGCACTTATCGTAATCCGGCTTTCTTTTGCTTTTTAAGGCGGCCTCCTTTGCGAGCACATCTGCTCTCTCGTTGCCCTCCAATCCCGCGTGGGCTTTCACCCAGTATACTGAGACCTTTTTGTTTTTGTCTATGCAGGCACGTAATGAGTTTCTGGTCTCCACTGCCAGAGGATGGAGGGCTCCTGGATTCGTGACTGTAAGGAGTGCCGCCATAGAGTCGCTATATATTGCAAATTCGGTCTCATTGCGCCGGGTGATCTCTTCCGCTGCTTTGCAAAGTGCCAGGAGTTCGGCCTGGTAGACGGTGCTGTATGACGGCAGGACAAGCTTGCTTGCCTTGGTCTCGGCGTCGCCCTGCCATATGGAGAGTGCCGCTCCGACCCGGCCCTCGATCTTGCTGCCGTCCGTGTAGATACGCACAGTGTGATGGCTTTGCCTATGGTTTTCATCTGCCAGGTGCCCTAGCACTATTGCAGGGCACATTCGCTCTATCTCCCGATCTCCCAGCACTGGGTGGTCCACCCCCTTCTTGGCCTCATAAAGTGAGGCCACCTCACGAACTCGGAGGTCGAGAGGGAGTATTCCAGCCAGCACCAAAGCCGAGTTGAGGGAGACAGTGCGATAGGCCCTGCACAACTTTTGTGCGAAGCTCCTTTGAATTGCGTTAAGGCGCTTTTGCACCCCTAGCTTTTTCGCTGCCGGCGCCCAGGCATTGGCGGCATACAGAACGATGGGCTCGACGGCGGCGGTGTATATGGTCCTTATAATTTCGGGTTGCAGGCCCCAGCTGGCCCGGGCCGCCCTGGACAGCTGTTTGTAGATACACACCGCCTTCGCACAAACGTTGCTGACATGGGTGTTGAATGTCAACTTGTGGTCGATCGTCAGCCCTAATATTTTTATTTCGTCGGCCATAGAAATTCCGACCCCGCCCATGCTCAGGCGTGGGGCGCCATGTTTCAATTTCCGCGTAATTATCATGGCACTTGTCTTGTGCGGTGCGAACTTTAATTTATTCGTGACGCCCCACGCCCGAACATACTCGAGGGCGGCATTTGCTCGGTGTTGGAAGTCCGCCGAATCGTGTCCGTCGAATATAAGGACTATGTCATCGGCGAAAGCCTGACCATCAATCCCTCTGTCCTCCAAACCCTTGAGCAGGGGATCCAGCAGGAGGTTCCAAAGGATGGGTCCCCCTATCGAACCCTGAACACACCTTTTCCTGGTGCTCTTCCTGTGCTCCGCATCCAGGTACCTGACCCTCACCTCTCTCTCCCTTAGATAGCTGGCTAAGACTCTCCTCAAGTTCACCGGGCATCCCTCCTCTGCTAACCGTGCCTTTATGGCTGGCCACCATGCATTGTCAAAGGCTCCCTCTATATCCAGCGATACTAGCACCACCAGTTTCCTCTCGTCCAACTTGGACCTAATATGCTGCACCAGGGTATAGAGGGAGTCTTCAGTGCCTTTCTGTGGCATGAAGCCATATTGACGCGTGCTCATTTTAGGTAGCAGGTAGAACTTGAGTCGGGCCACTACCATTTTTTCGAGTAGCTTCCCAAATACCGGTAACAGTCCAATCGGTCTATAGGACTTGGGGTGAGTGTACGTCGTTTTGCCCGGCTTGCGGAGCACAACTACAGCTGCTTCCTTCCAAGTTCGGGGAAAGTATTCCAGCTCAAGGCATTTGTTCAAAATTGCCAGCATAAGCATCGGGTCGTTCCCTATAAATTGGGTATATATATATATATATAAACGAGGCTTAACTATCCAAATACCTACCTACATTTTGTTCAGAAAATATTATTAAAGCGCGGCTGTTACATAGATCCAAGAGTAGCTCTATCAGAGACAATGATCAACTGATGCTGACTACGCAGTGTCATTTCACTCTCCCCGACGACGTCACGTTTTTAACCAGCTCCGACCGTCGCGCCGATCGAGCACTGAATCCAGCCTATTTACATACTTTCTGACCAAAATGTTGGTATTTGGAGATTTAGTCTTTGTAGAGGTATAAGCTTGGCTCTTCATAAAATCGATAACATTTTCGCAGTGAAACCGTTAAGAGCTTGCGAACCTTGGCCTACAAATTTTACTAGACTAGACGCTTCGTTTTCCTTTCTCTCTCTCTCTCTCTCATTGTGTGTGTGTTATAAAACATTTTTCGTATATTTACCAATAAGCCCTGCGTCCTCAGCGAAGAAGAAATAGCCGTCTACTGCAGCGAAGTGAACATCTGGTCTAGTCGTCAGTTTCCAGTCCATCTTTTCCGTGACGTAACGGCGAACCACATCATGGCAGAGATTAAAAGCGATCGCCTTCGTAACGCCGTAGCGGGTTGCACCACTGCGCAAATTGGGTATTACATGTGAAGGGATCCTTTGATCGGAATTAGGAATATTAATAAGTTTACCTCGATATACCAGGTGGTTTAAGTGTGTCTTCTTTATGTAGTGTACTCACGAGTGCATAGCGAGTGTTATTTTTGTATAAAGTACTTACTATTTAAAATCTAGGTTAAGTTTATATTTTTATTCGCTACAATCAACACAAAAGAAAGACATTTAGACAGGGAAGAGCAGTAATGTGAAGGAGACGTTACTATAGTAGTAAACCGAAAAATTGTTTAAGAGAAAACGAAGGTTATTGCCATAATCTCCATGCTTGGCCGACGAGTTGGAGATCGCATGGTTATACGAGTAAATATAACAGTGGAAAACGCTGCTGACCATTTTCCAGCCTACGAGGACTAAACTTTTTGCCTCGAAAACATTAGTCGCCTTGTCTGACACCCACGAGTGTAAGGGGTTGGTGCAATTCTACTCTGCCGGGCACCACACGGCCAAGTGTACTTTGAAGTGAAAATAGCTATTCGGTATTTAAGGCGCGAAAATCGATATATTAAAAAAAATCTAGAACGAAAAGACCCAATGCTCCCAAACAATGAAGGTAAGGTTCTAGATATCAGCCAAGATATGACGAAGGTATTAGTTTGGACCTACAGGTACATGAAAAGAACATAAGAGTAGCAATTAAGTAAAAAAGCATAACAGCTAATTGACTAGGTATCAGAGAATGAAAACTTATAGTCCGGCAGATATGTGAAAGAATTACGCATTTAATTATAGAAGCATTAAAAGCACAATTTGGACCACATATACTACATATTTAAAGGTTTAAATTTGGATATGAGGCCATCTAAAATTTTGCCTTTTACAGTAATGGCGACATTTAAAATGGGGGCTTCAGAGAGTTTGATAAATGCTTCCTTTAAATGTTCTTAGATCATGTTAAATGATAAATAGTAAAGTAGTGGCAAGTAATTGTTGTTCAGTGCGTAATGAATGTTAGTATAAAAAAATATAGACACATTTTGTTCATAATGTATTACTAGTGAACCCGGCGCGACTTCGTTCGCGTACACCTAGTTTACCCCTACCTACCCTTTATTTACTTACTTATAAACCTTCCTCGTGAATCACTCTATCTATTGTTGAAAACCGCATTAAAATTCGTTGCGTAGTTTATAAAATCTAAGCGTACATAAATTCAGACGGTGGGAAGACGCTTTGTTTTATACTATATACCTATATATATGCTTAAATAAAATGTTTAACGGAAAAAGTAAAAGTACGGTACCATGAAAGTGTAAGTGAAGTGAAAAAAGTGAGAATGGTTACTATAATATTTATAATTCACTTTAAATCGTTATAGATACTATACGGTCATTATAAATGAAAAATGGTGTAAGAAACTTAATAATGGTTTTTTCAATACTTATTCAACAATGTTCATTTTTTTATTTTTCACAAAATGGCGGCTGGTTGTCGCCATATTGAATTTTGATCAATTTCAAGTCTTCAGTAACACTCGCAAGCTTAAGGCAAATCGATAGACGTAAGAACCATCAAATCGGCCCACGCGTTTAGTCTCTACAGTGCCACAAAGGAACAAATACATACGTAGTCTGATAAACACATTATCCTTCTTTGCGTCGCGCAGTCGGTAAAAACAGAGGTGCGTACTACCTGTCATTGAATAAATGTATAATTATGTCATGCATACATAGTTAAAACAAATAATCGTCAAATAAGAATAAAACATTGGTGTATAACAGTATTCAGAGGCCGCCATTTTGAATGCCCACCATTACTGCTATAGGGGAAATCAAAGATGGCCTCATACCCAAAATCAACCCTCTACATATGTAGTATACGTGTACCAAGTTGTATGCTTCTATAATTAATTGCGCAAGTCTTACAAAAACGGAGAGCGGCCCAAGGTCAAGAAATTCCTAAACTTGGGCAAATACACCTCCATATTTCAGGCCGAGGTGTACGCTATTTTAGAATGTGCGGACATAAACCTCAAAAAGAGATACATGAACCATTGTATTTATATACACTCAGACAGTCAAGCAGCTCTATTGGCCCTCTCATCAGACTCTGTGAGTTCAAGATTGGTGCTAAACTGCGTGAAGGTCCTCAATTCCTTGGGTGAGAAAAACCAAGTGATCTTGCGCTGGGTCCCAGGGCATGAAGGGATCGAAGGCAATGAAATTGCGGACGAACTCGCGAAGGCTGGTAGCACAATTGCGACATATGGTCCAGAACCATTCTGTGGCATACCAAATAGCCTTGCAAAATTGACCCTTTATATAAATTTCAAAGAACAATCATTAGAGCACTGGAAAAATCAGCCAGGCCTAACACATTCTAAGGCATTAGTCAAACCCTATAATAGGCGGCATGCCAAAGAACTGTTACTACTTAGTAGGAATAACTTGCGTATCCTAACAAGGGCACTGACTGGCCACTGTGGGCTGAACAAACACATGTATAATTTGAAGATCAGCAGAACCAAGGACTGTAGATTCTGCAAGGAGGAGGACGAAACGCCTCTCCACCTGATCTGCAAATGTGAGGCCCTGGTGCGCAAACGCAGCATCCATCTGGGTAAACACCAACTACTACCCGATGAGGTGCACGAAATCAGTACTAAGAAACTATTACAGTTCATAGAAGCTATAGGAATTAGTACTGAATTGTAGAAAGAGGCGATCACAATAGATCAGGAATGGTCGCAGTGATACTGGGTCTGGAAAGCCTTGAAGAGCCTATCTTTCAAAAAAAAAAAAAAAAAAAAAAAGTCTTACAAAAATTGTCACGAATCCGCCGGACTATTAGGTTATATTACAGATCAAACTAATTACGAGATTTTGAATACTAGGCCGTGTTCGATCCATTCCTTTTGCTGTATGTCTGGGTGCACGCAGATTGAGGTCAACTCCGTGGCCAACGCATTGTTGGCCTCCAGCCTGAAAGTGCCGATCCTCGCGCTGTTGGCGCCTAACCCCAGAAAGCTGCAGACAAGGCATGATAGGTTAAGGTAGGTGTATGGTGTGATGGTTCCAAGTTTAACAGTCCCGCGACACGAGACTATCATCAATCTTAAATACTGACTTATGGTAAAAATGCCACAACTCAACCTGTTTAAAATAGTTTCATCTTCAAAACGACATCTCACATGCAAAACCATCTCTCTGGCCGCACTTTTCATAACTTTCGGTATACTTATTAAACTATGTCAAATATTCTGATAACTCAACAAACATTATAAACGTTAACCACTCCTGAACCACAGTCTTCAGAAACAATTAGTATTCTAAGTCATTTCAGCGTACGTTAAAAAAGTCTTTGAGGTACTTAGAATAATGACTTTCTGCCACCTTTGCGATAGCTCGCTTTGGGATTCCAAGAATAGAAAAAAATTAATACTTGATACCAAGGGGTAGGCGTGTGCTCGTGATAACAATGTATGACACCAACTCTAAAATCAGCTGTTGCATAAATTAGTTACAGTATTTCGGTTCTTAAAAACTAGAATGATCATAATGAAAGTAACAATTAATCTACGAACGAGCGAACACAGCGAGCTCGAAAAATTTGCCATTGCAGGTTGAGCATGTAAAAAGTAACTTATTACCACTTAATTTTTTGAAGTTTGCCCTGACCAGCTGGGGTTGACAACTTAAAAGTTGATTACTCGAATTATCGAATGAGCGAGCACAGCTTCCTCAAATTTTTTGGCATTGAGGCTTATAATAAAATTAACATAAATTAGGGAATTAAGTTGTTGTCGGGCATGAAAAATCTTTAAACTTTTAAAATTAAATAACTCTTCTTCGATTTCGTTTATGACCTCAAGAAATGTGGGAATCTTTGTACTGAAATAGGATTAGAATTAATTTAGTATGTCCTCTTTAATGAAGACTTCGTGGACCACTTCGGGTGTTTCTACAGACACCCGAACCGGTGGTCCACGGACCACCGGTTAAGAACCACTGCCGTAGATGATGATGATGACACCATAGTGAAAGTTCATATGAATACCCTTTGGTATCTAGAATTAATTTGATATCACCTGTTTATAAATACTTAAAACCATAGAATATAAGATAGCCAATTACCTGTGTGACAGCAATAGAACATTTCTATCTACAACAGATAGTTCGAATAAAGATTCAGCAGGCGCACTACTATCATAATGTGTAATTTCGTACGTGATTTGTGTAGACCCGCCACCCATGTCCAATGCTCCCCATGACCTGCCTTTGTTTTCCAAGGTATCTGAAAAATACGTAAGTATCCTTTATTAAATCTTAATAACAGTTGAATAAATTGGTTAAGAAATAAGTACTTTCTCATAGATTTTTGTTATTTACTAGCCTCACCTTAACAAACAAGCGGTGAAAACCACCTGAAAATTCGATTAGTATTTTTTGAGTTTATCGCAAATAGCCAGACAGATAGACTGACAGACGCGGCATGGAACTTTGTCTTACAATATGTACTGATGATTGTTTATGATAAATATTACAATTAAATAATCCTTTGCATGTTATTCTTATGGTTAATTTTGAAGGTTTCAAGCGTACACCAATCATTAAAGTCTTCCGTTTCTAGCTTAAAGTTAAAGTAAAATTGTAAGTTCATATGCAATACGTACTTACTTAACAAGTAGTTGGTGGAGTACCAGTTGAATATTCCCTCATCGGCAGATTTCAACATATCTACGCTGGTCTCTTCAGAATACCTAAACACATAAAAAATGGTTCATATAAAGAAAAGGCCAACCATATTGTGGACATAAATAGGATAGGTAATACTTAGGGAGACCCCGCACTTATTGAAGCTGTTGCAATTCATACATGTAGGTTTCCAAATGATATGTAGGTGTTAAAAGTCCCTATTTGCGATTTCGCGTCCGCCTTCCGTAGGTTTACTAATACTTCACTTGTTGGAAAACGAACGGCATCTATCCGACCACAGCAACCACTCGGAGGTTACCCTGCCTTTATTAAATTTAATATTAATCTAAACACATCATCAGATTGAAATTTAAATTTTTCGCTATCTGCAATACCTACTAACCTCTAGGATCAAAGTAGTTTGTCGAGAGACGAAATGACGACTAGTGTGTTTCTTTTTCATTATTCTACGCAGTGATAAACGAGCAGACAGCCCACCCACCTAATGGAAAGCGTCAACTGTCGCCCACAACATCTACGGTTCTTGAATTTAGGTTGCAGGCAACAAAAATTTACACTATGCTGACTAGGATGAAAAGCTTCATGCCTATTATAATTGCGCTAGTTACGTTATCCTTATAACCGGAACACAATGCAAGCATTGTTGCTTGGCGGTAGAAATAGATAAGGCGGACTACCGGTGAGTACCAACTCACCCAGGCGGACTCCTCAGGCTTAACAGACTCCTACCACCTGATGTTAAAATAAGTGTTAAATTGTACAAAGATTGTAATGCCACTGGTTTTAATAATTACAGTACTCACGGTCTTATGGCACTGGCGACTGCGTCGAGCAGCCCCTGCGCCAGCTCGGGCGTAAGAAGCCGCAGCCCGGCTGTGGCGCGTACCATTATCGGGGTAGTCTTGCGCTTTTGCGGTGGGATGTTAAACTGCGCTTTCTTTACCAGCTCCACAATGGATTCTGCCCCCTTTTAGGTAATTGAAAAAAGAGAAACGGTTTACATTTCATCATATCAGCCGAAAGACGCCCACTGCTGGGCATGGGCCTCCCCCAGAGATCTCCACAAAGGCCGGTCCTGTGCCTTCCGCATCCAGCAAGGTTTATATTTAAATAGGTTAAATTCAGTTACTCTCGCACTCGAATCTGAATCCTGCAACGTGGCGTAGCAGTGGTGCATACGTTGATTTTAGCTAGACATAGGTTGATCTAGCATTAAGGCCAGTACAGAGCGAGCGAGCGCCGCAGTTTATGTAAAGATATAGCTGGCACAAATGTTGTTTCGGTACTATCAATGCTAATTTTTTTTTGTTATTATAGCAGCCATGCTATAAACACATATTCTGTAAAAAATTAAAGTATCTGACTGATATGGTTCCGATGCTTAGTAATAGGGTTCCTTTTTTACCCTTCGGGTACGGAACCCTGATAACGATACAATTTTGGAACAACCCCAAGAGGTAGCATATCGACTTCATACTCGTACAACGTCGCGTAGCGTCGCACCGCTGTCTCAACTCACCTTTATGTAATATTCGTGCGTGCAACTTACTTGTTCAGGATCACTAGCGTAGGACGACAGTCCCGGTTTGACTGATTCGAAAGATTGACTCACTAGTTTCAAACGCGAGGGTTTAAATACTGAAAAATAATAATTAATATGTTGTTTATTATTTTTGTTTTTATTTGTATTAATAAGACTGTATGTAGGTTAACCTACATTATCTCTATGTACTGGACAGAGTATTTTTGACTAGGAATGTATGAGGTTTGATTAATCTATCTAGGAAGTGGGAACTATTTGCTCTCTTTAACTGTTACCCGTTATTTATCTGTAATTTTAAGTGCTAGTCATTAGGAGTAAATGAGATCCCTTTGTTTATTGTTGTATCTTGCAGATTTTTGACTTACAACTAAACGGCTCTCTGAATTTGAAAACGTGCGCACGAGATCCTGAAGACCCACAGTCGATGACAATGGCAGAGTATTCCGGAGATTCGACGCCAAAGAATTGTAGCCATTCGTCCAGCAAGCCTGCAGCGTGACCTATCAAGAATACGTTAGAATTTAGATAAGACTAGACTAGAGTAGATATATCCAGTGTTTGTAAATGCAGAATTATCGTGGTTCTATAGTTGTTGGTCAAAGATTAACATTACTATTTACGACCCTGTCTATAGGATTAATAAAAGTTGTAGCCGCCACGTTGATAAATGAGACTCGACGGCAAAAACAATTTCTATTTTCAGTTGCTGTACTTACACCAGGAATTTCCTTTCCAATAGACTAACTACAAAGACTATTTCGGATTTTATTCTCAGTGGTCTTACCAGTAAAATTAATAGTTTAGAAATACAAGGTAGTCCTACTCGACAGTAGACTTATTAAAATTACTAGATAAGAAATGCCAAGTACTTAGTTCTGCTCAAAAGTAGACTTATATTAACAACAAGTACCGCACAGCTACTAATATTGTAGCAAATCCTATATTAGAATGTCGTAAGGAAATTAACTATGGTTTCTGGTTTGTTTAGTTCTTTAGTTTCTTTAGTTCTTGTTCTGAGAGGTATTAATGCTCGACCGGGAACTGTTATTGTGCTTAGATTTCTATTTATTGAATAAGTAGGTACAATATACTAAGTTTACTTTACTGGCATTATTAAATTAGGTACGTGCCTATAATGATCGTTTAAAATACTATTTTCGCTATAATTAAGCGGGATAAAAATTGTGAGGGAGACAATATGAATATGCTGAAATACGGGAAGTTTTATTGTCCCATTTTGTTTTTCAATTAAGGGACAAGGTCAAATTCAGAGCAAAAAAAGCGGACATCCTGAAACATACGGGACATCTGGACAGCTTATAGCTCTGTATGACACTGTCTTGTGGCTTGCAATGACTCACTTTCCAGGTTAGATAATAATAAGTCCATGTTCTCTCCTGTGTTACGCCCATAGAGAAAAAAATTTATATACAGAACATAGAGAAAAAATTTTCTATACAGAAGCAGAGAGTACATTTAGAGTTTAAATATGAGACAAAATGTCACACATCTCTATAACACACACACTAATGCAAATGCAGGGACGGAACAAGGCAGCCCATCATGAGTTATATTTTGCTACGACTTTCTACTCGTAACGAACACAAACAAATCTGACTTGTTGTTCGCTCCAGATGACTATGCAATATTTTAAAGCTTGTCCTTATATATTTTAATATTGACATTATAATAAAAGGAAGGTGTCTAGTGAATCAAAGCCATGCCCTGATACCTACCACCGTCTTTTGGATCTCTCGATCCTACATACCGTGAATCGGCAGTGCTTGCTTTAGCAAAAAGGAGGGTTATGATTTTGACCGGTATTAATGTTTATTTGTTGCCTCATAACTTCTAAACTAAGTAGGTTACTACTACCTACCTACTTACTTATAGTTAAAAGCGTCTTCATTGTTCACAGGTTGGCCTATGTGACTTCACAAATTTAATATGATTCCCTCTAGAGGACATAGTCATGAAAAAAATAATAATAATGAAAAGGATAGATACAATAATATATTAAACAAGCAGCATGTTCTTTATTTTCAGTAAAAATTCATATTATGCTGGTGCAGCAGGACAGAAGGGTCCTGCATCTAATTATTATCTTGTTCTTCAAAATGTTTACAACGCAGCTCTTCCAATTTGCAACCCAGACATAACCATGTCTGGTCTTTAGGAAACCTAGAAAAACAAATATTTATGTAAATAAACGTAAATACGCGATTAATCCGTTGTTTCATATAATGTCTGAAAATTTAAAATGTCATCTAGGTACATTTTTGGTATGGAACCCTGATACATATAAAGCTGTGGACCGCTATTCACAAGATTTGAGTAATAAAATACTATACAATAAATACTAAGTCCGACCCTGTTAGCATCAAAATATTTTCGTACCTATTTAGACACCGAAATATTGCTCAATTTGCCAATAATTTTAAATCTATCTCTAATGGCATGTTGTTTTAAGGTAAAGCATTTCAATTAATGCAAATTCACACTATTTCGATGCATATTTTTGTCACAATTTCTAAAATTTATTTCGGATCGCCTCGACCACGAATGTTTACTTACCGGTGAAAGGATAATCCAGGTGTATTTCCATACTTTGCACTTTCACATAAATGTGCACTAAATTACACACAAAATTACAATCATTTAAATGGTTTAATTTAAATTTTATTAGGAAATTATAAAATTTACACCGATGTTTCAAAAAAAACGTCAGGTCGATAGGCCCTCGAGCAATATGTCGAACGTTCAAAACATTGCGCACGTCATTTTCCGTGAACTTATTCCAAGGGATGAATAAACGGGATAGCAAGATTCATAATCATTGTAGAGCGAGCGAACAGGGAATATTTGTGATTTGTGTTTAGTCTGGTATGTCTGTGATACAGAAGCAGAGAGTACATTTAGAGTTTAAATACGAGACAAAATGTCACACATCTCTATAGCACACACACTAATGCAAATGCAGGGACGGAACAAGGCAGCCCATCTGCAGCAAAATATAACTCATCATGAGTTATGTTTTGCTACGACTTTCTATTCGTAACGAACACAAACAAATCTGACTTGATGTTGGCTCCAGATGACTACTATGCAATTTTTTTAAGCTTGTCCTTATATATTTTAATATTGACATTATAATAAAAGGTAAGGTGTCTAGTGAATCAAAGCCATGCCCTGATACCTACCACCGTCTTTTCGATCTCTCGATCCTTCATACCGTGAATCGGCAGTGCTTGCTTTTGCAAAAAGGAGGGTTATGATTTTGACCGGTATTAATGTTTATTTGTTGCCTCATAACTTCTAAACTTAGTAGGTATCTACCTACTTACTTATAGTTAGAAGCGTCTTCATTGTTCACAGGTTGGCCTAGGTGACTTCACAATATGATGCCCTCTAGAGGACATAGTCATGAAAAAAAAAAAATGAAAAGGATAGATACATAAATATATTAAACAAGCAGCATATTCTTTATTTTCAGTAAAAATTCATATAATGCTGGTGCAGCAGGATAGAAGGGACTTGCATCTAATTATTATCTTGTTCTTCAAAATGTTTACAACGCAGCACTTCCAATTTGCAACTCAGGCATAACCATGTCTGGTCTTTAGGAAACCTAGAAAAACAAATATTTATGTAAATAACGTAAATACGCGATTAATCCGTTGTTTCATATAATGTCTGAACATTTCAAATGTCATCTAGGTACATTTTTGGTATGGAACCCTGATACATATAAAATTGTGGACCGCTATTCACAAGATTTGAGTAATAAAATACTATACAATAAATACTAAGTCCGACCCTGTTTTCATCAAAATATTTTCGTACCTATTTAGACACTGAAATATTGCTCAATTTGCCAATAATTTTAAATCTATCTCTAATAGCATGTTGTTTTAAGGTAAAGCATTTCAATTATTGCAAAGTCACACTATTTCGATGCATATTTTTGTCACAATTTCTAAAATGTATTTCGGATCGCCGCGACCACGAATGTTTACTTACCGGTGAAAGGATAATCCAGATGTATTTCCATACTTTGCGCTTTCACATAAATGTGCACTAAATTACACACAAAACTACAATCTTTTAAATGGTTTAATTTAAATTTTATTAGGAAATTATAAAATTTACACCAATGTTTCAAAAAAAACATCAGGTCGTTAGGCCCTCGAGCAATATGTCGAACGTTCAAAACATTGCACACGTCATTTTCCGTGAACTTATTCCTATGGATGAAAAAACGGGATAGCAAGATTCATAATCATTATAGAGCGAGCGAACAGGGAATATTTGTGATTTGTGTTTAGTCTGTTATGTCTGTGGTTACGCCCTCTCTTCGCGGATTCGGAATCGGTTTTATTTTTATTCTTGAAAAAGTACAAAATAACACTCACTAACCTTTCTCAATAATTAAAAACAAAGTTATGAACACTAACATGGTACTAGTACTATCCAGTCTCACATTTGGCCAGTTAAGAAATTTGTGATGGTCGGTACGTCATATTATCAGCATGGATAATTGTAAATCAATTTATAGCTAAAAACCAATGAAAGTCGTTGAAAGACCTTCCTTTGGTAGCGTTTTATCCGATGGTAGAATTCTGTTAAGCTTGTCCCAATCCGCTCGTGCGAGAGGCAGTAGCCTACTCTCCCCGCCCGGTCTCCGGCCACGTGATCCGGAGGCCGAGACACGTCGTCACGGACCCCCCCAACGACCTACTTTACCCCTTCTGGGGTCACGCTATAATTTCTCCAGTGTACGCTCCGTAAGGAGTGACGCTGAGCGCACCCCGTCCCTACGGGGGTTTCGCATCCAATGAAACCTGAAAGGCCATCCCGGCTACAGATGCTCCCAAGGGGTGTTTAGCACGTATGCGCCTAGGTAATTTTTTTTGGCAAGTCGTGCATAACCAGTCCGGCCGGCCGGCTGGTACTCATGAGAGTTCACCTCCTCCCTCCCAACCGATATACCGGAGGGTGCCCATTTCCTTTGGGATGGGCGCAAAAAAAAAAAAAATGTTACGCTTGAGGACTCAGCCTGGGTGAGTACCACCGCCTTATCTGTTTCTGCCGCCAAGCAACTTGTTGTGTCGCGGTTTGAAGGATAAGATAACCAGCGCAATTACAGCAATGAGACATTTCATCTTAGTTCTCGCAGTGATACGCGTTACAGTTCTCGATACAGTTCTCGCGGTTTTGCATTTTTGTTGCATTCATGCATTTGAATGCATGAATCACTGTTAGACATAAAAAAATGGCGCATTTATCGTATTTGCGTAACCTGGCGATGAGTCCTACCCTTTCCTTACCCTATTTTACCCTACTCCATCCTACTCTAATACTAATTACGTTAGTTTGGTATTCTGTGTCTCCACATTGGTCTAGGTTCTAGTCCAGATTCAGGACCAAGTCCAGGTCCATAAGCAGGTCGAGGTCAAAGATCAGATCCACGCCTTGCTTCTGGTTGATGCCAAGGGTACATATCCAGGTCCACGTCCAGGACAGGCTCAAGTCTAGGTCTGGGGTCTATGGCCAGGTCTACGTCTACATCCAAATCCAAGTCCATGCCCCAGTCCTGATTCTTATCCTGGTGTCGGGATTGGTTTTGGTTTTTGTGCTTGTACAGGTCCAAGTCAAATACCGGATCCACGTCTTGTTTCTGGTCGATGTCCAGGTCAATATCCAGATTCACGTTTACGTCCAAGTCTACGTTTATGTCCAGATCCTGGTCCACGTCCTGGGCCTGTCCGGGTCACTATGGGTCCACGTCCTGGTATTGGGATTGGTTCAGGTTCTTGTCCTTGTCTAGGTGCATATCAAAGACCATATCCACGTCTTAGTTCAAGTTGCATATCCACGCCCAGGTCCACTAGTGCACGTCTACAGACTAATCCTCGTCTACGTCCAGATCCAGGGCCACATTTATATCTGATCCACGTCCTGACCCTGGTCCTTGTCCTAGTCTCGTGGTGTCACCTGATCTTTGGACCTGACCACCGAACGCGACACGATCGGCCCGAATTTCCGAACCAGACCGTTACAAACCTTACCACAGACGACAATAGGATTCTATTCGATGTTGCAAAACTACTGAGAAAGTTTACATAATACACAAATATCACCTAAACTACTAACCCAACATTAATAAGACAAGTTAAGAACCATCCCGTGTAAACAGGTTTGCGAATAAATGAAACCGCATAGAGAGCGGTCTAGCCATCAGGGAATTACGGTGCAGCGATTTGTTTGCCACAGACATTCACATAAATACATGGGCGGTACGCAGCGCGGCAGACGGCGGCGGGTGAACTCGTGACGTCACTACATGTCGATCGCCCGGTTTGCATTTGAAAATTCCCTTTCTGCAGGCTTTCATTTTCAAGCTTTCATGTTCAAGGTTTTATTTACCTTGCACTGTTCGTATTTACGTTGTCCGTCAATATTTGCATACCTACCTAATTTCCACCATTTGTTGGTTTCCGATTAAGCTGTTTGGTATACGGTATTGGTATATGGTATATGGTACCATGGAGCTGGTCTGATGATGGAGTCGGATGAAGGTGATAGGAACTAATGAACGCAGATAAGATATCCCCGTCGTGTTTGGGCTCTTTGGAATGGTCTTGATCAGTAGGTACTCTACCTACCGCGCGCGCAATAAAAGCTAGTTATGGAAAAAAAAATCTTGATGTATTTGAAGAGCTCAATTATTTACTCAGATATTTATATTGTATTTGATCAGCACAGTTCCTGCCCGCGATAAGCCTAAAGTCGCGATATAGATACACTGTTATCTCTTTTATGTTAGTATTGAGAGAAGGAAACAAACGCTTTCTCGTGGCGCGAGCTGTGTCGCGGACAAACTTGTGCTACCTGTGCTGATTTACAAACATTATATTTCCTTTAGTCGAATTGATCCTCATTGTAAATGTGTGGAGTAATTGGCAGGTGTCGTATTTGTGGTGCCAATGTTCATATATGCTCTAAAAGTAATAACTTTCCCTTGACCTATTTTCACCTACTAATTTATTAAAATGCATTTAAAATTACCTTGTTTATGTTTATTCACACTGGCGGATCTTTAGCCTTCTGGACTAGGACGGACTTGGCATCAATATTAACGGCGAGTACCTCACTCACCTCAGATTTGCTGACGATATCGTAGTCATGGCTGAAACCCTGGAAGACTTGGGCAAAATGCTCGATAACATCCAACAATCGAGTGCCTCTCAATAAGTGTGTCTTAAAATAAACATGGACAAGACGAAAATTATGCCGAATGTCCATGTTGTGCCTACTCCAGTGACAGTTGGAAGCACTCCACTTGAAGTTGTTGACGACTATACATACCTAGGACAAATAGTCCAGCTAGGTAGCTCCAATTTCGAGTAAGAGGTCAATCGATTAATCCAGCTCGGTTAGGCAGCGTTCGGGAAGCTACGCCATATATTTTCGTCCTAATTACCGCAGTGTCTCAAGATGAAGGTCTTTGATCAATGTGTGTTGCCAGTGATGACCTACGGAACTGAATTGTGGCCGCTCACTGTGGGCCTTATAAAAAAGCTCACTGTTCCCCAAAGGGTAATGGAAAAGGCTATGCTCGGACACTCGTTGCGCGATCAATCAGAAATGAGATCTGGAGATCCGCAAGCGAACCAAGGTCACCGACATAGCTCTAAGGATTGCCAGACTGAAGTGGCAGTGGGCACGGCACATAGCTCGAAGAACAGATGGCCTATGCGGCAGTAAAGTTATCAAGTGGTGACCACGTGCCGGAAGACGCAGCCTCCCACAAGGTGGACCGACGACCTGGTAAAGGTCACAGGTACCAGCTGGATGCGGAAAGCATAAAACCGGCCTTTGTGGAGATCTCTGAGGGACGTCTATGCCCAGCAGTGGGCGTCTTCTGGCTGATATGATGATGATGATACTGGCGGACTAGGCGGACCCTGGGCCCTCGCGTACTGCGCGACGGCGCAACCGGGACGTAACACCTAATGATGATAATGATAATGATGTTTATTCACACTTGCCGATAAGTTGCCGTCATAGTGCCGTTGTCATGTGCGATATAGGTTTTTGAATAAACATATGCCTAAAAATTGGCAAGTGAAAACGTGTCCTGGAATTTTTGCAAGCTTTTATTTAACTTGCACTGTTCGTATGTATGTAAGTTGTCGGTCAAAATATGTAACAGTTTTTGGACCATTTGTTGGTATGCGATTGAGCTGAAATTTTGTATTCTTATGTAACTTGAATGACAAAACATTAATATTGCACAATGGAGCTGGTCTGATGATGGAGTCGGAAGGTGGTCATAGGAACTTGATGCTCTTCCGGTGAGGGGTAAACCCCTCAACGGTTTTTGATCACGATGTTTTCATCGTTTTCATCGTTCCCCCGTTAATAGGGTCACGGAGATCAGATGGCAAATAGTTCGCTGATACATCATAAATTTTAGTAAATACCACAAAAAAATTTTACCTCAAAGACTTATGAACTGGATTTTTTATGTGGTCGGGCTGCGTAGCATACTTTGCGGCCCACCATATCGAACATATTTAAGATTATCAAACAATTTAGGTTAGGATCCGACGACAAAGCATGCTTTCTGGGCGCGAGAGTCATCCTAACTAAATCTAAGGCGATTCTCACATTGCCCCGTACCAGGTAGCATAGCACGGCGCAAGACGTAACGTTGCTTGAAATCTCGTCGGTTTGTATTGAATTCACGCGTAGTTGAACACACTGAAAAGCCATACTCGCGCGAGTATGTAGATCCCGCTTCTAGTTGCATGCGGAGAAACACCCCGGCGCATTGGTGCGGACGAGACCTGACGCAGGGAATGGCAAAATAGCACGTGCTCTAAAGTCAGTGATGGCAGATAAGTATACTGAAATACGTACTGAATTTATGGCAGAATCTAATTGATTGGTGAGGAAATTGTTCGGAAAAGAGCGATATAGGTACCTACAGTCACATCGCCACCGTGGTTATGTATGACCTACAGTACGTAAAAGCGGGTTACTTAGTCTCTATATCGCTCATTGTTATACAATATATTAAAGGGCCTCAAATAAGTATAGAGTTCGATATCTTCAAGGCCTTTGACAGGACTTTGGCATGCAGGGCCTTAAGCTTAACCTTACCTAAGCAATATTTTAGGTAGCATTAATTAAGTGTATTAATTTCTGGATAACTAAATGATGATCTGGCCAGAAGACATCACACGACTATAAGATACAAATCATAGTCTCAAATAAAAAGTCAGCTAATGATTAACACCCAAGTCAAATATTGCCGTTCAATAGGTCTTCAGATAGCTCTTCAGTACGATATATCAGAATTATCCATTATAATTGTTCTAATGTTTATGATACTCTATCCCATTTTTAATTAATTTTAGACTCAATGGGTGACTTTAAAAACGACAGACGATCGCAGTGACCCTACTTATTCCTGCGTATGAAGTTAGTTCCTTTGATGCTACTTATATGGAACGACAAATATTTAGGTCGATGAAAATATAAACTGACATTTCGGTGCGGCCTGCCGTTGTTTGCTGCATCATGGCGACATCACACCATGATTTGATTACTGTACCTTACCTTTAAGAGTGTAGGTACTTTCTTTTTATAACTGATAATAAGTCTTCCTCAGTCTATTATTGTGGAGGCACATAGTTTTGTGCTGGTGACAGTAGAATTTTTAGTTTCATAATATCCATTAACATGCGCTTATAATATTACCATAAACTGTTGATTAATATTAATTAATTGTATTAATATTAAGACAACTACTGTTTGTTTATCATAATAATCATTTCAATCAAACAAATCAATCTCTTTATATTTTAGTGTTATTACTTCCTGACGTATCTAAGAAAACGAGGCATTTTAAGACAAAGTGTAAAACAAAGTTTATAATCTACTTTAAACTAATTATTAACTATTTAATTGTGTGTTATGATAATATAATATGCAAATAGAAATTTAGACGATTTTTTAAACATAAATTATCTATATAGCTTAGATAAAACATTGTTTTTGGTTTGATTTAAGCTTTATAGTCTCAAAACCAGCTGACTCAACCGAAAAATGATTGTCACACTAAACATCAAAATGCTAGTTATGACAGCTGCCAAGGTGAGCGACGTTATGTCCATAAGGGTTATTATTCTGATAAAAACCCCGTCACGAGGCTGGAGTGTCGGCTCAAAAGACTATTCAACTTGTCCCCTAGCGGAAGACCTACTTAACCTCGCTTCGCCAACGGTATTAAGAGGCATAGTGAATGGCCAGCTCGAAGCGGTGCTGAAGTTCGACTAGCCTCAAAGTACGAACAATTGGACTCTGCGTGTGTTGCTTAACACACACATAGAACATAGGGGCAAACGGTACGAAGCAGTTTTGTGTTACACTATGTATAGATACTAAGTATAGAAGTGCACACGCCAGCTTAAGATAAGCCGTACGTTCAAAGGTTTCTGTACATTCCGGGTTTAAAGTTATTTGGACCTAATAATAAGGTGTAAATTCTGCATTAAAACATCGATCACCTTAAAATATTTATGGTTCGGAGTTTCGGAGTGATGCGGGGCCAAGATACTGACAGACATTCAGAAAAAAATTAAGAAGTTTTAGGTTTGGGGTCAGTATCGTTTCTAGAGTACACTCCATTAAAAAATTTCAAAATTGGAAAGCTCTGTACCTGTGACAGTTTTATTATGTTTATAGAAAAGACAATTAATTAATTCAAACCTACTCACACTACAGTGTGTAATTGCATTTTGTATAAATAAATCATGGTGGCAATATAGTTGCCTCCACCTTAGAAAGCTTAATTAGGTCAGCGACGTTAATATTTGATATTAACAGTCTCGCGTGGCTTTCAACCGCATGGAGTTCGGATCTCTGAAAACGTTTAACTGTCCTGCGGGACCTATTTATTACATTTCCAGGATGAAAAATACCACATGGGACTCGGGAATACTGTAGCTTCCTATTAGTGAAAGAATAATCAAAATTGGTTCAGTAGTTACTCAGATTACCACTGACAACAAACTTAGAGACACCCATTTATGCACTTAAAAACTTAAGGTTCATTACTTACAACTTTTCAAAGATACTAACTTGTCCTCTTTACATAGTACCTACCTTAGTAGAATGTACGTTCCAATAAAAATAAGTAAGTTCCTCTTTTAACAACTGTTGATAAATTCGGTCATTCACTACGATTCAATTTTTTACAGTAGGTACAAGCACCTTAATAATATTAGCCATATGAAATATGTGTTTAGTAGGTATGCCACCAAAAATGTTAGGTATTGCAGATTGAAACAACTTTTTTGTGCATCTCGTAACTTCTTTATCGTATTCTTAATATGTACACTTTCTTTATCATTTACGCTTCATAGGAACTGTTGACGACAAGTCGACTTGGCAATCGAGGTATGAGGTACGCTCGGAACGAGGGACGCCCCGCACACCCGCGCAACCCGCTTAGTGCTGCATTTACCAGGTCCCTATCAATGTCGATATTTCTTTTTGCCACATGTCTGAATGTTCCTCCTCATAATATTATGACATAGTTCACATAGATAAGACAGCCTATATTTATACGAACTCACACACGTTCAACACTATTGCTACTATATTCTATCTTGTTGTATACAGACGGACGTCTTCGTTGCAGGAATGCACAGAAGAGCAGTAAGACGGGCCCCATATGATACGTAATATATGTGACTAACGCACTTGGAACCTTCTGGCCACCATCCGGCTCCACAAAACTTGGCTACCTTCCAGGACTGGTCTTGGTCAAGCCAAATCAAACGAGTCTAAACTCAATAGAATTGCATTGTTTTATTTGAGGGTTCTTTTGGGCACTATCCGTCTCCATCATCAGATCAGCTCACTGACACCATAACATTGAATTGTCATCTTTGACGCGTATTGGCTATATGACTTGTTTCTTACTTCCTTTCACCTCCTTTGTTACACGCTGCTGTCAGTCAGTAAAATGGCCGCAGTTCTTGTTTTGTAAACAACGCCAGATTGCCAGATTCGTTTATCCAGTTTGTTTTTCGGGCAGCGCGCGTACCTATTTATTGTCTTCCGTGAGTATATCAATCAACTGCATAGTTTGTGGTACAAGCCATGCTTTTACGGTTGCTGGGAACGATCACACCCGATGGGCACCAACGTGGCAGTCACGTGGAGATCTGAAATATAAGTTGGGTTGAATCAAGAGGAACTTTTGAAGATGATAATGAGAGACGTTTTAAGAGGAAATTAAAAATTTTATGAAGTCCTATTTGTTTCGGGGTGAATTTAGCTGTCCATTGATAGTTATAAATTAAGATACCATAAGATAACATTTATTGGAAACTAGTGGACCCAGCGCGACTTTGTTCGCGTTGCGTCCTACCCCTACCCTAACCCTACCCCTACCCTACCCCTACCCTACCCCGGCTTACCGCAATAATCTTCATCAGCACAATCCATAACAGTCCACTGCAGGACTTAGGGCCTCACCCACGAAAGTGGACGTTGCTGCCATAATCTCTATGAATTGCAGGCGGATTGGAAATCGCAGTGTTTTAGATATAGCAATGGAAAAAGCTGTTGCCAATTGCAGTAACAAATGCAGAAGTTGTGAAACATCTAATATACCTACCTACATACATTTCATATCCAAACTAAAATAATTTTATTTATAGATAACTTGGTACATCTGGTCACTTATGAATTTAAATAATTAAAGTGAACAGGGGTTCTAAATAGGCCACATTAGCGATTCATGTTAGAGTGCCACAAACTTACCTGTACCAGTGGTGAATACTGGAACTAAGTGACGCCATATTGAATTGTCACGTCAATGTCAAAACAGCGACACTGCAGTTAAGTTTGTGACAAATTATTTTGAATGGCCTTTTTAGACCCCCTCAACTTCTTTCTAATTACTTAATAACATCAAAAAACTACTTACCGCTTCTCATCCAGCGGGAATTGAGCCATGAATACTCGCTTTTGGTTAGATTTCCTACCACATTTTTGTCCACATATTTCACACTTTTTGTAATGCATTTCTCTGTTCCATGAGCACAATAAATAGGTACGCACGCTGCTGGAAAACTAAACAAGAATAACAAATATCAATCTGGCTTTGTTTACAAAATGAAAACCGCCGCCATTTGACTGACTGACAATAGCGCGAAACAAAGATGGTGAAACAAAGAAGTAAAGACAAAACATGTCGCCATAAAAAACTGCTTGAAGTCCATATATTCTTTTTGCAGTATTGAGTTTCGCCAGGCTGAACTGCAGTTCTTAGGAATAAGCAAGCAAGTTCGTACAAATTATGAATTAGTGAATTTATGGCTTAGCTATAATGCATTCCTTCCTTATTTTATCATTCATGGTACTTAACGCCATACCCAATGGCCAAGAGGCGCGGAAGCCGTCCATTTTGTATATCAGCTGTAAAAATAAAAAACATCAGTTTTACGTTCTAAGACCAACCCCATGACTCGTAATGGCGTATATGACCTGTTGAGCGCTCTATAGGTCCCTTGAGAAGACATTCGAGTTGATCACAGTGAACGTGAAGAAGCCATATTAATTCATTGATACTGTATGCTAAATTGGGGGGTATGAGATCCTACCACCCTGTGTTAAGTCGATTGGGGCTGCCGAGTGCGGGGCGGACCCGGTTAAAGAAGCTAGCCCGCAAAAAGGTCCGCTTTGCGTCATAGAATATTAATACGCTGACCGGACGGTCATGGTAACTGGCCGACGTGGTGACCAGGCGGAAGGTGGCACTGGCGTTCCTGCAGGAGATGCGTTGAAGAGGCAACAGGCCCCGCGGTATCGGGAAGGGCTACACGCTGTTGTATGCGGACTCTCTGACATTAGCGTGGGGGTAGTGCTCTCTCAGAAGCAGAAGAGCGTCTTGGACGTAAAGCGCATAAGTTGGTAGTCACGTGGGTAAGGAGTATGAGGACGTTTGGACGTGTTCACGTCGGTTTTGGTTTTAATAGCCATAACGCTGAATACCTGACCGACCGTCATAACGTGAAGCTGCTGACCCAGCCGTCGTCAATCCGAGTACATGTTTAACTACAGAAGTGGGAGGAGCGCCACCCAGATCGATTACTTTCACACTCGGAAGTCGAAAGGACAATTTGCTTTTTCATGTAATACGGCAGACAAACAGGCATGCGGGCCATCTGATAGAAAGTGGTCACCGGCGCCTATGGACATCAGTAACACCAGGGGAGCTGCAAATACGTTGCCCTCCTCTAAGAAAACCTCTAATATATCTCTTGAACGATCCCATGCCATAGTCCAAAGGCGGAATTGTGCTGTGGGCACCAGATCAAATAGTTCCTCAGAACATTCCCCATAGTCAGCCGGTAGAACACACACAGGGAGCCAAAGTCCCTTCGGTCAGCTCGCCGCTCAGTGGTCGCTCAGCCAGTAATTCTAACTTGCTTGTCAGTATGGGATCATCGACAATTCGTACGACGCGCCTCTGTACGGAATCCAAAGGATTAAGCAGTATTAAGACCATACCTGCAAAAGAGCGTCGGTGGCCGAGCGGCTTCAGTATCCGATTCGTAAGCCAGAGGTCCCGGGTTCGAATCCCGCTCCGGCCATGTACCAATGACTGTTTTCTGAGTTATGTACATTAGTTGAATACTAACCGATGCTCTTACGGTGAGGCAAAACATCGTGATGAAACCTACACATTCAGGCGACTGAATGTGTAACCATGATCCAATCTGGTCAGGTTCCCCTGGTAGCAGGGTCATGGAGGTCAGATGGCAGCTGTAATTACCTGACCTGCCAAATCCCGGATCATAGTCCAGGCGGACCCCGGGCCCACATGCGCGAGAGCATAACCGGGACATTAACGCCAAGATGATTTTTTGATGATGATGATGATGATTACCATACCTGTAAAGTCATACCCAGACAGAGTCTCAATGCCCAACACCGAGTCCTAATGATGAACCTGTGCACGATATTAACACCAAGATGACTTACATCATGAAACTGTTCGAACATATTGTGGACTCTGGAGTCTGACAGGAGTGTAAAGGCTCGGGATGTTAATATGGGTTTTGGGTGTGGGACCATCATCCACTATTTGCCCTGAGAACTCTTGACGCACGCCTTGTATTTCCTATTTTTGGACCTGGAGAAGAACTTTAACTGTGCCCCTTGTGCACCTCGGTACTGTCGGTACTTGAGACCTATTTTGAACATATACCACGATTCCGATTCCATCGTTTTGACTGCTGTTGTTAACACCAGCCCGTTCCCTATTACCAGGGCTCTGTGATCAGCCCACTTAAGTTCAGCGTAATATTAGACGTACTGCCAGACAGCATCCGAGACTATCATGAGCAAGCTCCGTGGCTGCTTATGTATGCGGACTATAGTGCGCTGACAGGCTCTGACAAGGGCAACGAGTGAATCAGTGGAAGGAGTCACTTGAGAACGGCAGTCTGGAGCAAAATGTGGCGTGTACAGATCTCGTACTAGTTCGCTTAGGCGAAGATGAGGTCAAGTGCACGTCAGGTCAGATACCTTCGATCTGTACTTAGCACAACCGGGGACATCGATAGCGACGTCAAAGCCCGTATATCCGCGGATTTGGCCAAATGGCGGGAGGTGACGAGTGTCATTTGTGCCGGTAGAGCTGAAGAGACAAGTTATAAAATCATCATTAGACCTCCTCTTTCATACGGCAGCGGCCCCTTCTAGAGCGGCGCAAGCAGGAGTTACGCGTCACGGATATAAAAAGGCTGCGATGAAAGTATGGAGTTTCACCATAGATCGCGTTCGAAACGCCCACAGACGCGGTAGCCTTGGGATCCGTGACATCGCAGATAAGCTGCATGAGTGCCGCTTTCGATGGTATGGCCACGTCTGACCATGCCACCCAAGCCTATCACGGGAAGGAGAGGCCGCCCCAATAAGCGATGGCTAGACGTCGTAAAGAACGACATGCAACAAAGTTACTACCAAGGATGCATAAGACCCGCGTGCCGTGCGGGGGTCAACCAGGATTTACGCTAAATTGCAAGATGGAAAACTGTTTTAGACTTGGCATTAAAAGTTGTTCAGTTTTGAGCTGAAATAATTCAAAGATCATGTCAACCACATAAAATTTGCACATACCTCGATTTTGTCACTGTCTTTCATCTTGTATCCGTCGTGAAGCAAAGTGTACACCAAAATGAGTTTGAAGGTAAAGAACGGGTCGTCATCCATGGTGGGTAGTTTAACTGATCTCAAGGCGGCATTACGGTAGTCTTCTACCTTAATCAATCCCGTTACTTGATCGTCTTTTGAATCTTTTGAATTATCAAAATCATAAAATCGTTTTCTCGTGGAACGATCCCGGTTTGAGAGAGAAAACAAGGCGGTATTAGTGTCTAATTTATAATGTACTCTATTATTTTGAAGAATTATCATAACTGCGCTATCAGTGTATTGCGTGGACCGCCCCATCTCCTCACCACTTATTATGATCATCCATCATCTTGTATATTTATAATAGGATGTAAGGACCATTTCCGTAACTCAATTAGGTCCAGTACTATGCCATTTGTCTTAATTTTATTTCTGACATGAGACCCCTTGCCAGACCCAAGCCTGACCGATTAGACGTTTATCAGCATTCATCGAGTTCACGTCAAATCTTGACCGTTTGACGTTTGACGTGACGCCGCGCGGCGCTTTCTCACTTCAGTAATGTGAATCGATCTTACTTAATTTAAGAAAATAAATAATAATAAATACCACGTCACGGGGCTCTGAACTGCTCAATGGCCGGCACCGCTTCCGCTTCTCTAGGTTGTAGATGTCACGGTCGACAGTGGTCACTTTCCATCAGCTGGACTGTCTGACAGTGTGCCTCCCTTAGCAATAAAAAGAACAGTGTCCGGGTACCCAGCGCAAGACCTTGATCAACCTCGCTTCGACAAATGTATTAAAAGGCACACCTCAAGTTATCGGTATCGTAGGAACGCTTTCTTTTTACTTAATTATATAGATGTTGCAGATACGAAGACAGTGTTAGCACAGAGAAATAATACTACGTATTCGGGTGTACCTGAGTAGCAAAACTCAAAGGTTAAACAAAGGTTGAAGTGGGGCTTAAAAAAGCGTTTACCTATTTCACCAATGATTCCTGATTTTGCAGCGTAGAAGAAATAACCGTCGACTGCTACAAATTTAACATGTGGCAGCTCCGAGGGTTCCCAATCCATCGTGTCTTTTACGTATTTTCGTACCACGTCGTAACAGAGATTAAACGCCTCCATAGACTTAATTTTTTTGCGGGATGCACCCCTGCGGTATAAAATGGTATTAAATTATATGCTGCATTTTAGAGTTAGTTATAGTGCAGAGTGGTCGTGGTCGTGGACGTGGACGTGGTCGTCGGGAGTAGTTTTTGCCCAGTGCTCACTGAGGAGCAGCGACTTAATGCACTTTCTGCTGTGTCTCAATCTGTCAAATAATTTTATTTATCATCATAAAATAAACAATAACACAAACACTTAATCAAGTTGTATGAAAATATTTCTCCAATGGCTCTAGGGTCCTTAAGAAAAGAAAGTTATCTGTAGTAATTTGACAATCTGGTATTTAAATGACTGAGTTTGTTATGTTTTACAAAATATAAATTCGAAATTCTAACATGTATTAGCGGCCAGGAGCGCAGAACTTTCAGTGTACTCTATGCACAAAGATTTGGAAAATAAAGAAGCCTAGCCTACCTATCAATGGCGTTTCCGTTGCATGGCACCTAGTGTAGCGCAGGGCGCATCGAATGTTGACAGTACGACACGGGTAGCGACTTTCAATAGATCAAGCGTGCTTTGCTCGAACAGTTTATGAGCCACAAGCTACTCGTTCATCACCTTGATGATGGGCAAGAAATTTCTCATCGCCAGTGCGATGCCCCCAGATATGGCTTGCCTGATATGCGTCGTGTAGGTGTGTTGGTGAAGTGCTGTCTGAGACAGTGACACTTTCAAGAAGCTCTTCATCATCACCTTCGCGTTAAATCATGGTTGCGCTCCCACGCGCCACACGAGGATCCGGGGTCCGCCTTCCTTCTCTTCTTAGCCCAGTTTGGTAGGTCTTCGGCATTCTTAGTGGTGACTCCGTAAGCACGCACGTCACGCTTAACGGCGTCCAGCCATCGCTTCTTGGGCCGGCCTCTTCTTCTCAGAGGTGGCCGTACCATCGAAGGCGGCACTCTTGTAGGTTACCTGCGATGTCACGAACGTGCAGGCTACCGCGGATGTGGGCGCTTCGCACGCGGTCTTTATTGACACCGCGGGACAACCACCACCGGGTTTGGCATCGGCACTGCTCCCGGTATTTGCCGCGATTCTTCACGCGCAGGTCCATCACCAGGACCCGGTGTTGGGTAGTGAGATTCTCTGGATATGGCTTTACAGATGGCTTTTCTGACTTTGCCAACATTGTCTCTCTGAGTGATAAAGTAATTGATGTTGGTGGCGTTATCCCCACCCCTGTAGGTGATCAGATGCTCGGATTTCTTTCGGAAAAACATGATCACGACGGCCAAATTGGCAGCAGTACACGGCCGGGGAATTTCTTCCCCTTCGGCATTACGGCTCACAAAACCAAAACCGACCAAACTCCTCACACTTTTCAATCACATAACAGGTTAGTTCGCCACCCACAACAATACCCTGCAACAACGGTGTGTTCTCCCAGAAAATCGCCTTGTCCACGCCTTGTCCCATTCGGGACCGGCTATAAGCTGATATACGCTGGCTCTCCGAGTGGGCAACGAAGTGGGTGGTGGTGCTCTCTGAGGAATTTCGAGACTGTGTCGTGTACGTAATCTATCACGTCTCACTTTTAATTCAGATTGGAAGACAAAAGAAAAGAAAAAGATGCAGAGGAACTTGCTGCCCAAACTGCAAAAACTTCTTGAATATGCTTCTTCTTCTTTTTGACTTCTTGGCTTTTTATAAGAAAATATAGGTACATCCTTTGTCGGGGACGGTTTAATAATTAATTTAACTCGCAATGGTCGAAATATCCAGAAACCTACTTTTGATACTTTTTGATCATTTTTCATTTTTCATTTTCGTTCAAAGTTAACAGATTAGGTACAAAACTAGCATTTAAATCTGCCCAGAATTGCTGTATCGTAGCACTCCCTGCCATCAAAAGATGGCAAAGACGGCTCATTTCGTAAAAATGAGGCCCCTTGCTAAATAAAATATGACACGGATCGAGTTATTAGCGATGGTTTCATTCGACTCGCCATAGTTGAAATATTCGGAAAACACTTACTTTTTGTTTTTTAAATAAATTTTTGACTTTTTCAAAAATTAGCGGCCACTTTGTAATAAACGTCTTAAAATAACTTCCGACGAAAAAAAAACTTACTTCGGACAATTTTTTTCTAATGGACCTACAAAGTTACGGAGCTCTACCCAAAAGTGCAGCATATGAGTTGTTTTCATCGTGTACCACAATGCTAAGCTAAGATCAAACACTGAGTTTTTAACAATAACTTTGAGATCATTGATCAAAAGTGCGAATATGGATTGGCTAAGTTATTGGTATGGCTTTAGATTCCCTTATAGACGTACGCGTTTACTGCGCGCGCATAGTCCCAAATACTCAAAATGATCGATTGATGATGATAATAGAATGATCTACCTATTCGAAGCCTTTTCTTTGCACTATAACTTGTGATTCTTCAAAAGGTATGTTAGGCACATCAAAGGCCGGGCACCGTTTATGGTCCTCTTGGGTTGCTAATGTCCTAAACTCCTGGATGACAGAGACAGATTCATTAGGTGGATTAGAGTGGTGGAGTTTGACCGCGTGCCTTGGTAATAGAAAAGTGTATTAAAAAAACGTAAAAGCTAATTACGAGATTTGGAACTCTTCGCCGTTGTGTCCCCATTTATAATTCTTTATCTCTGGGTGCACGCAGACTGAGGTCAGTTTGACGGCTTTTGGTTTCTTCATTTCTGATCTGAAAGTGCCAATCCCCGCGCTGCTGGCTCCTAGGTTCAGATAGCTACGAAACAAATAATATGCAAACAAATAAATGATTTTTCAACACATTCGTAAAATGTCTCGTAAAACTGCACCCGCAAAATTGCACGGAGCTTAGGTTTAGGTTCCATAGTTAAAACAAGAAATCGGCGGTTTAACTCAAAAACCTACTTACTACTACTTATAATACTTGAAAGCTAAAAATCTTTACGGTTATACGTATTAATCACGCCGGCAAAGTTATAAAATCCTTTTGGGTCGTGTAAGCTTCCTTATCAATCTTTATAACCGCATCCTCCTTACCGTACTAAAAGTGCGGGCGACCTTCACCTCATTACTATCCTACCAGCTCTATCCAAGGTTTTCGAGAGACCTGTCCAGCTGCAAATGATCCATACCTATAAACTAATGCCATTGTATTGCGGATTGGGCTGGTAGAAATGGGTTAGTATTAAATCCGAAAAAGTATTTATATTGTTCTCGTGATTGGTGACCAGGTTGCAAAGGTAAAGACATTAAATCCGGTTATAAAAATTGGGAAGGATACCGTCCAAGGTGCAGCTGCGGTAGAGTCTGGGTTTAGTCTTTGACGAGGACGTGCGGCTCGAGTCACATGTATAGGTCTCAGGTGTATCACCACGACTTCAGGTTACTTTGACAAATCGCGGAAAAAATGAGCATACTAAATTTATTTTACTGGCTTTAACTATAAGTATAGAGGAAATATAACTTGACGCTATAACCTTAATAAGCTGCCTTCGTTATTGTATACCATTTAAATGAGTCGGTTTATACTGTCAAAGTTTGGTGACAATGTCTACTACGTCAAATGTTGACTTATTTGACAAAAATCATAATTCCTAGAAGGTTAGAAGGAGGAGAAGTTAAGAAGGAGGGCGCTAGGATTTTCTTCTGAAACGTCATTATTCTAATTTCACAATCGGACATGTTAGTTTCTTTTTCCGTCACGTTCCTTCTTATCCATGTCCCATTGTTGGCGCCATTCGAATTCTGTCACAGAATACTACATCCTTTCGGTGTTGTTACATTGACAGATCACCTCTATCTCCGGTCAAGCTTTACAAGGTAAACTACCCAAATGTTACGCTTCGCTATCCGCGCTACATAAGGTTAGGCAATTTGTTAATTCCCAAATATGTATGGACCTGTGCAGTGCTCTTGCGTTGTCGCACTTGGATTATTGCGACTGCTTGTATGAGTCTTGTCTTTTTAATAAAACTGCTAAAGCTGTGCAGAAGGTGCTGAATGCTTGCTTGAGCTATTGCCTCGGAATTGGCAAAAGGGAGCATATAACCCCTCACCTGGTTTTTAGAGGAATTGTGAGTATGGAGTACCGGAGATCGTTGAAATATGCTTCCTTTATCCGTTCGCTTGTACGCAACGGAAAACCGGTCTATCTAAATGACAAATTAAAAAATCTAAATTGACCTTACAACATTTCAAATTAGTATCACTTATGAGTGACGGATCCTGTATTTTGTGTTAATTGCTAGGATTTTATATGAATTTATTGTATAATTTTGTAAACACGATTTAGCAACAAATATAACAGGGGAATAAGCATAAAGTTGCAATTTTCGCCCATATATTTGCTCCCAATTTTTTATTTTACATATCATGTAAAACCTAGAAATTATTATTGTAATCCACCAGGTCGAATGCTTTAGACAAGTCTAACAAACATGAAAACACTGGTGTCTTACGATCGGTATAATCCCAACTAGTTGTCATGTACGAGTAATTGAACTTGTTTTTAATAAGTCTGTTAAGCAAACCGTCCAGCATCTTCGCTATAGCAGTTACCAGTGAAATAGTTGGTTTTGTCGGCCAAATCCCCGATCTTGTTCTTTAGTTCAGGTACGACAGGTGACCTCATTTCCGTCAGAAAGTCAATTAGTCTTAGTTTTTCGTGCCAAAGTTATGAATATTTTTGTATGTGGTAAGGTTGTCTTTCTCCCCAGACTACTCGATTAATGCCTAAAGCAGTTAACTGCTCCTTTACAAAGATTGAGCCTATGTCCAATTCAATTCCCAACGAAAAATGGTCCGACCAAAAGACATTGTGAAATTTCAAATTATCGAATTCCAGGCAGCTTCAATTACAACACAAATGGTCTAACCATCGCAATGAGTTGCTGCTGTCACTTATAAAATTAAAAACATCCAAGTCCAATCCTAACATTTGTACATCTCTTGTTTTCCAACTTCGATTTTAATAATAATTACTTAATTCACTAATAAATTACGTATTCGGGTGTGCATTCACTCCCCCTAAAATAAACCCCCTAAAATAAACCCCCTAAAATAAACCACCTAAAATAAACACCGATTGCACAATAAAAGTCTCAATAATAGCGTTAACTTCACAGATAAATTCTATGAACTCCAATGGATTGTCTGGGTCATTCGTAGGCATGTAAATAGAGTAAAACAGTATAGACCGGCCGGCTACTATAGGTCTACTAACTATAGGTCGACAACTTAACAGGTATGTAACCTGCGGAAAGTGAGGTAGGTGGGAGGGTGATTTTTCAGTGATGAACGCGGGGGTGCGGGGCGCGGGGCAGTGAACATTTTCTTCCGCTAAACGTCATTCGATGATGTTCCTCGGAAAAAGAATGCACACGAGATTATGCCCGAACTTGTTCCAAGATATTATATCCCGAGACGAGAAACCTAATGTTTTATTATTATTATTTTTAAAGGAAGTTTTCTTAATATTCTCCACTCGGGGTCGGTTATTTGGAACCAGGTACGGGAATTTTGTGAATTTTGGGTTATGCGTGCGTTATACGTGCCTGTGATATCTGGGATATTATGGAGTGTTAGCGAAGTCGGGTTGAGAAAGCGGCGAACTATGGAACAGGTATCTATTACTATTAATTTTTGTAGGGGTAAATAGGTTTTTTCGTGGAGATCCAGCATTTTCAGGGCAGTATGTAGAGTTTTTGGTATTACACCCGTTGACGAAATAATTATCGGGATAATCTTGACAGTCTCTTGGTGCCACATCTGTTTTATCTCGTCAGCTAAAGGTATGTATTTCTGGACTTTTTCGGCGTGCTTTTGCTTTAGGTTGTGAGTATTTGGAACGGCAATGTCTATGAGATAGGAGGTAATGTCAGGTCTATTGCTTAAATTGGTACGGTCGGTTATGATGTCTCGGTCCCAGCACAGTTTTGCTTTATCACTGTCCAAAACATTTTTAGGCTTGTATTTGTAGTATGGTGTATATGTTTCTAGTAGTTTATGTTCGAGTGCAAGTTGTTGGTGAATGTACTTTGCCACATTATCGTGACGATGTGTGTATTCTTTATTGGCCAGTACACTACAACCACCTGTGATGTGATCAATATGCTCTGTATACTGGGGGCATAATCGGTATTTGTCCGTTTCTATTGCTTCTTTTAGGATATACTTGGCATAGTTTCGAGTATTTATTGTTTGGTCCTGTATTGCTACTAGGAACTCCTCTGTTTCGCCAGATATATTTCCCTTTGTTAGCCAGGTTGATGATGCTGTTTGGTCTATATGGTTTTGTGCTAGTTGGTGTGGATATTTTCCGGGGAGTGCTTTGTTTTTCCAGTTTTCTATTTTTTGTTAATCTGGGGTGATTTTGGTTTTTGGCTCAAATTGACTATTGTTTAGTTGTAGGGGTGTTCCAGAATGTGGTAAGTTGACTATGGCTTTGTATAGTGAACTGTCATGGGATTTTCGGATGAAGTACGATCTCAGGCTATCAATTTGGGTGTAGTTTGGGTTTCTAATATCAATAAATCCGCGACTTCCTAGTTTTCTTTTCAGTGTGAATCTTTGTACAGCAGAGTGTATGTGATGAATGTTGTGTTTATTGCTAGTTGTTCTTGTTAGGGTGTTGAGGGCATTAAGTTCAGTATCAGACCATTTAACGACTCCAAAAGAGTAAGTCAAAATGGGGATAGCGTAGGTATTAACTGCTTTAGCTTTATTCCTAGCGGAGAGTTGGGTGCTCAGTACTTTATTGAGTCTCTGTTTAAATTTAGTTTTTATTATTATTATTATTATTGTTAGCCATTTCTGTCCCACTGCAGGGCAATGTTTGCCAATGCAAAATGTAAGACTAAATATCGATTTTTAATTCGGTGCAAAAAAAGTAAAGATTTGTTTCTATAAGCATATAAGGTTCTTTAGACAAAGGTTGCCTGGTAAAGGTCGCTTGTGCTTGTGTGGCCGCCTTTGCCCACAGCTAGTTATGGTTTTTGTCGGAACTTATTATGTAATTATTCGTGTGTGAGCAATAAATAATTTATCTATCTGTCTAAGCAGTGCCCGTTGTGTCATATAAGTATGTGTGTCTGTAACATAAAGTGACTTAACCGAATTTTTTATTGAATTGAGATATTTCACTGCTGGGTCTCCCCCAGAGATTTCCACAAAGGCCGGTCCTGTGCCGTGCGCATCTAGCTGATACCCGCGACCTTTAGTCCAGGTACCGGCGACTAGGTCGTTGGTCCATGTTGCTAGAGAGAGGCATTCCCATTGAATCCTTTTGAAAACCTACACCTTTCGGGTGGGCGGACAGAACAATTGCGACGTGATAATGTGCTTGAGCATGAAAGGGATATTTTTGAGCCTCCATCTCAGGATTCATCTTCGACAAATTAACATCGTGTGCGTTATTCCGAGCGTTCGTAACAAAATAACCAACCGCGCTGTACGGAGTCCGCGAGCGCACTGAGAATCGTTACATGAGCTCCCTGCCCCGCGCCCCCTCGCTCAGCCCTGAAACGTCACATGACGTCACCCACTCTGCCCCCCACTACCGCGCAGGCGATATACCAGTTAAGTTGTCGACCTATACTGACCCCGACTTAAACACAGACATGCGCCACATAATCGCAACTACGCCGAATGGTCTGCCCAGTAACGGGCCGCTTGAAGTGTCAACAGCTGATTTACTCGTACAATCAAAATCAGGGTGAATTTCTCCAATAAAATTGATATCATATCGTATTCCATCAGCCACCCGCCCCGCTGATTTGCAATTGTATGAAAATAACATGAGTTTTTTGCCATCCATTATATTGAACTGCTAACATTATTGAACGGAGTTAGGAAGTAGCCTCACGGGAAAACTAATAAAATTCCGCCGGGCCACAGATCACAGTTCATATATAGACTTAATTTATGTTTAGGTTACCCCTTGATTGACCTATACTCTCTTTGCTGCTTCGTATTCATCTTTTGTAAGGTCACAACAACATTAACTTTATTTTGAACATAATTTAAGTACATTAATGTCACTCTCAGACGTGTCCACATGTGCATTGTTTATAAACAAATATATTCTAATATCTGCGGCACGAAATTTTTGTTCTTGATCCATGCATGTACCCTTTTCTCAGTTATTGATTAATTTGATAGACACTCGAGTTATTCACAGCCTGTTTAAGGTTTTTAGCCTTATTTTGCAGTTGTAAAATCTGAATCATAGTTCGTATTCCTTTTATATGTTCTCAACCCTATGTTGCAGTACTATCAGGTCTTTAAGCAATCGAGTTACATCAATAAGATCAAATGTAATCGGAGGTAGTTCCTGCAGCTCTCGTGCCACAAAATATCGGCAAATCTTCCGCGTCTATTTTTTTAATTGTAGTAATTATGTCCTCCAGATCTCGTTGGGTCTTACCCTCTCGTTTATGAGGAACATTTATCTTCATGTCTTAAGTGAGTTAAACAGTTAATTCTTCGCTGTAGTAATATCTTCGGACTTAAATGCCGTAGAGCAGATTCTAAAGGGTTGCTGTGTCCTCATTTCATGTTCATCATCACATCATTGCATTGTCATCTCACTTACCTACATGTGTACAATTTAATCGAATACCAGGAAGTGGCTCAAATGCTGTGTAGGTACATGATGGTTCAATATAGAGTGCCAAGGTTCGAACTGCCTTGTTAAAATATAACGTACACAGTATTTGACACACTTCCAGGTAATTAAAAATATTGTATTTTTTAATGCACATGTAAATTAGATAATAATGCAATATTATGGTATAAGTCAGTTGATCTGATAATGGAGACGGAAGGTGGCCACAGAAACCATTAGGTGGCCATTAGGGCTTTTTGTTCAGTTAAAAACCGTAACGGGGTGTCACTCGGCTCTCGAGACTGTTCAACCAGTTTTAGGATACCTAGCGAATGACCTTGGTCAACCTTGTTCGCCATCGATTTTAGGAGGCACAGCAGTCAGCAGCGAACACGTAGCGGTCCTGAAGTTTGACTAGCATCAAAGTCCAAAAATGTCACCCATTATTTCTTGGACTCTGCGTGCGTTGCTATATTGTATTAAGTACTATTAGTTACGTAGAAGTAATTTCATTTATAAATAATGTTTAATTTACGTCGACCATACGTAGACAATGCGAGCACTGCTTGAGAATGCCTGTAAAAGTATCGTCAATGTGTGCGTGACGAAAATGGCGCTTTGTTTCCATTGGACCTTCTGCTTGTGGATGGCCGTTTTTATTTTGTGGTGCAGCTTAAAAACAATGTATTTTACCAACAATCTGACACCACAAGACACCGATACTGGTTTCTAAATCGCGTTTACAAAATTTCATTGGCTTTGATGAAAATAATATTTATTAATAAAGTGTATCAAGTACTGATCAACAAACGCAGAACGGCTGTTTAGTTACAAGATCGGTAGCTTGCAAAAATATTGGGAAGTTATCTAGACTGGCAAATTATTATTATTTTTTGCTCTGTGGTGGCTTTTGTATGCACTGTCAAATGGATGACAATTTTAGCTGCTCACGCCTATGAAGCGTCGTATTTTTTTTCGGTTACTTACAAACCGGACCGGCAATTTAGCGAAAAGCAAATAAAATAAATCGATTGTAAAAATTAACATTTTGGGACTATACATTTTTTGGAATATTAAATTTATTTGCAATTATCTGTCACGCTAAATACGTAAAAAAGCCACTGAAGTACGCACATATCTAATGATTTATTTTTAACTCATTAATTTCATTTCATTCTATTGTCAACACATTAATTATTGCGTTGTGGGAGGGCTTTTATTGTCATATATTATTAATTCGTCTGATTTTAATTGTATTACAATAATAATATAATACATAGATACAGCATTACCATGCATGTATCGATTGAAAGTTCTATGAAAATGATACTTAATCGAGAATCGAATAGGTTCATTAACGATTTTACACTACCTCATCCCTACGGTAAGCGCTATGTCAAAATTATCAGACACGTTGCACGGCTTGTCTACCTAATGCTACAAACCTATCTGCAATAGATACCTAAGTTTGTGGTTACGTGTGTGTAACATGACATAAGCCCTGTATAACTCCACAAACTATATGACCCGATGGCCATAGTTGTAAGTAAGTGTCGCCATTTTGAAATGTCATGCCAGTTCCAACAACAGCGACGTTGTCACCGGATCAGATAAGTTTGTTACACATGTCTTATTATAACTAAGTTATACACTCGTTAAACGAGCGTCAAACGAGCGTTAAGCGCTTGATTAACGTTTGATAATTTGTTTTTAAGTAAGACTGGTAGTATAATTATACCTACATTTAAAATTCTAAAAATATACGCTACACTACACTAATACATATAAAATACACACCAAAAAATAAAAAAGGTTGTCCACACCGGTGGCTTTGATTGGCTAATATGGAAATTATGATCAAACGTTGTTTGTATGGGGCGCGCCAGCTTTCGGCAATCGACCTATATGTATAAGACTGCTTTGACCTTGCTGCTTTTAAATGTTTTAACAGCGCAGTCGGGGTTTTTAGTTTTTGTACTAGTTACTTGTTCACATTACATTTCTATGGTTATTACCTGTGTGATAGCCATGTGATATTTCTCTCTCCAATTGTTCTTGTGAGTACAGAAGTAGCTGGAATATCATCGTCGACACGGTACTTGTCCAACACGTACGTGATTTGCGTAGACGCCCCACCCATATCTAAAGCTAACCGACTGTCTTTGTCTATGGAACCTGTAAAATAATTATTCTACAATAATCAGTATGGTCGGGGGGGGGGCGGGTTCAAGTTACATTTGCGCACGCGGACATGAGCGATTGGTTTTATTTTGTTACGGGCGCTAGGAGCAACGCTCACGAGGATAGTTTGTCGAAGATAAATCGTGAGATAAATGCCTTAGGTGAGCCGCGGGCCGTCGTGGATAGAAAGGAGGGGCACCGTGAGGCGCTGCAATCTTCTCATCATCTTCTCGTCTCGAAACTAAACTTAGATGTTCATTTGTATAATATAATAAACAAATAATCTTTATTTTGGATTAAGTCTAAAAAATGTTCCTAGATACAGATCCCTTGCATCCTCAAGTACACCATCACGTCACAATTGTGCTGTCCGCCCACCCGATAGGAGTAGGGCTTCAATGAGCACGCCTCTCTCTACTTGCAAGATGGACCGACGACCTGGTCACCGTTACCCGGAGGAATGGTCGCGAGTACCGGCAGGTATATCCCACCTTCGGGCTACCTCGGCTCGTGCCGGCGCGACAGCTTCAGCGGCAGAGGACCTTAAGCAGCGCAAATATGGATCCCTTGGCCAGGGATACTTATTTGCGCCTTTTGGGGAAGAGACGATAGGGTCCTGGGGGCCGAGTGCCCGAAAGATCTTCCAGGACCTATCTGCCTGCCTAATTGAGACTACTGGCGACCCACGTGCTAGAGTTTTTTTGTGAGGTGGAAAGACTTGAACAGCGTCATCAATCTCTTGCATTGAGATAAAACGTCTAACATATTAACGTTAAAGTTAATATGTTAGATGAGAAGATTTATTATAAAACCCCAATCCCCATTGACAAGCGAAACGTAATAAGTTAATAAATAATGTAACAATAATGTAGCCTATATTTTTTGTATAATTGTCCAGAGATCTATTTATTCATATTTCTTTTACGAACATACTAGATATGCCTGCAGACATATATAATTAAAGGCTCGGATTAAGGTTTATTCTATGATCGGTTATCGGTTTGAAAGAAAAAAAATTAAGTTATAACCCCCGGTGTTGCGAATGTTTATGGGCCCCCGCCCCCGTCTACCAGATGACGCTTGCTCATTTACTGCCTCTTATAATATAAAAAAAAATTTAAAGCAATACTTACCTAATAGATAATTGCAGGTGTACCAGTTATAGATGCCCTCGTCTTCTTCAGCTAGCATCGCTACGGTGTGCTCTCCTTCAAAATTCAATCTAAACATAAAAGAGAATACTACAGAGTATTGTGACAGTTTTAAATAAGTATAGCGAAACGACTAATACGTCATGGGGTACCAGTCGGCTCCCGAGACTGTTTTACCAGTCTGACTCCGCAGCAGAAGACCTTGGTCAATCTCGTTTCGTCCAAGATGTTTCCACCATCACAGCCCATAACAGTCCACTGCAGGACTTAAGGGCCTCTCCCACGAAAGGGGAGGTTATTTCCATAATCTCCGCGCTTGGCAGGCGGGCTGGAGATCGCAGTGTTATAAGTATAACAATGGAAAACGCTGCTGCCCATTTTCCAGCCTACGGAGACTCTAGAACTTTTGTCTCATAACATTAGTCGCCTTGTACGACACCCACGAGTGTAAGGGGTTGGTGCTATTCTAATCTGCCGGGCGCCACACGGCCAAGATGTTTTGAGGCACATAATGTGACAAGATCGATGCGGTGCTGAAGTTCGATTGGACTAAAAATACGAAATGTACGTGAAAGAAATATTTTAGGTCCACGCCGTCCAGTTAGCCAATCGCAAGCAATATCCAGAATAAAAATGTTTTTGTTCAATTGCTCACTGGCGCTGCCCTATTCAACAGGATCGAAGTCGGGGCTTATACCTAACGCATGGATCATTCTATGAATGGGCAGTGAGCAGAATTATGGCAACTATAGAGGTATGCAACTTATTAGTACAGTAGACTAGAGTACACTAGAGACAGCGGCAGATGATTTTTATCGGCTAGTTTTGACTTCGTATTTACTCACATGCGATGCCATATGAAGCCATACTATAATAGGTCGACAATTTAACTTGTAGATCACCTGCGGTAGGTGAGGTAGGCTGGAGGGTGAGTTTTCGTGAATTATCGCGGGGATGCGGTACGCGGGGCAGTGAGCATTTTCTTCCGCAAAACGTCACTTGATGACGTTCCTCGGAAAAAGAATGCACATGAGACTATGCCTGGGCTTGTTCCAATATCCCGAGGCAACATTTTTCTTCGTATTTGTTTTGTGGCTCACTGTGGTCGCCGACACATCTCCAAAGAAACTTGTCGACCTATACCCGTTGTTGTTGATAGCAGATGTGCATTATTTAGATACCGCTGATATCTACTCACTTTATCGCCTTTTCGACTGTTTCGAGCAATTTCTTACGGTCTTTCGACGGTAGCAACCGCAGCCCAGCCGTTGCTCGTAACATTATTGAAGTATTCCGTGGGATTCTGAAGGGGGCTTCTTCTATGGCAGACTTTATCAGATCCACTGCGTGCTGTCCCCCCTTGGACATAGTCAAGTAATATATCAAAAATAATAGTAAGTACACTGGTCGGCGGTTAATACTACACTTTCGTATTTACTCAAACGCGTGCGACAGAGACGAGGCTCTACGAAGCCGAACTAGCCGACGTGCATTATTTTACAGCCGATCCATATGTACAAGATAAAAACTACAAAAGCACCTTTTGCAACATAGAATTCTCTATCGACTGGCGTATAAAATAAATTATTGTTCAGTAGTCATGGCTTACATCGCTGTGCGTTAAGAAAATGAAGACTCTGCGTGTATTCTTGGAGTTTCACGCCAAGACCGCGCGGGAAATAAACTCACCGCCAACATTGAAACCAACAGTCGACAAGTAGTAGTTACGGCGGACCACGAGGCTCAACAGCTGTTACCACCAGAATGATGATGATGAGTCATCAACTTAGAGCACATCTACGTAATTCGCAAACATGGCGGCGATAAACGTGCAAAGGTAATAACAACGTCCGGCATTGTCGGCAACAAATGCCAATAATTTTTTCTAGTGTTATTTCAGCCGCACTCAATTATTGTACCATAGTGCATCCTGTTCTTGAAAATGTTTTATCATAGCTGGGCCATTGTTGCCACACATTGCAGTAAAATTATTGCCCGTTTAGAACCTATTATTATACTGTGGAGAAATGATAATATCCCGAATATAACATGTCGCATAACATTCGACAACATTAGAATTAGAGATTTACACCACAAGAGTTGCAACAATGGGAGCTTGGGGACTGAGTGCTGTTCAGTTTTCGATATTGCATTGCCGTTTCACGATACTGTTATTAAAACTTTGTTTTAGCCAAATTTAAAATAACTTACGTAATAAAACTTACTTTTTCAGGATTAGAAGCGTGGGCCGATAGTCCTCCTGCTCTTAAAGCTTTATAATGTTCTCTAACCAATTTCACATCTGTCATATCGAACTCTGAAAAAATATATAAGTTTTTGTTATATGGGAAGTGGCTATTATTACTAATTCTGCCAACTTCAAACAAACCGATCAAATAAGTTCTCGAATGAAAAATATTTTTTCATAACAAGCTCTTATCGTGCGGTATGGTACCTACTCATCAAGACCACTCCAAAAAGACCTAAGGTACCATATTAATGCATTGTCATCTAAGTTACATACTAGGTATCGGAAATTTAAGCTCAATTGAAAACCGGAAAGTGGGTCAAATTAGGCTTGCAAGATTTGCCAGGAACATACACAGTATCATTGCAAGTTAAATAATAAATAAATAAATAATCGTGGACAAATTCACACAGCGCCATCTAGCTCCAAACTAAGCAAAGCTTGTGCTATGGGTGCTAGATTACTGATATACTACTTAAATACTTTTTAAATACATACTTATTATACATAGAACACCCAGACCCGTAACAGAAATTAAAATTCATCATTACAATTTCTGCACGGCCGGGAATCGAACCCGGGACCTCTTGCGTGGCAGCCCGGCATGTTGACCATTGAGCCACTCAGGTCGAAGTTAAATAAAAGCTTGTAATAAAATGGAGAGTGTGTGTTTGGCTGTGTTTATGTTTTACTTACTCGTTCGTTGTTCCCTCATAACTACTAAACGGATGAACCGATTTTTTGTGAGTTCTATGTGTGAATTCTAAAAATATATGCCACCCATCTTGGCTATCTATCTTGGCGCACGAGGGCCTGAGGTCCGCCTTGACAAATTGATAATTTCTTTTTATTTTTTTTTATGATTTAGGATTAAAATATGTCACTATTACACAGTGTAATTTCTTTGAAAAAGTGGTAATAGTCGAGTAAAATCCCCAAACATAAAAATTTGTAACACCTGCTGCTAGTTTTTAGGGTCTCTAGTAGTTCAATGTCGGAAAGAAACCCTAACATCAAACTCGGACCTACCTGGTGCCAAGGGTAAACTTTCGTAATCATAGGTTCTGTGTCGTGGTTCGTCAGAATAACCCCGTGCTATTTCCGAGATTGCATTTGGGGGAAATTAAAGAAATTATAACATAGTTTACTAATCCATAGATTAAGACTTACCTACAAAATATGGACCGTTTATGTACATTCATTTAAATATGTAATTTTATAAGAATAAAAGTTATTTTGTTATTATTACAAAAGTGTAAGTATAATAAGACAATAAAAAAATCTGTATGGCAACTTATGACAGGTTTTTTAAGAGTAATAGAACGTGTTACGTAGGACTACAACATGCAGAGACACCGCGCAACCCGATGAAACGCTTTCGCGGCCCGTGGAGAGCCACTCTTGTTACTCACATCGTACAGTTGTCACCTACTTTTAGTTTAATTACAATTAAGTTTTGATTTGAATTCTTTTATCAAATAAATTAATTTAAATAAATTTGGGGTTTTTTTACGTCCTACGCTGTAGCCGGTCATAATTGGCGCAGTCGGTAGGATACTCGCGAAGCGGTCCGCGAAACGCGTCAAGATTTCCTGAAAATCTCGCGAACGCATCTCCCGAGGGATATTCGCCCTGAGTATCCGAATCTACACACCGAGCTGCAGAAGGAGTATCCAGACATCGATACTGTGAAAAAGGCCGAGATGAAATTTGTGTAAGTACATTAAAATCTTTTAGTGTCTTGCTATCCCTTCCTATAAGTAGAAGTAGTTTAAATCTACAAAATTTTCCATCCCAGAGAATCGAGGACCCCTAGGTTAGGTAGCAATAGGATAAATATTCTATTAGACGCTAATAGAGAGCTAGATTTTGAGAGTACTTTTAACTCAGAACAATATGAACCCTCCAAAATGACAGATATAGATTCAATCCTTAAAACCTTACGATTGGTTCCGGAATTTGGCGGAAACGTAAATGTCTTGACTAGATTTGTCACCTTATGTGACCAGTTGGTGTCCGAATTCATAGAAGCTAACCCCGGGGACCAATTAACCAAACTTGCGCTGCTTAATGGTATTCTCAATAAAATTACGGGTTCAGCAGCCCGCTTAATAAATGCTAATGGTATCCCATGTGATTGGCAAGGTATCCGTAATGCACTTGTTAACCATTTTTCTGATCAACGCAACGAGACCACCCTCTATAACGATTTAGCCCTTCTGGCCCAAGGTTTAAGTACACCTCAAGAGTATTACGAGAAATGTCAAAATATATTCAGCACTATAATGACTTATGTCTCGCTTCACGAGTCACTCCAGTCAACTATAGATGCTAAACGGGATTTATATAAGAAATTGACGACCTTACAAGCTTACATACGTGGCCTTAGGGACCCCTTAGGATCGCGTATTCGTTGCATGCGCCCGGAATCGATTGAAAAAGCCCTTGAGTTTGTTCACGAAGAACAAAATACATTATACCTACAACACAGGAACGAAAACCTGTCTGATACTAGGAAATGGCAACCTCAACTAGGAACCAACCAACCGAAACCTCAACCTGCACAGTTGCAGCCATTTAACTTCCCACAAGGTAGGGCAAACGCATTCAATATGCCTGGACCTTCAAGACCTCAATTCACCCAAGGTACTCCACAATGGAAGCCTAATTATAATCAAATGAATCAAATGGGTCCATCTCGCACACAGCAGATGTTCAGATCTTTACCTACCAACTATAATCCGAATAATACATTTAAAATGCCTCCAACCCCATGGCGCAAGTAGGCATGCCACAGCAACATGCACGACCAATGAGTGGTGTAAGCCATTTCTCCCCTAAAGTCCTGCCACCTTCATTCGCTACCGGACACGATTGGAGAAAATTCGGGAATCCCGCACCTACTAACTACTTTAAAACTAAGGAAATTAATTTTAATGACTGTTACATCATGAGGAATACCCCAATTATGATGCATATGATTACATCAGCATCCACAGATGTATTATCAGAATGAGGAACCTACCTTTTATAATATAAGTACAGAGGATAATCAGTCTCCTCAAACTAAGGCCTTGTCCCAGGTTGATAACCAGGATTTTCGGACTCCTGCGGAGTCCGACAAGCAAAAATAGAAATAAATTTGTAAACGCAACAGCAGCTACCATTCATACAAATCTCAGACCCCCCGCTTAAATTATTAATATATACAGGAGCTAATCAATCCTTCATTAGCCCAGAGGCAGTGCAAGCACATTTTAAACATGTTCCCTTAACCTATAGTCCTTTTGAGGTTTGTAATGTACACGCCGTTAGTCGTAGTGATTACTCAATTACTTTACCCGGTTTTCCAGAATTTCAGGATAATAATGCTGTTACATTTGACGTCTACAAATTTCATGAATATTTTGATGGGCTAATAGGTTCTGATTTATTAGAGAAATGGGAAGCCACTATTGATTTTAAGAATAAGGTACTAGCCATTTGAATGATGAGGAGCGAATAAATTTAGAGGTGTTATGTGCTAAATATGCTGATGTTTTTTATTTAGACGGAGAGAATTTAACTTTCACCAATATAATCAAATATTATATTAAGACTACAGACGAAATGCCCGTGTACACCAATACTTATCGTTACCCTTTTATTCATAGGCAGGAGGTACCGGTCCAAATTAATAAAATGTTGGAACAGGGTATCATCCGTCCTTCCGACTCCGCTTGGAGCTCACTCATTTGGGTAGTCCCAAAGAAAGCTGATGCATCCGGCAAGGTTAAATGGCATCTAGTGGTGGACTTCAGGAAACTGAATGAAAAAACACTAGATGACAAGTACCCTATACCCAACATTACCGATGTTTTGGACAAGTTAGGCAACTGCCAGTATTTCACAACTCTTGACTTGGCCAGTGGATTCTACCAAGTTGAAATGAATCCTACAGACATAGCAAAAACAGCCTTCAACGTAGAACATGGTCATTTTGAGTTTTTGCGGATGCCCATGGGCCTCAAGAATAGTCCATCTACTTTTCAGAGGGTCATGGACAATGTGCTTAGAGATTTACAGAATACCGTGTGTCTCGTGTATTTGGACGACATCATAGTCTTTAGCACATCTCTTCAAGAACATATGAACAATCTTGGAAAGGTGTTCCAGAGACTTAAGGAGTCTAACTTCAAGATCCAAATGGACAAGTCAGAGTTTCTTAAATTAGAGACCGCCTATTTGGGTCACGTAATAACAAAATATAGTACCAAACCTAACCCGGATAAAATATCGGCTATCCAAAAGTATCCTATCCCGAAGACTCCCACAGAAATTAAAGTTTTTAGGATTATTAGGGTACTATAGAAAGTTTATCCCTGACTTTGCTAGAATTACAAAACCGGTGACGCAATGTCTTAAAAAGGACACAGGACTACTGTTTCGAGAAATGTAAAACTTTATTAACCAACGATCCTATTTTACAATATCCCGACTTTAACAAGGAATTCTTAGTAACGACGGACGCCTCTAATGTAGCTATAGGCGCCGTCTTATCTCAAGGTCCCGTTGGTTCCGACAAACCAGTATGTTTCGCTTCCCGTACTCTAAATAGCAGTGAAACTAATTACAGTAAAATCGAGAAGGAGCTACTGGCCATAGTCTGGGCAACTAAATATTTTAGGCCGTACTTGTTTGGTCGCAAATTCTAAATTTTAACTGACCACAAACCCCTTCAATGGGTTTTGAATCTTAAAGAGCCAAACTCGAGTTTAACAAGATGGAAGCTCAAGCTTAGTGAATATGACTATACTGTCGTATACAAGTCGGGCAAAGCTAATGCAAATGCTGATGCTCTATCTCGAGTACAGATTCATAACGAAGAGCTTAACTCTATTATAGACGAACTTTGTTTCGTTCTCCAAAATCCTTCCGAAACTCCTCCATCCTTACATGAGTCATCCACAGCAACAGCTCACACAAACCTTGAGGATCCAATCCTTGAAATACCTATAACGGATTATCCCCTGAATAAATTTTACAAACAAGTTATCATTACCGTAGTTGGCGACATAAAGGGTAAAACGACTGTATCCAAACCTTTCGAAGCACATACTAGGACATGCATACAGGTTTCAAAATCCAATTTAGAGGAGATGTAGTTAACGCTGTTAAGGAATACGTTAACCCAAAAGTAAGAACCGGATTATTAATTAATCCACCGCTCGAAATGTATTCAATCATACCCATACTACAAGATAAGTTTAAAAGTTCGTCCATGAATATATCTTTAGCGAAATTTGAATTAGAGAATGTTAAGGATTATCTAAAGCAACAAAGTGTCATTCGTAATTACCACGAAGGTAAAACTAATCATCGTGGAATTAAGGAATGCTTCCTATCGCTGTCTCGAAAATACTTTTGGCCAAAGATGAAAGAGCAGATAACAAAGTACATTAACGAATGCACTATCTGCGGGCAGGCAAAGTACGATCGAAATCCTATTAAACAAAAGTATCAAATTGTAGCACCCCCTTCTAAACCCTTCGAAATTGTTCACCTCGACTTATTCAGCGTTGAGACTGAAAAGTACTTAACTAGAATTGATTCCTTCTCTAAGTATGCCCAAGCATACCATTTACGGGATTCGACGGCACTTAGTGTCGTACAAGCTCTCCTTACTTTTAGCACTCACCACGGAATCCCTATGACCATAGTTACAGATCGCGGCCCTGAATTTAATAATCAGTTATTCATGGAATTCATTAGATTACATAAGGTGCAGCATCATAAAACCCTGGCTTATGCTCCAAATGAAAATGGAATGGTAGAACGCTTACATTCAACATTATTAGAACATTTACGTATTCTAAAACTTAACCATAAAGGCGAATCTGCCATAAACTTAATGCCCTATGCTATTCTGGGCTACAACAGTTCCAAACACAGCTTCACCAAATGTAGACCGATAGATATCATTACTGGCCACCTAGACACACGCGATCCATTAGATATTAATCTGTCCGAAAATTCCCTTCAGCATTATATACAAGATCATCGCAATAGAATGATAAAGGTTTATGATTTATTAAACGAAACATCTCTTCATCAGCGCACGGAATTAATAGAAAGAGCCAATAAGGATAGGCAATCCGAGATAAACTATTCTCCCGAACAATGCGTCTATACCCGCAACCCTATGGCTAACCGACAAAAACTTGCTCCACGATACTGTCAAGACACAGTTCTTGCAGATCTTCCTATACACATCTATACTAAGAGAAAACGCGGATCCGTCGCCAAGTCACGATTAAAGAGAACACCTAACGATTCCAACTTGTTTCAGAATACCGCTTCTACTGATAACCCTGGCAAGAAATAATACTCAGCGACTTAAACCATGGACCCGGCATACTACCCTTTAAATTAAAGCCAACAAAAATAGTTTCTCACTATCATTCCTTTCTTCAAACCATTAATTTAGAGGATATTAGAAGCAATAGCGATATAGTTAAAGGTCAACTAGATAATCTCGCACCCCAGAGTCATTATATAAGCCCCATGTAAATCACTTACGTATCGAGATAGATCAATCATCTAACCAGCTGCAGGCTCTTGAGTTAAATCGCGCTATGAGGGGTCTTTTTGACGGTTTAGGTACGGTTATCAAAAGTATTTCTGGAAACCTAGATTATACTGATGCTGAGCGTTATGACGAAGCTATTAAGCAATTACAAATTAACGAAGATAAAATTGTAGCTGAGATTAATCACCGTGTTAGCCTTACCAATCATTGGATGTCACAGAATTCAGACTTAATTACCAAGTTAGTACAAAATCAAAATAAAATTGAGACTACTATTAATACCATAATGGAAAGTGACGCTAGAGCACGAAACCGATATAGTCAAGTGTTTCCATTTACTACAATACCTTTTTATCTTATCGGATAATATTGAAGATATATCCGAGGAGTTGCAGAGATTAGGAAACTTATTAGCTTTAATACGCGCAAAAAGTGCACATCAATCGCTATTCGGGCGAGATACATTTATTGAAATAATAGATAAGCTAAATACATTATACAGCAAAGAGGAGTTACTTAATATTAGTTTTAGAGAGTACTTAGATATAGTTAAAGTAGGCTATTATTTTAGTAGAAATAATTTAGTACTAGTAGTAAAGTTCCCGATCGTATATCCCGTAACCTATGATTTGTATAAACTCACCATAATCCCTAACGTAGATAACCAGGTACTTATTCCACCCTATCCCTTCCTGGCAATTCACGACAAAGATTTTATGTACATGGAGGCTGAATGCCCGAAGTTAAGTCTGTGGTACCTGTGTGAAGACAAGCCGAACTACCACTACCGGGAACAAGCGGATTGCATACACCAGCTCATCACCACACAACGTGTCGACCGATCCTGTCAACGAACTGCTGTGACCCTCAAATCGGAAGCTGTAGACCAACTTGACGACAAACACTATGTTGTAAGCTTTCCTAAGCCCACGATAGTTCGGTTATCCTGCGAGCAAAACCAGTATAATATAATGAAGGGAAGCTACCTAGCTATAATACCCAAAGAATGTCAGCTTCAAACTAGTTTATTTACTATAATTAATAACAATGATCGCACCAAAGGACAAGTTCTTAAGATAACTGATGTCCCGAATATCGAGGAAGAACATCAAGCAATAAGTAGGAAGATTAAGCTCAATTCAATAAACTTACAAAGTCTACATAAAAGTAACGCTGAAATATCTATGGAAACACCATTAACCATAGATAAGACTCCGATTAGCAGCGTATATCACACCACCATACCGTTGTACGTCATCATATTCGGTGCAGTTGCACTTATTACTGCGCTTGCACTTCGTCGTTACATCCAGGCAAGGAGACTTCAAGAAAATGAAAATGAAACGAAGCAAATCTCTATGCCAGAACACCCTTATGCGGAAGTCCAGGTCAAACCGGACCCTTGCCCTTCAAGAAATCCATCAGCTTTATTCTCACCCTTTTCTTCGAATAAGCGCTGATCTTCAGGAGGGAGGTGTTACGTACGACTAGAACATGCAGAGCCCTGACGTAGCAGCCATAGAAACAGGCACGAGGCAAATATGCTGACACCGCGCAACCCGATGAAACGCTGCCGCGGCCCGTGGAAAGACACTCTTGTTACTCACATCGTACAGTTGTCACCTACTTTTATTAATTACAATTAAGTTTTGATTTGAATTCTTTTATCAAATAAATAATTTTAAATAAATTTGGGTTTTTTTTACGTCCTACGCTGTAGCCGGTCATAATTAACGTCATTCATAAAAGTCATAACAAACAATTTGATTTCTGTAGGATTGTTTATTTTTGTGAGTTATGAAAAATATTATTAAATAATGGGCAAAACAGTTAAAAAGGAAGTGAGAGTGATTATTTTCAGCATGATTAATAATTTAGTGAAACTAAAAGTACAAGTTAAAGCCAAATATCTAAATGTTTACAACAAGGACTGACAAGGACAGATTATCCCCAGATTATTGCCACATCCACATTTTATCATTTCTACTACTGTCAGTCGATTCGGACTTAGCGTGGTCCTATTATAGGCGAGAAATTTCACATCGCGTTTTTATATGATCACAAATTTTAGTCCAAAGCATCAAGTCGCAGTTGTCTTACCGCATAGGTTAACCAATGAAGAATATGATATACTCCTTCTTCACCGGGCACTATTACATTTTGACACTGATTCATAGCCAACATTTGCGTGTCATGATTGCTCTAAAACTGGGGGTATGTGCAGCGTACAGCCACCGGCCGTACCTAGATCTTGAAGATATTTTTCGATCACTATGGTTCTGCCATGTAAATTAACATCCGTTTGCAATACTCACTGTTACGCTTGAATTCGAAAATGTGCACACGACACCCCGTAGAACCAGCGTCGAAGACAATATAATAAAGTCTTGGACCTGCGTAAGTCAATACGTCGATGATTTCGTTTATCGGAGCCGCAGCATGACCTGTCAACAATATCTTAGAATTTAGACGCGCTGGCAATAATTTGGCGATGGTGTCGATCGTAGTCAGTAATCAGAGTCATCGCATAACGTATGAACAGCTGAAACCCTACGAACGCGAACAGTATTATTGCCAATTATAAATTGTATAATATATTGTAAAATTGCTTTTGTTTCACGGATGTGACCGTTCGGTTGCTATTATAGTGCGAAATGTGATAATTATAGGGAAGTTGACATCATCATCATCATCATCATCTTGGCGTTAATGTCCCGGTTGTGCTCTCGAGAACGAGGGCCCGGGGTCCGCCTTGACCATGATCCAGGATTTGGCAGATCAGGTAATTACAGTGGAGCGACTGCCATCTGACCTCCATGACCCTGCTACCAGGGGAACCTGACCAGATTGGATCATGGTTACACATCCAGTCGCCTGAATGTGCAGGTTTCATCACGATGTTTTCCCTCACCGTAAGAGCATCGGTTAGTATTCAACTAATGTACATAACTCAGAAAACAGTCATTGGTACATGGCCGGAGCGGGATTTGAACCCGGGACCTCTGGCTTACGAGTCGGATCTGTAACCGCTCGGCCACCGACGCTCTGCTCGGCCACCGACGCTCTATTATAGGAAAGTGGACATTCACGGGAAATGGGCGTTCGCTTCAAAATTGGTTGAGCATTTAACGCTAAAATGATGTGTCCAGGAATTGACTCGTATTCCTATTTGCTAATAATTGCTATTCGATACTTTAAGATAACACAACATAAGAGTGACAGTTCGTTCTGACACTGGATGGCTACTCACCTGCCGGTACTCTATATTTATTTATTATCATTTGGGATAATTTAACAGTTAGAAGGTGTTGATTTATTAACTAAAAACTATGCATTACAATAGATTTAACCCTGCAACCAGCACGACTATCCACATATTATTTTAAATATTAAATAAGCATCTAAAATCTACGTATGACAGAGTGGAACCTACATAGACTTCAAAAAATATATAAATGTAATTTACTTAACTTAGGTATTTGTACATACTCTGCTTAATGGGCTAGTTATTGTATTCTACTTATTTGCTTATTTAAAACTTGTTAAACGTAAATTCTCTCCCTGCAAAGGATTCTCTCCCTACAAAGGAAAGATACTTATCAATCACGAACTAAATGCTTATTCAATGCAACTTTGCCCTCATGGTTCCAGCAGGCACTAAAAAAAATCGAACTAACTTCGTTCCAAAAATTAAATTAAAGTTTTACACCCCACCACAAAACCGAATTATAAATTTTCCATGACCATTTTTCCTGTAACAATATTAGAGTACTGCTACATTAAACTGTAGGTCTTGTCATTTCGGCAAAGCGTTGACAGCATGCCTGAACATGGAATCACTTTGAAAATCTGCCTTTGTTCTCATTGAGTCACACCCTGTGCTGTAATAGGTATCATACTGTTACCCAACGGGAAAAAAGTCCATATAAGACTATTTTCCATTTTAACAAATGCAATACACTAATAACATTGTTAAATTTAAAAGCTTAGACTAATAGTAGGTAACAACGATTGTGGAAAAACGCACTCACGAACCATTATCAAAAAGGAAAATTAAAACGAAGAACAGTAACATGTTTTCTGAGCAGATTCACATCAAACCAAGGCATTATCCATGGTACGCTAACAATATTCCATTGGTATAGGCATGGATAATGGCCAATTAAATTGCGATTTTACGGCATTCATCGTTATTGTTATCTTTATCGTATGTAAGTGGACAACGGAAGTAGGTTGGGAATGGGAAATATGTTTTTTATTAACCGACAAAAAATTCCTTTATTTGTTTTAATGTGGCGTTATGTTTATTGTTGTCGCTTGGATATCTATAAGCCTGCCAGATTTTCCTGAGTCTCCGCTTTTTTGCAAGTAGTTCGAGAACAGTTGCTGGATTTTTGTTGATCGCTGGTTTGCAAGTTTGGTGTGGCTTTCCATGCTGTCGTTTGTATACATTGGTTACAGTGCTATCACTTTATATTACACAATATCACTTTCACTTTCTTCTTTTTCCTGCTGAGAAATAAAATTTCACTTATTCTACGCTTTTCTTTCTTCTGCTATGCTTTTAGCTGCTGCTATGGTTCTTTCTCCGTGTTCTTTGATCTTTCCCAAAGGTTTGATGTTCTGTCTTGATCCGAGTATTCTTTCCATGTTCTTTCCTCATTGCGAAACCAAGACAAAACCAAAGAGATTCGTATACTAGGTATAGAAACTTTATTTGTTATTTCAGTAAAAGTAACTTTATGGATAAAAACATGGACAAAACTCTCTGTTTGACACATCTAATGTCTTTTTTTATATTTCAATTTACACTGTTTGATAAATACAGATTTATTTTTAATTATAAACAGTTATTGGAATGTATATCACAAATTGTCTTCATTAATCGCAATATCAATCTCTTGAATGCTTTTCGTGGGTTACAATAAGACTACTTTAAAAAAAACTGTAAGTATATAAAATAACAATTATTTATTCAATTTGTTTTGTCTCATCAGTTTGTAGTTATAACACATGTTGATCCTCTTTATTATGTAATTACAATTGCCAGACATTGATTTAATAGGAATGCGCTATGGTTATAGAAATTTTAATTAACTTTGAAGTGTTATGTAATTTGGCGGGAACTATAGTGAAAATCTCAGTGTACTACATTATACTACTTCACTGGAAAATTTAAAGGAATAGAAAAACCAGCCAAAACTCGCATGCGAAGGGTTCTGTGCCATTGGCACCAAACCAATAATGATTAATTAGGTTAGCAACAAGATCTTGATGGGCGGATACGGCTTATACTTCACCTGTTTCTGTTTCAGCTATATAAAAGTAATAAAGAATACAGTGCAAAATTTTCACACCGTGCATTCGTCACCGCGTACAGAACTGACAGAAAGTAAAGCAAAGAAAATGTCTAGCAAGCATACAAAATAATTATTATGTTATAAACATGACCACTGTATTACTGGAAAAACTTACAAGAAGTTCATCTCTTCTCAGCAGTAAAGTGAGTTAAATCTTCGATTTTTTAGTGCTCAAAGTTACATCAATTATTTTATTTACATTATTTGAGCTTTCCCTCAAGATTTCATAAGTTTCCAAGGTTTCTAGACAATACTTGCAAGTAGATAATCGAATAATAATAGGTACCTATATAGGTACTTATAAAATAGTTTATCTTGACTATCAACGCTCAGCAATAGAAATTCATTTTATAACGTAAGCATCTGCTAAGAAAGGACTTTTGGGAATTTTAATTTGGGACAGATAGTTTTAATCTTAAGCCACGGTGTGTGATTCTACGGACGGACGCGGACCGCCGTGGTAAGAGTGTCGTCTGTGGAGACACGTCCGTTGCGGTGCGGGCGCGGTGCGTAACCGTGTGTGTGAAAATCCGCAGAATCATGTACCGTGGAAGTCAGGCTTTAAAGGTACGATTATTATGTAAAGTAACATTTGGGAGCTGAACCTTGAAATCTACATAAGTCAATCACTGGTGGACAATTAGATTATCATAAGATACGTGGAATATCTCGATACCTGAAATTTATTTTAAATTAAAATGGCTGTCAAATAGGCCACTAATGTTAAAACCCTAATTACATGTCTTAAGCAAGCTGGCTGAGAATGTGAAAAAATTACATTTTTTTTAATTATAACCAAAAATGCAAATATAACATTATAATCCCTTTTTTAAGGATCATCTTTTAGACGCAACCGCCAAATGGGATAGTTTAAAAACGTATGTGTTGCTGGCTTTTTCATTGTCAGCATGTAATTTAAACTATGATACTTATTCGCAACTTGTTACGCCGGGTGAGTATTGTTTATTTTGTTTTATTTAGGTACTACAAATTTACTGAAATCCATCCCTATCAAATGCAAGACGGTCATATACAAGAGCTTATTAAGGTCTGTGTTACTTTCTGGATGTGAGACTTGACCGGCGTTGACAAAGCACGTGCGAAACCTACGCCAACGAAATAAAAATGGATTTATTTATTTATTTATTATCCAAATGCTTCCAGACTTACAGTTGAATTGAAACCAAAACGTCTGGAGAGCCACTACACTATTACATTTAGGTACTTCTCTCAATATGCATTTAATAACAGTAAAACTTATTTAATATTACAGTAACTTAACCAATAAGTGCATATTTTTATAGTGCCAAAGGGATCAACCTCAAAACGGCCAGTTATCAATTGGTTTAGAAGTGTGAGTGCGTGCGATGTGGGAGCATACCTGGTCGTGTCGGTACGCGCTAAAGACGATACAAACAGCTGGTGCCTGCGTCCCTCTCGCGTATTTCGCGTATAATTTTTGGCACATAAAATGAGCATGAAAATAAAGCGCTTGGGTTATCTAGTTTGCCTTTCAAAACGAGGAAGTAGCGCAATACCAGTGCGAGTTAACCTCTCAGCTCCAACGTGTCAATACCTACCATACCTGATACAAAAAGTGATGGATATAAGTAGGAATAATATCCATATATTTTCTTGTACAGATAGCGCCCAAACTTTTTTGGACCCGTTCTATCATGACTCTATACTTGATTTCTTGAGGATCCCATACCAGCGAATTGAATTCAAGTTTACTTCTTACAAATGAACAGAAGTAAAATTGTTTCCTTATAATCGAATCTAGCCGTTTGTCACATAACAAATCCTAAAGACTTAAATGCTCTTTTGCACATTTCTGTGATATGATAGTTAAATGTTTATTCAACATCAAGAAATTCTCTAATATTGTATACGCGCTCAAGCGGTGTTCCAGCCATTTCATACGTATATTCCACAGGTGCACGTGCGCGAGTGAAGGTTATAGTTTTACATTTCGAAATATTGAACTAGAGTTGGTTTTGCCTGCTCCACTGAACGACATTATCAATGTCGCGTTGAAGTGCTTCACAGTCCTTAACCGTATCTACACCCAAGAACTGTTTCAAGATGTGCGGCGTTACTCGACTTGACCGAGTCTGAACGAGCGCATCCGCAGCATCCTTGGTGTGAGAGGCTCGCCTACGCTAGTTTGTTCACGTGTTGAAAGAGGTTTAGTGAGCGGACCAATAATGACTGACAACGAATGAAAGACTTGCAACGCGAGGATGCAAACCCGCCTTAGAGAAAAATTAGTTGGAATGCGACCTTGGCAGTAGCCGGGATTAACGCTGATTCAAGATGATGCGATGTGATTCTGTAAGGTGGAGGTACTTCTCAAGTCGGGCGGCTCCAATTTGAACGGGATTTATCTACCTAGCTGCGCCCTACCTCTATTGATAACTAGACTTTTAAACTAAACTGTTTGTTAGATCTTGTGTTAAAATGAAAATGATATTTAATTATAAAGAAAAATGGCTCTGAAATCCCGGCGCTCAGCCTTATTGATTACACACTCTTGTTTTTATTAGGCCAAGGTTATACTATCAAGGCGACGGCCAATGTATGACCGTGACCGCACTGCAGAGCCAGTTGCGCTGGTACTAATTATCTTGTCTGTCATCGCGTCGCAGTCGCCTTAGCAGTGCGGTTTGCTTTGTCGCAACTCGCAAGCTTAATCACAGCTAAATGAATACAAGGATCTGATTGCAGATTGTATAATACATACAGACTAAAAGCTAGTATATTACGAGTTGGCGCCAGACTTAAGTTGATCAAATTATTGCAGGCAAAAAATATTATTAGCTTAATAAATGTATATTGAAAGCTCCACAAACCACAATATTTTTATTGCTACATTAATTTTTTTTTGTTACGGAGTTTATAGCTGACTATTTAGATGCCAGAAAGTTTTCCATTGAATTAATCAAAGAATAGCTGTTTACATTAAGTTTTTTCTTTGTTTCAGTTATATTTATTGAAATGTTTGGTATTCAACTGACTATTGGTTCAAGTTATGCATTTATGGACTTTTTTATTAGACAATATACGGGACTATTGGATTTCAATGCAACTTTAAATCCTATTTTACGGAGCATCAATTATGCGATTATTTTACAAAATTGCTTTTGGTTGATAGTTGTAAGTGAAATATAATTTTAATCTTCTACTAATATTACAATTGCTGTTTCACCGTTCATATACCAGTTGTATGGAATCGAAATTCCGGCCCAAACTTTCTCGCTGTGGCGTAAACGGCCTTTTCAGTCGGATATATACCTTAGGAACTCTAGACCTCCTCCATTCATGCCCTAGATGTGCCCAAACAGATTCCACCCAGAAAATTCCACAGAGGGACACCCAAGGTCACCAAATTGTCTCGATTGTATGAAAATTGCCCACTTATCCGTTGTTTTTACAATAGGGTTTATTATCTCATTTAAACTGAACCACCAGAATTTTATCAGTGCTTGCACGTTTGCTTCTATAATATAAACAAAAAATTAAACCTTATGCGCCAGTGTAATCTTACATCTAAAACGCAAAACGCGATGTAAAGCTGCATTTTTTGTATGTTATTTGGACCCCTTAGGAGAGTATGGGATATTTTGCAAGCAAAAAATATTTTGACCTATAAATCGTAAAGTATGCGTTTTACGATCAACAAAACTTACTTCTTTAATTTTGCAAGTATTGTAGCTCAAAAATAGCTCTATTTACCGTAAACCAACCACGACTCTATAAAGATTTTATTTTTTGTGAAAATTTAAAATTTAATGTTTCAAGCTTTAAACTAAGGTGACCGTTTCGTACAGTAAATTCAGCACCGCGACGAGCTCGCCACTGGTTAGCTGTGCCTTCTAATAGCGATTTTAGCGGTGAAGCAAGGTTGACCAATATCTCCCGCTGGACCCTGACACTGGTAGAACAGTTCTCTTAATTTCTGTTATTATAGGACTAGCGATTTTAAAATGGACCATCTTTGAACAGTCATAACTTTGTTACTATACATTTTTTAGAGATGCAGCTTTAAACCGCGTTTAGCGTTTCAGGGGATATTTTTTGTAAGATTTTGCCTGGCGTATTATTCCTTTATCGTTTGTCCATTTTCAGTATTCAGTCGAGACAACGGAGTCGTTAAAAACCACAGTTATAGTACTAAAATCAAAAATACCAGACTGGTATCATTGTCCGCCTGGTGTCAGTAAATGTAAGAATATATGGGATTTATTCGGCACATGTAGAAAATTTAACGTAACTAACATTTCTGATACTTCCATGCATTACTATTACATGTAAGTAACTAAAAGATGATTTTAAATTTTTTGTTCTTTACTGGATTCATCAAAATCTACACGTCATGTTTAGAATTATGAGAATGAAATAGGTACTCTATGATCAGTTGGTTCCTTTTCTCCATTTATCTCTCCGCTGTCATCTCCACGCTCACCTGTCACTCACTGAAATCCCTCATCACACAATCCATCCATCTATTCCTTGGTCTTCCTCTTTATATCTATATTCATATTCAATACCCAATTACATTCATTGTTTTATCAAATTATCATATTGAATTACCTATGATATTTTGATGGCATGGTTTAGTGAAATATATACTTTGTGATACAGGTCAGAAATTCAAGAAAACAAACAACAAACAGAACGGCTCGTCCTTTTGGCTATTATTTGGTTGGTTGTATTTTTCGTGTCATCCGCAGCGCCATTTACAGTAATAAAGGTAAAAATAGTATTTATACTTATAAATATTCTGGTTGTTTATAGTTCGGGAGCCGATTGGCATTGCCCTGTGACGGCATATTTCAAATATTTTGTATTGTTGTAGATATGGGTAAGGCTCTGGGTCTGCTGTCGCCTTTGTTATAAATGATCTTACCGGCAGTTTTAACTCCCAGACATTTTGAGTTTGACACCCAGGGCTCTTGTATGAGGGCGAGGTCAGCACTTTCCTCACAAAGCCGTTTTTCAATCACTGCGCTTACTGCCGCGGCGTGGTGGAGGTTAGCTTGCAAGAACCTCACCTTTTTGTCCTGAGTTGCCATTCTTGTAATTTTTAGGCCCTGACGCCGGTCCTACCTCCTCCTTTCATTGGACAAGGTCCTCTACGGCCAGTGTGGACCACGCCTCGAGCCGCTTCTCGTGCAGATCCTCTACCTCCAAGAGCACCCTGCCCCCTGACAGCTAAGTTTTGAGGGGTCATGTTCCCAGAGACTAGGGCTTCGACCCTCTTTGTTGCTCAGACGGCGTCGGTGTCGCGGTCACTAAAACCAGCGTATTCTTGGAGGGAGAGGTATCTGGTTGTACAGTCTGCTCCTGAAACCAAGTGCTCCGATGCTCTAATTCCCTTTCAGGGTCTCCACAGAGGAGTCATCTACTGCGAAGGTGGCGATAATGCCGCCCTCCTCTTTCCTACTGAGGAGAACGTTCCAGAGATCAGTGTTGAGGCCCTTGTTCTGAGTTCCCAGTAAGCTTGCTGGCTTACCGCCTCGACCAAGGACTAGGCGTCACTGTTGGGAATGAAGGTGGTGTCTGCCGCTAACCGATAGTTTCTTCTGTCCAGGGTTTTAAATCGGGTACCACCTTCGTAAGCTAGTCCTTGCTGGCTTCATTCTCACACACCAGGATCCATCCCGGGTTATGTGAGAAATAAAATTGGCCTCGGATTCGAACTTTGGAAGAGCCCGCCACTTCACTGAAGGTCAGTTTTACCCTACTCTCAGTGTGTTCTTCTTCAGCTGAGGCCTTCTTCAGGTGGTCCTTTGGCGACTCCTTCTTTGAGTGAGTGCATTTTAACGCCTTTGAATCAGGGAATACCTGACGAATATCCTTGCAAGGTTATTGGCAGAGGACGAGCGCCTTATAGACATTTACGTCTGCGGTCCTCAACCTTTTAAAGCGCTTACGCGCTGCACCTGAGAGCTTTTTACAGCCCCCTGGTGTGATACGATCAGAGGTTGTGTTCCCTGTTGGGTTTGGTACATAACTGCCACCATCCCCGCTAGGGTTCTCCCTCACGGACGCATCATCTTCTCTGGGTGGTTAGGAGGCGAAGAATGCTCTCTTCCACAGGATCAATCTCCACCATTTCCATGGCAGAGAAAGCGGAGTGAGTGTTTGAAACTATTTTATTATTTAAGGTATCCATGCACGTTTTACGAGTAGCTAGAGAAAAATAGGTATACTTAGGCAAAGCCTAGCATGCCGGAGTGCGGACATATATATATATATATATATATATATATATATATATATACCCCCCGAGGTGCCCAATTATCGGAGGAGGTGCACCGTTAAAGCCTCCTTCACGCAAGTAAGCTGTGCCCTCAGCAGGGCCCGTTTAACACATTTGCTTGGGAATAATCTCCGCTAGCAAACGTAGCACAATACACTAGTACTGGAGTATAATAGTGCTCTGTGCCGTAGGATAGTTACTAGTCGGTCAGCAGGAACTTCCAAGGAATTTCCCAACTGGACTGCAAACAAATAGGTAGACTGATAGCGCGCTCCTATTTGAACTCGTATATATCTGTGTAAGTACATAATTTAGAAGGAAGTTTTAGTAAAAAAATTATAGGCTCATAAAAGAATTTTAAAAGTTATGATTAACATGTTATATATTTCCAAGTTTATTATTTTGACAAATATGAATTATTATGATTCTACTATGCGAAAGAACGTTATGAAAAGTGAGACGGATTTTCAATTGTGATATCTTAATTTTATGCGTTTTAGCATAGCCTCCTTCATATTACAGGAGGCTATGGTTTTAGTCAACTGGATGGGGCACATTGATTATCGGTAAAATTAAATATTTCAAATATTTTTTTTTTATTGTTCATTACAGTTCGTAAAGTTTACTAGTTTCATGAAAATTGTGTGCATAATTATCAACTTCGTGATTATGGTAGTCATGAAGAATCAATTATTTGGTAGAGCAGTATCAGATATAATGAGTATGAATGCACAAACGACAATGGTATGTTGTATATTTATGAGTTGTATGTATTTTAAGGATCTTTAGAGTCTATAAAAGTCGGATCATTCCCATTGTCCCCCGAATGCTAGTCCCCTTTCACTGCTGGACTCGAGCCTCCTCGATATAATATGAGCGATAATACTAAAATCTCCACGCTTGGCTGGCGGGTTGGAGATCGCAGTATGTGACAAAAATCAACAGAAAATACAACGGCTCATTTCTGTTTATCGAAATCTTTCTCGATCATATTATAATAAATAATTTTACTTGGGCAATTCACACAGCGCCATCTAGCCCCATAATATTCAAAGTTTATGTTATGGGTGCCAGAGATCAGATAAACTACTTATATACTTTTATATACATACTTATTATATATACGAGTATAACACCCAAACCCGTAACAGAAATTAAAATTAATTATTTCACTTTCTGCCCGGCCGGGAATGGAGCCTGAGACCTCTGCGTGGCAGATTAACCAACAGAACCACTCAGGTCATCAAAATTATCGTAGTAACCTTAAATTAAAGTAAATTCAAAATCCATCAGTGACATCGGCTCTGCATTTTTGTTACCTAAATGCAAGAATCGTATGGTATTCGTATGTTATGGGCTACAATTACGGCTTACCATCAGGTGGGCTGTCTGCTCATTTGTCACTGCGTCTGATGATACAAAAGAATTTTAAAAATCAATGAGTAAACTGTTTCCTATGCATAACACAGCCAAATAACAAACGACAGCTAATGTTAAGCTCGATCTGGAACTTCGGTGACCTATTAAAGCCAATGCTAGTTCTGTGTTTTATATAGCAACACCGGAAGCATAAGAAATCTGTGGCAGAGTTCAAAAGCCGCCAATAGTGTGATATAAATAATAAGGAACTCGTAGGAAAAAAAAAATTCGCCATTAGGTGCAGAATTCTCAATAGTTATATTTTATTTTTTTATTCTTATTGGAAGTAAAGTAATTTTGTAGGTAATACTTAAATTCCGCAATGTGCAAAGTACCCGGAATTCCTGATCGGCTTCACATTACGCACCATAAGTAAAACTTAAAAATGTTTTGAAATCCAATGAAATCAAATGTTTTAAAACACAATTTTGCGAGTGTTTCTGGAATTTGGAGAGGGTTTCTAGACACCAGACAGTCTGGCAACTGAACGAAGTTGCATTTCAAAGAGGATTGTCTCCATATTATTAACATATTTTTTCTTCCAGACTCAGTCCATGAATCATGTGGCTTCTATTTACTGCATAGGACTAATTGGAGTGTATGACTTTGGAACTATGACTCCATATACTACGATTGACAATGCAGTCATATTATATAGTTGCGTCTTTGCAACTTTGTCGATGATGGTATCAATAACATGTAGAATGATGTATTTAAATGCAAAACGGTGCTTCAGATTGAGTAATGTGGCAATGAAAAGATTGTACGCCATCTACGCTATCTATCCACTTACGATGGATTTCTTACATGTTCAAAAATTAGTCGCTCTGATCATGTTTGTAAATTTGACTTTAGGAAGTGTAGGACACTTGGTAAATATAGCAAATACTTTTTCAGTCCATATCACCCCATCCCACTGCTCAGCAAAGGCTTCCCATCAATTATATGCCAGTCCCAGTCGAATAAACGTAATTCATTACGCCATATTTTTTTGGGTCTGCAAACATGATTTGTTGAATGGACATGGCATCACTATTCCCCAAATTATACATCCTGCAGGTTTAGGCAGAGAGGCTAGAGTTGGACAGCTTACACAACTTACTGGACTAGTGGTTTAGTCCAGTAAGTTGTGTAAGCTTTGTAAGGCCTTCTCTAATTATTCCTCTTCTACTTTGTTTGTTTACGCCGATTGAGAGTATTTTATATACTACAGGCAAGCATTTGTCACCACATCTCAATTGGTGGTAAGTGACGACGGGGACGACGGCGTAGGATGCTTACTTTGGCTTCGAACGGCACAGATTATATTGCTCGGGGAACAGATACATATGCAAAGTGGACGGACTCCTTGGCCGTTCACATAATAAATGTAGAAGTGAAACGTTTGATGTGAATAGGTGATACATTGACCACATATTATGGGTTAAATTTCAAGCCGCGTCTAGTGCCACAAAGATGAATTGGGGGAGGAAGGTACCAGTTAATGAAGTGCCAACGCACATTCACCGAAATGTATCCTGTAAAACACCGGTAAGCAAGCGATCTGCCGTCGATGTTCTAGGCTGTGCAGCTTTGACTGACTTTACTGAAATCATTTTATTCATAGACCTCATCGGGTTCTCTCCTGAACCTGCCATTTAGTAATGCACTAGCAAATATTTTTTGTGCATACTTCTAATTACACTTTTGAATTTTAGGTATACACAACAGCTTGTACAGCGAGGATGTTAGCTTCAAATTATCGTCGAGTTAAAGAAATGTATTTATGTGGAGTTATTTGTTTCATGGGTTTCTTAACAAGCTTTTGGTTGCATTCAGACGTGAGTAATAAAATATAACTGAAGGATTTTTCATAAATCATAAAAGGCAAGTTTTACTAAGGTGGTCATCAAGCGTAGGGCCCAGCAGGTGATAAGCAACTGCTTACTATGGACGTTTGCAATGGACTTTGGTCGTTTGCAAGATCAGGGATATCACTAGCTTAATTATTTTTCAATTTTTTTTTATAAAGTTTAGTAGCTAGCTATTTGACCGCCATCTCAACTGATGGAAAGCGACGAAGGTAGAGCATGCCTGTCTACAAAAAAACTTAACGACTCGGTTAACGACGCTCAATGTATAGAACGAATATTTTATTTTATTTTCAGCATAGACCAGTATTATCTGGAGTAAAACGCAGTTCGGTGGCAATGGGTTATTTCTTAGGAGCTCTTAAATCTGCCATTGTTATGTGGGCGTATGGTGTGAAGCGTTTCTCAACTGACATCAATTTCTGGCTGGGCTTTAAACCAACTATATACTGGCGCTGCTGTTGGGTGCTGTTGCCTATTCCTCTTTGTGTGAGTCCATTTAACATGTTCACATCAGCCTAAATTAACGTTGGAATATACTATATAGGGTCTTACAATAATAAAGTAAATTCTTTGATGAGGAACTCGGTACGTCATAACAATGATAGCATCTACTAAAAATAAGTCCGTAAGTAACTTAGTTTTTTAATTAAAATACAATGTAAATTATAACACCTTACATGCTCTATTCCAAATGAATGAAAAACATGACTAAGTTACTAATTACGCAAAGTCCATCAGGTGTTTGCTCCAAACTGGCAGATCATTGACACTATTTTTTTACAAAAATTGATTCAATTTGTCATTCTCATGCCTCTTTCTCTTACAATATTTTCCAATTTTATAGTCAAACCCTATTTCATTTGTTTTGTGTTTGTGTCTTCTTACTCTTGAAATTCAGACCATTTTTTGTAAAGTGATGAAGTACGTGAGCATCTACGTTTTGTCAAAGTTAAAAGTCGAAACTATTTATCTGATTTCAATGGTCCGGCCGTTGTCGGTGGGGGGTGGGTGTGCTGCGGCCATGGGGCGGCCAACATGTCACTGTGTGTTTCCTTCCTAATTTCCTACCCCCTCCTCTTTGACGATTGAAAGAGATATGTAATATCCTACTCAATAAAGTAATTTTGGATTTTGAATTTTTTCAAAATTTCTTTTATAATAATGTCATGATTCAGGCTGATATAAATAAATAATAATTTCGTTATTAATGGCGTAACCAGTTCGAATGTAGATCTCCAGTGATGACACCGTAGCGGTCTTAGCCGGATTCTGCCTGGGTCTAAATTCCCACTCCATCCAACTGCCAATATACAGGTGACTTCAAAGTAATACCAATTGATACAGTATGCATGTGCTGATGACAAACAACTTTTTATATGGCTCATACTCTGAAAACGACAAAAAGATCAGCTGTTTTACAAAACCATTGAAACAAATTCTACCAAAATGTATGAATTAGCACTTTCTTTGTTATTTTCTGAGTTGGTGCCTTAGTAAATGTTGTTTTTTATTTCATGCACATCCATACGGTAACCCTTGGTAACATTAATTGGAAATCATCCTGTATGTGAGTACCTATAGCACTTATTATTATCTACATATTGCCTATATAAAATCTATTTATTAAATATTGAAAAACAACAACGCGACAACGACGATAATGCCGTGAGCACGTCAGTGTCTTTTCTTCAGTAGTTTCCTTATTGGCAACATGTTATCACCTTTTGGCACCACATTAACCATTGATGATGATGATGATCTTATTATATAAATAAAAGGAAATACATTTTATATTTCAGTACAGTACATACGCTTGTTTAGTTGACGTAGTAATTCGTCGTAATCAATTGAAGGGTAATCCTTTCCGAGCTTATATAGGATGGATGTCAGTTACTTTAACCGTGTTAACGCTTGTTCAAATAAAAACTATAACTAACTTTGTGTTTAAAAATGTAAGTATCTATTTGTTTATATACATGTATGGTCAGTCAAGAAAGTAGTCTATCAGTTTGAAAAAAAATTCTGTTTCATCAAAATGTTTCTGAGGTTGAGTTTAGTACATTATTTCAATAAAATTAACCGTGTTGTATACAACTTGTAGGTAGACCATATTTTTGACGGACTTACCTACATGTTTGTTAATAGCGTTCGTCCACTAAAGTATCGTTTCATTCGTTTCAATCAAAGCCCCGATGCACTGAAATGTTTTTTCTTCCATTACAAAAGACTAAGTACTTAAGAGTGATCCTCACCTGTCAGCACGGAAGTATGGCCTACGTACGGCAGCGTGCCATAGCGTGCTTCATCTTGCTGTAGAGTGCTTCCGCGTACGATCGCGTGCGGTTTTGCGTGCTATCGCTATCTACCTTGTTCTAGAAAATTACGTATTTGAGGAGGGTTCACTACGTTATAAGTTGCTAGAGACAGTTGAGACAGGCATCAGATGGTGAGCACTCATGGTGAGAGCGAACTGTTAAAAAATCGGGCCGCTGAGCGATAGAAAAGTATAAAGTATGAAATGCGATTCCATGTTGGCAGATGAGCTTAAGCGTTTCAGGTCTGGTGCGCCACTGACATTCTCAAATTTACAAGTCAACGTCTAACAAACCTACGTACCTTTCCCGACAAAATAATTTTAGATTTTCTAAGTAGGAACCATAAAGTTAATCATATTGTGGAAGAGTATAGTACCTATATGACTGAGCTAGTAGGTATATTCTAATCTAAGTACATCATTATTATTTCTGTCATTCTCTTGCATTTTGTTCATGTAATTTTAAGTAAATTATTTATTGAATAGACAAGAGAAAAATAATTGACCACAAAAAAAAAATCTATTATAGATATTTCTGCTCAAAACGTGCCCAGTCCTCAGGACTTAAGGCATAAATTTAGCCGAGAACAGTTTTTACTTAGTAGATATCCCATACAATGTTTCTCGACACAAGTGAAAATATGATATATTAATCACAAATAAAACCTACTTTCAGACAAATATTTACACGAGCTACTACTCTAGGATTTACTCCAATCTTAGCTTGTGGCCCATGCCTATCTATCCCGGGGATGTGGGCAAGAATATTTTTTATTTATTATCATCACATGACCACTTTTTGCAAGTGATAATGGAACGCAAAGTTGAGGGAAAGGCGAGGAAGGCCAAGATTTGAATATTGAAAGGACGTGAAGGAAAAAGTGAGCGCCGGGGATTATAGAGAGAAGAAGAGGTTGGCAGACAGGAGAGAAGAATGGCGATTGCTCCAACGACAAGAGTCATACTCTTAAATATATGATGATGATCATCATCACGCTAGCGGTCACTTTCCTAATCCTCCTCCTTTATTTTGCTCGGTCTACAAATCACGTCAAATCAAATTCGTTTTTACAGTTTAGGTTTTCACAAACACTTATGAACGCCCTACAATACATAAAACGAGAATGAATGATTGGCACCGCGATGTCATCGAGCGGACAACCGTTTCTTGGCCAGTAGGTAAGGCCATATAAAAAAAATAGACTCCGCAGCCAAAGATCTGGTTCTTTGTCACAACACAAACAATCTCACCAACATAAAACTTTTTAATGAGTTTAAATAAAATTATGATTCCAAAGTAATACGTGCATGAGCCACAGCAACGCATAGCCGGGTCCGATTACCCATTATTAATGAGCAGTTCTACCCACTGATAGCAGCATCAGGCCAAAATTTACCAACCAGTATTAAATTTACTAACCAGTATTAATAGGAAATATAAATTCATTTTCTTATTGATATATGGTCCAAATCATTTCGTCCAACAACGATGTTTCTAATCCATTGGTGGCATATCAGAACATACGTCATTGGACGCATACTAAACTCGAAATGAATTAGAAACAACCCGCCATGCACCTGTCCGCATACGGTTTATCGCTTGTCGCAGCAGAGGGCCTAATAGTATCTGTCTGATTCTAGGCGAGCGGCGGGTCCATAACCTCATAATGGTCACCCGAGCCATTTTTACGCAGTACGAAACAGGGCCACCGTACAGTAAATTTTAAGGAATATTGGTCAGTATATTATATCCTAAACAACCGGTCTTTTCCACTAGTGGCATGAGTTAATATATTATATTAACCAAGGGTCAGTCATAATAAGTGGCACTTAGAATAATTAATATTCTGCTTACAATGAACGCGATCTGTTTGGCAGATCTTGAATCCTTCGGTTGCAGTTGCATTGTTATAGCATCATACAATTATAACGTGTTAATATGTTCCTATTTGATCAACTTTATGGTTAAAGAACGTTTCGTTCACTAAAAACTTGTTTCAAAGGTACTACTAACTCGGGCTCGGAACCAGACCTGAACGCCGATAACAAAAATGCATTACATGCTCATTAAAATTTTGATTACAACTCATCTTAATCTAAGATCGGAATTCGAAACTTCCCTCATCCATTTGCTTCAACAGCACCATCTTCTCATCTTCATGTCGGTCACCTTTGTTCTATTCGTCAGTCTCTCAAGTAAAGTACGTTTCAATAGAATTAGACAAAACAATTCATCGCGACAACGATTATAATGAATGTAGCGTAAAAGGAACTAACATGCCGCCAATATGGAAACTTACTGAAGAATTGACGCCCCTCTGATTGTTCCGTCGACCTCATCGATCCATTGTTTTGTCTTTGCTACTGAAATACACTTTACTATAATATTTGAAATTATTTTATCGTAGCAATCTTTGATATACCTTGTTTTGTTTTGTTTTGTTTTATGATACAGAACTTGTTAGGCGCTTTTAGATGTAGCGCAAAATATGGTCCACCAGACCGTGTTACTAGAAAACGGAGAAGAAAATTCCACGAGGAACTCAATTTAGAGTTATGCGACCATGAATGCAACATGGTAGATGTAAGTGCTTTATGTTAGTTGATAAAGCTTCTGCTCTGGTAAGCTGGTGAAATTTTTTCTGTGCTGGTGAAACTTCTTGCTCCCAACAAAACACCCTAACTGGCTGTTAGGAATTTTTAATACTTAGGATTTAATATGTAGTCAATGGGGTCAATATAATAGGGTGTCCTCAGCATAATGTAGCGGGTGCCACATTCTGAAAGGGGAAGAATACTATGCTATACCATGTACTTGTTGAGTATATTTAATAATCCACGGATTTACACATTTTTAAATTTTTAAACATTGTCAAAAGGGTCCTTTTGTTCATAAATCCCTTTTATCCCGAGTCGATTGGACCGCGACGGTATATTATTAATGTTAATATTTCTAATAAATTCAATTTATAGGACAGTTTCGACTGTATGCACGAAATGTACGAAGAAACCGAGCATGAGCTTAAGACAATAATTGAGTTAGACGAAGATAATATAGAGAGCTCTGAAAGCAGTTTAGTAGAAGATAGCAGAAAAAGTACGTGAGCTATATTGAGCAATGAAATGATGATTGTAATATTCGAAACCAGAGCAGTATATGCAGAAGAATATACTGAGGAAGTTAATGGTAAGTATTGTTTTAAATAAGTGTTTTAATGTTTCTTGGAATTTTGGATTTAGTTTAGCATGGAACCCATGGCAACTAGACGATGACAATGTCGGTATTGATGAATGAAAAGCATCATCGTCCCCATCATAGCTTACTACCTACTATGGGCACTCTACTATTCTTGTCTATTAAGGCGCATACCACAATGATTGATTCCAATGATTTTTCTTAATTAGAAAATAAAGAACAGAAGAAGAATTTCTACACTGAATCGACGCGTGACTCTATGAAGAATTGCGAAGAAATAGTTGCTTATCTATTATAATGACGGCGTAACTCCCAAACTTGGCGATAGAAACAAGAAGACTGTATCTGGAAGAAAAGAAGAGACGAAGAAATATTATACAAACAATATTGAACCAGTTAAGAGAAAAGTATCCTAAACTGTTGTATTTTTAAGAGAAGTACGAACATTTGGTTAAATAATTAATCATTTGGATAAATTATTACGTTTAACTAAGAGTTTTCATCGTAAAATTAAGAACATGAATCAAGATTTTTTAAGCAAAGTACATATAAAACGTTTATTCCTAAAATGTTTTTTTTTTGTTCCTTACTTTCAAAGAAAGACGGAAAGTAGGGAAAAACACTTTAATGCACACAATAATAAAATAAACACAGGAAATTTTACTCATTTGCGTGCTAAGGCGATCTTTGGGGATGGTGTATACTTTTTTTTAGACATAACCCCACCATTCGCTTTAACCGTTGCGACTCCTTATAACCAGGATCTACAACGGCAACTCGTTATGATATCAGAGCTACTGAGGTTTGGCACTCAAGCACGCCCGGGAACAAATTGTAACCCGATTGTAGAGCAAAGGGCAGTCTCTTGGTGGCTACTGAATTAGAACACTTCTTGACACCTGATCGATCTGGCAATTTTTTTAGTACAGGTGGTCCCAGAATTGTATTCTGATTATTGTTTCTAAGTACAGATATGGCTTTTTTACAGTTTTCAAATAGTATTTATGTTGGTATGTATTTATCTGTATATGTACAACAATAACATAAATGCTGTTAAAACATTAACCCTTTAGCTACGCAATAAAGTTAAACTATGAGGTTTCGGCCTGGAACGCCTACATCAAAATGTTATTTCATTCTGAGATGCTGTACTACACATATGGATTTTGATATTCTGGGACTAAACATATCTATTAGTATTACTGTGTTTATCTGTTTGGCCCACCTCAAATGGCTACAAGTAAAACGTCAGTAGAAAGCTCTTTTCATACTATACAAAAGCTAAGTTCCAAATGTTATTCAGGTCAATTTTAAAACGTACGGGGACTAAGTTTATGGACAATGTGCATATAATACCCGCCCCAGTTATGGTTCAGAACTCTATTTTCAACGTTGTTGATAAATATGTCTCTCACGGAAAAACTTCTATTCAACAAAGAGGTAAATCCAAATATTCAACTCGATTCGGTAATCTAAAGTCTTTAGACAAAAGTTTTTGACCAGTGTGCATGTTACCACTCACTAGATTGATAATTACTCACTGATGATTTAGGAGATATGGTCCTTGTACCAGTTATGGACATATTTGATCTGCTCCTATATCGAGTCCCATATCTCCGCAGCTTGGGCCAAATGGCAGCCACCTAAGACCCTAACATTGCTGACAAACTCAAGGGGCTTGCCGACCTGAGTGGTTCAGTTGGTAAACATGCCGCGCAGTCTGCCACGCTGAGGTCCCGGGTTCGATTACCGGCCAGGCAGAAATTGAAATTATGAATTTTAATTTCTGTTACGGGTCTGGGTATTGTATGTATAATAAATGTATTTAAAAATATTTAAGTAGTTTATCACTTTTCTGACACCCAACCTAGATGTCTGTGTAAATTGTCCAAGCATATTTTTATTTTATTTTTTTATACAAGACCATCATTTGGTCTATGGGAAAAACACGTAACGTACGCACGTACATAAATATATCATTATTATTGGGCCTGTAATGCTCTATCTAAGGATATATAGCCAGCGCTGACGAAGCACGTCTGCGAACTCCACGCCAACGATATTAAAATGTTGCGGCGTAACATGCACTGACCTCTATACGTGATAGACTTTGAAAGGATAGGCTGATGGTCGCCCAGTACTTGCATAGGCACGGTAAATTCATTCTAAACTGCAAACTTCGAGTGTTCTTCGTGTGATAGATTATATGTACCCTTTATGATCACATAGGATTGTATCAAAATGTCCACAGCATTAAAATGTCCACTATATTAAAATGTATCCTTCACCAGACCTCCACTCTTAAAGATCAGTCGTCTACAGCGAACTCGCAACCTGGACCAGCAGCACCAGGGTGGGGGGCTTGAGGATCACCTGAGGGTAGAAGACCGTACAGTAAGGATCATCGCCAACGCCGATGACCTAATTTTGTGACTTTTTAAATTAGCTTACCGTCATCAATTATAATAAAGATAGATAATAAAGAGCTATATGGATCATGTGGCATGTGGCCAAAATCAGTATTAACGCCTCTTGTAAAGCGTTACTTGTGACAGACTGCTGGAGTTACTTAACACTAGGGGCGTTACTAATGCGTTGCCCGCCTCTGAAGAGACCTCTAATACACCTCTTGTAAGATCCCATGTCACAGTCCAAAGGAGTTCACAGTCCATATCACTATGGCTGGGAGCTCATTCCACATCTGAATCGTGCGAGCAAGAAACGTTCTTTCGAACCTTCGCTTAGACACAAAGGGTCTACGTAGTGGCGATGAGTACCCAGCCCGCGGCAAGTGGTGCCATGGCGGAATTGTGCTGTGCTATGGGGACCAGATCATGCAGTTCCACAGATTATTCCCCATTATACAGCCGGTAGAAAACACACAGTAAGCCAAAGCCCCTTCGGTCAGCCAGTGGTTCTGACCGGCTTCTTAGTATGGGGTCGTCGACATTCGTAAAGCGTGCCTCTGTACGGAGTCCATAGGATTAAGAGGGTCGGCACTTTCGCCGGCTGAAAGACGAATACTCCTTAGGAACGGTACTCCTTATGAGGCCACAGCTGTTCCTTTTGCAGCAACAGGCGCTGCTCTGGGGTTAAGTGACGCTTGGACCGGTAAGCACTCCCAAACTTTTCGAGACTAGTTTGGCCTTACCTTCCTGGTGACTCCGGATATGCACGCTATTCGATATGTCGACACCACGGACCCCGATATAATGTGTTTATATGGGCTGCGAGGGCTGTGCCAGGTTGTGCACGGGCAGATCAACGTTTTGTGGGTCTCCTAAACATCTACTATCACTACAAAGTGGAAGTTTTCTTGTACACGATGACGTAAGATAACCTACGGCCCCCGCACAGTCTAATAGTATCAAAAAGCAGTATTTTAAACATACATATTGACAGGCAACTACGAAACCTGTGTATCTACAATACAAATACAAAAACTTTTTAGTGTACACTACAGGGTTATACGTACAAAAAGGGAAACTATGCATATTCCACCACTCCCATTAATTAGTATTATTAAATGCATCACCAATTTTAAATATCATAATTTTTAAAGCAAAAACGTTTCATTATAATTATAACACGTATAATCAATCAAGAAATCTATTTATATTTTACTTACAAATAGCTCTTAGAAAAGTATATAATATTATAATAAAACTCCATTGGTTAGGCAATCTTATAAAACAAACGGTTAACCATTTACCAAACAATTTTTCAATTACAATCATATTGAGCATCTGTCCCGATATATTTCTATGCACGTCTTCATATTACCTATATTCTCCGTGTACATAACTAAACTTGTGTGGCATTTCTCTGAATGTTACGTTTCTGAGTTTTACATTGTGCTATCTGGAATTAAAACGCCATTATTTTAAAGAATATAGTCATTTAAGGTTACACCTATACTTTTGGTGAAATAAAAGGTAAATTTTGCCACATTTTTCTTTAATTAATCTGCTTACCTATTGGCGATAGATAACGTGACCATATCTATGTAATCATACTCCGCAAATCCAATTAACTTACGACTGGAAAGATATCTTCCATTCTTCTGAATTTGTGCAATTAGTTGAAGTTCGGAACGAATTGCACAGAACCTCAATTTTCACGCCTTTAATACAATCCCAGTCTCCTTTACTTTATTAGGTCTACCCACTTTATTAAGGTTATTTAAAGAGAGTAAACTACTTACCGAGTACACTTACACTGCCCAATCGTTTATCAAGGTATATCTCTGATAAAAGCTACACAAAAAATTTGCGTGGGCATTTCATAAAGCGTTCAACATCATCATTGATGGCTGTGTATCTAACACGGTATCCAAATCAACTTCCACGTCTGTCGGTATATGCATACAGTCAAATGCATCCTGGAAGCGAAGTAAAATTTGAATAATCATCTGGTGAAGATATATTCACCAGATGGTTTAGGCTCAGAACAATTATCCCATACACATGACGTAAATATGGCGCTAAAGTTGAACGGTTTTACCATTTGAACGGAACAATTTTGGTTTGGAGTTGATAAATATGTTTTTAAAAATTGTATCGCGCTATTTCCTCTGAACGATTAAATCATTACGTTACCAAGCTAGAACCAAACAACAATCGCTTCTCAATCCCTTCAATTTGCCCTTTCTCACTAATTGTAGCCACAGGACATCCTGCACTACGCGTTTAGCTAATCGAGGCCAACCAACCAAGATGAAAGGTTCGGAATACCTAGGGGTTATGTTGGCATAGATCTGTGACTTCAAGAAATCGAACGAAGGACCACCGCGTCTGTCGTTAAATGGGCGCGACGAGTGCAATGTTTTCAATAACGAACACTCATTTTGATATGATGATTGCCATGATTCCAACTTGCCATGATGATTTGGCATCAGTGGCTGATTTGACAGATTCCACTAAAACAAAATGGCCGCAACAACATCGACCCGACCCCATTGGAAAACACTTTATATGTAAACTAGCTGAACGGCGCGATTTTGTTCGCATGGTGTCCTACAAAAAACTATTTTAAACTTTGCGTATAAACCTTCTTCTTCAATCACTGTATCTATTGATGAAAACCACGTTAAAATCCGTGGAGTAGTTTAAAATATCTAAGCATACATACTCGTACATACAAAGGGAGCTACGGAAAATATATCACTATCACTTAACGACTTATGACTTACCATTCGTTACAAAAGGCACCATTAGTAATATTATCAAATAAAACTTTCATAGCAACTTACGTCCAAAAGCGAACAAAAGTGTTCACACTTTTTTACGCTTGTCGACGTTGTGAATTCTTTTCTTTTTCTCCTTATATCTTTACTTGGTGGACCATATTTTGGATTTGCTCGGACAACAGCTACTAAGTTCTAAAAAATAAATACATTTTATTGTCTCCAAAGCCTTTTTAGTTGCGACAATATTATTGAAGTCCATGTTGACAATGAGTTTAAAGATATATTTGAGTAAGAAAAGTAAAAGTTTGTAAGTACAGTTTACATACAGTAGCTAGAGAATAACCACACTTACGTTCCTTAACATAAGATTTGATAATGTTTTTAGTTCAACTATGCAAAAAATTGTTAACGTCCCATAGACCCAACCCCATAATGCTTTGTATGTGTGTCCTGGAAATGGTGAACTTCTTAGAAAAATCCAGTGTCTATAAAACTGGTACTGAAAAAAAACATCATTTAAATTTTAAATTTTCTTTTTTGTAATTTTGTGTGCAATAAAGAGTAAATCTATCTATCATTTACTTGACTTATTTATTTGATTTATTTATTTAACCATTTATTGTACACAAGATTTTTACAAAACTATATGACAGAATATATGACTTAATATTGTTGTAAATCTTCTCAATCAATTCTATGCATTCACATTCAAAATTCACAAAGTTCACATTACGGGAAGAGGCACCGTAAAATATTGACTTAGTATACAGACCCTATACAGTTTAAGAACTATGTGAATAAGTAATGTACGTTACAAAAATGTTAAATCCGAATAAACTGACTATTCTATGGCATTGAGACTGGTGAATCAAGACGTGTAATTAAGAAACGGTATTATAAATGCAAAAATCTCCGAAAAAACAAAGGTTTTATAAAAACAAGAGATTCTCACTCCTTGACAATTTCTAACAAAATTAGGAATAGGATTTTTTAATTAAAAAATATGTTTTGATGGCTGTACTTACAATATAATACGCTGGTTGAACTTTCCAAAAGAATCTCCAATATAAAGTTGGTTTGAATCCAAGCCAGAATTCTACATCAGCTGAAAATCGCTTTACGCCATAAATCCACATAATAATGGCTGATTTGAATGCAGTCAGATAAACTAAACACATTGTAGAACCAAGTTGGACTCCTTCGCTATCTATTCGAGCCTAAAACAATAATGATGCTTTCTTATATTCGCTGCTATGTTTCATATGTGGCCGATGTTTTTTTTATGCTACGCAGTGACAAACGAGCAGGCATATGACAGTAAACGATAACTGTCGCCTATAACATCTACGATTCACGAGGTGAAGGGAAACCGTGCAAGGTCGGTCTTTTGGTGTCGGAGACCAAGATCCTCTTTGGGTCGCTGAGCCTGCGCAGTATGTTTCATACATTTGTACAGGAAGAAATTATGGCTACCGAGGAGCGTCGGTGGTTTAATAGTAAGGGGGACCGACTCGTAACTTCATAAGCGAGAGTTTCCTCGGCGCCTCTTTCCTGATAGGTTAGGTTCCTGGCAGGTTAAGGCACATACTTCGCACATATCCCTGGGGCTTACGCAATACGTAACCAAACCAGCGTAGGCGTGCCTCTTCGATTTTTCCTGCGATATCTCTCATGCCAAGGCTGCCACGCAACACAGACCTTATTATGCTCTTGTATAATAGCCCCTTGAGCTTGATCGGCATTAATTTTTCGATTCTTTTGACAGCTTCGTTCTCTATACGGATGATTTCAACATCCTCTCGTTTTGTCAACGTTCAGCTTCCTTCGTCTATTACTAACCGACAAACCACTCTACCTGGTTGGACAGTTAGGAAACTTTTTCCTTAACCAATAACCTGGTTGTTTGGTTGATATTTCTTTTTCTTAACTGACAACCTGAGAGGACATCGAGCCTCAGTGTTGGCATACAAATGTACGCCAACGCTGAGGCTGGGGTACAGACTTTGATCTCAGACCCTATCACATCACCTCTCGAGGGACGCTGTCGATGGTCCTTTGCTGGCCGACAAATGCGAAATGCAAAGGTTGATGAAGGATTGATAGGAAAAGTTTTAGTTCTTTTTCCGGAATTACATTAAAATCTTTTTCTAGCGTTAATGTCCCGGTCGTACTCTCGAGCACGAAGGTCCGGGGTCCGCCTTGACCATGATCCAGGATTTGGCGATCAGGTAATTACAGTGGAGCGACTATCACCTGATCTCCGTGATTTGCTACCAGGGGAACCTGACCAGATTCGATCATGGTTACAAATTCAGTTGCCTGAATGTACAGGTTTCATCGCACACCGTAAGAGCATCGGTTAGTGTTGAACTAATGTACATAACTCAGAAAAGAGTCATTGGTATATGGCCGCAGCAAAATTCGAACCCCGTATCTCTCGCTTACGAGTCGGATACTCAACCGTCCGGCCACCGACGTTCTTCCGGAATTACATTATTTACTTATAATACAGATTTATTTCGGTAATCTTACATTGAAATGTATTTTAATTATTAAAATTACATTTTAGGCGTTACTTACGACATTCATAGCCACGTTTGCTAAAAATCCACAGAAACAAAATATTCCAATAATGTACATGTCTTTTACACGAGTAAATTCACCGTTAAAAAGTTTCCCAATAACTGCCGAAACCAATGTCTGAAAATAGTAAGTAATTTATAAATCTGGGTCAGCAGCGTCTTTGTGGTAACCTTGATATTTACCAAGCGTTTCGAGTCAAATTCGGAGTTATGAGACAGATATTATGAGATACGATTGAATAGACATCAGGCTCGATGGGCAGATATTTTTGCTTGCCTCTAAGCTAAGGCAAAGACGAAGTGCAAACAACAAGTAATAAAAGTATTGTTATTTCAGATTAGGTGTTAGGTAAGGCTCTTAAATATGTTAGTGTTCCTGCATTTTAAACTAAATTGTACATAGTTATTAACATGATGATTTATTCATAATCATGATGTACGAGTACACATACAATCACCTAATTTAAAACTTTCCTTATCATTAAAACTTTGTCAACCCAAAGGTGAGTACAGGTCCACACTTTTAACGCTTTTGACAACCATATAGTCCTCGATATTCCAATTAGGACGTTAGCCCATCTAGCATATCGCCTAACCATCTTCATTTTTTCTGTTCTAGGCCTCCATTTCTATACTGCCCCATTATTTAAATAGAAATTTATAAATACTCACCATATATGCTATATTCCCAATAAGAATATTTGCAATGATCATCAGACAGACTAATTTTTGCCCGTGCATTAAATACGATCCAGTTGGCATCAGAATAAATATTGAAGCGTCAACTGGACATAATGTTGTAATATCATTCTTGATACAAGTATTTGCCAATGTTTCTAATGTCTTAGCAGACGTAGACCGCAAAACTCCAAGTATCAAAAATATAATACTATACATAATGACAGCGTTGTCAGTTTCTGTATAAGGCGACATAGTCCCAAAGTCGTATATGCCCAAAAATCCCATATTATACGTCGCAATCACAGCTTGAAAGTTTACGCCCTAAAAAGGAAACATCATAAGCTCAAGTACAATTCATTATAACTACGAAAGGAAACTTATAAATACGAAAGTGTATGAGGATGTATGGATATTCGTTCCTCTTCGAATTAAGATGAAAGTTTACAATGTTGTATGCACAAGTTCACGCGAACATGAAGTTCAATGCAAATGTTTTGAAAGTGGTGTTAGGCACTTTCTAAGCATTTGCCTAAAAATTCGTGTCCAGCTACTTTCACTTCTGTAGGTCACACGAACACCAGCCCTCCGTCCTCTATGGAACCTTTATACTAAGCCCCGCTTGGATAAATCCAGTAGACCACAAATACCAATATGATTCAAACAGTTCAAACGATTATGGCACTTTTTGAAACGTGTCTAACCTTTCGCGTTAGGTTTTCAGCTAGTGTTGGTAACTTCCAAGCAAGAATTCCAAACAAGAACAATGGGACTGTGTCAATACTAAATTCATACATAACATACATACATAATAATACCGTCACATCAATACATAAAAACTTGATAGTATTTTACTTACAGGTTTCGAATCATCTGGCATTGACAATATGTAGGAGAGAGAATACGTGAATAATTTTGTCTTAACTATTAACAAAAGAAATGCCACACAAACTGTCAGTGCAGTTCTTATTATAAAAGTTAACTTTAGAAACTGAAACAAAATTAAATTATATAAACCACGCAGACCTGGCATACCTATTCCATAATTTTATATACATTATACAAAATAAAAAAATATTTACAATTTAATTATCCTACTAAGCTAAACCAATAAAAGTCTTCAGGACTAAACCCTTGAACAATTTGGATAAATTCTGGCAAAGTGGTAGATGCTACTCTGGCCAAGAACATAGGCTATATCTTATCTCCAAATATATCCAAATTTTACTGAAATGTCTGTCTGTATTTTCCTAGTTCCTTTTAAACAGCGCAACGGGTTTTGTTGCGTTTTCCCAATCTGAAAAATCCGAGAAAATCCGTGCAAAGACTGTGGTCGCTAAAACTTTATTTAAAATTCGAATACAAAGATAATAATTAAGTATATTAAAAAAATACGTAGATCAATTCTTACTCTGATCAAGGTGAGTGAATTTGTACTTGACAGAAAAAAGACAGACATCCACACAATTGTTAGACAGAAATATAATTCTGTTCCATCTTCAGAATGCATCTTTTCTTGCAATGATCTATTGATTGAGAAAAAATACAATTTTCATAAGTTTCAAACCAGACCGAATATGTTCATCGTGTCACACTTGGCGTAAGTAGTAACTCTGTTGAGTACCGTACCACCAATTGTTTCAGACGCAGACCACCTTGCTAGGAGGTCCGTAGACAATAGGGATGTTTAATATTTTTTTTATTGCGAATGATATTTACTTTACGAATAGCAAGCCAAAACAATTTTTAGAATTACTTTAAAAACAGATCGTTGAAAACTGCATGGAATTTAGAAAATCTTTTGTTCGTCTACAAATCATTTTCATTCCTGTCCTTAGTGGAGTATTAAGATAAATGAGAAATTTTATACACGATGCACAAACTAACATATAAGAATGGTAAAATGATGTATGGGTAGTAAGCGTCTTTTTTCGAGTTCTACAAAGTGCCAGCATCGTCTTCAAATCCACACAGCTGTTCCCGTAACTCCAATGACACTGAGTCAGCGACGGCAAAGGTTGTACGTTCATAAGTAAATATCGGAACAAATCGCCCATATCAGTCGTATGCTGGAAGAAAGATGGAGATGAAATCCAAATCACATTGTTTGAATGTAACGCAAACCAGTTTTAGAATACATACATTGATCATCCAACCGATGTTCTGCAACAGTAACCCAAATGTTACCCCTCTAAGAAGAGGGTTCATATTTTCTACAAAATCGATTTTCTGAGTATACTGCCTGATAAAGAAGTCCATATATGAGTAACTCATTCCAAACGATTGTAACATAAGGAAGTGTACAATTTGCCCTGAAAAAAAAATGGCTATCGTAATTATGGAATTTAATTTATTCTTATATGAAGTAATATTTTTATGTTGTATGGTAGGCAAACAGGCAAGCGGGCCACCTGATGGAAAATGGTCACCGCTGCCTATAGACATTAACTAACAACGCCAGGGGTAAAGCCAGTGCGTTGCCCATCTCTGTTGTCTACGTTGCTCTTGCAGCCAATAGGCAAATGCCCCCACTGCCAAAGCCGCGGCTCCCCAAATCGCCACCCCATGGCGCACTGGAAACCTTACTCACTGGCAAGAACACAATACTATTCGAAATACACTCACCGGCACAATGAATCTCCACCTCATAATATTCTATATACACTCATACATTTCTAGCGTTACAAATCAGTTTAACTTCATAAATACTCAATCGTTTCTAATGAGGTTTTTGCGGTTTGATAGCCAATAAGACAAGGATTACCTTTCTTTCTTCAACACTATAGCTCCTTTCCGTAGACTGATTTTTATACGCTGTTTTGCTTGCTGTTGTTTTAGTATAGAAAACGCCTCAAAATTAGTCTTAATAAACTCAATCTACGGAAAAAGCTATAGTAATAAAGGAATTAATTAAATACACGAATCAATGTATTTTTGGCTATCAAACAAGGAAAACCTAATCATAATAAATTAAGTATTTATGAAGTTAATGACTGATTTTTAACGCCAAAAATGTATGAGTGAATATTATTTTTTCAATAATATGGGATAGAACAAACAAGCCTGTAAAAAAATTGCTGTGACGTCACCACGCCGGCAGCCTGGCCGCCGCTATGGCGCTACTCATACACTCGTACTCTGTGTGACTGTATCTTTGGAACTGCAATAGCTAGACATATATTTTTTAATTTGACTGGCCAGGTATTTGACCACCATCTCACCTGGTAGTAAGTGACGATGCGGCCGAAGATGAAACATGCCTGTCTAGGAACAGTCTATTCACTCTAGCTTTGAAGGCTCCAGATTATAGTGATCAGGGTACGCACTCGCAGGCAATGTGTTCTATTGTTTAGCCGTAACGTACGTACTATAAAGGTTGAACCAATGCTGACTTAGCTTCAATCAATTGCGGGTCACAAATTATCTTTCGTGCACGTTTTTCCACCGAATCCAAAGCGGCCAGTTGATATTTGGCTGACCCATACCGGAGGTGGCAGCAGTACTCCATGCATGATCGGACTTGTGCTTTATATAACTGAAGCAACTATGAAACGAAGTACCGCCTGACCTTCGAGAGGATACCAAGTTTCTTGGCTGCGATCTTTGCTTTGGATTCTATGTACTGTCCAAAGTTGAGATTGGTTGATTTATCAGTTCAACACCAAGGAGCTGTAGGTTGTCGATAATTTCCACAGATATATTCCGGAAAGCCGGAGCTATATGGAATGGACTCCGTTTGGCGGAAAAAAAGCACGCCTGTGTTTTGGTAGCGTCGAACGCCGCTAGATTGACATAGACATAGACGTATCTTTATTTGGTCCAATAACACATTCAAAAAAATATTCTTAAAACTAACAGAATAAGTACATAATAAGAAAGCAGATTGGCTTCGTCCCAGTCGGAGACTGCCTTGAGAGCTTCGTTTAAACGCCTGTCGACTTTTGCTTCTGACAGATATCTATACGACAATGTGTTTCGCCTGCGTACCTAAGGGTATCGGGTACAAGAAGATCGTTCATATGTAGCAGGAAAAGAGTCTCAAACAGAACCGACCCCTGAGAAACTCCTGCGTTAATAGCCAGATCAAATCAGATGAGTAACCATCGAAAACTACACGGATGAGTCGTCCACTCAGAAAATCCGATATCCGATTGCAAAAGCCAGCAGAAATACCAAATGACGGAAGCCTGTCAAATGCCTTGGAGATATCTAGATACACAGCAAGGGCTTCTCAATGGCTTCACTCCATATATGAATGGCATACACCGTAAGGAGTTGTTGTTCTGTGCACGCTCCATGATCTTACAGGCGCGTGAGAATAAGAGACAACTCATAAGCACATCTACGCAGGACCATTGCTGGTATACTATCAGGTCCACTAGAGTTGTTAATGTCCAGATTCCACAGGATTTATAAAATCTCTTTCTGATGTATTCGCACCTCTGCCATAGTCCAGTCAGCGCTGCAGCGCAGGGAGAGATAGTTGACTTTTTCCTGCAGTATCTAAACGTGATTTCACCGCGAAATGAGAAGCAAGCAAATTCGCTTTCTCCTCCGTAGCAAGTGCCATTGTTCCGTCTAGCTTCAGTAACGGTGGTAACGCAGACTGACTAAATTCGGATTCAACCGCTTTTGAGAAAGACCAAAACGCCACTCCGTGAGACGTCACTTTGACGCCAATCCGGCTAATGTGGTCTAATTGAGCCCTGCGTAGGTTCCTTGAACTTTTCACAGAGTATGTGTCACGGCCTAAAAACCTTAGTTATTCACTGTTTCAAAGAAAATATTTGGCAAACTCACCTCTGTAATACAATGAAAATATATCAAAACATTGACTAGACCCTGCGAGCGCGGAAGCCAAATAAATATAAATCTTGATACTTTGCCATTTAAGTAACTTTTCTCCGATTTGATCCTGCACAAGATAACAGCAGAAGTTTAATAGCAAGTAGATATTAGCACACCATTTAAGATTTATTAGCTTTTTCACAAGCATTTTTATTTGTATTTTTTCACAGTGGATATGTAGTAAGGGAATGTAAATGACACCTTTTCTCCCACGTGAAAGGGTAAAACCTAATGCCTCGGTGTTGTAGAAAAAACTGTCGTGATTTTAATGAGCGTTACAAGTAGAGGGTCTATTGAACTACAAATTCAACTGTGCTATAAACTTAATCGATAGCGAATCGAACACCAAGGCACTAGAACCTACCCACTTCATAACTTACATTATTGCATTATCTTCAACAGTTGAAAAGGTGTAAAAAAATATAATAACGTATTCAAATATACGTAATATGAATAATAGCGTTTATTTAGTACTTACTTTAGAGCCCACGAAAGAAGATGACCTACTTAATTTTTCTATTAAAATGCTAGTCATTATATGTTAAAGTCAAAATAGCACAATGTAGGTATCTGTAAAACTGATTTATAACACAAATGAACTTGTAAGGGTTAAAAGACCATAAAATTGTTAAAATTTTGTTAAAAATATCGAAAATAATAAAAGATATTTCATGCCATAACCGTAGAAAGTAAACCAATAAACTTCGCATTTGTGACAACTGTAATATTTATATGTCAAATACCACAGATAAGTTGGCGATTCAACTAAAAAAAAAATTTGCTTTTCAATGTCTTTAATCTATTATTTAATTTATTGCCAGGAGGTCACCAACCTCTTCAGTTATTATCATACACATATTAAAACCATGGCAAAAAATCACGTATTTTTCCATGTATAAAACATTGTTTTGAAGTCCAGTAAGGTTTATTTTTCGACCACAACATCCACCACAGAACAGAAAAAGTCGTCCATTCGGGGAGCCGTTCCGGTGCGGGCCTCGAAGGTACAGTCAATTAACAAATTAGTTGACTACCTGACCGTACCATTCTCCATGACAATGTGGACTACAAGCTAACTGATCATATGACTGTACCTGAAGACATATATAATAATCATCTTGTCACACATTTTAAAGGTATGACCTTTGTTTACCTTTAGGTAAGTACCTTTGTTTACGAGTGGCTTTGTTTTGAAGTCAGTGGCCGCTACATCGCTAACCAACAATGCGCAGCGCTCGCAGCTCTCCAGTCGTCCCGTGACCATAATTCATGCATGTGTCACCGGGGCCCGCCTTGATCGCCCTTGATCATATCGAGGATTTGGCATATCAGGTAGTTTTTTTGTTGCAATAAAGAGATAACATACATACATACACTAGAGAGACTGACACCTACCACCTACTCACTTTATTTTTTATGTTATTGTACCTATTGTAAAAATATTTTGCTATGTCTAATAAATGTTCCTTTCTTTCATCACAACACATTATATTTTAGACGCCCAAAATGGGAACTAATTAGATCATGGTTACACATTCAGTTACGAACGTGCAGATTTTCTCACGAAAAGACCCTTACCGCAAAGAGCATCGATTAGTGTTCAACAAAGTCATTGGCACATGGCGGTACTGGAGATGTAACTCCGTTCCTCTTGCTTACGAGCCCGACCCGGTAGTAATTAGGCCACCGACGCTCCTAGACGTGCCTTTTGAATAACCCGAAACTACGGGGACTTCCATAAGGGTATAATTCCGCATCTTACCCTGCGCGTATGTTAGTTGGATGATCCTTGATTGGATGCTTAGCATCTAGATCTCTGGGTGAAATCTAAAAAATAGTCGTAGGGTGCAGTGGCGGAAAAATATGGGGGTATAATAGTAGACAGTCCCCTGGAACTCGATAAGGGATCGTCGACAAATACCTTCGCATTTAGATGGAATCAAGTGCTTCCAATTGATTCCATCTTGAGTTGGTTCATCATCATTGAGTTGGTACTAGGGGAGACCAGCCCATATATGAGAGCAGTACTCCCCCACGATGGAGCCACGAACTTGTACGGTGTAGAGCAAAAGTGGACTCCGGGTACCCTAAGTTATTTTAAGCTAGTTTGGCTTTACCTTCCAAGTAATCCCAATAATAACTAAAATAAAACAAGAATAAAAAAGGGGAGCGGACCCGTGGCCCTACATTTAATGGTCCTTATTTATTCTTTTTTCGCCCTGAAGTACCTTCGTAGGGATGATCTGGACTACTTTCATCTGTCTCTGTCTGAATGAAACAAAGCAGTTTGCGTTTAAATAGAGGGACCACAATGAAATTTTGAACTTTTGAATGCGAATAAAGAAAGCTGACATAGCTGCACCTGAATGTCTACAGTAGTTCTCGCAGACTGTAGATGCGGGAAGAAAAACTGTCAAGGTTATGCGATTTTTAACGTATACTTACAGAGTATATACTGCACTATGAATCAATGGTCAAGTGGTAATCGGTGTTTAGATTGAATATTGTCAATTAAGAGTGCCACAGACGGTATTTAACTCGGTGATGGCGGCGCTGTTGTTGACAACAATGTGACATATCAAACTGGCGACACTGGTGGAACTAACACCTATGGCCACCGGATTAGATAAGTTTGTGGCTCTCTAAGTACATTCATGCATCAATGTGACATCAAAATTTTAATAAGGTAACTGTGAAAAATAATTTGCTCCTTCAAAAGTAGGCAAAGACTGGTGTTCACGAAAATGACGGGGCAGATTTTGATGTCATCTTGCACAAGAATGTAGTTGAAGGTAGTCCTAAAAGGTATCTAGTAAACCTAAATAAATACCATATCGCTATTGCTCCATTACCTTCCTTAACATCCCCAGTCTCCTTTTATTTTATTTATTTATTAGTTCATTCCACAGTTTAACAGCAGTTACATTCGTTTAGAACACAAGCACATAACGGTTGAAATGCCAATGACAAAACTGCATTTTAAAATTTTAACATATAGCCACTAAGCAGCTTTGCAGATAGATACAATATTGACAAACAAAAAAATAATAATAATAATAAAACAAAGAAATACATGTACACTGGTGTGTGTGTGTGTGTGTGTGTGTGTGTGCGTGCGGGCGTGCGTGCGTGCGTGCGTGTGTGTGTTTGTGTGTATGCGTGTGTTGTCGTAAATAAAATAAAAATAAAACCCCATCACTGCGATCGGAGATATCCCAGAACGCCCTTTGCAAATTGCGCACGGCTCAAATGAAAAACGTCGAGAGTGTTGGAGACGCGTCCTTCGTATAGGTCTATGGCCCTGTTAATCGGGGAAGCTAAAGCGTAACCGCTGCGCGCGCGGCGGTGGTCGAGCAGGCGCGGCCAGCGGCAACCGCGGCGCGCGCGCGGCGAGCCCGCGCTCAGGAACACCCGTGACAACAATTGTGGAATATCCACTCCGCCATTAATTAAATCGTGTAGGAGTCTTAAGTCAGCCACGAGGCGCCTGTTCTCCAATGAACTCAATTTATGGATTTCCATACCCGCCACATAATCTGCAGCCACCGTGCGCGACAAGGTGTTTAGCTTATTAACAAAATATTTTTGTATTGACTCTAGCCTATTACGGTGGACAGCATAGATTGGCGACCAGACCGGAGACGCGTACTCCAAAACGCTCTTGACATATGCAGAGTAAAGGACTTTAAACGCAGCTGCTGAGTTTAGGGGCTTAACTGTCCTAAAAATGAAGCCCAACATTCTGACTGATTTCGTGAAAATGGACTCATAATGGGCACAGAAAGTTAATTTCGTGTCCAGTACAATGCCAAGATCTTTGACCTGCTCAGTGCGTTTGATACGACATTGTTGAGTCTATACGATGTTGGTATAAGCTTTCTTTTACGGGAAAAAGTGATCACCATACACTTGTTTACATTCAGATCCAGACTGTTCTGCTCACAATATGCCGACACCCTGTCTAGATCTTCCTGCAATCTGAAGCAATCTGTGGGGCATTTAATTGGCATAAAGATCTTCGTGTCGTCGGCATACATCAGGAAATAAGCATAACGAAAACAGGACGTATAATCAAACAAACAAACATTGAAAAGAATGATTGATCCTTTATGATTATTCAGTTAATAAATGACTAGCTGTTGACTACTTGCTTGACTGGCTTCGGCCGCGGTTAGATGAAGATTTATTCATTAAAATCGTTCGTTACGGAGTCAATAGGAGACATACATACACACATTGGTTTTTATAAACAGGGATAATACCGAAAATCAAAAGAAAAACCATACGATTCGATCGCTAATTCGCTACCCAATCATCAAAGTATCACTCGCTGGGCTAATCGGACCGTGCAATCAGAGGATTAACTGAAAATCATCTCTTCTTAGAAAGTTTCATTAAAATCTGTCCAGCCGAGAGAATCCCTACTTTTCTTTTTTAACTATGCTTGGACTGCTTAGGACTATTGAATTAAATAAGAAATTACCTATATATCTGTATGTTGGTAGAAAAACCGATGCGTGTACGCATCATATGTTCCCTATTGACTGATTTTCAGGAAATCCTCTTGATTGTACGGTCCCAGCGAGTGATTCTATGAAGATTGGGTAGCGAATTAGTAATCGAATCGTATGGTTTTTTTTTCAATGCCGACATGGTTAACATTTAATGTGTGTGTGTGAGTAGGTACAGAGCGCGCAGCGCCGCGCACACATATGAGCCATATCATTATCTTTCTTTGTTTACTATGGTCCAAACGTCTACTTCATCCACAGCACTTTTAGACTACGAGACAAACAAAAAATCATTACACGAGTGCGGTTACGTAAACAGAAAAGCACGCGTGTTTAATAAGCTACATTCATCATCATCATCATCTCTCGCATCCGACTCTGCGATATCAATCCATCGCTTCCTGGTCCTACCGCAGGATCCGCGGTCCTCTCACGTTATGGCTACCACGGATGTACTCGTTACGGACTCAGGCGAGTCGTGTAATGCCACACATACACCTCAGCATTTTTATCTCGTTGCGTAAAGTCCGCGGACGTGCTTTGTCAGTCCCGGCCAAATCTCGCAGCTATAGACCATTAAAGGCCTAATTATACTTGATAGGAATAAGAGCGTCGGTAGCCGGGCGGTTGAGTATACAACTCGTCAGCGAGAGGTACCGGGTTCGAATCCCGCTGCGGCCATGTAACTTGACTCATTTCTGAGTTATGTACATTAGTTGAATTCTAACCGACGCTCTTGCGGTGAGGGAAAACATCGTGATAAAACCTGTTGCCTAAATTTGTAATCATGATCCAATCTGCCTGGTAGCAGGGTCACGGAGATCAGATGGTAGTCACTTCACTGTAATTACCTTATCGCCAAATCCTGGATCATGGTCAAGGCGGACCCCGGGCCCTCGTTCTCGAAAGCACAACCAGGACATTAATGCTAAGATGATTTGATTTTATACTTGATAGGGATCAGGGTCGCAGGTTGCTACAAATCCAATGGTATTCCAAAAATCGGATATAAATTACCCGCCTTTACAAAAAAAGAGAGTTAAAAAATTATTTCTCGTCCTAGAGATAACTTTTTGGATCCAAATAACCGCATTCCTTTTTTATCTTTTCAACTTATACGAGTCCTGTCTTTTACATTCTTCCGATGTACATTTACTTTGTATATACCTTCACTTATTTAAGAGGAGTGTCCCCCGAGCGCGTACATCTACAAAATTTCATTGACTGAAGCAAAACATTGAAAATATGATCAAACCACCTTTGCGTAAGCATTGCAATTTTGTTTAAAAATATTTGTGTTTTCTATCGTCTATTTGGGTGGCTGAGTATCAAATCAAAGGAAAACCGTAAAGGCTATGGACAATTAATTTAGGGGTTAAAAATATAAACAATTACATTAAATAACATAAAATTTTACTTATGATGACTGAGCTTAAATTTTAAAGTAACTGTACTTAACAAAGTTCACGCTATTATTTCTAGCACTAATACGCTTTCAATTGTGTTTAAAAATAAAATACGTGGCATTGGTTTTGCAGCAGAAGGCAAGAATAGTCCGGCTACTTTTAACCCCGCATGAAACTCCTTCAATTACAAAATAATTGGATCTAATTCGGGCTGATCTTCGTCGTCGACATCGAGTACATTGGATGCCTTTGGGTCTCGACTGGCCATATATATTTCCGTAGTGGACCCCCCAGGTTCTAATTCCGCCACACGGGGTGTACGTTTTCTGTACGATGGATTATCATGGGCACAATCCCATTTTGTCTGTAACAATTAGAAATTATTACAACGTAAACAGACTTTCAATTAAGGTGAACGACAACTTGTCCGAGTCAAACGCGCCGAACGAATCGAAGTCAACTAGGCCTCGTACATCTACCCGCACCATAAGATTCAATCGCGCCGCAAGAATCATTCCCGTTTTCTTTACACCGTCGTGTAATTATTCGCGTAAGCGTAAGTGTCAGGGTCAAAATAAGAGTGCATCGGTCGAATCGACCGCATCGCCCGCACCAAATCAGATGATGTCATCCGAATTAATCTAGGATTTTGGGGTTCTTCCAGATTTGGACGATTAGGCGGGGACATTTGTGAAAAGGTTTCTAAAATTTCATACAAATAATTGTAAAATTCGTTTCGTTCGGCGCGTTCGGCTCAGATAAAATGAACATATTTAAAAACTATTTAATCAATTAACAAGGATGTCAAGCCATATTTACTAATGGTGCTTGGTGGTCAGTGATATGCTCGAAATTGGTGCAAGGTTGTCTTGATACAAGCATATTCGCTCTAAATTAATAAATTTAGACGAACACTACATGTCATAACAATATCAGTGGCCTTCGATTAAGAAGATTTAATTCAGTTATTAAAGAAGCCATTGCTTTTGATTGCCACTTACATCTAATATTAGACACACATGTTCGCAGTTGTGAGGTTGGACGTATCCATCAAAATTCCTCCTTTGCCTCCTTGCTTCCGGATCCGGAGGTCCGTATTTTGGACTGCTTCTGAATGCCCCTACTAGATTCTGTAAGAATTATACTTCTACTACAGATACAAATATTACTTGACATTGATACTAAAGTCACATTTAGGTACTGTAATACATGTAAAGGCAGGTCATGTTTGGTCTATGCTAATTTAAATGCAAATATTATAAAGATAGGTATAGTTAAAGTTACTAAATAACTAAATAGACCACTTCATAGATTTCGTAAATTCTTTCACATTAAGGTCGAGTAACTTCGATTCAGAACATTTTCAGATCCCAGGTTTTAACAAGTGTCAGAACATGCACTAACTATATTACTCCCGATACGTTCATCATTCGTTACAAGAAAAATAAACCAATAAAACATACTAACGCTGTGCATAATATAAGTAATAATTATTTTAATGTGGAAAAACAAGACGATGAACAATGTGAATCCAATCCAACCGGCCATACTGAGTGTGGTGATACTTCGAGCTATCTTGTAGTCATCCATCATTCTGTGGACTGCGAAGGCCTAGGTACAAATGAGTGAAAATCAAACTACAAAACAAAGTATTGAATTAGTTCGACCTAGGCTAACCTAGTTGTACAACTGATTTCGAATTCATTCAAGTAAATTAATGTTTTATACTTGATTTCCGAATTCCGAAGCCCAAGCTGAAGCTTACAAATTACTGAGGTGGCCCCGCGACGCTCTATCGAGTTGGCTTTTTTAAAATCTACATTCTATAAGTCACTTCCATTCAGTACCAAGTTGGAACCCAAAACTACCTACATAACCTGAACCTAATAACCATTACAGTCAACTTCAATTCAAATCCTGACCGGGAATATATGTGCCACATTTTGAATTTTTTTGAACTCATTTCTTGTATTTGCAATAGCAAATAGGTAGCAGCAACAGTTAGCAATTCTTCTTGATTTGTCAATTTGTCCTCATATATTCCTGGTCAGGCTTTACCTACTTGAACATCAATGAAAGAGTTTCCATTCTTTTTTAGTTTTTAGTTCAAAAATTTTACCTAGATGGCGCTGTGCAGGGGCGCTAAGGGTAGCGACTTAACTTTTTCACATAGTGAGCTGCGTTTAGAGAATACGCTCTTGGCATAGCGGATAGTTGTCCAAGGCCATTCCAAATGGGCATTTCGACCAGTTACTTTTCTCTATTCATCATTATACGACCTTAGCTTAGTTTGATTATAATAGGAAATAAGCAAATTTTAATAGTTCGGTTGGTCACGCTCTGGGTAAATAAAGAACGAAAAGTTGCACTGAAAGCGCATCCTCTGAACGTACTGTAACGATCTCTAGGTATCCTGAGCTCATCACCGTACAGTTCGTACAGTGATGAGTGTGTGAGTGAGTCGTACAGTTTATTTATATATATCGTATGTTTATTGTTGATAGACTTTAAATTGAATAGATATATATACCAAACAAGTAACAAGTGTTTAGTATAATTTGCTAATCATGATCTCTTTTAACTAATGCTCTCAAATACTTAAACAGAACTTGGTTTTGTAATAAATTCACACAATTTATTTGACGTTAAGAGTAAGATTTTATTTTAAAACCACGTATTAAATTTACACTATTGATTAGTTGAACGACAGGCAGAATATCGTGAATCAAATGAAGGGACCATGCAAAAAAACAATTGATAGGGATGTGATTATACAAATACGTTTCAACTAAAAATAATTGAAATTTAGTACATCTAAATATTGAACGAGTCTAAAATTTAATTTCAATTTTCTACTTCTCTCCCTGTACTGTCTGATGTATCATTGCGTCTCGTTTAAAGTATAAAAATGTCATTATATTGTTTACTTATACTTCTTTACATTATTACTTTTGGTCTAAAGTAATTTTACATGGAATCCATTAGCTTGTGTATTGTTGTTTGAGTTGTTTAATTTTAATCGACTTGTTAAATGGGAATATGTTATGTTTTACCTTTTATAAGTGGATAAGTGTGTATTTATACAGATAATTAGTTAATAAGGTGAGACAAATTTACAGTATCTACGAATTTTTAGACGAAACTCCCTGTGTCATACATGATTTGACTTTCGCCAAATCGTTACAACACAAATATGTAACAAAGACATAGTAGACTTTTTAGCTATAGTAGACGTTTAGGAGACCCACAAAGTCACCAAAAAGAAAAGTGACTATAATGTGGCTACAAAGCGAAACTGCCTAGAGGATGCCCAATTTTTTTACTTCTAGAACCCACACAAGAGGTATGTAAATAGTAAAAAGTCAAAGTTTGGTAATAAAAAAAATTTTTTTGTGCCATGTTATGCACGGGCAGACCGACGTTTTGTGGGTCTCCTAAACCTCTACTATCACTACTAAGTGGATTTTTTATTGTACTCGATGACGCAGGATAACCTACGGCACCCTCACAGTGTGTAGGTACTTAATTTAAACTCATGAACGCATTATGTGAAAATATGGGAAGAAGTACATCCTTTAATTAATATTGGGCTGAACAAACGATCCCTTTGTCATATCCGTTAAAAAAAAGTCGTTATCAGTTACAAAGGAGAACTGTAGGAAACTCTTCCATTTAAAATCAGTTCAGTCTAGGACAAAATTGATGGCATTAGGTTAAGCGGTCATTACGGTCATCTGCACGGCTAGCACAATTATGGACGCGAGAGCTACAAGCGAGAAAAGGCGCGACATAGATACTGCTTTCATCTTAATATCGAGAGAAGGAAACAAATGCTCCATGAGCAGTGTCGCGGGGACACTTATGCTAGCCTTACAGATAAACCACGTAACCTCTTGCATGCCCTATATGGACTATAAAGGCACCGTAGGCTATCCTATGATGACCTCACAGTCTAATACTAGTACAAATATGTATTCAAATAAAAGCGGCTGGTCCGAAAGTTTTGGACCAAAAAACCGAAAGTGCCGGACAAAAAGAAATTAAAATTTTCAGATAGACTTTTATACTAGCTTCTGGCTGAAAATAAGAGTGTTGAAAATAATTTTGTTTATAACATATCCTATCCGACCCTGCTATGGAGACACCGTGGGAAGAATTTTGTATATGACAAACAAACAAATGTTGTTGCACTGGTTAACACAGTGCATTTTATTAGGAAATTGTCTCCTTACCTTACCAGCGCCAAGTAGGTTTTGAGAAAGGTAAATGTAATAAGAGCGATATTAAAGACTGCCATTTTTGATATTATTAGGTACTCATTGACAAACGACCAGACCTGATGAAAAACGGGAACTGTCGCCCGTAACATACATTGCACTTAAGTTGCCGTTGGCTAAATACTTTTGAACCAGCTTAATAATTTGCAAGTTGCTTACTGAAAGAAAGATCGGCAGGAACGTCCAACATATTTTCCAATACTTTGTAGGCTTATATTGTAGCCAGAATTCTATATCTCTTGAAAATTTTGTTAAACCATATAACCACATCACTAACATAACCTTTAATGCACCTAGTAACAACATAAGTGATAGCATACCCTTTTTGATGCCTGACCAATACTCATAAAACTGAAAAATTAATATTACAATTATGATTTATAAATTATCGAACACTAGTGTCATAAAGAGGAATTCATTATTGGTATCTCACCAGTATTAAAACCAAGGACAGGAGGAACCCGATATAACATAATATACCTGAGACGTAAACCACTTTAATTTTTTTGTGTTCACTGTTAATGAGCCTTGACATCACTGCGATTGTTAAACTCTGAAAAAGCGGACCATATTACACCTGTGCGGTAGTGTATAATGTAGCAAAATACAAGGGGACTAATTATTCATAAAACACAGCTTGGTATTAATAATTAGCTCAAAGCAAAACAAGTTTCAGCGCCTCTTCTAATCGTATGCTTTACTACTGTATGTTAACGGAAGGCAGACAAATATCAAATTAGACTATGAGGGCACCGTAGGCAAAAGTAACTTTAATCTGGCTTGCTAGCAAAACTGCCAAAAGGATGTATGGCAGACCAGTTTTTGCTTCTATTAGTGCTATCTCCACGAAATCACAAAACTCTAGGTCGCAAAAAAGTCTTTTTTTATCAATTACACCATACTTACCAGGTTAGGAGGTTTTATGGATCTATTAACCTCTACTATCGCTATAAAGTGGCATGTTTCTTGTACTTGATGACGTTGACTACGGTGCCCCATAGTCTAATTATATTTTAATTATATTCAAAACCCCTTGTATTGGAATAGGAAAATATTGGATGAAACATTTTTTGAGGTAGGATACTGAGATATAAGCAGGCCCAAAAACTACTTTTTGGTATTCTTGTCTCTTCGTCTATCTGTCTGTGCACGCACCACGTAAAAACCGCTGAACGAATTTTGATGGGGTTTTGACCTTTTGGTAGCTTGCGTTCCAACATAAAATCTAAGCCATGTGTAATTTAATTTAGATGGGTAGAATCAAAGATACAGTTAAGTCCCGTAGTGCTACTAGCACTACTTAACTGTATTCATACACTAACATGAAAATTTAAAATGCAAAAGCTTTAACTACTATAAAATAACTGTTTCAAGTCAAATAAAAAAACACCACTATCCCCCTACAAAGAATCTCACTTTGTAGGGTGAAGGCAAGGAAGGGGAGGGTGCAACTAGCATTTTTGGGTTTAGCGTGGTTGAATTTGTAAAAAAGTCTGTTGCCAAAATTTAAAGTAACTTGTATCTAGGTTAAGCTGAAAAAGTAAAGCCACCTTCATGTTTCAGAAAGCCCTATTGCAATTCCATGAAAAAATTAATGAAAAAACTCGTACTGTTTTACTTACCGTGTAACTCCCTTGTGATAGTATCATATAAAGGAATATGTACAACATTATGAATTTCTGTGCATGTATAAACTGTGTGCCTAGGGGCAAGATCACAAACAAGAGGTAATGGGTGCTTGGTCGGTGGCCCACTAGGTGTATGCATTTTTGCAAACTTAAAAAGATCAATTTTACTATTACAGACCTAAACAGTGCTAGAACCGTAATTATGACACCAGAAATCAAAATAGCATTGTCGACGGTCATAAATGCTGACGCTGTGCCCATGTCGTGAAGACCTATGCATCCAATTTGATAGACGCTCATTATTTCGATAATCACTTGTGTCTGCAATAAAACATTATACTATATTATCTAGCTACATATAATCTGGTAACCCAAAGTGAAGACTGAAAGGATAAAGCGTCATTCAGATGGCCGCGGTCTGCCGCACCTACATTCTGTCAGATCAATATATCGGGTGACAGTTATAAAATATAATACCATTATAACTCAGTTCATTTGAAGTATTACTCTCATCTATGGGTGCACCAGCATATCCGCTTGGTCCTTGTGATTCGATCTAAAAGCGCGTTGTTAAAAATTGTCGTTTATACCATCTTAACAAGTGGTAATAAGCCGCTGAGTCAGTGGAAGAATTTCGCCTCCCTTTGTGTGTTCTACCGCTTGTATGACGGTGTTAGTTCTGAAGCATTGTTTGACATGATGCCTACAGCTACATTCTATCATCGCAACGCTCGCCACCGACTGGGAGTACATCCTCACACCTTGAAGCCAAATTGATCGCGAATTTTGCTTTTCCAAAGGAACTTTCTCTCACGCACACTAAGGTTATGGAATGAACTACCTGGAGAGGTTTTCCCTGGAGATAACAACATCTAGTTCTTTAAGAGATAGGTAAGAAGTTTTTTACGGGGTCGGCAACGCGTGGGTGATGCCCCTGGTATTGCAAACGTACATAGGCTGCGGTGATTGCTTACTTAAGCAGGCAGTAAGCTTGTTTGTCAGTAGTTGTATAAAAAAAGAGCGAAATATTTTACTAATATGAAGGAAGCAGACTCAAGTTCAGCAGTGGTCTATTATAGGCTGATGATGTCATGGTATGATGATGTCAGACAATCCATTTATTGCACTACTATTAATGTCAGATAACCAAACCCTGTTTCTCTATTGTAATAAAATTACACTGATACTACTGTGCTGAAACAATAACACAAGACGAAATAATGTAGCCTTTAGCCAATCAGCGCATAAATGTTAGATAGCAACATTAATATCAGCCAATCAGCGCTCATGGCTTACAAAATGTGAGCGCGTTTTCGCGATTACCGTTAATTGATTCGGATTTTTGCAAAGGTCCTGAAAATACCTCGGATGATTGCGAAATTCATTCTCAGTTTTCAATTATCCGAATGGTTCCAAACGCTCTAGGATTTTCTTTAAAACACGATTTTTGCAATTGTCTTACGATATAATAATATACATATTTTTAAATTGTAGTTTTTTTGTTCTTCTCACGTTGATGTTGAGATTGTAATATTGATAGTGATGGAGATGACAATATTGACAACTATACATTACACTTAAACTATAACCAAAACTTACATTGAAATAATGTACATTTACACGAAGTAAGTCAGATAAAACTTCTGCAACAGATTCTGTAACCGTAAACATAACTGCAACTCCAGCAACTAATGTAAATATTGCACTTAAGATCATTAACACTTTTAAAAGCTGCAACCAAACGAAAATAATTAGACTATAAATAAACTATTAAAGCTGTACTTGCACGAGAATCATTATTACCTTAACCAAGGTTATTGGTGTTAACGTAGATATAAAAAAAGCGGTTATCCATACAAGTCCCGAAACGAAAATTCTTGTAGTGATGGTACCCCCTTCTCCTTGCACGAACTCTCTCCTGAAACACAAAAAAGGAGATGGGTGATTTTGTCCCCAAACTTGTAAAACTTTCTGAACCATATCATTTGCCAGGTTACAATAGATTTCCATTTAGCATAGGCGCGAACTCGTATCTCATGCAGATACGAGGGGGAGTGCAAAGCTATCGCAGTCAGATGGGAGCGATGGAAGTTAGAACCGCCAAGAATTTAAAAATCGAGCCAGTATGAGGGAAGATATAACACAAGATATAAATAAAATAAAATAAATAATCGTGGACAAATTCACACAGCGTCATCTAGCCCCAAACTAAGCTAAGCTTGTACTTGTACTTGTTAGCTAACTGATATACTACTTATATACTTGTAAATACATACTTATTTTACATAGAATACCCAGACCCGTAACAGAAATTAAAATGAATCATTTAAATTTCTGCCCGGCCGGGAATCGAACCCGAGGCTGCGTGGCTGATTGGCATGTTGACCACTAAACCCCTCGGGTCGTCAAACCTATAGTACATATATTATAGGTACTACATTTTGTGTGTAAATATACAAAGAATGGATGATATGGAAGCTATAGATGCTGTGGTCAATCCCTCGAATTAGTCTTGTACAGATATTTCTTGCTCCTGGTTATCTTGAGATCGGAAGCACCCTGTCACATTTCTCCGTGTCCGGGTTCCTCTGGATTGGAGACCGGGAACTAGTTCCCCTGGATTCTCGTAATGTCTGCTAGCAGCTGTATCAGTTTCAGTTTGTGGAGATTATCTTGATCTTAGAGGATCATCCGCATGCTACTGTTGGTGATTCTTCAGTGGGGTATTAATTCTTGTTAATATTGTGTGTAGACGCTTTGTCGTCTTTATGGCTCTGATTTGGAATCCGTTAATGGCGATTTATATATTTTTCACCTCTTGAGCACGAAAAAGGCGCTTTTGGTGCGTAAAAACTCGCATCAAAAACACATTTTACAGCGAGAATGTGGCAAAGCCATATTATAGAACTGCTACTGCAGCAGAGGCCGAAGACCAAACGAAATGAACCAAGAGGAGTACGAAGGCGGACTCCTATCCCTCGCGTGCGGCGCGAGAGCACAACCGGGATTTAACGCCAGGATGATTATGATGATGCTACTGCTGTACCGAAAACTTCAAGTAATGTAAGGCACTAAAAACACTCTCTTAAGGGGAGAGAGCATTTCAATAAAATGTTATGTCTTACGGTAGGCAAACAGCAAGCGGGCCATCTGATTAAAAGTATATATACATGCCAAACCAGGGGTATCGCCAATGCGTTTCCCGTGAAGTGGCGGTCAAATGCCTGGCTAGTCAAATAATAAAAAATAATAAATATACACAACCGTTTTCCGGCAAAGAAAAGGCAAATGCTATAATTCCCCTAATCCCCACCCGATGGGGCACTAATATATTCATTATGACAGACTATTTTCAGCTTCCTTTTCCATCAAGCTCCTATTCATTGCTAATTCCACCAATCAATACTGTACTTCTACCAAATAATACATTTTAAAATGGATTTCAATAGAAAATGATAGTAATGACCCTAAGGGCTGATTTTTCAATCCTTAGATCAAACATATCAGTCTGATAAGTTATGGTGGGACTAAAATAAAACTGTGTCATTATTACATCATATATAATTGAAGGATTATAGTTTTTTTTAATTTGACAGATAATATTTATCTGAGGATTGAAAAATCGGCCTTAAGAGGAGGAGCCCCTGTGCTTGTTTTTAGTACCTTCACATTCATTTATGTCGTTGTTATAACACGTTGTTATCGTTGTTATTCTTAGAATACGCTTTTATTATCTTCTTTTCCAGGTCAGTGCTTTTTCTGTTTGTTATTGGATTTTGTTAAAAACCCGAGAAATACTTACATATAGTTAAGGTGCACCGCTGTGATGTTGAGGGTCGTTACTTCATTGTTCCGGCAACGCATGGCGATTTCGCCGTTGGTCAGGCATGTACTGGCCAATTTCCTAGGACACACCGACCACAGAGGCAAATTTGAAAGACTCCTTAGAAAATATCGAGATGCGTCGGCTGCTCCGTTCACCTGCTAGGTCCCACGAAAAAAGGCAATGTAAGTGGAGCATTGTATATCATGTTAATATCTGGGCCCCATTCCACGGAGCAACTTTGTATACTCTTCAAAATAATACATACAACGACTACGAAGTCATCTAAATGGGATAAACCATCCTTTTACTGGGCGAGTTTGAAAAAAACTGCTTTTTGGCAAAGATAAGTATGTCAGTTAAACCAGGCGAGTCAGCAGGTTTATTGCTCACATAATAACCCCTCTAGCAAAAAGAAATCTCTTGGATCTCCCCTGGACATATTCTGGGAGTAATCTGATTATGCAGATATAGGATATGGATCGTGGAGGTCTAGATTTCCTAAGGTACCTAACAGGTTGAAAGGCCGTTTGCGCCACAGCGGGATAACCGGTGTGCAAGAATATACATGCAGACACAAAGTTGTTTCGAGAAATAAGGCCACATTTTAAAAATAAAAATATACATACTTACAAGTGTAAGCCATATCATCGTTTGCAATAACATTCCATAGTGTACCCCTCTTAATAACGGATTTAAATTTTGATTAAAATCAATTTTTCTCGTATATTGTTTTATAAACACATCCATATACAGATAACTCATGCCAAAGGTGAATTGGTAAATTAAGAAATCAAATATACTCACTAAAAAGGAAATAATTTTTAGTTTTGTAATACTAACATTATCTTATATTAGATCAGCGACCTACTATTATCAGATAGTACTTAAAGGTATAAGGACAGGTATCTAATAAAGTATTAACCTTAATAAGGGAGTACGTCTTACATTTAAATTTTTTTACATTATTTTAAATAGTATTAACCCATAGTCCTTCAGACATCGTCAAAATAGAAGGCAGACGACCTAATACTCTATTGGCTCAAGGCCAATAACTTTTCATAGACGTTTTGCAATCTTCGGAGCTTCCGTAATCTTGTAAGTGCCGTGGAGTCAAATATGCTGTCGAGTCACCTGACGGTGAATGATCACCACCCCCCATGGGCACTCAGCAAGAGTCGGCAGTCGCAGGCGTTACAGGTGTAATATTTTTAAGAGATTCAATTTTCAAAATTGCTAAGTTTAAAGGACGCGAAGACACGTCCTTTAAATGGTTTAAGGTTCCATAGTAAAACATGGAACCTTTATAGTTTTACCATATCCGTCTGTCTGTTCGCGGTTAAACTCTAAGACTATTAGTACTAGAAAGCTAAAAGTATTATACAAATATACAATATATCACGATGACAAAATTGTGTTTTTTTTTAACATATCGTTTATTGTTGGTACAATAACGTTATCTTCGAGTGTTTTCCGTGATCACTATAATCTGGATGCGTTGAGAGTGAATAGGTTGTTCCACTTTCGGCCGCATCGTCACTTACCAGAAGTGGCGGTCTAATGCCTGGATAGTTCTTATATTTTGCAATGTGTCAAAGTATCCTAAGTTTCTTGTCAATCCTTACAATAAATCAATTTCCATAACTTAACAATTAAATTATAATAAAATAAGGCTTACCAGTGTTTTTTTTATGTCCAACCTTAGAAAACATATCAAAAGTCTCATTTGACCCAGACATGGCATAAGTCAAATAAATAAAGGTTCTCATGCTGTCCCATTTATATGTCTCGTAATTCAGAAGACTGTCCTAATAACAAAAAGTATTAGTCAAAGGTGAATCACAAGTAAAGCGGACTTGATGTGGTCCCAAGCATATGTATATCCGTGTAACTTAGCTCGGTCACGGACACCCACAACTTCTTAGTTCTTGTTTGCAGTGTCCTTCACTCACACCTCATGAAGAGTCTCGTCAGTACGTAAAGTCCGTATGCTAATTAATTACACCTGTAGTCCTAGCACATCTGTGCTCGCGACAGAGCTCTCGCCGCAAGAGAGCGTCTGTTTCTTTCTCTCAATACTAACATGAAAGAGATAGCAATACTTATGTCGCCCCTTTTGTCGCTTATCGCGCGCGAGAGCAACATGTGCTAGCACTGTTGTTGTATTTTTCTAAAATAGTTTTCTCGGCGACTTCATCCGCGAAAGCCAATATAGGTCAAGTATAGGTTCTACTAAGGCTCTCTGCCAATATTCCATTCACATTTGCATGACAAACTTTCATAAGTCGTCTTTCATTTATACTGTCCAAGTATCCAATGTACCGATGGTATGACTTTATAAAAATTTCATGAATTCGCCAGGTTAGGTTAGCCCGCCTTATATTATTATGTTTCTATTGCCAAGCTACTATGCTTGAGTAATTGTGTTCCGATTGAATGAGGTAGCCCGCGTAATCAGTCATACCACACAAGCATACCTACCTTCCCAACCATACTCGTATATGGTCTGTTTTGCATTTTTGTTACCTGAATTCTGAAAACGTGAAACGTTGGTGTATTTATACCACTAAGGTAAAGTAATGCAGAATTCAAATAGTTCGCTACGAATTTTTGGGCAACCGTTGCTACTTTCCATTAGATATGCTATCTGCTGCTTTCTCACAAAATTTACATCAGGCACAAAACATAAACTTTCACTAACAGTAAATAATATTTAAGACTATTACTTGTAGTTCAGGTTGTTTTACTTTACAGACCATAACCGTCATACTTGAGCGTCCCCCTTATTAAATGAGGACTACTGTTTTTAGTATCAACGTTACTTTTTAAACGTATTTTACATTTTATAAATAAGTACTTACTTTTCTAGACAAATTAGACGACCATCGTCCCAGTTTGGTATACAATGACGTCATTTTATTTTGTTTTCAGATTAAATTAAAATACTGAAAATATCAAATTTAACAAATAAACTATTTAAAATAAGAGATAATGGTCGAGAATTCTCTTATTAACAAAATATTTACCTTCATGTGCACTTATTCTCGTAGTAAGTAGTAATTCTTAGAGTAAGATATACTTATAAATATTCTTAGTTGAAAAGAGTAATATACTCGTATGTTTCTCTTATAAATATACCATACTCTACATTAATAAAAATATACAATAAATAATTCTAAAATAAATACGATAAATTGTGCACAATTTATCCATATTTTTAAGAAATTTCACCTGCGGAGCGACAAAGAGCAAAGACAACTTCAACTTACGTCATAAGATTTTATTTCCTCCATGCTTAAGTTATATACCAAGGAATAAGATCGTTTGAGGTTGGAAATCCGGTCTTAATCTGGTAAAAGTTATTATTTTGAAAACAGCTGAAAACCATTCTTTATGGTGTAAACATAGAATTTATAAAGCATCGGAAAATGTCCCAAAGAATGTACGCCCAAAGCTCAAAATCGCGGAGCAAGGAAAAGAAGCGCGCGCAGCCGAGCTGCGCGCGATTCCGAATGGAGTTGACACTGGCATCAACAATCGCAGTAATCAACTTCAAAATAACAGGTACACTTGTGTCAGTATAAACTGTAAACAAACAAATTTAACTGAAAATCTTGTTAAAATATTATCTTGCGTTAAAAGTATTGTAATCTTTTTATATTATTTAAATACGTGACGCACTAGCATTTATTCTTATTATTTTGTTAAAGGTATAACGCACTAAAACATTGATAAAAATTATTTTAAAATTTAACCCCAAAATATTATACGATTTTTACGACTGGTTGTTTGTTAGTGATGTACCACGCTGTTTCTGTACATTGTCTATGTTAATGAAAATCTTCGTCGTTGTCTAATGAACATTTTTGTAAATTAAAACATGAAAGGTCCGGCTGGACGTCAACATCAATTTCATTCGTAAATGTTTTATTCGTCTTATTTACATACCTATTTCAAAATTGCAAAGTAAAAATTCTTGAGTTCCGTTTGAAGGCTAAGGCTGGATTCAGTGATCGACCGACACGGACGACGTGTACGTTGGTCGAACTTAGTTATGTCAATGTATTTAATGTATTTATAACCTTTACGCACTGTAGTTGTTCATTCATGCAGTCCCAGACAAGCATTAGGCCATCTTACCTGATAAATTGCGACAATGCGGCCGAGGAAGCAAAGTGCTTCTCTAGAAATAGCCTAATTAATCTGGTCTTGAATGAACCACCCTAGTTTATCGGGGAACACCTTGGCAAGTGGCAATCCATTCCTTTGCCGTTCGTATTAAAAAGGTCGAGCCAAAGCAGACCCTTAGAGTCGATTGTATTGTATACCCATTTCTTATATCCAGATGTCACAAAGGTGAAATTTTTATGAAATGCAATCTGTAAAATACCAATACACGCGCAACCCTATGACACTCAATGAATTAGCAGTAATTATGAAAACTACAAAATTTAACAAAGTCCATGTTTTATTTAATAACCAAACGTTTCAAAATTCAGTAACTACGTATAAGTAGTATTAATAAATTAATATGGAGTTTTACAGTTGAGACTAAACATTACATTCTGGTTATCCCGTAAATCCGCCAGTTAATCCACCTGTCAGCGTGTTGATTATATTATACAAATACCTCCACTGATGTGGAGGAGGCTCAAGTCCAGCATTCAAGCATTGAAGGAAAGAATATCGATAATATGTACATATATCATGCACATCCCTTTATATACAGATGACAGAAAAGGACAATTTGCTTAGATGTCAATTCCATAGAGATAGTATACCAAACGGAAACTTTTTGATCAATTCATAAAACATGGACGTAATATCTCCAGAATACTGGCATGGTTGGTATATACAAATCTGAAATGTGAGAAAGCATTTCGTAAAAGTAAGGAACTTATGCCAGCCTATTAGGAAAGCAGCCCAGAAGTCTGGCATTGTCCCCTGTTCGAAGTAGAGGGCAGTCTTCTGGTCTTTAGTAGTATCGACCAGGCGCTTAGCTAGCTCCCGAAAAAGGGAGTGTGCGCCAGATCTCCAGAGATCAAGGATTTCTAAGTTAAACGGCGCAAATATGTGGTTTTTACCATCACTGCTTGGCGCTTTCATCTGAGGCGACCCCATCATGACACACGGTTACTGGAAGATGGAACTGTGCAGGGGTATCGCTACACAGTAGTTTTGCACTAATCTGCAGCGAGGCTCGTCCTATAGCCGCTAGGAAGAGGAATTTGTCGGGAGCTCGGCCCCTGGAAAAGCCACCTGCCTAGCGTTTTTGACCTCGTTAGAATACGCCGTAATAACAGTCCCTAGTTTAGATAATAACTTTTACACTAGGGACTGCGAACTATGCACCGAGGACAGAAAAGCTGACAGGGACACACCTAAAACTTTCCTAGCGCCTAGACCTCCATACCAGATTTCCATCTGGTTTCAAGATGAATTATCGAGATTTATGTTAAGAATTTAAATACCAGCCAAGGTACCAGCCCTCGGACAGGACTCCGGAATACACAGCTCACAAGTCCAAACCAATGTCCCTGAACTGGCGCATGAGAAGCTGTAGATTCTGAAAAACCGTGTTCGTACGAGTATCCCCTCGTAGGATCCCGTCGGGTAAGTAGGTCATCCTACCATACGTTACTTTTAAAATTAGCTTCTCGAGAGTCGCCTATTGCTGGCAGCCGACCGCTGAAAAGGTGGCCCATGTAGATAAGATTACTCGGCTCTTTGTAGCATTGCCACAGAAACTTATAGGGGTTCTATATATGATCTAAGCTGCCGAGCTTTGATCATATTTGCCCTTTATCGACAAAGTTTAATACATTTATAACGTCAACCTTCAGTAAGACTTCACCACTATTACTTACGAGGATAGTTTTGAGGGCGTGGACAGCGGCTTCGCAGCCTTCTGAATACTTAAAGCCGAGCTGGATAGGATCTGGAAGTAATCTGCTAAGCTGGTGGCGGAGTACGTGCTAGACAACTTGGCCGTCAGGCATCGGTAGGTAGTCCTTACCGTAATAGGACGAATGCCATCGTCATTTTTTTAGTTTAAGTTTTAGGGGTACTCTCTAAGGACTGTTCTACTGGCAGTGGGGTCGCGAATTCGTTTATAGGCTGATTAGTAACCTCTGGTAATTAAATGTGTTAAACTTAAAACTAAGCAACTTAAAACTAACTTAGAAGTGGCCCTGTGCGAGACCGAAAACCAGGGTTAAACAACGTTCACCGAGTCGGGGAACTGGATGGGTGACCATCCAGGTCGAGGTCGACCAATATCTTCCGGTGGACCCTGAGACTGGTAGAAAAGTCTCGGGAGCTAATTGGTATTGGATGGTTTATAATTATTATTGTTAAAACATAATTTCTAACAAATGTTCTTTTAGCATAAGTGGTTGTGCCGATTTTTGGCTGATAATATTTCCTTTGGTACCTACCATGCACAAAAATTACAAAGTCCACAAAAAATTCTTCAAAAAGCAATTTTCAAGATTGCGAGTTAACCAGTCTCACTTAGTTCGTTTTGTGCTTCAATGAAAATAAATAAAATGGATTACAACTTTCGATTAATTCCTTTGATCATAGGACTAGCTCAATTTTACCAATAAATTGCTCCAGACGTGAGCAAAACCTAATTTAAAAATTGTCGGGTAAAACGGATTATCTTTGAAGAGTCATAACTTGGTTGCTATACATTTTAAAGAGCTGCGTTTGAGCTTAAATAGTGGCAAATATAATTTAAAAGTTGGCCGAGAAATGTATAGTTTATGATTTATAGACCAAAATGTGGAAAGTCCCAAAATTTCGCAGATTTTCACGTATTGCGCAAGAAGCACAATTTTTTTACTTGCAAAATATCGTTTCACAATCTCATAAATGATTAAAATAAGAGTTTTGCGGTTTAGGGGGATTTTTTTGGAGGATTTGACTGGCGTAAACTATAGTCCGTTTTTTGTAAGTGCCAGGTCACTTTCTGTCCGTAGTGGCGCGGCCCACAATAAACGATTTTGACATGTTTAGTGCGTGCGTAGATACAGAGCGCGTGGCGCACACTCCTATGCCGCACGATGTATCTCTCAGTTTTTTAGTATGGTCCAAGGGTCTACTTAATTCCCAGCTTTTTAAGACTACGAGACAAACAAAAACCATTACACGAGTGCGGTTATGTAAATAAAAACGCAAGCGTGATTAATAAGTTACATTCATCATCATCATCTCAGGCATCTGACTCATCATCATCGTCCTAGCGCTTATCCTGGCCTCTGCCATCGTCCGCTTTTCTACCCATTCTTCTCCACTTCGCCCGGTCTTCGGCACCCTCGCGTCGTAAGCCGTCGTAAGACGCAACACGTGACCATCTCAGGCATCCGACTCTGTGATGTCAATCCATCACTTTCTGGTCCTGCCGCAGGATCCGCAGTTATCTTACGCCAAGGCTCCGCGGTCCTCTCACGTTATGGCTACCACAGATGTACTCATTACGTACTCGAGCGAATCGTGTAATACCGTACATATACCTCAGCCTTTTTATCACGTTGTATGAAGCCCGCGGACGTGCTTCGTCAGCCCTAGACCATCAAAGGCCTTATTATGCCTAATAGGATTCAAGGTCGCAGGTTGTATGCCAAACATCGGATAAATAATTACCTACCCGCCTTAACAATTAAGTGAAAAAATTATTTCTCGTCCTAGAGCCAGATAACCGCTTTATTTTTTTCGTTTTTCTACTCATACGAGTTCTGTATATTTATTATATTTTTATTTTATATTTTATTTTTATTTATTATATTATTATTTATGCATTCTTCCGATTTACATTCACTTTGTACCCTCACTTTAAGAGGAGTGTCCCCCGAGTGCGCTCCATACAAACGACCTTGGATCATATTTTCAATATTACGCTATCAAAACCAATAAAGCCAGAAACCAATAACCAAATGTGCCAGGAAAATTTATAATTTCAAAGTTACACGGGGTTTAAGATTTTCATACAAATTTTAAATTTCAAGCAACTTTATAACGATATATTTTTACGAAAATCTGACAAGACACAAGCATAGATATTATTCTCTGGATCACGTCTACAAAATTTCATTGAAATTGAAAATATGATCAAAATAAGTTTGTATCAAACACTGGCCTTAAAAAAATTGCGCCAAGTTGACTCCTAAACGTCTACTATCGCTACAAAGTGTAATTTTACTGGTATTTACCCTACGTCATCCTCATGGTCTATAAGTTCTTTGAGTGAATTGAATTTAAGTTTTAGTTGTTCAAGCTGACTAGGGCTTCGTATTTACTCATACGCGTGCGATAGAGACGAAACTTTATGAAGCCGAAATAGCCGATATTGGTATAGGAGGCTAATAATTCAAACTCATAAACATAACCCTCCTTCTGTCGCACTCGGGTAAAAACATTGGTGCCGTTCGAACGTTTAAATTTGCTGACCTAAGAGGCCAACATATGGCACCTAGATACTAAAAATTATAACCAATTTTTTCACACGATGTTATGTTAGTTTGAATAAGCAATAAATTTCCATAAACACGTAAAACTTATTTACAAATGTCACACTTGAAAGTATGGAAAAAATAAAAGATCGCATTCCAAAATGTCTAATAGTTCACGCTGGGATATTGAGACAATAATACCAAGAAAGCGAACAAGCTAGCCTAAGAAAAAAAAACTATAATAAAAACAAAGGTTTCAGATACATTTAAATAAATCTGTATCCTAAGTCTTACGACTTAGGGATGCTTATCAAATACGCGGCAAACCGTTGAACAATCTCAGGGACGACCAAGCGAGACAAAATCAGTCGGTGGTGAAGCGGCGCGATCGTGAGAAGCGACAGGATTGGTAGATTCGACTTCCCGCCACAAGGGTTGATGCGCAGGCGTCGGTTGTCATCCGTAACAACCAAAGGACACCAAACAAGACAAGCAAAGAAGAACCTTATGTTAATTAGGGTAGATACTAAAATTTTAATTAATAATTAATAATGGTCAGCGAGACGAATCAAGGGGCGAGGCGGCTGGACGAGCAACGTAACATTTATTAAGATCAGATCTTGAAGTATAATAATGTATAAATACATTATATTGTAAATTTACTAATAAATTAGAGTCAGTGTATATTGGCGGTTGGTGACAAAAGTTAAGTTGATACCTTTATATTACTCATCCCTGCGTGATATAGTCGTAGTGTGGCATTATTTGAATAAAATGATATCAAGCCTACCTATATCTAAAATGCGACGCTTGGGAGTTTGTAATGTACTTATATTGAAATCATCATCAATAACGAATACCTCAAAATGTATATTGTTTGATTGTATTCTACATAAATGTTTGGTAATAGCTTGTAAATATATGTAATAGCTTAAACCAACGGTTTATTCATAATGTTATTGGACCAAAAGGCGTATGGGCTGTCCCAGCTTATACGACTAGTCTAATTAACGAATATTCCTATAATCTATATTATTATTACGCCAAAAGGCATGTGAGTTGATCAATCTCCACATGACTAGCCTAATACTTGTTAGTAACGCGCAGCGTTAATGAGTCGAATACTTCATTGATAAGTTATAATTTATATTGACTAATTACTTAATGCAGCTTATGTTGTATTATGTTTAAATATTGCAAACCAAGTATGTCGCTTTGACTTTCAATTGTGTAGATGAAATGATTTGATATGAACAGATAATTGTTTAAATAATATTAATTCAGATATTTATTAATTAATTTACTATAATTAGACCTAATTAGGCAGAGTATCTTTTATACGTTTTTTGTCCACTCTATCAGGAATTGGCCCTAGGAAACGTGTTCTGAACATTACGAATTTTATTATTATTTTGTAATCTAGAAATTCCTGGTGAAAATCAAAATCAGTTTTAGACGTAGAGTCACAATTAAGTAAATAAACGTATATTTATACTTTAAACGCTACCTGCGACTTTAATTCATATCCCCGCACACCTTGACTCATTTTCAGTAAATTACTTTCTAAGTTTGCCCTAAGTTGGGTTTCTAAATCCCCTAGCATTGTGACAAGTAACTTCATTCTGGACTAATGGTACTTAAATGCCTTCAAAAAACTCATTTGCTCTAGAGAAAATCAATACAAATTCGAGTTTTGATTTTAACATTAAAGTAATACTTATCAGACCCTAGTTGGTTCTATATTCAGTAAGATTGCGACGCCATCGTTGTTGCGATCCTTCATCTCGTGAAACGTAGAGACCTAGCTGTCGAAAAGACCCTAAATTAAAAAAAAAAAAAAAAAAATACAAAGGGGCGCCCCATTCTCAGATAAAGAGCGGATGTATTTAAATATATCGATATGACAACCCTACGGGGTTATAATGGTTAATAGCGGTATATCAAAGGATATACCTAATTATCTTGCCAGGCCAAGGCAAGCTTAGGGAACCTTGGGGATCAGAAAGCTTCGACACCTTCTATCGTGGTACTTCTTGGAGGTACACGTTAAAAGGTCCTAGTAGCAGACTAATATTGGCTGGGAGACTGGCTCCTTTGTGACTCACTTCAGGGGGCTCAACTTGCTGTCTTATAACTAAAACTATATTTATATATCACTCGAATCATTGCCATTGACGTAGTGGTGTTTTATTGCAAGTTTCTGTCATCTCATTTTACATAGACACTAAAAATGAATTAACATTACAATTTAAGGCATTTATAAACCAATCATCAAATCCTAATCTCATAAAGTTAAATGGACTTTCGTTGACGGCCTATGTACAACCCATTTTATATTGGACACTCACACAACGGTGAGACCGCTTCATGTGACGCGCGAGACTCCATCGACCAACGCGGTGTGTCTAGATCGACTTTAGATCCGTGTCATCTGCTGAACGTGAACAGCTAGACTACATCATTAGAACCAGGACCACCTCATCTGGTGCCGTAATGGCTAGGAGGACGGGAGGGCCATGACAATATGTCAGTGAAAATCGAATGCACAAGCATTGCACTTTTGCCTAAAAATAACTGTGTCTTCTATCGTCTATTTGGGTGTTAGAGTTTCGAATCAAAGGAAAATCGTAAAGGCTTTGGACAATTACTTCAAGGGTTAAGAACATAAACAATGACATTAAATTACATTAAATTTTACTTATGATGACTGAGCTTAAATTTTAAAGTAACTGCAGGTACATAACAAAGTTTATGATATTATTTCTATCGCTGATGCGCTTTCAATTGTATTTAATAATAAAATACGAGGCATTGGTTTTGCAGCAGATGGCAAGAATAGTCCAGCTACTTTTGACACCGCATGAAACTTCTTCAATCACCTTTTGGTTCCATTTATTTCGGGCAGGTTTTCGTCATCGACATCGAATAAATGGGATGCCTTTGGGTCTCGATTGGCCATAAATATTTCCGTAGTGGACCCCTCAGTTTCCAAATCCACTAAACGGGGTGTACGTTTACTGTACGATCGCTTATCATGCATACAATCCAATTTTCTCTGTAATGAATAATTATTTTTATAACGTAAACAGAATTCTAAAAAGAGTTTCGTTAAATTCGTTCGGCTCGGATAAATGTGCGTATATCTTTAAAAATAATTGAGCCCATGACCAACCACATCAGGCCATATTTATTCATGGTGGCTACGAGTGTGCATTGATCATTACACTCTCGGCTTACCAATGCGCCTAATTACGGCTCGACTGTAATGACCAATACATATAGCACGCTTGTATCATACTGTACTATTGTACTGTACTGTACATCACTAGCCAATAAGCCCACTGCAACTGTAGATAGATCTCTCCCAAGCCAAGACGCTCCACTAGACTGCTGCAAGTGTGTTACTCATATCGTTGCTCCAAATGTCAACAAGATATCCCTGAACTCGGTCAAATTCTTAAAAAAACAAGTTCTTAAACAGGACTTTAAATTATCTGTACTTATTTATCAAACTATTATGACATTTTTTATCAAACTATTACAACACCCCCCTTATCGTCGGGGGTTATAAAGAATAGTAGTTCTACTTACACCATCATGCGGCTTGATCGATCAAGCCAAACTTACTCCACACACCGTCAATTATGCCAAAATTTCTCCCCACACACTAACAGTTTGGCTTGATCAAGCCTATTTAAAGTGTTTTGATATTTGTCGTCATTGTAAAAGGTGTAGAATGTAAAACTAATTATTATTGTGAAATTGCTTTATTTACCTAACACTGTTACTAGCTTAGGTATTAATAAATATTGAAAGTTTTTGGATTCAATACCACTTTCTGATATGGTTGAAAATTGCAGCGCTACTTGAAGAAGATTGTTCGCAAAACGTATCTCAGCGACTTAATGTGAGTTATTCAGCTGCCTAGAAGACTTGTCTTTTTTTATTGGACAAAACAAGCATTTGACCGACATGTCACCTGGTGGTGTTTGGGAACGCGTTAAGAGGGCAAGCAACGTGTTCCATTCCTTAGCCGTACGCATTAGGTAGGTCCTACCAAAACAGCTCGTGCGGATAGCTGCAGGATCCACGACATAAGGATGACACGCAATTGTAAAGGAGCCAGCGGATAATGTCGTGCAACTGCTTAGCACACTCTCCGATATACAACCTGTAGAAGACCGACAGACTCTCAATCCCACGCCGATGCTTGACTTCCCAGCTAAGAATAAATCAATTGCGGGTCAAAAATATCCTCTTTTCACGATTTTCCACTGAATCCATAGCGGAAAGTTGGCATTTCGCTGATCCATCCCAGAGGTGGCAGCAGTACGCTATGCAAGATCAGAAATTTACGTAGGTACATTCCAAACAGTCCGAGCTAGATGGAATGGGCTGTTTGGTGGACAAACACGCCTGTGTGTTGGTAGCTTTGAACGCTATCAGGTTGCCTTCGCCCCCAATCGGAGACTAACTTAAGAAATTCGTTCAAACCATCTACCATAACCCCTCGACAAGACTGAATGTCGTCCCTGTTGGCTTTTGCATTGGATAGATATCTAATTTTATGGACGACAATCTCGCGCTCACCGGTCTGGAGACGTGGAAGCGTTTAAGCAAGAAGTAGTGATCCGTTGTTTAGATTAGCCAGTATGAGGTCCAATCAATCCAATTGAGTATGTCTGGAATTTCCTAAAAAGATGGCTAAGATCAGTGCAACCTGCTCTACAATACATCAGGGAGCTAAAATTCTCAAGACGTTATTAATAATATCGTGAAAAGTATAGAAGGATGGAATCTATGACTATGGAAAGAGTTATTGGATTTCCACATCTTAACTTTTTTAAATTAAATTATAAACCTATCGTCTATATTGTAAATATTTCTTATTATTTGAACGTCACATCGATTTTGTTGAGTTATGAAATGACTAACTTTTCCGCATCGTCCTCTTTTAACTTGTTCCTGTTCATTTCAAATGTTCTATACAACCTATTCAACCCTTTCCCGTTCTAATCAGACGCCTTTATCGCAATGGAACTTTGTTAGCAACTGAACTAATGAAATCGACGATACGGAATCGGTAGATAATTGTTGGCAACAACAATACCTAATTAACCAACAGTGGACGGCAGAATATAATAAAAATGAATAGCTCATCGATTGGAATAAACAGCAAACACTAGACTAGCTGCTAAGCAAAAGGATATCCTTGAGTTTATTATTAGCTTGAGACAACCCACAAATAAACTTAATCTGTTTTGTTCGAATGGACTGCACCCTACATGTGTCATGCGAAATTTCAGTCTTCTAAATACCCAGTGGTTTTGAGGCTCCGCGTTGTCATTTGACAGGCAGTCAGAAAAGTCAAAATAGAATATTTGTAATGTTTCAAGTGAATCCACTAAAGGAAAAAATGCATACAAAATTCTTCCCCAGGGTCCTCCCTGAATAGGAATTTCCTATCAAAATCGAATTCAATAGTCAAAAACGAGGGCAGAGGAAAATAGGAAGGAAACAGTGATACATTGGCCGCCCCAGGACCGTGTCCGTAAATAGCAAACAGAGCCGACAATTCCACGCAGAGCCGGACCGCGCCAAACAAACTTTTATGCGAGCGTGTATTACACGTGCTGCAGGTGATAGGTAGCCCCTCCCACTCCACCCTATTCGATCCCTGCTCTCTTCCTACCTTACCCCTACCTTACCCCTGCCCTACCCCTGCTCTAGTCTACCTCTTATTACAACAATTTCATGAAATAGCCGGCCACGTCATGAAATGGTCTGGCCACGACATATATACATATTGTCCGGTACTCTATGCAGGTTTTTTATTTGGTCATAACATTGTCCTCAAAGTGTTTTGAGTTTGACACCGTAGTAAAAGCTCTACCTTAAAAGAAAACCTTTCCAACGACATAGCAAGACGTTATTGGTCATACAGACTGAAGTCTATACTTTTTGCTAGTCCCCTTTACTAGTTGTCCCTACGATTTTCACTCGTATTCAATCTGAAGCTCATACTCTACTATACCGTGACAACGTGTTACTTTTCCGATACATAAAGTATCCAATGACACTCTGCTACTCCATTAGAATCAAACGTTTCAAAAATTTCAAGCAAACAAACAAAAAAGGGGTTTAGCTTTTAATATTATTACAGAGTAGTATAGAGAGAAATAGCGGTAAACTAGAGGTCCCGTGTTCGAATCCCGCTCCGGCCATGTGCCAATGACTGTTTTTTGTGTTATGTAAATTAGTTGAATACTAACCGATGCTCTTACGGTTAGGGAAAACATCGTGATGACCTACACATTCAGGTGACTGGATGTGTAACCACGATCCTATCTGGTCAGGTTCCCTTGGGAGCAGGGTCATGGAGGTCAGATGGCAGTCGCTTCACTGTAATTACCTGACCTGCCAAATCCTGGATCATGGTCACGGTGGACCCCGGGCCCTCGTGCGCGAGAGCACAACCAGGACATTAACGCTAAGATTATGATGATTTTCTTTAATCGAATATATGTTTGAGTAGCAGCCTCTGGCTTTAAGTTTTAATAAAATAATTGGCCACTAAGCGTTATCAAAGGCACCAGATATGTTAAGGAAAAGAACCTGACCAGATTTGATCATGATTACAAAGTTTCATCACGATGTTTTCATTTCATCTCGCTTACGAGTCGGATACTTTAACCGTTCGGCCACCGATGCTCGAATCTATCGCTCAAAACTCGCTCCCTCTTGATACAAAGGTGGTCCGGACGACTTAGCCTTTATGGCCGATAACGTTGAGCTATATGTCACTAGAAAGGATTTTTCATTTTTTCATTTTCTACAACTTTTACTATGGCAACAACTCTCGAATCGCTGTGGGAAAAAAGTTAAAGTAAATTTTTTAACAAAATTTTTATTAAAATTATTGTGGACTAATTCACACAGCGCCATCTAGCCCCAAACTAAGCAAAGCTTGTACTATGGGTGCTAAATAACTGATATACTTACATATATAGTTTTAAATACATACTAATTATACATAGAACACCCAGACCCGTAACAGAAATTAAAATTCATCATTTCAATTTCTGCCCGGCCGGGCATCGAACCCGGGTCGCGTGGCAAACCGGCATGTTAACCACTGAACCACTCAGGTCGTCTAAAGTATGTCATTGGAAAGGATTTTTCATTGTCTACAGCTTTTACTATGGCGACAACTCTCGAATCACTGTGGGAAAAAAGTTATGTCATGTAGGCCGAATTTTCCAGCACAAAATGAAATTAATTTAATTCGTTTATTGCGTTGCCATGTATTAGTAAATACAAGTCCTTAAGTATAAATGTTAGTACAAGACATGGAACCCTGGTAGGGTATAGCAATATTATTTTAAGTTGGCCATAACTTTTTTCCCACAACGATTCGAAAGTTATCGCACTAGTAAAAGTTGCAGACAATTAAAAATCCTTTCCAATGACATATCGCTCAACGTTATTGGCCATAAGGCTGGGGTCCATACATTTCTGCCGGTTCTTTATTTGCTATAACTTAATTAAAAAACTTAAAAAAAAAAATTATGATCGATCACTAAAGTTCATTACAATATTATTGTCCTTAAAATGTGAAGATTTAATTCTGTTATTAAAAAAAGCAATTGCTTTTAGTTGCCACTTACATCTAATATTAGACACATATGTTCGCAGTTGTGAGGTTGGACGTATCCATCAAAATTCTTCCTTTGCCTCCTTGATTCCGGATCCGGAGGTCCGTATTTCGCGCTACTTCTGAATGCTCCCACTAGATTCTGTAATAATTATACTTCTACTACATTTCATCATCATCATCATATCAGCCAGAAGACGCCCACTGCTGGGCATAGGCCTCCCCCAGAGATCTCCACAAAGGCCGGTCCTGTGCCTTCCGCATCCAGCTATACATATATTGGTATCTACAAACATTACTTAACATTGATATTAAAATCACATTTAGGTACTGTGAAAGCGTGTAAGGGCAGTACGGCTAGCACTAGTTGCTCTCGCGCGCGATAAGCGAGAAAAGTGGCGACACAGACACATGCTATCTCTTTCATCTTTGTATTGAGAGAAGTAAACAAACGCTCTCTCGCGGCGCGAGCTGTGTCGCGGGCACACTTATGCTAGCCGTGCTGGTTATGTTTCGACTTTGTCAATTATATTTAAACTTCGACAGAAAGGGGAGGAAGGGGTGGGAAGCAAAAAATCACAAACTCTTTGGACTTTTTTAGTTTTTGCTTGTAACTCGGAAACGGCGGCCTATGACAAAAAGCTATAATGCAATAACCATAGAAAATAAAGTACTTTCATTATTTTCTATGGCAATTACTATAATACTCCCGATATGTAGATACCAAATTATATTTTGTGATCATCATTCGTTAGAAATAAAATGAAACAATAAAACATACTAACGCTGTGCATAATATAAGTGATAATAATTTTAATGTGGAAAAACAAGATGATGAATATTGTGAATCCAATCCAACCGGTCATACTGAGTGTGGTGACACTCCGAGGCATCTTGTAGTCATCCATCATTATGTGTAATGCGAAGGCCTAGGTACAAATGATTGAAAATCAAACTACAATACAAAATATTGAATTAGGTCGACCTAGGTTAAGTCGTTCGTTTTCCGTATTAGGTTTCCGAATTTGATTTTCGAACTAGACCAATTAGAATCTGCGGAGATCAATCAAAAGCCTGCGTTAAAAACGTCGCAATTTCTGATTGGTCGAGTTCAAAATTCAATTTCGGATACATAATGCATAAAACGAATGTAAACAGTAATTTAACTCATCTCTAGAAGTTAGGCGGTACCTTCGGCGACAGCCGGGTTTCGGGTCGAAGCCGAAGCTTATAATATAATGAGGTGGTCCCGCAACCCCTCTATAGCAGGGATTCCCAAAGTGGACGAGATCTAGGGGTCGACATAAACGAAAACTAATTTTGGGGGTCGACGAGGTCTAAAAATCGACCCCTATTAAATTAACACAAGTTCTTATTTAATACTTTCAAGATAGGCAGGTACTGTATTGTTTATGTTGTGTTACGTGTACTAAGAATAATTAATATTTTTGTAGGAAATAGCATTGTTGTAGTAATGTAAAGTCTCAAGTTCGTACAAGATAAAAAACTCGGCAAGTCTGTGTGGACAAGTTTGTGCAAGATAATGTGTTCGAGCGTATGTCTTTCAGGCGCGTTTTGGGTTCCTCTCTATTTGACGCTTACGCGATTTAACACGAACGAATTCATGATCAAGTCCAAACATGTTCCTGATATTTTACTATTTAACGAGCTTGCACTTAGGTTGAAAGTTCATTTGCGTTTTGAAATTCGTTAGAGCTTGAACGATAATAACTCATATAAGTACTCATTTATTTCAAGAGATTACAAAGTTATTACATAGCTAAATTAAGTGAAGTAAAGTGACTGAAAAAGTGGTAAACACAACATACAACATATTTTAAATAGGTAGGTATAAAAGTATTTGTAAAAATTACTTACACTTAAGTTGTTAAGTAGGAAGGTATCTAAACTTTGAAGTGTTCAGTTTGCTTTGGGTTTCGTTCTTATGCTGATAGGTACCTACTTTCCTAATACGAATTTTCTATACCTAATTACCTACTATAGTTACTTACCTAATATAGGTATCCAAGTTTATCAATGAGTCAGTCAGTAATACCTAACAAGAATCCATTACCTGGGTGTGATAAAAATAAGATAGTGTGCAAATTTAACAGTTTATTATTGTTTTTTATTTAGGTAAATTTTTATTTGCAGGATTACTGCGAGTTCTATGATGGCGGACACGAAAACAAATGCAGACAATACAGTTTGGACTACTTGAAGTTCGGATTTATTGCATCTCCATCAAATCAACACTTGCCGATGTGTCTCATTTGTGAAAGACCACTTATCAAGAGTACATGCTGACAAAAAAAGTAAGCCCTTGTCATTATTTCAAGCACTTCAAGAAAAACTAGACAAAAGACCATCCATAAGATCGATGTTTGCGTCATCATCTATTAAAGACGATGATGGTTTACGAGCGTCCTATAATATATCTTTACTAATAGCGAAGTCGGGGAAACCCCACACAATTGGAGAGCAGCTTATCTTACCAGCCATTGCGGAGGTCCTTAACAATGTATTGCACAAACCCGCACATGATATTTTAAAGAGAATACCTTTGAGCAATAACACCGTTCAGAGACGCATAGACGAGATGGGACGCGATGTGGAAAACATTTTATGCAAGTTCTTACAGACCAACAGATTCTCTCTCCAGTTGGACGAGTCTACATTACCCGGCAATGAAGCTCTGTTGTTAGGATATGTTCGATTTATCAAAGATGAAAATATGTGCCAAGAACTGCTTTTTGCTACATATTTAGAAACTGATACCAGAGGAGAATTTTTTTACTGACAAAGCTATTCCAAGGAAGAACATTGTTTCTGTTGCGACTGGGTTCGCTGGCTATCAAGAGGCTCTTGCTTAGAAAGATTTGCAGCCATTTTTTAATCTGTGTTGGAGTTTTTATAAGAAAAAGATCCGAATTTGAAAGAAAATCTGAACAATTGTAAAACAGATATTTATTACTTGACTGATATCTTTGGAATGTTCAACAAAGTTAATTTGCAACTGCAGGGTGACGATCTTAACTTGATTAAAAGAAAATCAATAATATTGGCCTTCGTGGTTAAACTAATCCTTCATAAACTAAATTTAGGCAATTTAGTTATATGTCACTCACTTGGACGCATTACACAAGAATTTTACGGAGAGGTTTGAGGATCTTTTAAATTTACATATTCCTCAATGGATAATAAATCCGTACAATACCACAGCCATAGAAAAAGCCAATGTGATAATGCAAGAAGAGTTGATTACCACCAGCACAGACGAAGAGCTTAAGCAGAAGTTCAACCAAGGCTATCAGAAGTTCTGGTTGCAACGCAACATTGAAACACAGTATCCTACATTGTGGAACATTGCTGAAAAATATCTTATCGCTTTTCCATCATCATACCTAGTTGAAAAAAGCTTCAGTGTGGTAACAAACATTTTGACGAAACAAAGAAACCGTTTGAAAATCAACGAACGTGGAGATTTAAGGCTGCAACTCACCAATATTGAACCGGATGTAGCTAGATTGGTAGATAGTCACCAGGTTCATCAATCATACTGAATGTTTAATTTTCTGTTTGCGAATTCATACTTTTTTAAATGTAATTTCCTACCTACTTAAGATTCTTTAAGTACTTAATTTGTAATAATCATTATAAACTAAACTTGATATTTACCGAATTGTATGTCTTTTTATTTTGTTAAATTTTGATGAGAAAATGAAGTCAACTTTACTCACTTAACCAAGTGCAAAGTTTTCCAATTGGTACCTTAGTACCTAGGTATTTTGTATCAATAGGAAAAAACTAAAGATAGGCCCCCTTATTTATAATAGTCTGCTAACTTAAAGCATTGCCAATTCTCACTCTGTCTTCTTCTATTGACCTAAGTCAGAATGAAAAATAACATTCTGTAGCAGCTGTTTTAAGTAAGCGGACCATTATGAATAAGGGGGTTGATCTTAAAAGTACGTAATTTGGCCATGGGGGTCTGAGGTAACAGTTCATTTTGGAAAAGGGGTCACTTGTCCAAAATAGTTTGGGGATCCCTGCTCTATAGGGTTCGCCTTTTCTAAATTTTGCATTCTAGAAATCACTTTCATTCAGTACCAGGTCGGAACCTAAAACTACCTACTTAACCTAAATCTAATAACCATTTCAGTCAATTTAAAGCCTGGCCGGGAATATATTATTATTAGGTGCAACAATATTATTTCTTGTATTTGCAACAGCAAGTAACAAAACAGGTAGCTGCTCCCATTTGATCAGTCAATCATATATTACTGGTCAGGCTTTATCTACTTGAACATGGGAGAGATCCTATTCTTTATTAATTTTTAGTTCAAAATTGTTTACTCGATGGCGCTATGCCTCTTAGCAACTTAACTTTTTTACAGAGTGAGCTGCGTTCAGAGAATAGGCTCTCGGCTCAACGGATAATCGTCTAAGGCATGTCCAATTGAACAATTCGACCAGTATTTTTTTTCTATAAATCATTTTATGACCTTAGCTTAGTTTGATTATAATAGGAAATTAGCAAATTTTGACTGAGCAAACGATCCCTTTCTCATAATCCGTTGAAAAAAAAAGGTCGTTCTCAGTTACAGCGCCATCTAGGGCGTCAAACGAGAACTGTAAGGAACTCTCCCATTGAAAATCAGTTCAGGGCATTAGTTTAAGCGATATTTACGGCTATCTGCATGGCCACAAGTGTGGACGCGACAGTGACAAACGAGAAAACACGCGACGTAGACACCTATGGTCTCTTTCATCTTAGTATTGAGAGAAGGAAACAAAACGACATTTGTGCTAGCCGTGCAGCGATACCGCGTAACCTTTTGCATGCCCTATATAGAATGTGAGGGCGCCGTAAGTTAGTGGTCATGGTTATGGTCAGACAAGTAGGTACGTACTGCCGTAATACCACAATCTTGTGGGTCAGTGTGTTTGCAATCACTACATAACTATATATTATAACACAAAGCTCGACGCCTAAGTCTACTAAACTTGAAAATAGAAGAGCTATTGCCATAAAGTGACATATTTCTTGTACTTGATGAGGTAGGATAACCTACGGTGCCCTCACAGTCTAACAATTATAATTATTTATTTATTACAACCTCACAGTCTACTAGTACAAATATGTAGGTATTCGAACAAAAGCGGCTGGTCCGAAAGTTTTTGTCAATGTCTTGTTGTCTTGTTCTACTTCATAGGCAAAAGACATAATTGCCGCTCAAAAAAAACTTATTAATCAATGGAGGAACATGTTCCTCAGCATCGTCTCCCATCTCCATAAATAAGCTTATATCCAATGCGCATGTATAACCAACCCCAGTTATGTCAAACTTAATAATGTTGTTAAGAACCAATAAACGATGGATTGATATCGCCGAGTCGGACGCAAGAGCCAAAGGGAGTATGCCGAAGATCGGGCAAAGTGGTGAAAACAAAGCAGGAAAGCGGACCAAGGCTGCAGCCAGGATTGACCGCTCGGATGATGATGATGAGTGCAAAAGTAACATTTTATTTTATTTTTTCGAAAATCCTGTTTTTTATAAAATAAATACATACTCGTACATACATACTTAAAGCTCACGCCTGTGTCAAACAGGTGGAGTAAAATGAATAGTGTGATAGAAACTATCTAGGATAAAATCTTCATTGCATCCGGAATCTTGTGTCTCTTTCTTTGCATCTCCACCCTGTCGCATTCTGGAGTGACTACCATTGGCGATTGCCCTTGTCCAGGGTCGTGTTTTAGGGCGCTCTGGCCACGTGTAATATCACGTGACAGTGGCAAGTGATGGGGTATCGCCTTTATGTGACAAGTGACAATAACACGCCCCGTTGGTAAAAACTTTCGAACCAGCTTAATATTTTGCGACTTGCTTACTGAAAGAGAGATCGGCAGGAACGTCCAACATACTTTCCAATATTTTGTAGGCTTATATTGTAGCCAAAATTCTATATCTCTTGAAAATTTTGTTAAACCATATAACCACATCACTAACATAACCTTTATTGCACCTAGTAATAACATAAGTGATAGCATACCATTTTGGATGCCTAACCAATAGTCATAAAACTGAAAAATTAATATTGCTTTTGATTAAATTCATAATTAATCGAAGTCACAAAGAGGAATTAATTATTGGTATCTCACCAGTATTACAACCAAAGAAAGGAGGAACCCGATATAACATAATATACCTGCGACGTAAACCACTTTAATTTTTTTGTTTTCACTGTTTATGAGCCTTGACATCACCGCGATTGTTAAACTCTGAAAAAGCGGACCATATTAGACGTGTGTGGTAGAGCATAATGTAGCAAAATACAAAGGGACTAAATATTCGTAAAACACACTTTCAGCGCTTCTTCTAATCTTATGCTTCTCTACTGAATATCAAAATAGAGTGAGGGCGCCGTAGGCAAAATGTTACTTTAATGTGGCTGGCCAGCGAAACTGCTAACAGGTTTTTTTGCTTGTAGAGATAGCACATATACTTAAATAAGTGCTATCACTACGAAAAGTCGAAAGTCTAGGTAAAATTTGTTTTCCAATTGCAACGTGCGTGCAGACCAACGTTTTATGGCCGATTAAACTTATACTATCGCTATAAAGTGAAAATTTCTTGTACTTGATGACGTAGGATAGCCTACGGTGCCCCACAGTATAATTATAACTGTATTCTATTATAAACCTGTAAAACCCCGTGTCTGTACAATGAAAATATTGCAAGAAAAGGATACTGTAATGTAAGTAGCCCCAAAAACTACGTTTTTGGAATTTTTGTCTGTTTGTCTGTCTGTCCGTGCGCGCACCATATAAAACCGCTGAACGGATTTTGATGAGGTTTTGACCGTTTGGTAACTTGGGGTCCAACCTAAAATCTAAGCCATGTGTCATCTAATTCAGATAGGTAGAACCAAAGATACAGTTAAGTTCCGTAGTACTATAAGCGTTTTTATATATTTTATTTTACTATTATTAGATACAACTTATGTTTATACAAGGTAATCGCACTCCTACTCACAGGTCATTACAGCATGCATTAATATGAAATACACTATAAACTCAAATGATTCATACACTAAATAGAGTATTTTAAATGCAAAAGCTTTAACTGTCATAAAAATTGTTTCCATGTGGACGGAGTGGCGAGTAAAAGCTAGCCCAGTGCCGCCATGAACCAATGCCTCTTTTTTTAATTATGTACATTAGTTGAACACTAACCGATGCTCTTACGGTGAGGGAAAACATCGTAATGAAACCTGCACAATCAGGCGACTGAATTAGTAACCATAATCGTATCTGGTAAGCTTCTCGTGGTAACAGGATCAAGGAGGTTAGATGATAGTCGCTCCACTGGAATTACCTAATATGCCAAATCCTAGATCATGGTCATGGCGGACCCACAACCGGCACATTCAGATCAAAATTATCTTGAAATCAATCCCGGTTATACTTCTATGAAAATTAGCTCCTATCTGTAACTGTTTTAAAGTCAAATAAAAAATACTATATTTAAGGGGGAAAAGTAAGGAAAGGAGAGCGTGCAACAACCATTTTTGGGTTTTCGCGGAAGTTGAATTTGTAGAAAAGTCCGTTTGATAAAAAGTACTCGTAATGCCACCGTCTTGTTTCAGAAAGCCCTATGGCAATTCTATGTAAAAATCTACATAAAAACTGGTACTGTGTTACTTACCGTGTAACTCCCTTGTGACAGTATCATATAAAGAAATATGTACAACATTATGAATTTCTGTGTATGTACAAACTGTGTGCCTAGGGGCAAGATCACGAAAAAGAGATAATGGGTGCTTGGTCGGTGGCCCACTAAATGTACGCATTTTTGCAAACTTATAAACATCAATTTCACTATTATAGACCTAAACATGGCTAGGAACGTAATTATGGCACCAGAAATCAAAACGGCATTGTCGACGGTCATAAATGCTGACGTTGTGCCCATGTCGTGAAGACCTATACATCCAATTTGATAGACACTCAGTATTTCGATAATCACTTGCGTCTGCAATCAAACATTATATATTTTATCTATCGATATATATTCTGGCTACCGAAAGTAGAGACTGTCTAAGATAATATAAACCGTGGATATATAAGCAAACTTTTCACATTGTGCATCAACGTCAATTTGTCAGTTAATCCAAATAGTCATTTGTTGTTATTCATTGTAAGCCTCACCCAAATAGAGATGATCTGCGGGCGCAGGCGCGACGCGATCAGCGTGGTAAGATAAATAAATAAGATTATCAGTAATTTGTAATATTTCAAATAAGCGCGGACAGAACGTGATCTTCAAGCCTGCGTACGCGACCGACACATGCGCGGGTACATCGGCTATGTATATCAAACACTTTTACCATCGATAGATTTATAATCTGTAAATCCGTCTCGCTTCACCCCCACCCATCCATCAAAATCTCCTAGTATATTATTAGTCCTTTCACTTGCCTTGCATTATCTTATTATATGACGTAAGTGAGTATAACCTTGGTGTGCGTCAGAGTAGAATAGCAAGTAATGTTTTTGAGGGAAAATATCTACTGTCTCCGTATTGTGGGAAATGAGCAGCAACGTTTTCTTTTGTTATAATTATAGCACAACTACAAAGCGTGGAGATTATGGCAATAACCTCTCCTTTCGCGGGAGAGACCCTAACCGACACAGTGGCATGGGAGGCTACGTATTGTTTTAGATTATTTAATTATTAATGTTTCGGTTGTCTGTAATTGTAACTGTTATTGTGTCGTGGTTTGCTATGTGTAATAAATTTCTTTCGTTCTTTCTTAAGTCCTGCAGTGGACTGTTATGGGCTGTGATGTGAGTGTTAAACCTGGGTCATACGCAGCGATTTGTAGCTATTATTTTATGCTTGTGATTTCGAGCAGCTATAAATCGCCGCTACCGTGTGACCGTTGTCGACTACATGCAGTTTGTAGCATTAGCTGTAGCCAATAGACGTCAACGTAACTTTTGTTCAGCTCAAATTTAACTTTATTTATTGTGAATATGATATTTATAGTACCTATTACTTTTGTTATAGCTACCTTTAATTGATCTGTAAATATCTCGGATTCTCTGATTCCAATTATCTCGTTGTTTTCAAACGACCTATGATTTTCGTGAAAACACGATTTTTCCAATTGTCCTATGACATATATTTTTAACTTAAACTATTTCTCCCCCGTTAGTGTTGAAATTGTGATACTGATAGTGATGGAGATGACGACATTGACAACTATACATTAAACTCAAACTATAAACGAAACTTACATTAAAATAATGTATATTTACACGAAGTAAGTCAGCTAAAACTTCTGCAACAGATACTGTAACCGTAAACATAACTGCCATTCCAGTAACTAATGTAAAAATTGCACTTAAGATCATTAACACTTTTAAAAGCTGCAACCAAACGAATATCATTAAAAACTATAAATTAACTATCAAAGCCAACTTGAACAAGAATCTTTATTACCTTAACCAATGTTATTGATGTTAACGTAGAAATAAAGAAAGCGGTTATCCATACAAGTCCCGCGACGAAAATTCTTGTAGTTATGGTACCCCCTTCTCCTTGCACGAACTCCCTCCTGAAACACAAAACAAAGATGGGAGGGAGGTTTTGTCCCCAAACTAGTAAAATTTTATGACCTATTCATTCATGACCTATTCATTTGCTAGGTTGCCAGATTTCAATATAGTATAGGCGCGAAGAAGCAAAAACACATTTTACTGCGAAAATGAGGCAAAGCCATTTATGTACCGACTCACCACACCAAGGAAGCCGAAGACTAAATTAAGTGTACAAAGAGAAGTAGGAAGGCGGACTCTAGATCACATCCCGGGATTTAACACCAGCATGATGACGATGATGATTCTACTGCAGCTGCTGCTGTTGTACCACGAACTTCGAGTAATCTAACACACTACAAATAACCTCTTCGCGGCAGAGGTGTAAAGATGTATATTTCACAAGAGAGCATTTATATAAAAATAACTTTATGTCATACGGTAAGCAAACAGGCATGCGGGCCACCTGATGAAAAGTACATATACATGCAACACCAAGGGTATTGCCAATGCAATTTCCACCTCTATGACCGTTCCTCCGGCAAAGAAAAGGCAAATGCCACTCCACTGCTAACGTTCCGAAAATTCCCACCCCATCGGGCACTATTATTTTTACTAGAACAGACTACCTTTTTTTAGTTTCTGTTTGTCACCGATTGCGCACCCCCATGTCGCACGGTCTTAACTCGCTTTCCGTTTTCGCGCGTCGCACTTCGCGTTGCGAACACGCGTCCCGCTGAACGCAACGAATTTAGTTGCGTTTATTTAAAGACCTAGTTTTTTATTGTCAACTCTTTGGTAACACGAAACTGCGCGTCTACCGCATTTAGTTAGTTGATATCTAACGGTGGCAACTAAGCCAGCTAGCGTTGCCTCGGTGTGCTGTTAAGTGCTGTTGATCCCACTGCACTTGGTCCATCCCAAGAGTGACGGGAACCGGTATATCTAGCCGGTATAAAAGAGCAATGGCCCTTAGCTCCGAGCAGGTCCTGTATCGCGTCCTAGCGATGCATCAAAGCGGCGGGAATATCCTAGACGATTCCATCGTTCGTAGCTACGAAGCTAAGGCCGCCTCCATCCCCAGTCTGTTACGACCCAGACATGGAGCTTGAAGACTTCACGTCGCACCATGCAATCCCGCCCTCCCGCAAGAGGACGGCGCCCGAGGTTGAACCTGTTGACAGCCTGAAGATTGCCAGCCGGCAGCCGTGACATCCTCGGTCGTAGCTCGTTTACATTAATTTCTTCAACGTATGCTCCTTGAGGAGTGACACTGTGCGCACCCCATCCCCAAGCTGCATCGCATCCGATTAAACCTTAGAAGCCTTCCCAGCTACAGGTAGTCCCAAGGGAATGTTTCGCACGTATACGCTTAGGCTATTATAGCGATTAGTGCATAAAGGCCGACCCTATGAGAGTTCACCTCCTCCCTCCCCCGTTAGACCGGAGGGTGCCCATTTCCCTTGCGTAAGAAAAGCATACTTAAAGTTTCACATTTTTTATATCATTGTCGCGCTCAAATTGTTTTGTTAATTTATTTTTAGAGCACGATTTTATTATATTCATTGCCAGGTCAGTGCTATTTCCATTTGTTTTTAGATGTTGTTGAAAACTCTATATACTTACATATAATTAATGTGCACCGCTGTGATGTTGAGGGTCGTTAATTCATTGTTCCGGCAACGCATGGCGATTTCAATGTTGGTCAGGCATGTACTGACCAATTTTCTAGGACACACCGACCATAGAGGCAAATTGGAAAGACTCCTAAAAAAATATCGACATGCGTCGGCTGTTACGTTCACCTGCTGGATCCCATGAAAAAACATGCAATGTAAGTAGAGCTTTGTATAAAATATTAATATATGGCCCCCATTCCACGGAGCAACCTTGTATTCTCGACTGCTAAATTCAGCTCTTCAAAATAATACCCATATCGACTCAAAAGTTTATCTAAATTAAAATAAAATAAAACAATAAATAAATGGCATATACCATCCTTTTACCGTGCGAATTTAAAAAAAACTCTGCTTTTTGGCCTCTTTTACAAAGGTAAATATTTCAGTTAAACAAGGCATGTCAGCAGTTGTAGTGCTCACAGTGATAATCTACCCTGTTGCAAAGAAGAAAACAAGCGCATGGGCAATTGGGGAATATCTCCCCAAGGGAATTTTCTGGGTGCAATCTGATTATACACATCTAAGGCATGGATGGAGGAGGTATATAGATTTCCTAAGATACCTAACTGATTGAAAGGCCGAGACACAAAGTTATTTCGAGAAATAAGGGCACATTCCAAAGTTATAAATATACATACTTACAATTGTAAGCCATATCAACGTTTGCAATAACATTCCATAGTGTACCCCTCTTAATAACGGATTTAAATGTTGATTGAAATCAAGTTTTCTTGTGTATTGTTTTATAAACACATCCATATACAGATAACTCATGCCCATGGTAAATTGGTAAATTACGAAATCAAATATACTCACTAAAATGAAATTATTTTTTAGTTTCGTAAAACTAACATTATATTACATTAGAGCAGTGAACTACTATCATTAGATAGTACTTAAAGGTTGGACAGGTATCAAATAAAATATTAACCCTAATAATGGAGAACGTTCTACACTAACTTTTTAACAAGATTATAAACTACATTAAAGAAGATCATCATCATCATCATCATCTTGGCGTTAATGTCCCGGTTGTGATCTCGCGCACGAGGGCCCAGGATCCGCCTTGACCATGATCCAGGATTTGGCAGGTCATGTAATTACAGTGGAGCGACTGCCATCTGACCTCCACGACCCTGCTACCAGGGGAACCTGACCAGATTGGATCATGTTTACACATCCAGTCGCCTGAATGTGCAGGTTTCATCACGATGTTTTCCCTCACCGTAAGAGCATCGGTCAGTATTCAACTAATGTACATAACTTAGAAAACAGTCATTGGTACATGGCCGGAGCGGAATTCAAACCCGGGACCTCTGGCTTAATAGTCGGATACTCTGACCGCTCGGCCACCGACGCTCTTAACAAACTACATTAAAGAAGATAGACGACTTAATACTCTTTGGCTCAAAGGTAATAAATTTTGTTAGACGTCTCGCAATCTTCGGAGCTTCCGTATTCTTGTAAGTGCCATGGAGGCAAATAAGCTGGCGAGTCACCTGACGGTAAATGATCAGCATTGTACCGGTATGGCGTTGAATTTATTTTATAATTTAAAGGACGTGTCTTCGGTTTATGGTTTCATAGTAAAATATGGAACCCTTTTAGTTACACTCTAAGACTATTAGTAATAGAAAGCTAATAGTATGCTTTTACAAATTAATCACGATGACAAAATTGTATTTTTTTTTATGAAAAGAATCCTTTTTTGTTGGTACAATAACGTTATCTGCGAGTGTGTTCTGTGATCACTATAATCTGGATACCAGAAGTGGCGGTCTAATGCCTGGCTAGTTTTTATATTCCAAAATGTATCAATGCATCCTAAGTTCCCGGTCAATCCTAACAATAAATCAAATTCCATTTTAACATAAAGTGAAATATAATAAGGCTTACCTGAGGTTTTTTTTTGTTCTATTTTAGAAAACATATCAAAAGTCTCATTTGACCCAGACATAGCATAACTCAAATAAATGAAAGTTCTCATGCTGTCCCATTTATATGTCTCGTAATTCAAAAGACTGTCCTAATGACAAAAAAGTATTAGTCACAGGTGAATCGTAGGCATAGCGTAAGTGATATGGTTCCAAGTATATGTGTATGCAACTTAGCTCGGTCACGGATACCCACAACTCCTTAGTTCTTGTTAAGAGTGTGCTTCTGAAGAATAAAATGAATCTCACGAAGAGTTACATCCGTATGTAAAGTACGTATGCTAATTCATTACACCTGTTGTGTTTTTCTAAAGTAGTCTTCCCGGTGACTCCAAACTTTCTAAGTCATCTTTCATTCATACTGTCCAAGTGTCCAAAGTATTTTAGAGATCAGAGAGCTCATTCTCTAGCTTTAGTGTGCGTGGGTGTAGCTTTTTTAAAACCACACAGTTCGCAACCAATTTTTAGGCAGTCGTTGCCAGATTCCATTAGATAAGGTGTCTGCTCTTTTATTTCTAAGTTTACATAGAAAGAAACTTCTTTTACATCATATTTCTGATTGTTACTCTTGTTTCTGATAAATGAACTGACTTCAGAATGAAACTAATTTACAAAATGTACAAAACATAACTTTCACTAACAGAAAATCTTATTTAAAACTATTACTTTTTTAAAACTATTCTTTTAAAACTATTCTTTAGTTTATTAGGTTGCCTACTTTCCGTAACAGACCGTCACACTTGAGCGTTCCCAATATTAAATGAGGTCTACTGTTTTTAGTATCAACACCATACTTTTCAAACGTATTTTACATTTTATAAAGAAGTACTTACTTTTCTAGACAAATTAGACGACCAACGTCCCAGTTTGGAATACAATGACGTCATTTTATTTTGTTTTCAGATTAACTTTAAATACTGAAAATAAACAAATTTAATAAATAAACTATCTGAAATAAGCGATAATGATCGGGAATATTATTATTATCAAAGTATTTACCTTGGTGTGCACTTCTTGTAGTTGATTCTATTTTTGTATTCAGATACACTAATAAATATTCCTACAGTTGAAAAGAGTAAAATATGTTTCTCTTATAAAAATATCATACTCTATATTAATAAAAATATTACAATAAATAATTCTAAAATAAATATGATAGATTGTGCACAACTTATCCATCGTTACTAGACAAAGAGTAAAGATATCTTTAACCATAGAGGAGATAAAAACTACATTTCAATTTTGGTAGAAAGTTTTTATTTCCTCCACGCTTAAGGCCGGGCACAGACCTACAGAACAGGTCAAGGCCGCGCGGCTGGCTCTGGCCGGGCGCATCCGGACTCATCGGCGCATACCTGCCGATTCGGGAATTCTTAAAATGTCCATTCAGTCGTTATCAAGCGCTTGCTGGGAAAAGTTGGTGGGTAGAAATGGACGACGAATTCATGTGCACTTGGCGCTAAAAAATAATAAAAAAGGAAAGAAGGTAGCACTCGTCGAGAATTACATTTCAGATGACAGCTATCAAAATTAAAACTTCTATAACTCGCGAAACGTTGGTCCAAAACAGTAGTTTCTAAAGAAACATTATAGTAGGTACGCGTTGAGATCTACATTTCGTATGACCGTCGTCAAACTTAAAACTATCTTCCGAAATGTTGACTCTATAATAACTAGTGTTCTAGGACCAATCGTTTCAGTTATAACTGCTTTAAGTTTGACAGCTGTCACTTGAAATGTAGATCTCGACGAGTACTATCATATCTCTTTAGAAACTACTGTTATAGGATCAATGGTTTCAGAGTTGCACATTCCAACTTCACATAAAGATATCGATTTACCTCTTGGTCTTTAAGATCACGGTGTGACAATCCTTGTTTTTAATTTCAACATGGAAATATTTGCACTGCCAAAATAATTGACTCAGGGTCACCCACGCGCTCTAAACTCACTATATTCAAGAAGAAACACATTAGGGTGATCCTTCTGCGCGTCATAATAGGGGGAAGCCCTTTTTTTTTTTTATTTTTTAGGAGGGGAAATCTTCTGAAGATATCACTTCACCCGGGGGAGTGACTTGGTTATGTGGGATTGCCCGAAAAAGGACCCTACCCACTAAAACCCCTCCGTGTATCCACAACCGCTTTTTATCGAAACATCACAGGACCTCATGAATAGTTTGCACTGTGATGTTTCGGCGGATACCCAAACTATGCTGGATCTATCAGCATGTATGGAAGACATCCTAATACACTAGGATGTCACCCAGTCATGTGGAACCGTGCAATGCAGGAAAGAGTCCCCCGACTCTTCCCCACTGGTCCCACTAGGATGGAGGAAGGAGGCGATTGTATCGCCTTCTCCTTGGCCCCGTACGCCTACGTCTAATTAAATCAGAGGAAGCGTCTTCTTCCCTGATCCGCTCAGCAGCCTCTTTCTGCGTCATCACTTCCTCGCAGAAGGTGGCCACAGTTTGCCAATTTATTTCATTATCGAGCATGGCTCTTACTACAGCTACCAGTGAAAGGTCTCCTCCGCTAATTGCTAATACTGGATTCCGCTCTGATTCCCAGGCAGCGCACACCTCTAGGGTGTGCTGCGCCGAGTCTTCGGCAGCACCACAGTGGTGACACATTGGAGACGATTCTCTCCTAGCTATCTGGTGCAGATACTTCCCGAAACAGCCGTGGTTAGACAGTATCTGCACCAAACGGAACGTCAGCACTCCGTGTTTCCTGTCCACCCATTCCTGAAGGACAGGGCGTACAGCATCGATAGTCCATCGACCATATGTCAGGTTTCCTAGACTGTCCCCCCATCGTTCCATTAGAACATCTTGAGCTTGGCGCCTTTTCTGAGTTACCTCTTCAAGAGCCGGACGCTGCCCAACAGTTCTTCCAGCCACTTGGAAGTTATATACCGCCGCAAGAACTTCTGCATCCAGCTCCCAAGGAGGGAAGCCAGCAAGAGCGCAGGCGGCGCCTGTCGACACCGTTCTGTATCCTCGTATTGCTCTCACTGCTATTATCCGCTGCGGTCTACGCAGCTGAGCTCTATTATCAGCCGTGAGAGCATCCGACCATACAGGTGCACCGTAGAGGGCCATACTCCGTATAACCCCTGCGTATAACCTACGACATCCTCCATTTGGACCGCCCAAATTCGGTAGGAGGCGTCCAAGCGCAGATGCTGCGGCTACAAGCTTTGGGGCTAAACGGCGAAAATGTTCGCCAAATCCCCATCTCCCGTCGAGTACGAGGCCCAAGTGTTTCATATGTGGCCTCACAGCAATGTTAATCCCTTCAATACATAGTTCTGCGCCAGGAGGGGGACCTTTGCGGGGTCCGTGAAATAACAGGGCTTCAGTCTTGTGTATTGCAACCTTAAGACCCAGCATTTTAATGCGGTCAACCACTAAGGTAGTGCCCACCGTAGCTAATCGCATAACCTCTCGGAAACTACTTCCCCGTACTATGACTATCGTGTCATCTGCGTAGCAAAGAGTGAGCATTCTCGGCAAGAGGGTACCCCGCAGAACCCAGTCATAGCCAATGTTCCACAGGAGCGGTCCAAGAACCGATCCCTGCGGAACTCCGCATCTCACAGGATACCTGATCATAGTACCCTGACTGTTGACAAACAGCACTTGCCTATCCATCAGATAGTCCTCCAACAGTCGCCTCAAGTATAGGGGAACTCCATGAAACCGGAGTGCCTCCCTGATTGTACTGAATGGCAGGCTGTTAAAGGCATTGGCGATATCCAAGGACACTGCCAAGGCACGCTCTCCCCTGTCAACAGCCTCTCTCGTAAACTGCTTGAGGGCTACAAGTGCGTCAATTGTCGAACGCCCCGCTCTGAAGCCGAATTGTGACTCTGATAAGTCCGGACCAATTTCCGTAAGGTGCTTAATGACACGGGAAGCCAGTATTGTCTCAAACATCTTTCCCATGTCATCCAAAAGCACAAGTGGTCTGAGCGCCGACGGAGATTCAGGTGGGCGACCGGGCTTCTGAATCAAGCACAGTCGCCCACATTTCCAGGGCTTCGGAAAACATCCAGTCCTTAAGGATCTATCAAAGATTTCTCGAAGATTTGCCTCCAAATGCTTAACAGCTAAGCACAGAACACGGCCAGGTATCCCATCTGGTCCTGGAGCAGACTTTTTCCGGCGAAGCCTGTCTACCGCTGCTTCAAACTCACCATCAGTTACAGGTACAGCTTCTATAGTACAATCACTGATGCCTTCAGGGGGAGCCATGGCCGGGGGAATATGATCACGGGGATCTGGGAATAGCTCCCTTAGTACTCCATCTAGGATCTCCGGAGCAAGGGTCTCCGTTATGGGGGGCGCCTGTGTGCGAAGTTTGTTCCGCACAGACCTGTATGGGCGGCCCCACGGGTCCCGATTGAGATCCTCCAGCAACTCCTCCCATGCTCTCGCCTTGGCCTGGCTGATGGCTGCCCGCAGAGCCCTTCTAGCTACGCTGTATGCTGCATATATTTCATCCGCCACCTCATCTGTAGTTCTACGATGGCGATTACGCTGATGAGCTCTTCTTGCTCTGATGCAATTTGCACGAAGATCCGCAATCTCCGTCGACCACCAGTACACTGTCCGTTTTTGTGAGCAAGGTTTTGCCTTGGGCATAGCCGTATCACACACGATCGTGAGGGCAGTTTGGAAAGATTCAGCTGCTTCATCCACACCCACTGGAGTTACAGCGGAACAGCACCATGCTTGGACGATTGCCGCCTCCTCCGCCAATTCCGAATTTAAGCGGCTCAGAGCCCATATTGGGAAAACTTGGATATTTCTTCGAGGCTCCACAGAAGTAGAGACCTCAAAACGGATATAAACATGGTCCGACAATGTCTCCACTTCGCGGACAACTCGCCAATCGCGAACTCGGCGAGCGGCAACGGAGGTGGCGAAGGTAAGGTCCACCACTGACCCACCGCGCTGTCGCACACAAGTGTTAGCTGTACCCCGGTTTAGAAGACAGACCCCAATAGAAGCGGCCCATTCCTCCACAGCCATTCCCCGGGGGTTAGTTTGTTGATTGCCCCATTCACGCGATTTAGCGTTGAAATCGCCCATGATAAGTACTGGCAGCGGTGCCATTCGCCTCACTACTGAACTCAGTATATTTAAAAATATCTCAAAGTCTGCGAAAGGCCTGTTTGGAGAGAAATATATGCCTATTATGGCATATTCTCCCCAAACAGTTGCCACGTATCCAGTACCCCTCTCCTTCACCACAAGGGGCAAAGAGCTACCAGGTCTTGTCAAAATTGCTACGGAGTCACCAAGATCCCCCACCCAATACGGCCGAGGCGGGATAGAGTATGGCTCCGCAGCAATTGCGATGTCGACAGCCCACTCTGCCATTTGCTGCAGGAGTAGGTCCTGCGCACCAGCCGAGTGGTTCAAATTCGTCTGTAGGAAGTTTATAATTTGTGAACCCATTACTCAGTCATTTGATTTTCCTGAGACGCTAGGCGCTGACTATCGCTAGAGGCAGCCTGGGTAATAGAGGCTGCTTTCGGTTTAGTGGGTGGTGGGTTACAGTTCCTTCCACCCATTATATGTCCTGTTGATTTCCCGGCATCAGCGCAAACAGCACAATGGTATTGTGCATTGCAACTTACCGCCTTATGTCCTGAACTGCCACATCTAAAACAAAGCTCGCTTCTGTCTTTCTGAGCCGGGCATAATTGGCGAGTATGCCCTACACCCAAGCACTTGTAACAGCGCATTGGACGGGCCTCCAGTACGTGTACCCGAGCTGAACTCCATCCAACCAGCAGACGGCCAGCCTCCACTAACACCCTAGCCGCCGAAATAGGCACCTTCAAAATGACAGTGCCCGTTCCACCAAAGCCGAAGGTCAATTCTCCAGCCCATATTGAATCTGTCGTGCAGCCACCTCGGGAGGATACTGCTAACACCACCTCTTCCTTGGTCACAGAATCATCGAGACCTGTTATTCGCAGATCTACCCGCTTCACTGGCCTAACGACATAAGCGACCTCTGATAGCACCTCCTGTAGTTTACTGGCTAATTGCTCTGCGCTGGGTCCACTTTCAGCACCAGGAAGTTCCAGGATCCTGGCGCCTGTGGCTGTATGTCTTATTTTTATACCATCGATGCCAAGCTCCGAGAGTTTTATGGATTCTTTAGCCTGCGTCAATGCCATCTTATAAGTGACGCCCTTCTCTACTGCTTGCGGCTGCAAACTGATTACTACAGCCGAGGTAGATGGGGGCGTAAGTTTTACTTTCCTAGATTTTGGTTTAGCCTTTGCAGTACCCCCTACTGGGGCAGTGCCTGGATTTCTCATAGAAGCTGTTAAAGCCGACTCAGCGGGAGAAGAGGTATTTTTCTTTTTCTTCTTTGCCTTTTCCCGACCTTTGCGTGACACGAGGGTCCAGCTATCCCCAGCAGTATTAGCTTCAGTCATTAAGACAGCTTCGTCCGAAGCCACTTGGTTGGTGGCCTGGTTTGAGTTCAGCCCAACGGCAGACTGTGTATGTCGGGGTCCAGTCGGTTGAGGTCTACTGGCTCGAGTCACTTCATTGGGCTGCAGCTGCATAGTGGGCCGACCCGCAGAGGACAAGGGTAATGCGGGATTGGGAGAGGTAGGTGAAGCCCTCCTCTGATCCGCAGCAAGTGGAGGACGGACTATCTGTTTCGGCAGTAGTCTATCCTCTATCCCCGCAAGCTTGGCATCCATCATTTGCCCGACCGTCAATAGCAAGCAGTTTTTAATTTCCTCTAGCCATGTTGATGGAGGGGCAGACTCTTGTGACGGGGGAAAGGACAAATCTACGGCAGAAGTTGTCTTTCTCTGGGAGTAGTCCCGCCTCAGCGCCCTCACCTCAGTTTTTAGGTCCTCAAGCTCCCTCTGTAGGCGAGTTTTGTCCGCTCTAAGGCGATGAATCTCCTCTGTTACTGTCCGCTTTGAAAGACTGTCCACAATGTCTTGAAGATCGCGGGCAGATGCCTTTAAGTCGCGGATTAAACCACCCTTGATGTTTCCTGGTTTATGGACTACCTCAATGACTTTAGCAATATGTTGACCGGCTCGCACCCTCATTTCCTCTACATCGAGAGAGTCAACTTCAGAATCCAGTTCACTAGAGGCCATCGCCAATGTTGCTGCAGGTTCTGACGTTTTATTGCAGACAGTTCTACTCCGCAACTTGCGGTTGAATTCCTCCTCTACATCATTGTCTTGAAGCCGCCTCAGTCTTGATTTAGCTCTTGAGAGCCCCACAGTATGTCCAGGTGCTGCGAATTTGCCTCTCCTGGCAGCAGGTGCCTTTCCAGCTACAGTTAACTCTGTCTCCGTCTCAGTGCCAGAGGACAACAGCTCCACTGAAAGCACCCTTTTACGCCGGCTGCTACCAGCTATGTCTCCCAAATCTGACACATATGCATCTGTTTCCATCAAATTTTCCCCACCCTTCTCGGGCCTCACATCATCTCCGCCTTTCTCAGGTATCTCATCATCTCCGCCCTTCTCGGGCCTAGCATCGGTTACGTTTTCGTTTGTCGTCTGTGCGGTATTGTTTGGTTCACTCGTTAAATTGCCCCCCCCGTATAAGATGGGGCAGCTCGAGTTCCCGTGGGAACTCGAGGAGGGATTCCCCAGTTTCTTGGGACCCTCCCGGGGAGTTTTTTTATTTAGCGACTTTTCCATTATTATTACGGCGCCCTTCTCGGGCAAACTACCCAGGCATGCAGACTTTTCAGCCCACGTCCCTTGACCGACATAGTGGGGTGGGGGAGCGGTCACTCCGCACGCCACGGGGATTATACTGCAGGGTTCCCCAGGTTGCAAAATGCAGCCCTGCAGGTTTTAACGTCTTTGCTGACGGGTTTTTTGAGTGATATTCCTTTCACGCGGCCTATCCTGAAAAGGACTGGGCCCCCGTTCCCGACCCCAGACTGCGAAACATGACCACAGCCGGTATTCGTCGGGGTTACGGTGTGCACCCTCATCTCAAGTGCCAACAACTGCGACAAGAGAGGGTCGGCTTCTCTCTCTCTCTCCTCTGAAAACAGAGGAGAAGAGAGAAGCGGCGTCGGGTTATCCGCCACTTAGCTACCAAGATCCCTTATGGGAAGTTAATAGCCAAGCGCCCAGGATGCACCGTCCCGGTAATGTTATTCTTCCCCCAGGTCGTGACCCGAAAGGACCAATAACAAACCGGGCACACGAGGAGGTTACCCGACCCAGCACCCCAATAGGGGGAAGCCCTAGCTGCGTCAGGTTTGCCACCGCACCCGCACAATTGGATAGCAAAAAACACCGATTCACCAGAGCCGAGCTCGTCCGTCTGTCAGTACCACGGGGGATCACGAGCACAATGTGAGATTGGCTAGGGCCCCTGAGATGTTGGTGGACCCCATAACCATTAATATGATAAGGTGTAATGTGATCCATATTGAAAACTAGAGAGATAAGTGTGACCCTAAACAATTATTGCAAGGGAAAATCAACAATTTTATTTTTTGTTCTAAGACGTAGGTGAAACAGTACTTAAACTTAGGGTTCTAGATTATATTTTTCTACTTCCACTGTCATGAAAATGTGGGCGATTGGCTTGAAACATAAATACATGTTTCATTATTGCATATGAGCAAACTTCAAAAAAAATTGCGAATGCAGACACTGTTCATTTCCGTAAATGTTAAGTAGCACTTAAAGTACGTGGTTTTTAAGTTCGCGAGCCACGAGCTACGAGTAAAAATCAAACATGTTATATCGCCGGCGAACTTACTCAGCGGTTTTAAAGTACGCGTACTTGGGCTGACACACCAGCGAGCAAGTACGTATACTTTTTCGCACGTCTATCAGCCACTTTATTTTATTCAATTATGCATTTATATTTTACATTTCGATAAGTTGGCGAAGATGACTTACTGATTAATTCTGTATAATGGGGTTGATAACGGACAAGGACCAATAATAGGGACACTTTTTGTCATGACTGGCTCAAAGTAACTCGGAATCTAGAGTCTTGAAACCAATAATTAAAATACAAAAATCGACAGGCGCGCCATCACCTGTCAGCAAAGTTTTGTGGTCCTCAGTCTAGAGTGAGGGCCACGAGACCGGCTGAATGTGGAACAAAATTTAACTGACCATGATAACACAGTACACAAAATAATCAGTAGGTCATTTTCATAGAAAAGGTCGAAGCTCACCTTACACTATTGCTCTTTTTATTTGTTTATTTATTCATTAATTGACTAATTAACACTACAACTACAAGTGAATATCCTTTTGTGCCATAAATTCTCAGCATATGGCGATTGTGGTGCTCTTAAAATACCTACAAAGTATAACACATTAGAGCAATCGGGGATGCCCTAGCCACGTCGAGTTTTGTTTTAGAACTGGCGACAGGCCATCTTTTATACTTTGACTTTTTACGTGCGACGACTACCACCGGACCCGCGCCATGCGATATGAAAACGCCGAATCACCAGAGTCTCGGTCGTCCACGGAGACCAGACCAGTACCACGGAGGATCACGAGCACAATGTGAGATTAGCTTGGGTCTCTGAGATGGTGGTGGGCCACATAATTCCAACATCATAATGACGCTAAGTTGTTTAACTTTTAAAAAAATGCAATCAACACACACTAGTCATTAATTTATACGTCAGAAGAGTTTTGATACCCGTAAAATGAATAAAGTAGGTACTTATTTATTTACAATTTGTTGTACACAAGAAAGTTTATGAGAAAGTGCAAATTAGTCACAACACGAGCGTCGGTGGCCGAGCGGTTACAGTAACCGGCTCGTAAGCGAAAGGTCCCGGGTACGAATCCCACTCCGGCCATGTACCACTGACTGTTTTCTGAGTTATGTACATTAGTTAAATACTAACCGATGCTCTTACGGTGAGGGAAAACATCGTGATGAAACCTGCACATTCAGGCGACTGGATGTGTAACCATGATCCAATCTGGACAGGTGCCCCTGGTAGCAGGGTCATGGAGGTCAGATGGCAGTCGCTCCACTGTAATTACCTGACCTGCCAAATCCTGGATCATGGTTAAGGCGGACCCCGGGCCCTCGTACGCGAGAGCACAACCGGGACATTAACGCCAAGATGATTTTTTTTTTAATTACAAATTATAAACAACTGGCACTGCTTATCTCTTACAAGAAATCTCTTCCAACAGGCCCACTTATTTAACTATTTATCCTGATGTATAATACAACAACATACCTACTTAGGCGGACCCTGGGCCCTCGCGTGCCACGCGGATGCGCAATCGGGACGTAACACTATCATCAGATGATGACCTACTTACAAGTATGATAGTACCTACTTTAAATAGTTAATGTCGTAGATATAAGCTGAAGTTATAATTAAATGATTTTTATAATACAAAAAATACCTAGTTTTATCTCCCGATTCAGTGGAATGGTGTCGAGTTTAACAATGGAAATTCTTTGGGTTTACTAAAAATCTCATAGTCTTAACTATTTAGTTGTATTTTCATGGTAAATTTGCGCAATACTGAAGCGAGTTCGTAAATCCTTTTTTTACAGAGTACTAACGTACACGTGTAAAATACACGTGTACGTTAGTTTACTCAGTTCAAGTTCATGTTCCATGAAATATCGGTATCGGTTATTCGTATTATTCCTCGGTAAATAGTTCAGCAGTATTGGTTCTGAGAATTCATTTCCCGAATGCGTTCCCGGGAAGCTCGGTTCTATCAAACAAATATTAGTTCCATTTGAACGGAAATAAATGAATGACTCCTACGTAAGAAGGTTGGTATAAGGCTGCATAGGGACAGTATGCAAAACAACGAGTTAGTTAGAGCCTCTGTGTGGACTCATGTTTGTTCGATTGTAGATACAATTACGTACAGAGGTATGTTATGTTAGGTATACATTTGAATATTCGTAGACTAGAAAAAGTAATATTTTTTACGAGCCAAAAAGTTCCTTGATTAAAAATCTTTAGTAATGAAACGTACCGAAAATTCCCGGTTTTCTCGATACCAGAGTTAGCGCAGTACTGGGTATCCAGATTTCTCCATCGTTCATATCATAGAACACATTTTTTATATTCCGGTCCCGGTTTTTTCAATGTCTATTTTAAAATCACACCATGATTATGGCTGAAGCTATATTTTTTAGAAATTTTTTCCATATTTTGATAAGAATACATTTTCTATGACAAATATAATAATTAAAATCCATCAACTTTTGACATGCTAATAAGTACCTAATCCCTTTCAACATGCAAGCAAGCCTGCAGCTTATGCAGCATGGAAACAGGTATGCATCATGTAACGTGCATCGCGGTAAATGGACGTTCAAATTCGGATTGTACAAACATCTATAAATACAAAAAAGATGATTAGCAGGTAACTGAGTTTTTGACAAAGTATGTAAAAATAAAAGGATGAACAAAATTAGGAAGAAAAATATCTAGCATTTAAAACTTCGACCGTTCTGCCGTCTGTACTTGTATTTTGTGCAACCTAGCCCAGCGGATGGCACGGTTCTCACCCAAAGAACTTGTTTGCTCCAGATACCGTAGGTGTCAGACGTGGGAGTTGTTGATTTTATAAGGATACGACGATTTCTGGATCATGTCTACAAAATTTCATTGACGTTGATTGCGAAATATTGCAAATATGATCAAAATACGTTTGTATGAAACACTGGACTCAAAAAAGCTGCGCCAAGTTATGCACGGGCAAATCAACGTTTTGCGGATCTCCTTAACGTCTACTATCGCTACAAAGTGTAATTTTTCTTGTACTCGATAACGTAGGATAACCTACATGACCCTCATAGTCTACAGTTTTTTGACTGAACCGAATTCGAAGTTTTAGGTGTTCAATCAGCCCTAAGCTGACTAGGGATTCGTATTTACTCATACGCGTGCGATAGAGACGAAACTCTATGAAGCCGAACTAAAGGATATGTAAAGTGAAAAAAGTATGCAAAGCATTGCACTTTTGCTTTAAAATAACTATATCTTCTATCGTCTATTTGGGTGGTTGAGTATCAAATCAATGGAAAATCGTAATGGCTTTGGACAATTACTTTAGGCGTTAAAAATATAAACAATGACGTTAAATTACATAAAAATTTACTTATGATGACTGAGCTTAAATTTTAAAGTAACTGTACATAACAAAGTTTGCGATATTATTTCTATCGCTGATGCTCTTTCCATTGTATTTAAAAATAAAATATGTAACATTGGTTTTACAGCAGTTAACTAGAATAGTCCGGCTACTTTTAGTCCCGCATGAAACACCTTCAATCACATGATAGTTTCATCTATTTCGGGCAGTTCTTCGTCTTCGACATCGATTAAATGAGATGCCATTGGGTTTCGATCGGCCACATATATTTCCGTAGTGGACCCCTCAGATTCCAAATCCGCCACACGGGGGGTACGTTTTGTGTACAATGGATTTTCATGCGTACAATCCAATTTTCTCTGTAACGAATAATAATTAATATAACGTAAATAGAACTCCAATCAAGGTGAACGCACACTTATCCGAGTCGAACGCGCCGAACGAATCGAAATCAACGAGGCCTCGCACACCTAACTGCACTGAAAAAATAAATCCCGTAAGCAACTGTCAGAGTCAAAATACGAGCACGTCAGTCGATTCGATCGCATCGCCCGCGCCGAATCAGATGACGTCATCCGAATACATAGGATTTCTAGGGTGTTTCCTAATTTGGACGATTCGGCGCGGACAGGAGTGCCGGGTTTCGTAAAATTTCATATAAAGAATTATAAAATTCATTTCGTTCGCTCCTTCGGCGCGTTCGGCTTGGATCTCAAGCGATCGTCATTAAAAAGGACTCTTATGACCAACAACGTCAAGCCATGTTTATTAATGGCGGCTACGCACCATCATGTGGCTTGTTAAAGCCAAACTTACTCCACACACCGTCAATTTGAATGATGTATTCAAATTGACGGTGACCTTCCAAAATTTCTCCCCACACACTTGATCTAGCCTATTTAAAGTGTTTTGACATTTGCCGTCATAGTCTTTTACTATGTTTGTGTAGAATATAAAATAATTATTATTGTAAAAATGGTTTATACAATATTGTTTCTGGCTTATTACTAAAATTTGAAAGTATTTAGATTAAATATGAAAATTAATTGTTACATTCAATACCACTTTCTGATATGGTCGAAAGTTACTATGCTACTTGAAAAAGGTTGTTCGGAAGCTTACGTGTGTGAGTTATTCAACCGTCCAGAAGACTTGCCTTTTTTATTGGACAAGCCAGGCATTTGCCCGCCATGTCACCTGGTGGTAAAGTGACTATACGGCCGAAGAGCATGCCTGTCTTGGAACATCCTCTTCAATCAAGCCAGATTATAATGATGAGGGAACACACTCGCAGGCAACGTGTTCCATTCCTTAGCCGTAAACGGTAAAAAAAAACAGCTCGTCCGGGGATGCACGACATAAGGATAATGCGCTCGCTTGGATCGCGTTTCCCGACGGCGAAACGGGGCCGGCGGAACGAGGTCGTGCAACTACTTCGCACACTGATACAACCTGTAGAAGACCGACTGACACGCAATCCTACGCTGATACTCGAGGCTTCGCAGCTTAGCAATCGATTGCAAGTCACAAATGATCCTCTTTGCACGTTTTTCCACTGAATCCATAGCGAAAAGTTGGCATTTCGCTGATCCATCCCAGAGGTGGCAGCGGTACACCATGCAGAATCGGTAATCTAACGGTATAGGTAAATTCGGGACAGTCGGAGCTAGATGGAATAGGATCCGATTGGCGGAAAACAAACACGCCTGCGTTTTGGTAGCGTTAAACGGTACCAGGTTGACTTCGCCCCCAATCGAAGACTGCCTTGAGAGCTTCGATCTAACGACCAACGACAAGCCTGAATGTCCGAAATAGTGAATGACAATATCAAACAGCCAGACAGAGCCGGGCCGCGCTAGTCAGTTAACCGAACGTGCATTACACATGCTGCATGTGGTAGGTAGCCGCTCCTACCCCACTCTATTCTACCCCTGCTCTCACCCCTACCCTTCAAAACAACCATTTCATGAAATCGTAGGCCACAACATGAAAAGATCAATTATGCGATCTGGCTACGATATTTTATTGTTCGGTACACGATGAAGAATTTTTATTTGGTCATAACGTTTTTCATAAGCCTTTTGAGCCTTGCCACCTTAGTAAAAGTTCTACTAGACATAGCATAACGTTATTGGTCATATAGGCTGGAGTCCACACATTATTGCTAGTCCTCTTTACTAGCTATCCCCGCGATTTTCACTCGCATTCAATCTGAAACTCAGTTCATACTCGACTATGCCGCCGGAATTGTTATCAATAGTTTCCGAGATTGAGCTTTCAAGCGTCCATAGACACAAACATACATAGATACATAGGGACAGACGGCGGGAAGCGACTTTGTTTTATACTATGTATAGAGAGAAATAGTCAGAGATAACAAAGTCAGAATAATGACTTTCAACCGGAAAGCAGGCGAAAATCGCGGTTACTGTGATTATATTAAGAAGATGACTCTCCGTCGTCATCAAGCCGTATGATGATCGTTTTGGCCTGGTAATTATATTTTGTTTATACATTACCAAACCATTTACCATTTGTTTATACATTAATAATTTTGTTTATACATTACCAAACCTTTGACCCTACCCATACCTATACTACCTATACTTACAAAATAAACACATTTTTTTAAATATTACCGACTACTAAAGTTCTCAATGATAATTTAATTCAGGTATTAAACAAAACCATTCCTTTTGGTTGCCACTCACATCTAATATTAGACACACATGTTCGCAGTTGTGAGGTTGGACGTATCCATCAAAAGTTTTCCTTTGCCTCCTTGATTCCGGGTCCGGAGGTCCGTAATTCGCATTGCTCCTGAATGCCCCTACTAGATTCTGTAAGAATTAAACTTCAACTAAAGCTAGGTACAAACATTACTTAACATTGACATTAAAACACATGGAATGCGAAATAAAGAAATTGAAAAATTAAAATTGAAATTGAAAATCACATTACGGTACTGTGAAACACGTAATTGTTAGTAGTTTTTGGACAGCGAATTTTATAAAAATATTGTAACGTTAGAAATATTTAAAGTTTAAATTTCGGAAGTGAAAATATTCGAAATTACTAAATAGGCTACTCAATACATTTCGACTCGGTCTTTATGTCACATAAAGGCCGAGTATTATCCGCGTCATGAAAAAAGGGACTTGTAAAATGGCAGTAGAGGGGATATCGCGCAGGTACACTCGCGCGAACACTTTCATGAAGCAGATAATAACACAGGGACTTTGATTCCGAAAAATTTTATATCCCGGGTTTTATTGACTGAGAGAACACTAATGCAACTCCCGATACCATTCATATTCAGCGGGAACGCTGCGGGGTTCTTGCGGGGTTTATAGATACCTAATTATATTTTGTGATCATCATTCGTTACAAGAAAAATATACAAATGAAACATACTAACGCTGTGCATTATATAAGTAATAATAGTTTTAATGTGGAAAAACAAGATGATGAATATTGTGAATACAATCCAAGCGGTCATAGTGAGTGTGGCGATACTCCGGGGCTTTTTGTAGTCATCTATCATTCTCTGTACTGCGAAGACCTAGGTAGAAATGAGTGAAAATCAAACTACAATACAATATTAGCCCAGGTTAACCTAGTTCTAAAACTGGTTTTGAATTTATTCAAATAATTTATTGTTATGGAGTCCCTATCGAGGCGTGGGAATCGATGGGCTCTCGTGATGTGAGCATCCTAACCGACCTTTATAACCGCATTCTCCGCACCGGGAGGATACCAGACCAATGGAGGCTAAGTATTATTACTCTAGTCTATAAGGGCAAGGGCTCGGTGCGGGAGGTCACCAACTACCGCGGTATAAAGGTGATGTCTCACACCATGAAGCTCTTCGAACGCATTGTGGACTCTCGAATCCGACGGGAGTGTACAATCTCGGAGTGTCAGTATGGTTTTCGGCCGAGTTGTGGGACCATGGACCCCGTATTTGCCTTGAGAACTCTCATGGAGGGATACAGAGCAAAGAACACACCCCTGCATTTCCTGTTTCTGGATATGCAGAAGGCCTTTGACTGTATCCCTCGGGAGATGATATGGTGGGCGTTGCCGTCCAAGTCGATACCTGAGGCCTATATTGACATTATCCGAGACATGTACCACGATTCCGATTCCATAGTAAAGACTGCAATTGGTGACACCAAACCGTTCCCGATTACCGTTGGGGTACACTGTGCTCAGCCCACTTCTGTTCAACGTGATATTAGACGTATTATCAGACAGCATCCGAGATTATCATGAGGTACCTCCATGACTGCTCATGTATGCTGACGATATCGCGCTGACAGACTCTGTAAGGGGCGGCTAATCCAACGTGTAAAAAAGTGGAAGGAGGCACTTGAGAACGGCGGTCTGAAGATAAATGTGGCGAAGACAGAGTACATGGCCTGCAACAGTGCAGATCCTCTACCCGTGCGCATAAGCGATGAGGAAGTTGAGTGCACGGATCAGATGAGATACTTGGGATCTGTGCTTAGCTCAATCGTGGACATCGATGGCGACGTCAAGGCCCGAATATCCGCTGCTTGGGCCAAATGGCGGGAGGTAACAGGTGTCATTTGTGACCCCAAAATGCCGATAAAGTTGAAGGGACAGGTCTGTAAGACCATCGTTAGACCTGTTCTTCTTTACGGTAGCGAGACTTGGCCCCTGTTAGAGCGACACAAGCGGGAGCTGCGCGTCACGGAAATGAAGATGCTGCGGTGGATGTGTGGAGTTTCACGGAAGGATAGGGTTGAAACGCCCACATTCGGGGTAGCCTTGGCGTCCGTGACATCGCAAATAAGCTGCAAGAGTGCCGCCTTCGATGGTATGGCCACGTCTTGCGCAGACCGGCAAGTTATGTGGGGAACAAGTGTCTGGCTATGCCGCCCCCGCCGGGCACGGGAAGGAGAGGCCGGCCCAAGAAGCGATGGCTTGACGTAGTCAAGAACGATATGCGTGTCAATAAGCTCACCACGAGAGATGCCGAAGACCGAGCGAGGTGGGCCAGGAATAGCAAGAAGATGGACCATGGGCCCTCGCGTGCTGCGCAGGGGCGAAACCGGGACATGACGCCAGGATAATGATGATGAATTTAATGTTATATATTTACATTCGTTTGGTTTCCGAATTCAATTTTCGAACTCGACCAATCAAAAGCCTGCGTGAAAAATGTCGCGAATTATGATTGATCGAGTTCAAAATTCTATATTATTTTACTGTACTGAACGTGCCAGTTTGTGCACGGGCAGACCAACGTTTTGAGTGTCTACAAACCTCTACTCTTTCCATAAAGTGACATATGTCTTGTACTCGATGACGTAGGATAACCTACGGTGCCCTGTCTAATGCGCTGATTACATTTGACTAATTCAGTAACTAAATTCAGAAGCAAAGACCTTGAGTTGCTCTTAATGCAGAATGTATTACTCATTAAATAAGGTCCATTTTTATATCACGCTCTTGAAAAGCGACACGTAACATAATATAAGTGATACAAAAATGAACTTTGATTTGCTCTTACACTTTTTGCTTCTGAATTTTGATAAATGTAATCAGCGCATAATATTCCAACAAAAGCGGCTGGTCCGAAAGTTTTTATTAATGGCTTGTTGACCGTCCTCCTTTAAAGGCAAAAGACATAATTCACGTTTCATTCTTTTTAGGAACAAAATTATCAGATAGACTGAAAATTAGAACGTTAAAAAGAACTGTTTATTTCATATTATATCCACCCCTGCTATGGAGCCGCGGGAAGAATTTCGTATATTATAAACAAACAAATGTTATCACAATAAGTAGTGTTAACCAGTGCAATTTATTAAGGAATTGTCTCCCTGCCTTACCACCGCCAAATCGGTTTTGCTAATTTAGGTAAATGTGGTCAGAGCGATATTAAAGATAGCCGTTTTTTTATATTATTAGGTATTCACTCTCAATCATTGACAAACGAGCAGACAGTCCGTCTGACGAAAATCGGTAACTGTCACCCATAACATATATTGCACTTAAGTTGCAGGTATCCACGCATCATATTTTTAGAACTTAAATTCATGAGTTTTTTTCCAAATTGGTAAAAGACGGCAGGTGAATGGCTCATTTAAATTTCCCAATCATATATTAACACCTCGGCACCATGAACTTTCTTTTCTTCTGTGAGGATGTGGTAGAAACTATCTGGGATAAAATCTTCATTGCATCCGGAATCTTGTGACACGTCTTTCTTAGGTCTCCACCCTGATGTTGTATTTATTCTGGAGTGACTAACATTGGCGGGTGCCCTTGTCCAGGTTCGTCTTTTAGGGCGCTCTGACCACGTGTAATATCACGTGACGGTGGCAAGTGATGGGGGATCGCCTTTATGTGACAAGTGACAATAGAATGAAGGATAACACGCCCCGTTTTCTAAAAACTTTCGAACCAGCTTAATATTTTGTAACTTGCTTACTAAAAGAGAAATCGGCAGGAATGTCCAACACACTTTCCAATACTTTGTAGGCTTATATTGTAGCCAGAATTCTATATCTCTTGAAAATTTTGTTAAACCATATAACCACATCACTAACATAGACTTTATTGCACCTAGTAACAACAAAAGTGATCGCATACCATTTTTTACGCCTAACCAATACTCATAAGCCTGAAAAATTAAAATTATGATTATGATTCATATTTTATCGAATAAGAGTTTCATAAAAAGGAATTAATTATTGGTATCTCACCAGTACTACAACCAAGGACAGGAGGAACCCGATATAACATAATATACCTGATACGTAAATCACTTTAATTTTTTTGTGTTCACTGTTTATGAGCCTTGACATCACCGCGATTGTATAACTCTGAAAAAGCGGACCATATTAGACGTGTGCGCTAGAGTATACAGTAGCAAAATACAAGGGGATTAATTATTCGTACAATACAGCTTGAAATCAATAATGAGCTCAAAGCAAAATAAGTTTCACCGCTTCTTCTAATCTTATGCTTCACTACTGTATGTTAACGGAAAACAGTCGAAAATCAAACTAGACATTGAGCGCGCCGTAGGTAAAAGGTGACTTTAATGTGGCTGACCAAGGGAGGAGGGTGCGACTAGCATTTTTGGGTTCAGCGGGGGTTGAATGTGTCATCATCATCATCATCATATCAGCCAGAAGACGCCCACTGCTGGGCATAGGCCTCTCCCAGAGATCTCCACAAAGGCCGGTCTTGTGCTTTTCGCATCCAGCTGGTACCTGCGATCCTTACCAGGTCGTCAGTCCACCTTGTGGAAGGCCTACCCACGCTGCGTCTTCCGGCACGTGGTCGCCACTCGAGAACTTTACTGCCCCATCGGCCATCTGTTCTTCGAGCTATGTGCCCTGCCCACTGCCACTTCAGTCTGGCAATCCTTAGAGCTATGTCGGTGACCTTGGTTGAATGTGTACAAGTCAAAAAGTAAAGTCACTATCTTGGAAATAGATAGGTTACCTAGATAGGTTAAGCCGAAAAAGAAAAGCCACCGTCTTGTTTCAAAAGCCTTATAGGAATTCCATGATAAAATCGGTAAAAAAAACTCGTACTGTTTTACTTACCGTGTAACTCCCTTGAGATAATATCATATAAAGGAATATGTACAACATTATGAATTTCTGTGTATGTATAAACTGTGTGCCTAGGGGCAAGATCACGTACAAGAGGTAATGGGTGCTCGTTCGTTGGTCCAATAGTTTTATGCATTTTTGCAAACTCATAAACATCAATTTCACTATTATAGACCTAAGCAGTCCTAGGCTCGTTATTATGACACCAGAAATCAAAACGGCATTGTCGACGGTCATAAATGCTGACGATGTGCCCATGTCGTGAAGACCTATACATCCAATTTGATAGACGCTTAGCATTTCGATAATCACTTGCGTCTGCAATCAAACATTTATCAATCTATTTATATTCTGGCTACCCAAAAAAGAGACTGGCAAACTATTTACATTGTGCATGAATCAACGTCAATTTGTCAGGTAGTCCAAATTGTCATCCGTTGTTATTAACTTAAGCCTCCCTCAAACTGTGATCTGATCAGTATTAAGATAATCAGTACTTTGTAAAATTTTGAACAAGCGTGGACAGAACGTGATAGCAACACTTAGTTCAAGTTTCGACCACCAATTTGTGTCACTGAAATAAACATCAGTCATCAATCTCTAAAATATAATTTCTAAACAGTAATAATTCGGATTCATCCATTCCCAATAAAACAACCTCTAATATTTATTAACATATCTCCTTTAAAATTAAGCCACTGTTTGTTGTTGTAGAAGTCTTTGACGATTACACATTTACAACAAGTTTTTATTGATATTTTGACTGCTCAAGTTTCTTTTCGCGATATAGGTACTAACCTACCTACTCTTTTTTTGACGCAGCCAAAGATGAAGTATGCCTGTTTAAAAACTGCCTGCGACACTTTTACGCCCATACCGGAGTAGAAAAACGTGGTTCTCTGACAAGTATTCATCATCATCTTAGTCGTAGAACGTTCACTGCGGCTGCCACACGCACACCTTCCACACCGATCTAGGTACTCCGTGCTACCTGCATTAAAACCTTGCGGAAATTTGCAAGTAAATAATAAATGGCTTATTAAGCTACATTATATTATAGCGTTATTGTTCTATCACCACTATATGCCACTGGGGCGAGGCCGTTTGGGTATAGCAAGAGGCAGCTCAGAACGGATCAGGCAGTGGTCAGATGTCCTAAGAGGAGCATCGACGGACACCCGATAACCGTCTGGGTAGGAGATCAGCAAAAGGTCTAACAAAGAAGGATCACGGCCTACAATATCCGGCAAGTAGGTGGGTTCTGATACCAGTTGCGTGAGATCATTGGCCAGAGTAAATTCGTGGACTGACCTCTTGATAGGCCAGCTTGATCCCAGCTACTCAGTGTGGTGACCATTAAAGTCTCCTACGACTACTAACTCAGCGGAAGGACGCCGCTTAAGAACTTTGTCGGTAGCGCATTGAATATGCTCGAAAAACCGTCTGGTGTCCGTCAGAGTAGAATTTAGCACCAACCCTAACCACTCAACGGTGTCGTACAAGGCGACTAATGAGATAAAGGTGGATCACCCGAGACCATCGTATCGCCGGAAAATGGACAGCAGCATTTTCCGTTGCATATTCTTAACCTGCGATCTCCAACTCGCCTGCCAAGCGTGGAGATTATGGCAAATCCCCCCAATATGACAGTCTTTACAAAATGGCCGCCAGTTCCCGGTCGCCCTGTTAGTCGTAGCCAAGGCGGCGGCCAAGGAAACGGCAGGGCAGGGGGTTCAGAGTATCTCCGGGCTACGGAAGGCCGCCAAATACAACTGATCCTAGCAACTTTTAACGGTCGCACTCTGAGGCTTGATAAGCATCTGGGGCAAGTGGAGGTAGTGTTAGAGAATATTAAGTAACATGTTCTGGGGTTATGTGAAGTTCGTAGAGAGGGGGAGGACACCATAACCCATGAGACAGGCCACCTTTTCTACTTTCGCGAGGGTGACCAAGCATCCCAGGGGGGTGTAGGGTTTCTCGTCCATAGGGCCCTTGCTGGCAACGTTGAAATGATCTCCAGTGTGTCGACCAGACTAGCGTACCTGGTTCTTCGGCTATCAAAACGATACAGCATGAAGGTTATCCAGGTATAAACACCGACCTCGTCACACTCGTATGAGGAAGTGGAAGAAATGTACGAAGATATATCCATCCAAGGCCTTGCATAGCGCCACAAAGGCTCACTTCAACGTTGTTATTATTTCTACTGTGCTGAAACACTAAACAACAACAACAAAAGACGAAGAAATGTAGCCGTACCCAATCAATGCATAAATGTTAAGGCGCAACGTTCATATCAGCCAATCAGCGGTCATGGCTTCAGAAATGTAAGCCCGTTATTCGCGATTATCCTAAAATGATTCGGAATTTTGCAAAGGTCCTTAAAATAGCTCAGATGATAGCGAAATTCATACTCAGATTACAATTATACGGTTGTTTTGAACGCCCTAGGATTTTTCCAATTATTCATAATTAAAAATTCCTGTTTAATTTTTTAAATATATTTCTCCCTACTTTGGTAATGATATTGTGACACTGATAGTGATAGATAAGACGAGATTGAAAACTATACATTACACTCAAACTATAAACGAAACTTACATTGAAATAATGTATATTTACATGAAGTATTTCAGATAAAGCTTCTGCAAGAGATACTGAAACCGTAAACATAACTGCGATTCCAGCAAGTAATGTAAATATTGCACTTAAGATCATTAAGACTTTTAAAAGCTGCAACCAAACGAATATAATTAAAGACTATAAACAAACTATTAAAGCTTACTTGCACAAGAATCATGATTACCTTAACCAATGTTATTGGTGTTAACGTAGATATAAAGAAAGCGGTTATCCATACAAGTCCCGCGACAAAAATTCTTGTATGGAAGTAACCCCCTTCTCCTGTCACGAACTCCGTCCTGAAACACAAAAATAAAATGGGTGGTTTTGTCCCCAAACTTGTAAAACTTTATGACCCATATAATTTGCCAGCTTAGAAAAGGAGCATTCAATAAAGCAACTATGTGCGATCTCAAATCTCATGTAGAAAAAAGTGATGGGCACAAATCTATACCCATAGTTATGGATGGCAATACTATTTTCCCTATAACAGACTATTTTCAGCTTCGTTTTTCATCAAGCTCTTATTAATTGCTAATGAGGAAGTTGCCAAAATTATTTTTTTATTGAATGTAATTTTTTTTTAATATCTCAAGAAACAAGTCAGCGTCAAGCTGTGACGTCACTAGGCCGGCATCAAGCCCGCCACTGTGAAGCTACCCATACACTGAAACTCTTTGTGACTGTATCTTCGGAACCGTAATAGCTAGACACAAACTATTCACAGAATGTGTGTTATTATGACCGCTATAACAACAAATAATAATAATCGTCATTAAATAAACATTAAGGGTGGTCTCCATAGATAAAACGTGATTTTAAAGGCGTTTCAGAGATATTTAGTTTGGCTCTATGGCCTAAATGGTAAAATTTACAAGCATCACACTTTGGGAGAGCGGCACTGGTCTAGTGGAAGCGTGCTTGCGAGACCGATAACCGAGGTTAAGCAATGCTCGCAATGTTCGGGAACTGGACGGGTGACCGTTTCGTAGTTTGAGGTTAGTCTAACTACTACGAGCTCGTCACTGGTTAGGTGTGCCTCTTAATATCGTTGGCGAAGCGAGATTGACCAAGGTCAACCCTGGTCAACCAACTCGCAAGCACGCTGCCACCAGACCAGTGCCGCTCTCCCACAGTGTGATGCATGTAAGTTTAACCACTACGCGATAGAGAAAACTTAAATACCTCTGAAAACCCCCTTATTTTAGATTTTTTATTATTATTATTACTCATTGTTATAGCGGCCATAGTAACACATGCTCTGTAAATAGTTCAAGTGTCTAGCTATTACGGCTCCGAAGACGTTGCTGAAGCCAGACGGAACATTGGCCCATGCTGCTGAAGAGAAAGCGAATTTGCTTGCTTCTCTTTTTGCGGCGAATTCGCGTTTGGATACTGCAGGAAAAACACCACCTACCTCACCCCGTGTTGACTGCGCTATGGCAGAGGTACGAATACATCAGAGAGAAATTTTAAAAATCCTGCGGAGTCTGGACGTGAACAAGGCTAGTGGACCTGATGGTATACCGGCAATAGTTCTGCGTAGTTGTGCCCCTGAGTTGTCTCCTGTACTTACGCGCCTGTATCGCCTCTCACTTGAGACTGGTTTTCTACCCAAGACGTGGAAGCTTGCCAATGTGCAGCCCGTGCCCAAAAAAGGCAGCCGCGCCGACCCTGCCAACTACCGCCCTATTTCGGTCACTTCCATACTCTGTAAGATTATGGATCTTGAAAGTAACGATCTCCTCAGCGATTACCAGTACGGATTCCGCCGTGGTCGGTCTACTGGGGACCTTCTGGTGTATGCCACACAATTATGGAGTGAGGCCATTGAAAGACATGGCGAGGCCCTTGCTGTGTCTTTTGACGTCTCCAAGGCCTTTGACAGAGTTTGGCATGCGGGCCTTCTAAGCAGGCTTTCTTTATTTGGTATCCCTGCTGGTGGACGTTCTATCCGTGTAGTTATCGATGGCTACTCATCTAATCTTCAAACTATCAACGCGGGAGTTCCTCAGGGATCGGTACTGTCCGCGACTTTATTCTTGCTGCATATTAACAATCTACTTGTAGCAGGTACCTTTGGGTACGCAGACGACAGCACAGTAACGGATAGATATCTATCAGAGGCAGAAGCCATCAGGGACGATATTCAGACTTGTGGAGAGGCTATGGTTGATCGTTTGGACAAAGCTCTCAAGGCAGTCTCTGATTGGGGTGAAGCCAATCTGGTGGCGTTCAACGCAACCAAAACACAGGCGTGTTTGTTTTCCGCCAAAAGGAGTCCATTCCATTTAACTCCAACTTTTCGGGATGTTCCTGTGGAAATTACCGACAACCTACAGCTTCTTGGCGTTGAGCTATCTGCAAATCTCAACTTCACTCAGTACATCGAATCCAAGGCTAAGACTGCAGCAAAAAAGCTTGATGTCCTCTCGAAGGTTAGGCGGTACTTTACTTCAAAGCAGTTCTGCTTCTGCTTCTGTTATATCAAGCACAAGTCCGATCCTGCATGGAGTACTGCCACCTCTGGGATGGATCAGCCAAATATCAACTAGCGGCTTTGGATTCGGTTGAAAGACGTGCAAAGAAGATAATTTGTGACCCGCAGTTGGTTGAGGTTAGGCTGCAGAGCCTCGAACATCGGCGTAGGGTTGCGCGTCTGTCGGTCTTCTACAGGTTACATTTCGGAGAGTGTGCGAAGCAGCTGCACGACGTCATTCCGCCAGCCCCTTTCCGCCATCGGGAGACGCGATCCGGGCGAACGCTTCATCCTTATGTCGTGGATATTCCAGCTATCCGCACGAGCCGCTTTGGCTCGACCTTTATAATGCGTACGGCTAAGGAGTGGAATGCGTTGCCTGCGAGTGTGTTTCCTGATCAATATAATCTGGATGCCTTCAAGGCTGGAGTGAATAGGCTGTTCCAAGACGGGCATGCTCCATCTTCGGCCGCATCGTCACTTACCAACAGGTGAGATGGCGGTCAAATGCCTGTCTTGTATAATAAAAAAAAAAAAAAAGATACGGTCACTAAGAGTTTCAGTGTATGGGTAGCCCCATAGTGGCGGGCAGGATGCCGATCTGGTGACGTCACAGCTAGATCGCGGGAGCAATAATTTCGCGAAAAAATATGTAAACTTAAATATTGTATAACTCAGTCATTTATGGACGGATTTCAAAATTTTGTTTCACTGATTTATTAGCTTTGATCTATATTTCAACACTATGTCACTTAATATGGCAATATCGATATTAGGAAACTTCCTCATTCCACCAATAAATATTGTACTTCTACCACATAATATATGTAAAAATTAGTTTCAATAGAAAAAAAATAATAATGACCATAAGCGGAAGGGCCCCCTTGTCTTTTCTTCAGTAGTTTCAATTTCATTTATATCATTGTCACGTACAAATTGTTTGTTTATTATTTTTAGAACACCCTTATATGAATATATTATATTATATTCATTTCCAGGTCAGTTCTGCTTCCGTTTGTTCTTTTATTTTGTTGAAAACTCTATAAACTTACATATAATTAACGTGCACCGCTGTGATGTTGAGGGTCGTTATTTCATTGTTCCGGCAACGCATGGCGATTTCATTGTTGGTCATGCACGGAGCAGTCCATTTCCTAGGACACACCGACCACAGAGGCAAACTGGAAAGACTCCTAAAAAGGTATCGACATGCGTCGGCTGCTCCGTTCACCTGCTGGGTTCCACAAAAATAAGGCAATGTAATTGGAGCATTGTACATAATGTTAATATTTGGGCCTTATTCCACGGAGCAAATTTATATGCTCTGACTGCTTAATTGAATTCTTCAAAATAATACCTATAACGAAGACGAAGTTTATCTAAATAGGGTATACCATCGCTTTGCCGTGCGACTTTGAAACAAACTGCATTTTGGCCTCTTTTGCAAAAGTAAGAAGGTAATTTTGTTAAACCAGGAGTCTCAGCAGATGTAGTGCTCACAGTGATAAAACACCCTGTTGCAAAAAAGAAAACGGGCACACATGGGCAATTTCCATAGAATGGGACAATTTAGAGACCTTGGATCTTCCCTTGGGAATTTTTTGGGTGCACTCTGGAGGAGGAGGTCTAGATTTACTAAGCTACCTAACTGATTGAAAGACCGTTTACACCACAGGGGTAATTAGTGTCCAATTTCGATTCCATATAACCGGTGTGCAGGAATATACATGCAGAGACACAAAGTTGATTCGAGAAATAAAGCCACATTTCAAAGATATCAATATACATACTTACAAGTGTAACCCATATCATCGTTTGCAATATCATTCCATAGTGTACCCCTCTTAATAACGGATTTAAATTTTGATTGAAATTAAGTTTTCTTGTGTATTGTTTTATGAACACATCCATATACAGATAACTCATGCCCATGGTAAATTGGTAAAGTATGAAATCAAATATACTCACTAAAAAAGAAATGTCTTTTAAGTTTTGTAAAACTAACATTATCTCACATTAGATCAGCGAAATACTATCATTAGAAAGTATTAAAAGTTTATGATATAGAATTTATGTAATTATTGCAGTATTCTACTTACTATGTTGAATTTATTTTATAGTTTAAAGGACATATCTTCACGTAGTACTCGTCGGACGTAGTTTCGCCATGTCCGTCTATCTTTCCGCGGTTTAACTCTAAGACCTATTACTCTAAGACTTACTAGAAAGCTAAAAGGTATGGTTACCTATCCAAATTAATCAAACTAACAAAATTTCGAAATATATTTTTTAAAGTATTCTTTATAGTATGTACAGTAACATTACCTGCGAGTGTGTTCCCTGATCATTAGAATCTGGATGTGTTCAGGCTATAGTGAATAGGCTGTTCCTAGACGGCCATGCTACACTTTCGGCCGCATCGTCACTTACCAGGTTAAGTGGCGGTCTAATGCCTGTCTAGTTCTTATAAGCCGCAATGTGTCAAAGTACCCTAAGTTAACGGTCAATCCTTACAATAAATCAACTTCCATAATTAAACAATTAAAGTAAAATATAATAAGGCTTACCAGCGGGATCTTTTTGTTCTACCTTAGAAAACATATCAAAGGTCTCACTTGACCCAGATAAGGCATATGTCAAATAAATAAAGGTTCTCATGCTTTCCCATTTATATGTTTCGTAATTCAGAAGACTGTCCTAAAGACAAAAAGTATTCATCACAAGTGAATCACAAGTGCTGACTTGATGTGGTCCCAAGTATGTGTATATGCAACTTAGCTCGGTCACGGATACCCATTTGAATTGAATTCTGAAAACGTGAATCGTTTGTGATTTACACCACAAAGTAAGACATTCAAGCTTGCGGCCTGTCTGATGATAAGCAGTCGCTGCAGCCTGTGGCGGTTCAATCAATCTCTTTTCACACACCCCGCATGAACCTTTTACCCCTTTCTTGAAGAACCGCATGTTGTATTATTTGGGGAAAACCTCTACATGGAGCTCAGAGAGCTCATTCCCTAACTTTAGTATGCGTGGGAGTAGTTCCTTTAAAAACACACAGTTCGCGACAAATTTTTGAGTAACAGTTGCAAAGAAGTTGCTTTCACATAATCTTTCTGATTGTTACTCTTGTTTTTGATAAATGAACTGATTTCAGAATGAAATTAATTTACAACATGCACAAATCATGAACTTTCACTATCAGAAAATCTTATTTAAAACTATTACTTTATGTTTAGGTTGTTTACTTTCCGTAACAGACCGTTACCGTCACACTTGAGCAGTCCCCATATTAAATGAGGACTACTGTTTTTAGTATCAACACCTTACTTTTCAAACGTATTTTACCTAGTATACGTAAGTACTTACTTTTTTAGACAAATTAGACGACCAGCGTCCCAGCTTAGAATATAATGACGTCATTTTATTTTGTTTTCAGATTGTTACAATACTGAAAATAAACAAATTAAACAAATAAAATAAGCGATAATTGTCGGGAATTTTCTTATTAACAAAATATTTACCTTCGTGTGCACTTATTCTTGTAGTATATTCTATTTTTGTATTCAGATACACTAATAAATATTCCTACCGTTGAAAACAGTAAAATATGTTTCTCTTATAAAAATATCATATTCTATATTAATAAAAATATTACAATAAATAATTCTAAAATAAATATGATAGATTGTGCACAATTTATCCATATTTTTTAAGAAATTGCACCTGCGCAGTGACAACCAGAGAGCAGATCAAATCTATGTCATTCAGATAGCCGCGGTCTATGACAGTGGTCAGTCACGCGGGCACCTAAACAAAACTGCCTGTTGAGAACGAGACATCGCTGTACGTGTCACATAAGCTTGTCTCGTTCTAAGCAGGACAGTTCTGTTTAGGTCCTGCTTTAAGAGCTCATGGTACGCATAGAGAAAAAAAAAAGATATACAGGAATCAATGGAGGTTATAAGACCATAGACAATTTTTTTATATAAATTTTATGTCTGTGGTACAGACAGGCGCGGTCATGACAGCGGACAGCAAGCGGTCACCCATCATAGAGAAAATATTTTATATACAGAAGCAGAGAGTACATTTCGAGTTTAAATACGAGACAAAATGTCACACATCTCTATAACACACACACTAATGCAAATGCAGAGGCGGAACAAGGCAGTTCATCTGCAGATGAGTTATATTTTGACTTTCTACTCTATTTCTACTAGACTTTCTACTCATAACGAACACAAACAAATCCGACTTGTATTTCGCTCCAGATTACGCAATTTTTTTAAAATTTGTCTTTATAATTTAATATTGTCATTATAATAAACACGCCGCGATACCTACCACCGTCTTTTCGATCTCTCGATCCTACATACCGTGAATCGGCAGTGCTTGCTTTTGCAAAAAGGAGGGTTATGATTTTGACCGGTATTAATGTTTATTTGTTGCCTCATAACTTCTAAACTAAGTAGGTACCTGCTTACTTATCGTTAGAGGCGTCTTCATTGTCCACAGGTGTGACTACACAATAAATTAAATATGATGTCCTCTAGAAGACATAGTCATGAAAAAAAGAATAATAATAGAAAGGATAGGTACATTAATATATTAAACAGGCAGCACAGTCTTTGTTTTCAGTAAAAATTCATATAATGCTGGTGCACCAGGACAGAAGGGACTTGCATCTAATTATTATCTTGTTCTTCAAAATGTTTACAACGCAGCACTTCCAATTTGCAACCATCACCCAGAAGAGACATCACCATGTATGGTCTTTAGGAAACCTAGAAAAACAAATATTTATGTAAATAAACGTTGATACGCGATTAATCCGTTGTTTCATAAAACTGTCTCAAAAAGTCTGAACATTTAAAATGTCATCTAGATCAATTTTTGGTGTGAAACCCTAATACATATAAAATTGTGGACCGCTATTTACTATATTTGAGTATTAAAATTCTATACAATAAATACTAAGTCCGACCCTGTTACCATCAAAATAATTTCGTACCTATTTAGACACCGAAATATTGCTCAATTGGCCAATAATTTTAAATCTATCTCTAATGACATGTTGTTTTAAGGTAAAGCATTTCAATTATTGCAAATTCACACTATTTCGATGCAAATTTTTGTTACAATTTCTAAAATTTATTTGGGATCGACGCGACCACGAATGTTTACTTACCGGTGAAAGGATAATCCAGGTGTATTTCCATACTTTGCGCTTTCACATAAATGTGCACTGAATTACACACAAAATTACAATCTTTTAAATAGTTTGATTTAAATTTTATTAGGAAATTATAAAATTTACACCGATGTTTCAAAAAAATCGTCAGGTCGTTAAGCCCTCGAGCAATATGTCGAACGTTCAAAACATTGCGCGCGTCATTTTTCGTGAACTTATTCCAATAGATGAAAAAACGGGATAGCAAGATTCATAATCATTGTAGAGCGAGCGAACAGGGAATATTTGTGATTTGTGTTTAGTCTGTTATGTCTGTGCTTTAAACATTTAATGTGATGCGGCCAAAAAACTTATCACCGAACGATATCGATAACTAATTAGGTATTTATTAAAGTGTAGTATAAAAATACATAAATAGACATGCTACGATCCTGACACACGTCTTTGCCTCTTCCACATTCATACATCTTCTTGAGGTAGAGGTTACTCCTAACCTGCTATTTTTGGAAAATTTTATTTATTCCAAGAACTATTTCAAGTTGTATTGGTTATAATATGTTTATTTATTTATTTAACCCGGATTCTGTCAGGTTGGGTCATAACGACCCGCCACATTATTAAAAGCGCGTATTTTTTTAAATGATAGTTTGAAGATGCCGTGCTTTTCAGTAGCTGCAGTTACTACACCGCCCCTTTCGGTTCTAGTATCAGCTTAGTCGGTGTGCGCCTGTACTATACAAGTACAAGGAGTTACAAGCGGTCAAAAGTCAAATGATGTAAATATGGCCCAACCATACATTCGATGTAACCTTTTTGGGCCAATTACGTTTATCCATTTATTTATTTGATGATTGGTTTACTAGTCACGAGCTATTGCTACATCTTCTCAAAAAGACAGTATTTTTACTGGTTTACTCTTTTTACTGGTTTACTCCTTCTATATATACAATTTTTTCTCTATGGTTTACTCGCCTTATAAGAGAATTCTAAACGATCATTTGAATGCCTGCGAAGATGTGTTCCGTTTGCCTAGAGATATGCGCAAGACGATAAGATAACTTACTGGAGAACCTTCAGAGGGGTCTCCTACTGAAATTCACGGAGTTTAAAAACGATGGCAAATATGTCCTGCCTGTCTAAATTTTAAGAAGATTGTCTGTCTAGCTAGACTACACAATTTCTTACTACGGTGGATATGCAAATGTAGATGCTGACTGTGATTAGTTTTAAAATTTTCGTTAAATTTAGCATAAAGTTTCTTTACGACCTCACTTTAGATATTCCAAAAAGTAAGAAAAAATGTTAATAAGTTATAATTTTGTTTATTTTTTAGTAAGATTACAGGAGTTATATATTTTGTAAATACATAACAATATCGTAATATTGTATGATTTTTATTGTTTTTCATCAAAGTATAATAATTTGAACATCACTTAAACTTATTTAATATATAATTCCCAAAAATTTATTGACATAGTATGAATTAAACCATTTTCAAAATCCGGATTATATTGACCCACTACCCATACAGTCATTTTACTGATTTTCTACCATACAGACGCCCTGAGTTAAACTTAATGCACGTACAACGACGGACTTAAAGCTTCATAGCTTTATCTACCAGTCAACCGGAAAGCTGATGGTATAACAAATTCAGAGCGGTACAAAAACATAGAAACACACATAAACACTAAGTAGTAAATTAACAAATATTCACAAAGTAATATTGAACATACAAGGAAAATAGAGAAAAAGAAAACAGAAAGCAAACAAGAATAGCAGATCGAAATGGTTATTTCAACTACATAGAAGATTATAATAAAAAAAAAATGTTGAGTAGGCAATACAAATTGTTTTAAAAATGTTCATGAATCGCTTTTTTGAAGGCATACTTTTTAGAGAATCGTCTAATATCCAGAGGTAGGTCATTCCAGAGTTTAACTGCTGTTAAAGAAAACGAGTTAGAAAGAAAACCTGTACGGTGAATAGAAAGGTTTAAGCTGGGAGTATCAGATGATCGAAGGTTACACTCGTGAGTATCACTGAGATACTGAAATTTGCACTTCAAGTACGGGGACAGCCGGGTCGTAGAGAATGGAAAAAAGGAGACATAGAACTCGCAGGTTGCGGCGGTGTCTGATCGGGACCCATTTAAGTTTAGCACGAAAAGTCCATATATAAAAGAATACAATTATTAAGGACACGATACAATCTATTCAATTGGTCCTGATTTACGTCGGAGTAGCACACATCAGCATAGTCTATTATAGGTAAAATAAGGAATCAAATTAGTAAAATTTTTGTAGAAAAAGCCAGAAAAAATTTAAATCGATATAGACAAATTAATATCCCAGTCACTTTCCTGCTTACTTCAATCAGATCCGACCAACTCAGTCTACTGTCTATATACAGGCCCAGGTCTTTAACACATAAGGTAAATGGGATAACAATATTATTGTAACAGACTGATGGGATAGCACCCAAATCAATGCGACTAGACAACCGAGAACTGCCCAATACGATAGCCTGGCATTTCGATGGGTTCACAGATATCCCAAATCTGCGAGACCAGTCACAAAGTGTTTTAGATCGTTGTTCAATGCATTTATAGCCTTAGCAATATCTTAAGCATCTGCACTAGCAAATAGCTGTAAAACGTCTGCATAAAGATGGTGAGAACATTTGAGACTATGAGTGACACTGTTAATAAACAAAGAGAACAGTAGTGGGCACAAAATACCGCCTTGCGGAACACCAGCCACAAAATCGAACCAACCAGAAACCCGAACATCAGTCCGAACCGCCTGCTGCCGACCGCGAAGATAAGAAGAAAACCAGTCAGTATGAACTACTAGTCCTTTCTTTGATAAGTTTTAAAACAATTATGGATCTCAAACTTCTTAAAACTTAATATTTTTTAAATCGCCTTTTTCACGTTAGATATAAGTATAAGTTAAGAGACATTTGGCGTGTGTTTTACAAAAATTTATTAACCCGTCTCCTACCAGGAGGAGATCAAGCTTGGCATGATTTGAAAATATTCCTTAATGGGAATATTTTCAAGAACTACCGCTCAAAATGGTTGTTTTAATCTAAAGTACTCGTGTACCAAACGGCTATCCTGTACATCGATTTGCATTTTTTTTTCACGTAGCCCGACCACTATAAGAAAAATAACTAAAAAAACGGGCGAAGTTAGCTCTAAATTCATTGCACCTCTTCTTCAACGAGGTCTTGCCTTAGTTAGTACAGGTGGCGCAGCAAAGAGTATAATATCAGAAAATCAAGGTCAATCCTAAATAAATCTGATTATATTATTATATATTAGGAACCTTAATTTCTTTTTATTTTTGATTAGCTTTTATTTACATTTTAGATAAAAAAACGAAATTTGACGATTTAGAACCTTTTATTGACTTGACCAATTGGAACCAAACAAAGATTTGACGATTTGAAACAATATTAAGATTTCACAAATTAATACTTTTCCAAACCCAATACGGGCAGTTAAAGCACGCTTGACCAGCAGCTTCCTTGGTACTAGACGAAAACTCCTCTACTTCGAATAAACGAAACTCATCGAGCACAGATATTTGGCTTAAAAAAGAAGAGACGATGCCAAATCCGATGGTAGCTGCTCAAAGGAACCAAGTCTGCACGGCTGCAGCGATCGCCGCTGTAGACTTTAGTGTAGCGACAGACGGCGAATCAACAACTCTACACCAGGGGCTCTATTTTTTAATCCCTCGCCTCGATTCGAACGGCTTTTCGGCATGATAATTCCAATTTTTTTTTTTATCACGTTGGCAACACCGAATGAGTACTGTCCAAAATAGGGAAATTCAGCATCATGCATCAAAATATCGAAATTGTCATGCCAAAAGTCAAATTTGAAAACCGTTAGAATTGAGGCGAGCGATATAAATATAGGGCCCCAGACTTCTGGAAGCCAGAGGGAGACTAGGGTGATGAAATCTCTCTTTAAAGATTAGTATGCATCAGGAACTTCGTTAGGTGGCACTCAGCCACACCGATATCGGTAGTTCGGTCTTTTGTTCGACATTTTAATTGGATGGTTCTCACAGTTACGTAGTGGCTTAATATTGAAACATTACAAAGGCACTTTGACAAATACGTATTGTTTGCAGTAGAGGTGCGCGGATCCGTTATATTCATATAACATAACGTAACGTTATGCTATTAAAAAATATTATGTTATTTTTAACGTTATAATATAACACCCTAATATAATTTTATGTACCGTATAACGGTCACCGTCTTTCAGTTTGTATTATTATTTACAGTTGATTAAGTACCTTGTGAACAAAATCATATATAAAAATGCATTATTAATCAATATATTTGTATTACCAACAAACATTAGTTTTGCTACTTTCGACGACGATAATCGCATACATAACAGAATATAATAGAAAAAATTACACAACAATATTATGGTTATCTTGTGTTGTGTGAAATTATAATATAATATTAGTAGCAGAAAATATTATGCATTAATATAAGGTGTTATAAGTATATTTACCTACACTCATAGCGTAATGTTCCAATTACATATTCGAAAAACGTTGTTTATGGATACACTATTTTCGGGCCAGCATATAAAATTTTAAAAAAAGTACTTTTCGATACAGCATTTCTCGTACTATTTTCATTACAGCTGTAACGAAAAATAACTTTTTAATCATTATGAAACACTTATCTTTTTTATATTGTGAATGTTTTATCTTGTTTGAAGCAAATAAATAGATAAATGTGAAAGTAGTGAAGTGAAATTCCCGCCGCATGATATCCTTGACGCGTAGATACAACAGAACTGACTAGCAGCTTACTTACAGCAAATTTGAAAAAATTATAGGTACGAATTTTTTTACATGAAAATATGAGTGTAGATAAAGTAGTGTAAGCAACTGCATATAATTAGGTATTAAAACATGAGTGTCAAATTACAGACACAGAACAGACACTTATGTTTTAATACCCCCTTTTATATGACAGTTGAATAAACTACTATTTTATACCGTTATAAAATACCCGCTATCTAATATAACGAACACCTCTAGTTTGCTGACATACGTACTCCATGAAATACTTCAATATGGGAGCCGACTGCTCCATGTTGCCATATGATTGAATGCTATTTTTGTTGTTATTTTGATGAACTCGTTTCTGTTTTCTCCCTATTTGTATATGCCTGGAAATTGAATTGTTAGAGAAAACTAATATCGGATTGTCATCGGTGAATATTTACTCGAATTTGGATCGGATTTTGTGCGTAAGCACCTTATACAATATATCTAGGTACATTAAAGTGCGTTAAAGCAGTATATTAATCAATTTAAAGTTTGTTCAGACGACGCGAATTCGCGACGAGTATCTTTCGCGAATTTCGCGCGTAGATCTTGTCCGACGGAACGAATTCGTGGCGAGTCTTTCGCGTATATTTTTAATTCGCGCGTAGCTTGTGGGCACTATGTATTGGTACCCACTACATTGCTATTGAAACGATTCGCGGCGAATTCACCCCATCTGCCAAGGTCTTACCTAATAACATTTTAGTATTACTACGGTTATAATACCTACCTACACGTAGGTACAATTTACCATATTTTATAACAGATTGACATATAAAAGAACTGAGGCCATATTTTTATATCACTTGCCTTATAACAGATTTAAATTTCTTATTTATTTGTAGAGCTTCTCTCTAAGAACTTCGATAAATTTCTCTAAGAGCCTTATGCAACTAAAGATTACGTCAGGTACTCTTGTTGTGCAATTTCCCCGCTTTGAATCGTAGTTCCGATGTATTGTCTCGCTTTGAATGCCGGATGGACGAACGCGTGCCTTTTTCTTCGGTCTCGTCAACCCCACTACAAGCGCAATACACCGTTGTAACTTATTTGCAGAGCCTTTTTATGTCACTCGGCCGGAGAACAGGATTGCCCGTGGCCTCTGTTGTTCTAAGTTCTAGAGTCTCCGTAGTCTGGAAAATGGGCCGCAGCGTTTTCCATTGTTATATTTATTATAGCACTGCGATCTCCAATCCGTCTGGCAAGCGTGGATTCCTATTATGGCAATAAGGTTCCCTGCGTGGGAGAGGTCTAAGCCTAAGTCCTGTAGTGGAATGTTATATAGGCTGTGATTATGATGATGATGATAAAATGCGATATGGCCGAAATAGCGCACCACTCTCTGCATACAGATCGACGATAATCGCTGTATATTCCGCAAGTTTAGCTCTCTCAGAACCGACACGTTAGTCCGGAAAGCTGTCCATGGGATTCTAAGTAAGCGGTGCCAACACCACATCTCGAACGCGTCAACCCTTGCTCTATCAGCGGCTTTTATAGTCCATGTCTCCGCTCCATAAAGAAATATGGAGAAAACCAGTGTGCAGACTAGGTGTGTTTTTGTCCGATTTGTGTTATTCCTATTTCTCCATATTTTGTAAAGTTGAGTCATCGCTGATTTGGCCATTCCTATTCGCCGTCGTATTTCGGGTTCAGTGTTACCTTTATTTGTTATAAGAGAGCCGAGCTATTAGAACTGCTCCACGGTCGTGTACTCTTGCAACAGACTTGTGCGTTGAACAGCAGCGAAACGGTCGACCACCATTAGTTTGGTTTTGTTTTTTATTATAGCTAGACCCATACTCAAGCTAACCGCTTCCAACCGCGTCATGAACTCTGCCATTTCAGCTTCGGATGATGCTAGGATCGTGGTGTCATCCGCGTACCGAAGTTTCGATATCTTCTCTCCGCCTACCTTGACGCCACCCTCCCAACCTTCGAGAGTGCGTCGCATTATAAACTCGCCGTAGATATTGAGAAATGATGCAACCCTGTCGGACACCTTTTCGGAATTTGAACCGGTTTGATGTGACTTTTCCAAGCGTTATTGTGCCATAGCCAGACTCATATAGACTAAGAATCAACGTTATCAGATGGGAAGGAACACCGGTTTCTGAAAGGACTACCCACAATTTCGACCAATCCACACAATCGAAAGCTTTCTGATAATCTACGAAGCAGATAAAAGTTGGGATGTTGTATTCCTGACACTTTTCGATTACGAGTCTAAGGTTCAGAATCTGCTCCCTCGTGCCCTTGCCCTTGCCCCTCTGTGCTTTATTAGCTGTTAGTCAATATTACAAAATTCCACCCCACCTTTTTTAAATATTCAATTACGTTTTAAATTATTTGTTTTATAGAATATTTGTACAATGCTTCAAGTGAATCCGCTGAAGGAATTTAAAAGTTGCATTCAAACTTTCGCCCCCATTTTACCCCCATAGGAGATGAATTTCCAAAAAATAAACTTTGTAAGACTTAGTTATCTATAAAATAAACATCGATTCAAAGGTTCAAGCTTGCAGGCCCAGGGTATTCATCAGTCAGCATTGCAAGCTTTTACCCATTATTTCACACCCTTAGAGGATGAATTTCACAAAAATACCTTCTTAATGCTCACATCTAGATATCATATTGCAAACCTCTATAAAAATTTAAACTCCTAGATCCAGCTGTTTCAACAGCACGTTGTCAGTTAGAAAGCAGTTGTCAGCAACTCAAACCTTCCAGTAATCCCTTTTTTGTGAGTCATGCAGTAAATCGCTATTTAAAATTTCAACCTTCTAGACCCAGTGGTTTTGGTCAGAAACAGTGTGAGAAAAGTGTGACGTCCAAAGTTCCATCCCCAGTTTTACCCCCTTAAGGGACATATTTCCACAAACCTTGAATTTCATTTTTCATAATTTTTTTGTAGAGAGTTGGTGGCCGAGTGGTTACAGTAGTAGTAGTAGTCTGACTCATAAGCCAGAGCTACAGGTTCGAATCCTGCTCCGGCCATGTACCAATGACTGTTTTCTGAGTTATGTAAAATAATTACACCTCCATACTTAGCCCACGTGCCAGTACCATCCGTTCTCTGAGAAATTTCCAGAAATTTATTATAAGTAACGTTTAGTATCGTCGCAATATAAATAGAAGTAGTGGATATTTTCGACCAAAAAGATTCTGATTCGCGGTCTGGTAAATAACAATAATAGCCGACAAGTGAGAATCTGACTTGTTCGCTCGCCGAGGGTTCTGTTCCCGGCCTTTGTAATGACAGTGGCGCGGCAGTATAGAAAGCCAAAAGTAGCGGGCACCGCATCGCTTCAAATAATCACATGGTGCTAGATTCTACCTAACCTGATGCTCTACAAATTATTTCTTTTTCGAAGTACGTACGTCCTATTGTAAGAAAACTTGACGTAGTTCCGCATTTCAGGCGTTAGGTCCGAAACAAAGAAACCATAACCTTGCATTTCCTATTAAACAGCAAAATGACAATAATCAATAATCATATCTAGAATCTAGACTTCGTCTTGGTTTGGAACCAAGAGCGCTGGGGTCTGGGGACAAGTCGTTGTCCGCGGAGACACTTCCGACTCGTCATGGTGGTTGCTGCCTAGCAGGCTCGTTATCGTTGGTTTTGAAAACTATCAAATTTATTTGTCTATTATCAGATCTGCTTTAGACACTCAGTAGCAGAAACGTGTTTTCATGGAGATAGGATTAGGTAAAGACATAATTCACGTTACATATGGCCCAACAATCTTAAAGTGCCGGCCAGAAAAAAAAATCCAATAGAGCAAATAATTCTTAACATATTTTACTATGACGTCAAATCTGTACGCCCAATGGTTCGGTTGTAACAGACTATTAAAGTAACGTTATTCAGTACTGTACGCCCAGTGGTATATACCTAGTGGTGGTGGTACAGGTTTGACGCAGGTATGTCTCTGTCCGAAAATGACAACATTTATTTTTCTGGCCGGCTGATATTCATTTGTGTTATGATAGTGCATTTTATTAAAAACAATTAATTGTTAATACTGCCACATAGAATACCATTTTTTTTATTACGGCTAAGATTTGACGTGGTGCCTACTGCGTGGGCACGAGTCAGCACAATGTACGTACAAGCTTGTTTTTTATTGTCTGCGCTTCAAACAAGCTTTCTTTCTCAGAAATACATATAATAGGGTGGCGCTATAGAGAAAAAAAATTATATCTTTGGGTGGCACTGTTTTGGGCATGGACATGTCAGTTCAAATACATTTGAAGTTCGCAGTTCCAGTTTTGGCCACCGGGTCAGGTAAGATTGAAGCACTGTAAGCGTTTTTATTTAATTGCTCGTGAAACATAGAAGAAAAATGTTTATATGTATACAGGACATAACGAAGCTTCGCAGCCGTGAATATGCCAGCCGAACCCTAGGATTTCCCTCCTTGACTCATTCGCTTGATATGAAATAATTTAAGGATGACTTACTTTTCCCAGATTGTTTTTTATTGTGACTTAGATATAGAGATAGTCTATAAGATGTAAAATAAAACAGTACTTAATAGTATCTATACAGGAGCAGCATCATAATACTTATTAATATTGTAACGTTTGTTTTTATTATTATTTGTCATTACAACTACGATGACATGTTCGTAAATCAATGTTTCGGTAACATAGCACATAATCAATCATTAATTTTTGTATAGCTTAATATAAATTAATTAAATCTTAAATACTAACGATAAGTAGGTAGGGTTTTACAATACATCTTCATCTAAGCTCAATATACAAACCTATGATAACTTTACTATTTCATGTGACTAATTAGCTACCTACTTTAATTTCTTTGGATAAATACTGCGTTGTGCGGTTTAGGGGAGGAAATTATGCCTATACACTGTTCGTCAGACGGTAATACACCATTTATATTTTCAATCCTGAAGTGTTGTACAATCCCAGCAAGAATAATGAAAATAAATGACTTCGCCAGAGAGTCGCCTGGGCATCTCCTGCGACCTGAAATCATAGTTTTCATATGTAGTCCCAAGCTTCAATAGAAAATTATAAAACAATGTGCGCAACAACAAAAACAATGTCGGGGATTGTTAGTGCCTTTTCTTTAATAAAAATAAACAAATAATCATCTTGGCGTCAATGTCCCGGTTGCGGTCTCGAGGCACGAGGGCCCGGGGTCCACCTTGATCATGATCCACAATTTGGCGATCAGGTAATTACAGTGGAGCGACTATCATCTGACCTCCGTGACCCCGCTACCAGGGCAACCTAACCAGATTGGATCATGGTTGCAAATTCAGGTTTCCTGAATTTGCAGGTTTCGTGGCGATGTTTTCCCTGGCCGTAAGAGTATCGGTTAGAATTCAACTAATGTGCATAACTCAAAAAAGAGTCATTGGTACATAACCGCAGCGGGATTCGAACCAGGTACCTCTCGCGTACGAGTCGGATACTCAACCGCTTGGCCACCGACGCTCGTCTTTTCTTTAGTTTTATTGTAATTTTCCTGTTGGTGTCATGTTTGCTCCGTTTTACGCTTGTCGTCGCACTCAGATTGTTTTATATTTTTATTACAAGCTATTTTTAGTTTCACATGTCCTCATGTCTGTTCGTAATAAAATCTTGCAAGTTTCATTTAAGTTATTTTTTTATAACCCCCATTACCCGGTTTCCGAGTAAGCTGAAATTTTGCAAACTCATGTAAGTTCGGTGACTGAACTGATGATGAAGACGGAAGGTGGCCAAAGGAACTCCTAAACTACTCATGTTAAACCCATCGAGTTTGGGCTCGTTTGATTAGTCGTGACAAATACTGTGACTGATCATAGAGACCACGCGATAAAAGCTTGCTATGAAAATATATTTTTTATATAAACACGTTTTTTTATTTTTATTTTTTACACAACTACAGAGGGCACCTATTCAGAAGACATTGAGCTTAAAGAACTTCCGATACAAAATGCATATGTTGACTAAATTTGGTCATTGACTTTTGTAAAACGTACCTGATCCAAAGGCGTAAATGTGCTCTGTATTCCGAAGTAAGCCTTCGTTATTAATGAATCTCTCTGGCTGGAACTTTTGCGGATCTTCCCATAGATCTGTGCTACTGTGTACATCGCCAACAGAAATAAGTATTGTCGAGTTCTCCGGTATTGTGTAGCCGTCAATGCTTGTGGTTTCCAAAACGCGCCTTGGACCGGCTAGAGGTACGATAGTATAATATCTATGAACCTCGTACAGGAATGCTTGTGTGTAAATTAATCTGAAAGTTTTGAAAACCTTATATTATATTATTATTATAATTATCTTGAGAACCTCCTCCTTTTTTGAACTAAAAGTGTAGACACTGTAGAATGAGGACTAACATGAGCCCGAAATTTCACTAGATGGCGCCACTAGCAATTAAAATACATATTTTGACAATAAACCATACAGTGCAATAAGCATAGCTGGTACGTGACGGGGTCGCATTTGTTGACATTTCAAAATGGCGACACTTTGTTCCAGTTTTGGCCGCCGGGTCAGATAAGTTTCTGACACTATACGACACTATACTCGCAACACCTACGACTCGCAAGGAGCGAAGTGTATTTTCTCAATCACGTAGAAATAATTCATAAAAACAATTCAGACACAGAAACAGAACCTTCGCAACAGCGTACATCGCAGCAAAGTAATTTCTCAACCACAAACATCCAGACAACGTAGGTACTTTCACAACAGTTACAAGCTTCGCATCTATTAATTACACTCAGTTTCATCAACTCATGAGTAATAAAAAATATGTCAGTCATTATCTACATCTAAGGTATGTTTCGGTAGAAAACGACAAAACGAGTGAGCACGACAACGTCAATACTGATGACGTGAAACGTGAAAACGTGGGCTGTCAATAGGGAAACTACCCATACTATACTGAAGAAACGACAACTCACGCCCCCGTTTGTCTTTTTCTATTAAAACACACTATATTATGGGATGCGATTGGAGAAGTCCATGTCTAGCTGTGGACTGAGACCGATCACACTTTGGACAGTTTGAATAAGTTCACAAAAATCGCAAGTTTCAAAACTTCAATTGAGCACATTGTATTAGAATTCGATCGTATGGTTCGTACGAATACGCATCCAACGACCGACCTCATATTATAAACAAATATTGATATGCGATTTACCTGGAAGTGTCGGCCCATTCCGGCAGCTTGTCGCCTATAGTTGTGTTTATTTCCTCGTATATCCTGTCCTGTATTATTGGATTCCTCAGCAATGCCAATATTGCAAAATTAAGGACGTTGCTTGTTGTTTGCGAGCCAGCGATAATTAGATCCAGGCAAATTACTTTGAGTTGTTCCTCTGTAAAGAGATACTTAATTTTTAATTAACGAGATCTCTTCGCAGCAAGGATGACCGTGAATATTTCTTGATTTCGGTATATTCTTCTACGTGCCTGTACATTATTTAAAATAACCGACGAGTTAGAGTACAGATTCTAGAAAATTAATAAATAACTATGGTACTCGTTTTTAGTTGTCTATCATCAACCCGCCTGCCAAGCGCAGATATTAAAGCAATTGATCGTGGAGATCAAAGAATTGTGGAGGAAGAGCCCGATCAGCAGTAAAGTATGTACATTACGATATTCAAAATTAACCCAAATTCGCTAAAAGTTACAATTTACTACGATTAATAAAAACATTAATTATAATTGACTTACCCGTAAAAAGGTCCGTATTTTTCCCCATCTCTTCCATAAAAGAATAAATAAAATCATTTCCTTCTACGGACTTTGTTTTATGTCGGCTGATTGCTTCCTGAAATATTTATAAAAGTTATTTATTTTGTAGGATATTAAAAAATAAGACCAGGAAAAGCATGGAAACGGACCCTGGTATAAGCCGGGGTAGACGCTTTGATGATAATAATAAAGTTTCAATAAACGTCTATTGCGTAATTTGTTCACTATTATGTATTTTCCTAAAAAAAACCCTGTCCGACCCGAGAAGATAATTACTAGTAGGAAGTTAGGTATCGGTCATCATCATCATCATCATTCGAGCGGTCAGTCCCGGCTTCTGCCAGGCAGGGCCCGCTTTCCAATTAACTTTTCTCTATTTTGCCCCATAGGCAGGTATCGGTATTAGAATATAATAAAATCGATCATCATCATCGTCATATCGGTCGAAACACGCCCCCTGCTGGGCATAGGCCTCCCAAGAGATCTCCACAAAGAGATCTTTAAAAATATAAGCGAAACACGCCCCCTGCTGGCCATAGGCCTCCCAAGATTAAGAACTATTTAAGATTTCTTTGTGGAGATCTTTAAAAAAATAAGTAATTTAGTATAAGGAAGTAGTAGAATGGTAAACATTTTTGGTTATGCATTTGAGACCGCAAGGCGCTATATCGTAGGACATTAAACTTACCTCTATTATATCGGAAATTTGTTTGTTAATTTTCACAATAAGGTTGTATCCAGATAGGTTTGGTATTATAAAACGGATCCAGGGAAGCTGGTTGAGCCAACCACCAGTCATATTAAAAGCTTTCGACCGGGCTGTTAGCAATTCAAGCAAACGCACTAAGTTTTCTTCCTTTATACTTTCACCTGAAAACATGAATATGGCATATAATTTAAAATAAAATAAAGTATGTCATGTGTTATGGCTGCATTTCTTCACTCCCAAAAAAATATTTTAAAAATTGTTGTCTGTCTATTTGTGTGTCTGTTCGCGCATCACTAAAAATAACTGAACGGATTTTGATTCAGTTTCGATAGTTTGGCAGCTTGAAGTCCAGGGTCTAATTCTGGTAGGTAGAACCGAAGATACAGCTTGATCTCCTCCTAGTACTAGCATTCATACAATACGGTGGTAATTTAAAATGGTACTACGAGCTTAAGCTGAAATGTCATAAAACTATTTCCACAAACACAGTGAAAACTACCACAAATAGTGGTTAGAGATCTTGAGTCCTGGTAAGCAGCATCATCTTTAAAGTCCCGTGGTTATCAGCGGAATAAACAAACATTATTTTTATAAGTAGGTACATAGATAGGCCAGAAGCAATAGCCACTCTTTATAGGTAGGTACTAAATGTTGAAACAGATATGACAGGTTAAATCTGAATCTACAAAGCAGCCCAAAGTTACAGGAAGCTGAAATTTGGTACGCAAGCTAGAATTTGCACAAAATTACAAGTAGTTCCCAAAGTTTCCAGTCTCGAATTTGCATACAAGTAACAAGGAAATTAACAAGTCTGAATAATTTTCCCCTCCAACCCCATAAAATTAAACTTATATGACACTGAAACATTGAGGATTTGGATTTTCGCATAAAAATAAACTAATTATGAACTCTGCAACTTTTACCATCCAAACGAGGATGCAGGTCTGTAAAAAAAAATTAACGTAAGACACTACCCAAAATGCTAGACAGATGAAATTTAGTTTGCAGATAAAAATATGTCAAATTCCACCAAACACATTTCATCTAAAATTGGCTCACCAAGCCACGCAAGCTAATGTAATAACGAGTATTACTACTAAAATGTTATCAGATCCCATGAAGCTCTGATCTCTACAAACCCTACATTTTGGTCAGAAAATCTATGGTAGGGAAAGTTTCAAAGATTTAGACGTAGCTCGATGATGATCAACTACAGTGCAAAACTTATGCTTTAGTAGCTACGCGCTAATTTTTGGTGGGATTATAAACTATTTTCTAACTTCACAATAAAGAAATCAAAGATAGTAAAGTGAATTACGACAAAAATTAATTTACAAGTATCTCAGCCATCAACATACGGAGATAGTCTTTCAATAGAAAAGGCAAATCAATTTTATAATAGGCACTGAATTTGGCATAAAAACAACTAACATGTTGCTAATATGGAAAATAATCATATGACTATTGAAGAAAATGCGAATGATACCCCCGCCGCGGTCAATATTATTGTGGTCGCGGGCAATTGTTTTTTAGCTATTGATACAAACTTCACCTACTTAAAAATAGCGAAGTCATAGCGAACTACAGTAGTTCGATGGAAGACGTTAATAATTAGGCTAGCCTTGGAAACATAACCGGACCGTAGATACAAATGATCAAAGAACAGAATTTGTATTAAGCATTTGTAGTGTGCGTCTTTGACCGGGCGAAACCACAACCTGTTATCCCAGAAATCAATAGTTTCTATGCAGTTGGAGCTTGGCCTTGAACTCTAGTACTGACTAGTGTTTATTTCCATTGCAGGTATTTAATATATTATTGAGAGCCTCACTAATGCATTGAAATCCGATACCTGTACTACAGGTACAGTATCAAGTTCGTTACGTCGAAAGTTGAAGATCCTGAACTTGACCGTGCTTCGATAAACATTACCTAATGGCAAAGTGAATCTCCCACGCAATATCGATTACAGATGGTTTCTCTAGACATTTATGTATATACATAGTATAAAACAACGCCGTCTGTATCTTTGTATGCTTAGATCTTTTAATCTACGTAATGGATTTTAACGGAGTTTCCAAGAATAGACAGAGTGATTCAAGAGAAAGGTTTATAAGCAAGAAAAGAAGGGTAGGTAGGGGTAAACTAAGTGTACGCGAATGAAGTCGCGCCGGGCCCACTGATTGAAATATAATCATTTATTAGTCTTGTATTAATAAAAACACAAAACCATTGGATTAAATTTTAGCTAGCAATGTTTAGTATGTTGAGTTGACGTTCATAAGTGTTCTTGTTGAAACAAATAATGAATATGTAATTGAATAAATGTTTTTGACTTGATTTCACTGAGCGCGCCAACGATAATACTAACTGGATAGGGGTCGTAGAAGTGTCAGTTGTCTTTTCTTCAGTACAGTTTTCCAGTATTGGCAGCATTTTAGATCCTTTTTACATCACATTCATAATTATCGTATACGCGCTTAGTTGCAAATTGTTTTGTATATTTTGTCGACTTGGACATTATGCAGGCTTTTGAGGCTTCCAATGGGACACGGTGTACCGCCGAAACTATAAATCCAGGAAAAACTCCTTCATGGGCAAATATTTCAACCTCTCCGTTGGCATGCGCATACATATTTCCAGAAAGTCGGGGTCTTTGTAAAACGAGGACAACTCATCAATAGTAAGAGCTATCTCCCTATTCTTCAATTTTTTCCATGTTTTCAACTAACTCAACCGTAGTCTCTTTGCCGAGCCGGGAGACATAGATCCAGCTCATGGAGACTGCCTTCTGTATATAATTTTTTTTCTCTATGGAGACTGCTGACCTCAGTTGACATGCCAACCCAGCCAAAGAGATTTAAAAGTTAGGTGTCTTCATTCATGGCAAGATCGCAAATTTTTTATTTAAATCTCCTTGGACTCAGCAGTGGCCAGTGGCAATGCCGTGCTGATTACAACTCCTATTTTCTTTGGACAAGCGAAACCATATTTATCAACAATGGTGTTCGGCTTCTGTGAGCAATAATAATAGTGTAGCCTATGCGTTGCTAATTACAGTTATTGGATTTGCGTAGTTAAGCATTCAATGTTGTTCTTTACCTGTAAAGACACGTTTCAGCGAAAAATGAAAACAACTGAGTTTTTATTTAAACACTAATGTATTAAGATATTTAACCATGGTCGGTTGTATGTCTACACACTGAAAAGTTTTCGGGTCATATCGACCCGATTACATGAAGATAATTATTTTAAATTAAATGCTAGATTTTATTGAGTTATTCGAACAATATTATAATCAAGCAGAAGGCTGAAGTTTGTTTTGTTAATTTTTTATTGAAGTGGGAAGCAATTATGATCACATTGGTCCTTTGCAAGGGACATGTTATTGTGAACGATCTTTAAAATTCTATTCGATCTTTTAAATACTATTTTCTAAATTCAGAATAAATACAGTAGCAACCCTAGTAAGTCGTCAAGTTTTGGTAATAATTTTCGAATACGACGGAACCTTCTGTTAGTTTTCTATTTTGTGGCTCTATCTTATCCGACATATCTCTGACGCCAAGGCATAAAGTACATAAAGGACTCGGCCGAGTCATGTAACTCCACACATCCACTGCCGTTTCATTTCGTTTGTATAAAGTTCGAGAACGTGCTAAACTACAGAGTTTAAACTATGTTCTTGTAGTTTTGTACTCTTGAGTTTGATGACGCCATTGCCCAAGCTGCATAGATACGGGACTTGAATCCATATAAATTTTACATTTTTTTATCGCATTTGTTTTTCATTTAGCACTAAATAAGTATGAGCGGCTCTTAAATAGAGTTATTCATTAAACTTATTAAGTTTATTACTAATTAATTAGCATTAACAATTACGACTTATATGGTGACATAATTTCAGTTTAGGTTTAAATATTTATTATGACATTAGTATGACGCGAAGAACCGTGGAACCTTTAGTGACGTAGATTGAGATCCTTTTTTTGTTGGGCGCATTGTTTCCTCAATAACGATACAAAATTTTACATTTATTGACTAATTCACGAGTGTCAGGTTAATAACATCTCATCTTTGCGTTAATGTTCCAGTTGTGCTCTAGCGCGTGAGACCCCAGGGTCTATCTTGACCATGAACCAGGATTTGGCAGAATTACGTGGAGCGATTGCCATCTGATCTCCATGACCTTGTTAACAACCCCGACCCAGACGGATGATAATAACCTGAGGCATACATATAGTTTATACGGGTTTGACGTTAAGCTGTATTACTTTACACGAGCTCTCGGAAATGGCATTCGTTAGATACAGTGGCCGTGAATAGTGCATGCTCGCTCAGTTCGAGAAATCGATAGATTGAACGGCAAGTGACTCGCGATAATGGCATTGGTTTGTTAGGTACAGCGGCCGTCAAATAGTATGCACTATTTAAAAAATAGATAGAACGGCATGCGAACATACGAGTTTTTGGTCTAAGTAACCTGTGTATGTGTACGCAAACCGCATATGCAAACCGCAATCAATGCTTCTGGTTAGCTAGCTATCAATGAGTGGTAGTATCTAAAATAGTATTTACTGTTTACCTGGCTATATTCATTTATTATAATTTCCACTAGTAAGTTTAGGTAAAGGTTTAATTTTGCCAGCCTAATGTGTGTCCGAACCGAAAGGGGTAAGTTGTTTAGCGTGTTCACATATATCGTAGACAAATAAAATATTATGTTACCAATATTAATATATAATACATGTGGACTGCATCATTTGGATGTTTACCACAAATAAATATCGAACGAAACTGGATGCAGTGTAAGTAAGTACCAGTAGCAATTAAGACAAAGTGTTTAATGACTATAATGAAATTATTTAATCAACTGTGTATTTGAGATCACTTTAAATAAAAATAAAATAATATTCTTGGCGTTAATGTCCCAGATGCGCACAAGGGTCCGGGGTCCGCCTTGACCATGTCCCCGGATTTGGCCGATCAGATAATCACAATGGAGCGACTGCTATCAGACCTCCGTGACCCTGCTACCAGGGGAACCTGACCAGATTGGATCATGGTTACGTTACACATTCAGTGCATGTGCAGGTTTTATCGCGATGTTTTCCTTCACCGTTAGAGCATTGGTTAATATTCATTTACGTAACTCAGAAAAGAGTCATTGATGCATGGCCGCAGCGGGATCCGAACCCGGTACCTCTCGGTTACGAGTCGAATACCGCAACCGCTCGGCCACCGACGCTCTGTGTACGATTTAGTAAAATTACTTTTAATGTGTAGTGTTTAGTGTAATATTTTAAAATGTAATGTAATATTGTGTAAATCGTATTAGAAAGTTGAGGTTCAGTTTCAATCCTCTTTTCGCCAAGAAAACAAATACTTAAATTGTTATGTCAACACCTAAATTGTAACGTATATATGTGGGAGATAATTATTTTGGTAGGACAGCCGAACGCAGAAAGCGCTGAATCCCAACGAAATATAGAGAAACCTTCACTTTCTGCGACATATATATAAAAATAAACGCAGCAGATGTCAGATGTGAATAGGTAAATTGCAAGGTAAGGTTAGATAATATTTTCGTAATCTTTATATAATATTTTGGTTTTGGTCAAATGCATGTCGATATAGAAATATATACTTTTGTGTTTCTCTGACACCAATGATTGTCAAATGAACGTGGAAAGAGAAATATAACTTTGTGAATATGGCATTCTCTGTGTGACTCGTCCGTGGTCATTCACTCACATATGCGTATAATCTTGCTGTGGCGACACAGAAATGAGAAATAAAAGGTCATAATGGACTATTGCATTTGGAGGATTATGATTCTTAAGGTGGTCATGCACTTATGCTCTTTGATAGTACAATAATCTTGATCACTGCTAGTTATAAAGGAAGGGTTTATAAGGTTGACGTGTTACTACCTGTCTATGGCAAAAACTCAGCTTCACAGTCGACACCTTTCTATGCGTTTATTTTTTTATATTTCATCACCATTACAATCGAGATGGTTCTTAACTTTGTTTAATTAAAATATTTCAGTAGTTTAGGAACTATTCGAGTACCTGCTTATATATATATGTCAGTTACGTTATTCGAAGGAGAAATAGCAAAAATAGTGGCAATTATCCCATGCAAACTCTTCCTCCGGTACCTATCTAGTAAACTGGCACTCACCTGCGGTATACTTCCACAAGATATTCATAACAGCAACAGCTAAGGTATTGTTCGGTTGTATTGGCTTGCATTTCGTGTTACTCAATATTTTGATTAAGTTTATTAGTTGGTTCCTTATCTCGTGTTCCATCTCTGTTTTACCGAAACCGACGTTTCGCAGCTGTTTCATTGTGAATTGTCTGTATTGTCGCCATAGTGGCCCGTCGTTGCTTGTGATCCCTGCAAAAATAGGAATAGTTATTGTACGGTTTCATTTCCTTATAAGGGCAACCTTATACCTAAGTCTTTCGATCATGTCTAACACAAAAAATATGGAGCTCTGGTGTGGAGAGCTCACATGAAAAACGCGATGCATGAGCCCATGAGCCGCGCAGATATACGTAAGAGGACTAGAAAAGTTTTGAGATACAAAAATATATATGGCTAATGAAAATTTCACTACAACTTTTTAGATTAATAAATAAATAAATATTCATTTCAAGTTTCACAGGCTCATAGACTCAATACATTTTATTATTAACAATAGTTTATAATATTAAATATTAATCTTTAGCATTACAATATCACTTTAGAATTAAAAAATTCGTGTCAAAATAATTCATGAAATAACAAGTTTAACACTTTAAAAAATTACAGCCTTTAAATCTATGTATTGCATGCATGTTAAAATATGGAGATGAAATGATTATAAGTAGCAGGTACAGAGTTAAAATACACTCTCGGTCTCCAACGTTCTTAAAAAAATATTGTTTGTGTTTCGCTTTGTGCGACGATGCATTGTCATGATGCAAATAGAGCCCTCTCAAACCCGCTTTAGGACGTTTTTGATTCAACACATTAAATACGGTTGGCAAACACACTTCAGAATTCCAAAGGGCATTAACAGTTTTTTGAGTGTACCAGGAAATTGACGCTAAATGGCCACTTGCAGAAAAGAATGTTGCCACAATTTTGTTGCCTACACAGCGCCCACGTTTGACTTTGCTGGGTAATTATTTGTCTAGAAACACCTAAACCGTTGACTACCGCTTAGCTAGTGGGTCATATTGATAAACCCAACTTTCATCTGCAGTAATTATATTAAATATATTCCGTTGATTTTACGTCATTTTGGAATTTTACAATCATTTCCTTGCACCATGTCACACGAGCTTGTTTTTGTTTAGCAGTCAGTGCATGAGAAACCGAACGCGAACAAAGTTCTGACTTGTAGGTGACGGTGTAAAATGTATGGTCGGCGATGATAATTTTTAATAGGTTTCTGCTTAAAAGGTCGTCTTTGGGTCTTCGTGTAACATTTTTTTACATCCTTGATGTTTTCATCCATTACATTAGTAGCAGGACGATCACTTTTGTCATCATCTTTCAAGTGAATTATTTCAAATAGAGAAAGCCACTGAAAATATTTACGCGTGCGGGACGGTCCGAGGCTGTCAAAAGCTGATAACAGCCTACTATTAACTCACTTTCATTTCAACCAGTTTTAAAAGCATTTATCACCATTGCACGAAAATGCTCACGTTCGAATTCCATTGTTGCGAGGAATAACGCGCGGAATGCAGAAATGGAATCCGCCATCCGCGACCAGATGGATGCCGCGAGTTCAGGGTTTATTTTTTAAATCTACTTTTTACTGAACCAACTTGTACGATGAAATTTTATACGACTGTTAAACGAAATAAAATTACACGAGAACTTCGTACTCACCACTTCGTTTGCCAAAGCTGCGTAGTCGAAGGAAGAAACTGTCCGGCCGCCCTTCGAATTCTGGCCCCGTGAACACTTGTCTCACATTCTTCTCCCCAAACACCACGACAGTGAGCTGTGATCCCAATTTTAAGCCGAGCACCTGAGTCGAATACTCTTTGGCCAACTCTGAAAACCCTTTCCATTGAGACCCGTGGGTTTTTGCCATTTTCTGCGCAGCACCGCTTGAACCTATCACAGGATACCATTTTGGACCTGTAAAGGTTATTAAAATGTTTTGTTTTTAATATACCCAAAAACATATAAGAATATATCTGTGAATATAATACAGACAGAGCAATACAATAATGGATTTTACCGCCAAACTGTGACAACTATAAGAGTGACAGCTAATATAAACTGCCTATCGTATCAGATCGCGGGAACCGTAATGAATACTGAACGCGTTCGTTAAAACTGATAATTTATATGTCTATTACGGCAGCCACATGTTTGTACATAACTAGCGACCCGCCCCTGCTTCGCACGGCTTACTAGCCTTACAAGATAAATATAATAAAAATACACAACACAAATATTTTATGCTATATTTTTCATATAATTCTCTAAGAAAAGGCTGTTTTACCTACCACCGCAATCGAGAGGTGTTGCTCGTAAATAGTTGGATAGTTGGAAAACTTTGTAAGTTTGTCTTACAAAGTTGTAGAGAATTTTATAAACTTTTATTCGGTTGACTTAGACTGTTCTCTACGACAAACCGTTTTGGAAATATTAGCGATTCCCCAATTTTTGAGATCTTTGACCTTGAATAACTTACGACGCAGGCACGAGATTTTATAAGACTTTTGAAACAACTTTTAGAAAGCCAAAATGAAAAATGTACGAGTTTCTAGCTTATAATCTCTCATATCGTAGGTGAATCGTATATATAGGTGAATATCATCATATCATATCATATCATCACCCTAATATCATCATCACAGCGGTTATGGAGGTTATTGACATAATCTCCATGCTTGGCCGGCGGGTTGGAGATCGCAGTGTTATAAATATAACAATGGAAAACGCTGCTGCCCATTTTCCAGCCTACGGGGACTATATATTTTGCCAGCGAGGTTGACCAAGGTCTTCCGCTAGAGACCCGGAGATTGGTTAAATAGTTTAGGGCCCCGTGACTTTTTTTTTATAGATTCTAAAGAGCCCTGGTCTGTAGTAATAACTATTAATATCTACTAATGTATAACTTGGTTGCTGTGTCTTCGTACAGGTCTCCACATTGATAAGGTCCCGCTGAAAATCAGCTCTGCAACGTTTTGCTACAGCTTACGCTGAGCCGGGACCCTTCTTGACATCGCAATCCATCGCAATATACCTATTGTATTCGAATCGTTTAATTTACGTAGGTTTTAAATGTATTTAGAGCTTAGATTTGTAACATATCTAATGTATTGCAAGTATTTTGATATTAAAATAAATAATGTCTATGACTTTGTCAACGTCAAAACTCGCGTCCACTTGGCGTTTGCAGCCGAGTCGGCCGGCGGCCAGCACCGGCACCAGCTAGACACTTGACGACTGAAGGATGAGACAGCGCGAGGGTGTCGACTGGTACCAGCTTCTTGGGTGTGAGTATCTGTCATACTGGTCTTTTACCGTCGCGCGTCATCACAAAAATTAAATAGAGTATTTCCATAATTAAGCACGAATTTCATATTCAATTAGGAACCTATAATTCGAGTTATAGGTTCGTTTATAGGTACACTGCGTTTTGCAATCCGCCAGCAATGGAGATTGTTCAAAAATATTAATCAAGTCCAACATCTACAATTTGTTAGCTCGAATGTAGGTTTTGGCTAGACATGAACGGTGACCAAATGAGCGGGACCCAGAGACACTTTACAATATATATGTACTATATACTTAGTTAACTAATAATGTACGGAAAACCAGTTAATCAACGAAATCGTTCGAGCGGCGTTGCTTGATAAACATATTTTAAATATAAATTGGAGTTTAATTATTTCCCACATTCAATACCTATTCTTGTCGCTACCGGCAGAATTCGATATTTTCATTTATCCTCATTGACTCAATTTAACTTATGATACCTACGTAATGATTTTCTAATAAGTTTTAATCAAACCTGTGATACACGCTGAAGAAGAAGTGATTGTAAGTAACTAAGTTTTTTTTGTTTTTTTATACCACTAAAGTGACAAACAAGCTTACGGCCTGCCTGATGGAGAGCAGTAATCGCAGCCTATGGACGTTTGCAATACCAGAGGCATCACCCACGCATTGTCAACCCCGTAAAAACCTTTTCACCCCTTTCTTGAAGAACTCCATGTTGTACTCTCAACTGAAAACCTCTCCTTCATTCCACAACCTTAGTGTGCGTGGGAGAAGTAACTAAGTAAAAAGCCTTTATTGAACACATACATATGACAACTTACAAGAAAGCTTGCGTTTAAAAATTATTCAGTTATCACTAAAATTAGGTTCACACAATATAATCAAGTTATGGTTAAACAATTATTATATTTCTCAAATTCAATTTCTAGTTTTAGATAAATTTAGTTTTAAATTAACCTACTTTTAGTTAGTTAAGTTTTGTTATCTTTCGTATGTTCCAAAAATTTAAATGTAAATAGGTAAATAAATATTTCGCAAATTCTATGTATTTAGAACCATTCATCATGGTTCAGGTATCGAGCTAAAATAGGTTTCGCTTGAAAGGTTAAAATAGCTTCGCTTTTACTGTTTCGTGTTACTCAAACACAATGCTTATTCTTAGCACAATCAGTTTACCAACACGTACTTTGCGATCTTTCTAGGAAGTAACAAGTAAGTACACTTTATCATGCAAGTACAGGTAATTACTAAATAAAACTAATATTCACTCACTCAATCTTAAACAGATATTAGTTAAAGAACTTTATAAAAATACGGTTTAGCGGGCTTGAAGTTGAATTAACAAGTACTCACCTGGTGGGAAGTTTGGATGTTTGCTTATACTTTTCACAACGAACCCGAATACAATACAAATTGCTATTAGAATTAGTACGTAAAACATCTTTGGAGCGCGAGTGACCTCACACGTGCGCGTGCACAGTGATTACCGCGTGTCAGTCCACTCGGCAACCGGCGCTCGACTGTACTGTAGTGATACCCAGCCACATTCTTTCTTTGTAAACAACCTCAAACACCACATAGCGCAAAAAATCGCCCGGCTGATTACAGACAATCGATTGCCATTTAAGAAGCCCCCCACTTAAAATAACTAATGCGTTCACATCACTACCGACGGGTAATAAAAATAGACTGAATGGAGCACGGTTAGATCACAGCAGTGTGTGTGGTTGCGAATGAATGATATATTGGGCTTTGTGCAGCGTCGGTCGTTACTGGGCAGGAATAGACGAATTACCTCCACCGGAGACAATTTGACAAAGTTAACCGGCTGTCAGACTGAGGAATGAATCGATCACTCCCGTTTCCGGCCCCACGGCAGGCGCACACTCAATCTGTGATTTATTGTAACTGCATTAGGTTCAGTTTCCTGTACCCAGTCTTACTTGGCAACCGTGATTCTCAACGTAAATTCGAAGCAATGAAATCGTTGTTGTCACTAAGATGTTAAATTGTATGGCCTATACTTTCATCAAATGGTATTTTTCTGTTAGATTCGACGGGCAGCAACACAGGTATGTACTTACTTTATCATATGAAATATACCTACCTACACATATGGTACTCAGAAACATTTTGTTTACTTACCTATTAGTTCCGTTCTCAGAACCGTTTGCGATAACAATTTGGTGTGCTTTTGAAAATATATCGATGGCTTTAGTTTTTTTTATATTATATCAGTCGCACAATGGCAATGCAGCTGCAGTTATTACGATAAAAGCCGGGGAGTAGCGCCATTGTTGCGATCTCGTTGAGACAGATGCCCCACTTTTCATTACCCACGCCATCAGTATTCTGTACCCACACTTCTCCCGAAGGCCACATTGCCACATTTGCCACTTAAAAATAGTTATTTATTTAGGCACTAAAGGTACATTGGACTTAAAGCTAAAGTTGCCTTATTTACCAGTCAACCGTGAAAAAATGTAATAGAAAAAGATATGCGGTGCGGAAATAGAAGTAAGGGAGTTGATAATAATGATGGAAAATAAATTGAAAATCTTCCGAGGTGACTTCTCGACCGCATTTACATGAGAGTAATCCTTACTGATATTTTTATTCGACTGTGGATTCAATAACTAGATAAACTTTTTGTTTCTAAACATGCACATCTAAAACATCAGAAATCGAGTAAACAGATAGAAAGGCTCTTACCTATTTAATCATCATCTACCGGCCCTTTATCCCACTATTTATTATGTTAGGTGGGTTGGTGGTCGGAACTCGGAACCAAGGATTCTACATTATATTTAGGTATGTAACCTTATTGGTCGGAACAATATAGCAAAGAGAAAAAAAATATATACAAAAGCAGAGAGTAGATACCGAGTTTCAATTCGAGGCAAAATGTCACACATCTCTATAACACACACACTGCAAATGCAGGGACGGAACAGGGCAGCCTATCTGCAGATAAGTTATATTTTGCTACGACTTTCTACTCTTAACGAACACAAACAAATCTGACTTGTATTTCGCTCCAGACGACCACGCAATTTTTTTAAACTTGTCCTTATAATTTAAAATTGTCATTATAATAAAAGGTAAGGTGTCTAGTGAATCAAACCCACGCCACGCCCTGATACTTACCACCGTCTTTCGGTCTCTCGACTCTACATACCGTGAATCATCAGTGCTTGCTTTTGCAAAAAGGAGGGTTATGATTTTGACCAGTGTTAAGTAGGTACCTACTTACTTATCGTTAGAAGCGTCTTCATTGTTCACAGGTTGGCCTATGTGACTTCACAAATTAATTATGATGCCCTCTAGAGGACATAGTCATGAAAAAATAATAATAATGAAAAGGATAGGTACATTAATATATTAAACAGGCAGCACATTCTTTATTTTCAGTAAAAATTCATATAATGCTGGTGCACCAGGACAGAAGGGACTTGCATATAATTATTATCTTGTTCTTCAAAATGTGTACAACGCAGCATTTCCAATTTGCAACCCAGACATCACCATGTCTGGTCTTTAGGAAACTTAGAAAAACAAATATTTATGTAAATAAACCGTAGGTGAGTACGCAATTAATCAGTTGTTTCATAAAATGTCTGAACTGAAAATAAAATTGTGGACCGCTATTTACAAGATTTGAGTATTAAAATTCTATACAATAAATACTAAGTCCGACCCTGTTAGCATCAAAATATTTTCGTACCTATTTAGACACCGAAATATTGCTCAATGTGCAAATAATTTTAAATCTATCTCTAATGGCATGTTGTTTTAAGGTAAAGCATTTCAATTATTGCAAATTCACACTATTACGATGCATATTATTGTCACTATTTCTAAAATTGATTTCCGATCGCCGCGACCACGAATGTTTACTTACCGGTGAAAGGATAATCCAGGTGTATTTCCATACTTTGCGCTTTCACATAAATGTGCTCTAAATTACACCGTCTTTTAAATGGTTTGATTTCAATTTTATTTATAATAATTTCCAAAATTATAAAATTTACACCGATGTTTCAAAAGAAACGTCAGGTCTAAAGGAGCTTCAGCAACATGTCGAACGTTCAAAACATTGCGCACGTCATTTTCCGTCAACGTATTCCCATAAATGAAAAAACGGGATAGCAAGATTTATAATCATTGTAGAGTGAGCGAACAGGGAATATTTGTAATTTGTGTCTAGTCTGTTATGTCTGTGGGCGTAAATTACGGAAAATACAATTTTCATACAAGCAGTTTTATCAATTTCCTGGAAATCGCCAATCTGATTACGATGAAACTGGTGTACTCCATTTAATTTTAATACCTACTCTTTTCATAAAATTTCATCCGGTGAAAGATGCAATTCTGACGACAAATGAGAAGGGGTATTTTAAAACCCATAAAAACTGGAGAAAATATGTGCCTTTATTTTAGGTACTTACTGGAATCTACCCAAGTACCCAACTCGTAAGCGAGAGGTACCGGGTTCGAATCCCGCTGCGGCCATGTATCAATTACCCTTTTCTGAGTTATATACATTAGTTGAATTCTAACCGATGCTCTTAAGTGGCTGACAGACGTGCGAGTAAGTACGCGTACTTGTGGCTCGACGACCTTGCACGCTCGTGTGTCAGCCTAAGTACTTTAAAACCGCCGAGTAAGTTCGCCGGCGATCCACCATGTTTGATTTTTGCTCATAGCTCGTGGCTCGCGGCTTAGGCGCGCTTGTCTGTCAGCGCCGCGAGTCGCGTGCCGCCATATTTTTTGTGATTTATGCATTCAATTAGTTTAAGTTGCTTTTCTGTTGCAAAAGTGACTGATTTTCGAATCAACTGACTTAAATTATTAACTGAATTCATAGAAAAACGTGCCCTCGTCCTCGAGAGCACAACCGGGACATTAACGCTAAGATTATTATTATTATTATTTTTATCTACAGTTAAATATACCTGAGCAAATGTACCTATAATTACGACAAAACCGCCAATATCATACGTAAGTACCCAATATTATTTATTTAACTATTTATTGCACACAATAAAGAAATACAGAGATTTAACATAGATATAACTGACACAACAGGCACCACTTACTTCTAAAAGAAACGGTACTAAACTAAAAGTACGTGTGTTTAGAATAAGCTACATTATAATCCAATAATCGGATAGATAATGGCCCCTTTACGAGTAACTGATTGAAAAAATATTCAGAACGCACTTACTTACCATGTGCCTACATTGCATTTGCACTCAAAACGTACAATTGAATAGACCCATCCAATCAGTCTATCGAAAGCTACAATACCAAAGCACTCTGCAGATAGGTACTTGCTTAGAGCAACGTGAACCCCGGAACACTCAAAAGGTAGGTACTGTTAGATAAGATATCAAGGACCTAAGATAGACGGACTGTAAGTTAGACGATAGAGATGGCAGAACTCTAGTGGAGGGGGCTTTAGAACTACCATGATGGCGCGTTTTATGCACTTTGCATGTGTTGTTAAAAATATACATTTTATCTTTTACTAACTCACGAACAGGGCCTCGATTCCGTATCGAATTATAATTGGATAGCAACCACAGCTCAATTCAGTTCGACACGTTTTTGATATTCTGCCACTAATAAAAGATCAATCAAATTCGATTGGTTTCCGAATCGTAGCTCGAGTCGACTGTGTGATAGTTATTTGAACTATTAACTTATTTGACAAGGGTCTTCATTGCGGACAATTTTATTTGCGTAAAATAAAAAGAACGGAATAGTTAATACATTTATCGTGCAATTGAGTAAATAAATAATCGTGCAAATTTCTCGTTCATTTATTCAGTCTGTTGGTAGGTAGATTTTGGAAGGCAACACCAAGGAGAGTGTCGATTGAGAGTCGATTCGATTAGAACTCAACTGCGATTACCTACAAGTTTTTGCAGAATATCCAATTTGTCTCGAGTTGTAATCTAATTTTTACTAAAAATAGCGGTCTTGAGGCCCAGCTCTCCAATAGTACATATGTAGGCACTTGTATGCATTTACGGCGTACGGCGCTCACTTCGCGAAGGCACCGTGTTGACTTCAGTAGGCTGAAGGTCAGACGAGAGCTCAGATTGTGTATCCGCGATTATGGCGAAATTCTATCCGCGTACTGAAAGTCACGTTCCTGATCAATTTCGCTGAGACGGCATTGAGCTCTTGTTTCCTTTCCGCATTTAGAATATCATTTTGGTCCCTCTATGTGCTCGAAAAGGTGGAGATTAATTGCGATTGTAACGTGACGACGGCTGTGTGACGATATTTACTGTAAGCATTACGATCTTATCTGATATCATTGTTATGGTAAAATACATGACGTAGATATTTCCTTTGGATTGTGATATGGGATTGTTCAAGAGGTATATCTATTTATTGGAGGTGTTTTTAGAGATGGGAAGGCGGCGAGAGGCGTTAATGTCCCGGTTGTGATCTTTCGCGTAAGAGCCTGGGTTTTGCCTTGGCCATGATCTAGGATTTAGCAGATCACGCGATTACAGTGGAGCAACTGCCATCAGGGTAACCTATTTTATGTTATATGGCAGACAAACAGGCAAACGGGCTGCCTGATGGAAAGCGGTCACCGCCACCTAAGACATCAGCAACAGTTACACATTCAGTTGCCTGAATGTGTACGTTTTCCCTCACCGTAAAAGCATCGGTTAGTATTCAACTAATGTAATATAGACTTAGCGGACGCGACGGTTGGAAGTATATTGGTAGTATTTTTATAGTAGGTATGCAAAGTGAGAACTTTAGTACGCTGTATGTACGCTATATTAAATAAGGAATTACGTCTCTGTGCAACTTACTTTTGACAAACTGGAAATTCACGTATAAATAAGTACACATGCGAAACGTATTCAAATGCATATCAATTACACTAAAAACGTCGCACAGGAATATACATAATTCATTTTTTTTATATAGCTCGCTAATCTCTTTTTACATACTGTAAAAATTTTCACCTGACACCTACAACTGTCTCGTTCGCTCAATCTAATAACTCAGAAAGGTGGCATAGGTACATGGCAGCACTGGGGTTCGATCCCGATACTCGGGCTACGAGTCAGACCCCTTAACCATTAGACTACCCACGCTCCATTATTGTTAGCACTATAATCATACAAAGTAACATTTCGTGCTTGAATGTATTTGCCGTTACTACGTTAGAGAAATAAAAAAAAAATAAAAAAAAAAACTGAGAATCAGCTAAAATAATACGTTTGTTGTAGGTATACCAATCCTCCCCACCCCCTTAGTTTACAACAACTTTTTCATTTTTATTATTCGTTGATAAAGCGGCCAATTACATATACCTGCTTGTATAGGTATGTAATTGTCTATAGGTATCTGTATGGCACCATTTATTATATACACAAAATGTCTCAAATGGGTTGGCGAGTAAAACTAAGTAATATTATTAAATAAATAATAAACGAAATAAATTTTTTAACCAAGGATTATCCGGATTGTATTACGAGAGACACACCATTGCCAACCAACTGTTATGTAGTTTGGCAGGGTAATTAGAAGTAAAGTAGGATTATAAATAATAATAATAATAACTTATTAGCATAAAAAAGAAACTGTTGAAGTCATTGTATAATTTTAAATTTGAATGTCTAGATCCGCATACGTCAAGTCTCTCAAACACAAGAGGGGCTTTACTTACGTTCTTTACCTGTTCGGGTAATACAAGTATGTAGATACAGGGTAACCCTAAAAAATAAAGAGATATACTACTACTTTAACTGCAGGGCTAATTATATGTGTCAACATTTTAATCTATTTTAATAATCATTAAATACAATAATATGCCATCCAGTGCGAGTCGCCACAGGACACTACAAAAATCAATTCTATGCAACAGCTATGCACAAGATCATTAATTATAATTATTCATTATTTACGTATATAATTATTTCCCAGTGCTTGCGACAGCTAAGTCCACTTAAAGATAGTTAACTAATTACTCAGGACCTGTGGCTAGCTACACAGGAATTGCAGCTGTGGGGCAAATCCAATCAACCTAAAAAAAACATCTTGTCGTTAATATCCCGGTTTAGCTCTCGCACACGAGGGCCTGTGGTAGGCCTTGACCATGATTCAGGATTTGGAAAATCAGATCATTGCAGTGAAGCGACTGCCATTGACCTCCGTGACCCGGCTACCAAGGGAACCTGACCAGATTGGATCATGGTTGATCATGGTGAATGTTTCATCACGATGTTTACCCTCACCGTAAGAGCATCGGTTAGCATTCAACTAGTATACATAACTCAGAAAAGAGTAATTGGTACATGGCCGCAGTGGGATTCGAATCCGGTACCTCTCGGGCACTCGGCCACCGACGCTCCACAAAGCCCGTTGACTTTTTATCAATATGATAGTTTCTTATTTTATGCTATATGCTGTATTATAAAATTAGTATCTAATTTTATAATACAACTTATACATAATACACAAACAATATATAATCACTAAAACTACCTATAAATAAAAACCTTAAAATTACTTAAATAGATAAAATATTTGCCCCAAGTCCCCTGAATGCAGAAATGTGCCCAGAAGGCTGGCCGCGTTGCCCCGCTGGATGGCGAGGCTTATACGATGTCCCAAATAGAGGCCAGCCTTCTGGTCATTACTAATATCGACCAGGCGCTTGGCTAGTTCCCTATATAGTAAATGTGCGCCTGGTCCCCACGGCCCAAGAGTTTCCACGCCAAATGGCGCAAATATGTAGTCGCCACTGAGACATGCGTATTTGCGCAGTTTGACGTTTTCAGCAGAGGCGGCACCGGCCCCTGCTTGACACGCGGTGGCTGGAAGATGGGACGGCGCGAGGGTATCGATGCACGTAGCATCCCAGACCAAGGGCCGTCCCAGTTTCCAGGGCGTGAGTGTCATTCCATCGGGTCTTTTCCCATCATCGCGGGCTAAACCGTTGGGTTCCAGCACCGCGGGAGCACCAGCGGAGGCAAAGGCCCGACGGATGACATCATTGAGGTCCGTGTGACGTGGAATGCGTCCGGCGCTCCTACTACACGACAAACCATGGTGGCCGAGCTGGTCAACAGGGCGGCCACAGTGGCAGTCGTGTGGAGCGCTGCAGGGAGCTCCAAGACGCAGGGCCGTGGCAATCTTGAAAGTGGCACGGTCGAGCAAAGTGTCGATGTTTTTCGAAGGCATTGCCTGGAGCCAGAGCCCCGACTCCCACTCGCCAGCAGCTAGAAGGCGAGCACGCTCTGCAGAGTTGGTTGTTGCGTCTAAAAGTTTGTTTCGCGCCAACCTACAGAGCGGTTCGTCCCATAGCGTAAAGTGGCAGTAGGCAGAGCACATAGTTCGTAGAACAGATGGCCGATGGGGCAGTAAAGTTCTCGAATGGTGACCATGTACCGGAAGACGCAGCGTGGGTAGCCTCCCACAAGGTGTACCGACGACCTGGTAAAGTTCGGAAAGGTACCACGTTGATGCGGAAGGCACAGGACCGGCCTTTGTGGAGATCTTTGGGGGAAGCCTATGCCCAGCAGTGGGCGTCTTTCGGCTGTTATGATGATGAGGGACCGATCATTATGAACAATGACCATGAGCGTTGATGAAATTGATAGAATCACTGTGACCGATCCATACTAATAATGCCAGAGGGCCCGTAGTCCAATTAAAAAATCTTGGCTTGAGATACCTTGAATGTATCACTTGGACCAAGCTGTATAAATAGATACCTACCAACTTCCATGCAGGAAATATCGCCGGGAGATATCGTGCATCAGATCTCCTTAGTGCACCGGGGACATCGACTATGACGTCAAAGCCCAAATATACACGGCTTAGGCCCTAACGTAAAGAGAGAGGCCGTAGGCTTGAGCCAAGTGGCATATAATACATACGCATCAAAAGCATAACCCTCCTTCTGATGCTATCGGACAAAATATGTGTTTTTATTCTGACTATTCAAATCTATGACGTCAGAGGCAAACGTGCGAACTCTTGACCCGAACGACTCTACACGTGTAGGGCTCTATACCTATATTTATATAGGTATTGTTTTGACGGACAGTCTTCAAAGTTTCTCGAAACATGAAACTTGAAGTGCATAGGTCAAGAGGTTTACATCCTACATAAACAGTTTTAATTGCATCAAAGCTCAACTGCGCTTCTTTCCCTTGCTCAACTTCAAGTGATCGCTGCAATCTAAAATTTAAAATACCAATAATATTTTTTCCGAGAGCCGATTATAAGAAAATATAGTTTAAATAACTGTAATAGGTGGCGTTGATTAGACACGATTCTCAAAAATAAATCAAACGAGACCGTTAGATGTATAAAAATGTAGACACTTTGCGCTTTCTTCTCAGAAAAGGTATTAAAACTAAGTGTTGGGGACCTTACCTATAAAATTGCCGTTTTTTTTTAAATATTTTTAATTGTACCTTACATATAAAAATTAGTAATTGATTTCAAAAATGGAACGAGGAAGTTTCTTAATATCGATATTGGCATATTTAATATTAAGACATAGTGTTAAAATATAGATCAAACCTAACAAGCCAGTGAAAAAAATTTCGAAATCCGCTAATAAATTAATATTTAAGTTTACATATTTTTACGCGAAATTATTGCTGCTGCGATCTAACTGTGACGTCACCAGGCCGGCAGCCTGGCCGCCGATATGGCGCTACCCATACACTCGTACTCTTGACAGTATCTTTGGAACCGCAATAACTAGACACTTGAACTTTTTACAGAATATGTGTTGCTATGACCGTTGTAACAACAGATAATAATAATAATAATAAAATATTAAAAATAACGGGGTAGTCTCCATATATAAAAATGATTTTAAGGCGTTTTCAGAGGTATTCAGTTTTTGCTCTATCGCATAAATGGTAAAGCTTTCAAGAATCAAACTTTGGGAGCGCGGCACTGGTCAAATTGCAGCGTGCTTGGGAGATCAATAACCAAGGTTAAGCGATGCCATCAGTGTCCGGAATCTGGATGGGTGACCGTTTCGTACTTAGAGGTTAGTCTAAATTCAGTGTGCACCTCCTAATACCGTTAGCGAACTGGGGTTGACCAAGGTCAACCCTGTGAACCGTTCAATCTACTACTCGTGTAGTTTATAGCTCCGTCAGTTTCTCATCTTGACGTTAACGTCCCAGTTATGCTCTCGTGCACGTCCCGTGGTCCGCCTTGACCAGAATTTGGCAGATCAGGCAATTACGGCGGAGCGATTGCGATCTGACCTCCGTGAACCTGCTACCAAGGGAAGGACCAGATTGGATAATGGTTACACATTCAGTTGCCTGAATATGCAAGTTTTATCACGATGTTTTCGTTCACCGTATATGTTAGTATTCAACATAACTCAGAAAAGAGTCATTGGTACATGGCCGCAATGGAATTCGAACCCAGTACCTCTCGCTTACGAGTCCGATACCGTAACCATTCGGCCAACGATGCTCCGTCAGTTTCTGTTTTGGTAAATTTACCTATCTACCTGGAGAGGTTTTCCCTGGAGTAAGGTTCAGTTAAAAGGTTTTTACGGAGTAAAAAATAAAATGTAACCATCCTGGTCAACGCTTTCAACTTTAAGACCGGTTGTAACCTAAGCGTAGGCCTAGACTTGGGCCTAAGTCTAGGCATAGGTCCCCAGCATTGACCGGGTTGGTTGACCAGGGTTGACCTTGGTCAACTTCACTTCGCCACACTTCTGGTTCTTGTGACTGGTTGTAGGCTAAGCGTAGACTTAAACGCGTTAACCAGGATGGATGACCAGGGTTGACCTTGGTCAACCTCGCTTTGCTAACGGTATTAGAAAGCACACCAAACTCGTTGCAGTGCTCAAGTTCCTCAAAATACGAAACGGTCACCCATCCGATTCCCGGACATTACGAGCATTGCTTTACCTTGGTTATCGGTCTCACAAGTACGCTACCACTAGACCAGTACCGCTCTACCAAAGATTGATGCTTGTAAGTTGTACCATGTATGCGATAGAGAACATCATTCATGTATGGAGACCACCCTTATTTTTAATTTTATTATTTTTAATGTAATATTACAAAAAATTTACCTTTTTGTTTCATATTAGTACATCCAGTTGAAAAAATATTTAGGAAACTTCCTCATTGTCGTCAGTTTTGCCTCTTTAAAAAGGGCAGTTATCAAAATTAAATGGTATACACCAGTTAGCTTAACGTTGTCTCATTATACGTACAAAGATTCATCGTAATCAGATTGGCCATTTCCAAGAAATTTTAAATTTTGATTGTATGAAAATTCCAGTTTCCGTCCTTTTCGCCATACAAAACGCTAATTTCATAGGTTAGAAGTTAAGAACCTAATATATTTTCACGAATCACTTTTCCGAGTAACTTCGGCTACCAAATTCAAAACTTGAGAATTTTGTCCAAGCAATGCCATCTAGTGAGCCATGTCCGAACTACACTTTTTAATTTTTAAGTAGCTATCTGAAAATCCCCCATTATACTTAGTATAGGTAGGTAGGTAAATAGGTATAGCCAGTGTTGTGTTTGGCGAAGAACCAAAAGCCAAGGTATATAGGAGAGTCTCTACTTACCTACCTACCTACCTACCTAAACAGAGAAACTCTCTTGTACTTAAGAATTATGATAAGAAAATGTGGGCTAAGGGAAGTGGTCATTCGAGGATATGGCCATTCGAGGAAAGTGAACGTTCGCGGGAAATAAACGTTCAAAATCGGATTGAAATCTGCGCTGCTTATCAATGTGAATGAAGAATGATCACTTCATGACTGTGGAGCCTAAATGCACAGAGTAAATAATATGTATGTAGTTATCTATTTTCTGCTAAATGTCTAGACGAAATACACCTATTTATGGTAAATTTGGGTGATATCAAGCCATACTTTTCTATCAGCGCCCACAAACGTAAAAAACGTTCCTCTTAGCGACATCTATGTGAACCGAAAGATCTACTAGATGTTTCGAAAATATGAAGGCGACATAGTACGGAAAGAATATCATAGATGTCACTAGCAATACAATAAAAATTTGACATTGACATTTCTACAGTGTTGTCAGACTAGTAACTTTTCGCCAAATATCATCATATTTATATAAGCCTTTGATATTCATGCTAAACTAAAGGAACTTAGGTTACTTTGACAAATTTCGGAAAACTAAGTACCTATAGGTTCTATTTAATATTGAGTAGTGTATATGTCACCGTAAATGTATGTATACCGTCATTATATATAATTCCTAGGTAATTTATCATCATAACATCATAGCAGCCCAAAAAAGGGGCAAGCGTGGAAATTATGGCAATAACCTCCCACTAAAGGGGAGGTTATTTCCATAATCGGGTTTCCATAAGGCGGGTTGGAGATCGCAGTATTATAAATATAACAATGGAAAACGCTGCTGCCCATTTTCCAGCCTACGGAGACTCTAGATCCTTTATCTCGAAAACATTAGTCGCCTTGTACGCCACCCACGTAAAGTGTAGTGTAAAGGGTTGGTGATAATACCACACGATATGCCGGACACCACACGGCATGTATACATATGTTACCGGAAATGTGTTAAATGTATACAATGAAATTAAATGGTCTAGCTTCGACTCCAGTGTTTTTTGAACACCTGAGTAGTGAAACTTTCCCTTGTTATTGTCAAGTGACAAAATAACCTGAAAGCAGACATTTCCGGCTACTATTTAGGAATTGTGTATAATGCCTAGGAAATAAATACATTTCCTAGGACAAGACGTGAACCTTCGACAAATTATTTTACACATTTCCGGTAACATATTATATACGTACTTTACCGACGCCTTCGTTATTGTGCAACTTCTCAAATTAGTCGTGTTGATAGTATGGAGGAACCGTTAGGGATTTGACTCTGAAGATCGAGACCAAAGCATAAAATTTGGCACAAACGTTCTCTGGATAGATTTTATAGGTCAAAAATTAGAATTAATGAAAACAAATTTTATCATTTACTACCGCATAAACAGAGATCAGAGCACTTTAGGTTCTTTTTTTGGCAGGCAGATTTCATCTTTCCTATCTCCAACTCCAATCTTAGGGACAAGATTACCAAGTCATTGATGACATGCGGTACTGCGGTTATCCTGGCCTCACACATAATATCGACGGCCCATAATTACAGTGGAGCGACTGCCATCTGATCTCCGTGACCCTGTTAACCGGGGACCCTGTGCCAGATTGGATCATAGTTACACGGTCAGTCACCTGAATTTTTTTTTCTAATTTATTAGATATTATTTTTATATCTTGACATATTAGAAAATGTAGACCAATTAGAAAACAAAGTAGAAACGATAGGAATTTGGTCGAAAAATCAAGCTACTGCATCGCAAACTGTAAAATCACGTAAGCCAAACTTTTCATTTCACATCATTTCATTTATACTCCTCAGTGAAAAAATTTACGCCTTGTTTTTTCTACTGGCACCAGGAAACGGCGATTGTGTACATTCTGGATGTTAATCTAGTTCTACCAAGATCGAACATGAGTCATGACAGGTAAGCAAGATTTTAAAGTGCCAGAGTATTAAGTATTATAATAGTAATGTTCCAATCCATCCCAGATACCGTTTCATACTACCTATCGGAACAAAGGAATTTGTTGAGAAGTAGTCCTGTGCAAAATAATGAGGTTATAGGCACACATGAAACAAAATATCGGTTAAATGGCCACCGTTGCTTTATTGGCAGGTATGTACTCTTTTGACGAAATTTTGCAGTACATTTTGCAGTAAGCTGTACGTGGCTGCTGGATTTGACGAAACAGTCCGTTTGTCCCTCCTGTCCACGTGACACTCCAAACAGTGACTTTTTGAGAATGTAACGGAAGTTCTTGATTACATGTTGATTTTTATCTTCCCAGATCCGAGAATTCTTTTGAATTATTCGAAGCCGTTGAAGTGGGTGGAAATGGGCCTTGTCACTGAAGATGATTTTATGAGAATAATATTTTCTCCAATTTTGTAATGAGTTTTCACTATAACAAACGTTCTTCTAAGCTTTAACGCACCATTTTCGTAAATTCTTATTACCGACACAAAATATGGTTGTCTCAACAATTGACAGTGAAAAATGGCGCGTGATTTTTTACATTTTTGTTCTAATAAGCTGGAGAGTGGTTGATAAAATAAATAAAATAATTGAACGAACTTGAAATTTTTGGCTCCTAAATCCGTGGGCGATTGTGAATCGAATGTAGAAATGCAAAGCACTTGAAAATGCACAAAAAATTGTTTTATCAAGCCTAGATTAAAAAAAAACACTTGCTTGCGAGCAAGTTGCGAGAGGCTTATGTGTTATGTACCATTTTACGTAAAATACCTTTTCAGCGCTGGATATGTACGTTTTGGGAACTTAGTTGCGGCAGCACTGGTTTTTACGTTGGCCAAAGTGCGAGTGGTGTTGTTGTGAACTTGGGGGACTAGGTATCAGATAATAATTATATAGCGTTGATATCGTGCATTCACATTCGTGTTATATCTTCTTTCTATTGCCTGTCCTGTCCGTCTGTCCGTCGGTAGTCTGTTGGTTAATCACTATGTCGAATTACGGAAAATTTGGTCCATTGGTGGGGGCCATAGATGAAGGGACGTCCAGTGCTCGGTTCATATTATTCAAAGCGAATTCCTCAGAAGTCGTAGCATATCATCAGAAAGAAGTGGCCCAACATTTCCCTCAGGAAGGATGGGTAGAGCAGGACCCTGCAGAAATATTGGAGGTCGTTACTACATGCATAGAGAAAACTGTGGAGAAGCTGGTAGAACTTGGCGGAAAATCAACGGTATGTGTTTGTTATGCAATTACGTACCCTTTAAAGGAAACAAAAACAATTTTGTTTTAAAAAATTATGGCTTGTAATCATATCATACTAACAAAGGAGTAGGTACCTAAGGATTTGTATTGTTTGAATGTTTGTATGGTTTAATATTATTTGGCAGTAATGTAGCTCTTATAGCTCAGAATTAGCACCTATAATTTATTCCGAAATTATGATGGTTCCCACTGGTTGGGCAAATACCTTAAACCAGAATTTCACACAGTATGGTGAGAACACAACCAGGATATTGACACCAAACAAGATTATTCTTTTTTGTTTATTGCATAGGTTAGAAGCTAGAGCTTTGTAGACTAATCTGTATATAAGTCTTTGTTTTATTTTACAGGATATAATTGCTATAGGAGTAACAAATCAACGAGAAACTACAATAGTCTGGGACCAGACTACTGGAAAACCATTGCACAATGCTATTGTATGGTTGGATATGAGGACATCTTCAACTATTGAAAAGTTGTTAGATACTGTTCCAAATAAAACTAGAAACATCAACTATTTAAAGGTATTACGACATTATATTCTATTATATTTAATTAATTATATTAGGGAGCCTTCTGGCTAGCCAGCATAGAATGATGGGCTTTACCTTGCTTACTTCAAAAACAAATCAAACGAGCTAGCTAGAGTTATCTTGCTTTCTCACATGCTCAAATTCTAAATTTTTCAAACTCACATTCATCAAACTTTAGACTGTAAGTTAAAGGTCAAATGGAAAACAATGCATTGAGAAAAATTTAAACTTTATGTATCAGGTAAAAATGTTGTTTTGTGTTTTAGCCACTATGTGGGTTACCACTGTCGCCTTACTTTAGTGCTGTGAAACTAAGATGGCTTATTGACAATGTGGAGGTTGTGAAAAAAGCTATGAAAGATGGAACCTGTTTGTTTGGGACAGTTGACTCATGGCTGATATGGAATTTAACAGGTAAACATTTGATTCATGACACGCATAATTGGTAATTTCATATCAGTTTTTAAATGTTGGCATTTGCAAATAAATAACACATTTGGAATTATAGTTTGCTCGCACAATAGTTTGAAAACTTAGTTAAAATGAGTAAAAAGTTAATATATTATCGACATTTTAATATCTCAATAGGCTACGTGTGGGAGGAACAATGTCACTACTCCTCTCCTAAATATCCTTGTTAATTTAATACTTGTGATCTTTTTGTATTTTATTCAGGTGGACCAAATGGTGGAAAACATATAACAGATGTAACAAATGCTTCAAGAACGATGCTTATGAACATAGAGAATCTGAAGTGGGATCCATTACTAATCAAGTTTTTTGAATTACCCAAATCTGTATTACCAGAAATAAAGTCAAGCGCAGAAGTAAGTAAATTATAATGTAATTAAATGCTGTTATATCTACTGTCCTAATTAATATATCAACTTGTAGTTGTTTGTATTTAGATAAGGCTGTAATCTAACTAAGCAATAAAAAATAGTGATAGTGTAATGTGAAGTACGGCCATATTGAGTGGTAGACATGAATTATTATTAATGTGTGATATTTAGAACTGTTTTAACTGTATCCGACTCGCAAGCGCGAGGTACCGGGTTCGAATCCCACTGCTGCCATGTACCAATAACTCTTTTCTGTGTTATGTTATTAACCAATGCTCTTACGGTGAGGGAAAACATTGTGATGAAACCTGCGCATTCTGGTGACTGAATGTAAAACCATGATTCAGTCTGGTAAGGTTTCCCTGGTAGCATAGGCCCGTGCCCCTGCGACTGCCATCTGACCTCCGTAGGTCAGATGGCATTCGCTTCACTATAATTACCTGATCTGTGAAATCCTGGCCCTCGTGCGCGAGAGCACAACCGAGACATTACCGCCAAGATGTATTTTTCATGAGGTCGTTATTTGTAAAATAAAGGGATCCCAAGATAGGTGGATCCAAGGCGTTCTATGTTAATAGTGATTCGAATTCCATGCAGATGGAAAGCTTCAATATCCGAATTATTACAGGTTTATGCTCACATTGAAAATGGTCCTTTGAAAGGTATACCATTATCCGGTTGTCTTGGAGACCAACAGGCTGCTCTAGTGGGACAAATGTGTTTACAAAAAGGTCAAGCCAAAGCCACCTATGGAACTGGTTGCTTTGTACTTTACAATACGGGCGACATTCGCGTGAATTCAAGCCGGGGATTGTTGACAACAGTGGCCTATCAGTTCGGTTCCAACAGTCCTCCTTTCTATGCATTAGAAGGATCGGTAAGTTGTAATTATTCGACTCATCTACAATAGTGATACTACTTTTCTGTTTTCTATGGTGCTATCTGTCAGAGTCCCCCTGCAATTGGTCCATTAGACACCTATTTATAATTCGTACGGTCAAGGAAACTGAGTGTTTTGCAACTTAAGTCTGAAAATGACTGTGTTATTATTTTTCGCGATGCGTGGTTTGTCATTAATGTCCATAAGCGTAGTTTATCGTAAGCGTGTCGTATCGTATCGTATCGTATCGCAAATTAAGAAGAACATTCAATTTCCTCGACTGTATTACACACTTACGTCTAACACATACGTGTGTGATAAGTGGCACAATAATCCTGTAATAAACCTTTTTTCGCGTCTTCTCATATGAGACATTAATGACTGGTCTTTAGGCAGGATAGGGTCTTTCATTATCAGACTAATGGTTTCTTATAGCCAAAAAGTGTAATTCCCCGATCTAAAAACCTCGTTAAAAATGACCATTTGATTTGCAGGTTGCTGTGGCGGGTGCAGCTTTAGGATGGCTGAAAGACAATATAGGCATGCTTGAAACAGCAAAAGAGTCTAGCGAAATAGCCGAAAAAGCCACGGAAAATGGGAGTGTGGTATTTGTGCCAGCTTTCAGTGGATTATATGCGCCTTATTGGCGGCAGGATGCCCGAGGGTAAGTATCATCGGAAGATACAAGATATAGTAATAATTACTCCTTTCTTTTTATAATTATAATGAAAACATCGCAACCAGGATAGATCTACCGTATCTACCATCATTGTAATTTGGTAGCTAAGAAAACGTAAAATGTGTGATTTAAAAAAATGGGAATTATTGAATTAGTAAGGTTAATTAGAGGAGAGGAGGGAATGTATTTTAGAAGCACTTGCCAGTGTTTATACCTATTGGCTATTTTGTTCCTATTACACTTGAACGCTGAGTGCGAAAGACAGAAACGAACAAAAAGTGTAACAGAATGGCAGAATAATTTGTCAGATACTCACTCGAGCGATTTGACAGATTTACATCTACAGCAGCACCACCAAGAGAGACATTTTCTAAGAAGGCATACAAAAAATTCACTTAACTACAATACCTATCAAACCCAGGTTGGGAAATCTTTTATGGCAGCAGGCCAAACAATAACACAGAACCACCTTTATTCACCTATGATGACTAAATAAATGATTTGATATTTGATATTTGAGAAAAACAATGTGTCACTGAAAAGATTGTCTCTCTAGAGACTTCTCTATACAGAGAAGAAGCAGAGTTTGCCCGCGATTATGTCTACGATGTTTTTTGTATAAAAAATACGCACATTTAAAATAAATGTGTCTGTGTAACTCGCTCTTGGATTTTATTACAGTCTAACAGTATAGTGATATTTGAATTATCAATTGACTTTTATTACAGTGTTATTTGCGGTATCACTGAGGAAACTAACTATTCACATATAGTTAAGGCGGCTTTGGAGGCGGTTTGTTATCAAGTCAGGGATATACTAGACGCCATGAATGAAGACTGTGGAATACCACTTCAAACGCTAAAGGTAAGCTTACATTTTTTAAACTAATTCTTCAGACCCTTTTATTTGAGGCGATTGGTTTGGCACCCAACGACATTTTAATTCTTCTCTAAGCTTTTTATACCTCTCAATATACATAGTAATGACACTCAAGCATAGAGCCCACCCATGGTAAGCGGTAACTATCGCCCATAACATCTACGATTCATGCATTTAGGTTGCAGGCAACAAAAATGCAGAACCGCAGGTGCGAGGTGTGAGTACTAAGATGCGTCATGCCTGTAATTGGCTACATTATCCTTTAAACCGGAACACAACAATGCAAACATTGTTGCTTGGCAGAAATAGATAAGGCGGCAATACTCACCCAGGCACAAACAAAAATGCAGGACTGCAGGTCGTCATCTTTGTTAGTGTGAGTGAAGTCAGTGACCTTTTCCTTATCTTGGCTACCTTATCCAACACAACAATGCAAACATTGTTGTTTGGTGGCAGAAATAGATAAGGCGGTGGAAGCCGTTTTTGCGAACTCCTTGAGCTTGACAGAGTCCTGAGACCTGATAAATAATTGTGATAGTCCTTATAATATTTTATCCAACAATTTTTTTATATATTTTAATATGACCAATTGCGATATAATGTTTTCTTTTGTAATAAGTATTTAGTTAGCATAGCGAAATGAATGATTAAGGCGAATTAATGATGTTTGCGTTGTTTTATAGAACTGTACCAATAAACAAAATAGTAGTCAAAATCACTGATTTCATTGATGTGAGCTGTGCGGTGGCGTGTGGCGTTGTTAGTTATTAATACTCTATAAGATTGCACTAAACATTCGACGACGCCTAAGTTGATTTCAAATATTTCTAACAAAAAAATCATTTCACAAATCACTTAGGTAAAAACAACTCGCTAACTCACTCTTAATTTTACGACACGGATTTTGTGACGCCTAAATGCTTAGGAACATATAAGCGTCGCCAAGTTTAGTGCAATCGGGCATCAGTGCACTTTTTGCGTTAGGTACTAAAATAATAATATTTACTACAATTGTGGAAAAAAAAATTCTACGTTCAACAACAATAGTTGCCCCTTAAAATAAATGTTGCAGAGCAATCTATTGCAGTTTGTTTCATTTATTATACCACCACTGGTAAACCAAGTAAGTTGAGGAGCTAACAATACTGAACTATAGTTTTAGACTGCGTTTACTGTAGTGTTTCATTAAAAAAATATACTACGTTCAACTGCAAGGGTGACCCTTATAATAAAATAAACGTTACAGAGCCATCTATTGCAATTACTTTGTATCGTTTGTTTTACTAGTCAACCAAGCAAGCTGGGGAGCTAACAATACTGAACTGAAATCATAGATGGCGTTTACTGTAGTGTTCCATTAGTACGCACCATGAGGTACTGATAGCGGTCCTGGAGATTTTATTTCGAGTGCTCTATTTCGAATTTTATTTTATTTCGTTGGTGAGATTCAACTCTAATCACGAGTTGAAACTCGACTCGCGTAACCTGCTGGCAAATAATTTTATAACTGAAGCAGAGAATATTGATATGACAGAAGTGTTTGTTTCTGCCCCTAGAAGATTTAGCATTTTAGGGAATCGAAGTGAAGATGAAGGAATTACTTAAGTAAATATATCAATTATAAAAACATAGCGTAGGTTACTAATGTAGTTGCATCTAAACGGTGCGAAAGTGCTGCAGTGCACGTAATCGTTCCTCGGTAACCACAAAAATGATTGAAAATTCTCTCAATTAAATATCTAGAAATAGCAAGGAACTATTTTTAAATTAGTGACGTTTTTCAAACATCATGCGATGCTGAAAATTAATACTAAAAGCAAACTTTAGCAAAAATTTAAATTCTGCTTCTTCAAAGTGATTTGCCATAAAAACTATGCTATTTTTAAAATCGTTCATTGCAAGCAGACTTTTGATAAGAACTTTTGGTATGAAATGTTTTATCTAAACAAGCAGCACTTTCGAACCTATTTAAGGCCTTGTCTCAAAAGGACTTGAATCCATAGCCGTGACACAAACTTCAATAAATCTTAAGACGTTTAAGGACGTATTTGACAAGACTAAACCGTATGCGTAGTGCGACTTATGTAAAACACAATAAAATTACGCTTGCATGCATTTGCTCAAACGCAATCACCCTACCTACGTAATTTGTTTCAGGTCGACGGCGGCATGACATCAAACAGCCTCGTGATGCAAATGCAATCCGATCTGATTGGCATCAATGTGATTCGAGCCGGGGTCGCGGAGAGCACAGCCCTGGGAGCTGCACTAGCGGCCTACTGGGCAGTGGATACGGCCAAGCAGGGTTCGGCCATACCGATGACCACTGGAGTTACCTTCGCACCCACCATCACAGAGGACGAAAGGGACATGAGGTACAAGCAGTGGAAAATGGCGGTCGACAGGTCGCTGGGCTGGGAACAAAATTAGTTGAGAGTTGCACGCAGTGACGTTCACAAATACTATTTTGTTTAATAATGGTATATAGCGCTACGCGATTGCCTGGCCTGCAATCAAAGCACAAAGGCATGGATGTATTTTAAATATAAATGTATTGCAACTCTTCTTTAGAACTACTCAACTGCTGAATACATATTATGTTAAAGACTCGGCGATTGTTTGTTAATTGATGATTGTTTAATATAAACCCTTTCGCAATAAAAAATGGATTTAGGAGGTCAAGACTTCCTAATGTAACCTAACCGATTAAAATGGCCGTTTACGTCAGAGCGGGAATGTACCATATAAAATCGAAATTCCGACGCAAACTTCCCCGATTAGGAACTCTATACCTCCTCCATCTATGCTCTAGATATGCATAATCAGATTGCACCCAGAAAGTTCCCAGGTTAGATCAAGGTTCCAAAAGCATTCCTGTGGCGAAGACAATAAGGATATTATGTTGATAAATATGAAAAGACATTTAAGGCATATTAATTGTATGTATATTAATGACAATAGTCTTAAGTATATTACATGATAATACAATTTTTAATGAACTATATTTTTATAATTTAATTCTATTTGGTCAGTAAATACGGGCTGTATACTATTATAATATTGAAAAACTATAAGCGTTTCATAGCCTATGTATATTAAGTACCTAGTATATTTCTCTGATTGGCCTAGCTGAATTATTATTATTGATTTTGTATTGTTTTCATGTTAATTGTTATTGGTTGATTATTACCATTATACGTCATACGATAGACAGCCCACTGTGATGTTTTGATGCGTACCGGTCTTGCCACTTATTAAATACACAATACATGCTAAATATACGTATAAATGGTTGAAAAATCTAGGTGTTATACATATATACTCTTGCTTAAGGTGAGCTGAGTATCTGTGTAGTATCTATTGCCCCAATAGAAATCAACATAAGATAAATAAATAGAAGTGGTTTACTTTACTCAGGTTATTATAAATAATAATAATTATATTAGGAATAATGGAACATAAATGTACTTACATATTTGAAAGAATATTTGCAAAATAGTTTTTTATTTGGAACAATGACATGTGTTCATTATTTATTGCTTTTGCTGATAATTTTACGAAAAACTCCTGAAAAATAGAAATTTTTTATAAGTGGTATTTTTAAGCCATTATATTGGTAGATAATGTACTTAGTACGTAATGTGTTTTCGTAAGGATTTTTACGAATTTATGGGTAATTATAGTTAGGTAGGTTAAATTACTGTTGTCCGTAGTTATACAAAATAATGTTAAATGTATTGATTGTATCTAATACTAATATGGGTTTGTAATACGAGTAGTATAGTACCGCGAGATTCGACACATTTGTCATTACTTATTGTTATACAACGAACACTCTAATTTATAATGTAGTCTTTGTTATGTATTTTGTTTTAATACCATCGGCGAATCGAGATGGACCAAGGTCTTTCGCTCAGACTTTGACACTAGTTGACGTATTAAGTTTTATATCGTCAATCCCATATATCCCGTTTAATTCCCTTAAAGCACTTGTTATTCTCTAAGCCGAAATTACGCACATTAACTCCCAATAAATGTATTTTTTTAATTTGAATAATTTGACGGATCTGTTACTAGGAACTGTGGGATTATTTAGAGGGTATTTAGCCCCTGTGTCCAATAACTCCTGTAACGTCTGTAATGCGGTTCACATCTAAAGGAATACCCACAGTCATTTATCAAATGCATAATGTTATATGTAACGTAATAATTTCTCTTAATTTTTTTTTTAATGGATTGTGGAATGACCTAATGTTACATATATTGCGGTTGAAGGATATTTTAAGATGCTTAAAATATTGTGATAGTAATAAAAATGTTTTTACCGTTATTAATATTTGTGAGTTTTATTCTAGTTTTCCCAGGGATTATTTTTAGCTACATCAAATCCACTATCATTTCTTATGAGTTTCATATTGCATATACTAAAGGCGAGGCCGTTCACGAGCTTTTGATTATTTACACTGACAGACCAAACTGGAACGCGTTGTTCATAGAATAAGGGACACGCATTTTTAAACGCAAAGCGATGCGTAAGTGCGAAAAAGTATTCATACATTTTTTCTTGTTATTAAAAAACAATACCTAAATAAAAAATCTATTCTTAAATCTATTCTAGTCTATCTATAGATAGATAGATAGATAAACACTTTATTGCTTATAAAACATAACAGTACCAATCACTAACAGTAACTAGGAACACATATGAGCAAATGCGTCCTTATCGCTACAAGCGATCTCTTCCAGGCAACCCTTACAGAAAAGGTCTATCTATATATATACTTCGTATATAACAAAGTCGCTTCCCTCCGTCTCTCCCTCTGTATGTAGGTATGTATGTATATATGTATGTACGTTTAGATGTTATAAACTACGCAACGGAGCTTAATGCGGTTTTCAATAATATAGAGTGATTCAATGGGAAGGTTTTATAGGGTAGGACAACAGGCGAACGAAGTCGCGGCGGGCCAGCTGGAATACTAGCGGCCCTCCGCTATTTCGTTCGCGTGTTGTCCTACCCTAGTACCTTGCTCTTGAATCACTCGTATCTATTATAAATATGTATAAAAGAAATTGTAGTCGTGACTGTAAATCCTGAGATCTAAGCGATTAAAACTAATTTATATTTAGTAGTTCTTAATATTTTTTGTATTTTTGTTTAGTTCTTCAGCAGGGGCGTAGCTACCGCTGTATCAGCCGTATCAATGATACGGGGCCCCCGAACGTGTGTAAGCAAAAATTCGTTATCCATAATTTCAGTTAAAATCTTCATTATTTTTCGCCAACATAATTCAACAAATTTCGAGCTCGCTGCTCTCGCTCATTCAATAACATAAGTTATTTTAATAATAATCACGCAAGCTTTTAATATAGCTAAGCCAAGGGCAAATATATCAAAATTTCCGAGCACGGCTCCCTCGCTTCGCGGACCCGGCTTATTTAGAGTATATCGTCATTCGTCACACAAATGTAGAGCGCGCTACGCATGCTAGTTCAGTGATTAAAGTTATTTTTATTATTAACACGCGAATTTATGTGAGTTCGTTGCGCTCGACCATTATTGACTTAAACTGAGACCAGGATTCAAGTTACTTTTTAGTACTCTCCGTAGTTGGCGGTATCAACTAAGGCCCCTAGAAAACTATTGATACGGGGCCGCCGGAGGGCAAGCTACGCCACTGTTCTTCAACTATCCTCTGTATTTTTTTTAATTGGAATTATTGCTTGCCACGCCAATGGGGACGTTTAAAAATCATTCGTTTCGATGAAATAGCCGCCATGCCCGCCTTAAATACATTAGGTATATTACAAAGAAATCGAAATGTTATGCATTACGATATTTTGGAGAAGAAATGAAGAAAACATATATACTAGATACACAAAAGGATAGTGCCCCCGAATAGATGGGCCGATTTGGATAAGTTTTCTTATTTTAAAGCCAGTTTAATCGAGTTGAGTCTTAGCTTTATTTCATTAAAATCGGTTCAGTAGTTTTATTTATTTATTTATTTATGAAAACTTTATACACTAAAGGTACATTGGCGGACTTAAAGCTAAAGTAGCCTTATCTACCAGAGAAACAATAAAAAAAGGTGAAGGAAGGAATACTTTACATCAATAAATGCTAAATTTATACAATTTTACAAAGATACAAGAAATAGTTAAACAACAAATACATACTAAAGATGGGTACATAGGAGTAAATAATAGGGGGGATAATGTAATTATGGGGAATGCAGATAATGCTTGTGTACAGCCTTTTTGAACGAGAATTTGCTAATCAAAAGTCTAATTTCAGAGCTGAGACCATTCCAGAGTCGCATGGCCACCATCGCGAAAGAGTTGGATATAAAACCAGTGCGGTGAAGAGGAAAATGTAACAACCGGTTATGTGTGAATCGGAGATTGCGATCATGGGTTTCAGATAGAAACTGGAACTTGGATTTTAAATAGTTAGGGATAGCCGGGTCATGCAGGATCGAATGAAGGAGGGCAAGGATACTCAAATGTCGACGTCGTCGGATAAGGAGCCACTTCAATTTGGCGCGAGAGTCCGAGATGTGGTCATATTTACGGAAGCCGAAAATGAACCGTATGCAGTTATTTATATAGAAGGTCCTGATTCATATCGGAGCAGCACACATCTACATAGTATATGACAGGCAAAATCAGGGACTGCACAAGTAACATTTTGGTAGTAGCAGGGAGGAAAAACTTAAATCTGTAAAGGGCACAGAGAGTCGAGGTAACTTTCCTGCTAATCTCAGTCACATGAGCCGCCCAACTGAGAGTGCTGTCAACATGGAGCCCCAAATCCTTTACCTGAGGAGAGTATGGAATATGGTATAGGTGGTAACAGGGACAGGTCAAGGCGTTTAATTAAATGTTGACTACCCAGAATGATGGCCTGGCATTTAGAAGGATTAACGTGTATCTCAAACCTAGATGACCATTCCTGGATGGTTTGGAGATCGCTAACAAGAGCATCTACAGCTTTCGACAGATTAGCAGGATCAGCATTCGCATATATTTGCAGATCGTCGGCATAGAGGTGGTAAGAGCACTTAAAATTGAGGGTCAGCTGATTAATAAAAATAGCAAAGAGGAGAGGGGACAGGATCCCACCCTGTAGAATCAAAATATTGAAGAATATTTGTATACTTGTCAAGGGTTATCCGACGTCGGTTAGGTTTTGTCTGGTGAACCGCGTAATTTATAAAATGTCTAATCCTAGGCTATACCTACCCGATAGTTGTAGCTCAGGTGGTAGCTCAGGGCCCTTTGTAAGTATAATATTTAATTCGCAAAATATTACACTCTCTTTAAATAGTCTGCCTGGTTGAGTAGATACTACACCACACTGCTTTATCTATTTCTGCCGTCAAGCAACAATGCTTGCATTGTTGTGTTGCGGTTTGAAGGAATTACAGGCTTAATGCATTTATCTTCGCATTCTTCGTAAGAATAAGAACTCGTTTACTCCAGCGGTTGCCGGTTCTTCGGCCATGGTCACTCCACTTCCAATGCATTTTCCCTAATAGTTCTATACGTCATCGAAAATAATATGTTCAGAACACTGGATAATCCAATTCGTTTGTGACAGTTTTGAGGTATGCAGTATGACCCCTGTCTCATTCCCATAAAGTTTGATATTACCATGCTAATACTTTTTTATACCATACATTCCATATGTTTCGATGAAGTCATTTATTTTCTTATAGTCCACAAAAGCCAGACATGGGCTAATTGTACTCCTCGGACTTCTCTATAATCTGCCTCACTGTGTGAATAAAAAACCAGCCAGCCAAACTCGTCAAGTCTTCGAGCAAGATGATTCGTGATGGATGACTCTGGAGAAAAGCTTATTTAATAGTAATCATCTTGGCGCATTAATGTTCCGGTTGTGCTCTCGCGCGCGACGACCAGGGGTCCGCCTTGACCATGATCCAGTATTTGGCAGATCAGGTAATTACAGTGAAGCGACTTCCATCTGACCTCCGTGACCCTGTCAACAGGGGAACTGAGCAAATTACCTCACTGTAAGTAAGAGCATCGATTAGTGTTCAAATTGTGTAAGTAATTTAATTAATTAGCGCGTTAGTTCGCGATACTACATAATTCATTAGTTGTTAATACATAAAGTAATAGTTAGCCCACCTGTTAACAGCTCAATACACTATACAACTCAACACAACTACACCACCACCAGTTCACTATCACCGGTAAACCTCGACACGTGTTTCGCTCCTCCACGGAACCTCAGGATCATTGATCGTTGACCTACGGCTTGGCGAGCCAATTCAGTGCCCTCAGATTAACTATGTAGTTTTTAATCTCATGAAGTAGATGACACTAGCGCACCCAGCGAAATTCGAGAGTTATCTGCTGGACACAGAATTGTGTAAGTGCTACTACCTATCTATACGTAGGTATCTTTTAAATCGCCTTTCAACTGACGGCCTGAATGATAGATATCCAGCCATTCAATCAAAACCAATTAAGTTGAATCGGGAAAGTCCATTTGCCTGGACGAGACTATCTATCTATACATAGTATAAAACAGTCGCTTCCTACCGTCTGTATCTAAGTACGCTTATATCTTTTAAATTACCCAACGTATTTCAAACGGGTTGCATTACCTTAGAAAGAAACATCTCCAAAACAATCGACATCAGAGTCATCACGGTCAGTGATGAATGACAAGGTATTATTTTTTGTTGATTGACCTAAGTTTGTATTTTTTTAAATGTGCTTTTTTCAATTTTTTTTTGTGTAATATTGGAAAAAGCGAATAAGTTCTCGTTTTTCAAACCGCGACGAAAAAAGAAGGGTGTTATAAGTTCTCTGTTTTTCATGCTACGTGCTAGTGATGGCACTAGTAATTTACTGAAACCAATGGTTTTCGAGCCTGAAGACACCTACTCTACAATTCAAGATTTAGTAAACCAATACCTACCAAGCATTCATTAGTTTATGACATTAAGAAAGGGTTGCTGATGATACTTGTTGCTACCCACATCAACATTCTATTGGATAACAGCCCACTGCTGGACATCATAATCTGCTGGATCAGGGCACGAATAAATTTAGACAACTGTATTTTTATCGGTTTCCAAGACGTAGCTTAGGGCTTGCTTACAGAAATTATAACGTTTAAGCCTTTGAAAGCTGAGGTTATTTCGTGTCAATAATGTCCAATAGTTGAAAGATGCAGATAGGTGGTTCATGAGAATAAATCTATAGTTGAGGGATAAGAAGCAATAGGTCAAGAAACCAGTCGCTAATGTGTTGGAAATCATGTGCGGATGCGTTCTAATCAATTTTCCTTTCGTGTCTTTATCCTTGACGCGTTGGTGTATTTTATTTAAAAACTTCATTAGAGGTCGTAGATGTCTTTTGTATGGTCATAAAAAAATCTTTTTTCAATGTTCATTAATAAGTATTAAAAATAGGGAGTAGGTCAAAATAACGATTTACCTATTTATTTTACTCTTGTGTTTACATATAAAGGATGCTTTTTAAAGGTTGGGTTTTTAAATTGTAGATAATAAAGAACAATCCAACCCGCCTGCCAAGCGCGGAGATTGTGGCAATAATCGTGGGAGAGGCCCTAAATCCTGCAGTGGACTGTTATGGGCTGTGATGATGAAGAAAGAACAACATATTTAATATCAGTTTTGTGCCATAATATTATGTTCGAACATTTATTATCCCAAATAGTCGAGCTTCATCATTAAATAAAATTGTGTCTCCATTGACAGGGACGTGTGTAAATATCACATTTACATTAGGCACGTTACGTCCCGACAACAAGCATCGCCGGCGACCACTTTAGCCCTACCGGGCTGTCACCGAGAACGGGAGTGTCAAGACGGGGCTAAGCCTGAGTGTCCGGGCGAATGCAGCCCGCTGCCCCTTCATAACTATTAGCAAGTAGCAAGTTAGCCGGCCATAGACACGTGTATGGGTGGCGTGAAGTTAAGTGCATAGCCATGTAGTAGCGTCCGCGCGACAGTCTGACGGATGGCGGAGTGGGGCGCCGCATCTTCGAGCGCCTTGTGTGCCGGCGCCGCGCCAGCCCTGCCAACCACTGCGAATTAACTCGCGCCCCCGACGTAATTTCGTACACTACCGGTTTTTGTTTGATTATGATGATTGACAATTAATTGGCAAGCTTTTATTCTATCTGTGTATTGAACGCGGAGTTGCTTTGCTAGCTTTTGCTTTTTTAAGTTACCTATCCATTTGTGTAAGTAGGTATCTACTGTAAACTGTAAAGCTTCACACAAAATCGTTTAGTAGTTTTTGCGTGAAAGAGTAACAAACTGGCTATTAAACATCTACTGCGATACGCAAAGTACAAAAGAAAATACTGACCGAGTACCGAGTTCGATCCCCAGTGCCAACTAAGTTTTCTGATTATACCTACATTAGCTGAACACTTACCTTACGGCGAGGGAAAATATCGTGAGGAAACCTGCACATTTAGGTGACTGAATGCCTGACCATGATCCAGTCTGGTCAAGTTTCCCAAGTTAACAGGGTCAAGAAGGTCAGATGGCAGTCGCTCTACTGTAGGTACCTGATCTGCCAAATCCTGGATCACGTATTAAGGTGGACCCGATTCCTCGCACGCGGGAACACAACCGGGATATATAGCCAAGACGATAAGATGAGAGACTCAATAATCCAAATGCCTTACTGTATTACATACACAGGTATTTTGATTCACTTCCTGGGTTCGTTACTGATCAAAACTATGAAATAAGATGTTTAAGGCAGGCAATAAAGTATTAATCATCTTTTAAAAATACGAATAAATATAGGTATACATGTATCTATATATTTTACAGGGATTTTATGGAGCTTCGTAACCGTAACTATCGGATATCCGAAATATAAAAATATCCGTGACCGTAACCGAATAGAGTCGAATAATTTCAGATAGGGGCGGAGTCTACATATGACATGTTAAGACAGTTGTTTTTGAATTTTAAGGAAATTATACTGAATAAAGCGTGTAATAGTCGTAATATCAAACGATCACACAGAAATAAAGTCAAATCTTAATTTTACAATTCCTTAAAAATCTAACCTATCCGAAACCGGTATAATATTATTATCTACTATATCCGTATCCAGATACGAAATTGCATATCCATAACATCCCTTACATCTAGTTATATCTATGTTCTCTCTGTATTTATTTATTGAAATATATTATTGTGTGAAATAAGTAAGAAAGTAAGTTAAATAAATAAGAAAGCCTGTGGCAATCAAACGTCCGTGTCACAATTTTCTATCCCCATGACGCCGGGTTAAATATAAAAATTTGTATTTACCTATTTCTAAAGTACTAGGATTTTATGTAGGTAGTAGTCTACAAGTTATATCCTTCTGTTACAACACTATTTGATTTTAGGTAGCTACATACTCATCTTGATTTACGCTCCCCTACCATCCAAGTGCACCGGACGACGTTTCTATAACGAGTTGATGCATTCTAACTCCCACTAGAGCGGTAGATCCGCCACTGGTATAGCTGAAATGTGAATTAATGTCTGGATTATTAAATTAACGTTGAAGCCTTCATTGGAACTGTCCTTTGGGGTATGTATCTATTTGTGAAATTCTGCCGCCTGGTCTAAATTATCTACTAAGTTACTTAGTTCGCTATTTCTTACTAGGTGTTGCTGTCCTTTGGGGTATTTATCTATTTGTGAAATTGTGCTGTCTGGTCTATATCGTCTACTCTTACTTAGTTCGTTATTTCCTACTTGGTGTTGCTGATGGTAATTTTATTGCGCCATCATTTTGGACATAAAATATGGTGATGAAATTGGAAAAAAAATACTAGGTCAATAAATGAGCATGCTTATCCCCGTGCCGCAGACTCGTTGCGCTATCTGCGCTGCCTGACAAATCACGGCAACGAATTACTTTTTAAACGTCCTCCCTTGAACAAAGTGCATGGTGTTGTGGTGTTTATCGAGCCATCACTCAGCGTTGTCTGCGAGCCGACGTATTGACGGCTCTATCTGCGAGCCGAGCGCTGCATGCGCGGTCGGCAAACACCTAGCGCCCCATCCCGTCGAGCAAACGCGTGCCAAAATTTGATAAAGTCCTCGGTTCATGTTTAATCATACGACATTAAAGGCGAATGTACACAGCGGCAGTGCGTCGAGTGTACGCGATCACAACATTATCATTTTCCATTAGGCGCGGGTGGCCGGACGCTGCGTTTGTTTGAGCATGTCGGCTTAGCGTGTGCCTGCTGGCCACCTAGGCAATTGGCTCGTATATTGATTTTGTATTTGGGTTTAAATTGGCTTTTTTAATGCTTTTTTAATTTCTTCTTTAAAACTTTGACCTAACTTGTTAGTGTCAGCACCTACTTAAACAATTTGAGAATTTATTTTTCTAATAGGTATTTGGAGCAATGTGCCCCAAACATGTGGCCAAAACGGAACTGAACAAAATTTCGCCATTTTGAAATATCATTTTCAATTCAACAATAGTGACGCAGACACCCGGTCGATTATATATGTGGCAGGCACAGTATCTATTTATTGTGCAAAGGTATTAAATTTGCAATAATCACGAATAAGTTTTTGTAATTTTCTCGAATTCGCACAGAATCCATCTGTGAAATGCCGTACATTCATTATAACATTACCACTTATGGCAATTTCTTAACTTCGATTAGGTTATAGTGCGCTTAACAGCGTCGGATGAATAATTAATTCGAGGGATTTGCATGTCAGACCCATCGGCTGACACCCACCGCGCGGGACCCTCGCACAATTCCTAATCGTGTCGTGTGAAGCATTTTATAATGAACGAAATTGCTTTGTCGAGGCAATTAGAAACAGACTACGTGCCAAATATTAAAAGTTCCCCTTTTGCAGAGGAAATGTGTCGCGAACATCGTCGGTCCATTCGTCATGCATGCGTAGATGCGGCGCCGCGGGAATGCGCCAGTTTTTCCTTGGTGCCATCGCAAAATAATTTTTATTTAGCTGCTTTTTGCGGTTCTTGTTGTAGGTTAAAGAAAATACTCTTTATTGTGCGTGTTACTGCTAGTACCCTAATGTTGTAGTAAGTTGTAAGAAGGGAAGTATCTAATATTTGATTTGCCTAAGTTACTACTACCTACTTAAAAAACTAAAAGTTACACAATTTAGAAGTTCATATTCAGTTCATATTGAATGGGTAAGTTGGTTGAAATGTTAAGTATTGTGGGACGAATTTCATGCTCATCGTAATCTAATTTAAGGGCGAAGTGTGAATTAGATTGTTTTCTAGCTGCAGCCGGAGTTACTACGTTAGGTAGGTAAAATAAATGGATGTTTGCCCGATTGCACTAAACTTAGGTGACTCTTAAGTTTTCGCCCTATGTTATTACTGAGCATTTAGGAGTCACAAAATCGGTGTCATAAAGTTAAGAGTGATATACCTACCTAATTAGTTTAATTTTCACTTAATTTTACTTGGTGTAGGTGCAAAGCTTTTTCTTGTTAGGAATATTTTAAATAAACTTAAGTGTCACCTAAAGTGTAATCGCTGTTTTCTTCTGTATGTTTCTCTGCTTACTTCTAAACCATGCAACGAATTATGACGGTTTTCACTATCATTTCTTCCTGGCTTAAACTTGTAGACACATACGTATACATATTACTTACATGCTTATTATGGTAGAAAAAAGCCGACAACACTCGTGCGAAACCAGGACGGGTCGTTAGTTAGGTACCTACATGTAAGGTTGCTGCGAAGAAATACGCTCTTAGATACCTAAATATATTCTGTACTCAAACAAACTCCAGTAAAACGTAGTGTTAACTCGTATATCCTCTTTGAATCTGCAGTTAATGAATAATTTAACACACTGCCACGAGGCGAAGTTTGTTGCAAACTTGTGTAACCATTCACGCTGGACACATAACCTAAGTAGCTGGAAAGTTTGACAAGTTTAATAGTCGGTGCAGTGTCAAATTTTTACTTAATGACGCTTCCACCGTCCTATTTCTGCTTTAAAGGAGAAGAGTATGACTGTCTCTAACATGTTAATCGATTCCTACGACATTCGTAAGTAGAATAACTTGGTGGATCATATGCGCAGAGGATAAAATTTAAGACAATACATGACATACATGCATACCATTTCACGCTCGTATCCCACACGAATAGACAAACGTCATGTACCATACGATCCGATATGTTGAATTTGGAAGACCCTAATTAACCCATGCCTAACTACCGTCCACTCAAATGCAATCATCATCACCGTAGCGGTCCATCCCAGCTGCTGTCAGTGTCCGCTTCTAAATACAATACGGAGATCAGTTTAAATGCAATATTGTTCAATATTGGCTGCGCTCGTGTTTCTCGAGATTCAAGATTTGGTACTCGGGGTTGCGGGATACAAGGGGCGGCTACACAAAGTTCATTAGTATCAGAGCTACACTCGTAAAAAATGAAAAAGGGAGAAAAGCGATTCCGCAAAGCCGAGGCCAATTTGGGTTCAATGAGCCGCGAATTGGTAATGCTAAACGCTACGAGAGGGCTTATACATCCCTACCAAAGGGTATTAGTATACTTCTACGGTTCCCTTCTACACTTGAATTGGTGGCTGGATTTACTAAGTACCTATAGGTATTCTAACCAGTATTTATTAAGCTGATTCCGTTGAAATTTTGAAGAAATTTGTCATTAGGGCAAAGGTCGCTTAGACATTTCAAGAAAAGAGCAATACGTATTCATTTTTTTTGTAATGTGTACTTTTTCACGGCTAAAATGCATTCATTTTGAGAAAACTTTAAGATCGTTTGGAACCTCGAAGTAGACATAACATTTAAGTTTGAAATATCTACTTGCCCTCTGCCACTTATAAGCAACCGAAACTGTTACTTGGCGAAATATTTAGATTGTTTTCTTTCTTTGCAAGGTTCCGTTACAAATCGAGTATATGGCTTAGTGGTGTTTACAGCAGTGTCAGGCTGGCAATATAAAGATGATCGGCCGACACGTCGCCTCATGTATAATGTGCATACAAATTCGTGGGGGCGCCGGGTGGGGCGGCTACCCCGACGCTAGAGATTGACAACAATTTTCATAAACCTATTCTTGAGACTCTCACCTCGAGGGTACGAGAGGGTCCAAAGTGTTTTGATCGAGACGAGGTGAAGTAAAAAATTTGTAGCGTTTTCTACACGCATAGATTTTATCCCTTCAATGATTACTTACGTATATGCTAGTATACAGGCAGTGTATGCTTAGATACCTATTCACTTTTCTCTGTAAGTACTTTTGCCAAATTTCATATTTAATTTTAACACTTGATAGCTTAGTTATCGGTTCACTCACATATTTCCATCATTCGAGAAACGCAGCATTGACCTACTTACAATTCCCTTTATTATTTGAACAGACGCCGCATTAGCCCAGTGTCGGGGCACCCAATTTTTGTATGAGAAAAGTGGTAATGCGGAGCTGGAGCACATCCTTACGCGTCGAGAGCAAGCAAGCGGGGAGGAGGGAGGCTACACGCTACATGTGTCCGCCCAGCGTCGCGCCGCGCCCCCGCCCTACACATGTAACCGAGTAGTGGTACTTACTCTCGTACGACTCACTACGAATTCGGCGTCGTTCAGAGTTTGTTCCGCTCCATATTTACATGAGACGAGGCGAGAGAGATTTCTGCGCGCGATGTAGACGAGCCCAACTTCCGCGAGGTCACAAAGGAAACTTCGGGCTCGACTCGAAGGCAACCCAATCGATTCAACCTCAGATACAAGTGTTCGTTGTACACGAATTAAATTCGCTATCTCGCTACCGCCACGGACGCAACTAAACACTCTTATGTCGCAATTAACATAAAAATGAACAGCGTGAGTTGGCGAGAGCAGTAATTAACCCGTTCCCAGAGCGTTTCGACAAACCCCTGACAAATAATACCGGTACAAAAGGGATGCTTGTGGAGAATAATAACGCCTTTACTACATTGAGTTTGGGAATGTTCGCTGTGAAGCCTACACGAGTGTTTATATTAACATACAAAGTTTAGATGCGCGCTGTTCGAAAGGAACCTCCCTTAAGGGGTGGTGTTATTAGTATAAGCAAAAGACATAAACTTCCCCTAGCCGAGGCAGACGCGGTGTGCATACAATGGAGCCGGCATTGATTTTAAGTTAAATATCACCCCTTTGCCTCCGCGCATTGTTGTATATTGGACGTGTACAAACATAGCGACATGAGTTATTGTTACTGGTCCTTTTATTATATCTCTAGTTATTATCATTAATCAGTTGCAGGATGCATTTAGAGGTTGCTCTACTTCAGATACTGCATTGGCGGCTGCGGTGACTCGCGCTTTTATGGTGAGGTACAATGTTTTTATCGTTTAATTCAACTTACTGTACTTCTAGACTCGGTTTTGTTGTACAATATGAATACTCAAATTTTAAGTAGGATTATACTTGTAACCTATACCTAAGCTTGATATACACACATAATATTGATATGATTAGGTTAGTCGTATGATAATACCTATATTAAATACTAAGCTACCTATACCATAAAGAGTGGCCATAGAAAATATCTTTAAACTCCCCCATAAATAAGAACAAGGTGTAGTCCGCTCGTTTGACCCTGTTGTATGCGTGGTCAAGCCACAATGGGGCAGAGAGTAATCCGCCACGGACACATTGCAAAATCAAGGAGGCCCCTTTGACGTACGCATCCGGCGGAGTCCGCCGGTGTCCCATGCGAAATTACCTGCCTTGATCTCTGTTTGTCAATAGGGTAATCTGTAAACACAAACTGTCAAAATCCTCTCTTTAAATGCGACCGAGTTTGCTCAGGTGTAGTGCCTTCTTCACAAGAACCCGGCTGGATTGAGCTCGCATAAGCCTCTTGAACGTTTCTTTGGCGTGTCATTATGATACCCAGTGACAGATCAGGATATGGATGCAATTCGGCCGTGAGGTAAATTGGCTAGCCGTACTGTTGTCAACCCTTTTCACGAGGTGTGTCAGTTTTAGCCTCGTCACGGTTATCTGATTTCAGGATTTGAAATTAATAGTTAATCGGATACGAAGTTTTGTTGCTATTATTGTGTTGGATTGTCGGGGAAACGTTAATTTTTATTTTCTATTATGGATCTATAAGTTTCTCTCCAAAATTGTCTTGCCGAATAAATATTTTTAGAGACGGAAATGGATTTCTGTCATAAGTAGGTCTAGCTACAATTAGGTACGAGACAAGTACTCGTATATAAGTGTTTGACGGAGCATAGCGCTATTTGGTTCGTATGAGTTGGTTACCGTTTTAGGTACTTAATTAAAAATTTGGTGTATATATTCTTTAATGAGCTTCTTCATAATATAATACCCAGGTAAAGTAGTAGAGCGCAATTGCAATTTCATAAAAATCGATTACCTCATTACGTGTTTGCTACATATTAAATTGCCCTATGAATATTCGAGAAAACTTTTCCAAAGTTACTTCAACAATAGTTTACAATAGATTTATAAAAACAATTGATAGAGGTTCTACTATACGACCTGAACTACAAGCATTACCTACACTTATATTTTTTCCATTTAGGTTACAGTCATATTTTCTTATTTACACTTACAGTTACGGCAATAATGGGTTACACAAAACATGTTTAAGTATAATTTTATATTTTCCGAGTCTGTGTGATGAAAAACGAAATGTCGGTGCCGTATAAAAATGTTAACTTTCCAACGAGTAGGTTCCGAAAGGCATACTAGCAACCTTTCCACTAACCTACCTCTTACACGAGTAGACCCTTCCTAAGCCTAGTTAATGATTTTAATTACACAGAGTATAAAGTAAGCTCCGTTTATTTCCCACACGATAAAAAATTTAATGTAGCGTGGAACGCCGAAATGTGAAATCCCACTGGCTTACTACCTAAGTCGACGCTGAAAAAAACACAATATGCTCACGTTGCTTTGTCCTTATATTCATATTTAATCTCCCGGGTGTCTGTCTACAAAAAACAATGATTTCACGGTACAGCATTAACGCATGTAGGCATAACAGAAAGGCGAACCAACACACAAAGCAAACATAAGACCATATATTAAAATGTTGTCAATCCTATTTACAGACATTTTACTCTGTGTTTATCTTATAAATCTATTGTGTGCTTGGCGGTCGAAATTATGGGATTTTGTGTCAATATTGACTCGGGGTGGGTTTGCTTGCCGGTCGTTGCATTTAACACGTCGCACCGGTGCCGGCGGCGGAGTGCATCGGTTGCACCGCCGCGGAGATAGATGGCGCTACTAGGTGACATCGGTGCGCCTGCTGCTGTATGCGCAGCCGTTGGATTTAGCTTCTAGGTATACAAAACTTATTAAATTGTATTTAAAATTATTAACTTAATTAATGGCTCCAAGTATAATTATAAGGAGTGAATACACCGTAATGCCACAACTCTACATAGGCCGTTCCCCGCGGCCTCAGCAAGAAAGCAACTGAATTTCATTAAAGGCCGAACCTCTGTTCGGGCATAAAAACCGTTTTTCAAGTTTTCATAGTCGAGAGTGGAGGCGCAGAGGCGCTTAATCGTTAGTTGCTCATTATTGCGGTGACAATGGGCAGCGGCGCGCAGTTAGGCATTAGAAAGACCGCTTTCGCTAATGACATCCCGCCGCGCCTTGTGACTGCCACACAGAGCATTTTTATCCTATAACTCTTTGTTCGCGTTTGGCCGACGCAATATTTAATTCGACTTGAATGTGTTAACTCTTTTGTGTGCCGTTTGGCTGCCTTTTCTTTTGCCTGCTCAATTTAATTTCTTTATAGTAATTCAATCGTCTGCTTAATGTAGGTACGAAGTACGTAGGTAGCATACCTACCTTTTTGTTAGGTTAGTACTGTAGCATGTGTGCTTTGGTAGAACTTAGGTTAGGTCGGGCTCTATAATAGGTAGACTTTTAGGATGGTTTTTCGTTCCGACAGTATGGCTTTATTTGGGATTAGGGCAGCCAGCATTCGGGTAGGTTTAGTTAGGATGTAGGTATCCGCTCCTGGGTCCGCTGGCTGGGGTGCGCACACTCATATGCGTGGGCGCTTCGATTAGATTTGGTCATACTGGGGATCGGAACGTCTATAGGCACACATAGCACTGGCTGGGAAGGAATTCAAATGTATACCATTTGAAATAGAAGTAAGCTGTAGTAGTTAGTTTATTAATTCTTATTACATCTGTCAACAAAGTAACTATATATTTTCATTTATTTGTTGTTCCGGTACAGCAGTACCGTACATAAAATCAACGTGCACACCCCTCTTTTGACTTGATTGGGTATATACTTACCTGTTTAATGAGAGTATATATGGATAGCGTCTATCTATCTACGGATAGCGTCGGTGGCCTAATGGCTGCGGGTCCAAGACTTTGCTAGAAGTAAGCTGCGACTCAGTTCTGTTGTACCTACGCGTCGTGTAAATATAATTTGTATGTTGTGAATGATTTTTCTTGTTTGAAGCAAATCAATAGATAAATGTGAAAGTAGTGAAGTGAATTTCCCGCCGCTTGATATCCTCGTCGCGTAGATACAACAGAACTGACTCGCAGCTTACTTCCAGCAAAGTTAAGTAAATTATATTTACGAAATTTTGACACGAAAAAATGAGTTTAGGTAAAGCAGTGTATGCGACATACAATTAGGTATTAAAACACTCGTGTCAAACTATTATCATACTTGGCTACGCCTCGTATGATAAACAGACACTCATGTTTACCCCCTTTTATATGCGAATTCCATAAACTGCAAGTAACATTGCAAGTAAAAACAGTATTTAATTTCTTGGAAGTCCTTAAAATATGAAAGCCAAAACTTTACTCATAGCTGTACTCTTTAACGCTCTGTTTACACAAAATTTGAAAATCCATGTCTCAGTTTCTTTTAAATACGTGTAAAAAGTTTGTCAAAGAATGCCAATCGGTTCCCAAGACTAGTCTCAGTTCAACTTGTTTCAGGATTCCCACCGGAAGACCTCGGTTAACCTCTATACCGCGTTGGCGAGGTCGTTGTGGCACTGAACTTCGATTCCTCATAGTACGAAACTGCCACCCATCCAGTTACCCGCATCGAAGTGAGTTGTTTAAGTTTAAGACTTTAATGCCCGATTGCACTAAACTTAGGCGATTCCTAAGTTGGCGATTTAAGATATTCCTAAGCATTTAGGAGCCACAAAATCGGTGTCATAAAGATAAGAGTGATTTAGCGAGTTCAATTTTTACATAGGTTCGTGTTGGTTCCACAAATCTCTTTCGATATATCTTCGATACCATATCGCTTGCTCCTTAAATTGTAGCTTATTGCCCTCTACCCGTCGTATTCCCGCAAACAAAGCCCCAATTAAAACATTACTAGGTTACCTAACACGAAATTTCACGTCCCCCTATTGACGCAACGACGCCACGCAATGGGGTTCTACTCCGTCGTGAGTGCGGGCTTACTTCAAAAACGGACCGCTTACTTGTTTGCGTACGTGCGATTTATCATGACACTCGGATCAGCTCGTCACTGTAAGGTCATCCCGTAATTAAACAAGCAAAACAAACACACTCCATTGTTGCTCAAACTGTCTGACTCACGCCCTAGTTGCGGTGTTTCTATGTAAGTTGTTGGAGTTGCAAAAGATTTTTGTAGGGCGAGTTGGTAACCCTAGGGGTGCCGGATGGGTCTGGTAGACCCGCCACTAACCAAATTTTTAAAATAATCAAGCAGGCGCGGTCCTGAGTAGCTTCCCGACAAAGACTAGCATATTGCCTGCTAGCTTCTGCCTCTTCAGCGGAGTGTAAATTATTCATTTATCTATAAAAAATTGTTGCAACAGAGATTCCGCGACCGGTAAGTACCGAATTATGGTTGAAAGCAATCGTGACTTCGACACGTCCCGAATCTCGCACCCCGTGCCCCTTGGCCACAGAATCTGAAACAATAAAGCCGTGGGACAGCGCCACACCAATAGAGCGTTTCATCAAAGCTGGTTGTTTGCATTTACTCTGCGTTTGTAACAGTCGCCCCGCAAACACGCCCGCTCGGTGAGTCTGGCAAACGCGGGGCAGTCGCGTAACAGTATACATAGAAAGCCCTCGTAATGTTTGCCTTTCGTGTGATTTATTGGCTTCGTCGGATTTAGAGGCACGCAGCGAGAGAGCTAGGACGCGGTGTTGCGTTACGCGCTACCTATTAGTGCACCCCACTGTCGTCGGATTAGAACGCGCCTGAGCGACTGTGTCCATCACGCGACTAGCTCTTAGGGCATCCTTGATCGAGTTGAACTCAATTATATTGTGATACGAGTACTTTTATCCTCAAGATTCCCAGGAGACTAATCTCGAGCGATGCGTAGGTATAGTACGGCCGCCACAAAAGCTTTTGCGCTGTAGTTACCTATAATATTCCCTCCTTACAACAGATTTCCTTCCATGTAATATAATACCGTGAAACGAGCACGATTATAAATTATTTGCTAAAAATGTCAACAAGCTCGCAATGAAGGTGGCGCCGGCGAGAGGTCGGCCGGGACAATGAAGAGGAGGGAACTCGGTGTCATCTGCTTTCAACATAATTAAAATCACTTTAAATAATGCCACTAAGCGCCCGACCCTGCCGGCGCCGAGGTTTTATTTTAAAAAGTGCTATTAGCATTAAATTTAGTTTCGCGGATGATTATGTCGCGTTCAGGCGCCCGAGGACATTAACTGCTCATACTTTTTGTGAATTATTGTTCAGAGCGTGCTCCCCCGTCTTTTATAACACACTTATTCCAATTTTCGAGTACTCGCCGTGGTAAATTGTGGAGGGGCGGCCGACAGAGCCGGAATGCCAACCGGCGAATGTTCAACTCCGTTTTCTTTTGTAAATCGATCCCTAACTTTTTGTGTTTAATTAAAAGAGACTGTTAGTACACAGCGCCACCTACACAAGTACATACATAATTACGTACACAATCAGACAGAGCATAAAGTTTGCCCCGAACAAGCTTATCAGCTAAATCGGAGGAAAAGAATCGGAGAAAAAACAATCGCGCTGGGTAGAATTCTTTTAATTTATCCGTCGCAGTTTTAAAACGGTGTTAAGATTTAGCAGTCGTAACGTTTTTTCAATTATCGCCGTCGATCTCCACGCGGCTTTACGATAGCTACCGAGCCCCGAACACGCCAACTCTTGGCCCCAGTTGAAAAAGAAGAAAAAGTTATTTCCTAAAACTTACTCGGCCCTCACTCGGAGGTGTGTTTTACACAACCAGTCAATGAGTCGTCCTCGGGTACGGTACGGGGAGATGAAACCAGTCGTGCCAGTAGGATTTGCCTGCCGGTAAGTGCGTTCGATCTTATCGTCGACATCGTATAAATAATCAACAAAAAATTTTAAGCATATAAGTATTTTGTCCTTTAAATAATGATATTAAGTATTATGAATAGATATCGCATTATTAGCCAACAGCCCACTGTCGGACTTAGGCGTATCCCAAAGCTTTTTCAGTTTCACGCATATAGGCATTTCCAGCGGTTTGCACTGTTAGTCGGCCCACAATACCCCGCCCACAGGTCGGGCTAGATTGGGCAAACATACACTATGTTTGCCCAATCGTTGTCATCACCCCAGAACATGTCCAGCCTTTGTAGTAACGTGGTCGTCGGTAGGTTTTTCGGCGAAAATACGTCCAACCCACAGCCTTTTCAGCACCAATGATACCGACTGGCTAACTAATAACTTATATCAAAGTTTTTAGCTAAATCATTAGCGGCATTGAACAATTTTATACAGATTAAAGCTGCTTAAGGCCGTCCCACAAAAACACTTTTACGAATTAATAAAATGTTGGGTGTGATACGCGTATCGATCCTGGTGATGTCATTGACTGAATGTTTGTTGAATGAAGTCTTTGGTTGAATTGGGTTCTTACGGTTTGTTATTATTACCGAATAAAATTGTTAGCGATACTATTAGGTAATAGCGTCCACCACACGGTGTCGCACCACATCGAGACTAACCGCATTACACCGAGTAACAGGGTATCGTATTTATATCCGACTAAAGTCTTAGAGATAGCAGATCAAGTAAGATCTCAGTAATCCCAAGGTCAGAGTGCCCTGGGCTTCGGAATCAGAGGAAACGGACGCTCCCGTGCAAGTGGGAGTTCAAATACAGGTGCAGCGTTTTCTGACATATATTTTAACGACTGCGATCTCCTAACCTGCCTGTCAAGATGACGCTCCCTCTGTACAATCCAGGCTATCATCATCATCGTGGAAGAGATAGCGGAAGTGCGGGGATGGGGTGCGGCGAGCGCTGCGGCAACCGCGTCCAAGCGCGCCCGAGAGCGCCGCAGTGCGCGGCCCTTCGAAGCGGCTCATATCGTGATTTATTCCTAAAAAGCTTATCCCGCTTATCCTCCGGGCCCTAATTCCCGAGGGCCGAGCCCTGATAGCTGTAGGATCGCAGTTGCTCTCGTTTTCAAATAAGTAAATTAACGTGGAATTGAATTAAGTTCGGCCCCAAGTTGAGATTGTAGCGATTTAGTGAGATTATCTGAATGTGTTAAACGTCGCTCTTGGGTTGTAATGGAAGGGCGTGGGTCAGGCCCGTTGTTTAATTATAGATAGTGTGTGTTAAGCGGTCGCTGCAATATTTCAGTGTAGATTAAATAAATATCAACGTAGTGATTACCTACCCCAAAGATTTTGACATAGGTATACATACTTATCCGTACATAGTACGTACCCATACGTAGTGTTGTGTACATTGTCAGGACCCAAATTATAGTTGCTGTTAAATTTATTGTGACTGGAAGAGATTGCTTGATCTGATCTATATTGATTGTTACTATTCTTTACCTTGTTTTTGTGTCTTGTTGCGGAATAAATTGTTTTTGTATCTATCTATGTCCATTGCTACATTTTTCTCTTATTAAAAATCGTCTTGTCAATTAAAGATGCAATAATATTTATAGTATATATTTATATTCCTAATAGGATAACAATTTCGCTAAATCGGTGCACCGAGTTTGATAATTTTTTTTATAGTGTGTTTAGTTTTTGAGCTTTCTTGTCGCTGCTGGGCTTGAGTGTTCTCCACATTAATTTTTTTAAAGAAAATGTTACATCATAAAACAAGCCTGATAATCTCGCTGCCAAATGACATGAACCACTGAAAAGCTATACGCACCGTGCGCTCGCGATTTCATATCCATCGGGTATAATAATTCGAATAGCGATAGCATCCAATTATTGAATGCTCGATACATCGACATCGCATCGAGTGAGAGGGCGATGTATAATCCGTTTGGGTTAAACGGTCAGGCTCAATGGATATGAACTCGCGTGCGCACTTTATGTATATATATACCTCGAGTACCACATCGATAAAGCTATTTTATATTTTGACAATGTCGATGTGAAGTACAGAAAGAGCAAATTGATATCGAATTGCAACATCGCTAAATAGTTGTCGCTTCATCAAGCGAAATGATCTTATTATCTCACGTTGTTTAATATTCTTCTTCTTAATCAGCGTTTAGCTATCTAGCTAAAAGTTCTGCTTTATCAGCATTCCATCAGGATCAGATACTCTCAGTCTTAGGAGACAAGGATGGACGCACTCCCCTGCGTTTCTTCCACCCTAATCTGCAGAAAGTCTCAAGTATCCACTTTTTCGCGGCTAAGTAGCCGATTCAATGAGTGTAGTAGAAGTAAGTAGTAAATGTCTCTAACTGTCTGACATCACGACCACAAAGCTAAGAGCGAGAAAGAGCTTTTTTGTTGTTTTTATACTACTAATGTGGCAAACAAGCTTACTGCCTGCCTGATGGTAAAGAGTCACCGCAGCCTATGGACGTTTGCAATACCAAGGGCATCACCCACGCGTAAAAGAGTTGACGCAAGTCACCATCCATCACACTCTATGCCCCGGTATCACTGATAGTCTACCATTTCCTAAGTGTGCTCTCATGATGAGCGAGAAGAGGCGCGACATAGATACATACTGTTATCGCTTTCATCTGAGTATTGAAAGAAGGAAACAAACGATCTCTCGCGGCGCGATCTGTGACGCAGGCACACTGCTTGCCGTGCTGGTTTATAAAAGGTAGCCACCCAACTATGTTTTGGCTTCATCGCCTGATCAAGTCCTGAAACTTAAATATGTAATATACCTATAGTAAGCTCGGTCCGTCAAGATACCCCGTACTTCCTGATAGAAACATCTCAAATATTCGTGTTGATAATAAAGATTTTTCCTTCTAGAAACTGGTCCAGCTCAAACATACCCGCATCACCCTGAGAGCTTAGAACACGTTGCGGGCCTTTACGGTAGGTGAGGTTCGTTTCTTGAAGGATTTAACGATGCGGAGGTCAAAAAATGCCACATTGGAGTTTCATATTTTATGATTCATATTAGAGTGCCACAAACTCATCTGATCCGGTGGCCAAAACTCGAACTAAGTGACGCCATTTTAAATTGTCATGTCAATGTCAACAACAGCGCCGCTGTAGATAAGTTTGTGACAATTAAATATGAAACGCTAATGCAGCCTTTTTAGACCCCCTGTTAGGAAACACTGCTGCAATGGATGCTTTATGGAAATTGTACGGTGGTCGACCGCCACTGATCCAGGTGGTGCGGAATTTTAATTTGCTACGCTAAATGCTACTGCTAATGCTACTTTAAATTCTATTTAGAGAGCAGTTCAAAGAACTCTTCAGAGTACTCCCTATACTAACGGTGCACAATGAGGGAACCTGTATCCAGCCAATCTATCTTTGATAAGTAGATTTTCGGTGATGGATTTGTGAAAGGGCATGTGCATAAACAGTGGTCGAAGATTTTGTTAAAGTGGGTTTTTTAGTAACAATACTTTTTAACGAACTGCTGGGTTAATATTAAAGACCTCGTAAGGAGTGGCTAAAAGATTTAATGTATAATTTTACTTTATTTCAACTACACAGAACAGGCGTCATATACATATATCGTCTGACATCAAATTAGCCATAGTGTTGGAACATATCCTCGACTTGGTATCTAATGGTCTTGAACTTCTCATATCTTCCTAGGTCTCTACGATAGGATGCCTTGTAAGGGTTCTGACGAGCACTGTCTACCTACACAAAGTAAAAATAAATCATTTTTTTATTATAAATGCAGTAAAAACATATCGACAAACCATCTAGCTGGATATGCGCATCGGGATGATGATGACGAAATACCACAAAACATGAAAGTAAAGGTATTTATTGTGTAATTCTAGTATCCTTTAGTATCATTCCCCAGTGGTACATACCTTTTCAATTTCAATTAATTTAGCATATTTTTACCCGACTGCCAAGGAAGGGTTATGTTTTTCGCGCGAAGTATGTATGTTTGTAAATTTATTTATTACCTCGTATATTCCAAACGACTGGATGGATTGCGACAGTTAAGGTATCGTTAGATTAGTCTCAAAAGCCCAAGTTTAAATGAAACTAACATATATTGCACTATAAACCTTCACCTATTTGCTTCCAACATTCGATTTGTTTTTAACTTTTAAGTTTTATAACAGCAGTCGGGATCTTTAGTTTTTGTACTTTTTTAATAGTCTCTATACTCTAACCCGCGTGTACTACCTATCCATAGTATACAGTAGTCAACGGCTTACCATCAGGCGACCCGTAAGTTTGTTTTCCCACCTCCTGCTCTATCCTGCAATGTCCAATTACATGTCAAGTAAAGCATGGCATTATTACCCGCAGGGAGGTAATATTGTATGAATCTCCCAAGTGAGTAAAGTCGTTTGAATTGGGAACGTTAAAATACGCATGAAAACTCATTGCAAAAAGGCATTATAAAGAGACTTTGTTTGTATATTGTATCTTTCTTCTTTTGCTCTGCTTATGCAGTAGGTTGCTATATGCAGAACGCACAAAATGAAGAAAAAAGGAGCAATTGCAAAAACTGTGAATAGAGACTAGCGGTATGCAAAACCCTAGAATGGTTCCGTGTTATTTGTATTTTAACTTTTCCTAAATTTGATTATCACGTTTCACATTGTTGACAAAAAAATATCTAGAAGCTATTCCGACTGAGTTGCTTTTTGGTAGATGAGACGAAAAGTAGAGTACCTTTGGGATAAAGCTCTCTTGAACTTGTTGGCTTGAACCCTCGCTTCACTCAGGACCGTTCCTAACTCCCTTTCAGTCTTATCCAATATGTCGTCTATGGCGTAAAACACTGCTTTATCTCCTTGGTATATAATCCTCCTCCTTACTACTGGTGTACTTGTGCAATTTTTGTAAATGCTTGCTTTTGCATTTTGTCATACGAAATAATTGCAGTAACTGCATGCGTGCAGTGATCATGCAGCTTGTGAGCGACCCACAAGCGGCGCATTCGCTAGATCTGGATGCAACCTTAGAATTTGAGCCCTTTTTCGCTACAGGCATAGGCAGGAAAACGAGAACCCCCTCTCAACGTTCTCTCACGTTGGCATTTAGTACTACATCCTTCATTGTCTCAAAACTTAGTCATTTAAAACGTATCTAATTTACTAGTTATAAGTTGAATTTACATAAATATAACAGTAAAATATAAGAACCAAACTTAATGCTTCCTATTTACAATGTTTTAAAATTTTACATTTATCATGGCCGTTATTAATGCGTTCGTTCAAAATTTTAGGAAAACTTAATGGTAATACCTCGTACAAGATAGATTTAAATTGTACACAATGGAAACAGGTGAATTATTATCGCTACTTTAGTCGGTAGCCGTTTTTTAAATAATGTAGGTAACTAATAGAATGATGCTAGATAATAATTTTATGCGCACGGAGATGATAAATCTCATTATTTAAATCAGTACGGGCGATAGGCGGCGTGGCGGGCGCGGGTCGGCGCGGGCGCACCGCGCGGTGTATTTTTAGGTTACGTCACGCGGGCCGGCCGCGCAGGCGCAGCCGCAAACGCCGCCTGACGTTAACAAATTACATCGGCTGTCAACTTTCTGAAACAATATACCAGTTGGCGTTTAACTTATCTCAAAACTTTTCGTCTCGTGTAGATAAAATGTTGTAATACTAAAATGTCATTATGCTTAGTCGAGAGGCCAGGCCTCGTAAGTCACACAAGAGATAATATTTCAATGGGGCGGGCGCGGCGCGGGCGACGCTATCGTTTCAGTTAGTATCGTAGTTACCGAAGCGATTTGTTACCTTATCTCCGTTACTTTGTTTGAGGTTGATAGGTCAAACCTCGTCCGGCGAAACTAGGCGGCTAACTAAGTTGGTCGGCTTTCAATTAGCCGTTTTAGTAGACAAAAGAATTAACTAAGTGGCTATCTATATTTTGAAGTGACCGATTGTTGAAGCAACTTAGGTGCCTTGGAAACAAAGATACCTAATCATTGTGCTGTTTGGAATGTAATTGTCATTATTATCGTTAAGCCACGTAGGTATAACGATATGCTTCAGCTCGTAATTAGAACAAATAGGTAATATATTTACCTACTTAACAACTATAAGGTGAAGTGCGTGACTTACCATCATGGGCTACATAACAATTTCGGGAAATCGATCTAACAAATCTGATTGGCAGCCCATGTTAGTATGTCACGCACTTCACCTTATAGCCATGGAGTAGGTAAAACATTATCTATTTGTTCTAATTACGAGCTGAACATCGTTATACTAACAGATTTGGTAGATCGATTTCCTGACATTATTATTTCCTTGTAGCAAATTTTCCATTCGCATCTTTCCCGGACTTTATTTTTTCAAAAGCTATATTTTCTTTAGATTAATTTCCCGGAATAGTTATTTCCTTGTAGAAAAAAATCGATCTTCCCTTTTGTTTCCTTTATTTTCTTATTCTCATCCTGATATCTTTTGTATCTTAAGCTTTTTTAGACGCAGCATATTTTCTAGTCGCATCATTTTCTTTTGATAAAGACTAGTCGTCTTTTTTACATAAGTGATAAAGGCGGTCGTGTCAGTCGTTGTAAATCAATTAATTACAAAACCGTGCTCTTAGATGACCAGCATACTTCTGATAAAATTTGACACGTGGACTCGTTACAATAGTTTGAAATCAAAGGTCAAAATATGGTCACCTGTTTATAACGCCTTACAACTTAGAACTAACCACCTTATAACTTAGAAACTGCCTTTTTTATGATAACAAATCATCATCTTCATATCAGTCGAAAGACGCCAACTGCTCATAGGCATAGGCCTCCCCCAGAGATCTCCACAAAGGCCGGTTCTGTGCCTTCCGCATCCAGCTGGTACCTGCAATCTTTACCAGGTCGTCGGTTCACCTTGTGGGAGATCTACTTACACTGCATTTCACTATGCGTGGTTCAGGTTTAAGAACTCTGGAAATGAATATTTTGCGCAACAGTCCATTCGAAATAAAAGAGTTAGAAATTATGTTTTACAAGTAAAACAAACGTTCAAGCGATGCCATCAAAAAACAATGACACATAAAAATTACGATTGTCAAATGATCTTTAATGTCGTGAATAATTTGAGAGAGGAAATAAAACTAATGGGGAAAGATGTGAATGGAAAATGGGTTACATGGTAATAACGATTCTGGTAAAAAAATGCGAATAGAAAATTTGATACAAGGAAATACCGATTCTTCGAAATTGATCTTTGGGAAAAAATGCGAATGTAAAATTTGCTAAAAGGAAGTCAAGATTTTGGAAAACATTATAAGTTTTTAATTGAAATAATATGAAACCACGATTTATTCAATGCAAATCTTTTAGAAGTTAGCCCATACCTACTAGTCCACTGCTGGACTTAAGCAATCTCCATTATTTAACGTTGTTGTTGCCTAAAGGTTTTTTATTCGAAGTACGCAGTAGAGCTTTCTCAGTGGACTTATTTTAGATACTTACTTTAATTGGGCGAAAGAAAATAAAGGTGCATTTAAATAACTACAATTTCTTAAGACATGGCTATATACTTAATATGTCATTTAAAGCATTAAGCGATGCAGATTCTACACCACTTTAAAGTTTTCCAATATCTTTTAAATCAACGATATAATCGGTTCGACACACTTAACATTTCCATCCTGAATATAATAAATGTACAATTACGTGCTTACGTATAAAGTGAGCACGTGAACTCTCCAGTAAAGCGTTTAGTATTTATTATTTTCTTTAAAAGTACACATTAATTTTCTGTAGTTTCTAGATCTTTACCTGAGTATTTGTATTGGAATAAACGGATTATCTGACAGAGGAATAGGTACGATAGCATCTCCGATGTTACGGTAACATATTGCTTTTCTAGACAAGCTGTGTAACACGGCCCACGTTCCCTGACAATCGGTGGGTCGTCTCAAAAAACTAATCACAGGAGTTTTTTATCGCTCTCCGGGAGTGAGGCTAGAAGTGATTTGTCCACAGCAATCTATCATTGAAGCACTATGGGAATAATTAGTGTCAGCGCGCGCATCCGGACGGAGAGCGCGCTAACAATGAGCCGCGTGACGCACCATTCAAACAAACCATTAATAATTTTGAACGCTAGTTTTTCTAAGACGGATTCACTCTTGTAAATAAATGGTACAGCGGATTCTTAACTACCTACTTACGGAGACATTTTTTTTCACCGCGGCGAGCCGTTAGAGGCTAATGTGGCCGCGTTGGGAAACGGCAATTTGGAACTCCGTGACAGCCTCGTCTAGGCACGCCGAGCGACCGCGCGTTCTCACACAGCCGTTTTCGTTGCCATTAAACAAACATTAAAAAGTATTTAAACGAATAAAAGTTGCGAATCGTGCGTTGAACGGTTTAAGATGTCGCTGGCGGGTTACGTTTTTCGAATACTTCTGTTGGAGGCATAAGAAAAAATTTAAAAAATGGCTGAGGGAACCCAAGCGGTCACGGTCGCGCCGCACACCGCGCCCGGGAGCCGCCGAAACGGTGTGAACGACCTCCACTTGGTTCCGAGATATGTTTTAATACGCATTTTAATAAAGCTCGTATTGTTTCGACTATGTCAGAATATATTAAGCTCGCGTCCTCAGGATAACCTTTACTACTTGAGGAGCCACTATTCTTACTCACAGCTAAGGTAGCACCAGCCGGCCACGTGCTATCGTATCGTACATATGATTTGCGCTAAAATTAGTCTCTTATCTAGATAGGTATATTTCGTATTAAAGTAATAAGAGTTATTTTGATTTCAGATATTTTATATAGTATTGCGTTCCTTCTAGTGAGTAAGGTTTCCAGTGTAGCATGGGGTAGGGAATTATAGGGAATTATATAAATAGGGAGCCCTGGCTTAGTCAGTAGAGGGGCATTAGCCTTTTTGTTGTTAGCACACGGGATTTTAAAGATGAGCATCGCATTTGCGATACTCCTGGTGTTGTTCATGTCTATAGGCAGCGGTGACCCCTTTCCATCAGGGAGCCCGCTTGCCTCTTTGTCTACCGAACATGAAAATAATATCCTTCAGATATGGAGATTAATTAAAGGAGCGTCGTATTGGTAAAGGTATCCGGCTCACAAGCGAGAGGTATCGGGTTCGAATCACACTGCCGCCATATACCAATGATCTTTTCGGAGTAATGTACATTAGTTGAACACTAACTGATGCTGCTGTGAGGGTAATTATCGTGATGAAACCTGCACAGTCAGGCGACTGAATGTGTAACCATGATCCACTTAGGTCAGGTTCCCCTTGTAACAGGGCACGGAGATGAGATGGCAGTCGCTCCACTGTAATTACCTGATTTGCTAAATCCTGGATCATGGCCAAGGTGAACCCCGTCCCCTCATGCGTGAGAGTTAATTAATTCAATACTTGGCTTAGGTCCGTGCCAACAAGTGGATATCAAATTCTTGCAACATAACTCAAAACAGTGTAAAGTCAAGCAAAACCGTACATATTATTACAATCTCAACAGCGCTATCATCAACAACAGGAGCGATTCCCAAGTCGTTAAGACAGAGCCTTGAATCTTTGCAGATACCGTCCCTTGTATTCCATATGCAGAGTCTCGAGCAAGCTCCAGGGTAAGGAACGGTGGCTTCAGCGAGCTACGTGTCCTGGGGTGTAGGTGGGCAACGTATTGGCGATGCTAATGTCTTTAAGCAAGACCACTTTCCATCTGTTTGTCTACTGAATAATATAAAAAATCAGGCTCAATACTTATTGCATTACAAGAAAGATTCAGTCCATCACCATGTATGAATTATTTTTTATAATGTACTACTGTGCCAACCCTTCATGAATGGGATAAAGGAAGGCATATGATGATGCACTAGGCAGCCATTTTACCTGATGGGAACGACGATACCAATCGGCTCCTGAGACTGTTCAGCCAGTATCAGGGTCCCCAGCGAAAGACTTTGATCAATCACGCGAAAGGTGAAGGCACACCTAATGACGAGTCCGTGGCGGTGCTGAGGTTCGACTAGCCTCAAAGTATGAAACGGTCACCCAACTAGTTCCCGGACTCTGCGAGCGTTGCTTATCTTCCTCGCAAGCAAGCTGCCTAGACCAATACCGCTTATTACATGTCTGCTTTCTCGTTGTGTTAATGAATGACGCTTGCAAAAACCCACGTAGAAGGGAGACACCCTGTAAAAGGGAGATTAAATAAATTTTACATAATATTAATACATTTCAATAATTTATATTTCAATATTAAAAAATACATAATAAGTATACTTACCTATTAAAATTGCAAATATTAAGTTAGACTGTTAAAAACCACATGTAATCATTCAACTTGTAGTAAGTATTTTTACTAATTGTCTTTTTTGTTGATTTATTGTTAATTAAATCCCACGAAAAAACATTTTATGTAAAATTGGTTAGCCAATCCTCGTAAGTGTATGAAACTGTCGTGCTGAATGAAACCTTTCTTTTTATTTATTTAACGGCCGTATGTAGGAAAACTATGTGCTTTATGTATAGTCAACTGCTTTCAAGCCGCTATCTTTGACTTAATGAAAATGTCTGTGTGGTGTCCAGTAGTCTAAACCGTACAGACCCCAACCAGTTACGAGAGTTGTTTAAGGTGAAGGTTCAGGATATCTGCTAACTGGTCCAGGTTGCCAGGTGGAATGGATGTTAGCGTGCCTCCATAGCCAATGAAACCTCCGGGACCTCCGGAAGCCAAAAAATGGGTAGCACCGTTATTCTATTGTGTATTTTCAACTTCTTGATCTCCAACTCGCCTGCCAGACGTGGAGATTGACAAAACTGTTACCGATGTAATATGCGATAAAGCGATATGAGCTCAGACAGTTGGTCCTGTCTCACAAAGACCTGGGGCTCCATTTTTGAACCGCTCGCCTCGAGTCGAACGGTTTTCAATATTGATTTTCGGCGTGAAAAGTTTTGCTGGTTTCCCTATCTTTGAACCGCGAACTCAAAAATAGGGCTTATGCAAGGGGTGGGGAAAGAAAGTTGCTATTTCTGAATTTGTTTTAAAATGCTAGCCAGCTTGCTAAATTTCAGCTATCTAGAGCGACGGGTCTGAAAATATGACGAAAAGCTTCGAGAAAAGGTAGGTAGTGGCCCCTGCTTTTTTGTGCACGTCTTGGCGGGGGCACTTCCATGGCCCCATATAGATTACTGGGTACCGCGAGCTTTCTCAATTACCGCTCTCATACCACAAGAAACTACTGACATGAAGGTCCGCTGCTGTAAGTTAAGTATCGCATTTCCTTGAAAAAGCGACTTGCGATACGACGAAATATCTTTACCCATCATTACCATCGTCCGAGCGGTCACGGCTTCTGCCAGGATCTACTTTCCTGCTCTTTCTCCTTCGCTTCGCCCGGTCATTGGCATCCTTGCGCCGTTGGCTCTCGCATCCGTCTTCGATCCATCGCTTCTTGGGTACCCGCGGGACCTATTTCCTGAAAGATTCTGTCTAAAAAGTAAGCCGACTTAGGAAATTATAAGAGTGATTGTATTTTGAACTTTAGGTACTGCCTTGTTGTATAAGACGGACGTCTTCATTATTCAAAATCAGGTTGCTTACTTGTTGATTTCAATCAATCTTATAAATTCCCAAGTCGCTTTACTTTTTACACGCCTTTTTCCTACGTATCCCTGAGGCTTATGCAACACGTGGCCAAACCAACGCAGGCGAGTCTCTTCAATGTTATAGTCCCTCACGTCAAGGCTGACACGAATATTTAATTTATATTCTTATTAATTATATTTTTTGACCTCCCTAGCTTAGGAGAAAAACGTTGATACTAAATTTCTCAAGCGGGAAGGCCTTTGTTCAGCAGTTGTCGTCCTACGGCTGAAATGATGATGATAAAAAGCTAGACAAGGGTTTGAGGAATATAGAAATAAGACTCTTGAGCTTGACATTTTGGCGTCACAGCTTACTGGCGTGAGTTCCCGCCATTTGGCCTAGGCTGAAGAGATATGGGACTTGACATCGCGGCTGCCATTTGGGCTCGCAGCACAGTCTGGATCTGACTTATTTTTCTCTTCTGTTATAGTTTCAAAATCCGCGCTGCAGTCATGTACCCACTCTTTTGCCGGACTTCAGCTTAAAACCATCGATTTCTATCATTTTCTTCCAGGTGTTTACTTTGGTTTCAAGATTCTTCTGAAGCTTGCTGTTCGGCTTAGAACAAAGCCAGCACAAAGTAGAACAGGAAAGGGCTCAGGGCAGAATCGGGAAGGACGATTTGACAACTGTCCCAGTATCCTAACCCAACGCTTCGGGCACATAATATATCTTGAACTCAGAATCCACCAGATTACCTTCCGAAGGCTCTGTCGAAGGCTCTCTGCTGATCGAGAAATGCGAAACCGTATTGGCATTGGGGCAAGGGAGTTTCGCGGTGAACTAGCTATAGAACTCGTTCGAATAGACTTTCATAACTCATTATCGGGCTAGTTACCACGGTTAGTATTATTTTAACTTCGATGTTTTGAGCGGTAGCACGCTACGCCCCTGTGGAATAGATTAGCGAGCGGGAGTCCACCCACTCCCCATTACTCTCCAGGTTCCAATGGGTATTTCGGTTAAACCGTAAGTTTTTCTCCACTCGTAAGGGGTTATCACTGAAACTAGTGATCGGAATGTCGGGTAAAATTATATGTAATCCGCGATTAATAAGTTGTTTAATTTAAAACCAGGACATGCTCTATTCTGAATTCTAAATTTCATGACTTTCAAGACTTGAACATTCAACTCTTCAAATAAAAGTATCTAAGTGTTACATTTAAATATTAGTACAATTAATGCTCGTTAAGCCACGGTACGCCGCGGTGAGACATTGCAAAAAACACTTGTATTTAAATTAAACAAAATGAACACCTACTTTCGTGAGATTATGCCATTTATATTTGCATATATAACAATACCGCAACGGTTTGTTCATATCATCCTAATACATTGTTTCGTCTCCATTCTATCTCTACAACGTTATTTACCAAATTAGGTAAGTTAGCTGTTCAAATTTTGAACTGGTGATGAATATATAAATTACTATGCGTGTGTACTCCCATACAGCGTTTCACCGTCAATCGTCCATAGGCTGTGGTGACTGGTTAGCATCAGGCTGGCCGTAAGCATGTTTAACATCTCAGTGCATTAAAAAAACCTCAGAATACTGATACTAACGTTTCGCCTACTTTAACCTCCAGTTTAGTGAATTTGGAATTATTCCGCTGGACGTATTTTCTTGATAGGTATTCGAGGTACCTATTTATATAGAAGTAATAACGAACAAATTATTTATCTTAATTATAACGATTAATTTAAATCAAGATCATTTGGTCAGTAAACAACATTCCATAACAGGTCCATTGTTATCTGAAACTTATGTTATATAGATTCCTCATAATTAATTAGGTATGGTTTATGCGAAAATTATGACATACCTACTTATAAAAACCGGTTCGTTCGATTCTCGTTGAACTCCAAAAAAAGAACACAAAATGAAAACAATGGCGATTAACCTCTTTCCAGATGTTTCTGACAAGACCTCTCAGCGTAATAAACAACTCGTCCATAATTAGTGCTGTATATTACATATAACGTCTAAAACGTGATAATAAGGAAGTAATGTGAGCAAGTCGTTATTATACAAAACTAAGATTTCTTTATGTGAACAACTAAGCGAATGCGCGTATTATTAATTGCTTTACAGCAGTTGTTAACGTGTATAAAATACAGCTATCTCGCGGCAGGGAGGCTTGTTCAGATTTGGCTCTAAGCATTACATACATCCCATTTAACTTCATCATCGCGAAGTTTAGAAACGTCTTACTTATTTCTGCATAAACACTTGCGGTTTATGAATAAACTCACTTTGAAGAAACGAAATTATTATGATTCGTAACATTTATCGCGACGAGCGGTAAGAGGAGGATATTAATAAAATGTTATTCCGCCTTTGAAAGTGAATATCAAAGCAGCAATGAAATCCCGCCGGATTTTTCGGTATTATTGGCGCGATTACACAGAAGACGCGGCTTCGGCGACAGATTTAACGAGGCGGCCAAACAACGCCCTCACAGAAATCTTTCACCTGAATATTTAGCTCTTTGAGTAAAAATAAATCTATCCGTTTCTCGGAATAACAACAGTGTCAAGTCAACTCGCCTTAGAGTGAAGATTATGTTTGTCATCGGCGATCGCATTAAGCTCGTTTACTGGGTGTCGCGGACGCGGTAAACGATTTCGGCGGAATACCGTCCGACCCGGCCCGAAGGCTCCCACACCGCCGCGCGACAGATGTTTTGTCATCGAGCTACCTTCGCGCTACAAATACGCTCTTACTTTTCGTTCCGGCAACTTAAAATAAACGAAAAAAGAGATGCATACTTAGGAGACGCCCGTTAACTATTTATAGATCTGTCATCTCAGCTTAAATACCTAATGAGCCGTTTCTAATATAGCACGGTGGTTAGTCCCGTTTGGTTTCCCTCTTTACTGACGTTAGTAATTACCGAAATCCCTGCACTTCCTAGTCACCACTTTCCAAGTATTCTACTCTAAATAACTATTTTATTTTATGTATAAATTTTGAGTAACAAATGCCAGTATGTGCTCCAGAAGAGCGCAATTCGTTAAATTTGCATGTCGTGGCTATTTCATTTGTCCACAAAGTTAGCGAATGGAAAAGCTATCAAGAGGGACATGGCGGCGCGCGGGCGCGGCCGCGGGTTGAGACGTACCCGGCGTTAGTCGCCCGGCCACCTGCCCGTTCACACTCATCCTGGGGAATTTTTCGGTATTCCCGATGCAAAGTTTCTCGTTAATATGCAAATTAAGAGTTATCTGCGCGGAGGACGCGGGGACTTAGGGTCACTTTCAAATAAACGCAAAGTGCACCGAGCTAAATGAAAATGGAAACTTCACGCCCTGATTCTGTCCGGAACCGTTTAACGATTTAGCATAATTATGAGGATTGTATTATTGTTATATTATGTTTATCTTAGTCCGCATTAACATACTGTTACATGTGAAATTCATGGCGCACAAAACGCCACTAACGAACTAAAAATTTTAATAATGTGTTACATTGCTTACTTAATTCATCTAGATCATAAAGAAACGCATAAAAGCTGTTTACTACCGGTATTTGGTTAATAAGGAAACAACTGTTCTTCTGTTACATTTTTGTTCTTTTAGTTTGGGAACAATGGGTAAGAGTATGAGTTTAATGGCATAAATGTGATATCGCGCGTTAATGACGGGTCGGTGGTGCTTCGTGCAGTTTATGTATGGGATGCGTCGTGTGGCCGTGTATTGCTGGAGTGTCGGTGTTGGTGTGAAGGGCCGCCGCGGCTTGCGACCAATTGCCGCTTGACCGCTCAGAGAGCCGCGCACGCCTGGCCGCGCCGCTCCCGCCGAATAATACCCATGCGTGCTGGAACAGATCTATCGACGGCCACTTGTGAGGATTCCACGTCACCTATTTGTGTCACCACGCGCCCGCTCTATCGCTCTATGTACCGCAAACGTACTCACTTACCTACCTACCTTCCTATAGAACGATGCGCCTTATACGAAACAAGTTTTTACAACGAATCCTTCCTACAAAATATGCTTGCTAAAGATTTCTTTTTGCTTGTTCCAACATGGTATCATATTTTAAGTAACAAGTTGTTTTTACTCATCGTAAGTTATGCATTTTGGCTTCCTGTGGCGAGTTATATTTCTCTGTTCTACAAATGAAGATGTATCTGAAACTGTTAACAAAACATTGTTTGGTTTTAATTCATGAGGGTCTAAATATGCCACGGGGAACCTCGTCATCGTTGATGAGTTCCCGAATTAATTACAAATAAATCCTATGAAAAAAAATAAACAATTGTTTATTTGAAATTCCAATAAAATAACATTTAGTCGGAATGACAAAACCAACGCTGGACAGGCTTGTTGGCGGAATACTAATATGGCTAAAGAAGAAATAAAGAATCGCATAATGTTATGTCGTATTTGTAATATGGACATCGATAAATCATAGGGAATGGACCACAATCGTTCCGATGACATGGTATGTTCACAAAAAATAATACAAACCATCATTCAGATGCTTGAAGAATTGGGTGGGAGCCGGGCCGAAGTATAGGGTTGATGCCATGCTAATGTCCACTTGAATTAATCCCAAGTCTCTTGCAGCTCGGCACTCCTCGTTCCCTTTTGCCTAAGCCTCGTGACAACCGTGCCGAGAGCACAATCATCGCCTGTGCAAGTACATTTTACTTACGACAATGGAGAGTCTGAGTCCGTGTTGATTGTCGTTCTCACAGCTTGCTAACATGCACATTACCTATATCTCCTAACTATTAAAACCTACCGTTACATAACTAAAAATGTATAATAAAAAGATTTAATACAAATTGTCCTTAATTTTATTTAAAAAATATATTTCGATGTCGTACCCATTTCGACAACCTTAAGTCATCCAAACACGAGCAAAAGGTTATATCCGACTCGTGTCCCTAATATATTTTATCTATTGTTTATAATATCTTAGTTAAGGATTCATATTGATAAATTTAAATTGATTTTCAGAAGTTTAATGTTTACTGTATTTCGTTTGCAATAAATTATTATTAGAAAAATTATTTTATAGAAATTTAATACAATCAAAGGTTCGGTACTTAATAAAGGTAAAAGAAAATGATTTATGCACTTTGCGTTACTTGTACGGTACCTAATATTCTCACTGTTGGTGAAAGGGGTACCTTAGGGCTAAAATATTATAAAGATAACATTGTAGAAACAATGGTAGGCAAAGTTAATGTACTAGTTTCAAAATGTTTACTCTAACCCACTGTATAGCTTAAACGAGTTCCTAGAATGCGAAAAGGAACATTTATAATTATTCAAATACTTTATTTTGAAAATATCTATTAATTATAGAAAACCTTTTAGCAACCTTCCATCATTTAGATCAGTGGCTGACTGCTTATCCATTTCACTTGATAATATTCTGTTAATCCACTAGATCCTGTGAAATATCCACACGAGAGAAACGTTTTACGCTGCTTAAAGTATGCATGCATTCCCTTGACGATTCCGACTCATTGTTTGTGGCCAAAGAAAGAGCAAAACACCGGTCGAGATGGAGATGTCCAATATTTTAGATGGCACAGCCGTCGCCGCTACGAAATCGGAATTCTTGTCCCAAGGATTCCCCCGAAATGAGATATGAAAGTGAATTGTAAATCAGAGACAATAAAGTTCCAATTGAACTGTTAACAGCGCATCACAATCAGACTGTATCTGGATATTAGAACAACGCTTTAGTAACCAAGCATGCTATAGATAAGCATGTTTTATGCTAATATTTTAAAAAGAAACATAACTTACAAATTTTCGAGAGCCTTTAAAATCCTGATATTATGAGTAACAGAAAAGTTGAGGTTTATAACAAGCCTGCGGGCATCGAGCACGCCTGTAGAATTGAGCAATCAACCCGTGGATTGTTGTGTTGACTTTTGCCCGTCATCGGCTATTAAGATTTCTTTGTTATAGAAACATGTTGGACTATTTACACAACACGTTGCTCTGAGAGCGCTTTTGTAAAAATAACTTAAGGCTTTTTTGGTCGGTGTCGGTCGGCACATATCGCTCTCACGACTTTGAATGAAATCTTCAAGTCACTTAGAGCTGCGCGACGTTAGAATTTGCTTTCAATACTTATTTGAATCATTTCGATATCTTTTTAATCGAGGTGTACAAGCTGAATGACGGCGACGTGTGGATTGGTTGAGATGTAACAAAGCGGCCGTCTCGTGGTGACAATGACGCGTGATTGCCTCGAGACAGGGTGTAATTGAAATGGAACCATAAACATTCAATGTGAGTCACCGCTAAAAAATGACCAATTCTCCTGGGAAAACTAACTGGCCTGTACGCTGGCCGGTGTATTGGAATGTATCGCTTTAGAGAAGTGTGACGGTTATTTGATTAGGTTAACAAGAAAATGTAATTATCAGTAATTGTTTTTCCATTCCTAATTATTTGCTAATATCCATTTTTCGTATAATTTGTCTTTAAAATATAATACTTCTACACAATAATTCAATGATACGCTGTTTAAATATAGTAACTAGCTAGATTTAACCTTTGATATCTACCCAAGAGGAGTCTGGCCGCAGACGGTCAAAAATAGTTACAAAAGCTTTTAGTGAACTTTTGACCTTTAGAGGCTTTAAAACTTTTACATTGAGGTTCAATTAGTTCAAAATAATTATCAGTAATTGTTTATACATTCCAAATGATTTGCTAATATCCATTTTGCGTAGAATTTGTCTTGAAAATATAATACTTGTACATAAATAATTCAATGACACGCTGTTTATAAATAGTAATTAGCTAGATTTAACTCTTGATATTTACCCAAGCGGAGTCTGGCCGCATACGGACAAAAATAGTTACCAAAGCCTTTAGTAACCTTATAACCTTTAGAGGCTTTAAAACTTTTAAATTAAGGTTCGCCACTAACACAAAAGCTTTCATTTATCTTCATCGCCAATTCATTTCATTGGAGTAGCTTGATAAAGTAGCCATACACCAACCCCGACGAAAAAGAGGGGCGTTATGAGTGGATCTGTGTGTCTGTGTGTAGGTCCCGAGCGGATGGATCGACTTCGATGAGGTTTTCTATAGGAATTTAAAAGTTAGTTTAATCGGGACGGTTCTTAGCTTTGTTTCATTAAAATCGGTTTGATAGTTTAAGAAATATTTCAGAGTACGTATACATGGGGGTTAAAGAATCCTTTTATTTATTTTCAATGACTCTGTAGTGTAGCAGTATTTTCGAATACATTGATTAATTTAGAAACATTAAGTAAAATAATAAAATCAATCTAAAACAGAACTTAAGAACGAAATTACTGGCAATTTCATAGTTGAATTAATACCTTTATAATATTACAGCCAAGGTAAGCCTTCTACCCGCACAGACGCTCTACCTGCTGACCTGCTTTCGATATGCCGAAGCTTTATGGTCCGATATAAGCTCCCACAGTTTATGTGGCCAGGAGGAGGCCAGTGTCTATGGATGGCTATACCAATTGTCTCTTCTATACTGAGCAAATCTAACTAAAATTACGGTTTCTCATAAATATATACCAATTTAAATGCATTATATGAATATCTATGGGTTCGAAATATCTCTCTAAATCCCTAAATTAGTCGAAGAATGTATCATTATAAAACAACAGCGAATATCGAACCGAGTAGCGGTGAAATCGATAACGACCTCTAGATGAAAGCGAGGGCTCGAGTTCTCGTGAATTCCTGTATAACTCCGTCATGCAGCCTTTAGCCGGCCGGTTGTCATGAGATGTGCTTCACACTATTTGTTTATTTACACAGTGGCCTTTCATCTAATCTACGTGAGCCAATAATTAATGTACGACATATCATGAGCCGGTTTGCTGACGTCACTCCGGACACAGTCACTTCAAAGCGGCACAATTATGATTTATGCCCATTTTGTTATTTCTGTCCAATTACGGCTAAGAAAATTTGTGTTTATTCTTAATAAAGAGTTGTGCCCTCGGAAATACTTTGAAGTCTAATTAGACTCGTAGGGCTTAAGTCGATGTTGCTGGTAAGCAGGCTCGACGACTGATTTATTGTGATAGAATTAAGAGAATAAAGTAGTTATGCTGAAGTTGGATTGAGATATGTAGCTGTGAATGATTTTCTTTTATTTGGATGAAATGTTAAATTTATGGTTTTCATGTTAAAAGCAATAGTGTCAACTAACTGATAAACTCTTTCATTCTTTCATAAGTACCGATATCATTGCTTCTCTCATTGCTGCTCTATATTTTCATTTTTACGAGCTTTTATTTAACTTGCAATGTTTGTATGTTCGGGACAAACCTTGCAAGCCTAATTTGACCCACTTCCTAGCGTTCAATTAAGCTGAAATTTGGTATAGTTATGAAACTTGGATGACAATGCATTAATATGGTAATATGGAGCTGGTCCGATTATGGAATTGGAAGGTGGGCATAGGAAATAATGAACGCAACAAGATAACTCCACCGTGTTTGAGCTTTTTGGAATGGCCTTGATGAGTATATACCCCTAGGTGACATTCAAGGTCTGATGATGATGACGGAATGTGGCCATTGGAACTACAGAATGCAACAAGATAAAACCATCGTGTTTGGGCTCTTTGGAAAGGTCTTGATGCTTACTACTTCCCTACAATATTCAATCTAAAGCTGCACGATAAATGCTTGTAATGAAAAAAATGCTTTTCATTTGAGAACTTATTTGCTTTAGATTAGTATTTAACGCCTAATTTCAATAAGAATTTACATATGTTTTAGAGCACGACTGTTGTGCTCCACTTTTGTCCGTTTCTATTGAAACGCGCTTTAGATAGGTCGCTTGGAAGTGGGTTTTTACGTTTATTTTGGGCTTTTTGTTTGAGATAGCTCCTATTACGCAGAGTTAAAGAGTGTTGTAACTCAGATAATTGTACTATTCCTAACAAGACACTGGTCTTTTCAAGTGTGTGTTATCAAGGGAGTCTCTAAATGTTATTCTGAACTTCTAACAATGTATGTAAAGTACGTGTTTAGATTATAATAATTCTGATTGTTTTAAAAGTTAGCTTCGTCGTTAGAATAATTACATAACCGGTATAATAATATCAAGGTTTTTTAATGTACTTACATTTGAATACCAAGTAGTACAACAGCGTTGATGGCCTAGTGGTTACGGGTCCAACTCGTAAGCGAAAGGTAGCGGGTTAGAAACCCAATGTCGTCATGTACCAATGAGTCTTTTCTGAGTTATGTCCTTTAGTTAAACACTAAACTATGCTCTTAGGGTGAAGGAAAACATCGTAATGAAACCTGCACGTTCACTGAATGTATAATCATTCCCGTATTAACAGTGCCACGGAGGTCAGATGGCAGTCGCTCCACTGTAACTCCCTGACCTGCCAAATCCTCGACATTATCGCCAAAATGACGATGATTGGAATACTTACTTTATTAGTACCTGTAGGTGGTTTGGAAGCATACATTCTTGCAAGATGGCATAAAGTTATTACTTACCCAATGTAGAGTAGATATCCACGTACGATAATTTTAACGTCGAGTATGAAGGCACAATCTTATTTGTTTAAAAAAGGTTATAACAATGAAATCAAAGACGTAAATCGATATTTCTGTATTAAATTTTATTGCATCTATTCACACACCTTTCTGAAACGGTTAAAAGACGTTTGAACTTGTAAAGTACACAGTTAATGGAAAATCGCCTCCACTATCTATAACCAAATCTACGTTGTGATATTACAACATCTGTACACTGTATTCGAAAATTCCAACATTGAAAACACCTATTACAGTCAATCTAGTTAGATTTACCAATTCAAGATGTTCAGTAAACCAATAATGAACAACATTGCTAATTTACAGAACTATGGTTATAGTTATACAGTTGAGTGGGGAAGCTGGGGTCGGAAGCCACGCTGACAATATTCGTGCTCAACATTTCGTTGTTAATTCTTATACTATTTTTAAGATTCGTCACGTCTTTGTCCGTATTTTATGTACATTATAGGGACTGCTAATACAGAAAATTTATTGCGTTTACCTCTCTTAAATATTTACGTTATTATTACAGTACTATTATACTTACAACAGTGATTTATGTACAAAACTATAGACTCAATTTTGGACTTTCAGTCTCTACAATATTATAAAAAAAATATTTTACAGTTAGAAACAAATCGAGAATATAACTATACAATCCGTTAACTTCACTATAATTATACAAGGCCATTTTAGACTTATGTAATTTCACAATACTCTGAAAGGAGAAATACAATGAAGTGTATGAGCGTTGTAGGTATGTTTCAACCAAAATAAATATTATTGCATTTTTAAATTTTTTGGTGAATTAACGGTCGCAATATGTATTAAATACAATTCACAAAAACGTATTTTACACAAAATTAATTTTTGAAAAATTATTATTAACTCATAATAATGTAAGTAATATTTATTTTTATTTGCGATCCAAAAATGTTGCTAATAGAATTCTTCAGGCGCACTCATTTTCTTTACCCGAATTGGTGTCATTTCGGCTACAGTCAGTTTAATAGAGCTATAATGTGCAATCAGCTATTACGTATACTAAGTAGTAACTCTCTAAGTAATTATATCGTAATATTTAAAAGAATGAAAAATTACTGTCCAGCCAATTGTGTTTTGTAACTAATAATCACTTCTATAAAATTAGAAGCGAAAAAAGAAACCATAATGAATGAAAACTGCAGCCTTTTGCACTGCATCTTGTATAAAAATATTAAGTCATTCGGTTGTTTGTTGTCCTATCTATTGAGTATACCTATTTTAGGGAGTGTCTCTGATCGCTGTTCAGTTGTCAGTCTAATGTCATACTGATGTAATTTCTAACACTATGTAAATACCGTACCGTACTTACGTACCGTAGTACGTTACTTTTAGCCTGGAGGTATGTAAAATAATTACCCAGTCATCTGAGTGATCTTTAAAATATGGTTCCTATTCAGAAAGAATTAAAAGACATCCACAATATATTTTTTAATTGTCATATATGCGATACTTTTGACTCTTACCGCACAACGGTATTTGTTTGATGGTGTCCTCAGAGTATGATTTCTTTTTAAGATGCTGAAAAATTAATTAATGCTTTATTTTATTTGGTTGCGAGACCCTTATTGCCCCTTTCGCCTTTCGGATCGGACAGGCTTTATGGTACACCCTCTATGTAGTGTACATAACTCGTCGGTAACCTCTTAAAAACTACCGCGTTTTAATCAAGTCTTGGTCCCAAATGGTTAACCTCTGATGTTTTTACATGTTTCTTTTACACAAGCCTAACTTTTACAACAACATTTTTCATTATTTCCGACTTTGATGAACACAATTACAGTTAACCCTGTAACACTGTTTATCACTCCTGAGATGATATGGTGTAGCTGATAGCAAAAATCATTGTTTGCCAATGTATGTGTACTGTGGGTTACGTACAGAAGAGTATGATAGGCACATCCAACAAAAAATTGCCCTTACATTTATTTTGTTATATCATGGGTAACCTTATGTGTGCGTCTGTTGTTTCTGGTAGCAATCATTACTATTGTCTCTGTAGTATAGTGGCTATGAGGCATGAGGCAAACCTTAAATTATAATGACCCATCCTTGTTGATAAGTTTCGAAAATATATATAAATTAAAAAGCTATAAATTAATAAAAAACTAATTGAGAAATGCGGAGATCAACACATTTTGTAATAATTAAATCTATTCATACGAAATAATAATGCATTATAATCTCTAAAATATTATAGATACTTTTAAACAATATTTGCGACCGCAATAGGTAGGTACCAGATTTACTCTCGTATAATATAATTCTGTTCAAGTTTCAAAATAGAGAGTTTCCAAAATTGAATTACGATTATATGTATAGTATTATATTTATGTACTTAAGCATTTTTAAGTAGATAATATTTAATATAGACAATCATAGTCGTCTGACTAGAAATCATATACAGTTTATTTTTACAATCTTCAACAAATGTGTCGTTACAAAAAAATCCTATTAATAAATCGTCGTTACGTGAGCTACTGACCTCGTATTAATAAATATTAAAATTCGATCGAAATGTATTTTAGAAAACTACCAATCAATTGTTAGGCACTAAATAAGTATATATAAGGAGAACTTTTTAAAAATAAAATGATGTACACTCTACAAAATAGTCTACCAAAACAGTTGTCGCCTAGACGAAACGTACCACAATTTATGTATAATAATACCTATTTTTGAATGAAATCACTTGTTTTATTCCACCTCCAATAATAACTAGCGCAACATGTCGCAAGGTCCAACTTGTATTAGCACCTAGTATTGTCGGTCGGTCGGCGCGGGCGCGGGCGCCGACGTCGTTTGCGAGCTGTCAACCTCGCGGCGGCGCGGCGGCGGCATACCACTCGCGTAAATCCACTATCACAAATCTAAGCTTCCTACCGGTGCATATCGTTATATTATCACGTATATATACGTATGTATACATATTTATATTAGACTAAAATAATTATTTACAAATGAGAAAACCCTCGCGGCACTCGTCGGTTGGAATTGCATTATTGTCTATGCGCCAGCGGCGGTCGGGGGGCTAGTGGTCAGGCGCGGGGGGGCGGGGGCGGCTCCGCCAGCGAGGAGGTGGACGAGGAGGACGGAGAGGGCGCGGGGAGCGCGGGCGCGGGAGCCGCCAGCGCCAGCGACCGCGAGTACTCGAGCAGCGCCACGTCGGCGGGGTGCGCGGGCGGGTACAGCCCCCGGTACAGCTCGGGCCGCGTGTACGGGTGCGCCAGCCGCGCCGCCGCCGCAGCCGCCGACTGGTAGAACACCGACGCGGACGCGGGCGGCGCCGGGGAATCGCCTTCTTTGCTGGCCATGTCCGCCAGCGACCATATCCGCGGCTTGGCCGATGCAGGCGTACTGCCGGCCGGCGCTTGCGAAGGTAAGTGCTGGTAAGCCGGATGGATTGGCCTCTCGTAGGGCTCAGGAGATTCTGGGCCACTATCAGCGCGCGATTCTGACCACTCTGATTCAGTCCTTTGACCCAGTAAATCTAGCCTTTGCTGCGGCCGGTCGCCGTCCTCGCTGGAGCCAGTGCCGGAATCTTTGCCATCTAAAAATAAATTGTAAGATTGGAAAACTATGTAGGAAACGAAAGGGTACTCTAAAATACAGTTGGATATGGTTGGATATTCTTTACGAAAAAAGAAATAAACTTACCTAAGCCATCTTTTCCATCAGTACTTTTATGGTCGTCGTCGTCATTGTTGTTATCGTCGTCGTCGACTCTGTTCCGCGGCTCCCAAGTCATCTTGTTCTCCTTCTTGAGGCGGCGGCGCGCGTTCGCGAACCACGTCGACACCTGCGTCAGCGTCATCTTAGTGATGATCGCTAGCATTATCTTTTCCCCCTTCGTGGGGTACGGATTCTTCTTGTGCTCGTTGAGCCACGCTTTGAGCGTACTAGTCGTCTCTCTTGTTGCATTTTTTCTTCTTGCGCCGTTGAGATCCATTCCATACCTGTTAACAAAGTAATTCAAATTGTTAATTTCATTTCTGTCACATCTATAAACACGTGTCCAACACTGAAAATTCGGTGTTTGAATTATTTATTATCAAAATATGTATCGCACAACAAACAGATACCTTGCCAAATGTCCATCCCGTATCGACAGTAAACCAAAAGAGTTTCCAGTGGTGCAAACGGATATATTTTCAAGGCATAATCAAGCGTAAATGGCGAAGTCCGATTTGGTGAGATTCGAGATAAAGAGAATCGAGCGAGACCGCCCCAATCCCCTGCACGGGGCGCCTCCCAAGCCAATGAAAGCGCCAGCATAATAATTGAAATCGAGATAAGCCATCGACTGCTGCGCCAGCGTTAAGCTGCAGCTTATCTAGACGCTACGTACGCATTTGTAGCTCGACCACGCGCCCATGTTTGAATTCGCCTATCTCAACTTTAGTGCCCAGTTTATTGCATTTCTGTTACTTCGGTCATGGCCGCTAAATAGAATTTTGTCGCCCAACATTAGTTGCCTTTGTTAGTGTAATGTAACTCGAGGTTGACGTGATGTTAAGCATAGACTGTTTAGTTGTGGATTTTAGACGTCAGTTATGTACAGAAATTATTCCTATTTAACATTTCGCTTTACTTCCTGTGCCTCTTCGAATAACCTGCAAACTGCAAAGATTTTGCGTCGCAACAAACTGACAGAAGGATTTGCGCTTCTTATTTTAACTTTACTTAGTTACCTCTATACAATAGGTATTGTTTGTTTATTATTATTTGTTCATTTTGACAAATTAATACGGTGTTTAACAAGTTTTCCGCAACTCCATATGTCGCCGTGCACCCGGCGGCGGAAGCCAAGAGGGTGGAAAACAAGGATGAGTAGCGCGCTATGGGAAATTAATAAAACTGTCACTTAAATCGCAGAAATGATGAGGAGCGCCCCTTCGTCGCCAATACGTGCAGGCGACTTTGCGTCTTAACGGAAACAGACACGGTTACAATTCTCACAGACGCCTTCGAGAAATGAACTCGTCTCCTCTCTCTATTGTAGCTACTTTGTTGACTTAATTCCCTGCACCCTCGATCGATGTAGATTTTTGGTAAATATAGTGACTGTTATCGTCAGATATTGGTTTTAATTTGGATCATGTCTTGTAACTATGTGTAGTATTGTATGAAGTAAGAAATAGCTACGACAATATGTATACGCTGCTTAAGCGCGACATAAATTTAATGACGCTCTCGGGGAAGCGAGCTCAATGAATGAACTAACATCTATAGAATTCAAATGACAATATGAAAGTGGAGCGACGCCAAGCTTAGTCGTATTCCACAAACAAAAAAGCTTCATTTATCCACGGCGTGCCACTTTCACAGCATCCGAGCTCGCGGGGGATAGCTGAGCGCTGCTTCATTTTTTTATTATTTGCCTTCCCCGGCCCCCGCGCCCCGCCGCGGTCGCCACCCTCGACCGCGCTGGTACCGCCTCGGCTTCAATTAAATCGCTATCTCGCGCCACCTCATGCTTCCTACTTAAACTCATAAAAATGAGATAAACACAAAAATATCGTTCGTACCTGCACTCACTGTTAATAAAGCAAGCCGTTGGAGGTGTTACTGCAGTTAACTGGGCCGTTTGAGCGCCCTTTTGCGGAGATCGTTCCGCCGATAAATGAATAATTGTTGTATCAGGAACCGCCGAGTTAAATGGCTGCGGTATCGGCTGTTCCGGCTGCGTAAATACCGCGCCTCGCAATCAATGTGGGCGGTTTTTGGGCGTGAATGTGTTGTCATCACAATTGTTGGATGGGTGCCATATAAAATAATATCATTTTATGGTCTTTAGACCTAATATTTTTTCGTGCCTGCCGTGCCTGCACTTAAAAGAATTAAGTCCAACCCTTTTAAGGCTTTTGCTGTGTTGCTTTCAAGACCGCTTATAATTTTAATTTTACATGAATTTGACCATTGTTTTGTGCGCTGACGAATTCGTACGAGTAGTAACGAGATTCGCTCTTAGGGGTGAGTGAGCCTTCGAAAACTGTATATTTATATCAATTATTTTAAAAAGGTTACATTATGAAGTTGTAATGCCAATTTCGACGTCTATATTAAGTCCATTGACGTTGTCTGTAAAACTCTCGCGCAATTTTTTTGTTTAGATTTTACTCGTTATCTGTTTCGAAATTGTTGTTAGCCACCACATGTACGTATTCCTGTACAAAACTAATAGTCTAAGCTAACGTGCACTAAATCCCAAACTAAGTCTGTATTTGGCGAAGAGTATTTGGTAGCTTCCCAAAACTAACAACTTACACAGTAAACAGTTTATTGCCATTCAGTCAAACTAGTCGTAGTACTTACTGCTCCCTCCACGCTACACGATTCACGTAGGTACTTGAGATGCTCGTACGTCTCAAGTTACGCTTCTGCATTGTTAAAGATGTTGTTAGAAACGGGATTTTATAGCTTTTGTTTGTAAGAACATATTCAAAACTACATTTGTCACTATTGTCATAGTGTGCCATTTATCAGATGGCCGATAATTTTCTAGGCGTAATGAGGTATCCGTTTCCGTTGGTACTAATAATATAAGTATGTGTGAAATTGTGTATTCTGTCTTTATGTCTCTGTATTTTTAGGATTTTCAAGACCAAAGTGCTAAATGATGAAATTTAGCTTAGGGATTCTGATTTGTTCTTACCTACCCCATCATGTTTACGAACGAAGTTTAGATTCTGCTATACCCATAGTATCGCTCTGTTTATTCATTTCTCTTATTGTTTATTTATTTCTTATATCATCATCGGCAGCCCACAAAAGACACTACACGTCTACCAGTGTCATTTGACTTTTACCACTGGTTTGTGGTATAGCAAGAACAATACCAACAACGTAAAACAAAATACCTGCAAGGTTATTTTCACCTGGAATAATTTTAACGGTGCTGAAAAGACGTAATAACACGAAGTGAGACCGACTCATTAGAGCACGGAAAAATAGAATACCTTTTCTTGTTACATGCTAAGAGCGAACAGGTAGTACCTATAGCAGGTGGTTCCCTAGCTTATGTGTCCAGACATATGATGGTTTTCAATGCACATAATGCATCAAATATCAACATTTAGGTTGTATTCATCATTTTATAATCATTGGCCGTGTGGTGTCCGGTATGAAGTACTAGCCCCCATACATCAACAGGTGTCGTAAAAGGCAACTACTGACATAAAGGCAGACCAGAAAATGGGCACCAGCATTTTTTGTTCGAGTATTTACAACACTGCTATCCTTCAATCGACTGACGACCAAGACGAAAAATGTCCACGAGTAAAAGATGTACAATAAGAATACCCATCTTACCATAAATTTACAGAATCTGACGAACTAGTGACACTGACAACGTAACTGAAACTAGTAATTTATAAATCAGACGAACTAGGGAAACTGATAACCAAATTGACAGACGAAGAAATTAGTAACGAATTATTTTACAATTGAAATTAAAGCGAAACTGACAACCTAGCTGCTGATGAACTAGACTCACTGACAACCTGGCGAAACTAACTAATGGGGAAACTGTCAAAAATTCTTAGATGGACCACTAAACTTTAAAAACTATTGAGCTACGTAACTGTATATCCAGTTAGAGGTGACTGATCATGCCGGTATTCAATTTTGACGTAGGTAAAAGACAGCTAAACAGGCTCCGCGAGATATAGTATTTCTTCAACAGTTCAAATTTTCCCAATGACATCGGGGCACCCATATAATATTACACGGTGCGATATTTAATAGATGCGTACTTTTTTACGCTTCAGCGATCTCATCGACATGATAAGCCACACACTGACAAATTGAGAAGGACAATGTAGTGTGCGACAGTTTTTGTGTAAAGCGGTCCTGCTTGATATTTTACATACAGGGTGGCTCATCGAGGTTTTGGGACATCCGATGCTATAAGACAGGGGCATTCAACCTTATTTATCGTACTGAGACCACAAAGACTTTTACTATTATTGCCGTTTGCTATTATTTAGGCGTCTATTTATTTGTGTAAATAAACTATAATTTGGCTTTTGAACTTATGAAATAGCAATTCGGACTGAGGAACAATAGAAACAATAGGTTTCATGCTACAAATAATAAAATTTACGATATGTTGAACTATTTTAATGTTAGATTAGGAGATCGGCATAGAAATTAATTAAATTACATTAAATAAATTTTATTTTAATAAACTTTTACAATAGTTTTACGTGGTTTCTTTGAGAGTTATGGTTAAAAGCAGTGTTGCGCGAGCGCGATCCAAACAAACGTAGTTTGATCATATTTTGTCAATATTACGCTATCAATGCCAATGAAATTTTGTAGACGTGATCCAAAACCCAATATCTACGCTTATGGTTTGTCAGAATTCCGTTAAATAAATCGTTTAAAAGTTGCACGGGATTTTAAGTTTGTATAGAAATAAAAAATCCATTGTAACTCTAAGTCCTGCAGTGGACAGTTAGGGATGTGATGATGGTCTAAATAAATATGGTTTGGGTTCGATTCTTTAAAAAAATCGAATACCTTGTAATTATTAATTGTAAACTCGCCCCCGTGTTTTTTAACAAAAATTGCTCAATATGATTATGGCCGTATCTGATAATGGTTCAGATTTCGATTCATTCATATGGATTGCTCATTCTGTATAACTATAGTTTTGGACATAGAGTCTACAACACAACAGAACGAATAGAAGTAGATAATCGTTTGGAGTTAGGGCTCCTGAAGCCGTGAACGAAAGCCTATTTTTCCATATAAGTATATTTAATACAATTTTCAACAAATTACAAAACAAAAAATAACAGAAAATAAACAACGCAAACACTCGCTTTCATGCTACAAGTAAATTACAATGTTCGTAAAAATAATATCAGATAAGGCTAATTATTCGTCGTCGCAAGTAATATAGGAATGGGTGCACGCAACGGCCAATCTCGGGTTATGGACGAATTTTTAAAAGGTACGATGCCGGCCCTAAATATTGGTGGGTAGATAGGGCGGCGGCGGGCGCGGCACGCCAGAAACACATTACGCACCGGCAACGCGCTATTACGGCCAACCGCACGCGCCGTGTCCGCCGATAGCTGCCGCCCGAACATGCTATCCGCCGACTAATTGGTCAACTCCGCGCATAAAAACCTTTAATAGAACAACGGTGGCGAGGGTCGAGTCGCCGTACGTGAAGTCCACGTAAATAATGCATGTGGCGGTAACGATCTGAGCGGGGTTCGAATGGTGCGGTTTGCCGTGAATTCGGCCGCGGTTGGGTGCGAGGCGCTGGGCGGCGCGCCCGCCCGGAAAGGCCGCGGCCGCGCCTTGGACTCCGCCATTTTAGGTTTCCATTTTTAAACCCTTAGGGTGACCGCTCGCATACTACATAGCGATTAGGGCAAGGGCTTCGAGTTGGAGGTATCTGTTTCAACCGATTTACAAGTGTTACGTATAAGTAGGTATTTGGGACACAAAGTTTGTAGGTTACACGTTTTAGCCAGACGTGTACATTTTGGGCTTTGCTAACCCTAATGAATAAGTAAATTAATTAGAGCATTGACTGGCAATAAATTAAGTTGTACCTAAGTAACAAATTTATTGATCTGTACTAACTGAATTCCGACTATCTTGTTGACAAAAATATGACAGTTAATTTATTATGAAGCCGTTATCTGTAGCAAATTATTTTTCTGTTAAGATGGCTCGACCTCGGCATTCATAGTTCCGATAAAATGCTTTAGGTAGGTACTAGCGCATGCGATATGACAGACAAAGAGTTGTTTCAACTAAACGCAGCTCCACTGCATGTGATAAAGTGTCAGTGTAAATTGTAACTGATTTATCTTGTCACAGTCAAATCGAAAGTGTTGCGCAATGGGTTGATATTCAACAATTAGTTAAAATGTATGTTTGACTCAAAGTAATCAGTGCAATAACATTATCGGAATCCTTAATTGTGGTCAATCGAATTTTATCCAGAATTCCGATTCGAGTTCCATTGAAACTTTTCACGTATACGCTTCATTAACAAACCGTGATTGTTAAGGTCTGCGATAGTCGAGATTAATTTTATGTTGTAATATTTTACGATAAAATGTTACAGTAAACAATGATTTTACTGTGTTGTCTATCTTATTTATAGGGTCTTTGTTTCACATTCACAGGAGGGACAAAAACTGCTTATTTGATTCAGATCTCTCAAACGAATCGGGAAGAGTTTAAGGTTCCCATTGCATTAGTCTTACCATTGTTTTCCATACTCGAGATAAAAGCAATCTATTAGACGCTTATTAGTTTCAGCTCAAATTAGGTATATAAGCCCGCGAAGTTTATACGAGCTAGATGTTAATAACTTACCTATACTTACAGTATTAGGTCCCAAGTACGCCCAAGTAGCTTCTACTTACAACATTTTACTTCAAGTTGCCTAACATATCGCATTAAGTTATATTACCCAAGTTTGAATAGTTTTCAAGTTGATATTAGGAAAGAACGAAGATTTCAATTTCGGTTCGGATGTATGACATGCCCAGTAATCGGATTGTGTTCCGGTCATTTGAATTTTCAATTCTCTGATTCAATCAATAACTGTATGTTTTCTAGATTGTACAAGTATAGCAGTTTTTCAATATTAAATTATATTGCTTTTAAATATAATTTTTTATACACTTAAATTGATTTTGTCGTCAACCTTCTCTTGTTTAGGTACCGATATTGTTAACACACCTACCTTCTATTAAATATTATGATAAGGATTTCACAATTTATTATTTACGTGAACAGCCGAATGAATGGGTTTATTATGAAAAATATATTGTAGTGTATCAAGAAAATACGCGGGAAGATTTCCGTTTCTTACTAATTGCTCGTTTGAACGTTTTTATTGAACGTTTCTATTTCTTACTCATTATAAGCCTTAACAGCCTCACAACGCTTGAGCATCATGCAATCGAAACTTATAATAGTCAAACTATCAGACAAAACACCGTTTTACTCGCAGCGACGTTGTCCAACACGAATATTTACGCGTGTACCGTCGCTTATTCGGTTACAAATCATAATTCAGCGTAAATAGCCCAATGTCGATCCGCGAGGCCCGTTTATCGGGCAACCAATCGGCTGTACGTAGAGAAACAATTAGTGTAGTGCAGGCCTCCCAAAGACTATCAAAGTTCAGCTCTCGGGAGATGTCAACACTCGATATTTATTGCATGTCGGCCGGCGAGCGATGCGCCGGGAGCGACGCGCGACGGTGCGCCCTGCGCCCGCGCCGGCGCCACGACTCTGCGAGACCTCACAAGACGCATTATGTAGAACGTATAAACTAGTGAAAATTAAGTGTCGCGGCCACGGTTCACTTGTTATCAGGGGTCATGTCTTATTTTATTACTGACATATTATTAATATCGATGAGAACATTCAATTCAATGCAACGCAGCCATTGTTTCGCAATGTCGTCTGTGGCCGTCTCCCAGTCGATTGGGTTGGGTAACCTCGATTTCTGCCGTATCGTAAGTATAATCAATTAGTATTTGCGTACAAGCTTAATGATTTTACGTATGCGGATGAGTTCCGCGAAGTTTTCTGTAACGTGATGTAGGTACGTAACTACAGTTATTTAAACGTGTATTTCACCTAGTATTTTTCTTTTCCACTTTCAATAAATAGGTACCTACGTGATAATGAAAGTAACTACTTGTTCAAAAAGAAGTAAACTATAAAAAAATAGCAACTGTTGACCCGTTCTCCAAAAAATTTAATTCAATTAAAATCGAGGTGCACTGCATTTTCCAAATGTATGATTTGAACTTTCACAATACTCTGTGTAGGTAATAGGTACAATATAACGAGCATAAGTGCATTAGCATTACCACAAATTATTTATGTACAATTTCGTTTGCAGCAATACCAACATAATTGATATTTGGCGCCTTGTTGCACAAATTGAATTGTCTGAAAAGGTGATACTATATTACCTATCCCTTAGGTGGTAGGCCTCAAGAAATAGATATACTACGTTCCGGACCTGTTCCTGTCGGAACCACATTGAATTTCGGTATAAACTATAACTAATATTACTCGCTGACATGTAAACTTTTTATAGGTAAAAGAATTTTTTAAATCGTTCAGGCACTTTCTGAGTTAACCCATTACAAACATACAAAGAATCAAATATATTCTGTTCATAATATGTAGTCTAAATTAAGTTCCATATTCTTACTCGTTTTATTTCAATCCATATTTTATTATAGTCTTTTATATTCTAAGAAATAGAGGAATATATATTATATTACTCATCATATTCTTATTCGTTCATCTATTTTAGGCAAGTAAATACGTCACGTTGTTACTTTGTCTACTATCAAAGGACGGAATCTCAAAATTCTACAATAAGTAAACAATTTTTCTTATTTTTTGTAAAGCCGCTTCGAGCCACCGACACAAGAAAATGTTACCGTTATTTCTTCCTGTTTTTCTCAATCTTCTCTGTTCAAAGTTAGTTAGGCCGTTGAAATTGATACCAAAACGGTAGTAATATAAAATTGTCATGTATATTTGATCACATATACCTTTATATACCTACCCACATACACCTACCCATTAAAATCAACAGAATACACAGAACCTGTACAAAATTATAATATGAAACAAAATAAAATAAGTGGGTAATTAAACCGTTTAAGTAACTAGTGTTCGAGTAACTTGCGTCCGTGTACTACAGGCCGAGCCATAGGTATATAATTTTACAAGCAAACATGGCGCAGAGGGCTCTATGTAACCGGTCGGATAATAGCACGCCCCTCCAATGTTAGGGTAACCTCTACAAGACTGCACTAAGGTTTCCCAATACAAATGACCCGGACTGTAAACAGCTACTTACATCACACTACATTGTATTAAAAGCTCTGTAGGTGGCGAGCGGGTAGACGTATTTATCGAACGCGACAGTATGCGACGCAACGATTCCAATGAGCACCTTATTTATCTTGAAATTAATTGCATTCCAACATTATGTGTTGTATGCGGCATTGGATCCGCTATTTGCGATATATATATATCCGCGATGGAAAATCATCTCGAATCGTTTGGATGCTTAAAGGGTACTGTCCTTTTGAATCGTATAACAGAGCATAGAGAGAAATCTCGTGTGAGGTCGTTAGCTAAAACGAATGGAAGTCGCGGCGAACGTCGGTGTTAAATCGAACGCTTTACCAGGCCGGGCGCGCCTCGTGCCCGCCGCTGACCGATAGGAAAAAGGAAAGAGGAAGCGTCCAATGCGCCTAGAATGAAATTAGCTCGTCGGTCAATTGCTCCGACGCGGGTGCGGCGTACTAATGGCACGCGCGCGCTCCCTGCATACGGCACCGCTCATTTATATGCTCGCCCGCGCACACTTTATTGTTCCATAGATTGGTAATACACGGGAGGACTGGCACTTTGCGCTGTAAATCGTTGTCTGTACACGTATCCTCGATTAACTGTGTGCCGCGACCGTAGCCGGCTGCGTGTCGGTACAAGCGGCGGCCGCTGACATCATGTCCGGAGCGTGATGACCACACGCGAGACGTGAAGGTACGCCCGCGACCAGCGCCCGGACGGCACACGCGCCGCGCCCGCGCACCCGCGCACCGATGACACATCGACTCAACACACCGTGAAACACCACAGGAAAGGCTTTACAGGACAATGGGGCCATCGTTCCGAGAAACAGTGCCGATTTTGTTTAATTATACCTACTTAAATTATATTTTTATCGTGTCGCCTTGTACGAATGGAAATACTATGGCCAGGTACGTGAAAGACGTTTCAAGATGTGGCGAGCTTTCTCTTTAATATGATCTACCTATAAATAAGCCAAACTAAAAAATATTTTACTGGTTTTCCCTGGAGAGTAGGTATACTACATGGAGTTCTTAAAGAAAGAGGTGTAAAGGTTATTGTGGGGTCGGCAGCGTGTGGGTTGCAATACCCTGCCTGGTATTGCAATTGTCAATAGGCTGCGGTGACTGCTTAGCAAAAGGCAGTTTGTTAGGCACCTCGTGGTTTAAAAAAAAATTGAGATATGTCTTCTAAGTTGACATTTTATTGTATTTTCCACAACATCTGAGCCCTGATTTCGACAAACGTTATTGTTTCTGTGAAATTTTCCTGTTGATACGATGGCCAGTGTTTATATAGTCAAAACTACATAAATTAAGCTGCCACTGGAGTATTACGGTGGTCTCAAAGAGCTTAACACAATAAGGCACCAAGTTGGTGATGGAATTACGGCTGAGCCCTTGAAAGCAGGTGAAGGTCTGTTACTTGGGGCTCTTCACTAACTAATTTAATCCGTTTTACTTAAGGGTAAACGCCGCCGTCATAGTGCACCTTACAGAATGGCGATACAACCATAGACTTGATTCTAGATCTATATAACCAAAAACCCGAGAATTACAACGAGGCGATTCCACAATTTGGAATTTAAGAGTTAGATCCCTCTTAGATACTTCGTCAATAGGGTATGATTTTAGTATAAAGAACTTTGAACTGAAAACATATTACTTGTGAATGATTAATATGACTGGATTATTTAATTTTGTGATTTACTTTTACATAGCCCTACAAATATTGGTTATTACTCACATTAAACTCAACGACCATTTTCTTTTAAAATTGATTTACCGTATCACTTTGCGAATGACGCGATATCACGTCATGTCTAATGCGTCAAACGAATAGCTGTGCTCGCGAAAATAATGTTCTTTTTGTGGATGAAAGTCATGTAATTCACGACGTAATACCACCCCTATGATCAAATTGATCTAAGTTAGCCCTAGTTCTCTCTTTCTCGAGGTTCTCGACGTGTTAGGACACGAACTGAAGAAAATAAACCAAATCAAAACTAAGGTCTCTGCCTGTTAGAGTCCCATACTGAAGTGGCAATGGGCAGGCCAAACCTATAGCTCATCTTGCAGAATGTACGTCGTAAAAGGATGCGTAAGTTTCCGGCCTTTGAGAAAGGTGTAGGTGTACGCTTGCCGAAATACCCCCTGGTATTTTTACCTTCCACAAATGTAGAGGAGGCTTAAGTCCAACAATAGACTGTTAAAATATATGATCAGAGATAAATGATTATTGTTTCTTTGTTTTAAAACTTACACTATACAGGCATACAATTTTTAGCCTGAAAATATTTTTCAACAGAATGGGCACTATCAAGTTGGTACTTCTTTTTTTTACTATCAGCCAGACACAGTGATATTTCATCATCCACTCATGCGTTTCCGTTAATTCCGTTTCCAAACCTGCTAAGCCAAGTCAAGCTATGAAAATAAAACGATATTTTTTTACGATACTCTTCTTTACAAATGCAGCCTTACGGGCGACAGGAGGCTTTTACTTTATTCCTATGTGTATGGTTTCGGGAGCTACTTATTTCTAGTTTATACCTAATTATTGTGGATGTGATGAAATTAAGCATCACACATCTTGGATCACTGACCGTTGGATAGGTGCCACGATTCCAAAAACTTGTAAGTACCTTGTTTATTATATAACCCCGCAAATCCTCGACTCGCGCCATGAGGGTTAAGACCGCAAATAAATAAATACTTGTTGTGTATCATATATTGACAAATTCATGGTTATCTGACTTTGACTTTACTCTTCTTGTTAAATTTCGTGAAGCTAGGTTCACGGGAAGTGCCCCATAGGTTTTGAAGAACACGTTACAAGACGCCCAGACATCGAGACCGTTGTTTATTTCGTCATAATTTATCTGTATTTTTAATAAATAAACTTTGAAATTTATTTTTATCAGCTTAAGGTCACTAGCCTTACATTATATAAAAATTTTAATAAGTTTATATTTATTAACATTATAAAATCCTAGCCGTTCTAAACGGCTATCATCAGCGCGCAGTTCGAATCTTTGTAAACAATCTTTCCCGCAGGAACCTATTATTCTGCCGGTATAAAAAATAGCCTATGTTACTCAGTGGTAATTTAGCATTATATTAGAGAACTATTTTTTTAAATCGGTATAGTAGTTTTAGAGTTTATTCATTACAAACAAAATTACAAATCGTTTCTCTTTATAATATTAGAAAACCAGTGGACCCGGCGCTAGTTAGTTTGCATGGCGTCCTACCCTTACCCTACCCTACCCCTATTCTACACCTACCCTATATCTACCCTACATCTACCTTACCCTACACCTACCCTCCACCTACCCTCCGCCTACCCTGTACCTACCCTATGCCTACACTACACCTACCCTATACCAACCCTACACCTATGTTACCGCATACCTATCCTTTTTTTCTTGCCTATAAACCTTCCTCTTGAATCACTCTATCTATTGTTGAAATCGCATTAAAATCCGTTGCGTATCTAAAACATCGAAGCGTACATAAATACATAGGGACAGATAGCGGGAAACAACTTTGTTTTATATTATGTGTAGATTAGATATCGACTCGTAGATATAGATTTCATTATGATAATAGAAAAAACATAGATAAAGATTATAAAAATTTAAGCTTCTCGATATATCTTAAAATAATGTGTAGGTACGGAATAATCGCAAGGGCACACTTAACTATTAGGTACTCTGTATGTAGTTCTTAATTAAGTAAATATTAATTATTGCCGTATAATGAAACAACAAAAATATACCTTATATCTACAATATTATTCGTCCATGGGCGTGAAACCTACAAAATAATTGTTAATCGTGCGAAATCGCGTATTTGTTCTATTGTGTCTGGTTTATGAGTATTTATGTAAAATAGTACTTAGTAATTATGTGTACCCACATATGGTAGGTAATTTACAGTCTGTTCCCTAAGTTCTGTCATTTGGTATAGGCATTGGTTATTTTAAATGCACATTATAAACTGCAGCGTTCGAATTTTACGTTTTAGAAATATATTAATGAGAAAACAATTGTCATTCAATAATCTACAAAAATAGAAACCAAGTTAAAAAAATGTGTATGGCTGCTAATGGAGGCTCTTTTAACCAATTTTGCCTTTACATTAATCTCACAATTATTATGATAATTTCATACATAGACATTAGTTAATAAAGTTAGTCGATGCACCATTGAGCCCAATAAGTTTTTAACAAAACGATTATTATTATAATAATGTGGCTATTTAGTGCAGTTTAAGATGTTCAACCACCAATATTCCTGATGAAATAAGGTAGGGAACAGACTGTACCTATTTGCAACATCACAATACCGGTATTGTACCTGTACAGTACCTGACCAGATTAGATTATGGTTACACATTCTGTCGCCTGAATATGCAGGTTTCATCACGATGTTTTCCCTCACCGTAAGAGCATCGGTTAGTGATCAACTAATGCAAATAACTCAGAAAAGAGTAATTGGAATCGAACCCGCAGTGAAGGCGGCAGTGGGAATCGAACCCGCGATCTCTCGCTTACAAGTCGAATCCCTTGGCTTAGTGGTATTACACCGAAGCTCCCTACACACAATACACACACTTACAACACAAACTTATCATACACAACTACACACGTAGCTAGTCATTAGTCAGAATGACCTGTGAAAATGGCGACCAACTATCATTTCCCAAGGGAGCGCGGGTGACAAATTGTAGACACGAAGTCATCTTACCCTTGCAGCTGGTCACCCCCGCGGTCCCCAAGTTTTAGCGACGTGATCGAGTTTCCGCGCTTAGCTGGACAGTAAAATATCGAGGACATTTTTGCTGTTGTAAATTACACGCTGTATAAAATAGTGCTTCAATGTTGTTGGTAGCGAAAAATATTTTTTTTGTTAGTGAGTTTCCGATTTAATCAGTGCCGTTTTTGTTCCTACACGACATTATCTAGACGTGGGCGGTATGCGAATAAGACAATAGTATTTAAAACAATACACGGGTCTAAGACAGTTCGCTCGTAACGCGGTGAATAATTACACGGTGTACCTACATGTGCGCGGCGGGCCGACGAAAACCGCCAGCATAATATCCGTCGTATTGGGAAGTTATAACCATTATAAGAATACAATCGCAATTTCTTCCTGTCGTAAATAAACTTCGGCGGGAATGAGTAATCGTTACTTTGTGTGCACAATATCAGCCGAGGGCCAAATAGATTGGTACGTGAGCGGCATCGGAAGCCTGTTACATTATCACTCGGCGGGCGGGTTCGACGAAATTTGTCTAAGAGTCGTGTGTATGTATGTATGTGTGTATGTTGCATGTCTTGAGGGCGGAAGCTCGCCGTTGTCAGCCCGGTCACGCTGCGCCCGCGCCGCGCCTAACGGGCCCCGCCGCCTAAGGACTGCGACGCGACGGCCTCTCTTATGGGACCACTAACAACCCATAATACAAATACAAATTGAATGTCATAATGCAAAGTTCTTCACGATACCTACCGACGAGGTGGAGAACGCTTTATACCCTTATTCAGAAACGTTGCTATGTGGTCTGGCAGGCTTGCAATTGACAATATTTCAGAGGCGAACTAAATGAACGCTTTGCTAATGGTGGCCTGGCCACTCACTATCGTGCAGCTTGATCAAGTGGCTTGATCAAAAGATCGATCAAGCCAAACTGACTGTGTGTCGGGAGAAGTTTTTGGAAGGACGTCTGACTGACATGTCTGTTTGACTTGATCATGCCACTGGATCAAGCCACATGATAGTGAGTGGCCACCATAATAAGCAAAATTGACCAAATACTGTTTGTGAATATGGAAATCAGCAAGCAGCAATGTGTGATTTTAATTGACTGACATGGCAATGACATGCTACCACGGTTATTCCCTTAACATCCGAATCCTTTAGTGTAGAATAATTTCTTGTGTCGTACTTTTTAGAGGTCGATTTTTCCGTAGCGTCGGGTTTTAGGTTTTCAACTTTTATTTTTATACGTACCTATACGTCCAGGGCTTTGTCTACCTATGCAAACATACTTTTCTTAGTTCGTCTTTCATCCATCCTCTCCATACATGCAAACCGTCTAGGATAGCTACCTCTTTCAATCCTAGTCACCACATAATCGTTCCTCATCCTATCGGTCATTATGACCTTGCACATAACCCTTAGCTTTCTTCACGAAACTTTCTTCAACTTTTATGCTTCTTCTGCCACACCCGACATTCATGCATTTCTCATCCATCCATACAATTTTGAAAATCTATTAAACTAAATTCTACAAATAATTATGAGTACCTAAAATAGAACAGATAATTTTAGGAAATAATAATAAAACTCTTTTAAGTATAAGTCCTACGCTACCTTACCTACGTTTATATGTAAAAACTCGTAAATCGTAATCGACAAAAGCGTAAATCAACGTTGTAAAACGTTTTATCTGTGATAGTGCTTGCCATAGGATGGGCCATTAACCCGATTGTCAGTATCCGCATTTTCGAAAATTCTTTCAGTAATAGGATGCTACATTCATTCAGAGAGTCAGAGTGCTTTATGCCCAGTAGAATTAACATAATCCGATAGGTACGAAACTCAGACCCAGAATAGGTTTCGAAACAAAAGCGAGCGACAACGGAAAACCGTTTTGATTTTTTTTCACGTACAGTGAAATTATCCTTACACGAAACAAAACCGCCGCACATTAAAAATCTATTTATTTACGCAAATCGCATGAAAAGCTTTAAACCCTCACCGATGCAACAAAACACTAGAAACCAACTAAAGCAGGTAATTTAATTATTTCTTTAAAAAGACCTAAACTTTTCCATGCTGTCTCTTCTACTGCAGCATATATATTTTATTACTGAATTGTGAATGCTGAAAAGTGTTAAATTGTTTGCATCCTGCTATATGTGTAGTTCTGAAATGCCTGGCTATATGTGTAGTTCTGAAATGAATTAATAATAATACTTGACCAAGACATAAATGGTAGATTATTGTTTTTTTTAAGGTGTGAATATCTAGATGACGACGATAGTGTTTAAAAGAAGCGAAACACGTGTGCTGACCCTACCTAGTGGAATAACGGGAGATGAATTTGGAATGACGATGCTGATGCCTAGCCTACCCCAACGCTGTTGATATTATTAACGAATGATTACAGTATTTCTAGCACTACTATGGAAAGTACCGTACTTAATATGAAGGCTTAAAGTAGATTACTAAGTACCTTCATACAATTTAATTAGCTAATTCATCATTTCGAGGTCATAGAACCATTTACTGCGTAAGTTACGCTACACACTTAACACGTAGCATATTTTTCACGTTTTAACGCACTTCTCATTATTATCAACAATGTGAAGGTATCAGACTCGTAAGCGAAGGGTACCGGGTTCAAATACCACAGCGGTCATGTACCAATGACGCTTTTCTGAGTTATGTATATTAGTTGAAAACTTACCGATGCTCATACGGTGAGGGAAAACATCGTGATGGAATTTGCACATTTAGGCGACTGAATGTGTAACCATGATTCAATTTGGTCAAGTTCCCCTGGTAGCAGAGACATGGACGTCAGATGGCAGTCGGTCCACTGTAACTACCTGACCTGCCAAATCCTGGATCATTGTCAAGGAGGACCCAGGTCCTCCGGGCGCACAACCGGGTTAATCACGCCAAGATTATGATGATGAGTATTTTTATACCAACTGATCCGACTGATACCGACTGAGGTCCGACTGATGGTAAGCAGCGTAGCCAATAGACGTTTGCAATAACAAGACTAGATTTAGCTTAACGTGCTGCCGATCCAGTAAAAACCTTTTCACGTCCCTCTTGAATAACGCCATGTTGTAATTACTCCCTTGGAAACAGCTCAGCAGGGAGCTTATTCCGCAACCCAAGAGAGCATAAAAGAAAGATTCTCTGAAATCTCACAGCACGTAAATATTTTAGCTTTAGAGTCTGAGGATGGACCTGCCTGACCTTGTCTTCTAAATGCCTGTGGAACTGAACATATCACCAAGGATAACAATGGTAAGCAATGCAAGCAATGGTAAACGTTGTGTCCAAAAACGATGAAGCCACAACATCTGAGGAGTTTTTGGCGTCAAATGAGCATATTTGTGTCTTTGTAGAGTTAGAGACTAGGTTCTGTCGTCCCCAATAGGAGATTCTGTCTAGAATCTGTTATCAAAGAATAGCGAATCAGGGACGAAAGAGAGGAACGGAGTTGGAGACAGCACCATACCTTGCTGGACGCCATCGCTTATATCCAGGCTTTCGAAGCAAATGCTGTCAACTACGGATTTAGTGTATCTTCACAAAAACTTCGTATTTGCACAATGCCTCGGGAAGTCCGTAAAATGGTAACTCGATAAAGGATTCCTGTGCGAGACTCGACTGAATGTCTTCGCTATGGCAAGCATTATTGTAAAACTCTGCTATACAGGTATGCTACCATAAGAATAACTACTAAGAAAATTTTAAAGCAGTATAATGTTTGATTGAGTCTTTGCTTATATTTCCTACATCATACAAAAGTAGAGAAAGATAAATAATACGACTGGGAATATCCAAATAATATAAATGTGTGTGTATTTTTGAATGTTGTGCCGTGTGTCTGAGTAGAATAAACGTGTGTTACTTTACTTTAAACAAAAGGTTTTTACAGGGTAGGTACGTACATATATTTGATGAGCGGGTTTTTTTCCACAAAACTATTAATTTGGTATAAGTACACCTGCTCTAGCTAAACAAAACAAACTTTTAAACGCGAACGCCGCTATTTCTTTTAGTGTAACTCCATAAATATAAGTTGTTGATACTCCTGTCTATAGCATGTTTTTGTATTAATAGCATTTCTTGACTTTTACGATTAATATGTCTATTGGTACAAGTATAGTAAACTGCCATACTCAATTAGTATGTCTAGTGTACTCAATAACTTTAATAATAATACGAAATCCTGTGTGGTCATGTTCTAATTTTCGTTGAACTCAAAACAACAAAACATTTCATGAAAAAGTTGACAAGCAACAAAACTACATAAAATTTATCAGATTTCATGAAGTGCCATGTCCCTAATTCTACAAGGCCTAACTCTACCATCTTTAATTCTACAAACTCTACATGGAGGTCAAAGACTAACGGTAATGGATTCCTGAGTGTATTAAATGACATTAGTTCTCGTCAGTTTATTTTGTCCGATTACCTACAAGTGGAACAATGTGGTCTCTGCCTACCGATTTTATTATGCCCTTATTAGTACTTTAGATGATCTCCAATCTTGAAACTCAGTGATATACCACATGACTTGTAATTATAACGAAACGAAACGTAACTACCGCCATTTAAAATCTCGACTTTAAAAGACAGGTGTTTCCACGTAATTGTAGATTTGTTTTCTTGTTTAAAACTAGTTTCATCAATATACTCTGAAATATATTTGAAATAAATGGGTATACCTGCTTATGTAAGGGATTTTCCAGATTTTGACACTTGTTGTAGATAGTAGAAAATTGTACCAACCCCTTGGAGTTACAGGTGTGAGAGAGCTGACCTCCTAGCATACCTTAAATGTATGGTAGAAGTCCGTTCAACCTGCAGCTGACTGTACAAAACGACTAGAAACAAACTAGCTAGGAAGTTTTAGATTGTGCTTTTTAAACACTCCGATCTCCAACCCGCCTGCTAAGCGCGCGATGGCAAAACCCTCCGCTGATGTCCTCTAACTGTTACGGACTGTTGGTTGATTGGGACTACCAATTATAATATACACACAGTGTACGTACCGTAATAATGCTGTTTATATTTAAAGTTTGAAAATCACATAAAGGTCCGGCTGTTTTATCTCAAAAGAAAACGGATCGTGGTTCTCCAAAAGCACATTTTTTACCATCTTATTAGGAGAGGTAGTCGTTACAAGGTTAATTGAACTTAATTGCTATTCAGTTTGGTGTTTATTTTGTAAATATCATAATGGATTGTCGGCGTGTTGAGTGATTAAGGCGCGATACCCACCGGGCGGCGGGCGGCCGGCACCTGCCTCGCCCGAGAGCCGTCTATTACGTTGTTATTAACGCGAAGACGCCCCACAACATTTTACAACATTTTAATTGTGTTATTTAACGCTTGTTATACTTTAACACTGACATAGTGATTTATTCGGGCGTTATTATCCTTCACGGGGCTCGCGTGTGAGGTAAAATATACGTTCCGACCGACTATTCTTCCCTGCTATATTATGGTACAGGTGCAATTCGTATTTGCAGTACGGAATGTTTAGTAAGCGTCTAATGCTAATTATGGCTCGGATAACGGAATTATGACGGCAACAGATCGCGCCGTACCTCGTTACGAGCGGCGGAGTCGCCGGCGTACGCGCCAGTGTGCGCTGCACACGGAGTATCGCTTGCCGTCACACTTCGCCTGACTATGACATAAAAACGATGTTTCCTGTTCAGCATTGACATGAAACCAACACTAATTATAATTACAAGTACGAGGCACGTTGAACATCTAGCAAAAAGCGGGTGAGAACTCCTTTACATTGTCATTATTCTCATAAAATAGTCTTAGTTCATCAATATTCGCCGACGCCGGCGTTTGCTCCACGTGGCGTGAAGATAGTGAGGTTTCAATCGCACCTTAGGGTGAATATCATTAATTTGCTCACCTAGCCGATTGCAACAATTACGCATAATGAGTTGGCTCTTATTGATATTATTAATAGCGAACACCCTTTGTTCTTATCTCGCACATTATACGGGTATTGCGTATGCTCGCAGTTTGGCTCGTAGATGTCTAATCGTATTTCCTATCCTACTTATTACAATTCCAGTGTTAATAACTAGTCACAACATAATTTTCGTGATTGAGATTTGATTTGAAATCGCGGAGCGGGCGGCAACGTGTTCCGAGTATGTTCGCAACGCCGACAAACACTGATACAGTTTCGATAATCTGATACAACATTCATATCTAATAAACCCATGTTTTGTAACCTTTACAATTCGCCGCTATCAGCTTACATAAACGTGTTGTCTGCATCAAATTCTACCTACATACTCTGATAAGAATGGGCACTATGTGGTTTGCAGTTTGATACGCCTTTAGAGATAAGTAATGCTTTTAATGATTTATTGTTAGGGCGCATAATTTGGCAGTATTTGTGGTTATATTTGGCGCTGGTGGAAGGTCTGCCGAGTGGACAGTTGCCGCGTAACTCCCTGCAAAGAGAGCAAACTGACCCTGCAAGCGGCTCCGAACACTGACGGCGGCGGGCTGTCCTCTCCGGCGCAAGGGTGATTTATTCTATTTTTGGAGGAGATTTGCTCGTCCATTCTGTCGATATCGGGGCCGTTAGGGAGTCGTCTGTCGAAATTGCCTAAAATACAACGGCGCCCGGCTCCCTTCGACAGCCCAAACTTGCTCAAAAATTAATTATGCCGCTCTCCGGAACACTGTCAGTTGGATCGGAGCAGGAATAGAGGCTAGCGGTCTGCCTGAATGTTATATGAAGTGGACAGGTTTGACAGCGTATTCCATTCCCACTTCCCAGATTATAATGCACGAGCAATGGGTGTATGTATAATTATTATGTTTCGATCTAATTAATAGGCGGACCCTATATAGTTTGGTTGTACCGATACATCTATTGTTCTGACTGATTATTGCTTTAATGATGACTACGATTAAGACAATGTTAATTGATTTCTTAGCTTAACTAATGGGCCTATCTTCTAGCTGAAAGTATTTATAAAACAAATTCATTGTTATAATGGTGATTGTATAAGTTTATAACTTACCCGTTGAATGGGTACCCAGCGAAGGCGGCGTCGTAGGGGTGGTACACCGTGGGGTACGGCCAGCTCGCTGCACTTGCTGCTAGGTTCTCCTTCAATTCGATTCCTGCAGCCTGTAGCAAACGACATAAACTTCAGTCACACAGTCTTACTATAACGCTAATAATAATATAATGCTCTAAACGCACACTAACCCTTTTAAGTTATTAAATTTACAGTCATTTTTCTCTTGTTTCCGGTAGCTTTAACATAATCCATTACCAAAATGAGCCTTGCCGGATTGATTTCTTGATCGATCGCTTTGACGTTTCGTCTTAACTATTATTATTTAATGGGCAAAGATACGAAACGAGTGCATCAATCATCTTTCGGTCGACAAATGTACCTATCTCTTTTATTTGTTATGGGAATGGGTGAACTTTGCTTTCTTTAATGTCGTCGAGATAAACAAATGACTAAATGCTTTGGATTTAGATTTATGGATCTATGTTTTGTGTTTTGTAATCTCGGAGAGGATGAGACATTTCGTTTTGTCCGAGAGCGAGCTCACGAGTTGGGGCACGATCGGAATTAGGTATTCGCGGAGTTGACCGCATAATATCGAGATATTCACCGCAACAGAAGGTCCACAAATTTATAGCAATACATTAAGAATAACTCAGGGAGAGCCTTAATGCGGTCAACCAGGATAAATCTATCAAAAGATTTTGTTGTCCAACAACTTCATTGGTGGCCGAATCGAAAATCCGATAATAAATTTTACTCAAGTACGACAGCGTAATCCAGGCGCGCTGTCGCTCTGTGTGCCTCGACCTCTGATATAATTCCTGTTTTCTGTTACTTCGAAATAATCGGGCTAAGCCGTGACGCGAATCTGCACTTATATAGATTTATTGGACGACGTGCACTCGTATGCAGCTAGCATCCGCGGATAGTTTCCTTTTGTAGTGGACAATTTGTTCACTCAAGCTAGTTCGTAAGAGAGGTAAGTTCGACTTTAGATCAAGATTGTATTTAAATAGTCGTTATTATCTTTTAATCGCTACCGGCATCGTGCAATATTCTCATGTAATAATGAGTTACATGATAAAATATGTTTTTATAGGGAACTAAGTAACCTGTCAAAAATTTCGTTTCTTGTAAAGTAATAAGTAAGATTATTCAAATAAGATTGTATAATGGATAGCTCCTCTGATCCTATTAAAGCGAACCTCACGAGATATCAAAGTTTTATTTCTAAGTAATAAATTGATAATCCGTCAAAAGGTTCTGTCGACACGCAATGGCAGGTAGAGAATTCTCATCAAAGCCGACAAGATGTTCCTTCTAAGGAATTATAAAACGTTGCCCTATTTCGAAGTTAATGGGTAATAATTATATGCGTCTTATTCACATGAGGACAGAGCACAATGTCCCATGCGCGGGCGATTCTTCGTAATTGTCATTTTTATAATCTGCTGAAAGTTGTAACAATCAATTTATGAATCAATGAAAACGTCATGCAGTTTATCGCCGTAAATTAATAAACTATTTTGAATTATTAGTCGCACGAGCCATTTAATTTAGGTCATTTCATGAGAATCATAAATTATGATTTTTTCCATATAATAGCGTCGGTTTCCTGCGCGGGCGCACCGCGGCACACGTGCGGCCGCAGACAGATGCCATCCTTCCACTGAGATCACAAAATGTTATGACAAACAATATTTCACCAGTCCAACGTCTCCAACTGAGACTGTTTGTTTACAGTGGGCATTCAAAAGCCTACAAAGAAGCAGCCTACAAACACTATATAATCTGACATCTAAATTAAAAACCAAACAAAGAGCGCTCATAAAAACACAACTTTGTATCTGGATTTACCCCTTAGGAGTCAAAATAAAAGTAATGTATCGTAGACAAAATAAAAGGCGCGAAGAAAAAATGTGGAGGCAGGATCCTATTGAAGGCGGGTTCGGCCCGGCGTTCGAGTTAACACTTTCGCCACAGATGATATATGATCATATCGCCATGAATGATTGAATCATCTGCCGAGACACGTTCACGGCCCCACCTTTTAACACCTTCCTCCAAAAGTTTTACTACGCGTCATATAGTATGAGTCGTGGCCACTTTTATGTTGTTATGATTATTATCGTTCAGAGGTCACAGCCACACAGGTCTTTCGGGGAACCGCTCTCCTCGTAGAGTGTTATGCAGAAACGTACAAGGTTGCGGTTTTTATCGTGCCTGCTAAAATTTTATCCAATTCCGCTCGAGGTTGTAGACCATGGTTGAACGCACGGGTCTCGAGATTCATGTAATGCTTAACATTTGATCCCGAGAAACGAAATTGTTAAAAATATTAAGTTATTAAACCCGACCGTGGTAGGAACAGCTTTTTTGTAGCGTCTTATAAAGAACATACATCATCGGATTACGAATCTAATTTATATGTATTCATTATAATCATAAACCTTATTGTGGAGCCTACTTAACATGGTGAAAGACGCTTATGGCTTCCTCTCTAAGGTACTATTTTGACATTGGATCATAATTATTCCAAGGTAATGCTTTTGTAAAGAATGTCAAGATGGAAAAAATGAATTAAAAATATAGGCTCCGCTGTAGAGGCTCATAATCCATTTGATTTAGATCGTATCACATACACAGTAGGTAGTGATTTGGTCTTCAACTTTTGTGATCCAATTAATTTTGGCCGTTGCTTAATGCGATTATGTTGGCCGCTACTCGTTCATTAGATGTTGTTAACTATACGACAATTTGTTAATTAACCACTTACAATGATGAGGTGCCCTTCTAAAGTTCAATGTTAATGTTATTATTTTGAATCAAATTTAGTCCTACCTACTATTTTGTATTTTATTTTTGTCTTGATCGGGTTTAAGAATTTTTTAGCTCTTTTCTTCTCCATGAACGGAGAAGCCTAGACCTAAAGTACATAAAGCACTAAACATGTTACACATAACCGTCTATTAATTAGGAACATAACGAGATAACAGATCGACTTGAAACTTTCAGCAATTTAAAGTACTTCCCCCAAGTACCATTCGATACTCTCACTGCACGGTCGGAAATTAGTTCGTAGTCGTTATGTTGATTGATTAGTAGTTAAGTTAATTATGTTTTAAAGTAGGCTATTGTTTTATCGAAAAGTACAATTACCGACCAAAGATATTGATTTGTTATCAGGAAAAAATGCAAAACTAATCATACCTCTACACTCTTGGTATAGAAATTCGTACATTGAAAACTCTATGTACGTTTCGGTTTCAATGTAAGTCAAAATAAGCGTTATTACCTCGAAGATAGTTAGTTATCCTCCCGGCAAAAGATAGCCCCTGAAAAGACAGCATTTGAAAGTGTTACATAGGTACAAGGTTGATACTAACAGCGTTGGGGTAGAAGGGCGGCTGGTCGGCCGCGAGCGCGGGGAAGTAGGCGGCCATGCCCGCGGCGGCGGCGGCATCCGAGTACGGCGCGCTGTACATCGACAGCGGCACGCCCGACGCCAGGCGCTGGTAGTTGAGCAGCTCATACTGGCAGGAGCAGACCGTCTGTCCAGTGAGCGGGTCCTGGAATATCGGGCGGCCGGTGTCGCAGCATCGAGCCGGCGCGGGGGAGCCCGCCCGCGCAGCCCCCGCCGCCCCCGCCCCGCCGCCGCTCATGCCCGCCTGCGCCGGCGGCGGACTGTTGGAGGCTGTCGATATGGTGCTCTGTAAGTTGTAAATTTTGAAATGCCTTTATGGCGAGTTTCATCATTCGCTGTGCAGATGTTAGTAGTACAAGGAGGCCTCCGTGCGCGCAGCATAGGTTATTGTAATAATATAAGTTAAAATTAAACAATCGCATGGGCGCAAACGGTTGTAGTGGTTGTGTGTTTACGCGGCTCGGTGAACCGTCCATTTTGAGGACGCTATGACAGTCCGATGGGGCACTAATATACTTAAAATAAAATGGTAATCCGGATGGATCGTTAACTTAAGTAGGTAATTCGAATACTTTATTTTGTCGACTGCCTCCTAAATTGCTAATTACATTTTGAAGGACATATACTATGTAAATTTTAGATGTGAATAATTAATGTTCGATGATCATGGCGTGAAGGCGGCGTTCGATCTACTTATGCAGAATTCTGAATATGAAATTATAATGATACAAAAATGTGATAATAATAGGTGCGATGCAATTAGCGTGGCGATGGATAATAAATGAGCATTTAACGAGTGCGCAGGGTTGCAGGGGAGTCGCGCCGAAGTAATTATAGGCGTGCCCGCGCGTCGTCAACGCCGCCGCCGAGCGCGGCCCGTACGCAAATTCGTAACGCTCCAAATACCCCTTTCATCCCGTCGTGAGGAAAAATTATAATATGTCGTCAACACTAATACGATACGACTGAAGAATTTTGAATATATCGCTTGACAATGGATTTGGGCAGGGCTCATTGTCAGTGTAATAGATTTATTCGTCGGACTACCTGAATCGATATCGCGGTCGCAGAATAAACATCCGCCCGTTGTCCGCGCATAAAGCGGCGGGCGCTCCGGCGTCCCTTTTAATTGAGCGTCGTGCGGAATCGTACGCGGATAAATAACCTTCTAAATATTTGTCGTTCGAATGAAAAATGTCCCTGGCCCGTCCGGCGTTCTTTGTGCGCCCAATGGGATTAGAAACCGAGAAATGCCACCCGACCTCTCGTGATGCAGACTGGCAGTTATGTGAAAGAAAATCATAATTAATACTTCTTTTGTGTTTTTATGGATGTTATTATAGGGTGCTTCCGGAATAAATGGCGCTTTCAATGCTCGTGGTTCTATTGATGACGAACTAAAGGTATTGTACGGATACGGTTCGGAGCGAACCTACGTTAAATGGGTATCAACGTAATCTATCAACTAGTCCTGTTTGTGTTTTACTTAACCCTTAATTACGTAAAGCGCTAGTGTTGCGCGGCATAAGCCCGGCGTAAGCCGCGTTCCGGTTGACTGTGGACTAAGCTGGAGGTGGAACCGGTGACCTGTCTCCGCGTACGGCTTCCGTGCCTCGAGAGGACCGAGCAGCCGCTACTCCTTCGCTCGCAGTGGCTACGCCCTCACTCAGGCCAAAAGTTTTTGTTGCGTCGAAGGTATTACTAAGGTAATCCCGAAGCCGTTAAACGACGAATCCCAGCATTACCTTCATTACATACGTTCTATAGCGACACTTAATCCTTGCTCGTGAACATTGCAACCAACGCTCTATACTTGTACAGTGCGATTGGCGACATAGGTAATTCACCGGCCCAATCGCCGCCCATTGGACCTAATGAACATAGTAATAGGGGTTATTTCGATTTATAGAGGGCATGTTGCTGAAATCGGCGCCTCTGCCTATTTAAAACGGATTGGATCCATCCAATGGCACGAGTGTCAGACGATGGAAAACAGAATATAAATAATTTGTATAGTGCGCGAGTGTTGTTTATTCAGCGATGTGCGACCATTGTGGTAGGCTTTGTACACAAAATTTTCATTTAGGGTGTACAGTTTGTTCGACACTTATTGAACCGACCCGATTTGTTTACGTTACACGTTTGGCAGACTAGTAATTAAGTAGAGGTTAATGCTATCCTAATTTCGTAATCAGCCTAGAGTGTCCACTTATAGGCATTTGAATTCGTAGCTAATAAGATATGAAGACCACTTCAGAGTTTAGATTAATGTCACAGTCTAAGTGGCAAACAAAATAATTCTATTTCTATGGGAAACGTAATTGTTACAACTTGCTGTTGCAAGCGAATTTTGTGGTTGATGATAAATTTTCAAATCGAATACGTAATGTCAGCTAATTCCCGATTGCACGAAACTTTTGACGACGTTTAACTCGATTTAAAAAATAACACAAATCATAAGTAAAAACTAAGCTCGCTTTGTCACTCATGTCTTTTTGAAACGGATTTTGTGACTCCTAAATGTTTAAGAATATCTGAAGGCGCTAACGTAGGAGTTAAGTTAGTTAGTAGAAGTAAGTAGTTTAAGTTAGTATAGATTCTCTAACACATTTGTTAATTTTAAAACGGTTCAGTATCAAGATAGGGCCGATATATTTAACGACCCATTTTATGTTAAGCACCGTTTTGAGAATGCTACAAGATTGGAGTATTGATGATGCACTTACCTATACCTATGTGCTTATTAGATAAAGAGTACAAAAAAGTTGTCATCATATCCTTTTCAAATATCGGACGGTTGGAGGATTAAAGTGCCGCTGCACCTTATCTTCAGCAGACATCTTATGAAAAACAAACACGAGAAGTATTCTCTTTTTGTCGTCTTTTTTATCGTAACCCGCAGGATGTGTTAGAGTCGTTAAGCCCTTTTAAGTGTTAAACCATGTAACTGAATATTCGAGCGTATAAGGGTCCGCTCTATTTGTTAAATAATGTAAAAAAGTTAATCTTAGAGAAATCGGACCCAATGACATGAATTTCGTTAAAGACATCAGGCCGGCAAAAAATATCGATGACATGTCGCTCGCCTAACTAACTGTGGCTGACGCCAGGAGATGCTTTGTCCAGGTAACATGAGCATTTTTTATCAAAGTCGGGGCCTTTGGCAGTCATCGTTAAAGTATTAAATTTACGATAAGGCTACATCTGTACAAAAATATCTCAGGGTACCTACCTATCGGTGTCACACTTATAATCCGTGGTAGTCGGATTTAATTGAATGATTGAAATTAAGGCTGTTCCGTGGCCGCCGCATCTTTTAGCCTTAACAAATTATTATTTACGTATTGTATTCAGAACCTATCGTCACAAATGTGACGAATGCACTTTGCCGTACTTGAAATATGGGTGTGTGTGCGCACACGTGTTTGATTGTGGCTGCCTCTATATTCGGCGAAGGCCGAGCGCTTACATTTTAACCTCACTTCATATCTAGTACGTCAAAAAGCACGATTCCTAATGTGGACAGATATGTGATAGACACTAACTTACCATGTGTGAATGATAGCGAACTAACCATATTTCTATTAGCTGCCTTTTTCTGCAGCACCGTCGCGGTAACGAGCGCGCGTTTTCTATGTTCAGATTTCGTGCTCCCAGCATTGTTAGAATGCCAACGTCTTACGCCTAATCCTTTTCGCACATAGTATTCTGATGAAAAAGCACCACAGTGATAGATCTGGTGATAAGGCGGCGGCGTCACGGCCCGCCGCGCGCGGTACATTCCTTGTCTTGAGAAAACCGTGTGCGAATTAAACCGATCTGCTTCATTTTTTCACCGACTAAACATGGGTTAATTGCAACAGATTGGAATCTTTTAAAAATAATTTGTTTACCCGGTCTCGACACTTTCCTTTTAACCGATATTACTACGCTAAATAACTGCTATTATAGTTTTAGGAGGCTCCTAGTCCCGTAGTTATGACGCTTAACATAATTTGATCAAAGTTATGGTTTCCTGTAGACATTGAATTGAAATGATAAGATCAGTGTTTTCACAAGACACCGTGCCTTGTTCAGATTGTTGTGTTTTAATTTTATGTATTTAAAGTAGCTGTATGTTGTTCTGGAGGTACGCATTGCGAGCCGTCAGCGAAGCGTTGATGTTACAAAGTTACAATGCAAAATGTGAAGACAGTTGGTACGGGTCACGCTCACAATAACGGTACGTAGAATACAAAGCCTATTTGCGTACGCCTTGTCACCTTGTAATTGTTTTCAGCGATATAACAAATGGAGCACAGGAGATGCGGGAAGTAATCTCGAAGTCCTGCCATTGCCGGCCATTGTGCTTGCTGTCGGTGTTTTAGTGGATTAGGGGTCGTATAGTATCGGACACACTTTAGTTTTAATAAATATGTCTCGAAATTGGAGACATGAATGTGATTTTAATTTATAATTGTGCAGTCGGAACTTAATTTGTTATGTGCTTTCGGTATAAAGTAAGATTACTTTATCGATAATAGATTTTTATCAACTATATTTTTATCAAAAACAGTCGTATAATATCGGACACCGTCGGGTAGCATCGGACAGCATACAAAGGCTAAAAATGAATTATATTACTAAGGATGCGAGAAATGAATACTTGCAATTGTACCTTGCAATCTTGTTAATCAGGAGAGCTATTAACATTTTAGAATTACGTAAAATATACAATGTGGGGATTGTTTTTAAACGGTAAACTAAGCAAAATAAATTATTTCTTACGAGGAAATTTACCAACTCACAATAATCGTTGCGTTGCGCTAAGGGGGTAGCTGTCCACAGATTGGTTCACCGCGTGTCTAGAATTACATGTTTTGCTTGTGCCTTCATAGATGGCTCTAATGTAGTGAAATAGAGATGTTATCGACATTGTCCGATACTATACGCTGTCCGATACTTCACTACTATAATACGATATCCCAGTACTTGGAACCTTAAGGGGGAGCAATAGCTCGTCACGGTACGGGTAGCCGATAACAGAATAGTCAATTAACGGTATTACGCAAATACGCTACCACCACGAGCTTAGCCACCGTAGATACGATATAGCAACGGTATACGCTGACGTTGCTCTGGCTTAAAAATTGCTATTAGTTACACGGAGTATTTTTTGCCAGCTATACTTATATAATCCTTGTATTGCATTGGATACGGCAATTGGCTTTCCACTCGCGATGAATGTGTCGGATTAGGTAAATAATTAAGCCACCCTCTAAGTTAATTTTACACCGCGCTATTAGCTTTGATATTTTTAATTCAAATGATTAATCTCAGTGGAAAAAGTATCGGAGTATATTTATAATTTAATTGCAAACTCCGATATAAGCGACGATATAGAATGAAAGATTATCAGTGATCTATTAGAGAATGAATAGCAAACATATCGTGTGATCCGGTCTTAATAGCTAACGTGCCGCGTTAGCTCGCGTGAATAGGAAAACGCTAATTAATAAACCCATTCGTCGTTTTTTTCCAGCGACTATTCAACGATCTGAGATACGTGCGATTTCATAGTGGGCCGTAGAAATAGTGTTGCGCTTGAATATTCCATGTCTGACATGTGACTTTCGCCGAGATAATCCTTCCGGATACGTGGAACTGCACTTCATAAAATCGATCCACTTTGCACTTCGCACACACTCGCGCGCGTGAATCTTCTAACGGATTTTCGAGCTGACAATAAAAGCTGACAAGATAAGGCGGGGCGCGATTTATTCAATTAGCGTATTTTTATATTTGTGATGTCTTGTTATCTACTCTTCACATACATTGTAGTCGTTTTCATTGCAAATGTGCAATCCAATATCTAAATTGTAATGTATCTGTGAGATTCAAATACCAGACTAACCAACAGCCTTCCCCACATAAGTGTTCCCAACAAAACACACAACTGCCAAACAAATTGCTGTCCTAACACGACGTGTTACTTCGGACGAAACCTATAACCTATAATTTCATAAAGCGTTTTCTGTTACTTTCCTAATTTGCATAAAATTGAGTTAATTGGACAATTACACGGTGGATCTGCAGTGTCTATTACGACCACATCCTGTGTCGAGATATCCGTGTAGATAAGCCACGAAATTGGCCCACCCTCGAAATGGATATTAGCTCCAAAGAAATTCACACCTTCCCTAATTAAGGTGGAATTAGGGAAGAATAAATATTGAAAGGAAACCGCCGGCGCTGTTCTAATGCCGCACCTTGGTAATGTGTAGATAAACACATAATAATAACGATGTTTTATGATAACGAACGCATATTACTATAGTTAAAGTAGCTCATTTAAAGTTTCAGCCCCTTATCTGTCGTAGAATGTACGTACTGGTGGTAATTATTGTAATTATTTATGTACAAAAAAATGCTGATTTACAGAATTTCTTGGTCTAATTGGCTGTGCATTATCTTTGTAATAAATAGACGTCATCGCCCCGAGTTAAAGATCATTCGTCGTCTATATTACAGTTCAATTTTGTCCTTTTAACCAGTACACTTCGTTAACTACTACTACTTTTAACTACTAGGTATATTTTTTGCTAGCCTTAGCTGTAGGTAAGAGGTATGTATCTATGTATGTAATATATTGTGTAAGAATTTTTGAAATTACTTATGTATAAGTACTTCATCATCATCCCCCTGCCCTTATCCTACTCAGATAAGTTAAATACAACAAATTACAAAACTCATAGATCTAAGTAAGTAGTTTTGCTAGTGTGCGATTGGTAGGTATTCAAAATTATTTCTTGCAGACAAACAATTTTAAACAGAGTAAAACATAATACTTGTTGTTGATTTCATAAATTACGCTAATAAATGAGGGTAGATACCTGTCCTAACTATTTAAGTGTAGATCGGAAAACGGACACCGGTACTAGCAATTCTATCTCTTCACTTAATAATTCATGTTTGCGGGAATTACTTAAACCTTCAAAATCTAGATACCTGTCCTAGTTATTTAAGTGTAGATTGGAAAACGGACACCGGTACTAGCATCTTCACTTAGTATTTCATGTTTGCGGGAATCACTTAACCTGGTAAATCTTTAATTAAGGATGCCAATATCAATTTAGGAAATACAAAATTAGCTTCGTCCCGACCAAACTTTTGGATTTCTCTCAAACAAATAGTGCCTTCTCTCTACTTTGTTCGGGAACAAATGTCATCTACAAACACAAACACGGTGTGTAGCTATAACAATCGAGACTGGAATCAATGTGGAAAATAAGAATGTAAAGGGAAAAAACTGCTTTGTAATAAGATCTGTAATATTATTACGTGTTTTATAGGGAGGTGAAGTTTTTAATGACGCACCAAATTATGATGCAGACTTGAAACTGCGCCCGACCACGTACATGCCCCAACAACGTGCTTTACGCGTCGATTCGCTGCGAATGCGCAATATTATTGTGTTTCATTCAAACAACTCATTCATAAAATTGCAACTCCTTCGAAAGCAACCGGAGACCCGGTCGTCACACTCCATTGACCCTGCAAATGTGGGCAGCAGCAATGTCTCCTTGCACCTTTGCATTCACACGTGAAAGTTAACCACGGGACCCGATGCCGGGTCGTATGGGCCCGCGATTCATCCCGGGTATTCAATCATTCATATTGCAGCGCACGAGCCGCGTTGCTAATGAAGCTGTTCCAGTATGTACGACCAGATTTATTAGCCTCTGTTTGGGATTAAACATGTGCTAAAGCTTCGACTAGCGATCTAATAATATCCTGCGTTTATTCTGTATACACTTTACTGAAATGACGCGATCGCCAATATTTAGACTCGCGGATCACAGTTTTGAATTGCGACAACTCACGTGCAGTAAATTATATTTATAGATTATGTATTATAATCATATTAGAACTTTATTGTTTTACCTATAAATCTTATTTTCCATTATTGGGTTACGGTTACGAAATATGGAGGAATGGTCCTTTGTGACGAAAGTGATTTTAAAGTAATATTAATAAAATAGATTTTAAATATTACCTTAACAAATCTTAGAAATCTGTAAGAAGTGTGTAATACTTTAAAGTGTGGTTTACTACTACCAGCTTAAATAATTCCGGAAGAGTTTAATTACCTAACTACAGATTTTGACTGACTCAGACATTGCAGTTAATTGGGTGGGAATTATTTACATCTCCAGTATTAGATATATTCGTTTCCCGAGTATTTATCGAACTGGTTAAACACGATGTTTGTGTACAGACAAGTTTAATGATCATGTCGAATGTAGAGCATTGCAGATACGCACTGCGAATCTGGCGACTAGATATTAGTGATGATAAATCATTGTGGGTATCGATATCGAGTCTGCCCCGGCTAGCGCGGCACGGCGTCTAGCGCGGGCCCGCCTCTAGCGCGGGTCGGGTTCGGGGCTCGCCGAGCCGCTCACCAAGCGGTGCCAGTTGCGTTCTGTGGCGAGCGCGCTCGGCTTCGAAATTTGAATTATCGGTTAATATACAGCTGCCATTAAAGCGGTGGCGATTCACAACATCCCGTGCGCCGCGCTCCGACCTTTATTACTAGCTCCCTGTCGTTACCCACTAATCGACGACTGTATTACCAAAATAACTCGCTCCTACTGCACTTACAAAATTACTAAGCTATATTTGTCAACTTTGATTTAAACACTCAATTTATGACTTGGTTTGTAGAATCAAGGAAGCAATAACGTCGCCTTTTAATCTGCCATGTGTTATTTGCATATACGTATGCCAAAAAACAAGCGTAGGTGCCTACTGCTGGAGTAAAGAGTGAGCGTCGAGCCACTCATTGTAATCGAGTGACAATAGAAAAATTTCTAATTGCAATCAATTTCTTTTTGACATGCGTCAGATTATACCATGCGAAGATAAGAAAATTACGGATCATCGGCAAATTAAACTTTGTAATTAACGGTAGCCGTGGAGAATCCGCTATTAGTGTCGAATAGAACCGCTATTATTAAACTAATATCAGCGTTGTCGACTTTCCTGAGAACTAAATTAGTTACTGAGTCGTTTTAACACATGTAAGTGAAGCGTATTAAAACTCGCGTATGATTCAGGCGGAGGAAAATTTAATTGAGCTTTGAAAATGAACGGGCGAGTGTGTGCGTGGGCACCGTAGTCCGCGCGCGAGTGTGGGTGCGGCACACAAAGTTGCCGCGAGCGAGCACCGCGCGAGACGTTCGGAGGCGACGAGGTGTGAACTAATGGTATGTGAGCACCTCATCCGTCGCGCGACGCCCGCGCCGCGCGGTAATTGTCATACACATGTATTTTAAGTTCACATCTCATAAAATTTCACGACTCCATAGAGCGTCTGATTAGCAGCGCCAGTGAAAGATCTACGCGTCAAACCGCCAGAAATCACTGTTAGCCGTGTACGACATCGGCCGGCGTTGATCGCCTTACGATAATTACCTTCTTCCTCCGTATCGAATCGGATCATTGCATAATTTTATATTACGAATTTGCATTTTCCACAGCATGTGTTAATCGTTTTAGACGAGTGGTTGCACCTAATAAAATTGCAAATAACACGTCAAACGAACCGCTACTGCGGACGACTGATGATTCAGAGTGGACCATTTACTTATAATAATCGTGGAGAGATTTGTTGACTTAAAACATATCTCTTATTAATTATCACTAAGTATGCTTGTTAAATGAAGTTCTAATCTAGTTTCTCAATGATAAATAGTACGTATTAATGTAAAGTTAGTCTCTATTACGAAACGAAAAGATTAATATTTATAAGGCCGGGCTGCGGGCGGCGGGCGGCGGGCGGCGGGCGGCCTGGCTTTGAGCCGGCTGCGGCGTCGGCGCACACACGCGCGTCCAAATCCGGTCGCGCCCGCGCCGTGTATGGGAACACTATCACAATTCGTCGCCGCCGTAACGAGACACTACAAAATATTACCTACTAACCGCGTGAACATCAGCCTCCCTTCATTTCGGAGAAATTAATTAAAGTTTCCGAGAAGCGAGCGTCTCATTCACCTCCTATCTGATTAGGGGCAGTCGGGAGCGCGGTGACGTGGCCGGCTGGGCCCGCGCCCGGGCCTCTTGTTATGCAATAAAACCATTTATTTCGCATAGGACGCACGCTTTTTGTATTTGCGGGGCTTGTTTTACGTACGTAAAATAAATTGATACGTCTATACGCTAAGTAGCCTTACTTGAAATGATTATATTAGAAGTGTGTGATCACCATAACATTACAAAGCGGTTATGTATGACACAACATTAACACACGGGAAACACTAAAATGTAATTAGAGTTCTCACAAGAACTTTAATAGATATACACACTAGGTATGTAGGTAATACAGGTTTTAAATTCTTTGACTTCCCTATCTCTATACATTTGGTCGCAGCGTGTGATTCGACAACCATCGAACGACCTCTGCTTATGAGGTAGCTGTAGATAAACAAAATATGTGTAAATATTTGAGCGATTAAGAACAATGGCTCGGCCGTACGACGTCCACTCAATCACGGGTGACGACTTCTTAATATACTTTATTTAACCCGGGAAAAGGTAAAAAATGCTAACGTAAAATTACGAGTTGGAACGGCAAAAAGAGGTCAGCCAGTCAGCCAGGAGTCGAGGAGCGACGGTCGAATGCAAACTGCAAAAATGACGAAGATTGTTCATGGCTCATTATGGAGTTAAATGAATGGTGGTGGTTTTGTTTCACCATTTACGTGTCCCGGGCCCGTGCACGCGTGTTCCGCAGGCGGCGACGCCGCGGCGACGCGACGCGCACTTCGCGACGCGCTCACAAAATATTAATCTGGAACCCGACCCTCGGAACGCAGGCTTGACCGGACTCGTATGACCTAAATAAAAACAACGTTGTCGACTTTTGTTCCAGCTTGTTTATGAATTTGCGTACTTACTCCGCCTGGCGGCCGCTGCGCCCGCAGAGATAATGTTGTACCTACCTACGTGCGTACAGTGTACGCTGTGCATGGCCGTATCGTAAGTAGCTCTTGGACGTCAATGGCAATTAGTCAAAACAGCGATACGAATTTACTTGGAAAATTATTAAGTGATTCAAATAGTTATCTATTTATGGTAACTTATTCCAGTTAAGACCGTTTTCAGATATGAGTTAAAATAAATAAGTACTACATAGTATTCTTTTGGTTCCTGCACTGTTTAATGACGCCAATCCTCATAAACTAAATTGTTATTGTCGATGAAGTGGTCGTTGTTATTGATCCGTTGAAAATAAAATGTTAAAATTTAATACTTATTGGAATGCAAGCCGTGGTGTGCTCGGCTAGCTCGCACAAACGTTTTATTTGTGAAGTAAAATGATGCCACTCCGGGTTTAGTGGTACTGGACTCTTAAAACGTACGATACAACGCAGCATAAACGTTTAACAGCCTATTCTTGTACTTAATTGCTATTTAAATAAAAACGAACCATGGACGCAATCGGACTCTGCTGGTATTGAAAAAATGTTTTAATTCCTATTAACAGAATGTTTAAGGCCAAACTTTATTACTCTGTAAATGCTATAGAGACTTAAAATCTAGGTATTTAAAGTAAGCATTAACTAAGCGAGAGCTTTGAGCAATGGTCAAACAAAAACATTAAATGTATCTGTTCTTTATTTACCATATTATAACTATGTAAAGTTACTTGGGTCCTTTTTTGTTTCATTGGACAAAGTGTACGTTTTGAATGTAACAAAAACTGAAATAGACTTTAGAATTAACTTTTTCAAATAAACTCAAAAAAATTTGTTTTGTAACGCTTAGTTTCTATGTAGTTCTGCTTCATTTACTAGCGAGTTATGATGGAGAAATTACTCTCGTACATGAGCTAAGTAGGCTTTTTTGTATTAAAGAGTGATGGATGATCATAGTCTATGGGTAATTAGTACCACAGTACAGAATTAACACTTCGACTATTTAACGCGACTCAAGAGATGGAGGTATCTTTGTTATAATTGTTTTTGCTTAGGTTTTTGGTTGTAGACAAAAGCTCGCGCGGCGGATGTGGGTAAGTAGGTAGCTCACAAGTTGTTTGTCGGGCGGAGTGTGGCCTCAAGCAGGGTAACGGCTCGCCCCGAAACTGAGAAATAATGAGGGTAATCCCCTGTTGAAAGGGAGTGAACCCGCGCGGGGAGCCGACTTATCACCAAGATAGCGAAAGTGAACCCCGCACGCCACGCACTCGGACGCCGACCCAATCATTCCATAATATTATCTTTATTAACATTGGACTACTTAGGATTCACCATTTTAATTAAAGCGTAGTAAACCAACTAAATGGACCGATAAGTGCGCCCGCGCCAATAATACGGGAACCCATGGAAGTTAATAACGCTTATCGCGCACAACAAATAAGGGCGACTGTGAATCTAATAATTTAATGAATCACGTACACTCACAGATAGTGTTCGTTTCATTTAATAATTCCCGGCCAATTTTAGATAGGTGTGACGTCAGTGCCGTGCGCCCATGCAACTTGGTAACGAGCCTTGCCGGTCACGGTGCAACTTCACACTTTACTACCAAACATAAAATATAATAGAATTGTTTCGACATGAAATCGCTTATTTACGTAAATGTGCTGTTCCATTTTAATGTTTTAAATGCAAATGAAAGCTTAGGTACTTGTAAAGTACCGAAAAAAATTAAATCAAATTATTTTTTCAATTACGTACGCTTCTGAGGAGGCGATTTATTAATTAAAAATGGTATTCAATAAATATTGTACTCTGTGAAGTAAATAGACCAGAAAGTTAATGGGTTACCTTTGTGAGGTATACTAGTATTCTTGATGGGACTTTTGGGATGGGAAATTATAGATTAAAACACCCTTTGTTCAACTGAACTGTTCGAATTGGCCCGACGATGACTTTCTCGAAACCGGATAAAAATAAACATAAAGAGTTAAAAAAATTAAATATTACAATGTTAAATTATCAAAGGTTTCTTAAGTAATACACGTTTATGTAAATGAAACTGGTGATTTTTTATAATCCATGTGTCTCTATCATATAAATGATAGAGTCGCCTTTCTTAGCTATTGTGACTGGGTCAGTAGCAACTATCACGTTAAAATAAGTTCTGCATTTGATGAAATACTAGTATCACATAAATCAGTGAAATACAATAAAATGGTTTTGGATCGTGACATGAATGCTGTTTGCCAACTCTACAATAAATTGTCAATACACAGAGGACACAAAGTTGCAGTAAACGTAGTTACTACTTGTTTCTGAGTTGTTCTCTATTTGGGGTCTTTAAAAAGAAAGATATGTAGACGGCTTGGTACATAAATATATTATTTATGGCACTCTACATTTGATTAATTTTTACGTAAATTGTAAGATACTCTACAATTGGGTAATTTTAAGTTATGTTGGTTTTAATGTAGCGAAACAGTTAACAGAAGTCTATCCTATTTACATGTATAGGTTTAACGTTATTTTGAGATTACAACTTCTATACTAAGCCATTTCACCTCTACAAATAGCAAACAGCTTCATTAATAGTTCCCTTCGGTCGCATACTTTCGTAACCAGTTACATTACGTATAAAAAAAAATCTCTAGACAGAACTGATTTTTTTATGCTACGCAGTGACAAACGAACAGACAGACAAACAGATTTCGATTAGAGTTTTGGTAAGTTTCCAAATTTATAATGTTATCAAGCTACGTAAAGGTATCTCTGCTCTTTTTTTTTTAACTATAGTCCATGTAATATCTATCCAGCAGAGTTTGCTGAGGTTGCATAATCTTCAGTATAACTTTTACCGAGGGGAGGTACGCTCGAGTTGTAACTCCCTGCTATTATTGCGCCGCCCCGGGTGAACTCGACTAGTCGAGTGTGGTACACTGCACGCGCTTGACAAGTTATCCGGCGTGTCTCGCTAGATGGCGTTACTTATGACATACGATTTTTGAAATGCAAAGGAACTTTCCGATTTAATTCTAAGTTTGCCAAATGAATACCGACTAACTAGGATCGAATCCAATTGGATTTGCGCTATCTAAGGAATCATCTTCAAAGTTTGACATTTGGAAGTAAATTAATTGACTTCATTACATTGTATAGTTTTGAATTTATTATAATTTCCCGAGTACGCCCCATACAAACGAGTTTGATCATATTTTCAATACGCTATCAAAGCCAATGAAATTTTGAAGACATGATCCAGAAACCAATATCAGAATCTATGCTTCTGGTTTGTCAGATTTTCGTTAAAATAGATCGTTTCAAAGTTGCGCCGGGCATCAAGATTTTCATTTTATAACCCTTGTTAAAGTTTCACTTTTAGAATATATTTTAACGGAACTCTAACAACCAAAAGTATAGATGTTGGTTTCTGGATCACGTGTATAAAATGACATTAACTTTGATAGCGTAATATTGAAAATAATAATCAAACTGCGCGTGGAATCAAACTATGTATGGAACGCGCTCGGCTGAAGTCCTCCTTCTGTTACGCATAGTATTTTACTAATCTGCGTTCATACAAAAAGTTGTAGAAACCGTATAGTTACTAGTTGTTTCGGAGTTAATCTCAGTTTGCCCACACAATTTAAACAAAAAAGTTTAAATCAGTTCTGTTCAAATAGAAGCATATGTTTTGAGCTTACGACACCAGTAAGTTCGGTCTCGTCTGTTACATTTGGCTCTACAAATTGTTAGAAGCTAAATTAAATTAAGATAGAGAAATTGTGGCTAATGTTGTTAATACGCCAAGGTTATATAAACTTCAGAATATGCGTAGGTGTAAGTTTTACATACCCTACTTTTTAAATCTCAATTGAAAACTTTATTTTATTTTGATTTTATATGTATATTTACACGTATACATCTGCGTAAATACTCTACGAGAAGGTTTATCTAAATTCGAATAACATATACATGGCGGTGGCCTGTAACAGTCCCCTTAATGTATCTGTGTAATTTTAAGTGATATTATGTTGTAACGTAATGATCAAATTGGAGTAACTTCATTTAAAGTCCTATAACTATAAAGAATCCTGTAAAATGTCGTGTCATTGCTCCGTTGAAGTACTCGAGTTTGATTAACGATTTTATAGAATAATGATTTTATTTTATTGAAATAATACTGAATCTGGTCACGATTCCCGAATCTATAAATACCCTACATTTTAATTTGTTGCTTCTGTTATTGTTATAAGCCACACCCTGCTTGTATAGGTATATAGAAATTGTTATAGCCTAATTGCAAAGAAACTTGTTACGTATTTGATAATCAGAGTTAAAATGAACTACTTATATTAGTCTCAACTTACTTTACTGTGAATCAGTTACCTGCATATATTTTTAGCTGATTGTGACGCTAAAATTATGTGCAATTTAGATGAATATCGTGGTTAAAAAATAACGTTGTTGTATATACTTTTGTAAATTCAAAATAAATTATTGTTGATGTTTGAGATAACATAAACAACACTCTTTCTTTGTCTTAAAATGCCTTCAGGCCTATAGGGACCTATAAGTTGAAAGTATGAGTTTAATTTTTTACTGGTGGTAGTATATTTTATAAATTTTCATGCACGTTTTAAAAATTTGTGGTGGATAATATTTTTATCCCAAATCATCTTATGTTCTACGGGTAAAGTAATTTCAATTAACATTTTGTGATACTTATATAAAAATAAAAAAAACATCAAACAGGACGTTACTGTTATGTTTATGATTTAAATACCTAAGATATAAATGAAATTACATGCACATAATCGTAATTATGACCTACAATCATAATTATGATATGGAATCCTATTTAAGTCTTAATCTTGTCTTATTTTTGCGGTACTTTATATGGGTTCAAGGGTTTTAAATACTTTAGTATTCGAAAATTAATTAATTACTATCAGTTGGGTTGTCTGCTCGTTTGTCACGGAGTAGCTTAAAAAAGCTTTATTCTTTATGCACAATACAAGTTCTTCGTACTTAAAGCTTCATAGCTCTATCTACCAGTCAACCGTCTCCGGCTGGTAATCTATTTTTTTATTACCTAGGGCGGCACATGGAGGGACCTATATATATTTAAAATCGATTTATACCAAAGCGGTTTTACCAATTTTAATGATATTGTCAAACAATTATCAGATTAATCCAGCGGGAGATATTAAGAAACATTATTAGGATTGGATCTCAGAACTTTTATTTCTCGGTTTGTTTATGTTTTCTGAATTAATTGTGTGAATATATCTGAGAAAATCTTCAGATTATCCCAAATTAATCATAAACTCAATATTTAGTGTATCCAGAGGTGAAACAGGTTAGTAGAAAGGGAAAGAGAGTATGGACAAAATAAAGAAGAAGCAACCAATTTAGCAATCCCGCGACATCATGTTGGATATCATCACAAGACACGCCTTGCACGGAGAAATAAGCTCTAACAGAGATTTAAAATATGTAGCGTACTGTTTTTTTTAAAAGCAAGTTCATTTATACTTTGTCTAATATAAATAGGAAGATGATTTCCAAGTCCGGTGATTAAGGAAAATGAGGTGCAATTTACAGTTTAAATGTTCTGACGAGTAGTTCAGGTTATCAGTGGGCCGTCTATGCGTGTGTCACTGAGTAGCATTAGTATCCCATATTACCTATAATCCCTTCAAACATGAGTCCATTATAAAATTTTTGGTTCATCTAATTGTTTTACACATAAAAACCTGTAAGTTCGCGTTCATCGTTGAACCAAATGCATATATTTCTAAACTATACTTCTATATTAATACTAATAAAATAAAAAAATTGTATATTTGTTGATTTGTCGGGTGGTAATTTCCGAAACTACTAAACCTATTTTGAATATTCTTTCACTTCAGTTATTGGCAGATCAAGTATTTATAGTGGAGCGACCTCAGTGACCCTGTAATAAAGGACCCTGTCTAGATTAGATCATGGCTACATATTCAGTCGCCTGAATGTGCAGGTTTTATCACGATGTTTTCTCTCACCGTGAGAGCATCAGTTAGTGTTCAACTAATGTGCATAACCTAGAAAAGATACAGGAAGCTACATCATTCTCGAGTTTAATAGGGTACTTTTGATCCCGGAAAATTAATAGAATCTAGTAGGATAACTATCCTATGAATATTATACAAAGAGATCCGAACTGTGCGCGGCAGAAAGGCGGCTAGTAAAAAAGCTTATTTTGTGTAATTAATGTAACTCTTTTCAGTGGTAAATACTTTACTGACATGAATTGAATTAAAGTGTCTAAAAAAGTACTTATTCATTTGGTTATTTATTTTGTCGACGTTTGTTACGACGTTTCGTTACTAAAAATGCAAGTAATATATGTGCTCATTCTGCTGTGACTTCACCGGACGTGTGGGCTCACATTTACTTGTGTGAGTTCGTCGCTTTTTACCATTACTCTATTTAGAAACGAGATTTTTCTCTTATTGTTCGCGTCTCAGACGTTGCTTAATAGGTACCTATTGTAAATTAATTTGTTCTGTTGCCAGTTACTGTTCTCCAGTAAATGCTGTTTTTGTTTCAATTAATACAGAGAGCACTCGTTGAACTACAAACGATCACCTACATACACACATATTGATAAGATTAGCACAATGTGTAAATAACATTGTCCCCTTCGTGTAATTTTTTGATTAAACAGGCTTGAGAATATGCCTAGATGTCAGAGAATTAAGAGTTTACGACTGTCATACGTAGTCGTTGATATTAAATTATAACGACTGAGGTGGCCTTTAAATGTACACAATGCGAGGTTTTAAGGATCAAAGATTATGTTTCTTATGTTTAAGAAGATAAACAGAAAGTTAGATATTCATTAAACTATAATTAACTATTATAACTATAATTAACTATTATAACTATAATTAACTATTATAGTAGATTCGTAAATTTAAGGTGCACGCCATCTGCGTCTCGATTTTGCCCTCTCTCTTGTGTTGGTCGGCTGGAAGATATTTCTTTAGAAATAAGCTGTACCTGTTGTGATCTTATCTGTATGTCAATTTTGTATACTATTTATTCTGCACAATAAATGTTAAATAAATAAATAAAGAATTTTTTTTCTTTGAATTTTACGTAGGCACTATGAAACCCGTAATCTTTAAATTGAAGTGGCTGCTTTTCTATAGAAAGCATAGCTTTAGCAATTGCATTGCATGAATTGGCTCTAATAACTTTAATTGGTAATTTTTGTAATATTTTCGACCCCATCGTTGAATCATGTAGGCTTTCTCTACATGCTGTCCCTATTTGTAAAACTGACTAAAAACCATTATTTCAGGGCTGTCTGATAATCTGGCTTTCATTTACAAGTAGACTACCTACCAATACAATTCTATTTTATTACTATTAATTAAGACTGTAAGATATCATCCACGCATAAAGCAAATAATAATATTTTCCTCGAAATAATTTGATAGGTACAGCGTTATATATAAAATAGGTTATGTAAACCTATTTTTAACAAAGCTTGTCATTTGGCCCTCACTTCTGGGAGTGTTCAAGAGGACTGAAGTGGAAGATACAGCCATAATCTAGTTTTAATCAGCTAAATGCAATGGGTGATAACCATAAAATACAGAAACTATATTACTAATATAATTTAGGAACTGAAAAAATGTTGCCATTTTTCGAGATATATAAGTTGTGTGGCTTTCTTCAGCTATACTTTCTTTCAGAATTATTTCTGGAATTCGTGGCCGACTATATTCCCTTTACCTCTTTTTAATAAAATTTGTTTTGTTCAATATTTGTAATTCCGAATTCAAAATACTTACTCTATGTATGTTAATTCAATTGTAAGCAGATTCATATTTAGTTCTCATTCATTTCTGAGTTCAAATACGAATTAACATTTCTCTTCTATTACTCGTTTAATAACTTAATAATCTCATACCTAATTTCTTTTTTCTTTTCTATGTTTTCACTAATTGTTTGTATCCTTAAAACCTTTGTATACCACCAAAATAAACTCGCACATGCACAATGTATCTTGAATGCTGCTTGATTAACTTCTACAATACTTTAAGTAGATTTATTTGATTTACGAAAATGTTGTATTGATTTAAATAAAACCGTTGATTGAACCAAAGGCTCTACATTCAATTCAAATGACTCTACCTGTTCATGATGTAATATAAAATTCAACAAGTTCTGTAGATAGGTATATAATATTACACATAAAATAAAAAAATGAATACATTCTTATTGGGAAGTTTCTTATTAGAAATAGGTACCTACCATTTAATAAAATACGTTTATGTAGTCATTGTTTGTCTTTATTGTCAGGACATAAAATGAAATCCATTAAAATGACAAAGCCAAAATTATGCCGAAATGACGCATTTATGTCGCTTTTGAATGTTTAGGTAAAAGAACAAATAATTTTTTTAAATTATTTTATAATATAGAATGAGTTTGAAAAGAACAACGTAAAACATGTGATTGTAATTTATTTTATTTTAATGCCTACGTGTTTCGTAAATTATTTATTGAGGTATAGTTTAGCATAAAATTGATTTTAAAATCATGAAATTGTTGTGTGTTGTAAGTACGATAGTACCTATATTACGAGACTATAAAATAATAACATGAATGCAAATACATACATTAAAAAGCTTCATATAATAAAGCGTCGTTTGTAATGTAGAGACTGGATTACGATTCTAATAAAAAATAATGTAAACAAAAATTGATTTAATATCAAATACATTTGCTGATTTAATGGTTCTTGCTGTGAAATAAAAAGGAACTATCAGAATATGAAAGCTAATAAATTGTCGTTTACGGCGAATTGCATGGTAGAGTCGATGTAACACGATGTAGAGATTGCGACGATGTATGTAATTTGGTTGCGTTAATTAAAAATTACCAAGGTTCGCTTGTTTACCAAGTTATCTACTAAACAATACGTTGTAACTACTGTGATTGTCTGAGTACGCTATGAATAAAATATGAAGTTGGCACTGTTCTACAACTACGTGAACTTAATGCTTTTAGGTAATAAATGAAGTTTTATAAATAAAAGTGCAATAAAGAATGCATCCAAAAAATTATAAATTGATGTAGGGACTTTTTAAAATTATTTTGATTAAAGTAAGGCTGAAGTTTTAACCGAGCAACCGAGCAATGTAAACACACAACACGTATCGCTCTACCGTTCTGAAAATTCAAAAATTACCGGCAAACTTAATCGGTAAAAGTAAATCGCACTGCAATCGGGGGGTTAGAAAAAGTTTTCTATCAAACTTATTGGGAAGTTGACAATTACCTGAGTCGGCGGCGATCCTCGGAAGGCGAACTGGGACGTCATTTTTCACTTTGCAAACTAGTTTTTGGGTTTAGCACGTTGTCCGTACGCGGTCACTGTCCTGGCACTTCACTGTGTCGGGTGGTCGCGGCGGCCGTGCCAGCGGCGGGCGCGGCAGCGGCGTCGCTGGCGCTGCAGCTGCAGGTATCGATTGGCGGCCGGCGGAGCGTCGGAGGCCGCGGTGCAGCGGGCGCGTGGTCGCGCGCGCGGCGGCAGTGGGTAATGCGGTAGCTGCCCGCCAGGTGATAGTAATTGGCGCCGCCGTCTCGCTCGCGCGGGGCCGTCCCTCTCACTCCGGGCCGCTGGCTGTGTGCGTACGCTCACACCGCTCCTTCTTTTCACGCTCGCGTCGCCGTTTGACCCCGCGCCGCCGCCGACGCTCTCGATTTTTGCGGTGCGGTGGGTGGCGCCCGCCGCAGGGGCGGCCCAGCGGTGGGGCCGCGAGGTGGGGGTAGATGCACTCCTTTCTTTTTTAAAGCTTCTCTTTCTTTTCTCGTATTTTTTATGCTAGTATCGGTGCGGAGCGGTCTCTTTTATTTTATTTTATAGGTAGAGCTATATTGTGATAATTAACAGTGACGATGCGCACGACGAGTCGGTCTGCCGAAGCGTCGACTTAATGATAGCTTTGCATTTGATTTAAGGTAACTACGACATTTGTAATTTTTATTTTCACTAAAATAATGGCGGGAGTAAATGGATAGCTGCGGAGTGGAAGTGCGTAATACCTATGTGGAGGCGACGGTTGCGGCCGTGGCGTCGTATACAGGATAGCTTATATTACTGAGGTCGCTCTGCGGTGGAAACATGTTAGCGGTGACAGTATTAAACGGTCTTTTGTATGTGTTACTCTTGCCTGTGTCTGTATTTCAAGCGGCACCGTTGATACCTACATACAGTTACCACTTACCGCGCTCCGAGCGTTTGACGTTACAATAAACCAAAGCGTTTTAGGTTTTAACAGGGATAGCGACTATTAACTCGATACTGGTGATTGAGAAATAGTGATTTGTATAAGAATAGAGACTATTGGAGAGACAGATTGAGCGTAGAGTAAGTTAATCGAGGGTTTCAGAGGCTTGTAGTATACATTCAAAATATAGAAAGGTACTTATGCTTGACAATTTTTTTTATTGAAAGAATAAGAGAGGTTTCAATAAACAGCATTCAATACCAATATTTTAAAACAAATCTTTGTAAGCAATGAATATAAAAAGTAAAACATTTTGCGGGATAGTTTGTTAAAAAATAATTAAGGCATAATACTTTCTTCGTGGAAAAAGGTTAATTGTTACTTTTTCGCGGTTTCCATGTCACAAAATCTCCACTGTAAATCCGAATCAAAACCCGCCACCGAGCGCCAGAGCGTCTCACCTACGGCGTCTCAATAAAAACAATTAGTTGCATATTAACACTACACAATACGACAACAGAGCCAAGCAAGTGGTCGTGCCGAATAAAAAGCGCAACGTCGCCGATCGATCTGTTCCCCTCTTCTTTCTTATCGCGCGAATATTTCACACTGAACGCATACCGACCGAAAAAACTCACACAGATATAAAATATTCAAACGGTATAACATAAAATAAATTATCTTAGGTGAGGGTGCGCGTGTGTGCGTGCCCCCTCCCCTGGGCGGGTCGCTGTGGCGGCCAATGGGGGCGCGGCGCGGCCGGCTGCGCGCACTCGCCACCGCGCGTCCGCCGCCGCCGCACGCTCAGCTCTCCGCGCCGTATCGCACCGCAGCCGTGTTGACGCACCCATGACTTCACTCGGCTGGTTGCGTACGGTACACAGCGCGGGTGTCGCGGCGGGCACCGCTTTGCTTTCCACGGCAGGCCGCAATTGTTGCGCCGATAACGCCATTTTTGCAGGCCCATTTCTCTGTTGTTACTCGGTTTTCGATGACAAATTGATGGCTTAATTGAATGTCAACTCGAGTTTTCCATTACGGGCCGTTAATGAATCAATGTTTGAATGTTGCGATTGGAGTCATGCGAAATGGTATTCGCTTATTTTGTTATTTGATTTTATTTGTTGTTGATTATTACGAGAACTATAATAAAATACAACAACAGTAAATACGAGCTTTAAAGCGAGACAGAGCACTAAGTGCTCGGTTAAATGTAACCTCTGCTCTATTTATTCCGGGTTATGGTCAGTCTGTTTTAAATAAATCCTTACTAGAGGTACATTTTACATGGCCACCTTTAGATTTGAACTCTTTCTTTGTTTCTTAATTCTTTATTGTACACAAACATGACATGATGATACAGTACTGTAACAGAGATACTCTTTTACTTGTTTGCCACCTCAGTGGTATAAAAATATCGAAATTAAAGGAATAAGCTTAAAAATAATAATTCCCAACTTAGACATCGAATTCCACCAAACATTTTACAATATATAAGGTTTTTGATTTAATATATAATATAGGTATGTAGGTACTATACTATTACTTATAAAACTAAAATAGCCTTGTCTGTACATTGAAGACATTTCAGATAAAATTGTCGAGATAGATTCTATGACGTAACTGGGCCCAAAAAATGTTGTTTTGAATTTTTCCTGTCTGTTTCTTTGAACTGAATACTGAACGGATTTTGATTAAGTTTCAATAGTATGGTAGCTTGTCGGCCACGGTACAATCTAAGCCATGTTTTATCTAATTCGGGTAAAGCGACAAAAGCTAAACCGTCACAAAAACAATTTTCACGCGAACTAAGTCGCGGATAAAAGCGAGTATCTCATATTATCGTATTTATTTCACTATAAAAGTTATTTCCTACACACTATAAAAAAATTAATAGCACAAAATCTTGCGTCTATTGTAAATTTCTCGGTTTACTGTAAACCATTCGTTTTGAAATCGGTATACCGAACTTTTAATAGACAATATTCCGACTCTGCGAGGAGCTACAATTGAACTAACAATGAGGTTTAAACAGACATTAGTTAATTAGTTGCGGGGCAACTTATATTTTGAGGCAATCTTAAGAGGACACCGCCGCCGTCGCCTGCCATTTGTTTGGCATGACTTGCCATGCCAGATTCGCGTTTATCAGTGCTGCCATAAAGTTGAATATCATTTATGCGGCCGCGTTTATAAGTGCTTCACCACCTTAATATTCAGTGAAGCTGTTGAAAGATTTTAGCATAGGTACTGTTAGAAAGGAAATAAAGTGAGGGGTCGCCAACGCGTGGGTGATGCCCCTGGTATTGCAAACGTCCATAGGCTGCTGTGACTGCTTACCATCAGGCAGGCCGTAAGCTTGTTTGGCACCTTAGTGGTACCTATAAAAAATGTAGAAAACATTTTAAAATTAAAATAATAAAAAAATCGCTTGTAGTTATTTTTTTATTACAATTCAAAATAACTTTGTTAGTTTTCTTTTAAAAGTCACTATGGTTTTTTTAACTTTAAAAAAAGGTGAGATATGTGCAAATATGTTTAAATTTATTGTTACCATACATTATAATAAAGAATCATCTTGTCGTTAATGTCCCGGTTGTGTTCTCGCGCACGAGGACCCGGGGTCCGCCTTGACCATGATCCAGGATTTGGCAGATCAGGTAATTACAGTGGAGCGACTGCCATCTGACCTCCGTGACCCTACTATCAAGGGAACCTGACCAGATTGGATAATGGTTACACATTCAGTCACCTGAATGTGCAGGTTTTATCACGATGTTTTCCCTCACCGTAAGAGCATCGGATTGTGTTCAACTAATGTACATAACACAGAAAAGAGTCATGGGTACATGGCCGCAGCGGGATTCGAACCCGGTACCTCTCGCTTACGAGTCGGATACCCTAACCGCTCGGCCACCGAGGCTCTTGTTACCAATCATTAATACTTACTAAATTAAAAATTAAATTTTGTGGCTGTATTACCAAAAAATATGGGTAACTATATTTACTACTACTATTAATTTATGGAGAGGATGGGGGAGGATCGCGCCGTAAGGAGAGCATAATTATGTGGGTCGGCCGAGCGGACGTAGACCGGTCGGCCGACCCAGATATCACTGGAGGGATGAAGTCCTGAAAGACCTGCACGCTCTAGGAATCCTCAATTGGCAGGAGATGGCGCAGGATAGGGAGAGGTGGCGATCTCTGGTGTCGGAGGCCAAGATCCACTTTGGGTCGCTGAACCAGCGCAGTAAGTAAGTAAGTAAGTATTAATTTATAACATATGGAAAATAAAAAAACCTGCAGTTTAAGAATGAGTTATTGGTACCTAAGGGACAGATAATAGGCTCTTCTTTTAGCCCATTCCATTTGTTTAACAATGCACTTAATATCCTGTATGTATCAGTAGCTACAAAAGTTTTTTTTAAAAGTGTTCATGCACTTATGAATGCGACCGCACATGAAAAAGTTGACTTACGACCTATACTAATGTGTATTTTACCTTTTTTCGTGAATTTCAAGTAACCTAAACAATGCAGACAAAATTTCCCTCCAGTGTTCGACCTGAGTGGTGGTGGTTCAATGGTCTGCCACGCAAGAGGTCCCGGGTTCGATTACCGGCCTGGCAGAAATTGTAATGATGAATTTTAATTTCCGTTACGGGTCTGGGTGTTCTATGTATAATAAGTATGTATTTAAAAAGTATTTAAGTAATAATATTACTTAAATATAGTGCTAGATAACTGATATATTGGATTTGATTGGCCGTGTGGTGTCCGGCAGAGTAGAATAGCACCAACCCCTTACATTCATGGGTGTCGTACAAGGCGACTAATGTTTTCGAGGCAAAAGATCAATAGTCTCCGTAATCTGGAAAATAGGCAGCAGCATTTTCCATTATTATATTTAAACACTGCGATCTCCAACCCGCCTGCCAAGCGTGGAGATTATGGCAATAACCTCCCCTTTCGTGGGAGAGGCCCTAAGTCCTGCAGTGGACTGTTACGGGCTGTGATGATGATGATGAACTGATATATTATATCAGTTATCTAGTAGTGCTAGATAACTGATATATTATATCAGTTATCTAGCACCCATAGTACAAGCTTTGCTATGTTTGGGGCTAGATGGCGCTGTGTAAATTTGTCCACGAATATTTATTTATTTTAGTGTTTTAGCTTGATATTTCCTCTCATTGATGGCATTTATTCTCTACCAATTGAAAGCGGTTTACGAGAAATTCGTATAATCTCTCAAAAACATGTAGCAATAAATAATAATAACTTTATTTGATAAGCCAGTAAATTTAGATCTTTTTAATTAAACTTATGACTAAGTAAATTATGGCCTGTATTTTAAATACTTACAGATTATTTATGTCCCCTGATTCTCAAGCTAAGTAAAACTTGTTTTCCACACTGTGTCTGCCACAATAATCTGCAAATTGACATGATGCCTGTACATACATTATAAATCAAACATAGATAAAAAAAAAGAATCAGCTCAGAATCTGTGTTCAAAAAATATTAAATTCTATAGTGCCACCCCCGAACTGTCGAGACTCAGACCGACGAGAAGATCCCCCACGTCGTTTCAGCGGCCCCCTTAAGCTAGCGAATGCTCCGTCAGGAGTGACGCTATGCGCTCCCCATCCTCATGGGGTGTAGCTTCCGATGAAGCCTTAAAAGCCTTCATGGCTATTGGCATTCCCAGGTGGTGACTAGCTGGTAGACGCTTAGGTTTTCATAGCGAGTCTAGCCCGGCCGGCTGCGCTGGTATGCATGAGTATGAATACTCATGTTTACCAGCGCGGCTGGGTGAACCCAGGAGGAGGGTTACCCATTTCTCGTTGAGGTGGGCGCTAAAATTAGAGAAACAAAAAACATAAAATGTACTTTCTACATTACATGACCAGGCTATTAAGGCGTAAATGATGTGAACCTATTTCAATTTTAATTAAATCTATCGCGAGGATCATTTTTTACAATATTAGATGGGACAATTTTTATAGAGTACCTACTTAGGTAGGCACCTTCGTACTCGTATATTCCTACAATATATATAAATATTATAAAAGAAAAGATTTAATTGTTTGTTTGTTTGTACGGATAAGTTCAAACACTAGTTAACCAATTTAAAACAAAATTCACATACCGATACAAAGCTAAGTTAACAGGGGGAAAAATATTTTTCCGGATTTTAACGTGGCCGGTACTTAGTAACGGAATTATACCCGGATGAAGTCGCTGGCAATAAATCAAGTGATTAATAAAATATAGTCCTGAAACAGATCCTATGAATTGAGGTCATTCTACTCATGAGGGTTGAGAATTGCGGAATATCGGCACAACGGGTTCCTTACATTTAAATAATTAAGAATTAAAAATGTTGTCTATGTTCCTGTTCTGAGTATACAAATCTTATTAAATTAAGTAAGTATATAAACATAGTTAATACGATATACAATACCTATTCATTTGTCAAAATATTTTATTATAATTAGGTACACAGTTTCTTTTTATGATTAGTATGAGCTAAATAACGATCATGTCCCAAATCATACTTAAAAAAAAGACACGACAAAGGCTATTTTGTCGTTGCCTTTATGAAATATTTTATTGCCTACTGTTTAAGAAAAATGAGCATGAGGAGGAAGAATAAGAAAAGGAGACTGACGTTATGAATACCAAAGCTGGGTCAGATTTCGACAGATGTAAAATCCGTCCTAGTTTATGGCTGTTGCTTCCGAAAACCCTCGAAATACTTTTTTATAAGTCGCTTAACTTTGAATTCAACTAACCTCATGGTACATCATCATCATCATCATCGTCCTAGCGCTTATCCCGGCCTCTGCCAGGGTCTGCCTTTCTACCCATTCTTCTCTACTTCGCCCGCTCTTCGGCATCCTCGCGTCGTAAGCCGTTGGCTCTCGCATCCGACTCAGCGATGTCAATCCATCGCTTCTTGGGTCGCCCACGGGGCCTCTTACCTGATACCGGCAGGTTCAGGCACCTATTTCCCTGAGGCTTACACAACACATGACTAAATCAGCGCACGCAAGCTTCCTCGATCTTTTCTGCGAAATCCCTCACGCCAAGACTGCTACGGATGTATTCATTACGTACTCGATCGAGCCGTGTATTTCCGCACATCCAGCGCAGCAGGCATAGAGCATCACAGGTCTAATTATATTCATGTATATAAGCCCTTTGAGCTTGACAGGTATTTTAGGGTCACATATGACTGTCGGGAGTTCCCGCCATTTGGCCCAAGCTGCAGAGATTCGGGACTTGACATCGGAGCCGATATCGCCGGACTCGTGCATCACGGATCCGAGGTGTTTGGATTTATCTGTTCTATTGACAGCTTCCTTGCCTGTACAGATGGTGTCCGGGATCCGCACTGCAGCTGGGTATATACTCTGTTTTGGCGATATTCAGCTTTTAACCACCGTTTTCTAGCACATCCTTCCACATTTTTACCCTGGTCTCAAGGTCCTGCCTAAGCTTGCTCACCAGTATAATGTCGTCAGCGTACTTCATAAGCCAGGGAGGCATGTTCTGAATTTCCGCTGAGAGGGCATTGAGCACAATGCAAAACAAGTAAGGGCTCAGCACAGAACCCTGGTGAATATCTACAGTAATCGGGAAGGGATTAGTATGGCCTGCGATGGGTTTGACGACAGCTCCAGTGTTGGCATACATGTCTGGTACTATTAAACATGTGCTCATATTGGTAGAACTATTAGCTACGTATTTGGACACAAACTGTAGGTATGCCCACAGCATTTTTTTTGAGATTTATCAAAGGCCTTTGATAGGATTTGGCATGTCGGAATTCTTTATAAACACTCAGAGAACCTACCAAATAACTACTTTAGATTTACTATATCTTACCGCGCTGAGCGGAATTTTCGTGTAAGTTGCGATGGCTCTGGTAAAACATTTCACAACATAAGAGTAGGAGTACCCCAGGGTAGTGTAATGGACCCCATGTTTCACTTATATTCACCACTGATTTTCCATTATTTCTAAATATCCTCACTGGAACATTTGTTAACGATATAGCATTGTTGCAGTCGGCGAGTACTAGAAGCCCATGCTGGTGCTTATTCATTTAATTGGAGTGGAGTTTGCGGACGTATTTTCTCAGCGCCAGCCTAATTACACAGCTATAGAGCATCACAGGCCTATTGAGCTCCTTGAGCTTGGCAGAGATTCTAGGGTCATAGCTGACTACCGTGCTCCAGTTTCATAGAAAACTGCAGAGATACGGGACATAACATCGGAGCCGATATTTTGTATCTTGGAGCCCAAACTGAGGATCATGGGTAAAAATTGTTTTTGTTTTGTTATTGACGTGTGTTGGAATTTTTAAAACCTGAATCTTTTTTTAGGAAAACTAGCATTATAATACCCAAACGGAAGGGAATTTCATTTTAAAATTGTCATAAAAAGATAATAATATAAAATATAGCATTGTTGCAAAAAATCAAAAGAAAACACGTCAGATATAAAAAAGAGAAGTACTTTTTTATATCAGACAAAAATTATAGGATTTTCTGGTTTCATACTTTGCGGCTAGCAGAACTTCAGCATCGCAACGAGCTTTCATTCGTGTGCCTCCCAATAATTACAGTTGGCGAAACGAGACTATCCGTAATCCGTGATTTGTTGGTTGGTTCGTGGTGTTGCAAGTGTCCATCAGTAGCGGTGGTTACTTTATTTATTTTATATATTTGACACCCTGGACCTCTGGCTTAAAAGTCGATAAGTACTGTAGCCGCTCGGCCACCGACGCTCACTATTTGTTCCAAAATGTTTAAGCAATTTTTGGTTTCTATACTATTGATGGAAAGCTTATTTTATTATTTGTAAACTAACGCGCAACTCCCGCCACAAATGTCTAATAGGTCTACCGCACAGGAATCGCGTCGCACCCGCACAGTCGTCGTGCCACACCCGTGTATACCCCGTCGTTTGTACCCAAGTATTCGAAGGAACCATGAAGCTGAGTTTCGATGTTACGGATATTAACTCTCACTCAAATGCGGCTCTCGATTCTGGGCTATAATATACTGACACGAGAAATTTCAGTATCATGATTTAAACATTTTTCTTATTCGATAAGTTGTTGTGAGATTCAAATATATATATTATTAATAAGAACATACAGTAATTTAAAATGCATATTTAAAAAGGAATTTAGTTCACAGTGGTTAGATTTCCTATAATTTACGAAAAAGGTAAATATCTCGTAGGTAGCATAATTCGTAAGTCTTGTACTTATACACGATTTTTTTAACTTATATACAACTGAATCTGAGTCACGTCGTTCATAATTTGAATTCTATCTATGTGAATTTGACAATTTATTCTGTTATCCCGGTCATCTCTATGCCTCCTTACGACCTTTACAAGGTCTTCGTTCCATCTCGTTAGATGAATTATAGAATTATAGATGAGATTACTAATTGCGAAAGCGTCAATAATGGAGCGTGGGTGGTCTAGAGTTAAAGTGCCCGACTCGTAAGCGATGGACCACAGGATTCGAACCTCAGTGCCGCCATGTGCCAATAACTTTTTTCTGAATTATGTAAACATGAGTTTAACTTTAACCGATGCTCTTACGGTGAGTTAAAACATCGTGATGAAACTTGCTCAGTCAGACGACTGAATGTATCCATAACCATGATCTTCATCTTCACAGAGTCACAGAGGTCAGATGGGATTCGCCCCAAAGTAATTACCTGATCTGGCAAATCCTGGATCATGGTCAAGGCAGACCCGGGGCCCTCGTGCGCGAAAGCACAACTGGGAGATTAACGCCACCAATGATAATTATTTTTACAAAATGCGAAAAGAATGTCATTTTCCTATATCGATCCCTTTTAGAGATAAATATTATTTATAAAGGCCACATCCTCAGGCCATTTACGGTAAATGTTTGTTATTCTTCCATTCAAAAACTACTGGATTTTAATGAAATTGTGGTTCAGCTTATGTCCCACATTGTTTCCCAAGTATTCTCTCTCAAAAGTTACATCTTGACAAATGGCAGGTGGGTATATACCCTCAAAAACCGTGGTAATAAGAGTAATTAATATTTTACACTGGATGGTATCTCATAAATATGGCAATCTTTTCATTTTTTATATTGCCCAGGAGCCTTACTTATGCCTATATAGGCATTATGAAGGCCATATGGTCAGACGGTCCGCCTGGTGGAAAGCAACATCGTCGACCAGGCCATCTGCAACGTAAGAGGAGCAGATGCGGTGCCAGTCTTTGTGGTACCTGTAGGTGTTCGCAGATTCTTGCTCAAAATATTTAGCTTCTCAGCGGACGCGAAAATGTAGTTTTGCCAACAATCTGTAATCTTTAAATTGCTGACTGATTGATAACAACGCACAGCCAAAACCGGCCTTAAAAGCTTGAAATTTTGCATGGAGGTTCGATAATTTGAAATTAACTATAAAATATATATTTCAATATTTTTGGAAATTCTCTCCCGAGGGAGGTAAAATAGGAGGTAAAAGTTTGTAATTCTGACAGGATAAGGCAGGCTTTAAATTTTGTATGGAGATTTCTGATAAGTTGTAGGTAAGTGATCACTGAGAAGGTTTTTTATACTCATAATTTAGAATGAGATTTATTTTAAAAATTTCTGGAATTTTTGCTCTTAGGGAGGAAATATTGGGGTGGAATTTGCAATTATGACTAGTTTTGGATACGATAACAAACAGCAGGAACAGCTCTAGAAACTTGAAATTGTGGATAAACATAGGTAGGGCAGGTCAGGAGTAGGTACCCTCAAACGGCGTAAAAGTATGAAAAGATTGTAGAATGTGGAAGCAAAAGAGGTGTGGCAGGCTCGTAGCTTGTGGCACTCGACAGCCTCTGCCTACCGCTATGGCATATATTATATGGGAACCTCCTGGGAAGGATAAACAGGACATGTGTTTAGTGGTTTCCACTTGTTTATCCATATATTTAGCATTATAGATGTCTAACATATAAAAAATAAAACATGGTTGATTTTCAACTACCACTTTTTTTTCCTGGTCTTCGAAAGTTGATATAGAAAATTAAAAGGAAACGAAAACAATAACAACTTTACGATCATCTTAATTTAAAATAGTCGGTATTATCACAATTAAATTATATATTTTAAAGTCCAAACCTTCCTTAGCAAGCTGCATAACTTTCACTACCATATACTTCGGTACATCCATTTTATTAAATCGCAACCGCAAAAGGATAAACGCAGATTTTTTAAGTATCGATAAGACAATGACTAGACATACTTTAAGTTGAAATATTTTAACGTTCTATTAAGTTTTAAGAAAAAAAAATTATATGTTATTGCCCTTCAGTAAGTTGTCTTCAAAATAAAAGTAAAAGCAAACATTTTACTTACCTTTGGTTTTTTTTAATTACGAGCAATCGCTTGTATGGCAGATGAGCACTGTGCGGCGGGGCGAAAATTTTAATAATCAATTCAATACAAATTTCAATTCTGGTCTTTCGCGTCTGCTCGACACGTCGGTAGAAAAGCACCTTCAGGTATATTGCTGGTGGTTGACGAATATTACTGGTCCTTGACATGGTTCCTTTCAATTAAATTAAATTAATAAATATGTAAAATATAATTAAATTAAATTATGTTTATTAAAGAGACAACAGTGGTCTATTAAAAGAACTATCCAGGCATTTGATGTACATCACACCTGGTAGTAAGTGACGATGCGCCCGAAGATGGATACTAGGAAAAATTCCAGCAGGAAACACCAGCCGTTTCCTGCTTCAGTCACTGCCTTCCTTTCAACATACCTCTAAACTTTTTCGTTTAAGAAAATACAGTATTTGATAGTTACCTAATAATAGTTAGTATCTGGCAGAAAACCTTTACTTCTTATCGTTTTGTAGATTAGAAGAACCTTCAAATAGTCACAGCGATGGTTTACTTACCATAGTTTGACACAAGCGTAGGCGGTGCTTGCTTAGCTTTCCAAAAAAGAAATATGCAGGGTTAGTTTGTTATGTCTCTGCCTATTGATCTCCGGCTACAGCTATTGTGAGAACAAACTTACAAAGGCGGGGCTACTTTACAACTAGTACTTTAAACGGTTGATCGAATCACCTATTGTTTGAAATGGTATTATAAGTACCTACGCTTCGAAAATTATACGTTTCAAACCAAATGAACTGTGAAGTCATTTTACTCCATGGTACTTTACCACGTTACATGCGCAACTAGTTTTGCAACTCGTAGTGTTGTGGGCGCTTGGTTTCACAATGGCGTTCAATCTCCACCAAACAGGTGTACTTCTTACAATTTCGCTTTCAAATGCAATCAAGAATACAAAAGTTTGTTACTGGTAAATACCTATAATTTACCTAATTATATTTTATTTTGGCATGAGCATACTATATGTATTTTTCCATGCGACTTGTTTATCCAATGATCGCACGTGTGCTGCGGATGATCTTTGAAGAGCATCTGGTGATACATAAATACATTAAGTATTAAAGCTTGACGACAGATCGAAATGAAATGGCAAGACGCATCGGCATTTTAAAAGGCATGCGCGTAAGAAAATACAAAGAAAGTGAGCGTTATTTGTTTTAGTCAAATGAGTTTCTGAGGTCGGTCGGCTCATACATATCGAGTTCGTGGAAGGCTGCCTTTATTAGCACGTCTGCACCTACCGGCTCAAAGGAGCAAGACGCATCATTTAAATATCACACTAAAAGCGTCGATCTACATACATCGTACTGAGTAAATCCTAAAAGTGATTTAAACGGAGACCCTATTCGATTGAAGTAGATTACAAATAATGAATAAAATTGCATACGAAATGAGGAGATGGAGAGTCCGTGGGTATGGGTTGTTTGCGCGGGCGCGGCGAGGCGAGGCGGGCTTATTGGCGGTAAATACGGCGTGGAGATGGCCCGGAGTGGCTGGCGCGGCCCGGATGTGATTCACTGCGCGCCGGATGCGATGCGCGCCGAGCCCGCGCCCGCGCTTTGATCGCAGTGCCACCGTCGCCGCGTCCGCTTCGCAGCCGTGCAAACTTCGCCTATATTCCAGATTGCCAACTATACATTCGCGTGTCGACACGGGACCTTCGAGCTCACATTGGCTATTATTGGGCCAGTTCAACACGTCACCTAATATATTCTGTTTGTCTACGCTCCTGGTTCAAGGCGCCCCAGTTACTTAATTAGGAGGAACCGAATCAATTGAGATATAAAGTTAAATCTAAAGAGTACTTTCAAGAAGCCTTAAAAAAAAGGTTACCAGAGAAATATTAAACCGCCTATTCACCTTTTGAAACGACCATCCTCGTTTTTGATTACATTTTTTCCTGACGCGGCGGGCGACTTTGATTCGGCGGCGCACATCGAATTACCGTAGCAGTATAAACATTTTCGCGGGAAGAGGGGAGGACAAGTTGCAAAAACAGTTTGAGACAAAAGAGTAGCGAAAACCAGAAATGAATCCGGGCGGGGGAGGGAGACCCCGCTGCCCTCGCCCGGAAATAACACGGGGGCTAGCTCCATAGATGGCGGACGACACAGTACTGGCGCGGGAATGGTACCTGTACAGGGATCTTTTAGATTAATTTCGTAGCTTTCTCTAATTAATTTTATAAGTATGTCCATTTAGTCCCCTACGTGTTGCTTATTTTCAGTATCAGAATTTAATTATGCAGTTGTTGCACTATATAGGATATACAGGGTTTTAGCAAAATTGTTTTTGATCGTCGACTAGTTCAAGGGACATAGGCTACCTTGTATGCCCTCCCAATTCTTTCTAATTACGCGTGACGTCCACGGCCACTAATAAATGTTTTAAAGCAGACCAGATACCACAGCAAATAAGAAAATATGCGGCGCCATTTCCTGTGATGTAATATAATAAACATAAACAGACTCCTATCACCGGAGTGTTACAGGCTGCTGTTGATAAAGTATGATACTTACAAATTACACTCCTCTCTATCGAGTAAAGATATTCCATTTAAAATCATTGCCGCTTCTAATAGATGTTGTGTGCTCGCCGTTTGCGGCATTCACAGAGTGTACTGTTTGCGGATACGGTGGCACGGGTTAAAAGAGAGGGATGGTCATTTAGTGGCATTCACCCCCACCCCGCCCGCCGCGGGCTGATTAAACGCTGCGCTCCCTGCGCGCCCTGGGTCTCGATAGCTGACTTATTTGCTCTACTCTCGTCGATCGACTACTTGCGGCGTGCACTATAAAAGTTACATGAACAATGTCCCTGCCATTCCTGGTATTGATTAGCCGACCTGAAGTTTTGTTCGAGGCAGGTGCTGTGGAGTTGTTTTGTTTGTAATAAGTTATAGTTTACTATGCAATGGCGAAGCTTTAGATAGGTACGTTATTTTATAAATATTAAGTCGTGGATCAAAGTAATGTGTCCTGCAATTGAAGTCAAAAATAAGGGTGTCAACCAAATAGTTAAGTGAGTATATGGTAATTAATCAGCTACCCCGTAAGTTGGTCATTAGTAGCGTAGTAGTACGTCTGTCGACCAATATTGTCACAATAATGTGCCACGGGAACGGGTCACAATTGAAAATTATGCGACAAAATCGAGGATATGGGGTTCAAACGATTTCCCGCGTGAAACAATACGAGCATTGTTAACAATGCGGCCATAATATTCGGAAGCGGTTCATTAACATTGCTAAGCGGACCGCACTAACCGCGTTTCTTGTTCCACGTTATCCTGATATCGTTTAAAAACAATTATTATGCAGGTGTCACCGCATTGCACCTCAGTGTTGTTTTGGGCGAACGTTTATTTTGGTAACGACTGGTAGCCGAACAGAAAGCCGTGAAAATCTGAAAGTGATAAATGATGGATCATTTCCATCATTCATCAGTTTCAGTTTCGGATTCTATTCGGTGGATGCATTTCACGTGTCGCTCAACACGATTCATGCATTTGGATTTGACGTAACAAACGTACCACGGCGCGGGGAGGATACAAGCATGATCATCACTGCTAGACTTGAATATTCTCTATATTAAATAGAGCAGTTTAGTATACATTATCCACAATATAATAATAATATACTAACACAAGAAATAGTTGCGTACACCTGCCGGTATCATGAAAGAGATCCTATGAAGCCATGGATTGGCATCGCTGAGTCAAATGCGAGAGCCAACGGCTTACGCGAGGACGCTGAAGACCGGGTGAAGTGGAGAAGAATGAGTAGGAAAGCGGGCCCTATCAGATACAGGGGCAGACGCTACGATGATGATGATGATGATGAATAATATACCGCTACAGGGTGTCAATTGGTTTCGAGATCCTCCAACCAGTCTCAAGGTTCTCAGCAGAACCATAGTCAACCACGCTTCGTCAATGGTGTTTGGATGGGGGAGGCACAACTAACTCGTAGGTGTGCTGAAGTTCGACAGGTCTCATAGTACGAAACGGTCACCCCGGAATAAGCGTACCTACGTTGCTTAACGTTTGTTTTCGGTCTCGGTAGCATACCTACTGCCACTAGACTAGGCCTCCAGGTCTAGAGCAATAAAAGTTAAAAATCTATAACAGAAAACACTGCTGCCCATTTTCTGGTCTAGAGAGATCCTAACCTCTAAGAATTTTGTATACTTTTACGACACCCATTAAAGGCGACCTATGTCGCAAATAGTAGCATTAGCACAGGAGGTAACATAATAAATTATAAAACCGAAGCAAAAGTTTGTTTTAAACGAATCCTTTTATTTAACTCGACCCATGGACAGAATGTCAATATAAAGAATGAACGAAGAGTATCTCCCTATTTCCGTTTTGATGTTTAGCCTTATGGAATAGTTTATCCGAGCTTATCTCTCTGTTTGTTCAAATGAAAAATCGTAAATTAAGATTTAAATAAAAGTTGTCTTGTAAACAACAAACCTTTTGCTAAAAGCTGTAATAAATTGCCAGAACGATAATTTTTTGGGTGACTTTTTTGTATGGATTTTATCACTTTTCTGCTCATCTATATGTTCGTTTTTTGTATGTTTCGGATTTTATAGTGTAGTTTGACATAAAGAACGAAGTTCGAACCGTACGATGCGGGTAAAACCGCCTAACCAATATGAGTAATACCTATACCTATTTCGGAAAAATTGTATTAGGTATGTTCACAATATTATATACTTCAATATTTAGGCACTTTTGAGCGTACTAATTAAATGCTACTATTGTTTTCAATCCTCGATTACTCATTGTAGATTTTGTAGATATTAATGATTGTTATTTTTGTCCAAAACTACACAAAGTTTACATAATCAGTGGACAAGCTGTTGAATATTCAGTGTGAATACAAATTCCTAATTCATCACAAAACAATGTTCCGCGAAAGGTTAATAGAAGCAACCTCTAAACTACTAGCACCGAAATTGATTACACCCTTGATAATGCACACTGCATTCAGGGACACTTGTGAAACATTTGTTATTTTAATCATGGTTTATAATAGAAAGTGGATTACATGTTCAGGATTTTTTTATTAATCATAGATTTTGTTTAATTTAGTTAGTCGTATTGTCACTTAGGTATAATGTTGTATTGGAATATGTGACTTCGGAATTCCTGACATTGTACACCCATTTATCGAGCGCAAAAGAGTGTATTTTTATGTACTTATAGTAAAATAATTTATAATATTGTAGAGGCGACAGTAGGGCACGCCGTTGCGCACACGCACATGACGGCCGAGAGCGCCGGACGGGCTACTAAACGTCATCAAATCGGCGCACAATCTTATCTTGAGGAACAGTCGCTTGTACCCGACCTCCGTTTTATTGGTCGTCGTTTATTATCAAGATAAGTTATCTTTGAGGAGCCAATTAAATTTGAAAACAAAGGTAACGTAATAAGGCGCCACAGCGGAGTTAGAGTCCAGTGCAGGGCGGGCGGGGCGGGGCGCGGGGCGGGGGTCACTGGCACGGCCGGCGCTGCGTAGGCGCTGCTCCTTTGTCGCTCAAAGGATTTAACCGGCTGCCGGATAGGGAGACGGCTTCTCATTTCATACTAGCGTTTTAGGGGCTTGTGGTGCTTGTCATTGTTGACATCACATGTTATATTGCCAGCATTTTCAGAAAGCAAAGGTTACTTTGGTCGTGCAAAACACGCAGTGTAGCTGGTTCTAGGTACACATTTTGTAAATATTTCCTGCTCCTACCTTCCTACCTTTTACTTCTGAACTAATTTTGTTCTGGTTTCCAAGCTGTATTTGTATATCCTCGGGCGTGTCTGGATTTCAAAATTCAGTAGAGTCTCTAAACAGGAGTTGATGCAGCAGGAATAAGTGGTCGGACCTATCTAGCCCATATAGTACCGCTGCGGCACCGCACCACAAAGATTTCGCCCCCCATCCGTTCACACGGGCGATGTGGCGTCGCAACGTTGTAGGGGAGAGTAGCCTATATCGTATCCCCAAACATTTAACTTTGTTTTTTGAAACTGTTGCAGAAATGGTTATGTATTTACGTAGAATGTGTTAAGACTTACCTGTATAATACTGCAGTAGATTGGGAGGGGATGTTTATGTGGTGCACACAATAATATAAAAATAATAATCATTTTGCCGTTAATGTCCCGGTTGTGCTCTCGCGCACGAGGACCCGGGGTCTGCCTTGACCATGATCCAGGATTTGGCAAATCGGGCAATTACAGTGGAGCGGAGTTGGAGCGGAGCGGAGACACGTTGCGTGTGGCATATCATAGATTTTTTATATGCAGGACACCGCAGTGGCACCGCTCAGACGCCGCGTCGCGGCCGCACCGTGTGGAACGGCTCTTAGGTTGGGATTCCCATACCTACGGCAAGCGCGTCCACACTACAAAGCTCTTTCCACATTTTATCAATATCCGTTCAGTGGGTACCTCAATCTTCCCACTTTATTGCCCTTATTTCTTCCAAAGGTAGACACAAAGGACTGTGTTTATAGCTAATGATACTTAGGTGTGTATTTTAACACAAAACCCAAACTTCCAAAAGGCTCACGTAAAAAATACTCTACACGATATTATAAGAGGCCGACTGCTGTACATTGCATCGAGATTCTCTTTGGTGGCGCCTATTTTTTGTTACCATTTTTTGGCTGCATATTAAACTGCGACTTGGCAGTGTAATAAAATGGCAATGGTAAGAAATTTAACAGTCACTTTCGGGGAGCACGTCGGATGGTAGAATTTTTTGCGTGGGAGAATTCCTTCGGATCAGTTAGACCTTTATATCGGCAATAAATTAACTAAACTGTGACACGTAGTGCACGAAGAAGATATTGCGACTATTTTGGCTTCTTGTTGTTTACTTGATCTTCAGAATTTGAGATATTTATGCTAACGGGTTAAATTTTTAATCTCAACTATTACAGACTCATACTTGCCTACTAATGAATATTTATTAATAAAAGTATATGAAATTATTTAATTAAAAACGTTTGCACCGGTTTGCCAATAACAAAAAATTATCACGGGGTGACGATGCGCGATGCAGGAGGTGCCAAATTTTTTGTTCTTTGTTAATTATAAAATTTTCTATATTCGGGTAGGACATTAATAAGCAGAGAGCCATAAACAAATGTATAGAGCCGAACCACATCTAATAGTCCCAGGCACAGGCCGGCCCTATTCGACAATGCCAGAGTCGGACCTCGTCCGAAAGTGAGAGCCAGGCAGAGTCGATAGGAGCCGTTTTTGGGTTCTCCGATCTCCGAAGCTACCCGCGACCTCACTGCGTACTGCTCATCTACGGAGACGTTCGCAGTATAATCGCCCCATTGTGGGCAAACGCTAGTTCGAAGGAACCTATACATATTGGCCTGTTATTGGCCTGCGTCTAAGCACTCCTCGAACGTACTAGACTCTAACCAAGAGGGTACTGTAGGAAACGGTTAGGGTAAGAAGGAGGAACGACACATGTGACAGAGAGTTATAAATGGTTTGCCTAGTTTGGCAAATAGGCGTCCGCAGAGTGCAGACACCGGTGGGATATGAATAGGTGGGAATTAGCTAAGCCGGTCGATGAAGAACCTCAAACTGGGCCAGGCAGTCATATTTTGGTACTTGTATTTAAATTCGGTCTACGATAAATGTCGGTAGCGCGAGGTCCACAGACGATCTTACGTCACTGAACTTATCAGTACCATTATGAACCTTTTACATTATGATGAGTGTACATTGGCCGTGTGGTGTCCGGCAGAGTAGCATAGCACCAACCCCTTACACTCGTAGGTGTCGTACAAGGCGAAACATGTTTTGAGGCAAAATATCTAGTTTCCATATCTTGGAAATAGGTTTCCCACTGTTATGTATATAACACTGACATCTCCAACCCGCCTGCCAAGCGTGAAATTATGGCAATAACCTCCGCTTTCGTGGGTGATTCCCTAAGTTTTGCGGCGCAATGTTACCTATGGGCTGTGATGATGATGATGATGAGTCGATGACCATTATTACCATGTGACTAGTTGCTGACCAACAACGTAAGCTACGATGCAAAAGACTAGATAACGATAAAAATAACACTACTTGGTACTGGACGATCGCATGTGACTGGTCATTTTCAAGGTAAATTTTCACTTTTGCACTTTTAAACCTGCGATTTGAGTGGCCAAGAAATTTGCTATTCGTATAGGAGTCGATGTTAGTACATCAGTAAACGTGTGTAAGAAGTGAACACACACATAATCACACTATAAGCTTAAGCACTATGTTAAAATGAACAATGTATTTCGAACGCTGCATAAACGATTTGATGGTCCAAATTTGTACGTTAAATCACAATGTATGTAGGTCTGTCACTCAATAGTACTCTTTTCTTCAATGTTCCACTGTTGGTTCTCATAGAAAACAAGAAAGGTTCAGTAGATTACTTTAAAGGGCTAAATTAATTTGTTTGAAAAAAGGGTACCTACCTGCCTTGCAAAAAGTCAGGCATGGGCAATTGTTGGATATGTTATACAACTGGAGGCCTGCATGAAAAATCCAAGTTTTCGAGCCCGGGGTGCTGTCGCAGGCTCAGCAATGTCCATGATACGCTGAAATTAACAACGTTTTTTGGGTCACTCTCTAATATCTCCAAAATGGTGCGTCGTAGAGTAAGGGTTCTTCTACCGCATGAAAGCTTCTAAAGTTCTGTACAACTTTTGCGTTACATACTTTTTCTAATTCCCACCTGTTTACGAGCAACACTTTCTCAATTGTGGCGGCTTTGAAAAATGTAGCACAATTTGTACCTACATGTTTTTTTATTATTTGTATCCTACATACAAATTGACACCTTTGTTTTTTCCCTTTTGCTATTTCCTTGCTATTGTAGGTTATCGGTAAATACCCTATATGTTTTGATAAAGTTGTTCTGTGAGTATGACTTCCATACTTATAGAGTGATTTTATCATACTTTATAATCATGAAATTTTACAACTAGCAAGATTATATACCTTAAGTAAAGGGGAAAAAACCAAAACTGTGAAAAGGTATCTTCTAGGAAGAAGATACCTTTTCACAGTTTTGGTCGAATATGTAGCATGCGTTCCTGCATGCTACATATTCGACCTCATCGTTGCTTTCCATCAGGTGCGTTGAGGTTAAATGCAAGCCTATCGACAATTAAAAAAAACTATTAATGTGTACACACTATAAAAAAATGTATACAATTCGGGCTCAGGTTTAGCTTTGGTCAACTGTTGTAAAATTGAGAGCATCGGTAGCCGGGCGGTTGAGTATCAAACTCGAAAACGAGAGGTACCGGGTTCGAATCCCGCTGCGGCCATGTACCAATGACTCTTTTCTGAGTTATGTACATTAGTTGAATACTAACCGATTCTCTGACGATGGGGGAAAACATCGTGATGAAACCTGCAAATTCAGGCAACTGAACTAGTAACCATGATCCAATCTGGTCAGGTTCCCCTGGTAGCAGGGTCACGGAGGTCAGATGGTAGTCGCTCCACTGTAATTGCCTGATCGCCAAATCACGGATCATAGTCAAGGCGGACCCCGGGCCCTCGTTCTCGAGAGCATAACCGGGACATTAATGCCAAGATTATTTATAACCATTGTAAAAATGATATTGCGCTGTATTTTCTGAACGATTAAATCTATGTAGGTACCAAAGTAACCAAAGTAAAACCAAACTCCAATTGTTGAGTGAGAGCTTACCAAGGCGTATTTAAAAATAACGGGTGGCCCGTAAATCCTTGCACTTTTGAAACTTGAATTTTTCGAAAACAATTAGACATAGAGAAATGCGGTAGTTTTTGGAAAAGTGAGTCACGTCGGTACCTACCTAACAGCTCACTTTTATAATTTGTTTGACTCAAAAAGCAGCTTATAAAACAGCTATTACTTACGACAAACCAAGCCAGATCTACGGGCAAACCGTTGATCTTGCTGGAAGCTTTGAAAATAATCACAAAAATAATGTAACTGTGAATATACCGGAATATTGTAAACGAAATGCTGGCATTCTAACATGAGTTGAAGGATACAATAGTGGCTTAAATTCAATGAAAAGATCATTAACAAATGTGTTTATGCAAAACAAATAAACATTTTAATTTTTTTTTACATGCCATATTTCAAACATGACTTTACTTACTGAAATGTTTTCGAATAATATATTTCCCATAAATCCCATGGCCTTTGAGGCACCCAAATCTTACATCTTACGATTGTTTCTTATGGAAATGTCTCAAGAGTCAAGTGTGTAAACCGTAGTGTGACTAAAACGTTGATAATATCCAATTTAAAACAAAACATCCACGAGAAGATAACCACAACCTCCCTGCAGGATGTTTCAGCCGTGTAATCCTATTCTTACCTCTTCGTTTGCAATAGTGCACATAACGACGATGGCATAAAAAAATATCAATTTAATTATGAGATGTTTGTTGACAAGTCAAGAAAATAATATTGTAGTTTTATTTCTATGCAACTTACAAAAGTGCAATTTACGGGCCACCCTGTACTAGGTAGATATTACTTTTGTAATGGATTATGCATGTCATGAATTAGCCAGCACTAATTAACTCTTTTAAAATTGACAATTTCTAGTATATCTAAGTTTTGCTTTGAAACGCTGTTAAAATAACAGAGAAATAAATTTACTAACGTAAAGTAAATTTATTCTCTATGGTCAAAATAGTACAATACCAAGTGTCCAATCGTGCCTTACTCCAACGTATTTTCCAAAATAAATGTATTCTATTACCCTTAAAAAGATTAGTACGATACGAAATATGTAAAAAAAAGCTTGTATTAGTAAATACGTTCAAATTTAGCGAAGTACCCCCCAGGATGCACCATCATCATCATCCTGACGTTGAACCCTGGTTTCAATCTCCTTCTCCTCTTGGTCCACTTCGCTCGGTCTTCGGCATCCTTGGTGGGAGTTTATTGGCACGCATGTTATTCTTAACGACGACGCCAATCCATCCCTTCTAGGGCCGAGCTCTCTTTCCCGTGCCGTGTGGGGATGGCATAGCTACATTTGTACCCGTAATTTACCGTGGCATTACTATCGAAACCGCTTTCTTCGCTCTTGCAGCTTATCTGCAATATCACGGATGCCAAGGCTACCTCGAATATGGAAGTTTTGGACGCGATCCTTGCGGAAAAGTCCACACGTCCACCACAGCATAATTCGGCTAAAGGCTGGTTTACTGGTAAACCACCTACCTGCTAGGGTCCGTTCTTCTACTAGGAAATAGCTTTCAGAATCCTTAATTAAAATATTGTGGCGTAAAGGCTTTTTCAATATATTAAAATTCATCATCATCATCATACATTTAAGAGTATGACTCTTGTCGGTGGAGCAATCGTCTCTCCTGTCTGCTAACCTCTTCATCTCTCTATAATCCCCGGCGCTAATTAAATAAGATAAATTCAAAAACGGCTTAACCGATTTTAAAAATTATTTCATCCACAGAAAGCTACATAGGCTGTGGTATTTCCAAAATTCAAAGTAGATCCCACGGTTACTTAGTAGGACACCGAATTTGTACCGAATACATAGATCGAATTTCTTTCCGCGGTTGGGACTGTTTTTGACTAGATTTTTCGATATGTCAAGTGCGTGAAATCCATTAAGTACTAAAAATTATTCGGCTTCTGCCAAGATATTTTTTTACTTTAGTAATTGTACATAGAATCCTACCAAAAACATTTCATGTAAAATTGTTTGGCCAAGACTCGTAAGCTCGTGGTTTTATGGAGAAAAAGTCATCAGAATCCTTTTCTTGTCAGAAATTGTATGGTTATGGCAGTGTGGCTTGGCCCTTTCATAGAACTATTGCATGACATATAAGTAGGCTGAATTCAGTACTCGATCAACTTGACAGTTACGTGAATGCTAACTAACTAACCCTAACTTAGGGCTAATGTCGTCTGGCGGACCAATATAGCGCGTACCTATCGATCATTAATTAGTTGATAATTGTCTGTAATAGAGCTACGTTTGAATCTATGAAACGGCCAAGCTATAATTTCTGACAAAAATGTAGAGTTGTAGAGATAGGAACTTGGCTCTGCATGAGACAACTTTTGCTCCGTGAAACCGTTGAGCTTACGAGGCTTAGCCTAACAATTTTACATGATATATTTTTGGTGGGATTTCAAAACTTTTTGTAATAAGTATGGAATGGATTCTTTGTAACTAGCATAGCCATATTGTGTTTAATTTTTATACAGATCTGCACAGCTAGCACAAGTGTGCCCGCAACAAGTGAGAGAGCATTTGTTTCCTTCTCTCAATACTAAGATGAAAGATACCTATAGCAGTATCTATGTCGCGCCTTTTCTCGCTTATCGCGCGGAAGAGCATACTTGTGCTGCCGTGCTGCACCCTCGTTTATTTTAGTTGGTTAAAAATTGCAGATTTCTTAATTTTATTGTTATTTATGTATTCTAGAAGCTAGACATCAGTTTTCTAACACTTCTGGAAGTGCCCTTTAGATTTAACTTGAATCCCTCTTTAGAGGGAGTCTTGGAGGCTAAAAGTCAAAGATTCCTTCATATTCTTGTAATTTGTGTGCAAATCCTAGCCTGCATACTAAATATCAGTATTCTGGCACTTCGCGTAGTGTCCTAGTGGTCTTGAGATTCTTAAAATATGTGGACTAGCCGGGCATTTGACCGCCACCTCACCTGGTGGTAAGTGACGATGAAGGCGTCTAGATTATAATTATCAGGGAACACACTCGCAGGTAACGCGTACCATTCCTTAGCCGTACGCATTATGAAGGTTTTACTAATGCGGCTCGTGCGGATAGCTGGAAGATCCACAACATAAGGCTGAAGCGCTCTTCCAGATCGCGTCTCCCGATGGCAAAAAAGAGCCGGGGGAATGAGGTCGTGCAACTACTTTGCACACTCTCCGAAATGTAACCTGTAGAAGACTGACAAACGCGCAACCCTATGCCGATGCTTGAGGCTCTGCAGATTAGCTTCAATCAACTGCGGATCACAGATTAACTTCTTTGCACGTTTTTCCACCGAAAATAAAGCGGCCAGTTGGTATTGGGCTGATCCATCCCAGAGGTGGCAGCAGTACTCCATGCAAGATCGGACTTGTGCTTGATATAACTGAAGCAACTGCCTTGAAGTGAAGTACCGCTCGGCCTTCAATAGGATTCCAAGTTTTGGCTGCAGTCTCTTTGTTTTTGATTCGATGTACTGTCAAAAGTTGAGATTGGTTGATAGCTCAACAGTTTGTAATTTCCACAGATACCAGAAAGTCGGAGCTAGATGGAATGGATTCTGTTTAGCAGATAAATCGTTAATATCGTTATCGTTACCATAACCGTATCTTTATCGTTAACGCGTTGATGGTTTTTCTTGATGAATAACTATTGTATTATAGAGCTGTTGGTCATCCTAATAAATAAAATAAAATAAATAAAGCTTTGAATAATGCTTTGATGCTTTTAATAACGGCCAAAAATATATATTTGCTCAATGTAGAGATCATTATTAGGAAAGCTAATACCACGAACTCGTACAATAGAATGTAGAAAAGCCAAGTTGATGATTACATATTAAGTGGAGTCCATTGAGAATACAAAACACCATACATTCGTAGGAAATACCCAAATAAAAAGGCAACAAGTCAAACTTTCATGGTGACTTACTTAAGCGAGGCACGCGAACCGAGTGACATCGGTACATAATGTCACTAGAAAATAGGGTAGTTAAGAATTTGAATAGAATTATTGTCATGGACTTAAATGATACAAAGCCAAAACGAAATACCCGCCGGACAAGGTTGCGTGCTAAATGTTTCGAACACTTTACCGATCCGCTTGAAAATACCTTTGAAATTTGATAAAATGTAATTCAGTTAATATGTAATGTTGTATTTTTATTAGCTTAGCGAAGTAACTGCAAAAACAAAATATGTAAAGTAATACTTTTCTATGACACCTTGATTAATAGGGCTAATTTTCTTTTGAATGTATAATTTAGTTATGTTAGTGCTTTTTTGTAGGAAATAGAATAAGTACTTTACTCTGTTTCTTCGTACCTATTACGTTTCTGTTCAATTAGGGTACGTACTCAGAAAGCTCGTGCTTGCTTAAGTTTTCTTGAACAGCACTGCCTTATAAGGGAGATGCACGATGTGTCTCTGTGAATGAACCACAATGAACGTCTTAGGGACTACATACCTACTACGACTAGCCACGGTTTGGTTGTATCCTGATTTAATGTTATCTAGAAATTTGGGAGCGTACGATAGATAGGCCTTTTCATATAAAATAAAATAATAATTAATATCATCTTGGCGTGAATGTCCCGGTTGTGCTCAACGCGCGAGAGCCCGGCATTACCTTGACCCATGGTCAAGGCGAAATAGATAAAATAGATCATGATCTATTTTCGTATTACATAAATACACTAAGGCGGTTAAATAAAATAGTAACATTACAATTGACACAAAACTTTAAGATTAAAATTTGGTATCTCCAAACGAAATAAAACGAAAAACATTTGCTGCATTTAGAACCATTTAAGTTTGTCATACGGATTATAATTGTACATCGTTTTTCAAGTCCCGATAAAGTCCGATACATCTAGCTCCGGACGACAAAGCATCGCTTAAGATTAACCCCATCAATTTAAGATAAAGCCTTCCGCTCTTTTCTTGTGTGGCCCAAAATAAACAAAATTGAACTATAATGCACAATTACTCAGTCCGCTGCCTACGTTCTCGATTACGCATACTTAGCATTTTATTTAAATGTGGCCTTTTAATTTACAATTAGAACAACCAATTGTGTTAAACTTAAAGGTCGCGGGCGCAGTCGTAAAATGCAATCAAGAACCGTTAAGGGATAAATGTGTTTTTGAGTTGTTGTGGCGGAATGAAATTGAATTGCGGTCTGCCGTTTGTATAGGTATCGGCCGGGCGCCGGCGCGGGCGTCGTGAATAAATGATGTGTGTACTGGTACCATGAGCGGTGAGAAGGCGGCGCGTCCGAGCGATCTTGATTGCACTCCACACAATACAAACTTAGCGTCATTGCTCCATTAATGAAAGAGTAGGTGTCACGACTTTCGGACTCGCACGGCTTTTATTATTTATTCCCACTTTCAACACCACACAGTGTGAGTGCAGCGCAAACAGGTGAGGCGACGCTTAATACAAAATTGATAGCGTCCTTTAATGAAATTGTGCTCTTTGCAACAGAAATAGTAGATTCGTTAGGAATGTATTTTGGAATTTGCTGTTATACTGGGAAAAGTCTTTGTTGGTATATTTGTAACTTTAATTCGGATAGGACATCCTAATAGTTTTAGCTGAAAAGTGGTCATTGATGTCACTGATGTATCGAAGGCTCGTTGTATTATGGGATACATTAACTTCACCGGGGAATAGATGCGCAGCTTTCAATCTAATGATACAGAGCGCCGCAACGAGCGGGAGTTCTTCACTGTCAATCAGTCGCGTTGTGCGGTTATTCCATCATTCAACCGGATTGTTCACCCTGCGACGTGACTCCCTCGTCACCGTGTATCACGGAATCGCGCACGACATGACCTATATGAAAATAATACAAACAATAGATTAGGTACAAGATTACGTAGTTTGTAATTATTTAATTAAATTGAACCTCACTGTATTATTGAATTGACCAGTGACAAATAATTAAAGAAGAGTACGATACGAAGAAACGTAATCGATTACTTTTTAATGATCTTTTTATCTCCGTTTCCCATTGTTAGCCGTTTTAGGGAACAATAGCACCTAAACTGTTTAATTTACATCGGAAACAGTGAAATAAAAAGGGTTTAGTGATGACATGCGCCGACACCGACACGCCGAAAGGCGGAGTGGCCGCAGCCTCGCGCCGACGCAAAAAGGACAATCATTAGGAGGCGCCACACGAGATCCCATTTAAAAGTATGAGAATATTTCCACAAAAAGCCACACATTCAGCTCCCGGCACATTCATTTTATGAGAACAATGAGTGATTTTTGTATTTTTCTTTAATTCTATGTCGATTTTATCCGCGGCAGCGTGGAAGCGGCCTGTGCGGTTGTCGCCTCGTTCCGTCTTCGACTTTTTGCCGCGGTCTGTGGAGGCGGGGCGGGCGGCGGGCGGGGGCGGGCGGGCGCCCGCGCCGGCCGGCGCCCGCGCCGACACCACCAGCGCCAACTGCATTGTGCCCGCCGACCGCACCCGCTTATGAATGCCACACAAACGAGCCGAGTTGCGCCTTCGATACTTGCTTAACGATCGCCCTGTGGTTACCGCCACTTATTTTATTGACGTCCTACTACAACATCGCAACGTTGTGGTTCACTTGATGAGCAGCAATTTTATTGCGTGTTATAAACACAACGACACCTGTAACCGAGTGCACTGAGCTAGATGGACTTTACTTTAACAATTTCCTAAATGAAAAGTCGATATTTATTTAACTTTATACAGCATAATCAATTGATTTTATAGGTTTTCCTTTGATCAATACATCATAAAGGCATATTATCAAGATATAAACATACCATGAAGATTAAATTAGGTACGAACGACTTTGTGGCTATTGTTAACCGCACACCACAAGTTAAGACATGGAGCTGCTGATTATGAAATGTTTTTAAAGCTTGTGCTGTATCATGGTTATTAGAACAACAATAGATCGATTTCAAAACGTTCCCAAATGTTGGTTGGTCGGTACAGTCATCTGCACCGTGAATGGACCCCCAGCATACATTAACAGTATGCTGGGGTGGTCCATTCGCTCTGCACCTGACTGTATCTACACTGTTGTGTCAATAGACAAGTTTCTGATTCCATTCGGTTATTTATTTTACTAACGAGCTAATGAGTTAGTCACAATGGGCCCGGCTCTTTGTTATTTATTTCTAACAGTTCTATGACGGCGAAGCGTGAGCGTGACATGTCCGTGTGGCGGCGCCCGCCGGAGACAATGGAGTCCAAGACTTGTTTATTGAGTGGATGGAGTCATTTCGAAGCAGAGTGCGCGCAACAGCGGAGGCGGCGTCTGCGCAGGGCCAATGACAGTCGCGCGCGCAGTGGGAGGAACGCGTAATCATGCATTAAGACAACGCGCGCCGTTCGCGATCCAACCGCGGATACGGCTTCCCATTAAAATACTATGCGCACAATTTGTTCGGAAGAAAATCGTAATGTCCTTCTACACAGTACCAGTAAACACACTAAGAAATACATCAACTTTAATGTCGACGTTTCGCCCTGATATTCTAACAATTAATTGCTACAGATACCCCAACATAGCGTGACTGTCGCTGCTGTGTCGTACCACGTGGAACATCGGTTTTCGAATTATAATAGCAAATATGGGTATTAAATAAAAGAAGTGGAGCAGTGTCATAAATAAAGCTGCGTTTGGCGTGGCCCGGGGTAGCGTTGAGGTACATCGCCGATGGCAGATTAGGCATTGCGTGACAAACCCCTATTTGCCTGATCATTGTCTTCGTCTGCATCCTCGTTGCATCAGACGCCACTGGGACACACACGAAGGATGGATGCAGCTCTCAGATGCAAAAGTTCACGAACACAGTATGACAATTAAAGTAATAAAATATTTAGACAAATTTCGCACAGCGCCATCTAGCTCTACACTAGGAAGAGCTTATCCTATGGGTGATACTAGATTTATGTGGGTACTGTTGATCAAAAGTTATCATTGTTCTCCCAACCTACGTATCGAACGTTCGAAGGAAACTTCAAAATTTTTTTTTTTTTTTTGCTTAAAGCGAGCTATTACTTGGACTAAAAAATACATTTCTAAGTTACACCTGCATGGTGTTGTATTTAACTAAATCTTGTTGGCCTACCAATTAAAAGGCAAATAACTCAAACAGTTACGGCTGCAATGGAAATCGACCATTCACAGATAACTGTTAACTATCTTTAAATGTTTAAATAGTCACGACCGAACAACGCACGTTCCTCTTCTTAAACTATTTGTTTGAAGCGAAAATCATTTATCCTATTAAATGTTCACAATAGGTGTGCGTGTTTCTGCCTCTAATTGGTTTTGGATGTTACATATTTGCGTAATTTTAAACCATATGTACCTATGTCAAAGCATAATTACATGAGCGTAAATATTGAGAAGTGTTTAAAATGGACATCAAACACCAAGCCATGTCAGTACCAAAAGCCATTTACAAAGAATTTTATTTGAAGTAATACTACAATACAGAAGACATTAAGTAAGTAAGAAAGAAATACATTTATTACACATACGAGGCACACCACGACACAATAATTACATAATTGCAAAAGGAAACATTAATAATAACACACAGTCTGAAACAGCCAGTTACAGTCTGAAATGTTATTTTTGATTTGTTATTTTCTTCTGGCTACTATTAATGATGACGATGAAAATCAAATTCCTATTACAAAGGAGCCACCATCTCGCAACAGACATTAGAAACATTACAAGGAATCGAATCCGCAACAGGCATTCTGCAACACTTGTTCGTTACCCTAATTAACATGTAGAAGAAACGCAATAAATTTAGAATTTATCGTACGCCCGGATCGACCACCGGTAGGTCACCCGGTGTACGTAGGTAATTGTTATTTCGCTAAATTTATTTTTGTGTACCGTTTTTATTTAATTTATTCAGTGTGAGAGAAGTGAGCAGGTACCTGATTGTTGTTGCGATACGATAATCTTGGCTTACAGAATGTTTGTGGCGGTTTAATTGGCACTGGAGGTGCTTCGTCGGTTTTGCTAATCTTATTGCGGGCACCGGACATTGTCAAATGACCATAGGCCGTACAAACGTGGTCTGGGGATATTGTTCTATTCTTGTACCTTGAACTAGTGCCTTGTTTTCTAGCCTTTAATGTAAAAGTAGAATTTTCGAATAACGATATTAGGAGGCACACCTAATGAGTATCGAGCTCGTTGCGGTGCTCAAGTTTAACTAGCCTCAAAGTACAAAACGGTCCCCAACGGCTGGGGACCCTAGTTAAACAATCTTGGCACCCCGTGACTATCTATTTTCGCGTTATCACTATCTAATTTCGAATAAAACTGAAATTCATAAGAGAGAAAAAAAGTTTAATAAAACGGACTTCGGACAAATAACAAAAATGCGAAAAAATAAGCTTTTTGTCATACAATACGAGTAAGTTAGATGTTAGTACTCGGTGTCAGTATAGTAATGTTCACAGGAAAGGGGGTAAAACCTTCAGGGGAGGGGGAGGGTTGCTGTGTGGCACCAATTACAGAAATAATGATATCTAACTTACTCGTATTGGATAATATAAAGCTTATTTTTTGTATTATTTTATTTGTAGTCGAGTTTATTCTTTTTATTAATATTTTTGATTTCAAAATCTTCATTGTTATTTATGATACTCCTTCATGCACCATGTTATAAGAAATTGCAGTACCATTATCTAACTCCTAATCGTTAAAGAGTTCTATGGCTTCATCATAAACAGAGCATCATCAGCGAACTCTGAAGCGAACACCTGAATAAGATTTGATAACATAACAAACAACCCATACATGCCTACAATTTTCGAGGATTGCCCTCGATTTCTCCATGATTTCATCATCAGATCCTGGCCTGATGACCATGCGACCACCTGGGAAGTATATTCCCTCTCAAACAAAAAAAAAACTTTCATATCGGTCCAGGCGTCTTCGCGTAATCGGGGAACATACATAAAAAATAAAGATTCCGACGAATTGAGAACCTCTTCCAGTTATGAAGTCGGTTTATAAAAGAAATAATACATTAATTATGTAGTTTTAAAGAAATGCAATTTTGGACAGTTCGGAGTAGCTGATATAACATTTATCAAACTCTCGGATTCTCCTTAAATTAATTTTTTCTCCGAGTACCTACCTTCATATGTCCGCTATTAACGTGGTTTATGAAAGCTAGAGTAGATTCCTAATTACTTATCTAAAATAGGTCCAGGTGTTACTGGGATTAGCTACATCCTCCGGCCCTTTTCCTACAGGCTGGAATCGTCGCCACATGGGTACATACGATATTAAAAAAAATTCTTGTTCTTCCTCCTCAACCTTACACAGGTGTAAACAAAATGTACTAATAGGCGTAAGCCCATACGAAGTACGAGTAATCGTATTTCTATTAATAATTGTAATTACTCTTCAGATAGCAGCTATACTATGAGGATGGAGAACTTAATTTCAAGTATCATGATCTTTCTAAATAGATATGGGTCATAATTATCAATTATATGAATAAAATACCCAAGAATATCTAGCTAGAATCAAGTTACGAGATCGCCTAGCAAAGTTGGATAGTTAATTATGTAACAACTTAATGTTCAGTGCGTATACTCGTAAATGTTTTAAAGAGGGTGCCGACATAAAAGTTAGTTCACTGCAAAAGTTTACAATTTCCGAAACTTAGGATGGCGGCGACATTCTTTGCGTTTGAAAACGTTTCCCTCGAGGAACTATGTTATTATAGATTTAGCTTTTAATAGCTTGAACAAGTCGAACACGCTATGCTTTTTATTGCGTATAAAAAAGTTTGTTTTTAAAAGCTCGCGTAAATCTTCATGTAATAAAAATATGTAAAGAACCCACTTATACGTCACACGGATAGAACTTATCTGGAATATAACGCCCTAATTAAATTTTATATCGCTTTAAAATGTTTAATTACCTTCATGGCGAGGAATACATACCACCCTGCTTATTCAGGTTATTGAAAACTGAATATTGCATTCCAGCTCCTTGAAATGCAGATGGTTTAATTACTTAGGGTACGAGTGGGTGAAGCGTCTGAACGCTTCACCCACTCACGTATAATACTGAGAAATGACTCAAACCTTCATAGGACTAATTCGTAAAATGTCTCATTTTCAAAAGGTGTCACTTTTTCTTGTAACTGATTCGTGAAATGCCTATTCGCAAAAAGTATGGCCAACTCATACAAAACTACTCCAACTGAAATGAAACCAGCAACATAATTTTCTCTTCTTAGTATTTATTTATAAGAACTTGGAGCCACAACTATGTGGCCCAAGATGGAAGCTGTCTAGAAACCCTAGATAGAAGTAGCCTAAATAGTATCTAAATTAGAATTGTAAGGGACCACACTTGTAGGCAACGCGGCAGGTGTTCATGCCAGCAGACAAGCAGCATGAAAAGTGGCACGACAAAAATAGTCTTTTCAAGCCAACTGACCGTGTGTGGGGAAAAGTTTGAGGGACTTCTTGCCAAATGAGCAGGATCAAGCTTAAATGGGCGAAGTCAAGCCTATGTTTGTCATGCCGGTTGACAGTCGGCCTGAAGGAGAATGGCCGCCATTATAAAGCGGTTTGGCGGATAGCTAGAAGAATCACGACATAAGCATGGAACGTCCGCCCGCATCGCGTTCCCGATGGCAGAAACGGGCCTGCAAGATAAGTCATACACTCTTGTCTTAATGAGTGTGGTTACGCAGACTTTTCCTCGTATAGTTTTTTAAGCGATGTGTTTCCACTTCTACCGGTTACAAACGTTGCGAGTAACTACCCTGGGCCATGGTGGACTCAGTACCTGACCCCAAATCGTCTATTTCTCCATTGAGTTCTCATTTCTGGAGATGTAATCAAAGAACTTTAGTGCCCATTCGTAATTGCACATTTAACAAAAGTCTATCTTTAATATGATTTCTTGAGGTTGAAAACATTAGTGCGAAACGCCATTTATAAAATTTAGTCTAGTTTGTAATTCTCCTGTTTTTCCAAATCTTTCCCAGCAGTTCTGCTGCCGACCTGGCGCACCGTCGTCTGATCTCGTCGCCACATCCTCTAGTACTGGACTTAGTAGAGCCGTGATGGATATAGCTTTGTTCCATTTCCAAGCCATGGAGATGTTAAACAGTTTGCAATGTGTCCAATATGTGGTCATTAGGTAGTGGACATCAAACTTGCGGTAATAGTCACGGCCATCCGTTGTTGGATCCGGCATCAAGATGTCGGCTGTTGGACAAAATGCCCACTAGTAACAAGTGTGGTTACGTGATTCATAAGCCCCAGGGATACATGGGAAATCTGTGCATAAAGCTGCCGATACCCGTAACAGGAAGTAGGTCCCACGGGGCCCAGGACGCGATGGATTTATAGCGCTAGGTCGGATGCGACAGCCAACTTCTTACCAATCGAAGATGCTGAAGACGGTGCGAAGTGGAAGCGGAAGAATAGGAAAGCCTGGCGGAAGTCAGGATTGACCGGTTATTGGATTTAATTAATGAAAAATTTTACCAAATCAGTCAAATTTGACATCGTCAAACGGACAACCGTTTCAGCGCCTCGTACAACTGGCTTACCCCTTAACGGGTAGTAGGTATGCTTCACCATAGGCTGCGACTGCACCAAGTATAACCACATTCATTATTTTTTTTTTTTAGATTGGGTTGCCTTTTAAATGATCGACAAAATACCTAGTTTACGCGCGGCATCATTAGTTGCGTAGTTGCGTTGTAAAATTAACATTTCGATTGAGATTGAAAATCCCGTTTTCGTATCTATTCTAGCCATGAGCAGTAAAGACAGGGTTCAAGTCCTTTCGACGCATTACACCAGAAACGCAAATGACACGCAACTGAAATCACCTACTCTTTATAAATAAAGGTATTCAACACCGTAACTTTCTCTAGCACTCCAAGCAACGCGGTTACACCACTCGAATTCCTAGAACGAATACGGATAATTATTATTTTCGTTAACATGTCCGGGCGCACTTCGGCAACAATTAACAAAGTTGTTCGCTGACGGACTGACGGCCGCGACGACAGAATAATATACCCAGCGTGAGAACATGGGGCGACGCGGGCTACTCCACACACTGCGTACTGCCTAGGAACAGCGCTTCATACAATACTAAAAACCTGCCAATAGACAAGAGTCTTTTCTTGACGAAGTAGTTTAATAAAAAGCTTGTACGAACTAGGTTGTTTTTGGTTGTTTGTTTTAAAATACGTGAGAATACGTGGACGCGTTGAATACCCCTCAAGTTGTATGTGCTAAGATTTTCACTTTTTACTCTTACTTACATGTGCACTCTTCTCCTCGCTTGATCGCTAGCTACAAGCACTTGATGATAAAAATGAGACTCCAGTTCGCTACTCCTTGCCTGATCGTCGCTAGCACTGGAAGCATGCAACTTGAGTAGCCAACGCGTTCTCACGCTTTTCTCTAGTATTTTATGCCAACCTTTAGTACACCAAAAGTTCACAAATAAAGACAACCTAGTTTATCTATGAAAGTAAGCTTTTTTAACCATACTTCGTGAAGAAAAGACTGTCCACTATGTTTTATTTATCGAGATTTATTAAGTTTACACGTACCTATTACACTAAAAAAAGTAGCGGCATTCACTGCATTTTTTAAATAAAAACTAACTTTAGTGTCAACATTTATTATTTAGAGACACATTTATATTGTCTGCATTGTGTCATTGTTAAAAGCGCATAGCTATTGCATAGCGATGGCATAAAAAGGAATCAAACAAATCAACTCCCCGGTCACGTTCAGGAAACGCAATCAGATTATCGACAAAGCAACGTATTGACTACTGACCCCTTGTATTAAGACGCGGAGCAAAATTATAGCGTCAGCCACCCCTGCACATAATTCAAGGCTGATCCTCCTCGTCCATATTCGGCGATCCTCGCACAATGGCTCGGACAACACACAGTTAAACGCCGCAAATGCCGTAAGCGGCGATAAATCATCGGCATAGCGGAAGTGCGTGGCCGCCCGCGCCGCCGCCTCGACACCCGCCAATAACGGTTGCGTCTCCCGGTATTTTCAGCGTTATAGATAAATTAAATGCCAACACATCCCTGCGGGGTAAGCGCGGCCGAAGCGCGCTAGGAATGTCCAAATAAATTTTTTGATAAACGAACCGGAAGCTGAATCTATTACGTGACACTGCCCTCGTTCCGTCTTTCGCCTCCTGCGTTATTGTTTTTCTCGAGAGGCATTTAGGGAATTTCAAGCCCATTCGGACCCGGCATATGGGAAGCGCGGCGCTTTGAATCGATCAGATGCTCGGAGATAAGCAGCGCCTAATAGGTCAGTTTTGTGTCGGAATTAATCAAGCGTCAAAGGGCTGGCCATAATTGAGCACCGAACGTTGCGGGTGTGTCGTATATCTTATTAATTAATGGTTTCGCTAGAAACGTCTTTGTCACAAAGGATACCGCTCACTAAAAAAAATCATCACCAGGTTTTTTTACCTAAAAAATAACCCGTTTTGACGGCACGTTTTGGACGTTTCGTCTGTTGATGGGCTAGGAATAGCATAATGTTATTTAATTAAAACGACTTCAAGGCGTTTTAGTTTAAGGTACCGACGCATAACGTGTTGCGTGCCCGTTCAATTTGATGAAATTTTAATATTCGTGCGCTCATAAACAAGTGGTTAACGATGATAATTCGGTCGCATAAAACAAAGCTTTATCTGCGATCGGCAGCCAGCCCCTGGTGAGTTCAGTGTGAAATGTGTTCTCAGAGACACCGTTTAGTAGCGTAATGCGCGTGACTGTCGTACAAATTATGCATTTCGGAGACAAGTCGATTTTATTGCCGCGGAAGTGACGTCAATAAACCACAGTGACAGGAGTTTAATGTTCGGAAGGCATAATACCCGATCTGATTCGTTCACGAACCTTATGCTGGTTCATGGCAAGTGCACTGGTTCAGACACTCGTATTTTACTTCTAACAAACTTTACCTCTCGACAAATTATTGTTGTGTTTAACCAAGATTTAAATATAAATCACGGTTCGTAATTTTACTTGCTTTCCGAATAACAATCGTAATTAATCATTGTGTTCAAATCCTGATTTTATCCGATACCGAAAGTAGGGAAACGTTACTCTAAAGTCGTTGAATAAAACGTGCCAGCATATGTTCACCGGAGCCGGGAAACGGCTCGCGACGCCCACCCGCTTCCGACGCCCTATGAGATTTGGTGCTATCTGAAAAAAATGATATACTCCGCACCTTATATTGAACGGGAAATAAATCGTATACTTCCTTTAAGTGCCAATAAAAGTTGGAGTAAATCATAAAAGTATCACTCGTTGAGAAACGTCTATAACAAGTGTGTTATTGCAGAATAATTCAGTAGCGGGGAGGGTAGCGTGAAGGATGGCTCCCTCAAGATCCTGGCGGGCGAGCGAGCATGGAATTCCCGCCGCTCTATCGAAGCCTTCAATTATTTATCGGACCCGTGTCTACTTTTCATTTTACTCCTTTCCCGGCAAGGCTTTCAGTGGCGGAAAATAAACATGTCACCCCTATGGGAATTCGAGTTACATGAATAGTGGGCTTGTGACTATAAACCGCTATCGGCAGTTCGCGGCTGACAGTGATCAATGGCGTCTTGCGTAATTTAATTATCAACAATGACCGATACGTTTCGACCATTCGAGTTCGTTATTCACTATAAAGTCTGCCTCACGAAGGCTTTCAGCGTTGGGATAGTTTTTAATATCTATCGAGGCATTCGTTGGGGCGGCTAGGGACCCGGTCGTGTTCCAGTTATCTTTTTAAAATACCTACGACTGTTTTGTGTAATAGCAATAGTAAAATTGTAATTGCTAATAAATCAAAAGCATAATTTATATTTACTGTTCACTATAAAAATAGTATGCTTACCGTAGCGCAGAGGAAACATAAAAATTATATTATCTTTTCACGTGTATTCTGGCAGCTTTGTTTTCTGTCTATACGTTATTATGTTTATTGCTTGGTGACTGATGCCTAACTAAGCTAAATGCTTGTCTAATGCTTTGAATGTAGTCTGCGTAGTTAGTGATGATGAATCGGTAGCTGTGTTCGACCCCAAGTTTGATCTTAGCTACGTAATAGTAGCTAATTAACGAATTACCTAGATGTGAATTGAGGCGAAACATATAATTAGCCAATAACACATAACAATTCGCTTATTTATATAATTTAGAATTCAGAAAGTTCAAATGCCGATTAACTTTTACGCCGTCCACTTGTCAAGTCAAGTGTAACATCAACGTAGGAAACACTCATTTCTGTACGCGTAGATCGCTTGTTACCCCTCCCCCACCTTCAAGCGTCTCCAGTGTCATAGGTGTGAGCGTATGTCGCGTCTCGTCTTCTCTATCCGACGTAGGTGTGCATGTGTATTCCGCGTAACCGAGCCGCAAAGCGCCAATGCGACATCTCCCGAGGTTGTGGCCGGTTATGTGAGGCAAAAAGCGATAATAATGACAAAGAGCATCTACGCAGAGGGCGCGGGAAGACGCCCCGCCGACGCACGCGTGCCGAATAACGATGTGTTGCCCGCAGACCGAGGAAGCGCTCAGACTAGACTGACCCTCGTATTTCGTAATTTGCAACACTGCCACTGGTAAGCCACTGAGTAGCACTACAGGCCTCCCTATTCTGTGTAGTACAGAGTGCGCTGTTTACTCGAGGCAAAGGCTGTTACGGTTTTGCGGGCACAGGCCTGCTGACGTACCTGAAGCTAATTAGGGCTCCGAAACTGAGTACTTTGAATGATTATAGTTAGTTATCTACTCTAACATACACAACATTATTATATTTTTATCCTATAATGCAACAGTACTGGATATAAATGTTATGGTTGTACCTTTCGATTTGATTGAATACATATTTAAGTTACTAATTTATTTATTCATAAAATCAAGGCAAAATGAAACGGTATTTACATTGAAAGAAGAAAATAAAAATAAAAAGAACAGCACATTAAAAATTAGGTTGTAATAATAACAAATTATAAGTACCTACAACTGATTAGCGTCGTAACTTATTGCGATGACCTAACTGACAGGAAAACGTCGGAAATCCCCCGACCAAGTTTACATATACTTAAATATTATCTAAACTACTAAACCTATTTTAATGATACAAGAACCATATCGTTAACCTGCTATTCAAATAAAGAATACCTCGTCGAAATCGGTCCATCCGTTCGGAAACTTCGATGTCACAGACTTACAGACACTCTTTTTTTCGAGGGTTAAAAAAGAAAATATTAAAAACGGAGGTTCTGTCGCGACGATAGTGTGCTGCGCTTCTGCGAGGAGGGAGGGTAGCGGAAAAGCGGGTTCACAGTCACACTCGCGGAGTGCGGACACAGGGTCACGTAACTAGAGACACCGAATTACGCACTCCCGCAAACTGATCCTTATTGTACCCAGGGAAATACACCAGTGGAAATACGGAGCGAGTGATAAAATATCCGTCCGAAAATAAAGTTTTATTATCAACACAGGAAAAGGTGCCGCGGTCACGGGACAAACGTTCGTCACGTAGGGCTGCGTGTGCTGTTATTGTCTGGGACGCGAATTTCTTAAACTACAATATCGCGCGAGGCACCATACCGCGCTCGGTAGATTGTACAATCTATTATAATCTTTATTGTATACATATTTAATTACATACATCAAACAAAAATGGCAAACTTATCTACTTCGCCGTTAAAAGCCAGCGTGTTACCTCTACAGGATTTCCCGAGCATTACAAAACAAACCCCCGCCGTTTTCCGTCGCAATATCACTACGAGCTTAAGGTTTTTAAAAATCTTATTCAAACTTTATAAAATAAGTGGCGCTCCCCTCGGCGAGGGTCTGCCCGGGGTGGCATTATTGTGCAGCCATCTGTGACGAGGCGCGGAACGCTATCGAAAGGGCATATTTTTAGATTTAACTCGTAAATTACTACCATCCAATTGGTTTACGCGCGTGTGAGAATTAGGAGTGGAGTTTTATTTGCCTGTGCGGTTGTTTATTGTGATGGTGGGGAGAAACCGCCGCGTTGGGATAATTTTACCCCTATTTAACGGCAAATTCATTACTAGCTTCCACCGCTACACGCCTTGGTAGAGTTGAGTTGGTGTACCTTCATCTGTTTTGTGCGATTCGTTTATTTGCGTAACGATATTTTCGAATTCGAATTTCGAACTCTTCATTTTTGGGAGATTTTTTATTTATATACGCAATTTCTGCGTAATTTTCTGCATGTTGTTATTTTGTGTACAATTATAGGAGGATAAAAAAATAAATCAAATATAGATTCTGGCGAACAGGAGTTTATTAGGTATATCGTAGGTATATGCCCACAACTGGGCATCGGTCTCCACAGAGATCTCAACAACAGATTTCCAAACAGAAGTTCTAGCGGTGGAAATAATTGGTTGGACCAGCCGCAAAACAAATTAATAACCGAAAACTGTCTGTAAACCCCCGACCAAGTTTTCATCTACATGTATTTCCTAAACTACGAAACCGATATTAATAAAATAAAATTAAGATCACATCGATTAAACTGGCTTTTAAATGAAGAAAACCGCATCGAAATCGGTACAACAAATCCGTTCGAAATCTACGATGCCACAGACAGACATATAAGGAGGCACAGAGTCCAGACATATAAGGAGGCACATAGTCCAGACATATAAGGAGGCACAGAGTCCAGACATATAAGGAGGCACAGAGTCCAGACATATAAGGAGGCACAGAGTCCAGACATATAAGGAGGCACAGAGTCCAGATATATAAGGAGGCACAGAGTCTCGCGGCCACCGATACATACGTCAAACATATATCAACCCTCTTTTTATTCGAATGGGTAAGGTAGCAAATGGACACCTCTGTGGTACTAAATTTAAAATATGGACACCTTTGCGGTACTAAATGCAAATAATTAGTTGTTCAAGAAGAGCTGTTTGGTGCAAAGTCGTATTTTTTAATGTTAGATATGGTAATCTACCATCAAAAATACGATCATTGATGAAGAAGGGCTACTATTGGAGAGCTAGGTGTTGTTGGTCGTTCAGGTCGTCCTTCATTACACCAGCAACTATGCTCTGCCTTTACCTTATCTCCGCCTGAATCTTCAATATTGAGGAATGGAAGAATATACTACTTCTATCATTCAATATCCCTTACGATCTGTGCGAGTGTGTTCCCTGATCATTATAATCTCGACGTCTCTTCAAGCCTAGAGTGAATAGACTGCCTAGACAGGCACGCTCCATCTTCGTCCGCATCGTCGCTTACCACCCGGTGAGATTGAGGTTAATACCCTGGCCAGTCTGACTTAAAAAACAGTGTTTAAACGCCTAGATGACAGCATGATTTTCAAAATTCCGATTTTCTGTATTCATCATCATAACAGCCCCAGCGGCAGGATAGCGTCCACGGTCTAGTGGTAGCGTGTTTTTAGATCGATAACAAAAGTTAAGCAGCGAACGCCGATGTCAGTAACTGGATGGGTGACCGTAACATACTTTGAGGCTAAACGAACTTCACTACCCCATCGAGCTCGACACTAGTTAGGTCTTCCGCTGGGGACCCTGAGACAAAACACTAAAAGGATTTGCTAAAATTTGGCTGTAGTGTAGGTTATAGCCCAGAATTGCATATAGGTTATGATTCATCCTGAAATTCAATGTGGTCCCCGCGGGAACAACTCCGGAATATACTAAACGAATTTTATTTTGGACGAAGGCAAGTTACGAAGTTACGAGGGGCAAAAGCTAGTTCAATATAAAAATCCATTACATTTACTACGTATCTGATCTGCTAAATCATGGTCAAGGCGGACCCCGGGCCCTCGCGCGCCAAGATGATTGAATTCTTTGTTCAGTGAGACCAATACTGAATAAGTTACAAAAGAAAACGTATTTTTTACTAACATTATTTAGTAGACATAGACGCCGTTTAGTAAACGTCATTCCACTAGCGTCACTAGTGCCACCTATTGATAAGTTGGAGGCACTGTATGTAGGTACACTCGGTTGTAAATTTGACGTTAAATAATTTTTAAACGAAGTTCCAAATCGTTTGTAGGTACTACACATCTCAATTTTAATTCAAATTTTCAATTCTTTCGTCCTCGCTCGGGTCCGGTAGTATCAAAATAAGGCTTTGACATATTAGCCCGCAGGATCGTTGCTGTACACGGTGGCTGAAACTGGAACTAAATGTCGCCGTCTTGAAATGTCATTTTATTGCCAACAACAGAGACGCCATTTACGGCTCAAATAAGTTTGTAGCACTGTAGCAATGTGTACAAGTACAGTGAAGACAAAACCAAACAACAACATAATTTACCTTGTTTCAAAAATAGTTTCATTTTGCGGGTAACTTACAAAATAAACAACTAGCAAAAAAACAGTGCTTCGATTGTATAACATCAGTTTTATGTAGGTATTTCCTACATTTTTGTCGTTTCCGATTTTCATTTCATATCTAGACAAAATTTTCAAAACTATACTAGTACAAAATTATTCAATTTTATTTAAAAATACATATGTTTTTAGCTATTTATTGTATACAAAAAAATTAAAGAGGTAGTACAAATTAGCTATTAGAGAACAGGTACTAGAACTTATCTTTAAAAATAAATATTTTCAAGCAGACCTACAAAAAGAGAGATGTGATAAATATACGCAGATACGACGTACACAATAATTATGTACTGTAACTAAATACATACATAATATTCTATACATACTAATAGGTATATATGAATAAAATATCTATATTAATACGTACTTAAGTTCTTAGAACATTTCAGCATTAAAACATTATTTCAGCATTAGATCACAAAACAATTTAATTTAGGAATTACTAGGTAATCATACGAGGTTAAAATATAACGACTACTCTATCAGCTTAAACTATTAATCAGGATGGAATTAAAGTAAGTACCGTAGTAAAGTAGGGTAATAAAAATTAAATACATCGTCAAAGGTCGTCAATATCCTGGTTGTGCTTGCGCGCACGAGGTCCTGAGGTCCGCCTTGACCATGATCCAGGATTTAGCAGATCAGGAAATATAATTTCATTTCAGGTAGGGTATGGTGGGGTAGGGTAGACGTAGGGTAGAGGTAGGGTAGGGTAGGGTTGGACAACAGGCGAACAAAGTCGCTCCGGGTCAACTAGTATTCATAATTTTTATCTTTTCCAATCCTCAAATCAAAATAAATGAAACACGACAACGACATATTTCAATTATGTACGTACCTACCTATTTTTAGTTGTGACTAACGCGGCTAATTTGACAAGCTACAGTTAACCAATTTAAAAAAATCTGTGCCATCGCTTATGAAGGCGGCCATAAATTAATTTACTTTCGTAATATAATAATACGCGCCGCTATAAAAACTGTCTGTCACCATAATTTTGAACACAGATTGTTGCACTAACGCAGCGACTTCGAAACTAAGGGGTTGACGAACCCTTTTGCTCGATTTCCATTCGTCACACACACGCCGTCAAATGGAAATTTAATTTTTTAAAATTGGTTTTTTATTGCGCTTTGAAACGGAATGAAAAGTGGTGACTATGATATCCAATAACGCTCCAACAGTCATTTATGAATCAGTGTAACGCGATGCCGTTACGTTTTCTTTCACTCCGCTGTAAATGCTCATACATCGGCTTGAGCACTTATTTTTTACAGCTTCTGATTAAAATTGTTTATTTCGCAAGCGATACACTTAAAATAACTTACCTACTCCGAGAGTTATTATAGTTTTTGTAACACTATACCTGCGTTGCGGAATGCAATTACATGTGGTACTGATTAAACGGATACATATTGATCGGGGTGCACACGTTATTGCACGTGAATACCTATAATTCCGCATATGAAGAATTACAGGTACCGTCGGATGATTAATGAGGTAAGAAATTCACGCGATACTGGCAATTATGTTATTATACAACTGAGGGTGAATTGTAAACTACGGGCGAGGCAACGGTCTTAGACCTGTGTTTAAGGTTGCAGACTTGATTCCACCCCATGATTAAGCGGTAGCCTAACGCAGGCGATGCCGGCTGGGGCTACTGCTACTAAAAGGATACTAAGTGGTCGGAATCGCGAGGGCAGCTATTCGTAAGTATAAATGATATTATTAGGTTAGTCTCTTTTTTTTTACCACTAAGGTGGCAAATTTACGGCCTGCCTGATAGTAAGCGGTCACCGCAGACTATGGACGTTTGCAATACCAGAGGCAACACCCACGTGTTGCTGACCCCGTAAAAATATTTTCACCCCTTTCTTAAAGAACGTCATGTTGTACTCTTCAGGGGAAACCTCTCCAGATAGTTCATTCCACAACCTTAGTCTGCAGTTCTTATAACAGTAATGCAGGGTGCCTTCTGCCAAAAGCTTCCTCTGGCTGCTTTTGTTTATTGGTCCATTCATTGATTTCGTTGCGTTACGAGCCTCAAATCTAAAGATTTTATAGACATATTTGCCTTACGGTACACTCAGCTCCGGGTATGAGCTTTTAGCTGACGTAGCGACATGGTCCTTGTTACTTAGTATTTAGTTATTTCTATTTCTATTAATTTCACTATGTTATGATCCACCTTCAGAGTGAAACAAAAGATCGCATGAATGTAGGCACTGTATCTACGCGCGCGCTTATTTTAAAGAAACTAAAAGATGGGCGTCAAATCCGATAGTCTGTTTAAACTAGCAATCGTGGTGGATTAAAACATAATTTTCTCCAACCATCCATATTTGGCAGGTGCGTGGTATCGGACTGAGTAGAATGTTGCGCCAACCCCTGTAATTGTAGCATTATGGGCTTTGTCGCGCGACATATAACTTTGTGTCTCGTTTACTTCAACGCAAGCCGAAAAAGACAGCTAGAGTTACGAATAACTCGTTATTGTACGCTGACTGGAATTGACGGGTGAGACAAACCAGCTGGTACCACCGGAAACTTGAAAATGGGCAGCACCTGCAAGACTGTGATCGCCAGTGCTTGGCATATCGGCGCCGCTGACAACATCTATTGCTGAATTGGGGCCCTATTTTTGAAACAATTTTTTTTAAATGGTCTAACCTAACCTAACCTAACCTGTCACTTTCACACTCATGGTAAATTGCTAGAGATTGAAAAGACAAGCATTAGAACGCGAGCGCTCGCGTGGATTCGAGCAGTGGCCCGATCGTCTAATTCGAATGCTCGCGAAAGCCGTCGCGAATGGAGCGAACAAGATTAAGTTATAAATCAATCGCAAGCAATCGAAAAGAATTGGACATTACTGGCGCTACCGAAAGCTACTACTCCGCTGTGTAGACATGGGAAGCGGGTACCCAACCCTGCCGGCATCAGGAAAATGAACCCATGAGACGCGCAAGAGGCGAAAACTAACTAACGGCTCACGACCCGATAATGCTGAAAAGTAGGAAAGCGGACAATAGCAGAAGCCTGGATTGATAGGAAAGCTGTTAATACGATGTATTTCTGAACGCATCTTTCTCAAACCTATAATGTAATTTCTGAACGTTAGCTGTCAAACTGACAATACACACCGTGCCGCTTCCTTTTGGTACGAGCAATATCCAACGCTAACAATTTAATAATTGTAATAATGTCCATAATGAATTAATACTAATAATTTATCGATTGATAATGTGACAGTTTTGACTAATGATGATAAAGTGTCTAGAATCAAATACAAGGTTGTATTTCAAACTAGCTTTTGAGCGCGACTTCACCCGCGTGAAAATCGTTTTTAGGGCTGTTTATCTTTTCCTGAGCGACTATTTTAAATGACCTAATGTATGAAAGCTAGTACAGTCAAGCTGTACTACCCCACTGAATTATATGAAATGTGGCCTACATTTTAAGTTGGAGCCCTAGCTACCAAACTGTGATAACCCCATCAAAATCCATTCGGCGTCATTTGGTGGATCTACACTAGGTGTTCCAGTTTCTAAAATAAATTATACCCTGTCTGTGTTGCCAAGGCTTAATAGCTACACAGCAAAAAGTTTAATTGAAATCCGTCCAGTGGTGCCGCAGAATACCGTGTACAAACAGACAGACAAACATTTAAAAAACCCTTATTGTGTTACTTTTTCTTCATAGCCCAAAATTTTTCTTTCAATACCTACACACTTTTTTACTGTTTTATTTTATGTATGTATATAGATATTATTATTTCTTCATCGCTCTAAATTATTTTTTATAAATATAGTTAATGTACAGATTCACTTTTTAACTGTTTTATTATATGAAAATTAAAATGAATAAAGTATTTATTGAAGTAGGATTACGTTATCTCTTTTCAAACGTCAAAAATCTAACGGAAAAGGAAAAGGGAAAGTTAAGCGAGCTCATCCAGGTACGGGGCTAATATGTAAAGATGAAGGCCTACATGAAAACCATGTGAAAACTACACCGAACAGCTATACTCTGTGCAATTGCGCCCTTCCATCTGCACCTGGATTCATTAGACACTCCATCAGAAGCCATCAATTCAAATTTCAAATGCATTCGAGACAGACATATATCTACCTATATACCTACTTTCGTTCCAAAATTACAGTTCTCATTATTACCTTGCCTCCACTAAACGTATGCAATAAAGTGCTTTTAAAAAAATATGTATTTATATTAAAAAGTGGAGTGGCAATCGAATCGAAGACGCAGTTGCAATAAGGCCCGACCGGGGCGCTCCTTATGTGAAGTTTCTTTCATTTCGTTGGCACTTTAAACAAAAAGACGGGTAAACTCTAATAAGAGTGCTCGTCTCATATTGCAGTTGTGCGGAACAATCGTGAAGTTTCTAGACAGACATGGCGGCGCGACTACAAACCCCAAGTTAATCGCGACGGCCCGCTACACGGCGCGACACACCGGGCGCGACAGCTTGCTCCAAACCGACAGCTGTCGGAAAAGACACGACAAAGTCTAATACTCAAATATTTCTCTATATTTCTCTAAGTATTGAACCGAAGTAGCTAAGAATCGTTTCGTTTAAACTGGGTTTTAATTAAAGAAGACCGCATCGAATTCGCGCTATCCATTTGAGAGCTACGACGTCACAAACCGACACGTAACACATATCCGACTTATAACATTCCTCTTCTTGCATCGGTAGTTAAAAACAAGACCCTCATGATAACGCTGCTAGCTATACCGAGCTGCTGGTTATAACGTGGGCGACGCACATTAAACGCGTGTTATAAGTCGCCACGTTAGGTATAACTATGGTGTACTACAGACTGTTGACTAAATAGAGATGCAATACAAGAGCATATCAATGTTAGCAATATGTTTTAATTGCTTAGGGAGGCACACGGATGGGCGAATATCAGAATATACGAAGATATGACGAAAATCAGAATGGAGATGTCATAATAGAGAGATGTCATAATCCAAAAATATTTGTATTCGATCATAAGTAACATTGTCACAATTTAAAATCCGACGTAAAAGCCTAAACCCCGAACGACAAAACACCAGAAAGTACTTACTAATACTATTCGAGTAAAACTAAATACCTATTTGGTTAAAGCAATTAACACAATACCACACATGCTCCATGTGTAGCGCCAGCATAAACTACCTTAGCACTGGGTTCACGTTAAACTTAATACTTACTTGAAACTTCCACGGGCGTGATTGCGAATCTGAAAACTCCTGGTTCCGGCAGGGTATACCCTCACATGCAGCTAATACCCACGCTCAAGCTAAAACCAACCTTACATACATTGATTTAAAGTCCGGTTTCGTAGAGACGTATCCTGTTGAGTATAAACTATCAGTTTCACACTTGTGTTTTCTGCTCGAACAGAGTATGGATTAGTTTCGTGGTGTTGGGAGCTGTCGCGGTGTAGCTCCACTTTGCGACGGCTAAGGGTGGCTCGGATTACTTCCGAAGTCGTTTAGATATCGATAATGATGGATTAATAACTAAAATTTTGCGCGTAATAAAATTGTGGCGAAATTAAACTTACGCTAAATGGTTGTGTCAGTAGTGGGTAAAGATTTCTGTATGAAATAATTTTGTTGAAAAAGTGGAGTTTAAGTTCGAATTTATGATTTAAAAAAGTTTGGTACTGGAGTATGAAATGGAGCACTTTATAGGTTTGATTTCAGCACAAATATTAATACGCCAAGAGACGTAAAGAACTTTGATATGTGTCTAGGATGTACTTGCTAGTCAACGCGTCGTAAGTACGTAACGTAAAAAGAGAGAAAAATTAAATAGTAATTGATAACAAGACATACTAAAGTTGCTTACCATAATTACGTTTGGTAAGGTTGTGTCTTATCATGTCGTTTAGGTAAGTAGTATACTTACAGATACTAACAGTGGACATATAACTTACTAAGTATTTTTATTGTTGAGTATAAGTGTTATGATATTTTAAATGACAAGCTAAATACTATGTGGATTTTATTACTACTTTTTAATGAAGCTGCCATAAAAATACAAAAATTTCACAATTAAACTCCATTGTAGCGGTTTTGCGTAATAAAAGAAATGCCTCCCTATCTCCGGCCATACATAGCCATACATATTTAAAAAAAAACGCTTCCCAACACGTAAAAGTGTTATAAAATATAATACTGAATGCCTCTACGTGTTGCTTACCTACTCATTAAAAGTATTCAGACTTATGTAAGCTGGTTATAAAACCAAGTTTCGTTGCGCCACCTCGCGTTTTGTTCAGCCACTCGACACAATGTTTCATTGTTCTACTTAGCCATGTTTCGTCTAAACGGATTCTGAAAATATTTTGTTAAGTAGTTAAATTTCACTAATTTACATTCTGGGGAAGTTCAAGCTGTTTTACGTAAACAGCTGTTATGTATGTTATGAGATGGGTGATATTCCTACGCAATAACGGCGGAATGGAGAACTGATGATGATGAATTCTTCCTGTTTTACAGGGGGATGACTAGCTTGTCTACCAGCCTCATCAGAAAACGCTATTCCGGTTTATACGAATGGGAGTTTTATTCCCAATAATAATTATCATAATTTCGGAAATTCCAATAAATAGGACTTGGCATCACAGTGAGCCTTTTGTGTGGAACATTAACGCGAAACGTCTGAGCGGAAAGCACTTCATACGCAGGATTGTATTGTATAATGAGCTCTTGTCCGTGCCTTGTGGAACACCAAAACATCTTAATTACTCGCCGGAACATCACATACGACCGTGTACATAAACTTTGAATTTTCGCCAGCAACCATATGGGATGAGAAGTGCAGGTACGAGTATATCCACCGTCTAATATATTGTACAATTTGCATGCGCATTCACTGAGGGCTTTTAATAAAACTGCGGAGCAAACACGGCGCTATGGGTATGAGCTGTTGCAAATTGCGCTGCCGGGGGGCGGGGTGGGGGGGCTCCGACAAGAACCTGCCCGGATGCACCGCCACACCGCTGTTAAGGTCAAGCAAGATTCATGAGAGAGACAATTAATTATCGTACTGAAGTAAAAGTCTTCGGATTTTTCAAGATACATTGACGCCAGGATACTGGTAGGCAGAAACCTCTCAGACACACTTCTATTGCGTCTTCCTTATTCATACATCTTCTCATTTATTTGCTAGATACTGTCAAAACGGTCTTTGACTTCGTGGTGTCGCTCAGAGAGGTGACAAAAACTACTGTTGTCATAAAAAATTGCTTTAAGTCCATATATTTATTTTGCATTGCGGAGTTTCGGCAGGCTGGTTTCGCTCGTATTGTATTCAATAAAAGGCTATGTCTTTCATCGGATTCTTTTTTTTAAGTTATACGACAGGCAAACAGGCCACCTAATGCTTCGAAAATAAGCTATTTGTGAGTGTTATATACATTTTGGGTATTTTTCATACAATCTAGTAAAACGAGCAGACTCCACCTAGGGGACGTGCCCAACGCCCACGACACCTACGCTTCTTTTCATCCGCTTCATTTAACAAGAATGCCAGACCGCAGGTGCATTGTCTCCATGAGGGCTAAGCTGGCATGGAATTTATTATGAATCTTTTAATTTAAAATATACCTGAATAGTAGGAGTTATTATCTTATTTTTATTAATAGGAACTGCTTTTATGGATCCCATAAATGTTTTACCTGTTGTGCTGTAATTACGGGCTACCTTATTCTTTGCATGACGGCAGAATAAGACGGCCAAAATGTTTCTGTGGTTGGTGGTGCCTATAGCATCATTAGACGTTAAAGTTGTTTTGACTTCTTCGACTTGCACTGAAATGAGGTATGGTAACGGGGAGAAGATAATGACATATTTCATTTTCAAAAATTAATGCGAAGAAACCACTTTTGCGTTACTCACGCTAACGAGCTTATGCCGCCATCAAATCATTGTTATAGCGAAATGGCAACAAAGTATACCTTACTCTTCAATTCGGCCCTTTGGCGATCCACAGCGTTGTTACTAGCGTACCCGTGTGGTGTGCACTCATCATTGTTGTGCCGTTGCATAACGCGTGGGTACTTGAAACCGTCCAATTAGTGCCGACTGCGCCTTAACAAGGAGCTCGAGGGCCGATGAGAGCGAACAAAACTATGTGGCGGTGGCGCTTCGCAATTCCTCGCCGCCCGCGCCCCGCCCAGGTGCAGCTCAACCGAACACCAATCTCGCCCGCACTGTACGGCTAGCTACAACACAATAGTTTCTCCGGATCCAGCCAACTTACGCCCCAAGCAACCCGTTTGATTGCGATGCGGAACTCCAAATTGGATGGAGTATTTTTCGGAATGCTTTACGGCGGGACTGCGGGCGTTTGGTTTTAGTCCTATAGTTGATTTGTGCGACTTGTACTGAAGTAATGGTAGGTAGGTAGGCCTTGTGGTTAGGGAGCCCCATGATTTTTGTATAATTTTTTTATAAATAATAAATAAAGTACCTAATATATGCTTGGACAAATTCGCACAGCGCCATTAAGCTCCAAAGTAAGCAAAGCTGTTGTGGGTGTTAGATAACTGATAAACTACTAATATATATTTTTTCTTTTTCAATACATAATTATTATCCATACTACACCCAGACCCGTAACAGATATTATTCTTCATTTCAATTACTGCTCGACCGGGAATCGAACACGGGACATTTGCGTGGCAGACCGGCTATGTTAACCAACAAAACCACTCAAGTTGTCAAATATAGGTGTTTTAGTAGGTATTCTATATCGCGCAAGTCGATCTGCTTTACTCATCATATCTCTCTTCTGTAGGACTGCTGGAAGAAATTTCTTTTCAGAAATAAGTAGTGCTTGTTGTGTCGTTTATATGTATGATATTTCTCTATGTGTTTTATTGTGTGCAATACAGTGTTAAATAAATAAATAAATAAATTGGTAAGCTGGCTGATCTACTAAAAGTCAGGAAAGCCTTCAAGCTAATCCGGAGGTTGCATTCCTAAAATACGAATCTCGCGGTTTGTTCACTATTTTCCCACACCTATTCTTATATTCATCAAAAAAGAGCTAAGTTTACTTACACTAGTAGGTATTCTTAAAACAAATCTACATACTTTAAAATAAGATCTAAAATAATGTTATACCTACGTACTAATATTATAAAGAGAAAGATTTGTATTTTGATCGAATTATAACAAACTCAAAGCTTCTGTACCGTATTTTAAAATTTTCTCGTTAAAAGGAAACTACATTATTACCAACTGACATAGGCTACTTTTTACCCCGAGAAAATAATAGTGTCCTGTGGGAAAGTTGACTGTTTACAGAGATCCGCACTGGACGCGGCTGAAAGCCGCTAGGATCGGCTAGTATAATAACATTTCAGGTTTAGAAGTCCCAGTCTATACATACACACCCCCTCTGTTTTAGTAATCTTATTTATTCATTATTTATTTAACTGTTTATTGTACACAAGAAATACATAGCAAATAACAGGCAAAGTAATAAATGGCACAACAGGCGCTACTTATTTCTAAAGAAATCTCTTCCAGCAGGCCTTTTTTGAAAAGCTCGAATACAGTACGTTACTTACAAAAGTAAACTTTCATTCATGAGAGCCTCCCCGATAAATAAGATCTGAGCTTTAAAATATAACAAAGCAAGGGCCATTTAAATTATTGATAGGCCAGCGTCGAGATTCATTTTTATGTGTGCTACTTAAAATCTCTGTGTTCCGATGCCTTCGTTAGTGTGTGATCCGATCACAGTTTTGTTGTAAAGATTATGTACTAAAGAAACCTCCATCCGGTCTTTCGGGGTCACTGCTACACACGGTGCGAGATCTTCGGATCGATCTTACAGTAGGTTCGATACCGGTCATATAGGCACTCGTTTTAAATCTTGATTTTTGAAACAGGGCTATGATAATCCAGTCGATTGTACGCCATTGCTGATGCAAAAGTAACAAGTTACAGTGGAGAGATATAACTACATTTTATGCACATTCGCATGTGATGATATGCGAGCATAATGTTAAACCATTTATATGATCCAATTGTCTTACTTAGCTAAGTCGTCTTGACGTATTTTAGTACAAAGTATTCATTGATTTTTTCTTGTTATTTATTCAGTTGCACCAATATCTCGAGTCGAATCCGTAGTCACGAACGCGGTGTGTGCGCAAGCTATACTGGTCAACATCGGTCCTCCAATGTCCGACATGTCGCTCCTATCTGTTTCGATGCATTTGTCGTTTAAACACCAACCTGTAATAAATCAGACGTGGAATCGCTCGACACGTAACGCCTTAGCTCCCATCGTCGAGTGAACGAAACCCTACTCTATTGCGGGGGTTAAAGGCATGTTACAATCTGGCGATCGGAGGCGCTTCTTATCTGGCGCGTCGAGCTAATTTAAGCCTATCTCGAGTCCACTACGGACACTCTTCATTCAATACTTTAAATGAGATTCTTATCGGCCGTCCTTAAATAGATTAGTAGATTAATGATGTCTGTAATAATTAATAATGGATCGTGAATTTTACAACAACAATAAAAGCGGTTCGGTCGCCATGCCGTCGTAAACCGTACCTTGCAGTTTGTGTTGTTTTGAATCCTTTACGATCCGTCAATACGTTCCATATATTTACCTCGTCTTAATTACGGTTTATCGTCTCAGGGGTTTTATAGCACTACATTTTTTATTATGATCAAAGTCCTGTTCACTTGTAATCAGCGAACTCTTTAATGCGTCCATTGTATAAATTACTTGGGTACAATAGTTGTTAAAAAGTTTTCTGCTAATGTTACTTAGGTAATAATGTTCTCTTAATAATGAATGGTATTAAAATCTGTCTTATACAATGTTGGTCAATCTCTATTAAGAATGTGTTTTCGTGAGATGAGCCGAGTAGCTAACCTGCGTGGACGAGTTTGAGGCCGGGTGAGGGGTGATTATCTCGATATTAAGATCAATTTGAAAGCTAATGTTTTCACCCACTTATCTCATTATCAGCTTAATTGAAATCCATACAAGAATCATTGAGACTGATCTAATCGAATAAGTCAATAAAAAATTACGAACAGGCTCGGACTCAACTCGATCAAAGTACAAGCTTAAAAAGTTAAGCCCTTTTTTGAGAAAGAGAGAAAAAAAGCGAGTGCCCCTAATTGATGCGTCGTCTTTGTTTAGTTTAATTCTAACATGCTTTTCCCATTAAAGTGGTCAGGAATCGGGCCGCGGCGGAAGATAACGCCGACTCTTTTACTCCTTACACGTTATAATATTATGAAGTTGGGGCCGACCCTCCGAGTGCTAACCCTAGTTTAAATCGCGCCAGCCGCCAGCGGCCGACGCGGGAGAACAAATAACTGAATCACGCGGTGTTCGGCTCCGCTGCGTTTTTACATTGTTACGGTGTCCCCGGGGCGCTCGCGGCGCGTACTGAGTGAGGATCGATATGTTAGCGCTAAGTGCTTAAGTGCTTCGAGGGGATTCAGTTTCACTGATGAATAAGCAATGCAAATTATCAATACAGCCATTTTGTCCGTGAATATTTGCAACCGATACGGGATTGCATTACGCTGCGATCCCAATCGACCTAATTTGATTGACTTATTGTTTATTAAACGAATCTTTTTAATCATGGCCCCCGAGATTCCTTTTATTTTGAACTTTAAATAAAATTATCTGTACAAATGAAATTGGGTTGGGGTTAGGTTGGGTTTGTTGCGCCCTTTTTTGTATTAAAACTCTAACCGAGGTTTAAGAATACGACAGTTTTTTAAGCCTCGGTTAGCGTTTTGGTGCCACCGTGCCTTCGTCGTGAAGACAACTCGGCACCTTTTGTGAGTTTTATGGGTAATCTTCGTTTTACGTGTATTAACATGCGGAGCGGTGTCCGGTCGCGCGCTGCCCGGCTCATTCCACACCCACTCTCGTTATCAGACCTCGGTCAATGCTCGATAATTTTATTACAGAAGTTTTGTCAAATTACTTGTGCTTTCAATTTAAATTAAACGATACTTGTCTCATGTTGATATGAAGCATAATTTATTTTAGGACGCCGTTGAGAGCGTTCTCGCTGTCTGTGAATGGACCTTTTCTTTATTAGGCACCACGGTGAGGTTTCGATGCAAAACCGCAATGCACTACTACATTTAAGAGGAATCGTTCTTTGTACAAAATGCATTACAAATATATATTTTTGAAGTTTATAGTTGTTTACCGCTAAATGCGACAGATCAAAGCCCCTACACCCGCAGTTACAATTTTATAAACTTCAAACTGACGTGCCCACATTGCGCGGATTGCGGGAGTTTGCAAACTATCGTCGTGCACATCAGCGCAGATCTAATTAGGAGTCGAAGAGGTGGCCATGGCTAAAATCAGTCGGAAGACATTATAATAATATTAATCGTTTGTAAGATGTTTTTGATAATGATTACTCCTGAAGTGCGTCATTATTAGAGCATTTAAATCAGAAATTGGAATCACATGGAAACATTAATATAATGTAGGCCTCCTTTTTTGAATGGAAACAGAATCTCGTTGTAATTAAACCGATCGACATTGAAAGGGTAAAATAGGTTTCAAGACTTTCGTGGTTATTCACTGCACTTTCACCACAAATATTATCAGAACTGTATGGAAATATCGATGTAAAAACAATACTAACCGTGGTAACTAACCCGATAATATGCTAGTGAAAGTGTAGTGTAGTGTAGATGGGTAGTCGTACGATTGGATACCAACACATACGGCTGTCTGACATGACATGGCTGACATACGGCAACACATACGGCTGAACCTCGCTCCCTAGATGCGTATGCAATTCACACTTGCATTCGTACGAAACACGGTCCATAGGGGAGGCTGAGTACGGCTGTAACGATTGTAAAAACTCAAAAACTTCCAAAACTTTAAGCGTTGTGAGGAGGGAGGTAAGGGGAAACAAGAGACTTGCATATCCGGACATGATTCCCAGACTTTCGCAGCACTTCTTGCGCTAAGCCAGTTTCCAGAGGGACTTGTTACGTTTAATCAGCTAATAGTAAATATTTTTGAGTGCGCTATTGGTAATGAATGCCAAATTGTTACAACCACACCCAGTCTATTCTATGTCGAAACATTTCTAAAGTGCATCCGGGGTTACGAGAATAGCTTATGAGCAACAAGACATCGTCTGGTGAACTTTTGGCCTGAATAATTTGTGATAGGTAATCAGATATGATCTAAATAGTTGACACACATGTTTGTAACCATTATTATTAGCCATTAGGCTTCGTTTTTGTTCGCACTGTTGGCACTGGACAGCAAACGCACATCGACCGAACATATTTAAGCCGAGTGTCTAACGAAATGAGAAGGCATCCGTACGCGGTGATTAGGCGTAGATAGTACGCGGTGACTAGGCAACGGTGCTACAGGATAGCTACGCGGATACGAAGCGGTGACTAGGAGGTGGTATTACCTACGCGGACGCTACACGGTTGCTGCGCGATTGCTATGCGATGACTGGGCGGCGGTGATACGTGGTGGCTATTCGGACGCTACGCAGTGGCTACGCGGTTATTACGCGGTGAATAGGCGACATTGCTATGTGGTGGCTGCGCGGACGATTCGCGGTGACTGCTTAACTGTGCTACGTGGTAGCTGCTACGAGCTGGCTACGCGATTGGTACCCGATGACTAGGCGTGGATGCCATGCAGTGGCTGCGCGGACCCCACGCGGTGAGTAGGCGGCGGTGAAACGAGCTGGCTATGCATAAGGTACGTGGTGACTAGGCGACGGTGCTATGTGGTGTCTATGCGGACGCTACGTGATGCCTTCTCGGACGATACGCGGGGAGCACCCGGATGCTGCGCGTTCGATAATCGGGTACTACACGGTGACTAGATGGTATGAAATCGCTGGTCGGGATCTTAACCAAATTGAACGAAAAAAAATCGTTCTCTTTATGAGTATCTGTTGAAATAATGTTATTACCACAAATAAATAATGTTACTTGTATTGTGGAAAATACTATTTTCGTGTAGAATCTAACAATAACCAAGCTTTAAATAACGCGTACCAACAAAAAATGAACTCTTCGCACCCCACCGTTTCAGAGTGGCATCATTATTTTGGCTTGTTGATCAACTTTATACTTATTTAAGACGACAAAAGATCACTTCACGCCATAGCTGTAAGGCTCAGGCCGAGTCGCGCAGGGCCGCCCCCCTCTTTACAGCAATGACACTGTAAACAAAAGTATCATATAAGTTTATTAATTACACGAACCCTCGGGCCGGCGTAGGGTGGCCCTCATTTCCGACAACTAACAGAATCGTCCGCAACTCGAATGGTTTATTTAGGTAGCTGCTTTAATGAAATAATTGACTAAAAGCATCTAAATATATGCTTTTAGTTAGAATGACTAGATGATTAGGAGGAGCATGTCCGATTGCACTAAACTTAGGTGACTCCTAAGCACCTTAAAATATTCCTAAGCATTTAGGAGTCACAAAATCGGTGTCATAAAAATAAGAGTGACTTAGCGAGTTTAGTTGTTAATTATGGTTTGTTTTCGTTCTAAGCTTTTCTTATTATGATGAGAAAGCAATAAGCAGAGAAAGCAATAATAGCATGAAATCACTTGGCAACCTAAATAAAATTTACCTAAACCTAATTAAACTTTTCTTTTTATTTAGATATCTTCCACCATATTGATCCTATTGACGTTCAATATTTTCAATTTGAGTCAACAATCTTTTTCTCGAAGTAAACCGCTATATGCTAAAAACTTCTCTATTTCAACTCTAAAAAGGTACATATTTTCTAAAACTTTCTCACTATCACTAACACATAACAATCACTTCAGCTTCCGGCCATGTGTTTTTTTTAGGTAATTGACTGCTATAACCAGTTAATTTAGGCAAGAGTACCCATATTCAGTCTACAACGATGCATACCTGCCTAATAGATAAGGGATATCCATTCCATTCAGCGCAACTGCCAAGGAACGGATTCCCCAGACCTCGCTCTGGAACATGTCGCAAGTCGTACGCGGTTAAGTCTGAACATTTAGTTATTCAGTTGCGATATCAGTTAACCGTACTTGGTGGGCAGTTGGAGACCAAGCATAATTGACAGCTCATATCTCAGTTGAAATTGCGGACACGTCTCCAATGTCATCGTAATGTGGTGTGTAGGCTAAGCCAGGGTCTTCAACCAGGATCGAAGGATGTTCTACAAAATGGTGATTTGAAGCTTAGCGTGGCCAAAACAGAGTATAGCTGACTGCAGCATGGATCTTGGAACCATAGATATAGGGAACAAAGATATCAATATAACAGACACATTCAAAAATTTGTCCTGCACGATACAAGAGATCATCGTCAACATCATGGTCCTAGCGCTCATCCTGGCTTCTGCCAGGATCCGCTTTTCTTTAGCAGGGTTCGGTCTTCGGCATCCTCGCGTCGTAAGCCGTTGGCTCTCGCATCCGACTCAGCGATGTCAATCGATCGCTTCTTGGGCCGCCCGCGGGGCAAGTCAAAAGAAGCTCAAGAGAAGAAAAATTCAAGAGAAACATTCCAAAAACAAGGAATTGAAAAAATTTCAATTATTGGGTAAATATTTTCAAAACACAATATGATTTATAATTATAATTAAATGCAGTTTATTGCAATTGGAATTGCCGGAGATCCAGTGGCTGTAAAAAGTATTTATTATCAAAGAATAATATTTATAAAATAATTAAAAATAATAATTAAAATAAATAATAATTAAAATATTTGTTACTATTGAAGTATGTACTATTATACGGTAAGGGGTAATATTCAACGTCAATTACGTCCAATATATAACTGGGAGCGTGGCCACCCCGCGCCCGAGCCTCCATGAATATTAATTACTGGAGACCGAAAGCTTTAGAGCGCTCAAGGAGGGAAAGTTTTACAAAGAGCTTTTATTATTTAAGGAGTATCGTCGATGTGGTAAAACGAATTATGCTCAAGCCGCTTCGTCATAGGAATTTGAACTGTTACTGTTCGGACTGTGAGTGCAGTGTAGGTTGGTGTTGCTGGGTATTGAATGACGGAAGGAAGTCAACACCATTGGTGTGAGACAGCCTTCGCTGCCGACACGACTATGGCACGACTCAGACCTGACTTTCCAACCAATGCTGGTTTTCTAGCATAGATACGTAGTACTCTGACAATATGCTAGAGGATTTTAATGTAATTGTTTTTAGTTATACAATGTTATTGAATTGTTTTTAGGTACATGCTGAATATTAGTCACTATCGACGGTGATCGTTTGAGTACGATTTGATAAAAGGTAGATCGTTCAGACGTAATGTACTGTTTGATATTAACATTAAACTTTATGAAAAAATATGAAGATATCATGATTTCTTTTTTATGCGATACTAACGTGTAAAAAGAACCCTTTGATAACGTGCAGGCCAAGATACAGATAAATTTCATATTATGAGGTATATTCATCATCTGGGCGTTAATGTCCCGGTTGTGCTCTCGCGTACGAAGGCCCGGAGTCCGCCTTGATCCAGGATTTTTCAGGTCAGGTAATTACAGTGGAGCGACTGCCATCTGACCTCGATGACGGGGGAACCTGACCAGATTGGATCATGGTTACATATCCAGTCGCCTGAATGTGCAGGTTTCATCACAATGTTTTCCCTCACCGTAAGAGCATCGGTTAGTATTCAACTAATGTACAGAAAACAGTCATTGGTACATGGCCGGAGCGGGATTCGAACCCGGGACCTCTGGCTTACGAGTCGGATACTGTAACCACTCGGCCACCGACGACCTTATGAGCTATAATGAGGTATATTATTGCACAACAATTTAAGTAGTTCGTAAATGACCTTACCTATTCGGCACTACGAGGTACATGAAGTATTTGTTCCATTGATATCTTCGTATATGGAGATTTTATTTATTTTATTTTTCAACATGGATGGTTTAACACCCGTTACAGCCAGCCATGTACTTCGTTTTAACAATGGATAGGTTTGAACCTCCGTTTTCTATTGAAGAAATAACACTATTTTAAGTTCAATTGAATTCAACTATGAATTTAATTATCGAGTCAACGTATTGGCAATTGATTATTGCAATAATATAACCCAAGGTATAAAATTTCCATAATCCAATATTTAATTATTAGGTAAGCTAGTTTAATTAATTAATTTATAAACTTTGTCGCAATTTTATAGATTTTTCGCTACTTTATCGTTTATATCGTAATGTGGGTTTAAATACGACTTATTTACGTGCGGTACATAAATAAGTCGTATTATTATATATTATTATAAGGTACTGCGGAATGATCACATTTGGTATATTTAAACTAAAAACTACAGTTTTTTAGGAGGTTCAACATTTCTAAATTCATAAGCTGGCAACCCTCGTTTTTCGCTCTCTTCTTTCTCGAACTTTCGTGAGGTCGGTTTACTTGCCTATGTTTTAATAGTTTTCGAAGTCTACTTTCAAGTTAAACTGCAGCATGGATCTTGCATGGCTCATATTTAGGCTGCAATAGAAACTTACCGTTGTCAAGATATAAAAAAGCACAACTCCTATGAAATTACGTCTCCCCGTGAAAAATTACCATTTACAGTAAGATTACCATTGGTGAAGATGTGGTAAGTCTGCAGCACAGTGTCTAGCATGGGAGTCTCTCGAATGTGTCATAAAAGGATCCTGAAAGCCGCTGGTCAGTGTTTCTTTTGCAGTATTTGTGCATAAATTAATTCTCTTGTTTAATACTTTATTAACTTTATCAAAAATACCCAGAATAGGCCGAGATATAAAATATTTGAACGGATTAATCGATATTCAACACAATCGCTTTTCTACGTATTCGTGATTCTACACAAGATTAAATCCACACAACTGCTGCCATTCAACACATTCGCTATTCCACACATTGATCATCATCTCAAAATCTTGGCGTTAATGTCTCAGTTGTGCTCTCGCGCACGAGGGCCCGGGATCCGCCTTGACCATGATCTAGGGTTTGGCAAATCAGATAATTACAGTGGAGCGACTGCCATTTGATCTGCTACCGGAGGAACCTCAACAGATTGGATCATGGTTACACATTTAGTCACCTGAATGCCACCACCAGGGCCTAAGTATAGTGGACCTAGTAAAGGTTGACCAAGGTCAACCCTGGTCAACCAACGGTCAACGCTGGGCACGTAGAACTCGACTAGGGCCTAAGTTTAGTGGACATATGTTGACCATAGTCAACCCTGGCCAATCAACCTGGTCAATACTGGGCACCCTGAGAGTGGCTGACTAAGTGGGTCAACTAAGATTGACTTTGGTCAACCTTTACTGGGTCTACTACTGAGTCTACGTTTAGGCTACAACCAGTCCTAGGTGCCCAGCGTTGACGAATATGTGAATGACGAGTATGGAATTAATATTATGTAGAATCGCGAATAATAAGAAACGCGATTGTGTAAAATTGAAGACTGTGGAATAAAGAATATGTTGAATATCAATAGTGCGGAATCTATATTGTGTAGAATCGTGAATAGGTAGAAAAGCGATTGTGTTGAGCATCCAATAATCCATTTGAACCCATAGCGCAACAGGAATGTTTTCAAAGGAACATTTTCTACGCCGTCTGCCCCTCTGCATGTATGTATGTATGCATTGTAGCACACAAAAGAAAAAGAAATAGTTTAAATGTATATAGTGTGCTTTACTTTAGAACACATCCATCTATAAACCAAAATCCTGGTAACTGTGCGTACTAGTGAAATTAACAAAATATAAAAACTACTTCCAGACTGTGAGGGCGCCGTAGGCAATCCTACGCCAATGAGTACAAGAAAAATTCCACACATTATAGTCACCAAAAAGAAAAGTAACTTTCGTGGCCGAAAAGCGAATCTGCGAAGAGGATGCGAGGCCGACCGGATTTTTTACCTATAACAAACACCCTATAATGCCAAGTTTGGAACATTATAATTTTTTTTTTGTTCCAGTTTGTCCACGGGCTGACCTACGTTTTATAAGTCTCCTAAACGTCTACAAAGTGGAATTTTGATTGTACTCGATGACGTAGGATAACCTACGGTGCCCTCACAGTCTATTGCTAGTTCATGAAATACTTATAATGAGCAAAAGAAGTAGTCAACTGTAATGACAAAATACACAGTGCACTTTTTAGAGAAAAGGTTTCATGGCATTAAACCATCTTATACAAAATTGTTAAAAGCGAAATATAAACCGTCAGTTAATATGGGTATCGAAATATCTCCATAGAAGCTTATTTAGTTAAGAAAACATAATATTCAAAGTCAAGCAAAATCGCAAGGCCTGCCTAATCGACCGATAAGGTGGTTGGTTAGTTAATTAGAACAGGCAAATGAAATATATTTTACTACGGTTAGTTGCTGGTAGGGTGCCATGTCAAAGTGAATTTCAAATATTACAAACTAAATAGGTTAAATCTGAAGGTATAAATATCTCAGAGACACGTTCATTCAGGCTCGGCGTGATCCGCTATGATGATTGTGGAACGCGAAGTGCAATATCTCGTTCAGGGACTCCAATGGAAAATTCCTGTAGTCCAAGTATAATAAAATGTGATACCTGAACAACGAGTCGTGATTGACGACCTGAGTGCTTCAGTTGGTTAACAAGCCGATCGCCACGTAGAGGGCCCGGCTTCGATTTCCGGCCGAGCAGAAATTGAGATTATGAATTTTATTTTCTGTTACGGGTTTGGGTGTAGTATGTATAATAAAAATGTATTAAAAAAAATCTGCCCTGGATACCTCGGTAAGCGATGCCATTCACGATGCCGAAGATAAAGTGTTAGTCGAAGATTAGAGTAGTTATCCGAAGAGGCCACGACCCTCAGCATTGAGGATAAACGACGAAAGGAGGATTTAAAAAAAAGTATATAAGTAGTTTATCAGTTATCTAACACCTATAACACAAGCTTTGCTTATTTGTAAAAATGAAAAAAAAAGAGCTGCGACCTACAGTCCGCAAGTTTATGTATGGCCCTTCACGATGTCACTCCTCTTCGGAATAGGTGAATGTGACTACTGAATCTGTAGTTCCGGTATTGGCAAACCGGGGAATTATATATTGATTTTTTATGGATATATAGAAATTTATATTATTGTAACTTTAAGTAGAAGATATTTTAATTTTACAGTGTATTGGTCGCCTGTAATGCTGTAAAGTTTAATTTCAATAAATAAATTGAAACATGAAGGACGTGAACTCAGAAAAATGTACGAGAGATCCAATCCTCATCATAACCGAGGGATCCAATCTTACTAAACCAATAAAACACACCGTCAGTTAAACCTTGAGATTTGACAGCCCAGAATTTCTCAACTTAGCTCACACCAAATTTAAAAATTTTTAAACTACGTGAAATCAAAAAGTTAAAAGGACAAGACCACATTGTAGCGATTGCTGCAGAAAGTTTTAAACTACGCAATGGATTTTTTAACGTATCTGACCCGGTGGCTAAAACTAGTACTAAGTGTCGCCATTACAAAATGTCACTTTCTTATCAATAACGGCGACGCGGTCACCTGTTCTTATGAGTTTGTGACATGTCTGCGACACCACAGATGACCATTGACGACAGTCTTTCTAAGGTGCGTCGGCGTCAGTGCGGGCTCGTCCGCGTCCATCCACAAAATCACGCATCGTCGAAACCCGTAATAGCGTAGATATGTCCGTCGCGGTGCGTCATCCGCCGGTAACTTCAAAGATGTGTTGCGGGTAGTGATGTAAAACTACCGTATACTACAAAATAACACGGTATTTAATAGATTACTTTATACTACGTCAGTTTTCGTAGTACTTTATTATTTCATATAAAATTTAAGTTTGACGTTAATTATTTTGCCTGTTTGACATATTTTAGTTAGGCTGATTAGCGATAATTGATACTTAATAGTACGGTATTTTATAGTAAGCTACCGTATAGTTTCCGTAGTTTTTTTTTTTTTGTATTTTATTAATTCATATGAAATTTGAGTTTGCCTTTAATTATTTTGCCGATCCATGTATAGTTGTTCTACAAATTAGCAATAATTTATCAGTTTAATAAAATAATGGCTCGCTACAAGCCATATGATTCATGTAAAATTACTACTTACCTACCTACAATTTGTGTTTTAGACATGAAACACAGCTACGAGAAATGTACGAACGAAAGATAGAGACAGAATGGCTTGATGGTGGAGCCTACGGGTACTGCGCTTAGTCAAATCGCTCCAAACCCCACCCCGCGCTACCTCCCGTTCTCCTTACCACTCTTAAAATGTACTCCAATCCTTGCTAATATTCTTTTTTTAAACAACAAACGAATATTTTTTGGAACACGTAACATAATAGTTTCTTACCAAAACCGCGGGAACAGGTAGAATACCATAGACTAACGTAGTTTTACTTTCGTGTAGCATTCGTATAATGCGGGCCTTACATATATTACAAAATTCATGAATAAATAAATAAATAAACATTTAGGTGGGCGCTGCCCATAAACACGGACAAGTATATCAAAATTTTGGACCCATTCAGACACATCGTGGAAAGCAATCGGTGCAGGGTACGTGGCCGCCCATGGCCATCCGCCGTGCGTGATAAAATCCGTAGAATCACGCATCGTGGAAAGCATGCTGTAGATGTAGAGTAGGTGTAGGGTAGGTGTAGGGTAGGTGTATAGGGATAGGGATAGGGTAGGAATAGGACACCACGCAAACGAAGTCGCGCCAGACCAGCTAGTGTTTTAATAATTTAGTAGCCCAGATCGAAATCCAAAAGCCAAATCCTAACTTTTGTTTTGCTATTTCGTCACCCAAACACAGCGGATACAGCATGATAGCGTAAGGTACGTCTGTAACATTTGTATGCGTCCCGCAATTCTCGCAATAACCACTTAAAAGCGACATCGCCCCGTTGTCTTCAGCGGGAAGCGGCGGCCATGACTGAAGAATAAAAAAACGAATTAAAACTTTTCGCCGTTTCACCGTTCCAACGGAGGACCGAGAGCCGTGCGCCGCGACGTGATCTGACCCGGAGTTCTCCTGAACATGTAAAAGTGAAACAAAAATAAAAGCGTTTTTGTAACGGACAATACGCCCGGGGCGCGTTGTGGGAACATTCGAAAGTCATACGATCGTCACTTGAAGTATGCCCCCGGAGTCGTGCCCTTCCGCGGCCGGCGGCTAACTAAATATTATTCACCATTAAAATAGGACTTCAGGCGAGCTGCTTTTTGCGATGCGCCGTTTCCGATGGGGTAGCTATAGAAGTGGATCGTAATGGTGTTTCCAAATAATTTCGACTGCATCGGAAAACTCGTAAGCCGGTTTCTGTTTTTCAACTGGGTGTACGTGAATCCATTTCAATCAATGTCGGTTGCCAACAAGGCTCGGTGTGACGTGTGACGTCCTAGCTGCATCCTAGTCAACAACACATCGGTCATTTAAAATCCACTGTGACGCAAACAACCGTTTTTAATGTGTTGATGTATGTAGTGTGTTTGCCATGATATCGTAACTTCAGGCATAGTCATCATCTAGTGATGCTGAGCTGATGATGAAGCCAAAGAACTTGTTAACGATTAGGGGATAGTACTGCAATTTATCGACAGGGACTACTTAGCAGATCACTAGCAGACTGACATGGTTCTTGAAATATCTACTCCTGAAGTGGTCTCATTTTCGCCAGGTTATGATGCGATTACGAAATTTTAGAAACATCTACTGAAACCCTCGCAGTTTGTTACGTATAAGAGTTCTAATTAAAGTGTTAAGGACTGTAGCTACAACCGATAATTTTAAAAAGAAAATTTAAAAATTCTGACGCCTAAAGCATACAAAACATAAAAGTACCGTGTCTGCAAATAAATTATACTTAACTTATTGTATGTTTTGTATGTTTTTGAAGCCGCTTTAATTTTTATGTCTCAAGTAATTACGTACCCTATACCAATTATATCGACACATCATCTTTTTACACATTAATACATCATCTTTCAGTGTATGACATTACTAAGACTGCCAACTCCAACCTTTACACTGCAATAACTTACTTTCTTGCTTTATACAATCCTCCCAACAGCACTTGATACAAGCCTCCCATCCAGGCCGTGTAATACCAAGGTAGCACCCGGCCGGGGGAAGGTAGATAGGTTCCCGGGCTCCGGCCGAGGAGTTATTATTTAAAGTAATTATTTAATTAACACGGTGTCACGGAGCCTTACCCTCTTAAGCGAGTTGGGCCAACAAGGAATTAAGCACGGAGCTAATGTTAACACGCGCATAGGCAGCGGTTATTGTGCGGGCCCCCCGCAGCGCACTTTATGACCTCTATGCCCAAGTTTGCGCACACCCGAACTATGACTGTTAACAATGTTACTCGTACCCCTCGCTTTCAACGTCATTAGTTGTACGATATACCGTACGTAAGCATAATGCGTATTTGTTTTCATAACTCACTTTGCTATAATGTTTTCAGTGCGCCCTTTGTGCGGCGCGACCGTTTAATCACTGTGGGAAATTGTGTTTTGACTTTGCGCTTTTTTTGCTTTATTGGCGGATAGGTTTTATGGTATTTTGATGGAAGCAGATGTGGTAATAGATATGATAGAAGTATATAGGTAGGTATGTGGGGCGACGGTGGCCTGGTTAAGGGGTCCGACTTGTACCCCAAAGTACCGGGTTCGGCACTAATAACCCTTTTCATTTCATTTATATCTCGATATAACAACATCATTACATTTTCAATATAACATTAATATAAAACTATAAAAGAAATCGTATAAATTTGCAGTACACATAAGATAGGTACTTTCTACATACAATACAAATTAATTAAATAATAGCAACAAATATGAATGTCAAGTAAATTGAATTAATTAAATTAAAATTACACAATGGTAATTGGTAAGGTTAATGTCAAATTAATAAGTTTTCTGAGATATTACATTAGTTGAACGCTAACCTATGATAACCGAACGATAACCCCTCTTACGACGAGGGAAAATATGATGAAACCTAAAATGAGTCAATTATTTAGATTTCTGTGGATAATATTTGTCGTTGTCGTGCTGTACTTTCGTCGTTTTCTAATGAAACGTACTTAACCTTACAACACTTATACTTAGGTAGATACCTACTAACATAACATAAAATATTTACATATATTTTATGTTATCCGGCAGACAAACAGGCATGCGGGCCACCTGATGGAAAGTGGTCACCGCCGCCTATGGACATAGGCATCACCAGGGGTGCTACCAATGCGTTGCCCGCCTCTAAGGAAACCTCTAATATACCTCTTGAACGATCCCATGTCATAGTCCAAAGGAAACACTGTGGCTGGGAGCTCATTCCATTATTTTGATTCTTTTATTGGAAATAGATTTCATTTTTTAATTATTACTAGCGACGCGCCCCGTCATCGCATGGGAACTCTTCCGGAAGAAATTCTGTGAATGACAGTGAAAATCGCATTAAATCCGTTGCACAGTTTAGAAGATGTAAGCTTAAATACAGAGGGATAGACGGCTGGAAGCGACTATGTTTTATACTATGTAACTATCTGACCCGGCGTGATTTCATGTTGTTCCATATAAACCTTCCTCTTGAATCGCTCTATCTATTCTTAAAAACCGCATTAAAATCCGTTGTGTAGTTTAAAATATATTAGCGTGTACGCCTACATACGAACAGAGGGACATACGACGGGAAGCGACTTTGTCTTATACTATGTATAGATGAAATCGATTTATTGCATTGACAGGCCTCAGTAGTTGACGGGTTAAACTATGTTTTCATGGAAGCACGTTTCTTTGTTGCTAATCTTGCCAGTAATCCCCTCTACAAATGGTAGTATTGGAAGTCTCTCAACTGTAAGTGCTCTGACTTTTTTGTGTTGGTTTTTCAGCTTCATGAAGCGTCTGCTTTCCTTGCCGAAGCTCCTCCCCCAGATAGTCCTGGGGCTCTTTTTTTAAATCGCTCGCTGCGATTCGAAAGGTTGAATTTTGATTTTCGGCATAAAATATTCAATATTTTTTCAATCACAAGAATAGTACGGTTCAAAAATAAGGAAAATCAGCATCATGCATTAAAATATCGAAATCATATTTTAAAACCGTTTAAATCGAAGCGAGCTACTAAAAAATAGAACCCGTAGGGTCCCTGGTCACAGATTACGTTTGCTCTCTGGAATAAAGATTTACCAACGCTAGTATGGTGATGAGAATCACCATAAAATTATAAATAAATACAATGAAAGCGCGATTTATTTGAAAGTGTTTTATTTGTAACCGCAAAGAGTCCTTTTCGTGGTTTAGGATGAGTTAGCGGACACAAAGATACCTATATATAATTCGAAAGCGACTTCATTTTAAACTATGTAAGGATGTCTGGGCATCGCACAAGTGTACGTGCGTTTCTGCATACAACATGATATGGAATTGTATTTATTTTTGTTTTCCTTTGTATATACATAGCCTGCCGCCTTTTTAGACAGAAAAAGTGACTAGGATAGACAAAAAACTTAGTAGATGTTGAATGGAAAGACCAAGGGCTCTATTTATAACCACTCGCCTCGAGTTGAACTAGCGGTTCGAAAATAGGGCCCCAAGACGCACATCACGATTAATTTGATGAAATTTTTTAGAAAAAAGTCACGTCTAAAATAAAACCGCAGAACAAGTAAACAGGCTGATGAATTGTAAGAATCGAAAGAGGTTCGACAGGACTGTGGTAATTGGAACAATGTGTGGTCTCAATCTACCCCTCGGAGAAAAAGGTGTGATACTAATATTATTTGAAAGAAAGAAAGAATATTTAAAATACTATTTCCTTACGTGTCATATTAAATTTTAACAAACAACTCTATTTATATGCCGCTCTAGATACCTAACTGTTTGTCTAATTTCGTGTTCATGTGCTCATTAACTGTTAAAATGTTACTCAACCTCCATAAACACAATAAAATAAATTCATCACATCGAAACGAGCTCACTCAGACGGGGCGAGCGTCAAAGCGCGGTACTAAAGCTGTGCGCCTTTAAATTCATAACTTTTAATTAACTGGAATGCTAACACAATTACAGGCTTTATAGTAGTATCAAATTTTCCGAAACGGACCGTTCACCGCCATAAAATGTGAGAATGATTACAAATTTTAAAACAAAGCATTGTAACGTGGAATTTAGTGCTCGTAGCAGCTGGCGTCGCGCTTAAAGGAAGCTTTAAGGCTCGTTCGGAGCCGGGAATGGCTCGTTGCAGCCTCAGTTTGCTCGGCTCCGTGTTAATTTGTCGCAACAAAAGGAACAGATGTCTGGAACGCTCTCTGCGCGCCGCGCCCCAGCACGTGTCGTGACGCAGAGCAGCGCTGCTTCGACTTGGCGATCACCCGCGTGGGCGGGGGCGCGGGGGCGCGGGGCCGATTCAAAACAAACCACAGAAGACACCATTTATTCAGGCAGACGAAACAAAAACTTTCAGCAAATCTGTTGAATCCTGCAGGGCGCCGCCCGCGCCCCGCGCCCCACGCCCCGCCGCCGCGACAAAGCGCGAATCACGAACCCACCAAATACCCGACATTAATCCGCAGATCCTAAGGTTTGTTCAATCAAATAAGTTCTTGCTTTATAATTTAAGCGTTCCAATTTACATTCGAACTAGATTTATCTCGGAAATTTTAATAACAAAATAACTTGGCAACTTCGTCTCGTCAAAATATAATAGCAAAGTTGGAAGTAATAAGACAAAATTTTATGCATAACAAGGGGAACCTTTCGCGGGAGCGGGCGGCGAAGTGGGGCGGAAGACAAAGGAGGGTTAGCACTTGCCGGCCTACCTAGACAGAAATGAAACGTCAAGCCTTATGAAGACGAACAACTTTGCCTTAACAAATATAAATCTCTTTTTCGTCCCGCTAAGATTTTTTAAATGCAGTTAAGGGTGGTATTAACATGTTTAGATGTAGGTGTGAGATACTCTACAGAGCTAGGCTAGGTAGTTTTATGGTTTTTTAATCTTCTTTGTCGAGTTCTTGAATTGAAGTGCACTTGAGTATACAGCAATTCGAGCTTGTCAAAACTGTTTTGCCGAAACAATATTACGGGCAACTTTACGTATTTGGCTGCTCCACCACTTGCGCCCGCGATTTACATACAACAACAAAATATATTAAAATGCTGTCATCGCGATCCAAGACACAGTTGCGAGCCGTCATCGGCACCGGGCGCGGGCGGGTGATTAGCGGGGAGGGGAAACGGCGACAGGGAAAAAGGGCTACCCAGCAATAATTACTTTATATACCCCCTGTGAATAATTACCCGAGGCCGAGATCAATTAGACGGAAACCCCAAATTAAAACCCTCGTTAATGAACTGGCAAATTTTTATTTTCGCAATATCGACTTCATTACCGTGCAACTTGAGATAATACGCTCCAGCTCTCGGCTGGTGTCGGGCGGCCATTGTGACGCCTTGCGACCTCAATTTCCATGCACTAACTACTTCTATCAACTCCTACCACAAACATTGCAATACCTAGACCGCTTGGTGGGGCACTAAAACTTTATCTCTCAGCAGATAACCTACATGTAACCAATAACAAAACTAATAAACTACGTCGATATTTATGAAATAATCTGACATGACTTCAGTGACAGTTCTAGTAGTTTTGAGTATTAATCAATAACTTTTTTGCAGGATAATGAAAAAGTTTGTTTGTTGATTTAGTCCGGATGATACACGGGAAAGGGCCGGTTTGTCATAGCTCCTCTCACAAGTCGTAAAACATTTTTTCCACTTCCTACTCAGAACGTTGTAACGACTTAACATATGGTGAACTAAATTATGTTACCTACGTCTAAACGACAGCAAAATAAAAATGTCCAAACATTTGTATACATTAAATAAATTTATCATCCCGTTTCATTTATAAGAGCGATGCAGTGAAAAGGAAGCTGCCGTGCGCACATGGGGAGCCGTCAAATCCCAAATGTATTATTTTTTCAATATTACCTTCGCGAGCACGCTAATACAAGATAACGAAATTCACGACAATCGGATGAATGTTCGCGCCGCGTGAAATCAGGACTTTTGTGAGGAAAAAAGGCTGACATCGAACGTCGACTCGGCCAGAGTTCGCGTGGGACGCTGGAACACGTGTATGTGGGCAGACGAGGGTGCGGACATGTGACGATACCTGTCAAAATATGACGACTCCCATTCAGCTACAGATGTCGCTATTGTCATCGAGCTAATCTAATTCAGAGTCGCGATGCGTGAAAGTGTTCGATGTGCGATTAACACATTTTCGTAACGAATTATTGGGAGGCTGTCAGTCGGTTTGCGTAAGCTGTGACAGGAGAGTGGCAGCAGCGGGGGGCGGGGGGCGCCCCTAAGCTGCGCCGCGCGGCGACGCTATCGCTGCCGGCTGCTGAGCGCACCCGCATTCACGCCGCTGCCTCAACGCTCCACTGCCAATACTGATATCCTCACTGTCACAAATCAGTCTCACGTTGAATTTGCCTAGATCTCTGTGCATGGCCGCTGTAGACCTGGCTTAACTGGAGGTTGTTGTATCACCCAAAAGAGCAATAATATTCTACTGACTGCGCCATGTTCTAAATATGATAATCACCTTTAATTCTTTTAAAACATTTATTATCATAAAATACACGCTTACATTGAAAATTGTGAAACAAAAGAGAGAGCATAGAGTGCCTAGATCGATTGTGCTGAGCCACCCATTACTCTATACTTATTTAGTTTAAAATTATAAATCTCTGGCTACCACGGATCAGAATAATTAACAAAATCCAGCTAATAAAATAATCTCAAATCAAAACCAATAAAACACCAAATTATTAAAACTGTCTCACCATATTATCAATCCACCGACAAATCTGCTCCTAAAACACATTTGGTTTCAATGTTTCCTCCCCAATACATTTGTAAAGATACGGCTACTTAGTAAAATTAGAGGGTGGGGGAGAAGTGTCACACAAAAGTTATTTAGATGTTTACGTGTGCATCGTTGCATTAAATAAGCAACGAATCCTTGCGGGGGGTGGCCCGGGATCGAACCTGGGACAATGAGTTCGCGACACCCGGCCCACCCTGGCGCACTAACATGATTAACTTTTATATTGGCAATCACGGCCGTTGACGTAGAAAGTTATTTTTACAGTGAGTGAATGCTAAAAAAATGTGTCGTTTTGGTCACGTTGTATCTACGCAGTATGCTAATTGCTCTTCATTGTTAGTAATTGTACAGTTTACTACGATATACATTACTGGGAATCTGGTGACGGTGAGAGCTAAGCGACCTACCGGAGCGCGAGGCGGCGTCGCGTCAGCAAGAGCCGTAGGTACAGATGTCGCCTTAGCGGGGCTGTCACCGTGTGACGGCTGACGGGAGATAATGCCGCAACAGAGGAGTTAATTGCAAGCAGTGCACACACTCCCGCTCCCTCGGGGCCGAGCCCTCGCCGGCCTCCCCGCGCGGCCCGCGCGCACCTCTTAATCATTCACTCCTAATGGAAACCCATCTGCGACAATCACATCTCGCTAAAATACGCATGAAATTTAAATGACCCACTCGAAGAAAAGAAAGCAAAAAATCACACCAGAAATGTTTGCCGAATGCTGTGTCTGCGGAACAATAGCGAGCCACCAACGCTGACGCTCAGCTTCCCGCGGCGCGGCTTATGAATAGAATAATGCGATGCTACACAAAACCCGTGCTGCGGGGACGTCATCAATCAATGTATTTCGAAATGTTTCATTAGTAAACATTAAGATGTTTGCTTACATGTCCGAATGTTGTCCGCCGTAATACGGCCGGATTCCGTGAAAACGGGGATGGTGTATAAAATATTGTCAGTGAAGATGTATGAGGAACAAAGGCGAGAGTCAGATATATTGCCCTGCGTGGCAGCGGCCGCCCCGCGGTGGCCGCCGTGAGAATGAGCCCGCGCTCGCACCGCTTCGTCCGCAAACTGACCATTGTCCGCCAACTAGGTAAGTGAGAGATCACTCTCGGTATTGTGCAATTTACAGTGTCACCAATGTCACAATAATAACGAGAATATTATAGTTTGAACACATGATTCGGTTACGAATGCTTGAGCTGAACATGGTTTGGATAATGAAAATATTATTTGATAATTTGTAAGTTCATTCGATGGAAATGAGATTTTACAAATAAAAACCTAAGTACCTACTAACTTAGAAATTTTATGGCCTGATTCGATGCAAACCTGTTTGACGTTGGTTTTAGGAAGTCCAATCAATGTTTAATGGCATGGAGTAGAAATCTTCTTAAAAACATTATAACGATAAATATAAATTCTTATTAGAGTTTACTTAATTCATTGAGTTCAATAGAATTCATATTCACTTTTAAAATCATTAGATGCGTGTGCGCACATTTTGCGCCTGGAACGAATGTTAGAGAAAAGACACCTTTCATTGTGCGTTGCCTCAATTTTATGAGTAGGCGCTTCGACTAAAAGTTATCGATTGCGTGCCTACAATGCGTATAGTTATTGACGATTTATTAAAATAAGACAGTCAATTGTGGGTAGAGTAGATATTTTATAAAGTTAAGTTCGAATTATAATAATTTAATCAAGATTTTACTACGAATTCATTTACAGCAATCTTAAGCGTTTCAAAGTTCAAAATAAACTAAATATATATTAACTATAGGATCATAGATTGTTAGTAACAATGCTTAATTACTAAGTACTAAGAGATAGTGGTAAGTACAGGTCCAAGTAGGTTTTCTTATAAGAAGGTGTGGTGCATGTATAGAACGTAGCATCACAGGGGTAATACTAGGAACCTTATAGATACAGTACGTATCAATACTAAAAGACAAAAGTTGAACACGATAACTATATGTATTATCCACAGAAATGCTATTTTAGCTTTAAGTCCGCCATTGTAAGGTCTGTGCATAAAGTATTTATAAATTAATTAATAATTCTATAAAAGTAAAGTTATTTAATTTTTGCATTAGACATGACGTTTAACGTCATTTTGTATGTTTTGTGTTTATTTTAAGCTTAATACGTTTAACAACTTAGAGCAAACCGCTCTAAATCAGTAAATTTATATAGAATTCTGTGGCTAATACTGACCATTGTCGTGCTCTACTTTTGTCTTTTTTTCTTTTGGTGACCTTATGTAGTACGAAATCTTAGAGAAATAAGGTGCAGTAGCACCAACATTTTCTCAAAATAATTAATACACTGTGAAGATTATAAGATCTAGCTGTCGAATAACTTGCCTCACTTCCCCCGCCTCACTTACTTCCCAAATTCATTAAAACCAGCACGTGCCCTTACCTGGACTCGCCTCGCTGGCAATCTCTTTCTGTTTATGACTATATTAATATTAATAATAACACACGTATAACTCGCATAACGTACGTCCCTTGGCTATGATCGATGACCGTCGAGTCAAGGACACCCACATGAATCCCTCACTCAGACGTATGGGGCGCTGGAAGCGACCTGTCGCTGGACATCAATAAATATTGGAAATAATATTTGCGGTGCTGTTTATTTAAGCAATGGAGTGTGTGCGTGTGAAACTTTGTGCGTGAAACGAATTGGCATTTTAAACGTAAAAACTTGACCATAGGATAAAGCATAAAAATTCTAAGTAAATATGAAAACATAATAGAGATTGCTAATGCTCTTAAACTCGTTTCTTAAACATAGCGTAGTGTAGCTATCTTGTATCATACACGTGAAGGACTGCCTAGGAGAGCCACTTTTGAACCACTCTCCAAGAGTCGAATGGATTTCAATTTTAATTTTCGGCATGAAAAGTCTGTATTGTGATGCATGATGCTGAATTTCCCTATTCTTGAACCATATTTTTTCGATATTGCCAATGTAATTTAAAAAAAAAATAGATTAGATTTTGCATGCCGAAAATAAAAGTTGAAAACAGTTCAACTCGAGGCGAACAGTTCAAAAATAGAGTCCCTGATTGGTGTGGAGGAATAGACAGCAATTACGGCTGGGCTTGTTTTGCGACTGGGAAAAGAGGAATCAGGGGAAGTAAGAGGGGGCGGAGGGGTTATAGAGTTAGTTTTCAGGAGTAGGAAGCTGCTAACCTTATTCAAGTGCTGTGTCTAGCTAGGACAAGTTGGGGTCAAATATTACACCAAGTTATCGAAATAACTGAACGTAAAATAGAAGTTCCCGTCACTAGTACAGAGTAGGCTCAAGTCTAGTACTTGGAGCTGCTAATGTGACAGTGATGTAATCCTACCGTCACGCAATTTTATTTCAACTAGGTGTTTCCTGCGGCTGCGGTATTTTACAAGGAACGTTTATCAAACTCCTCCCGTTGGATCGATCGCCTCCACTGGCGCCAAGCATGTCGCTTCCAGAGCATCTATCCTCACGCGCAGGTACGTGCTTAATGAAACACACATCTCGATACATCATTGATCGTGGCGCGATAGTCAGCGCCGTCATGTTTACGAGCACCGACATGAGCGCCCCGTGTCGCTCCACTCTTATTACCTGCGCAACGACGACGTTTCCTGTCTCTAAATGAGCTGGTTTGCCACATTTTTTTAAACTAAAGTAGATAAGGTCGAAATTACATTCCTTTTTGTTAATATTTCATTCGGATTGAAAAATAATATATGGTTAAAATCAACACCGCACGGTCCGCGATGAGCGAGTGTGACGTCACAGTTGCGGTCTTGTTGCAAGGTCTCAGTAGTATACCAAATGATCTGTTCAGTAAACGACGTCGCTAGCGAGGAGCTCACACTTCGAAAACTGTCAGCGTAATGACATTTCACAAAATTGCAGTTGTAGTTCCGATTTTGTCTACAACCAGAACAGATAAAGTGACTCTGAATAACACAACTTATGTTTCCAAGTTCTGTCAGAGTTTTCTACAGTTATTCATCAAGTAGGTGTCGCGTAGTAAGAAGACTATTTCGATAGAATTGATATGATAATAGAACTGTATTTCGTGTACAGACGAAGAGTTTCGTATGTAGAAGGCGCCGCCATTGAAGAGCCAATTTAAAGTTCACACTCGGATCGAATGCAGTGCGTATTTGGAAGCTTGTTAAATCACAATTTAATTTGGTTCTTGACTTGATGCCCATGACCGGGTGAAGTGGAGAAGAATAAGTAGGAAAGCAGACCCTGGTAGAAGCTGGGATAAGCGCTAGGACGATGATGATAATTTGGTTCTTGGCTCACACGCGCTCGAGGCGAATGCTATTATTATGAAGGTCTCCAATAGGTACTATACAATCAAGGTATAATATACCAATCAACTAAGATAATATCGAAGTTTCGTATAAATAACATGTAAAATTCATTATTTGTTCAGCAAACATAATCTTTCAAAGATAATAAATGTGCAAGATATGCAAGTACATTGAATTGCATGATTGTTTACATGTTCATTGTGGGTATGACATTGAAAAAATATTTTTGTGGTAATGCTATTTAACCGGATAAATCAATTCTATATCCCTAAATTCCTGAAGGAAAGTTGTATGCACGGGATAAAATAACATATCGTCACGGGGTGCCAATCAGCTTCCTATACTGCTACACCAGTCTCGGAGTCCCGAACCTAAAAACTTAGATAACTACACTTTGCCAATGTCATTAGGAAATACGCCTAACGAGTGGCGAACTCGTTGTGGTGCTGAAGTTTGATTGCCTCTCTCCACCTTCGGGGCACAAGAGGCGGTCAGGCATTCCATCTTTACGTAGTAGATATCACCAGTCCGCACGAACCACTTTATCTCGATCTTTCTTGCCGCTCTTTTGGCTAGATTCTATCTTCATCTTCAGAACCTTGGCACTATCTAGATCTTAAAGTCCTCGCACGGTAAATCAAACGAGCCCAAATTCGATAGCTGTGCATTTCCTTATTATTGAAGGGCTTCTTTAGTAACCTTCCTACTCTATCAAATCCTGGGTACTGTCCAAGACTAATGTCCTCGATGAGGCAAAACAAACATGTTCAAGTAGCATGTACTGTATCGAGATATTTAAGAAAAAACCACAAAAATGGGACTTTTCAGGCCAATTCACACTAAAAGTAGCAAAGGTACAGGTGTATATTTTTAATAATTATGTTTATTAGAAGCATACTACCTACCATTTGCCGCAATAATAATTTCTGTTGCAAAAAGTTATATTAAAATTATTTCTACAATACTATATTGCTTGTGGTTCAACACAACTAAATAACCACGGACATACGAGTATTCATTTCACAGGTAAATTATTTCAAATTGATACCGCCTAATCTTATCTTTATTTTTGCCAATGCGCTTCAATTTGCTTGCACTGAGTACCTACGTTTATTTCCGGACATTTATCTACGTAATAAGTAAAGATAGACCTGATATATTAATAATTTACGAAAATTTTGTGTACCTGTATAATGTTCATTTTACACTAGGGCTGAAATCATCTATCGATATTTTTATCGATTGGCATTGCCTATTTTATTTTTATTTTATTTTATTTATTTGGAAGATTAACAGCTTACAATTAACATAAGAGTAGTAATATAAAACAATCAAAAGCCAATTATAAATCTTCACCAATATGTAAAAATAAGCTTACGTTACAAGTAAATGGTATGCTATCAAATGGTGAACGAATTGATTTTCACTATTGGCTTGGCTACGTTTGAAAATGGCGATTAATATGCAAGAATAATGCAAACGGATAAACGTACTTAGTTACCGACGCGGAGGAAGTCGCGGGCAAAACGTTGTATATAATAATACTTGATACTTGTAACAAAATAAATAATTTAAATTATCAATCTTTTTCTACCCGAGCAAGGGTTCCATCCGATCCTGAGCTATTTCACATCTAAAATTAAACTATCGATATCGATATGGACGTCAATCGATAGTGCCAAGCTACATCTCTAATGCAAATAAAATATATGACAACAAGTCTAATTCAGTTTTAGTTACATTTGATAGCTCTTTTGTTCCTCTATTAGTAACTCTCTGATTTAAACAGACGACTGCACGTGTATTTAATTTTTTAACAATACTCCGTTTCCGAGCTCAATTATAAGTTAGTCCTCGATAGTACACAGCTATCCAGGAAACAAATCCAGTCGGCCTATGCATTAATAAACCATTTAATCGAAAGAGTTAAAGTTTCATTTGCTTCTTTGATAACATGTCTCTCCGCTGTCGTAATAACTTCATTGCACTATGAAATTTTAAACAAAATTGAATTAAAGCCGCCACAACATTCAATTATAGAAAGTAACTGACGTCCCGCAATTCATTACTTTTAAATAACTTTTTAATAACACGTTGACGGAGTTGGTCGACCTTACCATTTCATTACAGTATGAGATGTTATTACCGTACTTTAACGACTGATATTAGTTTGCCGCTATAAGCGAACTTACAGCTCTTGCACAGGAAATGCAATTTACAATAATAAACAACTCCATACATTTTTAATCTTCATTTAATATTTATTAGTAGCTATTACAGAATATTTGCTCGGGTCGTTAAGGTAAGGGCTGGATATATTTATCTTGAGACAATTTCGGTGAAAGGCGGTGTCAGAAGTTCGCTTACATGTAGAGACGTAGACCTTTATAGGAGTCAAAGTTCTTTGTGCTAAAAGGTAACAGGACTCTGCCATGTCTGAGGACTCCACCTGCATGGATACTACTACTACTATATGCATTATTGTGTTCTGGTTTGAAGGATAAGTTAGCCAGCGTAGTTGCTAGGTAAGAGAATCTTAATGTCATGGGCAACAGTTAGCGCTATTCACCCGGTGAGCTGTCCGCTCGTTTTACAATGAGTAGTACAAAAAATTCACATTCATACATGCAATACTTGTTGCGCTAGTAACTAACAGGTATCCAAACAATCATACAAACTTCCCCATTCTTAAAGATTCGCCGTTTAGTTGACAGCGATATAAACACGAATCGTCTCACACTAGTCGCCTATTATATTATGGTTACTGTGCCTCCATAAGTCACCCGTTAACCAATAAACTCTAATACGTACAAGCATTCCAGTGATTCCTGGCATACGTTCGGAAGAATTCCGTATAAACGCTTATATTATAACATACTTATATTCATTAATCTCCGGATAAATTATAATTTATAATGGCGTACGAGCAGCGCATTAATAAATATGGTTGTGAGTATTGAAAAGTCTGGAGTTATGATAAATAAATAACAACATGACGCCGAGTCGTGGAGCGGCCGCGGGCCGGGCGGGCGCGTGCCCGGGATTAGCCGTATTTTCATATCAAAGAGCCAGCTCAGTTTTATGAATTACTTCTATTTGGGCTGTGCGTAATGTCTCCTTTCTTTGGTGGGGGACGGCCGCGTGGGAGAATTTAATTTGTTGCAGTTTTCGTTCGGTAATCGCATTAGGGAAATTCATATCTTCATTCGGTCGTGTTCGGCTCGGCCCTTATCTGCGGCTGGCAATGGAGCCGTCTCGTAACGATGACGCGGCGGTTTTGCATTAGTTATTTTATTATTCATAGTTTTTTAGGTAGGTAATTCCATTTGCATGATTAGAAGTTGACCTATAAATTGTCTTTTTATTTGCCCTCCGGCTATATGGGGTCGTTCTGAGGCGCCAGCATACTCTGTTTTAGGTTTCTGAGTGGATTTTCAGCCTAGTCCACTTCATGTAGCCAGCGGCCGCCCTGTGCCCTTTTTGTTTCTGTGGAATGGTCGAAGGCTTTCCAACAATCAACTTTTCTACCATGGGAGCAAAGACTTGTGAATTGTCATAGGATGATATTTACACAATATTCGTAGCAGAACCAAGGTCACCGTTAAGTACAGGTTTCAGAGTCGCAAAACTGAAATGGCAATAGGCAGGCCACGTAGCTCGCAGACCCGATGGCCAAATGGACGGACGACCTCGTAAAGGTCGTACGAAGCCGATGTGGAAGGGAGGCCAGTGGATGTACAACGGCTGAGATGATCATGATTACTAGATTACTGGTCGTGTGCTGTAGAATGAAGAGCCAACGATTGGCGCCAACCCTTTCCGTTAATGGTATCGTAAAAAAACGACAAATTTAAACGTGACAGAGCCTCCGTAAATCATAAAGCGGCATTTTGTGCTAAGAAACTATTGGTAAAGAGACCTTTAGACATGTGTAGATAAGCATCATTATTATAGCAACTTAAGTATGGTTTCAAATGACGACACAGCGACATTTGTAACGCACAGAATCCACTCCGGAAACACAAAGCGTGACCAATTTCGGGGAGTAGCGTCGATTGAGATAACATTTATTTAATATGTGCCCCCGTCCGATAAACCGGCGTCATTATTCCGGGATTCGCAAATGGAGCGCGGCGGACCACCGGCACCGGTGACCGGCCATTGTCAGATTTGTCCCCATTTCCATGAATTTTGTTTATTCAACATTGGTCCGTTTCTGGGTTGTTGTGTGCGTTTTTTAGGTATAACACACAAGTGATTTATCCCCGCCCATTAGGTCACGGTGAGTAATGCGCGGGGCCGCGCCGCGGGGCGCCGATCCGGCGTAGATAGCGGCTACACGTGTTGTCAACTTGTACGTTTTCATCCAAATACCATATATATTTGATAAATTTACCATTTAACATTAGTATGATATGCCGATAATGACGCCGTTCCGTTCGAAGGTGTCGCCCAATCAAGTTCCGAGGTGCGGTGCGGGGCGCGGGGAGGCTACGCTTGCCGCTTGCTTCGGCTATGGGGTGTATGAGATTTTCTTCTTACATCGATGGGTCCTATGGCATACGTCAGGGCATCACAGGGCAATTTAGGCTGTCTGCCTCTATCACCACCTCATGGGACTAAGTCAAAGTCACTTGGTCGTGAGTGGTCCCCCTGCTGACTTACGGACAAAGGTCTGGCAAATCGTGTTTTCTTTAACGGGTTATGTTGGTAGCTGATGGTAGTCGCCCGCATGTAAATTGTCAAAACAACAATGCAAGAATGAATATATTCGGTGTGAATGCATCCAGAGATACGTCGCCGCATCATGAGGCCGAAGATCGGGTTAAAAGGAGGACACCGGACCTTAATAAGAGCCGGGATTGACTGTTATGATGATGATGATGATGATTGTAAGAGCAACTGCCTTACTTAGCTAAATTACAATATATTCGTGGGAAATGTCTTTTTTATTTATTTTGTATACTGTATCTTTTCAATTGTATATATTTATAAAAAAGGAAAGTTAGCCTACCTAGGAAGTAGACGCAAAGTATTGACATACAGCATCCTAGTGCACCTATAATGTCAACAACATCCGAATAGATAAATATTAAACCATGATAGATACAACGAGCAGAAATTTAACGTATGGAAGGGTATGTACGTATACATGTAGCTCCCAAGTATTAGCTATTGTTTACACTACAGAAGTAGGCCCCGGCTGGGGTGAGCCGCTTAACTTAAGCCGTCGAAAAGCACAGTCATCAGGTGTTACGAACATTCATAAACAAGTTGAACAAATCAACGAATATTATAAACAAAGGCCACTTGTCACCCGGGGCTGCTTTTTTTGGTTGTGCATTTTTATAAGGAAAGTTTTTGTGTTGGGTCGATGCGATGTAGGAAGGAAGCCGCGGCGGGGGGCCCAGCGCCGGCCCGCGCCGGCCTCCCGCGGCCTGTAAGCACAAAACATTTCGTGATCCATAAAGACAAAAGGAACATTAAAATCTGTGAGCTCTGCTCCGGGGCCGGCCCGTGCACTTGCGCACGCGTCGGCGACAGCGAGCCCCGAATTTACATACTCACGCTAAATGATCGCGTTGCACCGAAAATTACCGGCCCACCTACCCGCTACCGACTGCCAATGAAACCAAACACCGCCTCAGAGGATCAAATGTTATGTAAACAATTTGCCTGTAAAATCTTTGATGTCGGATATTTAGCATATCCCATGATGTGTAGTTGTGACATCTCACTCAGTAGTACCCACTCAGCTCATTTCAGATTGGAGCTAGTCTTGTTCTCTTTAATTGGAATTCAGTATCCGCAAGCGCTGAAATTTATTGGTTCTTGTGACATTCCAGTCTGTCTTTGTAGGCTTTACATGACCTATTTGTCTACGCTTTTATAGTTGGCATTTCTAAGCATTTGTGTAAGTACTTATGTATTTCTTATGAACCATGGCGCACTAGCCAACTTCTTCAAGGCTTTGATTTGAAATCGCTAAAGTATTTCGATATTGGAGTGGCTTGTCGATCCCCAGATTTTAATGACAATGTCCATACCAGCTTTGTGATGCTGTATAATAAGCTTGTTTTCAAGAATGGGCGAAGAGTGTCTGCCTATTAGCCTGTTCATGTTCTAAATGCACTTTTAGCCTTAATGATCTTTCCACGTGAGCTTCCCATTAAGATACATTGCCAGATATTAAAAAAATAAAAGGTAATTCAACACCATTCAGTAATGCAATTAAGTACGTATCCGTGTACACGCCTACTCATGAAACTAAAGCTTTATGAACGTAAAGCACCAACAACAAGTTTCGAGTGTGTGCCCACTCAAATAAAAGTTGCCTAATTGTTACCTAAAGTGGCACAAATTGTAAACTCGAAACAGAAAAGTGGAGTGCACAGTATTTTGTCTGGATATAATATTTAGGTACATAATATTATTCATGGAAACAAATGTCGTTTGAATGGTATTCGGATTTGTTGACTTAATACAAACTGCTTTTGCGAGAGGTGGCCTGCTGGCGACGTCGCGTAATGGATGGCCCGAGCCGCGCTTGCGCTCGCGTCGCGTCCTCCCATTCAACGGGCATTAGGTACTTTATAGCTCAAGTATTCTTTATTCTAAAATCTCTCGAGTGTAATGGGCATTGCTGTATTTTGTGATTACGACCACATACTACCTATTATTATGATACATTGCCACAAAAATGTCTGTATCCGAAAGATGTGTCAGTCATTAACGTGTTAGTTTAAGGTGTTTTTGTCAGTCGGTAATCTAATTAGCGCAGTTAGGCAGTGCGCGCGTCGCGGTCACGGCACGGCGCATGCGCGCGTCCGGAAATCATTGCTATAATAAAGAGCTGCGCGAGAAAGCGCCCGCTCGCTGCGTGATAGATGCCCGCACCCGAGCGACAAAAAAATAACAAAATCGACTTAGCAAACATGTTTAATAAAATGAATGACTCGCTCGTATATCTTCACCTGCTTAGTATGACATAAATTATAATAACATTATGTTGTACACGTTCAAGAAGTCCCAACAAATTCTTATTCACTAGAAAATAAGATATTTCACAAAAAATATTGTCGAAGGTATTAAGATGACTTGGAAATAGAATAAAACTTGAAATTTTTCTTGTGTCGTCTATACCGTTGATCTCGTGGAGTCCTTTTGAATGTGTTGTCGTGAGTTATGTGTTCGGTAATAGCTCAGATCGTAGGACATTAAACTTAATTTGTAATAGTAGGTACGCGAAGTATCATTTGTGCACATGGCCACTGACAATTTTCTGCTAGGATGTTCTGGCTTTCTAATCAGCAGAGATTAATTGCACTGATAGGGCTGAACCGCTTTACGTCTTTGCGAGCGGGGAGCGGCGCGCCGACCCATGCCCGCAATTGCCCCGAACCAGACTGCACATAATTAAGGCTAAACAATATTTAGCACCCATTAACCCCATAAAGTCGGATTAAATTCGACGGGCTGTAAAAATCAATTAGATACTCCAGTAAAGTGATGTAACCGCACGCTTCCGAATTCCTCCTTTTATTATCAATTAGATGGGTTTATGTGTGGAGTAGGTGCGGATTAGGCGAGTGCGGACGGCGCGCGTGTCTCGGCGGCCGGCGGAGGGCTTAGCCCCGGGGGAGGCGGTGACCCTCGCGGCACGATGACAGCTGCCTTTGTCATGTCCGAGGAGGAGTTTTATACCGCGAAATTGACAGCAACGTAACACCGTATCTCATCGACGCCGCGGCGCCGGCGGCTCCGCGCGATAAACCATCGCAAGGCACGGGAGTGTTCACGCGGCGGGGTCCGATTTATGTTGTTTTATATTGTCTTGTCCGTTTTTGTTAATAAGTATGTGAATGGATTCAGACATCGCGCTCGCTTTCCGAGCCGTACTTGTAATGTACGGGATTACGATACGTTAAAAGTTACACACCTACCTACAACGCAATCTGCGATGTCGGAGTCATGGGGGGTTATGAATGCAAAGTGCACGTTTAATTTATCGGTGTAGTGTAAGTTGTGAGAAGGCGATGAGTGAGGCTTCCTCCGGCGCGTCGTAATCTCGGCCGAAGCGCTGGCTCGCAGCGGTGCGCAGACGTGTCGGAATGCCCCCATTGATTCTTCAGATTATGCGTCTCCCCGCCGTGAAAGTATTCCTAACTTTGCCATCTCACTCCGGAAATATTAATGAGATCAATCCTTGTGCCCGTTTGCGGAACAGGAATGATCTTGAATTAAGTTACCTGCGAATTTATCTCTATAGGCCTGCCTATAGAAAGATTAGCTCTCCATCTGTCTCTGATATTATTTTGTATGTTGATTTAAATGTTGTTATTCCCTTATCAGCCAACATCTGGACTGGACTTGAGTCACCTACACATTTGTGGAGGATTGCCTGTTCTCCACTTGGTTGGGGGCGGAGAACTTGAAGAAAGCCTTGTTGAAAATACTCAACAGAAAATTAATACTGCTGCCCATTTTCTGTTTTACGAGGTAATATACTATATTAAGCCATTCACACAAGACATTCGCCTTTCTCGACACCCGTCAAAGGAAGAGCTTGATGCTATATAGATACTAATTTGCCGGCCACCACACAGGTAACTGCTTCTTGGCAGCAGAAAAATGTCCCTTCTGGCGGTGATTCTAGCGGCTATAGCTGTAAGCAGACTAATCCAAAATTTTACAACAAACACTATGCAAATAGCCTAAGAGTAACAGGAACAAGCATCTCCGTCCCATTATTTTCCATATTGGAGATTCGGAGACGCGGCTAGATACAAATCGCCGGCGTCCTTTGTGGCCACAGCTCGGACGGGGGTACCTCCGGTTATACCTCCGTAGATAAGTCATTGTACGTATGTTTTCAGTTATCTCCGTGTCTCGGCCGGGAATGTGGGCGATCACATCGCGGCGATCGATCCCGAGATACGTCCCGACGCACATCTGGTAGCCACCAGTTTGTTATCGGCGTCAACCACCGGCCAAACCTATTTATCGAAGTCATAGAGATTTATGGTCACCCATTCAACTCCAACACATTATGTCACAATAATTAATTGCATCTCGTACCCCAAACAACCAAATTACACAATATTTTTATTGGTACAACGTTTAAGTATTATCAATGTAAAGACAGTGTTGTAAATTAAAATTTAGTGCTCAGTACCTGATGCATTGGACTGTGGAGTAGGAGCAGAAGTCACCTCATCAATCTTAATGTTTTCCTTTAGAATGGTCTAAATTTAGATAAATCCTAACTCCTGACACGCGGATCGGATCTCATAAATCGCACTCGGGAATCTGGTTATTATTGCAATAAATAAAACAGAAGGTCCGGTGCGATCTCCATGCATACAGAGGCGATATTACGCAATAGTTTGATTTATCGGTTTCGGCAAGGTGCACGCGCCTAACGCCCTCCCGGCCGCCGTGATAGAATTCAGCGTCGGCAATTTTCTCTTGTGAAAAACTACTCGAGAGGCCCGCGGTGATAAATGCGAGGGTATGAATAAATTTGCCCCTCTGTACCGAATCCGAGGTGATTAGGTTCGACACCTAAGGCAGGGCAGGTGAAAAACACCTGGGTCCCGCAATTCGGCTAAATTCCCATTTGACCCGCAATTTACAAAACTCATTACGCCCATTGGTGTATTGTTAAATCACCGGGTGTGGCGTCATAAATTTATTTTATTTGTGATCGCCTCCCGATTCAAATTGCCGTGTACACCTAATAAATTTTATGGGCTTAAAAAAGCAAACGCATGGCCTCTGTTGCGGTGAGCGGCGTTTCTGCTTACAATAGCAGGATAACATTCATGAATCAGTAAGCGACGTCGCAAAATACGTAAATATTTATTGGCCCTGGGCTGCGGTCCTGGCCAGCGCCGTGTGTCTGTAGCTGCCTCCGACTAACGGGAACGTACATCGATTTATAATTATACTTATTCCATTAAATTTCCATTCATTTATATTCAACTTTTTGTTCTTGTGTACTGGATAAGTTGTTTGAAATAAGTGATAACCGTCAATTACAATCAAGTCTCGAGGCGAGGCGACCTATCTGCGTAGGTAAGTAATTATAAACGAACTGTTTTCTTGTTATAATTTTTTGCTTATTATCAATTTCTAATCTAAGAATAATTCAGAAACAATCTGAATTAGCACTAGCAGTATATCAGCTGCCTGTTTTATTTAAGACTTTGCATGGAATCCACTTCAGAGCTAGCTCTGCCATCTAGTGCGTTCCGAGAGAAGCTGTCACAGAACGCACCTATTAAGAACGGTTATTTTAACAAATTGTTAATACGTTATACACCCCTTGATTATTTTCCTTTTCTTTACAGATTTACTTATAACGTCAGTTCTACTAATAATATATGATATTGCCACGAAACCAACCAACCAAGAAACAAACACACCAATTGTATCGTAGCAACCTTTCTTCTAAACATTCGATTTAATCGTAACATCCAGAATGACCCTTTGTTATTATGGTAGGTATTTATTTGGCTGCTATTTCGGAATGTACGGAGCTAGTACGTGGACGACCTCTCATTCGATTTATGGTCCTCCGACACTCCATAGCCCCAGGGGACACCGTAAAATTAATTAATACCTTTGATTTCGGCAAATAATTTTATTGCAACAAATAATCTCAGAATTTATCTACCTCCAAACGAATTTACCTCAACACTAGCACTTTGATTGGTCTCATGGATTATTACCAATTCGTGTTGTCAATGTTTATGGCCATTTTATGGGCACTGGGGGTTTTATTGCAGATACAATTGGCATAGTTACGGATTTGATTAAGTTAAGCGAAGGCTACGTTTCATCTGTTAACTAATTGAGTCGCGTTTATTGGCCATATATTCTGTTGGGATGTCAAATATCCCGTTACCATAACCGTTGAGTGGGAGTGGGGATTGGTAATTTGGATAGGATTGAAAGGAAATAAATAAGGACCTCCACAGAACTTTGTGGCGATTGCTCTCACGATGTTCTCTTCCAAAGGCTTCCTGAGATCCTCAATAGAGTATCCTCAATAGGTTTATTTTATATAAGTATAGGTTATACCTACCCACTCAGCATCCGGTGGTCCGCCGTCCGACCTGTATCTTATAAAATAAATTTACCTACCAGTCTACTAGGTATATCTACTAATTAGCCTAAGCACCTAAATCTGCTTACCTAATAGACCTAATAGATCTGCTTACCTGCTTATTAAATATTTTTCTCAGAATTAACCCTATGAAAAGCAACATCCACAACGAAGGGTTCTATTTTTGAACTGCTCGCGTGGAGTAGAATGGCGTTAACTTTTATTTTCGGCATGAAATATTCAATATTTTCCTTATTTTTAAACCATTCGCTTTTGGTATGTAATGTAATTTAAAAAAAAAAGAACATTTCATGCCGAAAATCAAAATTGAAAATCGTTCGACTCGCGCCGAGCGGTACAAAAATAGAGGCCCAGACTCTCTACATCTCAAAATACTTGCTTGTATAGGTAATGTGTTTCTTTCATATGTTAATAATTTGATTTAGTATATTGTCGAACTGATAATTTTTATCAGAACGTTAATTATCATTTGATGCCTTAAGTTTAGTAAAAACTAGCGTTTTACTTTTTTACTAGCGCCTACAAGTTAACTTGTGTCTACTACAGTTGTGCAACCTACTTATATAATGTTATATTTATATCCATTCAATATAAGATGCCCCGTTTCTACATGGAGGTCAAACAAACAAACGTACTTTACGTAAACTAAAGTTCTCAACTGAAATTAATTTTTTCATAACAAGCTTTTATCGTGCGGTAAAATACCTACTCACAAGGCCAATCCAAATAGCTCGAATACAATGGGGTTATCTTGTTTTGTTCAGTAGTTCCTATAGCAGTAGTTCCCCTTCCATCATTATCAGATGTATTGTCATTCAAGTTACATAGGTACTCGTATACCAAATTTCAGCTCAATCGAGCGCCAGGAAGTGGGTCAAATTAGGCTTTCAAGATTCCAGGACGTAAAAGTGAAGTTAAATAAAAGCTTGTAATAACTACCACTACCCATTTCTGCTATCCAGGTCACTGATTAGTAGAGATGTAGATATTCCATAAACTGAATTCCAAACACTTAGATTATATAATAATAGGGAGTTTCGTTCTCTTTTTAAACTGATTAAACCCTGAGTTTAAATTAATTATTTTCCCCGCCAGAAGGGGTGAGTTCTGCCCTCGCACCCACAACGAAAGTTTAAAAATTGGCTCCTTTATTAGCCTTTAAGCATTGTTTAAGAGTCTGCGAGGGGAGGCCTTATTAAATGGAACAGGCGTTAGTAACCATCCCATTTTCGACTTCTTTCGGCGCTTTGATTAGTTCTTCAGGACTCTTTTGAATGGCACCAATCGAATTAACCTTTTAGCATTGACTAAATCGTTTATTAAGGCTACAAAAGCGTGCTGAGTTTGGGTTGTGCAAGAAATAAAAACGGTTGCATTGAAATAAAGATTTAATTACAATCGATACATAATTATACTCATAATAATAAGTAATAGGTATAATAATTCTATAAATATCTATATAGAACATTTAATATTAAGCGAATGTTTTAAATTTGGTCACATATAAATTTATCGTCTATTTTTTGCATAGTTTGCCGTATTCTGCCTTAACGAAGCCTTCTTCTATTGCTTTTCGAATGAGCACAGGTGTGAGCTACACATAGGGGCTATTACCTAAATGCGGGAGGTAAATTAGTAATAATACTATTATACTGTTTGCTTAATAAGTTAAAGTAAAATTGAAAACCAATCGATGTGTCGTTCTCCATCTTCGTCGCATTGCTTTCACTCTACTCTGGGTGGAAACTTCTAGAACAGAAACGCTGTCGGTGGGCCCCTAACAAGAGGTCCGACTAAAATCACATTTCACACGATTTAATTTTGTACGATCCATAATATGTACACCGTTACCTATTATTACATATGTGGGAGGTACTTAGTATAAATGTAGTAATCTAGTTTCGTTCCAGTAAAACGTAATTTAGTGGAATTTTCCTCAAAAAATACAGATATACAACAGGGTTATTGCGTCAAGGACTGTAGTTCTAATGCGATCTTATTACCGAATTGTGTTTTATTCCTTAATTATTACCCACGTGACTAAATTCCAACATCAAAGAAATAAAAATCTATCCATTCAAAATATGTTTAAGCGACCACACATTCGAATATAACCTGATAATTAAAATAAAATACTATTCAGAATATATTTAGTTATGTACAAGTATTCTAATAATACTTTTAAACAATATTTATATAGTTCGTTTCGAATTGTCGTCAACAACATCGAATGTGGCAAAACCATACTAAGTAATTACTTTGTACACTCGTTTGAAAACTTAAAATAGAAAATCTACAAAACATTTTATGTACAAGGACAACAACGATAACCAAATGGACGATTGGTGGCCGGCCGTGCCAGGGCAGGCGGCGCGGCGCGCGGCGGCCAATCTGCCGGGCCACCTACACTGGCCCGGATACATAAGTACATTATTAATTGCGCTTGAAGTATGAATACAATATATAATAAATAATTTCGATAATATGCTTAAATCTATGAAAATACTGAGCAATGTTGATTTCACATACTTAGTGATTGTTTTAAGTACTAAAGTGTTAACAACCGTCGACTCAAACAAAAATTTAAGTTAAAATATAATCTATAACGAATTTATCTATACAATTCAGTAATCTGTGCATTTAATTTAGGTAATCCAATATTACACTAGACGCAATGCAAATAAAACTATAGTACTTCTTATCAAATCAATAACTTTACAAAGAGTTGCTAAGAACATTTCGTCCAATCGACTAAAGTCAGTACCCCTAGGATTTGTTTACAATTTAGGTTTTATGCGAAGACAGAAACACTGTGCCACTGTATAGTTTGAATAGTCTTTAGTGGTTGTTGGACTCAGCAGCGACCCAGGTTCCACATGCTTTACCTGAAACAACGAACAACGCACGTTAAAAAGTAAATCTTGTAAAATATAATGCCACATTAAATCTCAGTTAGTAGGATTATTTTAAAACAATAAAGGTGGGTCCTTTAAAAAAGGATAGCGGTATTTAAATGAATGAAAAAGGTCCAGGCCGATAGGTGTTTCGATTGTATCGGGTCGCCCGCCGCCGCGTTCACACATATCAACGGAAAAAGAAAAAATCTAAACCAATCGAGATGAGGTGACGAAACGTTCAGTCTCATTATCTGAGAATTTATTAACGAATCGTCCGGACCGGAAAACCGAAATGTGAAAGAAATAAAAATTCGACCTCGGCCGCGGTCATCTAAGGTTTGTACGGCGGCGTCAATGAAAAAAGAAGTCAAACTGGTTGTCCGGCGACCTGCGACTGAATGAAACGGAGAGGACCGGGCCAGGATCGGCGATAAGACCGAAGATTAGAGCGTTGAAAAAAGTAAAGCGGCATTAATGCGAGCTATAGTGGTGAATGAAGAGGATCCATTGAGCTGCGCCCACGCACGGCCCGCCGCCGCGCCGCCGCCGCCGCCGACCGCTCTACCACTGTTTTTACGTTTTCAATCATTATCCGACGCAATGAAACCAACCGGAATAGGCTTGCTACGATCGAACTTGACTATTTTTTGTTAAGTGCGTACTGAGATGGAGAGTTTCCTTAACATCTTGCTACATTTCACAACTATTTTGCAGATTATAGGACAGCGTGTGAATAAATGCATGACAATTACTACAAATTCTAAATCAATCATATAAACGGTATTTAACTTTGTACGGTCGTACCTGTCTGTAGTATTTATTTAGGTAGATATCAAATTTTAAACGGGAGAATATCCCTAATCCTAAAAACGAAACAGATTCCTATGGCTCTTAAGCGAAAACAAAACCCAAGGATTTCAATCTATTCTTTTTGGGAGCTACTTTAAAAGAATGCCGCGATAAGGAGTTATTTTCGCGTCGAAGAATTCGTGGGGCAAAAAGGCGTGAAAACCAAAATAAAGCAAAATGTTATAGAGGTGAATTTGTGAGCGTTTGGCTAAAACAAAATTCTTTGCGAAGCCATCCTGTGCGGCGACGTCGAGGTCGGGATTTATTGTAATGAGCGGCGGATGCCGCGTCGCGCTTCTTAGAAAACCTTTGACAACTCTCAGAACCGGGAACACGGCTTCACACGCCCGCCTGCCGAGTGCCGACCGTGCCAGTGTCCGTACCCGGCTAATACGCATTTGTTCATATTGGCAATATTTACATATTGTAAAACGATAATACTTCTAGTAGCAGCAATAATTAAAAGAAAGCTGAGGACGCTTTGGACGTGCGCAACGCTGGCGCTGATTTAGACAGCGGCAGGGTGCAGGGCAGGCGGCGGCGGCGTAGGCGCGCGGTGACGCTGACAAATGACACGAGATTGCAATCTTGCCCTCGCCGCGTCGCCGCCGCGCCTCCCTTCCGCCTCGCGACTCCATTGTTTTCAATTACCGACATGACACCCGGCGAGACTCCGCCACGAAACCGCGACTCTGTTTATAGCTCTGTCAATATCTTACGATTCTCTATTTACGAGCGAGCCTCTTATTTACATGTGCGTTCGCGAATGTTTGCCTCTAAATTGGAATCAGTCAATAACTCACCGCTCTGGTGCGCGGTCCGCTTTCAGACGGCCGACACGAAACCGTTGGGGTGTTGTAGCGAACTGGAATAGGAAACATTTACTCTTTTCACGTGGCGTACTCAATGTCATTAAGGAACAACTTCTACAAATACGGCGTATTCTTAACCCGAATCGTTATTATTTTTACGGCTACGACGAGACCTAAGCATTGCAATAGTAGCTTAAAATTGCCCTACGTGAACCTAGCCGTCCTAGGAAGACTATCCATATTATTTAGTGAAATGGTTAAGGAAAAACTAGCACCTTTATTATTTTTCCATTACGGTATTATAGACACTTTTACAGTATCATGGTATTGGAATCCACATGCTTAGTAATAAATGTCTATTCACCTTTTGTAAAAGGGCTTGAAGGCCGCGGTGCTCTCGTTATGGTGCGTCTGATTGGGCTGGTGGGTGTTGACCGCGTGGTGGGGGTTGTGGTAGGCGTCGCGCTGCGGGGACTGCTGGTGGCGCGGGAAGCAGTAGCCGGCGCCGCCGCCGCTGCCCAGCGGGTTAGGCACGCTCGGCACCTTCATGTTGGGCGGCGTCTGCGGCGGCGTGTCGGTTTGCACGTCCGGGAACGCGGCCGGGTGCACGCACGGGTGCTGCCCGCCGTAGCTCGCCGCCGGAAAGCCGCCGTAGCGACCATACGCGCCGCCCGCCGGACTAGCAGACGCGGGCAACGCGAACCCGTTGGCGCCCTCGGCGGCCGCGCGCTCCGGCCCTGCGCCGTACCCGTGCTGCGGCCACGGCGCCGCCGCCGGCGGGGGCGTCTTGCACGCCGCCGTATCCGCCAGCGACCAGATCTTCGGCTTGGACGCCGGGATCGGAACCCCGCACTCGGACGAGCCCCGCTTCGACTCCTCCTTGATTCCGTACCCGAGCAGCTGGTGGTGCATGCCCTGCAGCAGCTCGTCCCCCTTCCGCTCCTCATCTGTAAAGATAATCAAACGCATCGATCATATTTTGCGTCCGCGCCGCACGTAACACGCGTGAGCACACAATGTCGCAAACAGATTAGCCGCGTTCGCCCAAATCGCGTCTAAGCGACATCTATAAAAAGAGCTTAAAGCTTCCCCAAAAATCGATAGCACTCGGACCTAATCTATGTCGTGACCGTTACGCTCGGAACGTAAGTTTTAGGTCGTAAGAAGCGAAATCATCGACTCCCTTCAGAAAAGTCGTGTGAAAATACGTTTGGCGTGCAGTGACCCATTCGTTAAGTGGTTATCCGATTAGCGAAGTGAAAATACCACTTTGGGGCGCGCCTCCCTCGCCGCGGGCGCCGTGATCCCTTTCGTATTTGCGCCGGGCATTTATTTCGCATTTCCAGCGCCCTGCGGCTCGCGGCTCCGCGCGGAATGCTCCCCGCACCACAATTAATGGTCAACTCGACTCTCACTTCTTCTTCTCTTTTGTTCATCGATCCTGCTATTTTTTAAATTCTTTCCCCAGAAATAGCCGGGAAAATCTCAAACGGTTCTTGACGCATAACATTTTAGCACGCTATCAAAGCTCTCATCGACGGCATCGTTCCGTGAAAGAGAGCCTTTATTTTAAAAAGAACTGCAATGAAATTAATCTTAAAATATTTCGTGCTTCTACAATTTGATGTTATTGTGCAATTACACAAAAATGTTTATTCAGCAAAATTTTATAAGGCTCTAAGTATTATCATAATACCATTTTCCGTTGTAAAGTGGCTTTCAGCGGGCGCGGGGCGGGCCGCGACTAATGAAATTCAGAGGGCGGCGCGGCGCGGGGGGCGCGACCGCTCGACTTCATTCTCTTTATTCCATTTAATGCTGACTGCTCCTAGCTTTTAAGAGGGGTTATCCGCATTGCCCTTCGCTAGGGATGAATAGGGATGCCACTGATACACCGTGCCAAGATATTTATCCGGCAAATTGTTTTAATTTTCATTGCATTAATCTAATAAAGGCCCACAGCGATGGCAGATAAACGGAAATTGGATTATATCTGTCTCGTTTCGGCAATTTGTTTAATAGAGTCCGGCATTATGCATTAGAACACGCACATATAACCATGACTGGTCGTGTTCCTTTACGGACCTATGGTAGGTCACCTACCTATATCAAACCAACAGATAATATTTATTACCTACGAAGATTACCAAACCTACCCAAAAGCGACTAACATTGAAACATTTCTCTCAGGTCTCAATTAAAAACAAAAAGAAAGCGTCCGAAGTGGTCGTCTTAACTTGATGCATCACAACACGGCACCCTCACCCCGGGGTGAGTACTGTGAGTGGTAATGCGAGTGACACTTCCAGCCGCGGTGCGCGTCGACCGTGGAAATTGTAGCACTCGGAGCGGCTCGGGCCAGGGGCGGCGCGCGCAGGGTCCATCGCCACACGTTCTGCGCGCGACTCCGCAATTTATAGCTCCCAGCGACGCCCGCGCACTTGTTTGTATACTTGTGCACTCGTTTTCCATTAACGCGCGCCGGATTAATATTTTGTTTGCGATGCGTGCGCTTACGACAAAAATTAACATTTATTGGTGGGGGCCGGAATGAAGCTTTTATTCATGAGTGGCTTAACGCCGGATAGTTCTGGATGTTTGTTTGCCGACGACGGTCTAGGGATCGCGTGTGAAAGCTTTTATATTGGCTTTGTTTGCCGTGACTTAAAATGATATATTACACGTCGCGAACATTGACGTTTTTGTTAAAGAATGGGCATCGCCTGTCGGCCGGGAACCGTTATGGCTTTTTGTGAAGTATTAGTGTAATCACCATCGGATTCGGTTAAGAGACCGACATTAAACAGGCACACTCTGATTATGTTGTGGTGCTCTAACTCACTAATTAAATAATCACTGTTTCGTCTTACTCGCGGTAATGGACTAACTTTTCTATCATCAGATTAACATATTAATTTTGGTAACTTCATAATTGTGAGATTACTAAATTATGGCCGCCCAAAAAACGGAGTGAAGTCAGTGGAACGTTTCCTTTATTAGGTATGCAAGGTAAGATACGTCGGGGAAGAAAGTAGGTACGACAAGAAAGTTTAAAATGAAAGCATTGTCGTGAGGTGGCGGGGCGGTGCGGGCGGCGCGGCGCGCAGCGGGCGGCGCGATCCGCACTCTGCGTCCGCGGGCCGCGGGCGCCCGCCGACACCGCCCGGCCGGCGCCCCGTCGGCCACTGGCCTAGGCCCTCTAGTAGGCACTGCTACAGTTTTTTACTTTGTGATTCTAAAGTACGATAGGTTCAGACAGAAATCTCTTGTAAGAGTGTACCTGAAATAAATTAACAATACGTCGTCGTTCTATTAATTTACTCTAATTATTTATTATTTCATTATATTTTAATTGTGTAACTAAGATTTAACCTCTCTAGCAGAACCAATACGTTACTTATTAATTTGTAAGTAATTATGAATGATGAAAATCGGAAATTCATGATATCCACCGCGCGTTTCTCACGGTCGCTGGTCTCGCGGCGGCGCGCGCACTCCCGCGTCTGACTCGGTTTACTATCGCCGTTTTATACCCCAAGTGGTGTTCGGGGCAAGCGCGACGCCATTCAAACCGCGAATTAAGTGCACTTCTGTCCCAACAATAGTGGGCTTCATTAGCCGGCGTATGGCGGGCGTTAGCCGTGACGCCCTCGCCGCGCATCCATTAGCACCGTGAACTTCGCACTGAAAACACTCCCGCGCCGTTCGAAACCGTTATTGCTACGATGCCTACTTATAATTTATGCTTTAGTAAGCCGAAACTAACCGCTACCCTCGACGCGAGCTGCGCCGACCCGTGCAAACACTCGTCTGCATTTTATTACTATCCGACGCTGCTAATAAATTATGCGTGTTTTTATTTTGCTACACACCCACACCGAATCACTTTCTCACAGGCGCGCCCGCTCACTGGAAAACGCTGAAATCATGAAACAACAAACACGGGAACAATGAACGAGACCTTCGAAAAAAGGTTCCACATTCAATTGGAACACATTATAAATCCCCGAAACCGTACTTACTTACGTTCCAACGGAATATCCTCATAAAAGAAACGATCCACGAACTCGACAAATCCCTTGGCAAGAACATGAAGTAGGGCAGATCGTCAGACAAGCTGAACGCGACCTCCGAGTCGCCCCGTTGCGTTGTACCGACGAACGGAAGAAGCGTTATATGAAATTTGGGCCCGGGCGCCGCCCACTTTACTACGAATAGGAAATCCGGGAGCGAGGAACGGTTACGCACAGTTACACGCCTGAGACCCTCCCCCCCCCCCCCCCCCCTGTCGGGCGGCCCCTCCCGCAGTCTTCTCCGCGCTTCGGGCCCACACCCTCCGGCCCTCAGCCGCGTTATACCAATTCACTCGACGATTTATACACCGACAAAATTAAAGCAATTTTATCGTTTAACCGAGCTGCTACGAAGCCGTGGAACATGAAACATCACAACCTATTGACATTAAAAGGAAATAAGAGTAGGTAGTAAATACACAGCAATAATTCATTGTCATTCGCAGTGGCGACATTATAAACAGGACAATTTAACAGACGATATAAAAAAGTTCATTTCGCTTGGCGGAATCACCGAATCGGACATTACCATCACAATTTTGAAGCATTAAAAGTAAATCAACATCCGATAGTCATCTCATTGTTTTCGTCCGCCGTTCTCAGTTATTCTGTGAACAGTTACGCGGCTGGATTGGTCGTTAGAGTTGGCTGTCGGACGTTGCTGGAGGTAGTGAGCACCACGCACCTTTGTGGGTTTTGATTTTCTCCTCCGGCTCGTCCTTGTCTTTCTCCTCGTCGGAAAGCATCGCGTCGTCGTCGTCGTCGGTTTTATTTTTTGGCTCCCACGTCATCTTGTTCTCCTTCTTGAGGCGGCGGCGCGCGTTCGCGAACCAAGTGGACACCTGCGTCAGCGTCATCTTGGTAATGATCGCTAGCATTATCTTTTCCCCCTTCGTGGGGTACGGATTCTTCTTGTGCTCGTTGAGCCACGCCTTGAGCGTCGCCGTCGATTCCCGCGTAGCATTTTTCCGCCTGGCAGCTAAATCGTACCCAGCTCCGTATCTGTCGACAAACACACCTTTATACATATACCTAAACAAAAAGTTGGTATACGCTTCCGGCCTAAACTAGACACCTTACTAATTCGCTTAAGCATGATATGTGACGAGGTGAGAATTGAGCCACAATTCTTTTAAGGTTAGGAAATAGATACATAGATTGTTTGCATTGATTGATAACATTTTAGCAATAACTTGAGGTCTGATTACGTTTTAGAGGAAGTTTTTTTATTCACTTCACCTGTAACAGAACTAACTTCATCCATAGGTAAACCTTGAGTTAGACAAATATTAAAACACCCATTTGCAAACCCTTGTTGCATTATTTTCTTTTATTGAAGTTACTCCAATTTTGGTACCTAGGTAGATAAAACAATTGTTGTGATGCTTACCCCACCTACACAAAAACGGAACATCTCTTCCTAACTTCCTACACAGATACAATTTAAAACGCCGTTTCCAAGCTCTATTGCTTTGCCGTATATTTCTCGTAACGACAGCAAAAATAAAGCTATCGTAGCGCAGAACGAGAATCGATATACTTTTTAGAGCCTACGGTCCCATTTGCATCCGCATTCTGGGAGTAATTGTGGCGAAACGTTCCGCTCCCCCGCGGCACTCGTGCTCGTACCTGACTTCGATTTTCTCGTCGACATGACAAAGGCGCGGTCTGAGGGGTCCAATAAATAGGTATCCCGCGTGAAAATAGTTAAAAATGGCCGGGAAAGGTTCAGGGCAAACGCGACGCTGCCGTCCCTGTTTAGGGTTTAGTATCGGGATCCCGCGGATTTCCACCGTCGTCCCGCTATCCGTGACGTGAATGTGATTTGTAAAAGTGAATGTATTTTGTCTTTTTGGTTACACCTCAACGTTTGAAGTTAAAGCGTTGCGTGCTATCCGAACTCGGGCTCAGCCGATCGCAGCAACTTCGACGATAACGACCGCGAACGTTGAGATATTTTTATTTTATTTTCCTCGGTTTTGGGAACGCTACGACTATTGATTATATTTGCGGCGCTAGGGCGCTAGGGCTATCGTATGAGAGAAGTATCGTTTTAGGTTTTTTTTCATACCACTAAGGTAAAATAAAAGGAATCAATATTACGGCCTGAGGGTAACCAGTCACCGAAGCCTATGGACGTTGGACCACCAATAACTAAAATTCTCATCCACGGCCTGATATCAACTCAGCAAATACCTACGTCCAAGTATCTCGATTCCTATCCACTACGAAGTTCGAAAATACAGTTCAACTTCAAAGTAAATGTAACATTGTACGAATAAATAACACAGAAAGGCGCAGCCGCGCCGACTTAGTTTCAACACGAATAAGCTCTCCAGAAATCTACAGTGTTTAGCGGCGACAGCGGTGGAGACGCGGCCACAGTCGCCCGGAAACGCAGCGCTCCAGCGCTGACACATTGGGCGGCGACGAACACGCCTCATTTGGCACTTAGCAGTAAAGCCGCTGAAAATTTCATTAGTAAGCTTTCTAATTAATTTAGACAGACCACTTACTCGTCGCGCCGCCCTGTGAGAACACATGCACTCGGCTCAGGGAATGTTGATACTTTCACGGGCGGAAACGCTTTGTTTCGGTGCTGCTAAGCCCACCGTGGGTTGGTATGCCTTATATTTATGCAACTAACGAATGGTTAGACTAATCCGAGGAGACGTTTCCTGTACTTGAGGAATTTTCGTTAAAAATATAGCCGTGTTTTTTTATTTAGATTTAATTAAAGAATATTTAAATTCCTTAACTAACGATTTTACTTACGTTTCATGTTTGCCGAACATTGTGTACATAGAATGTGTATGCAAAATAAAGATATGTTAGTCATTGTACGTCGTCTGCGTCTCCGGCGAGCGGTGGGTGGCGGGCGGCGGGCGGAAACAAGCAGTGCTACATATTTGAGCGCGTATTCAATTCGCGGTATCGGAGGTTTACGATCTGCCCGCTTGGGGGAATTGCGGCCTCTACGTGCCCTCCCCCGTAACCGTGCTATGTACAGACCGTACATAAGCGACGGGCCCCCGCCCCTCCCCGCACTGCGGGGTGACTCGCCTCGTATTAGAATTAGGATTCGCAACAGAAGTGCCAGGGTACGCGTTTCAGGAAAGGGATTGCCGCGTTTATTTTGTTATTGTACCGCTTTGTACCGCTGTTCGACATCGGCTTCCTTGTCTACAACTTTGCCTATTTGTTTCCTTTAAATAGTTTGGTACGTAAGGCGGCGGCTTGTCTGAACGATATTGTACTGACAATTTTTGCAAAAATTGTGACCATGGGAGCGTACCTGCCATAGTATGCTACGAATATGGAAATAGCTTTTAGTTCCATCCACATACATATCGAGTTGGAAATTTTAATTAAGCCTCTATCTATGTGCTGCATTATTTCAAATTGATATGGGCCCAAATTGGTCATGGACGTCGACAGCATTGCTGACGGTCATTATAACAATTTATTATTCAGAACACTTGGACGGTCCATAGATCACGTTAACGTCAAACTGGCATATTGATTGCCAATCATGTGGACGTAGCGCTGAGGCCGAATGTCCATCGTGAGAGCGAGTGTATCGACAATCGATCCGTCTGTCCTGGGTACTCACTGAAATATTGAGCGAGTACCGAATACGGGGCCTGCGCACGCGGCGCTAATAGAGCGGCCCATTAAACGCCGCCTCCGTACCGTCCACTGAAGAACGCTCTTCAAAAAATGCAAGTGTCGCCTGAGCGCCGTCTCGTTAACAAGCCCTCCTTATTTGGTTTATTTAAAAGTAACAGCCCAAATCGTTGGCACACAAATAATTCCCTTCGCCCCGGGCGCAGTAATTTCCTGCGTATTTTGATCTCAATGGTGCGGTACAAGTGCGCCCTCGTCGTCTCCTTTTTTTTTCTAATTTTTGTACGTTTTCTGTGCTCCAGTCTTGTGTTAAAAATAGCTGAGTAATTTTTCATTTCGGCGCGCGGCGGGCGTGGCAGATTACAGGCTGTTCCAAATAATACGCCAAGGGTACTTAACTGAAGTGCGCCTACTGCCACCGCCAACTTTTGTTACTCTTACACATTTTCCGCTATACTCGTTTCTTTGTGCGTTATTCGCCGAGGCTCGGTTACGTCCCGACATGGTTTTTTGTGTCTCATAAACTGTAGAACTGTGTGTTTTATTGTATCTACTTATTTGCACAAATTTCCACTTATATTTTATCGAAATTATCAACGTAATTACTTTCTATTTTAAAGTTGGAAAGTCATACTATTTTAAGCAACGTGCGTTCTGAACAATTGTGAACCGCATCCAGGGCGCGATACATCACGCGGTATTTCCGTACGCGTCCCGTATCACTACGAGTTTTTTACGCGTAAAAACTAATGTCGCCTCTAATTATTTTTAGATTATAACACGCCGCCTGGTCTTAAATTAAGCCGGGCGAACCCGAATTGTCAGCATAACTTCGCTTTGATGTATCAAGATTTGTTTTTATTTTCAGGCCGTTTCAACGTGATTCATGGACGGATAAATTTCAAGTGCGCCGTGAAACTTTTATTTAATTGATGCCTCCACATAATAGATTATTATGGCATTGTTATGACGGCTCTTCTCGATATAATTAATATACGTTTTTATTGCCTCCTGGAGTTAAAATATTGAAAAATATTTCACTTGAACGAGTGGTCCGACAGAGTTTAATATATTTGCTGAAAAACGTCAACACGGTGCGTCGGGCGAGCGTGTTTCAAAGAAAAACTCTGCATTAATCAAGTACTAGCGCGAAATGGATGCCACGTAATCCATCTCTGTCAATCCTGTGGATTGCCACGTGTTAAAATGAGACGACAAACAGACCGGGAGTGGTTATGCGGTCATTTGTCCCCTGCGAGTTGCACGCTAGCGGTAACTACCAAACTTGGGTGGAAATGGGAATTCACCTGTACTGTCGAGTGACGGGAAGCGAGTAAAGCGTGAAATATTCAAGCTTTATTTTGAACCCCAACCAATTGAATTTCATGAATTTCCTTCCCATACTTTCCAGACCAAAACGTATCACAAAGGCCTCGAATTATCGCAATGAAAAAAAAAACTAAAAATTTTAAATGTCAACATAACGAAAGTAATTTCCCAACGAAAAAACAAGGCGGCTCAATTCTCGAATCAATCACTCCCAAGGCCCTTGCAGGCAGCGGGGTACATTTGCGCGACACAACAAAATTCATTAAACCCAGTGCGAGTCGCCAAATACAAACATGAGCCTTTCGCATTGCAATCTATTAGAGAGATAAGTCTCGATAGGGCGGTATTATGGTAATCCGTGCGCGTTGCGTGGGCTTTATCTAAAGTGGCGCGGGCTGGGCTGGGCCCCTGGGACTTACCCGTAGGCGGCGAGCGTCGGGTCGTAGGGGTAGTAGCCGCCGGAGGGCTGCAGCCCGGCAGAAGTCCACGCGGCCATCTCCCCACCGCCCTCCTTCAGCGCGTACGGATTGCTCTGGAACACCGGACGGAACCATCACCAACAAGCGATGGCAGCTGGCCTTCTGGCCATCGCGACCACACAACCATACTTACAGGGACATTTTTGGCACTTTAAATGGTTACAATAATAGAAGAATATAGAAGATAATAGAAAAGTATTACAGTTCATTTCAACTTTAGAGTAAAAAGCATTGCACCTTGTGTTACCTTTCCTAAATGAGATGACTGCAGGTTTTCATGACAAAATAGTGTAAGTACTAAGAGTAGTTATCAACATAATACCATATACACACCTCACCGTCAAACCGACGCGCTAAAGTAAAATCAATAACTCGAGCGCACTCGTGTTCTATATTTAACAGGGCTCTCGCCTAAGCTCGTGTAAGCATATAAATCTCGACGCATAATTCCTTTCAGTCAATCGGCCTAACAAATACGCCGACTTGAATTTAATTAAAGTTAACTTAATAAAAGGGAATAAACTCACGAGCAACAATAAAAGTCCCGAGTGTACGGGCTGACATATCACTAGCGTATTTGCATAATGTATGGATACAGAGGGGAAAACTATTAAGGCCTACGCACCCTCTACGGCTGATAGTTGTTTAAATGTGAGCTAGTGGGCGCGGGGGCGGCGGGCGCGGGGCGCGGGGCGCGGGCGGCTAGAGCCTACCCTCTTTCACTCCGTTATTCGCATACATTAGAAGCAACTAAATTAAAAGTGTGAACGATAACTGACAACCGTTGTCTCGTCCCCCAGCGAGTTCGCGCCGACTCCTCTGATAATAAAATGAAAAGCATTATGATACATATGGAGCACTGGTTGCGACGTGCGATAACTGAATAAGAGCACCAAGCCTATTTGTCCCCCTGTTTTTGGAGAAGAAAAGGCGAGGAACTCCTTTTATTTATGTCGATTTTTCGTATGCGTCATTTTCGTTGTTTGGCTGCCTTTGGGGTGTATAATGTAAAAGCGGGGTCAATCATTTTACATTTATTAATATTATAATTGGCTTTACCAAAATTTTACAACGTGTATGTTTCGTGTTTCGTGTATGCGCGTGTGAGCGTGTACTCGCATCCAAATCCATGTATACAGGTAGGTGTCATTCTGTTTTGGTTGGTATAGTGGTAGATATATGATTATAACACAAAGCGGGCTTGTTTACACGAGCCGTATAATTTACACAGATATAAAAAATACAAACACGACCAGCGGAGCATATCGCCAATCACTCTCGTCGCCATTACAAAAGGCAAAATAAACACCTATTAACATTCCTTATTAGCATTCTAACTACTAGTGTAAGATAATGGCTTAATTATTGTTCTAGACCGACAGTTTCGCTTTTTCCACTTAAATAGCTAGTTTGTACAGCGTTTCGTTACTTAGACAAATTAGCCGTAATCAAACTCCTGTATTTGTTAAAAATATAGAACTAACATCCATCATTATCATCTTGACGTTATGTCCCGGTTGCGCTCCCGCGCTGCACGCGAGGGTCCGGGGTCTACCTAACACCTAAAGCACATTGTATACAAATAATTAAAGATATACCTATTGTACAGCTCAAAAGTTGCCTCAGACAGCGCAAGCAGTGAGCTCGCAAGGCGGCTTTATTATTGGTTGGCACCAAGGGTTGCGTGCTTTTGATCCGAGGGCAAAGCAGGCAAAGAAATACTCGAAACTTTGCAAACTTCGGAGTAAGGAGACTAATAATGAAGGATTTGCAGCCTACATAAAAAGTTTATACAGACAGTTGAAATAATTTGGAACATAAATATAGGGAAAATAATAGCTTTGATACTTTTCATATCTGAATTTTCGAAGAAACAAAATGAAATAAGAACGGGAATGGACAACGACAATAGGTACTAGATGTTGTGTGGAAAGTAACGAATCTTAGTTATCTTGCACAGCCCAAGAAACGTATTCTAAAGTGCCTTAATCAAATAAGTCATTATGTATAGATTAGATACAGATTAATTGAATTGTACACGAGTCTAGTATCAAAGTACGTAAGTACCTACTTACTTGCCTCATTATCTATATGTATATAGTATAAAGCAAAGTCGCTTTCCGCCGTCTGTTCCTATGTATGTATGAATGTGTCTCTATGTACGCTTAGATCTTTTAATCTACGTAACGGATTATAATGCGGCTTTCAACAATGGATAGAGCGATTCAATAGGAAGATTTGTAAGCAAGAAAAAAGTATAGGTAGGGGTGTAAAGTAGGTGTAGGGTAGGTGTAGAATAGATGTAGGGTAGGTATAGGGTAGGACGCCACGCGAACGTAGTCGCGCCGGGTCCACTAGCTACTTTAAGTAAGTAAGCAAGAAGAATAATCGGCAATTGTTAAATACCCCGCCATGACAGAAACTCCATCCGGGTACTTCGGTAAACAATACTTTCTAAATTTGTCTTCGCTTGTCTTTTTGTTTATTTGAAAAGTGTGTTTCTGTGTACGTTCAGCGTGTGTCATTAATATCTATCGTTGTAAACATTACGCTCTGTTCCCCCGGCAAATAAGCCAGTGACAAATTCGCGTGGGCAACTCTTTTGTGCGGCTGAGATAAAAATTGCGCCTTTTCCTGCCTGTGACAGGGTAGTGCGGTGCCCTCGGAGGTCGGAGGCCCGCTAACTATGACTGATGACTGCCTCGCCCCCGGCATTAGCGCCCGAGAGGCACGCGCCTGCCCCGACGGTAATGCTGCTGATTGCAGAACCGCCATATTCATACATCCAACACATTATTTAGACGTAATTCGGCTGGCTGTAGTAGGTACGTAATTACGCGCGCACTCTCTCAATCTTATCTTGCGAAACAACTTTTTAAATGCCGAAAGCGATAATAGCCTACTAATCAAAATACAACTGACAAGAAAATTTAACCTAAATCCTTATCACGGTTACGTATGTACTCCTCTCTTTTGTTTCCATTGCCAACAAAATTAGGTTAACAATAGGTATAGTTATTTCAATTTTAAACCCCAGAAGAATATTGTATCGTTTCCTCGTTTACTACGTGCTAAATCTCATTTATTAACCCTTAAAATCTTATCCCAGCCAATTCATCCCCTTTTTCCGTAAGACTGAATCTAACAACATTTTAATCAATTCTCTACAGAGTTCGCGAGTCAGCGCGCCAGATAGACTCATTACACCGACCCCAAATAAATATAAACAGTAGCAAAGGGGCCGGCCCCACTATTAACGTTATTCACACGCGCTGCTAGATCCATAAATAAAAGCCAACTAGGACGACCGCGACCCCAGGAGCTGAACAAAAAAGCCAGAGTTCAGGAGCGAGTGATCGGTGCGGTTCATAAATAAGGCTCGTTTATTTCATTGCATTAAACTGGTGATAAGTTATTTGACGGTTCATAAATTCGTACCCCATCGGAGAGGCGGCGGGCGCGGCGCCTCGGGCGGCGGCGCCGCGCCGCTGCCAAATCGACGGCGCCGGGCTGCCTTGCTGGCTACCGGCTCTGCGGCTGGGGCGCGCTCAGCCGCCAAGCCAAGCCCTGCTCCGAGGCGCCGCCAAATTATTATTGGCAAAATAAACGCAATGGAAATGACACACACCCCCTTGAGGCATTAGCCGGTCACAGAAGACGTACGAGGACCAAGCAGGGCTAAGGTACCTAGCAGAGTTATTCAAGGCGTAAAACTCGTTACAAATTCAATTTCACTATTTTTGCATTGTGCTCGCCTCGATGTTCTACATTGCCTGGCTCGCTGCTACCCTCACGACCGTAATTTACGATTATGTACATTTTTTACAGCTGAATATTATTATTCATGCAATAAAATAATAACAGTGCGAATGCGACTAGCGAAATCTGAAAGTGAATTGTAGCGAGTGGAAAAAAGAATGAGTGTAAGTGGATAAAGAGCGAATACAAACGAAAAAGTCATTTGATGGCTTGCCAGTGGGCGGCGGCAGCGGCGGCGGCGCGCGACTGTGGGCCCTGCGGCGCGGGCACAGGGCCGCCCGCGCCCGCGCCGCCCGCGCCCGGGCCCGCCAAGCTTGCCCGTGGCTAACTCCAATAAAGCTTTCCCCCAAATAAGCCATAAAACGAGCGGCAACGGGCGCGGGCGCTTTAGATATACGTAGCTGTGTTCCCGTTCCAATTATTTGTTTGTGGAGGCACAATAATTTTATTTTACGTTTTATTTAACATTTATTTCGTTACGGCAATTTCACGGGTATCAAAGAATTGCTAGATTGTGATTTAAACGGAATTGGTTATTTTCCACTTCGAAGACTAAACGTTATACCGTGTGTATCGAGTTAATATTATTTTATTATGCATGATATTGTGTTCATAATCAAACGTTCCTTTTTACAACTCCTTATTATTGCATATGAATGAGCGAATGATTATTATTTTAAATTAAGTTGTTTTCTGTGATTAGAACTCGACGTCCTTATTGTGTTTCAAATTTAATTTTTATTGCCAGCGAGCTTACATTTTCACATAACAAAATTAATTCAACCAAGAAATGACTTTAGATAAGAAATACTTTTCGATTTGGTGAGAAGCTGTAACTAGGTACGAGGAGGACTGAATCCTAAGCGACGATTTAATTTACTATTCGAAGTGGTTAATGAATCGTGGCTGGCTAGTGCTGCTAAACTGCCACTCCGCGGCTGGGCTCGTCCCGCTATAAATAAATAAACAATAAACTGGGATTAAACAAGTCAATTGGAGCCGAGGCGGAGACAATGTGCGGTCACGTTTAACTGCCGAACCCGGCGGTAACCGATCGCGGCCGTCGTAATTCAATGATCGTAAACGCTCGCAATGATATCAATTAGACGGGGCCCGAGACCGATAAAGCTCCGCTTTAATTAGGAGAACAAACAACAGACGGTCCTTAATGAGCCGTGAGCGTATGGAGGGCGAGAGAGGTAATTAGGCCGGGGGAGCCGCGGCCCTCCCGAGCCGATCAATTATTGAGGCCCCGTGATTGATTCGGCTGCCCCGCCGTGCGCCGCGCTCGCCGCGCACGCCGCGCACGCCGCGCTCATGCACGGCACCACAGCCCGACCGACGACGCCTGCGTCTAATTACCGCACTCCGCGACGACGCTCCATTTCATAAAAATTAATACCTCGAAAATTAACGAGGGTGCATGACAGTTTATAAGAGTTTCCGGGACCCCGTGTTTATCGGCGCTCACACTTATCTGATGCCTCGCTAATAGCCGCCGTCCGAGGGTGAGATGCAGCTGTGAGGGTCTCGCTCGTCGCATATAAATTACTTATAAAATAAGGACATTAAAAACCATTTAGAGCAATAACCTATTCTGAGCTAATACAGCCATAAATAAATTGAATAATTTATGTGTGTTATTTTGATACAAGAATAAAATGTTGGAGGTGTCAGTGTTAATGGTCGGAAGGGGAGGTCGGGAGGAGAGGACAATGCGCCCCCGGGGCGCTTTTGTTCCCGCGGATTCCCTGCCCGTGACATCTGTCCGAATCGCAACAATAACTGGCAAAAAAGTCACTTGAAATTTTACCAAGTGTAAAGCGGCTCCACGCGATTATTTCCCGCTGAATTTGGCTCCACATGGTGAATGAGTGAGCGATGGCCGCGCGCGCGGGTTTCTTCGCGTCGCCGGCATTGTGTCGCTGACATATCATTTATTCAGTCCTGACGGAGCCGCGTCGCGGGACTCCCGCTCGCCCGGACGCCCCGGTGGTCCACCGGCATAATGCGCTTTGCACAGAATACTGTCATAATATTATAAACGGCGTTAAATTTTGCCATTTCAAGCCATTGTTGTTTGACTCTTTTTTTGGATTGACATAAAAAGAAACGGTCTCATCTACTTTTTTTTATTTCAATCTGGTTATTTATTAAGCTATATTAGTGATGTCTTATTTTACAGCTGTTTAAATGGAATAGTACCTACCTTGGTTTAAATGACAGTGATTTAGTTACACTTCGGTAAAATATAATAATATTACTCAGTTAATATTATCAATAATCAACAATTCTAACACGCGAATAATCTATCTATTTTTTAATTAAATGGCCGTTAATCTAATTTAGTAAAGCTTTCTTGCCCATGGTTACGTTTTGGAATGTTTCGCCAGAAATATAAATCCATTAATATTTATTGGGGGAATACAATTTCCATGACATTAGCATAATATTGTTTATGGACAAATTGGATTCCGTTCGACACGCAGAGCCACGACTTCAGAAACAAACTAAAATTAAATAATAATGTAGTTAAAAGCTATCTCAAGTTTAATCGACACCTTGTTTTTATTCCACTAACGCTGAGACGGGCGCGGGCGGCGGCGCAGACAGAAATTACGCCTGGATCACGTTTTTTTACTTCCGCCCGAGATAACGGTCGACAATGACCACCTTTATGTTGTTAAATGGTTACAGACCGCAGAGTGACCGACACGTTCAATATAAATAAAGATACCTTATAAAAGCCAGTGTGTGCGACGCACCCCTACCCGCCCGCGCGTCGTAAACATTCAATTATCCCGCATTCGGCCGACTTCCTGAGGTCAACCGTCTGCAAAACTTTATAAGCAAGAGATTAATCGGGTCGCCTTCCAACGGAACGGCCACAATATCCTGCGGTTCCGGATTAAACAAAGAGACAAAGCAACAAATTTCCGGCTACTCCGAGACTGCTGACTAACGCTGCTTCGAGTCGCCCGCTCCTCGCCAGAAACTGATGACCGAATGAAATATGCATTAACACACGGACGCGGTCACGATAGTGGTGTTGGAGTGTATTCGAACAATAGTAAATACATTTAGCTCGGCCATTGTTTGATTTATAGTGTAAGCGTGTAGGTAATTTATAAGAGTGTCGCGGGAGTGGACGCGAGGGTGGCGCGTCGGGCACGGGGGCGCGGCGGGGCGCCGGGAAATCGGGAAAGCCGGAGATTTATCACCGGCGGCCACAGGACGCGGTCAGCCGCGGCCGCTGTTTGCCCACTCATTAAAGTCGGCAAGTAAACGCTTAGTGCCAAGATGAGTATATTTGCGGAGCAATTAACGCTTTCGAGGTGAGACGAGGGTTGCGGGGTTGGACCGCGGTCATTGTTTGCACGCAATTATTATGCTAAAATAACAGCTCAGCTGCGACACGGAATGTTTAACACGGCCCGCACGTAGCGACGCTAACCATCGCATATATCCGCACACACACGGCGGACAAAGTTTGAGCGGTGTCTTGTCCGAAACGGGGATCGCACGATTCGTGTTATGTTGAGTGCCTATGGTCGGTAGATCTTTTACTTGGCTGATAAGGTTGATTGATATCGTTCGGAAAACCCTATATGTTTGCCGTATACCTACATAATGTGTGACCGCAAAGAGTATAGTATACTCTTCGCGGGCGAGGAGGGTGCGCGGGCGCGGCGCGGTGCGGAGAGCCGCGGAGTGGTGCAGCGATGGCGGCCCGCTATCGGTAAAACGTTTGTGCGCTGATAGCCGGCTGATACAGCAGTGCGCGCGTATCGCTGTGTCAACACACGCGGTGTCAATCACGGCGAGGCGGTGCCTTACAACATTTTATCAGTTGTCACATAATCTAACTATAACGCATTTATGTCAAATCGTCGATGTACCCGCCGATAAGGCCACCCACGCGTCACCGGCTCTATTGCATCATATAAAAGCAATGGCGGTCGTTATTATGTATTTCAGCACTTAAACAGACATGGTGTCATTACAGAAATCGACACATGTTACTTATCTTGCTAACAAAAATACGCATTAGTGACTACTTTCGTACTATGTAATAGGCAAATGGATACCTGTGCAAATGCTTGTACTTATAATAATACAAGTAATACAACTTTATATACAACTGGTACTAATAATATTACAAGTAATGCAACTTATGTGCAACTATTACAACTTATTCCTTGTATAAAATGTGTTTCTTGTACGAATATTAATAAAATTGTTTTACACTCACGTTTGCGTGTTTTCTAATAAAACCGTGTATTTTATTGTATGTAGGTACAATAAAACAAAATTATACAATTAGATTTAGCGGGTCTAATCTCACCCACCCAAACGTCTCACGGTCTCCTATCATTCATTTTCAGAAATGAGTCTTGACTAATTAGATAGAAAATAAAATAAGTCTCCGTTACTCGGCGAGCAAGGTCGGCTGTGACTAATTAATTGTTGAAAGAGCGATGGTTATAAATATGTTTACTTACAAATGTTTATTTTCACTTTAAGGTGTCGATTTATTTGCCTATTCAGTGTTCATTAAAACTGACAACCTAATTTTATCATAAAATAATGATATTCCAGTCTCATACAAATTTATAACTGAAAATTGACAGCAGTATGAGCCCTGTCGACGCACTGTAGCGGCTTCGTGCAGTTCCTGTAAAATAACCGTGCAAAATATTTCAAAAGCAAATGAGTTGAAGAGGCTGTCGGCGGCTCGGCGGCTGTCTACTGCGTTTTGTTTGGTAATTAACTAAATAATCAGATAACGTATCGCGAACTGCAGGATCCATTGTTGCTCTCCTGATATAAATTTGATAATTAGGTTGGAACTTAATCTGAGTGATTAATGAACAAAGCGAACACTACAGACGGACCACCCACGGGGAGTAGACGGCTTAATAAGACCCTCATTAACACCTTAATGGCTATTCTCAATTCGCCTGATTTCTCTCCACTTTTATTTATTTTTCTCTCTCGGTCGCGCTCCCGCGCTGGCTTGCTCTGCCGCCCTTCTTTAATTGAATTTCTGGCTTCCTTTTTCAAAACTTATTCTCTTTGACTTAAGATTAGTGATGTATTTAAATTGGCGTTTTGTTACGTTTTTACGGGAGACCGGGCCTTTTCGCGGGCTGCCCGGGCCTCCCCCGGCGCACGGGCTTTTTGAACTTTTAATTTAGAAGGTGATAATGAAATCAACGAGAAGTTCTTAGTAAGTAGCTCACAAGACTCTTAACATTTCCCGTGATGCTGTCTTGCTATTGTAGGTTGACATGAGAACGCTGACTATGCCGGCCGCGTGCGCGCCGTGAACCGTACTCAGTGTAATTTAGGATGTCGCATCGTCGTATGTCTATCAGAGCGTCGCAGCGAAGGGTCCAGTAGAGATTTCCGTTTGCAATAAACGGGTGAGAAACGCACCGCGGGATACTGTAGACGTCGCTAACTTTTAGCGAAGAGAGATTTTATGTGCGCGGCACACAATTTGCTTTCGGTTCATAACAATAACATTGAATTGCTCCAAAAATAGGCGCCGTGTCACAAAGACTCGGTTTGTATTTTCATATGAATATATTATGTGCCTACTCATACCTGACATACGGTATTGTGTACCTACAGCTTTGATTATAAGACCTACAGTAATAATGTAGAGTGGCTTTACTATTGTAGATGCACTTAAATTACTATTGATGATAATGACCTTGTACACGTACACATTGATAAGAAACCCAGTAATAGCCTATCATACTTCATGTTATTTACCTATATATGGAATAACATTTTATTGCTTCGATATTACAAGTTACGAGAAATACAACCTCAGTACAAACTTAAGAGTTGACAACACTAAACGCGGCAATACAAACTCTTTTTATTCGTTATCACGAGCGTACAATAGCTGAAAGATGGCGCTGCCTGTATTGTTAGTAGATCGGAGCCCGAACAGACGGCGCCACCAGCGTCGCGCGTGTACTAAAAATGGCAGTTGAATATTTTTTCCACGGAATGGCAGTTAGCCGAGGGAACAAACTGCGCTCCTACGGTTATGCAATAAAGGCCAGATTGGCTCGTCGGGCGTCGAGGCTTACATAGCTAGCTGAAGAGGCACGAGTGTATTTGCGGCGGCGCGTCGTCATTGTTCGCTAAATTGTCGCTTGCACGGAACCGGCCGGGCCTGTCGTGAGCTAGGTACGGGCACTGGGCACACAATGACACCGTACACACATTTAAACACCTGTTAATAAGCATGCACAGGGTCACAGAGCGTACCTACTGCGGACCTCGTTAAATACAATGACAGATAGCGATAGAGATCTCACTGCCGGCGATTTGGGATGCACCCGCAATTACCTACACGTTGCTTCACGATATTATAATCACGGGTTGAACGAACCCGGGCTCTGTAAAATGAGGAATCTTTTATTATAATTTTAGCCATTATCGTATGCGCGATCTACAAATTAAAAACCACCCATTAGGCCAAATGCATAATAATGACAACATACACGACGAAAGAGTTGAAACAAAGAAAAATATGGAAAAGGAGCCGACTCATGTGCGGTGATCCGGTATGAATGTTTCAACGCTCCAGGATTAAACGGAGACTCCGCTTGCCGTTTTGCCAAAAAACAGCAGGATCAGTGGATTTAACGGATTGCCTACATTATTTTATGCTGCAATTTACCAATGTAGACTTAATAAGAAGATACAGATATGATGTACAGAATTGAACAAATTAAATCGTGGGGTAAGTGTGAATGTATATTTGGCGTGTTACGTCTTTAAAATCAGACTGAGATATACAGAGTACATTATGATTCCCCTAATAAGTGTAAATCTATTAGTTTTAGAAACATGAATCTAGTGCATTTGCTTAGCACATAAAACCAGCTCGCTGTTTTGACCTTTAATTTGTGTCGGGAGCGGGTGGGGCGGCGGTGGAGGGGTATCATATTGAATGAACGAAATGCGCGCTCCCGCGCTTTTCTATTGAGTGTAAATTACGACTCACACGTGATAGAACGGTGATTCTTTCGTGTATTTATTTAGTTTTTCTACAAAAACGATTCTTATAAAAATGTGTGTAATTTGGACAACATATATAGAAAAACAAGCAAAAAATGAAATTAAATATGAATAGAGGGGTCCATGGGCCAAACGTGAGTACCCTAATATCCGGCGCTGACTGAGCGAGGCGGTTTTGGGAGCGTCTCAAAGGTGCCAAGGCGTTCACGTTAAAATCAACGGCCATTTGATCCGACACAGCGCCACCCGATTTTAAATTTAAAAATAAAATTAAACATGAAGGACTCCAATGTGCTATGTACAACACACAAAAAAATCTGAAAAAGCGTTCTTCTTTAAATGTAGATTAATAAAATATTTTTACAGAATGGTGGTCCTTTTTATGTTTGGTAACCTGTACAGTAGAATAACAGCAACCAGATCCACTAACTGATGTCGCACGTGTTAAAAGTGAGATCATTCGTAGCCTCAGTATCTTAGCCAGAAAATGTGTCTGTCCACAAAAAGCGGATTGCAACTGGAAATGCACGGAAGTTAGGGTGAAATGTTCATCTAAGATGGCCTCTGGCAGCGATCAACATGTTAACAGAGAATCATTTCGAACTTTTACTACTTAATAAAGACGAATTATCAAATATCTTAGTTTCATGTTAAAGCTATCGATATACTATGGGTATAACTTTAACTAAAGTGTACCGATGTACACTGTGTACATGTAATATTACACATTATTTAGCGTTGTGGTTTCTCTAATACCAACTAAACCTAAACTCTACAGATACTAACTGACAAGACTACTCTCACCTACATTTCTAATTAGCTAAAATATATGCAAAACCATAAAACACAAATATAAATAATGCGTAATATGTTTATGTCCAAGTCTAAATAATGATACTCTAATGAAAAACTATTTAAATAAAAATTAAACAACCAGATAGATACTTATAAAAAATCTTTGTAACTCTACACTAAGAAATGATAAGTTATTATCTCTTTAAGACAATTGAGTAGTGGTCTGCCTTGTAATTTTTGGATCGATAGGTAACATAGTTCTTGAAAGTAAGATTTGTCACAATTCGATAATTTGTGGGTATAAAATTACCTAATAGGTAGAAGGTATATTAATACAATTTACAAGAATTTGCTTTGAAACAATTAAACTTGTTGAAAAAAAAAATTACAAATAATTTATTGATGAAAATTTACCCATCCTGTTTAATTGCTAAATTCCACTCTCTATATTGGGCGGTTGCGAAATGCAGAGACTCTGTATAGAGTTCTCGGACCGCGGCAAAGGAGCCTGTCCTTGTAAGGTGCGCGTGAATCGCTGCGCGGGGGCATTTGTTCCTCCGCTCCGACGGTTGTTTAACAAAATCGCCAAAGTAGAAAAGTCCAAGTAACTCATTTATAGTAACGTAATGTTTTTCCCAACTAAGTATACCTTTCATGACTTAAAGACATGAAATTTTGGTGTCATTTGAACAACGTAAAGATATCCTTCGGGTCCAACGGTGATAAGGTGTAATTGGTATAATAATAGAGGTTTTAAATGCGAATGTTTCGGGTGGGCGACGGCGGGGGGCGGGCGAGCGCGGGCGCGGCGACGCGAGGTGTCCGTGGTTTTCTGGCCCAGCGCGGCCGGACCGGTTCGCCGCCGGCCCGCACGCCACGGCCGCCCGGCCGCTGCCGAGCCTCAGCCCTGCTTCCTCCGAAACGGGCAACGGCAAATGACCTATTGATACCGATTTGCAGTCACCTCACTCTGCTTTAGGAATAAACCGGAGTCCAATGCGAACGAATGCGGAATAGTCGTCTGCTACGTTGAAATGAACTGTAAGTGCGTACTAGATACCACTATAAATGTGTAGGGTTAGATACAACTATATAAGTAAAATAAAAGTGCATACCAGTGGCGAGTAGAACGCTGAGCTGTCGACGCCGATGCTGGGGTAGGGGTTCTGGTCGGTGGAGGGGTAGGGGGCGCCGTAGACGCCGACGGCAGCGCTGGAGAGCCTCGGGTAGGAGGACAGCGCCAGGCGCGCGCCGTCGTACTGGCAGGAGCAGACCGTCTGGCCGGAGACGGGGTCGGTGATGATGGGCCGGGGGGTGTCGCAGCAGGAGGCGGCGGGGGTGCTGGCGTGGCTGCCGGCGCCGGGCGAGAGCGCGCCGCCGGCCACGGCCGAGCCGCCCGGGGACAGCGGCGCGGCCGAGCTGGAGCCGCCCTCGGGCGACGTCGCCGCGCCCCCCGCGCCCGCGCCGCCCGCGCCCGCCCCGCCGCTGCTGCCCACCAGCAACTGGAACATACCGCGGGACAACATCAAAAGGAGCTCGATACACCGTCGCAACAATTTTTGCTCAAAATCCTGACGAGGTCAAGGAACACATGGAAATCAAACCTAGAAACTCCTGGTAGCGCAGCCAAGAAATGTTTCAATCGGCTTGATTAAAAATTGTAGAAAGGTGTAATTTATTACAGGGTCTACATTATGTATGACAGTGGCATAAACAATGGAGACGTGTGAACTCGCGAATAAGCTTTCATGCTCTAATCGGAGGTTTACTTATTTGCATTTTAACAATATGTAAATTTAAATTATTCTATTTCTAAAGCAACGGTACGATAATGATCGGGCGTCGGCTAATCTCTCCATCTTGCGACGCCCAGCGGCCGCAGCACCGGGCTCGAATTACTTCGGGGAACCGATTAGTAAACATTATGAGAAATCGACTCAGCGAGCGCTCGATCAAAGTTACTGTGACGACCTAACGGGCTGTTGATGCTGACGGCGAAATCTGCCGGCGACAAAGAATGCAAATTATCATCGCGTGCTTCCTGCCAACGGTTGGATGTATGCTGCAAAACAAATGTAAGCTGACACGGTGCGCGTTAAAGATGTAAGTCGAGTAGACTTGGTATTAACATTAGGTATTATGTTTAAATTCTGCTCGAACAATGTTTACTTTGAGTATGCTTATGTTCACATAGATTAGGTATAGTCATAATAAGGACAATGCCATTCTTCCATTGACTCTATGGTGCCCTCAAATATTTGACGGTGTCTCACAAATAAAATAATCGTCCAAATATACCGAACCGAAAGTAAGAGGCACTCAGGGCACTTTTCAAATATAAACTGATGAGCGAAGCTTGTCGGTAAAAGATTAAAGGGCTCCCCGCGTGAAAGGACCAAGCGAGGGACGTCAAAAGATTTGGTCAAACACGAATGCAAGGTTGACTTAGAAATAATAGCATAAGTTACTGTGCACACAAGCGACCCTACTTCAGCCGCCGATGCTCCATTTGAGTGCATCAACTTGTTTTCTTCAAACACGGCGAAACTCTCAAAGAGCCTGTCCCTCTTGCACAAATATATTTTCCAAGATTATTCCTGTGTTAAGTACCTATGACAGTAATATATTTAGTAGTTAGTTTCATATGTGTCGTCAAATGAGTGTTGTGTTAATTTGTGAGCGAAAGACCTGACCCAGGGGTCCAGAGGCGGCCAAGACGGCTGGGGCCGCCGGGGCGGCGAGGGTCGCAGAGGGCTGGCGGGTGCTGGGTTATCGCGGCTGCAATCATCACGAGGCCTATCCCTGCATGCGTGCCGCGCTAAGTCCGTTGAAATCGGAGCGCTGCTCACCGATGCGAAACGTACGCCTGATAAAGGTGAGCTACAATTACAAAGGACCAGCCGCGATTCGTCCGCCATGTTTGTTCAAACAACGCTATCAGTCCACCTCGCGTGTGTCCCGGTAATTAGTAATAGCCGACGATAACGTAGGTACGCTCCTCGTGTCATTACCGGCACAATACCGATATTTAGCTATAAAATTGTGATTTCGATGGCATTCGCCCGCCTGATAACACCTGCGCAAACAGTACCTACGATATTAAAACATTGGTTGTCTATGAGTGACGTTATCCTATATCTAATGTACCCGCGGCACACCATTTAGTTACTGGACATATAAACTTTATTGGAGCCATGTATTAGTTCCCCATTAACGGACGCGACACGCTATCAATCCCTGTCCATGCGGTCTGGCAGTTTCATTTGTGACTGATACGTGGCAATATCTATTTTAAATCTCACACAGGTTTAAAAAAATATATAATGGAAAATAATGTTGACTTTCTCCATAGATTGCTAAAAGTATTTCCAAGAACGAGCGAAACAGTTGTTCAAAATATTGAAGAGAAGTGAACTGCAGATATTGAACGAGCAACAATAACTACAAGAGAGCTGATCAAACCGAATATAAGCTATATTATGGCAGTGTGTGCCGAGAGGGCGAGCCCCGAGCGCGCTTGACTGCCAGAGTCAACAAAACTTCCAATAAAAACTACTCGGACCGAGAGCTATCTCAGACGACAGTGCAAACACTCCTCTCAAAACGAAATACTCCTCCGATCCCTATTACTTACCCTAAAATTAAATAAAAAAGCTTTAGTAATTTACTCCAATCTGTCAAATGAAGAGTGTTGAGCAAAGAGAGGGCCATCGCCCTTGTCCTGTGATTGAGTTTGGCGAGGGAGCGTGCGCGGTTTCATTTAAATCAAGCCATCTACTTACAACCTAACCTACCCAGTTGTAGTGTAGTGCCAACCCCAATTGAATTCGATTTTAATGTTTTAGTAACTAAGTAGCGACTTATGAATGTTATTACTTAAAATTGCTCTGTACTTTGGAAATGAAAACTGTCTTTTAACCCAGAATATTAATTTTAATAAGGTAGTAATAGACCATTATCCTCATCCTAGCAGAAAATCCCGGCTCAACGAGACTGCTATTATGCTCGTGAAGCGCTTTCAGATTCACTGAAAGCAGTGTCAGGCTAGAGTCCTTTATTAAAAAATTGTGGTGTGGCTTTGTAGTGCGGCAACGGCAATCTGACCCACATAGCCAGTTAGGAAAAATCGATTCGCCAAGAGTGTGTCAGCTGGGGTAAATGATATTTTATAACTAAAACTATATATAACTAAAACTATATACAAAATCTTATTAAAAACTAACTGCACGTCTTAACTGCGTTTTATTATCACGATCTCTTTACCGTACTACTATTAGAAAAAAAAAATCTTAAAAATAAGCTTGCCTGTTGTGTCTGTGTCATTTATATCTGTAACAATCTTGTGTACAATAGTACTAATAAAAATGGTTCATACGTTGATCAAGCGTTGAGCGCTCGTTTAACGAGTTTATAAGGATAGATAAAATGAAGGAATATTATAAAGAATCACAAATAGTAAAACTTGCGAAAGTGTGCCCAGGATGCTGAGGGCATTACCTAACTCTTTGAATGCCCAGACTTCAGCTGAGCTGCTCGAGGTGCAAACCTCCGATGGTCACGGGTCGTCTTGGGCATGTCCTGGAATATGGTGTTCCTTTGGTTTCCTTCATGTGGCATTTGTACCTGTATATCGGAATTTCTGACTGGATGATCAATACGCGTATACGATAGCTACTCAATCGATCCAAGCTCGGTAGCTTGGATTGGTTGAGTTCCACAGGGGTGGATTCTGTCTGCGACTCTAATTTTGCTGCATATTAACGACGTATTCATACGCTATACCTGTATGTATATATGGTTTATGGAGACGACAGCATAAACTGTCTAACAGATGCAAAAGCTAGCAGAGACAACATTCAAACTCAAGGGTCCATGATTGATAGAACAAAGCCCTACCAAAATGCGTGCCTGATCTCCGCCTAACGGAGCCCATTCTATCCTGCATTGACCAATAACCTCAAGCTTTTCGTTGTCGATGTCGTATGCATCGAATCTAAAGCACAATCTGCAGCAAATAAACTCGGCATCCTCTCAAAAGTTAGGCAGTACTTAATTTGAAACAGCTGCTTCAAATATATCAAGCACAAGTTTAGGAATGGATCAGCCAAATATCAAATGTCTGCTTTGGATTTGGTGGAGAAGCATGCTAAGAGAATTATTCGTAATTTAAAGCTGATTAACATTTGAGCCTTGAACATCGGCGTAGAATCGCAAGTTTGTCGGTATTCTAAAGGCTGCATTTCGAGAAATCTGCGAAGTAACTGTTCAGAGTACAAGAGGTTGTCAGACATTCGGATGGAACGACGTCTGCACGAACCGACCGACCTCTCTAATGAAAGGCTCTAAAGGAATGGAATGCTTTGTCTGATAGTGTTCCCCGAATAGTACAACCTGAACTCGTGCAAGGTTAGAATACAAGGTAAGGCTTCAGGATCGGCTGCGTGACGATGCGGTCGAAGACGAGCTCATTCTGCATTATTGATAGAACTTTCTAAAAGCGAGGAGATAACCAGTCTGCAAAACTGCCCGACCCAGAGATTTGAATGTTAGGGTTGGAGGGAAAATCGGCATTGGGGCAGATGACGGATCTAGCATTTCTGGCCTCCGACAGACCTGACACCTCGACGCCGCTCATGCACGGAGTGATAATTTAGTCATGATTTAGTGTGCTGTGTAGGGTAGGCCGGTGATAAACTGGAAATTTTGCGTGCCCAAACCGGATGAGTAGGAGGCCGGTTATCGAAACGACAGTTGAGGATGGATAACATGGCTTTTTATGTAGCCGCATTGAGTGATGCAAGAAGATTTTCCACAAAAGACTAGAACGGAGCAGATACAACTATAACTAACAGGAGACTAAAGCGGTTTATAATGTACGCGTAACGTGAGTGGATTTTTAAAAGGCGATTTTAACTTGTTGAAGTTGTGAGTTATGGATTCAATCAGAGATGTAATCGATTCAGATACTATTGAAGCGCCTGGAAGGTCGAGTCTTTGTTTTGAGTTTTGATATTTAGTGCCAATGAGTTAAATTCCCAGATTACTTGTTTTCGTTCCCCTTTCGGTTTGGAATCTAGAATTCACTGCCACACTTACAAAAATAAATTTCTAAACTGTTGGTACTAAAATCGCCAATGGTCATACGGAGATAGTTAAGGACTGTATTTAGGGTTAAGGACACAGCTCTCCTGCGGAACTCTGGAAGAAGGGGCAGCGAGTGAATTACTTCTCTTCGACTGCCACCTTTCTTGGATTCCCCGCCGTGGGCTTATTTTTAATTAATCATATGTGTATTTTATATTATTTATTACCTCGTGAGATGGTGGTAGGGAAACCTTTCTAAAATTTCTAAATAACCAGTAGCACATGACTTTCATTATAAATCAACAGATAGACACACACATAACACATTAATACTGAATTGAACACCCGACCATTTATTTTTCAATTCAAACATAACGTATTAATGCTAAACGTACTAGTACTCTCAGAGATTTTTGAGCTCTAGATATTAAGTATGACTTTATTGTAATACGTTATTCAATAAAAATAATCTACACATTGATACAAAAACATTGATACCACTTTACCTATTAAATTGTTTGTGCAAAACTTTCGGGGCCGTTCTGTTTACTCGAAAGCGACATGGTGTTAGTTAATAAAGGCCGGACCACACGACACTAACTTATGCTTGCACCGCGCGTTTGTTCAAACGAAGTTTGCGCAAACGGATCGTGTACACGTCAAATTTTAGGTTGGCGCGAAAGTTGGTGCATTTTGTATTTTCATCTGTTCGCGCAGACTATTGCAACGTCTGTACGTAGACGCCTGAATTTTCCTTCTCTCAATTTTAAGGGCTCATTAAATATTATGCTGTCCCTTTTGAATGTCAAAGATTTGAAAGTATCAGCAGCATGATCTTTAAGGAGAGGTTCCTTAGAGTTAAGAGGCATTTCAGTATTCGGGCGCAAGTGTGAAATACGAATGACCCAAGTCTTTCCCTACTGTTTGGAAAATTAAGTCTAAAGAATATTCCAAAATTAACGTGAAAACGCAGGCCTATGAAGTCTTGGTGGAGACATGGTAGGAAGTTTACCCAAGAGCTGTAAGAGATTTTGATATGAAAACAATTGAGAACTGTGTACAGACGAGAATAAAAAAAATATGATATGAATATTCTGGTATTGGTACTTACTAGATGCCATCTCCCAGTTTATGGTATGAGACCAGGACATTGTAAGTCCTGCTAGTAATACGTAATACTAATATTATGCACAAACTACGGATTTTATATAAATTTTGGCAGCAATAAAGCTAATAGCCCAGAATAGCACATAGGCTACAATGTACACAACTTCGTACAAATATTCTTTAAAATCATTGTGATAAATGTAATACAACGTTTTTGAAAATTAATGCCTTAGAGGGGTGAAATGCGGGTGAAAGTGTGTATGCAACTTTCTATACCCTCAGCGTATTCACTTGTAACTTTGTACAAAACGTAATTAAATATTATTTAATTATTGCCTTATTGGCTGTCAGACTCGATTTCTGACCATTAAACTTAATATAAGGGCTTGAATGAAAGAAAGTACCATGGTGTGGTAAAAGGTAATTATTCAAAATTACATAGAAACGTGGGTCCCTCTTTATTCTCTCATCCATTCAAATTTAAGGGGGGGTGTTGCATGCTCACGGCATGTTCACTACTGCATCCTGAAGCACTCAGGTCGTCAAACAATGAAATACATGAGTTAATCTGTCAGACTCTACATTGGTTCTAGAGATTGCTCTGTCTGGTCAAAGTAGATCCTTACGTCCAACATAATAGAAAAGCACATTAAGCAATTGGGAGTTTGCTAAAAAGAACAGAATTTCCTTGGGGATGTGAAATTGTGATTGCGGATAGAAAAGTGGAACCGGTGAAGGAGTATTCATGTTTAGTGTGAATGTTTATGATGCATGGGAAGTGTGAAAGTGTCGGATAATCGGAAAAATGTGATCTGTAATATGGGGAATGTGGCACTACCATTCATTTATGAATAGCCAAAAGGAGCCCAAAAAGGGCCATATGGCTGTAGAGGAGTGTTTGTTCCAACATTTATGTATGGAAGCGAAAGTTGGGTATGGCAGACGAAACACGAAAGTATTATAAATACGAATTATGGAAAGAGTGTTAATAAAAAATAAAAACGGAATAGTAGCAATGAAACGAAAGAATATATTGCAGTGATTAGAATAGAGATATGAATGTGTAGAGAGGATGAATGAGAGGAGAGTTACATAAATATATTATTATATGTGGCAGGAGTGAATGGAAGCATTGGAATGAGAAGACCGAGACGTACATATCACGACCAAATCAGAGATAAGTTAAAGAAAGGTCAGGTCAAAAGTACTCTAAACGACAAGCACGTATGAAAAACTCGATGAATGTTGAAAAAGCCAGATAGATTTGTCGGGACCGTAGTAAGTAGAATAATGTGTTCTCTACCCACCCCCACTACGGTAAAAAGGAGTATGAAAAGATGTGAAAGCGTGTTATGAAATTCTATAAAGTGTCCTATTAATTTCAATTGAAATAACACTTGAATATAATAATAGCGAATATAATTATAGCCTTCAAATTTTATTTTATATTCGATAAGCGCCGTTGCATAGTACCATAAAAAACTTGTTACAATTCGGTTATATGCCGTGTTCGAGCGGGATCTACATTTATATTCGAAATAAATTATAGCCTTTGTGTTATTCGCGAATAACGCGAAAAGGTAAAAATACCCATCCAATCACATCCTTTCAAACTGTCGCGTCTATATTACAGTATCATTTAGTAAAATAGAATTAGATTAAGCAATTTATAGACCCACAAAATTAAATAACATCCGAGCCTACCAATTCGGCGGGGCACTTTAATAATTCAAACCACTATTGGCTGCATAATCTGAGCGATGATTCTAATTGCTGGAATTTATTTATGTATTTCGTAGTCGCCAGTAATTGAATTTGGGCGTGTCTGATTTAGTATGCGACCAGTAATTCAGTCTATGATTGGATATTCAGTGGGCAGCTGTGTAGGCACAGGTAAGGCGGACGGACGCTTTCAGGGGCCCGTCAATATTTGATGAGCGTCGACCGCTGACCGGTGGCCTGCCCGCCGCTGCCATGGCAACGCCTCTTTTGGAATACACACGCGCGCAACTCCACAGTGATTTCAGGATTCACGCGTCCCTTATACAGGAGGGTCTATAAAGCCTGCCGGTAAAACTTTCAGCGCAATGGTTGCTGTATTTAATAAGAAGCGATAGATTTTGAAGTTTTTAGTTAGTCCGCCTAATGGAAAGTTGTCTCCCATCTTCCATACAGTTTGTTTATATTTGTGAGTTAATTATGCCTTTTAACCTTATACGCAAAATAAAATAAACAGGCAAGTAAGTGGGTACGTTATAACGAAATGTATTCAGGAAATAAACCTAATGATTTTAATTGATTCAAAACACGGGCCGCTACTGCATTTGAAAATAAAGCTCGTTCCACACTCGGAATGCACCGCCATAAACCCAGCGAGCGGACATAAAGGCGTAGTAATGTGTTTATTTTAAAAGCACAGTTAAAAGGCATAAAGATGATCTCATAATTTCCATTACATTAGCGAAGGCATTATCCCGTCGCGGAGGCCGCATCCGCCGCTCCAATTTCGTCCCATCCAACGGGATATGTTAAAGAGGACATTATAATAATTAGATTGTTATCAGATGTTATTATATGAATTTTCCAAAATTATAAGAGTGAACGACGGAGATAAGTCGGCGATATCGTGCCGCCGGTAGGCCGCATAGAGGAATAGCCGGTGCCCCGCGGCGGGGGCGATCGGCCTCACCAAATTTTGGTCCTTTAGAAGAGCACGCCATACAACAAATCGATAACCGATCATTATAATGATTGGGCTGTAAACGCTACTCTTGCTCTCTTTGCAGTCGCTTGACGAACGGGAGTCGTATATTAATTTGAAAAAAATTATGCAGGGTCCGAGGGGCGCCGCGCCGCTACTGCGTACATGCTCGCATTATGTTGCCGAGACCTTCGCCAATGTGCGTTTATGTTTTTAACAATAGTTATTTCTGAACAAAATTGCTTACTTCACTACTCGAGATAAACACCGGCGCGTAAGTGATGTAATGCATTACTTCGGTTTATGGACACCCCTTAAGGCGAACACGGTAGCGAACCTCGGACCTCGATCGACCCGAGATAGTGTTTGGGAGGAGCAGGAAGCCGCGTGACAAAGTACGGAGCGCCAGAGTAGGCAATTCGTCGCCACGCCACACAAAGGCGCGCTCCGTCAACACTCCGCCAGCATTCAATTGACGCCACTATTATGCGTATCATAAACATAAATCTTGGCGTCCCGTTCCGTGGATTATTACGTGGCGCTTCGCAGGCGGCGCGCCGGAAAAATTGTCGCAGCGAAGCCCACTCTAGACGCGCGTATAAGTACCCAAGTACAGACGCGCACAGAGCTCACTTTGCTCTCCGAACACCGTACAAATTCATTGTTCACCTCGACGAATGCAGCTCGGATCGCAGAGTCGAGTGGACTCTAAAAGTAATAGTCACTTAGAAACGCAGTGCCCTTACTTAGACGCGACACCTTTCTATATCAAGATAAAGTGTCTTTGAGTGTACATTACGTCGCAGTGACAAACTCTACTACGCGGCATACCTGCCTAATATGTGTAGGTATGGGGCTCAGTGCGCTCGCGGCCTGCGTGGAGCGTCGCATAATGGCCGTCTAGGTATGCCGCTGTACTCGTTTTATAGGGGTACGAGTGTCATATGTGTACTTACGTCGGCGTTCGTCTGGCTTGACGAGCTCGTTGTCTGTGTTTTGAATACAATCTGACAATAATTTAGCACGGTGTGTTGGGCGCTCGAACGGAACGTCAGGCGCGGGTCGGCGAGCTGGCTAGGTGTCCTGGCGCGCCGTATTAAATATGAATATGAGGTGCGTGACGCGAGGCCGCGGCTGCGCCGGCGCCCGGGGCCCGCGCCGACCGCTCCATTGATAAATATCAATCGCGCCCGCAACAACAATTAATGGTTATTTAACGCGCTTCCATTCAATTATCGTCCGGCGGATTGCGTCGATAATTCCAATGGCCAAATTCCCAGTAGTTAATACTCGGCGGTAGTTCATTTATGGCTCTTGCCGTGCGAGCGGCCGCCTCGCCACATGTTCCATCGCCGGCCATTGGGCATTAATTCTGCAACGTTCACAACCATCGGAGCGTAAAAGTATGTTAATGTACTTTACAAGTTATAAAGTAACGGATAAAAAATGTCACTGCTATTTTATTTAATTACTCACCTGATGAAATGGCAAAGACTTGTCTGTTAATGATTCTGACAATTAATACTTTTCTCGTAAGATTGTGTGAGTGAACCTCATGAATAAAGCGAATTATGTGAAAGTCCGATATGTGCTTGGCGTGTGTCAATAATACATGCCACGGTTACCCGCCGCATCCGATTGGTTATGAGCATGGACACATTAGTAAGGAAATTCTGTTTAACATTATCGGAATAATATGGCGTTTTATGCATGTAAATATGATCCTGAATACAAAAGCATAGATGTAGTGGTGCCGGCGCCGGCGCCGGCGTCGCCGGGCCGCTGGCAGTACTCACGCGTATGTGGAAAGCCGAGTGGTCCGAGTGCGCGCCGTACATGGCCGACAAATCGAATGGAAACGCGTTGAGTAATCGCTCGCGACAAACACAATCTAACCGAGCGCTTAAGAGCAATCGGCCGCAACGGCAATTTGAGATGCGTGTTTCATCTTAAATTATCGACAAGTTTAATAACAAGCGTAAAGGCAATACCAATAATCGCCACAAATTAAGTGCCGGCTTAGAGTGAGCGCGAAGAAAAACAGTAAAACCGATGACGCAGCGCTGAAACGTGCCGCTGCCGAACGGGGTGCATAGGCTAAAATTTAAACACGTAGGTGCGGCCGGCGGCGGCGGGCGGCTGCGTGGAGTTTGGCTTATAAATAACATTTAGCGGGCGGGGCGGGCGCGGATTATGAGGTCGGAGGACTCAATTAAACCGTGCCGCCGGACCCGGCTTTTATTGTGGACTTTTGCCGTGACCTCCCACCGGATTGCCAGATAAATGAGTCCACTTTGCGCCGGCCGGCGGCCGCTCGCTTACCCGAAATTTAGTGATATTGCCAATTTCACCGCGCACTTGTCCGGTGCCCCGATTACCGCGAGCCTGGCTTGCCGCCGAAGAAACTCGCACACTCTAACCGTATTATAATTACGTAATACGACACATTTAACAACAGATAGGTAGAACTAAACCTAAGACTATATCTGTTATCTGTAACAACCCTAAGTGGCTTCCTAGCTTATTGTCTCTTTGCCTATATTAATTGCTATGCATCATAATTCCAAGTTAAAGTAATAACTATTGAAGTACCCGCGGTACCCGCGTGCAACAGATACTTTATTTAACCTATTAGCTAATCTAAGTTAACTTATGAAATAAACAAAATTTACACGCGGGACAACAGGAAACTGGCATGTACTACGCGCTCAACGATAGCCATTGGAAACCATGTTATAAAAAGCTTTCCTTATATTACGGCTGACCGTTTTCTTGGCGTTTGTTTGATTTCTAACAAGGCATGCGTATCAAGAGGCCATTAACTATTAAATGCCATCGAGTTCGCCACAATGGTCAATTGCATTTGGTCAATTAGACGTAAAATTGTTGTGGGACAGCGCCGTACCTTTGCGCAGCCAATTACAGGTCTACCGATGTGGAGCCAGCAGCTCGCTTATACTCGTTTCGACGCACTTTTCATAACAAAACCGATCGATCGGTGCGCGCGCGCGGCGCAAACATAGCGACGCCTGAGTTTCTGAACGCGCCATCTGGCTCCGCCTATTTCTATAGATACCTACGTATCCTGGGGCCTAGATTCTAAGCACGTGATCTAAAAATACAGAGGATAACTCAAAACTGTATTGGTAATTTAAATTTGACTACAGGCATGATCCTGACCTGGCTTATGCCAGAGTCCGCTTTCCTACTCTTTGTTCTCCACATCGCCCGGTCTTCGGCGTCTTCTTGGGTCTTCCCCGGGACCTATTTCCTGATACCGGCAGGTTTAGGCACCTATTTCCCACGTATAGCTGGGGCTTATGCAACACATGACCAAACCAGCGCAGGCGAGTCTTTTGAATCTTATCCGCGATATCCCTCACGGTAAGGCTGCCACAGATGTATTCGTTATGTACTCGGTCAAGTCGCATAACTCCACATATCTACCGCAGCATTTTAATTTCGTTGGATTTGAGTTCGCGGATGTGCTGCGTCAGCGCTGACCAAGTCTCGCAACACAGACTTTATGATTCATCGGGACTTTAGGATCGCAGATGATTGTCGTGAGTTCCCGCCATTTGGCCTAAGCTGTAGAGATTTGGGACTTGACATAAGGATCTATATCACCGGACTCGTGCAGTACGAATCCAAAGTATTTGAATTTGTTAGTTCTATTGAGAGCTTCGTTTCAAGATTCGCGCTGCAGCGAGATATGTACTCTGTTTCAGCGACTTTCAGCTACAAAACAATGTTTTCCAGCGCTTCTTTCCATGTCTAGGCCCTGCCTAGGCCTTCCAACAGACGCTCAGAAGTGCATAGATTGATTTATATAATTAAAAATATTTTTTTAATCTCTCATTTAAGATTCCGTCGTAAAACAAGGTGAGGACTCCCCCCTCCCCCTAAGCATAAAGTGGAAATCTTTTTATTTCTTTTCTATTCCATCGTGAGAGAAAGAGGTTTAAAAATGTTGGTTTCAACAATCCGTTTCCGGAATATTTAGCTTTAAAGTAATACTTTTGGTTAGAAACGCGTGTTTTACCTCTACTTGCTAAGCTTTAATGTTATGGATATTGGATATGTGTAAAGTATTCAAGACAATAGTAAAACCTAACAATGTTAAAAGAAAAAATACTTATTATACGCTTACTGGACACTTCAAGTTAACGAATAATAATCGACCAACTTATAAATTGTAGTATTTCATACAAATTGTATAAGCCTGCATATTATGACAGATAACTGAATCCTATACTATAATGATTTCCGCGAAATGCAACGAATTTTTCTACGACATCCAAGCATGACATTAACAGGTTTGGTGCGGTTCGCTTTTCAAAATTACAGAAATTTCGCTAATCCGCCTATGCTAAATAAATAATCAAATTGAAGTAAAATATTTTGTTTGTTGAATGAGAGTTGTGGAATAAGATCCTTGAAGAGAGACATAGAGTAGGTAGAGCGTGCAGTTTCTCAAGAAGAGTGTACGAGTGGGACTCGTGCCATGAATGTTCCAAAATTAATAAAAAAGTTTGAGGTTTTTTAATTGCTTAGTTTAATTCTCAAATTAAATGCTGTTGGAAAAAAACTTTTTATAATACCTTTATCTATGAAAAGTGCACGAAAATATGAAATCAATTCCATCTGAAGGAAAACGGTAACTGTCGCTCGTGACATTTCCGATTCAGACCCTGTTTCCTCTAACAAAAACTGCAGATCCTACAGTATCACTGTGAAGACAAGATAACATGCCTGTTACCTGTTATTTTTCCAAAATGAAACTAAAAGACTATTTATTAACTTTATTGCGCATAAAATACAAACGGCGGACTTAAAACCATTAAGGCTTTATCTTTCAGTCAACCAGTAGACCATGCAGAAAGTGAGTAGGTAGGTGCTTAAAACAACACACATGACTTAATTATATTACTGCTGAAACACCAATAAATTTAAGAAATTAATTTAATTTAATTTATTGAAATAGTTTTAATAAAAGTTCGAAAAGTACTGGGAGATCAAAAGGATATTTTAAAGAGCTCATCTAGGTGCAGGGGCCCATCCAGCGCATGTAGGCCGACCAGCGTGTACGAAATGGACGTGCCCGCGAGGTTCGGAGTACCGATACGCACTATGTACTGCCAGCCGCATAACGAACGGACTACCCCAGCACACTGTTAATATACGCAGAGGGTAGGCCGCTCACCCCGCAGCCGACCGCTCGTGAGCGCACTGGCTAGACTGGATAACTGTCCTGTATTTTTTCACGATTTCTAGTCTTTTCAGGTACCATTTTGACCGGCTATTGTATTTTTAAGCGCGACAAGGTACAGCATTCGTGCGCTACCCACACAATTGACTTTAATATCGTAGAGATAATCAACAATTTTCCCAATGAACGTATTGTCCTGTATTTTTCCTTAAATCCTGTACATTTTTATGACATATACTATAATCAGCAAGCAGGGTTGGTCACCCTAGCATTAGCGCAACACGTCACGTCACGCCACGCACGGGACCGGCACCGCGTCGGCGCGCAAATCCGCACGCACGAGCCAGCGTATTATGATTCTAGGTCTACTCTACTGGAAGTGTCCTACCTGTACATTTGTGATCAAAATACGATACATCAAAGAAGATGTTGACTTAGAAGCTAGATTATTTACAGTTCAATGGGGTCACCCTCCTTATTTTTTACATTAATTTCAACTAATTGCTATTCAGAGAGGTAATGCTGCCAGCATCTTGGGTACGCTTCCACACGGCCCAAATTTTTTACATATTTTAAGTTAGTTAATTTATTTTTCTTTTTATTGTACATATTACAATAAGGTTGTCCTAATCAATAAATTTCAACTTAATATCTTTGTCCATCCTAGTGAAAAAGGATCTTCAGTGTCCGACAGATATCTAAAACAGATAGACGGACAACAAAGTCATCATAAAAGGGTTCTGTTTTTACCTTTTCAAGTGTGGAACTCTAAAAAGATTCAAAGGTCGATAAGATCTCATTGGGTGCAACGTAACGTGTTCCCAGGTTCACTCCTATTTTTTACAGCTACAGTGTGACTGAGAGACATCACATCACATCAAACAGCCCGTAATATCCACTCCTCTTGAGAAGAATGCTTGAAGAATGGTTACTGACACGCCGGACATAGTAACTAAACCTTGCTTTTAACCCTACTAGGTCTCCTGTTACTGATTATAGCGGTCCATGACAATGATGATGAACTAGTAGTCCCGACAGACGTTTTCCTGTCCAGTTTCAGCATCACCTGCCGCGATCTTAATCATGTACTCAAACCTTAAGTATACAAATAATTTATAAAACTCAGTCTAATTCTAATTTTTACAATACTCAGCACGATTACTGTGGTTATGGTCACCCTAAGTGCCTAACATAAGAAAACTGTTTTACAGTTTTTGTAATTCACTATGACCTAAGCAAAAAAGCATCGACGAAGACTGGTTATAATGAGGTATTATTGACGTTAGGTAATTGTCATAAACACATCATTCCGTGCAAGGACTTATTAGTTTTTAATTACGTGACTGTAACAGTGGCCATACCTTCAAATTATTAAATTGTATATCGTTCTTTTTTGTCAGTAAATAATTAACCAGATTTTTTAACTATTGAGTTATTCTGCGTCATTAACTGACCTACAAAATCCAATTATAATATAATTGGCCTTTAATGATAATAAAGGGTATAAATAATAATATTGGTTTTAATATATTATATTTTATGTTTAATATATTATATTGGGTGTATATTTGTTACTAAATTTGAAAGACGTTTACAAATCTTATTACATTTTTCTCCTGTTACTTTGTGTGCAAGTATGTAACTGGTCGTAAAAATATGCATTAGTAAGTTCCTATACCTCGACAATTATTCGAAAAACATATGATTATTCTTATAGCCAAGCGAAGCATAATTTATTTAATAGGCAATATTTCCATATATAATTACTTGTTAAACTATGAAACATTGCAAAGACAAACAAGGGTAACTATACACTTTATGTTTAGTTAGGATGGAGACTGTGGCAATCATAAAGAGGTATATAATAAGGCTGGTCAAATTACGCATGTTTAAATAAGTATATACTAATTTTGTCCTTTAAACCATGTTCTACTCTACATTCAAATCTGAGTACTTGTATGAAGCCTGTACGTACAGTGGGTATATTCTACATATTTATTGTGCTATATAATCTAATTCGTTAGGAATATTGTTTCATTAACTAGTTGTAGGTACATAAATAGGTACTTACGCATTTATTCGGATTTTCCTGACAAAGCATGCCGACCACCTAGGTGCCACGACCATATACCCAGGTATTTAAAAATCTAGGTATACCTATTTTAAATTTGAAAAATTATATCATATTTAAATAAGGTCTTGGTGGCCGCTTTTCGACATACAAGTAGTAAAAAAAGATATATTTTTATATCATTAGTTAGGCAAAGAAGCACCACTTTCCATCTTGAACATTTGTGTATTTATTCTAACATATACAACATTTTCATAAATATATTGACAGGGCAGTCAAAATGGTCGTTTCTTTAAATAATTGCCCTAAGAAGTCCTGAGTTCTCAGGCCATAAATAGCCCCTACAGCTCTCTTATGCAAAACAAATACTGAATTTAAATCTGCCGCATGACCCCACAACAAGATGCCATACGAGAGTAAGCTGTGAAAATACGCAAAATATACTTATTTTGCTGTTGTTATGTCCGTCAGTTGCCTTATTTTCTTTACAGCGTAGCAGCAGAACTAAGCCGACTCGACAAGGCTGTTATGTGAGGACCCCACTGTAAACTGTTGTCTATTGTCATCCCCAAGAAAACTGTTGTAGCGACATCTATCGCTCTATCGCTCCAATAGGGAAAAACTCAACGATACTCACATTACGAGTACACGAACACAAGGCTGGCAAACATTCGCACATAGCGGCGCTGGCCCGGCCTACATCGCGCTAGCGAAATATCCGCTGACTCCGCGGTATTTACACAACTTCCAACGATCGACTGTCGAACCCTTGGTCCCCTGGTCCCAACACCCGGCCAGGCGGGTAAATACCCGTCTCCACAATCTTTGCTAGCCAATCCTTACACCGCCAAAGTGGAAGACGTAAGGATCACGTCGGGGTCAATGTTGGCAAGCGAAGATTGTGGAGAAGTGTAATTACCCACCTGGCCGGGTGGCGTTCCCGGTGTAAATTTCGGTGACACTTTTGAGTATTTCACCTAATTTTAAATTTAAGCAAATAACAGTTTTTGCCAGACTTTGAGTTACATTTACCTTCTATTAGTACAAAATAATTTTGTAAAGTTATTTATGTAGATAATATGTTTTACTCGTGTGAGTTTTTGTATACATGTTTATTTATAGATGTCCATGATTATAGGAATTTAACAAATAATTTTATAAGTAAATATATATACAACATATTTTTAGGTTGAAGTTACATTGGGTATTTTCGTTTATCACCATATTATTAGATATGTTATTGATAATGTTTTAGCAAAATTTTATGTTGGTTATATTAAATTATGTTAATTATATTAAAACTATCAGGTTCCTGCGACGTCCTGATTAAACAGTCAAACAATTTAAACACAACATTCCCGCTAAATCCAATCAATATCCGTTTCACGCAATGAATCGCCAAGTTACATTGAAGTTACAGCGACATACACGTGAAATAAAAATGGACCCAAAATTGAACCACCTGATGGAAAGTGGTCACCACTGCCTAAAGACATTAGCAACACTATGAGTATTGCCAAGGCGTTGCCCACCTCTATAACACGTTGCTAATTTAGTTTTATTTCGAAGTTCTCCATCGTTGTCTATCAGATACAAATGTCTCTACATATAAGTATAGAGGAGCTTTTTCTAGAGAATGTGGGTAAGCTGGCAAACGTGGCAACGTACAGTCAAAACGTTATAGAAAGGATCAGGCTGAAATAACAATGCTCTAAATTGTACAAATACTATGCTCATCAGGATCTCACTAGACAATCTCAAAACCTTATTTTATGGTATTATAATATAAGGTATGGTACAATAAATACCCTGAAATATAATAAATTTAGAGCTGAGCCAATAATTACTGTAATTGTGGTGGTATCCATTGGCACCCATGTCGAATATTTTTATTTTATAACGGTGTTTCTACGGAATAATTGTTATAAATTTAAGGTGGTATGCAGACTATGTTGCATAGATAGTTAAATATAGTGTTTTACATACATACATACACATACACATTTTCGCCCGTATGCCATAGGGGAAGCAAGAGTGATAGATAGTAATAAAACTTCATAGAGTAAAGAGTGAAATGTGGAGTTCACTAAGTGACCTCTACATTCCAATAAGTCTTATTGCTGTTTTATTATTCACAGTTGATACTTTTTCTACAATAAAGAAGTAGGTATAGTTATCAAATATTGACTTTTTAATATTTAAGAGAGATTTTGAATGTATTAATGTTAATCCTGTAGGTAGAAACTACTTATTAACTTTAATCCACAACTTATTAGTAGAATCTCATCAATGCAATTAGAATACTACAATATGATAATTATAAACATAACACACACCTCATTAACGTTTCTTAAACATGTGATTGACCACTGAAAACACAACTTGACAGCTGTAGTATTCTAAATTATTACCATTCAATTTAATATTCACACATTAATTTTATTATTACTAATATTTGAATATTAATCGCAACAAAAATGTAGATCTCCAAACGCGTTGTTGCTAGTCGGGTTAGCCTGTAATTAAAAATAATATAATTTTAAGAACAGGTACTTATAAGAAATTTACTGATACTTAATTAGGTTGTATGTGCTAAGACTTATCACATATACGACTTTAATTACGATAATCAGAACTATTAAAAAAATTATAGTTTTGATATAAATGTAGAGTTTACTTACTATCGCTAGGTACTGCAAAGTAAATGCTATCGTCAATAAGTCCGATTCACCAAATTGTTAAATATATGTGCAATCGTTTATGCAATAAAACCCCTAGTAAGTAGATATTATTATTTTTTGCTAAGAAGTAATAAGGTTGTAAGTAAGGAAACAACTTGTTTTAAGCCTATATTTTTCAGAAAGCGCCGCCGACGGCCCGTCAGGTGATCGAAATGTCAGGAGATAAATGGCCAGAGAAGCAATTTGTTATATTACTGGGTGAGCGATGGATGTGCAATTAAGTATTAAAGTATTTAACACAAAAAATAAAGCGGCCCTACTCTACTTTAAGTACAGTACGTGACAACGTAAGTAGTGACATGGTATTATAGAGTTACAGGAAATAGGCACCTGAGTAATGCCTAACAACAATTGTATTATTTTTATATGATTTATATTTGGATTAGTATCACTTGAAATTATATTCAATAGAATAAATAAGTAACATCGGAATCGACATATGTTCTACAGAAACTCTACATTTTACGAGTAGGTTACATACATTCTTCTGGAAAGTTTGCATATAATCAGTTTTGCATTAACGTCTCTACTAATTGTTTTTACATAAACGCAAAGTTTAACGCCAAGCGTATTGTTCAACCTGTAACTTAAAATTATAAAAACTAAAGGTATACTTAAACATATAAGTCTTTTGTTATTACTATATAGGTAGAGGAGGGTGTTCTACTTATTTGAAGTTATTTTAATATTTTTGTCACATAATATATTTTTTTCAGATTAATTTGCGTTTATTAGGGATACATGCACATAATATAGATCCGCTGTAATGTAAGGCAATAGACAATACCTCATATATCTATCTAAATGTTATACTAGATAAGTATGCAAATATTGTTCTTTTGTTTTTTTGTAATATAATATTCGATTGTATTTCTAGGCTTTAATTGGTTTATTACGTTTCTGTAATATGGAGAAAAGTTTGAAAACAAATATTAATAATCATAAATAAAATACACAAGCACCTGTGTTAAAAATATATAGCTGCTCTACATATTATACGTACAATGTAGAGATACCCATTAATAGTGATTGAAAGCATAGGTACTTAATTTCGTCATTAAAAAGAAATACTCACATAGTTTGGCATTACTTATACGAGTATACCTGTACAAAGATATTCACATTGTGTCATATGTTAGGTGAAACATTTAGATAGGTACAGGAATACTATTCATTCTGTTCCTTATACACATACAAGTTAAACATCACTATATCACTTCAGTAATGCTACCTGTTACGCGTTTGGATCGATAATCCAAGCACTTGGTTAAATGTCTAAATGTCATTTCACAGGAATAAAGAGTACCGTGTATTCCCGTTATGCAAAACTATCTAGATGCTCGTATATTTTTGTACACAGGTACTAAAACACAGTAATTGGTATTTTGTGTACAAATACAGGTTCATTTTGGCATTAAATTGATACTAACCTGCGAGGCGGCCGGGTACGAGTAGCCGAATTGCGCATACGCTGCCATCGGGACGATCATATGGGCGGCTTCTCACAAAACACTGTCTCTTAGAAAGTCTATAGCACGGACGTATCGGTTTCCTACAATATACTACGAAATTAATTTAACGTGTTATCACAGTTGTTTGCGGTGCGTTTGCGCAGGCTGGTGGCGCGCTGCCATGCCTCGCGCGGTCAGCGGCCGGGGCGCGCGACCTCGCATGCCGGCCGAACTGCCGCGGCCTACACCTTGCTCGCGCGCTCGTCGCTCGACGCAGACTGGCGCGCGGCGCCCGCCCGCCGCCCCGCCGCCGGGGGTGCGCGCCGGCCACGCCCCGCCCCCTGGGCGGAGCGACCCATCACCCACCAATACCGACGCACATTTTCTGTCCTTTTCGAAATTCAACTCTACAATACCGCCCGCTATTGGCTCTATCTATCCCCTCTCAGACTCTACCCCGCCCACCGACACGCACCGCCCACGACGCGCGGTGGGGCGCGGGAAAAAAGCAGCACAGCCAGCCCGGCTTGATCATGTTTATGGGTTTCCGCCGAGACAGTCGCCGAGCTGTACCACCACGAGCAAACAAATCTGTAGTGGCAAAAAATGGCCCGGCCGAGGACAAGTTGTTTCACCTCGTCGGATTTACGAACGGCACAGAGCTAAGAAACGACTCTACCATACATTGACACCTGTCTGTAACGAAAAATAATTCCCACATGGGGTTATAAATAAATGTCTGATCAATAAAATTGTTTGGCAAAAATCACGTTTACCTTCTATTGGTACAAAATAATTTTGTAGAGTTATTTATGTAGATAATATTTTTTACTCGTGTAAGTTTGGGTATACTACATGTTTATTTATATATGTCCATGATTTTAGGACTTTAACTAATAATTTTGTAAATACGTATACAACATAGTTGAAGTTACATTGAGTATTTTCGTTTATCACCATATCATTAGATATGTTATTGATAATGTTTTAGCAAAGTTTTATGTTGGTTATATTAAATTATGTTAATTATATTAAAACTACCTACCTACAAAATATCAGGTTCCTGCAACGTCCTGATAAAACACTCAAACAATTTAAACACAACATTCCCGCTAATTCCAATCAATATCTGTTTCACTCAATGAATCGCCAAGTTACATTGAATATTCCCCACAGCAACGATTGCGTCTCTAACTACTCTAGCCAGACTACTTAATAATGGCTGAGTGTTCGTCAGTGGTTTGTTTGTCTAGTGATCAATGCGCCGCCTAGGCCTCCCAACGGTTTGGGTGAATCCTGAAACAGCCCCTTCCTTATATAGAGATTTATTCGCGCACGGACAGGTGGCGCCACTCGCAATATTTGGCAGAGTCAAATTACGTAGAGTTGGTAGAGACGATATGTTGTAAGGGAAAATTTAGTTTGTGCAAGGCTATTTTTAGGCCACCTGGAACCTGATTTGATATTCGAAAACTTAAACTAGGTGATGCAGTTGCCGTGGCCGACTACTGCGCGACCCGGATATAGTTTTCGACAATTTACTCAAAGAAGAGAAACTTGGGTTTAAATTTCGCTACTTTTTCTTTAATTTTTACCTAATCGGATTATGTTATGATGCTAATTTTTTAATTACATTGTGGGGAAAAGATATTTGGGAATTTTGTAATAGTATCAGGAGCAACAACTTTAAAAGATGGTTCCACAGATCCTCAGTTTTTTATTTAATTTAATTTTACAACTTATCAAAGTAACCTATATCCTGGGGTTACGGTCTTGCCTATTTAAAATTTTAAGCTTCATTATCGCGAAACATAGAGTATATTTAATGAAGAAGTGTGATCGTTATCTTAACAACTGAAATATAAATGCGAACTACTAACTTAGGAGATTAAAATATCACTACAATTATGAAAACATGGTGTAAAGATATCGTATAAGAGTTAGCAGTAAACAATGCAAAGTGTTGAATGTGTGTGTGAATGTATTTTTTAAAGATAATGCAAGCTTTTGAACTATTATTTTATTTCAACACTTTTGTCGTAGGTATGAAATTCCACCCTTCTTTTTTACTTTTACTTTGATTTTTGTAATTTACTTTAATTTTAAAATTGCTCATTTGACACTTATCTATTCGCATATCTTTTTGGAACTCATAGTAACACTTTTAATTACAGTTTTACTATCTACATACTATCTCGAAATTTTTCTTGGTTTTTCAAAATCGAGCTTACTAGCTTATCAAACCAATAAAACATTTAGCTTTAAAATCTATGAGATATGACAGCCCTTAAATCCTCAGTTTTTATTTATTTTATTTAATAAGGTATTAAAGTAGCTTTTAAAATTTAAAGGTTTATTATCGCGATATATTTATTCATTTCGTGATTTAATGCAGTCACTTGAGAGCGAACCTTTTTGATAATGGATGAATTTTCCCAATAAGTAATTATTTTCTGACACACCTTTTTCTGTATTACTATTTCGAAAGAGCCTAAAAAGGTAGACTATTTCTTGTCAATTGTAATTCTCGATAATTTGGCTAGAAAGATATCAGTCGACCTCAACCACGTTTCCAAATTGGCGGCATGTTAATGCATTATAAAGCCACATTAATTAATATTGTTTAAGTACTCAATTATCTTGTTTGCAAAGTCTTACAGCGCAAGTACCTAAGAAAAAAAATCCAATAACCATAAATAACAAGGGAGATAGACCAAAATAGCATCGAGTAGATTTTTTTATATAATGTCCTAACCTCATACAGAAAAGTTATTTTTCCACACCCAAATTAATTTACTTTTCAGGGTTCCGTACCCGAAGGGTAAAAAAAAAACCCCCATTACAAAGCCTTCGCTGACTATCTGTCTATCACAGGCCAATCTTTGGAACCGTAATAGCCAGGTACTTAAAATGTTCAAAGAATATGGTACTATGGGCGCTACAACAACATAATAATAACAATTATAAATGTTGCAAATTGAGGAGGGAAGGAATAAAAGCAACTTTTTTTATCTACCTTAAGAGGCTATTATCTTTCCCTTACTAAAATAAGGTATATATAAATGAAAAAGGTTAATAAAATGAAAAAACTAATAAGATTTTTATAGGTTTGAAAACACTCCTTTTAATTTTTCGTCAGTTTTGCCTCTTATCTAGATGCAACTTTAGGAAGAGGGTGGTTACCAGAATGAAATATCAAGCGTCAGTCAACTCAATTTGCTTACCATTTCCAAGAAATTAAAAAATAGTTTGTATAAAATTACAGGTGCCGTAATTTTTAGCATACAAATCGCCAATTTTATAGGTAACAATCCAATATACATAGTATACCACAACGTAGTGCAAAGTCAAAGATCAATCATTTCTGCCCTAAAACTTTATTTATGTGTTCACTGTTAACATCTTTTGTATACCAAAATACTTCTACACCACTCTTTGCCATTCCTCTAGTTTAAGTTAAGACGATGTGATGCAATTACAGATACCCATTTAGTTTTAGTTTTAATTTTGACATGGATTTTATTAAATTGACATTGTATTTTATGTAATTGACATTAGATTTTATACAATAGAATTTTTGCTTCTACACCATGTCTAAAGTATAAAATTGTACCATGTCTAAGACACCTTGATTCACAAAGGGGTAACAGATCATTAAAGTTGTCCAAAAATAATGGAAATTAGTATTTCCACATTAAACAAGCTAATACAGTTATAATAAAAAATGGCTCATGACGCTAATTGGTAATGTAATTCGTTTGTAAACAACAAACGTTTGTAGGGTCGTAAAAGACAAAATAAAAACCGTTTTAAATAACAACTAATATAATCTCCTAAAACATATTTCGAAAACATTTGGCTAAAGATGATATTCCCCAAAGTATAACGATAAAGCTAGGTACCATGAAACAATCCTAACATACAACGTGTCATATTTGAACATGGTAATAAAAACCATACACCCAGTAATTACTCCATGTCTACCATATTTACAATCCTTCCAATAACATTTTTTCTGAATTTTTTAAGTAGTAATATTGCTTAAAACTGTAAACATTTCTTGTTTTAGTTAAATAGACGGTGATCTAATATTGTAAGGTGTCTTGATAAGCATAGCATAATTTTCTAATTTGAACAAAATAATAGTAGTTTATGCAACTGTCATATAAAAGGGGGTATTAAAACATGAGTGTCTGTTTATCATACGAGGCCTAGCCGAGTATGATAATAGTTTGACACGAGTGTTTTAATACCTAATTATATGCAGTTGCATACCTACACTACTTTATCTACACTCATATTTTCATGTTAAATTTCGTACCTATAATTTTTTCAACTTTGCTGGAAATAACTGCGAGTCAGTTCTGTTGTATCTACGCGTCGAGGATATCAAGCGGCGGGAAATTCACTTTACTACTTTCACATTTATCTATTTATTTGCTTCAAACGAGAAAAAACATTCACAAACAAATTACACAAAAACAAATTACAACAATTAGAAAAAATATTCTGTTTAGCGGGAAAATAATTCCAAATGTACATAATGACAACCACAGACTATGAACTGATCACAAATATAAACAGGAAAATTTGAATTTTGAATTTGTTGCAGACATTTAGGTATTCAGCCTACATTTAGCCGTGTTCCGGCGCCCGACAAAAAATTAAAAAAGAAAAGTGTTGCATAATGATTAAAAAGTTATTTTACGATACAGCTGTAATGAAAATAGTATGGGAAATGCTGTATCGAAAAGTATTTTTTTTAAATTATATAGACTGGCGTGAAAAAAGTGTATCCTTAAACAACTGTTTTCGAATATGTAATTGGAACATTACGGTATGAAAGTAGATAAACATATTTTAATATTCTTTACATATTTACTGGATCGTAAATTACCTAAGAATGGCCTAGCACCAACTTTTTAAAATTTACACTGAAATTAAAAATAATAATGTTTAATTTCTTAGTTCAGCTTATGCTTAAGCAATATTCAAAATGAATATTTACACAATAAACTCACGAACAGTGTAGACTTTTTAGGATATAATGAATAATAATAGTGAATACCTACGTAATCAAAGTTTTCGGACACTATTAGAAAAAATTATATTCCTTCTTACTTATATTTCCGCCACTATAGGTACAGACAGAAAGACGGGAAAAGCGACGTTATGTTGTACTATTTATAAGTATTGCACGTCGAATCATACTGCTTCTGCCTTTTGTAAGAAATTTATTTAAGAAATAAATTAGTTAGTTGTATGTTGTGTTGTCCATAACTGCGAAATTTCTCTGTATTGTATTGTGTACAATAAAGACAAATAAATTAAAAATTAAACTCAGCGTTTCTCAGGGGTTTTTATTATTTATCTATTATAATATGGGCAATACATACAAGCGCAACACTTTGTATGATTATAACGCTAATAGGTTCTAAAACAGATGAGGCGGATTTGATCATGGTTTCGAATTTAAAAGAATTTGACAACTTAACATGTCAGGGCCCGCTTTGCCTGCTTGTCCAGTAAGTACATAAACATTTTTAAGCAGACAGCGAAAACAAATACAAAATCGAGAATTCAGTTAAGAAGTTAGCCTCTATAATCAGTTTACCCCAGACTTCATCATTTTTCAAAAAGCCTTCTTGTTATTAAAATTAGATTAAAACACTTCCATCTATACTAATATTAAAGAGAGAAAACCTTTGATTGTTTGGTCTGTATGTCTGTTTGTTCGCGCATCGCGCTAAAACTAATATACGGATTTTGAATCGGTATATGAATATTTTGGTAGATTGAAGTCCGGGGTACAATCTAAGCCATGTTTCATTTAATTCGGGTAACCAGAGATACAGCTTGACCTCCCTGTAATACTAGCATTCATATAATACGGAGGTCATTTAAATTGGTTACCCGGGTAAAAGCTACACTGTCATAAAAACTATTTCCATGCGAAGAAAATCGCGATAAAAGCTCGTTGTTAAATACAAAAGAACATCCCATTACGATCTCTAACTCAAGATTACTATTATGCCAATAATTTTTTTAAATTTCACCTTGCAAAAGATCCGGTGCCCACCATTTTTGGGATTAGACCAGGTAGATCCCTTTAGTCAATTAGAAAATCCAAGTTATCGACTTTGGGGTGCTGTCGCGGGCCCAGCAATGTACATAAAACGCTGAAAATTACAACGTTTTCTGGGTCATTTACTAATATCTCCAAAACTGTGCGCCGTGGAGAAAGGTGTTCTTCTACCGAATCAAAGGTTACACACTTTTTCAAATTCTAAACCGTTTACGAGCTACACGCTCGCAATTATGGAGGCAGAACACCCTTTTAATAAAGAGTTGTATAAGAAAGGGAGCACAAAATATATGTACAAATTAACAGCTTTGGTTGTTTTCCCTTTACTTGAGCTATTTTGAGCTTATTCTATTTAACCTTGTTTGTTACCAAATTTCATGATTGTAGGTTAGGGGTAGTACCTACCCTATAAACAAGGTAAAAGGGATACCTGACGTAATACAAGGCAGGTATCCTTTTTTCAAACGAATTTACCGGTCTATATACCCTGCTGAGTATTACTACATTATGCATTGACAGAAAGGTATACTTTCCTTAACCTACACTATACTTTTGGTAATTTTACTTCCACTATGTCATCAGCTTCCCCCTGTCATTTATACCACCTGTATTTCAGTTTGTTTTCCCATCGTGTGGCAATACAGTGGGCTATAGTAAAAGTAAGGGAAGGATGAGCATTTGTGGTTGGGTTTAGTGAGTGTCGGCCCCGAGGGCTTCTCCGTAGCTGTGATGTATCCCTGTGATGTGTACAGCAGGAATGGGCATAGACAATTCGACGATGTGCGTGCTAGGAAGAAAGAGTGTTACAGCGTAGGAATAAAAGCCGGTCACGTGTAAGTGGCAGTCGCATACGAAAGGTTCCGTAACATCCCGGATAATAGGCATTAATTTTATTTATTAAATATAATTAATTAAATTATTAATACCAATAGTTTGATGCCAGAGTATTGAGTAATCCGTTCAATAGTATTTTATTTATGCGTTGGTATTTCTATGCGAACCCAATTCACACTTGAATAAATTTATTATCTATATTTGATACAAGTAAAAAGAAAAATAGGAAAAGAAAGTATGAGATTTTTTTTTAATTTCACATGTCCCCATGTTTTTAAATGTAAATTAAATTTTACCCATTTCCCTTATTCCGACTGAGCTAAAACTTTGTACACTGGTGTAAGTTCGGTGACTATGCAAAATAATGTTACCATCGAGTTGATCTGAAGATGGAAACGGAAGATGGCCATAGGAACTCTTAAATTACGCATCCCATCGAGTTAGGGTTCGTTTGATTAGTCTTAAACACTCTGACCGATCATAGAGAACGCGCGATAAAAGCTTGCTATGAAAAAATATTTTTTATTTGAACTTGTTTAACCATAGGTACTGCATACATACATATTTGGTGAAAATTTCAAAATTGTTTATCTATAAAGTTAAATAAAAAAGTATATAATATTGAGCAAATGCTACTGAGTAACTTGTGTGTACTGTGCTGGAAATTCAAAGATTAAGTATGGATAATCTGACACTATAATATCTTTGTAAGTATAGAGAACCACCGTTTAGATTAGTATTTTCTTCTAAAGCTTCCCTGTTGTCTGAAATGCAAAGAGCATGCCAGTTAGTAGACAAGGCTCCACGAATCCAAAAATGCAGCCTTGTGGCAGACAGATAGTGGAGCCTTAAAATCTGTCCAGATTGACTTGTCTTATTTCTTGTAAGATAATCTCGACTTGTCATAGGTATCAATTACACTTCGTACCTACACTGTCTTATAAGATGTATATAAGACACAGTGTAGTCTTGAATTATATAAGAAACACAAAGAAAGTGTGAAAAATTCATTGGTAGCCTTTAGTATTTTTGTTTGTAATGAATAAACTCAACAACTATTGGACCGACTTAGGTTAGGATAGGATCCCGTGGGAACATTATATTTTTCCTGTAGGTGAAAAGGTATTGAAGGGGTGTTTTATATATTTATATCCAAATTATCCTATAGCTCCAATCTTTTTCACTGGACAAGCAGAAATTATGCCTTTCCGCCATCTTGATTTGTAACGTTGTCCTTGTGCGTGTTGGAGCTAGGGGTTTCTTTTAACAGCAATATTGTTACTGCAATGTGGAGCGTCGGTGGCCGAGTGGTAACGGTATCTAACTCGCATGCGAGGTGTACCGGGGTCGAATCTCACTGTCGCCATGTATCAATAATATTTGTATTATGTACATTATTTGAATACTCACAGATGCTCTTACGGTGAGGGCTGGTTCTATTACCCACCGCGGGCTTAAACACTAAGCGAGGGTAAAATCTACACACTAAGGCGACTGAATGGTTGCAACCATGATCCAAACTGGTTAGGTTTCCTGTTAACAGGGCCACGAAGGTCAGATGGCAGTCGCTTCGAGGGAAAACATCGTGAAGAAACTTGCACATTCAGGCGGCTGTGTGTGTAACCATGATCGAATCTGGTCAGGTTCTCCTGGAAGCAGGGTCCCGGAGGTCAGATGGCAGCCAAATCCTGGATCATGGTCAGGGCAGATCTCGGGCTCTTGTGCGCGAGAGCACAATCGGGACATTAACGCCAAAATGTTTTTTTTATATTGTTCCTGTAATATGTGGCTGCAACACATTTGCCGGTCTTGCAGCAAGCGTTGCAATCATTTTTTATACTATAATGTGGTGGCATAGTGCGTCCTTTTCTAATAAGTATGAAGTTTGGCGTTAGTGACGAGACGAAGTGATAATATTGCAGCAAAAATATTGCCCATTTAGAAACCTCTTAGCGATAACCCGCGGCTTTCCTGTTAGTACCTATAACCGGGTATAAAGTACTTACCCTATGACGTTCGGGAAGAATGTAAGAAAATGTCCGGTTGTACCGGAAAATACCCCCTACCCCCAACGTACGACTTTTATATAATTTTATTTGTCTTATGTTGTTGGCGTTAAAGGTGATAGAATCTAAAAAAATCTACTAAAGTAGTTTTCGAGTTTATTTATCTATCTATTACAAATACTTTTACATCGAGAGTAATTTATACATCAGTGTGGTAACTAACAACGACTTCTACCTATAATAGCTCATACGAGTTAAAAATCAAAACTAGTTAAAATTAGTATTCTAGTAGCCAATGAAAGAACATATCATCCAAAAGCCGTTTTCTCAGTTTTAATCTACTATCTATTCCTACGAAATATCTACTGTAAAACAAAATAATAATATGACTCATTCTTTTCAACCTGTGTCCTAATGCGCCAGAAATAAACAAATCGCTTACCCCTTCACCTTTTAGCACTAGCCCGCCTAAGCTCTTTTCAGTGACATCTGATTTCCACGTGTGTCTGATACGGATTGGTGTACCAAACTTAAAGCTTTCAATTTGTCCGCTCTTTCTATCTTGCCCTCTCTTCCCCTACACTTGCAGAGTAAACGAAATTAAATAATGAAATAGAAACGAAAACCATCAAGAAAGAATTTAGTTAACAGCGCCCATAAACAGTAGTTCATAAAACCATAAACAAAAATAAAAGAACTAGTTTCGTCTAAGTTTGTTTACCCTATAATGCTGTTTTATAAGCAGGTGCGTTAAGGACTTTACGAACCGTAACCGTAGGCAATTATGACAGAACTTTACAAATAATTGTATCATCTAAACTCCAACAAGTAACCACTGTGCGTTACAAACACACAAAAATAAGAAACCGTTTTTAAAATCACACTTAATTAACGTAGGTAGTTTAACGAAAGCTGCCATCACGAAAGTGATTAAACCCGTGTTTTATAAGGCAGTATTAACTGCGACCACAATATTAACAGTAGTAAACGGGCGGCCACTCATTATTATATTTTTACTAATACATATCTATGTTTACATCTCATTTCGCCTTTGTTGCGGGGACAAAAAGTTTGTGTCACTAATTGTATGTGAGTCCGCGGCTGCCTAGTATCGGCGCTCCGATCAGGCGCCGAGATTCGGTGCGCGGGCGCCGGCCGCGGGCTGGCGCCAGCGCATCTGTCATCGTTAATAACGAGCAATTTGAGACAATTTCGCATTTTTGGAATATGTGAGCGCGCCCAGGCGTCTCGATCTCACGGCAGGAAGTCGCATAAAAACGCACACTAAATAAACTAGTGGTTGACATGTTCGGTTTTTGCTCGGCTTACTAATTACGCGGGCGCAGCCGCGCTCGGAGGTGCGTGAGCGCTCGCGTGAACCGCCGCCGCGAACGTTAGCCGTAAATGCTAACAGTTTAGATATTTATGAACATGTGTACGTAATTAATTTTTACGATGGATCAGATAACGGGATCGGTAGAGCGATACGCTTGTCGTAGCCGCGGTATCTCGGGCCCGACTGAAACACCTAAAGGTTAATTAAGGCTGAATTAGCGAAGGAATTAGGTTTTCCGCGTCTGGAGAGGAGCGCCGAGCGTCGAGCGGCGGCGGCGCGAGCGGCGCCGGGGCGCGCGCTGGGTCGCCCCGGGGCGCCCCGCAGGCGTGTAAACATCTTTCAACAACAACAAATTTCCATATAAAGCACTTTAAAAATGGCTTAGTTTGCTTAGAAAAACAAGGAAACTCGCTTTGTAGCCGGAGCCATGGATATAAATTAGGCGAGCGGGTTAATCCGCTTACGTGAATAATCCTTTTGTTACAATTTGATGCTACGTACACGGAGATAGATAAAGGATAGGGCCCGGGAGTGAAATATATAGCCCGTGCGTGGTGTTCAAGAGATGTTTCACTAGCTATTTCGTTTTTGTGGAAGCCTTCCTTAAATTAGAGCGGTTTTCCCCCGCGCCGGCGAGGGGTCGCCGAGCTAGGGGTCGCCTTTGATTTTTATTGCTATTAAAAATAGATGCTATAGAATTAAGGTATTTAGAATATTGAATTTGGATACCATAATTCTGGATCATATAATTTTATTATGTCACATAAAAAAAGTATGTCGAATCCAAAAACAGTTTCGCGCTTGCGAAAGAATCGCGTCGCGCACCGCACACTGCAATTATTCGCATTAATTAACTCCGGTCGCCCCAAAATGAAAGCCAAAAAGTAATCTTTCCCCAAAACAATGGGTACATAAACCTTTTACGGTGGCAAAAAAAGGTTCGCACACATAGAGATACACGTGCTCCGTGGGGACGGAGCGGGTACGCGTGTTTATTCGTTGATTAAACATAGCCAGGCCGCAATGCGTATGCAACCGGACAGACATATAACCGGGGCTCGAATTCTGATTGTTTAGAGAATTTATTACTCTCGTGCCTTGTACAGTTAATTGAATTCGCCTGTAGAATAGGCGCGGGCTGAATTGCGTTGCGAGCGTTTATCGTGTCTTCGCAGTGCGTGGCGCGCCGGCGTCGTTTTTGATAATGGCCCGGCCCGCTTGCGTCCGTTCGGTGTTGGGGACACTGCGATGCATGCATGCTACTTGGGGATGTCATTTGATCTCTATTTTTATACAATTAAAATTTTAGGTTAGGTCTACGAAAGATTATAGAAAGTCGGAAGAAAGAATCGAACGAATTTAACTTTAAAGGTGACTTTTAAGGATCAGTTTATACGTCGCCAGTTGAGCGTACGTAGTTAATCGCGTACGCGTCGCGTTTACGCGCTATATTGGCATATACAATGACGCGGTGACTAGGCGGACGCGACGCGACGACTGTAGAATAGAAACCAAAATTGTATAAAAGAATTTGATAAATCGCACAGAAATAGGCGTACGTCTGTATATAACTAAAGACCTGCTAGCAGATATTTCTTTTTAGGAATAAGCGCATGTTGACATTTTTAATTTAATATTTTTAAGCTACTCACCATCAGGCAGGTAAGCTAGTTTGCCACATTGGTGGTATAAAAAAAATACTTAGGTATCGTGTGGCATAAGCTGTAAAACTGCAAAATAAAATAGACATTACATTTCCTTTATTTCGTAATTAGAATTAATATTTGCGGCAAATCTCCAATATATTTTATAAATCTAATCCCCTGTTACTCATTGTAACAAAACTGATATGAAAAAAACCTACGCGAAATATAAAATTTCCATACGCACGCTCATTTAACGCATACCTGTAGTGCCTATGAATCATTTCATCTGTTTAATATTCATTAGACCCGTTGCATGTAGCTCTGCTGAGAATATTATTTTAACGACTCTCTGACAGTTGAAACAATAGGTACTTAAAAAAATACTGACTTTCCTAATGACAAATTAATACTAGCCGGCGGACGATCGCTATAACAGCGCACTCTATCGGTCATATCTTTTGACGCGTGCTCATTAATTATTTATCATCAAGTTAACGCTCGTTTTCAAAAACAAAGCACTATATTTTCATTGTTAATAATCCGGGCGTAATTAATCACGTAAAAAATGTACTTGCCACTTAGCGGAGAGGGATAGAGCGCCATCTCGTGACGGTTTCATATCTTAATCTAGCAAGACGCTCACTGGGATGCTATGTTATTTTTATTATTTGGCAAATCGATTTCTAAACAGCCTAGTTTTTTTTTAAGTTACATGCAACAAACACTTTTTTAATTCTTAAAATAGTTGGCTGGACAGTCAGTTTCTATCTAAAATAAACTGTAGAGTAAAATAATTTACAAGAAATAAAAACTTAAAAATTATTTTGTTTCTTTCCATACCAACCCTGTCTGGAAGAAATCACTCTGGTGATAAGACCGCCCTTTGTACTGCTTATTGTAATACCTTATATCTCAGTATGTATCCTATAGTGTGCAAATAAAGAGCAATAAAGATCCTACAATTGACAACTAACAAATAGAGATGCAACTTGCAAAAACAAACATACTAGAGAGACTGAAGCTCGACGCCTTTATCGTTCGGGCGCCAACCGCGTGACACAGCAGGCAGCAGCGTTATCCAAACACTAATTCCGAGTATACATGAAAAAGTGCGTTATCGGACGCCCCCCGGGGCGCGCTAGTGGCCGCATAAAACTAACCATTAACCGACAAAAAGTGAAACACATCTGTCTCCGAGCCCTCGTTAATACCTCAAGGACCTCCAGAACTAATCTACACGTTGTAAAAAGCGGCTCGATAACTTCACCGGATATTGGCGGAAGTGCTGCCACTCCACTTGTGTCGCCGTATCTGCGATACACGTGTCGAATGTGTTTACACCACTTTTCGTCGCTGTTTCGTGTTTGAAAATATGCGATTTTTTTTCTTTCGTTCCTTCTTCTAAATTAACACTGCCGTGTTAGCGCGCACTAGCACGCAAGATTTTCGTTGTAAATATGCTTCTATACGAGCAGCTTTACAAGAAAAATATGTGCGCTATAATTAATTGCGAAACAGAGAAATCGTGTTTTACTTAGACGGTGTAGGTATTTGTTTTTCTAACAGTGATTTGTGTTAGCTATGCGGTCTGGTCGATAACGTAAGCGATTTGTTTCAATGTTGTGCGTATGGGACGTCAAAGACAGTTGAATTTTTTCAACAAAATTACGATCGTATTGATAGTAATAGTGATTGAAATAAATAAAATTAAATAGAATCGTCGTTTTAATGCGCAAAAGCGACAATGTCGTTCAGGAAAGATATTAGTGAGATTATACATCCCGGATTAACCGGATACCGGACTCATCCTCCATTACGCTCCGCCGAGATCGGGACTGAGACAAAAATAGTTTTACTGAAGATTAATGAATTAGCGTGTATTTGGAAAACCAGCCCTTAGAGGACCCAGGAAAACATTTACTGTTCAGATCAGTGATGTACTCAAAGAAGCTGAGGTCCTTATGAAAAGAATTGTGGATATATTCGGCGATGCGAGGCTAGGAAGTTGTGTCAGAGCAAAGTGGCGGTCCATAGTCTCTGCCTACCCCAGCTGCGGGACATAGTCATGAGCTTTATGGACTAATGATGTATATAAAGATAATGGAAGGAATTTAAAATTCCATATATGAAACTGGCTGGCACAATTTGCCGCACGGCTCTAAAACACATCTCTGCATTTCACATCAAAAGCCCACGGACTCGAGACTCCTCTACATTAGTGAAAAGTATTGCCCGCAATCGGAATATGTCGGATATCGCAGTGTTGAAAATAGTCAACAATTTACAGGGATAGTAGATTGTTCAATACAATACACTGTACAATAAATATAATAATAAATATGCTTGGATAATTCACACAGTAAGTAAAGCTTGTGTTATGAGTGCCAGAAAACTAATAAACCACACATATATTTTTAAATACATACTTATTACACATATTATTATCACACCCAGACCCATAATAGAAATAAAAATTCATCATTTCAATTTATGCCCTGCCGGGAATAGAACCCGGGACCTCTGCGTGGCAGGCCGGCCAGTTAACGGCATGTTAACCAACTGAAACACTCAGGTCATTAAGATAATAAAGATCATTAAAAATTTTTTTTGTACTGCTCAGGGTCAAACGAACGGACAGACCACCTGGAAAGTCTATACGGTTTATGCGCTTAGGTTTCATGATTACATGTAATAAAAACGCAGAACCGCAGGTGCTAAGATGATATGCCTCATGTCAGTAAAAATGCTAACTACTTATCCTTCAACCCGGAACACAATAGTGCAAATATTGTTGCTTGAGGGGAGAAATATATAATGACGAGGGTACAAATAATGACTTGGAAACATATTTTACTAATAATATTATGTCTATGTCCATGACATCTAGGCAGACTCCTCAGGCATGACAGAATCCTTCACCGGTAAAAATATGAATGAAATGAACCTACATAAGACTTAACTGTGCGTACCTTCTACATTGCGTAATGGTTCAACACCACCAACCCCGACCCCGATTACCAAGCCTCCATGATTGATTAAGCAGCTAATATCTTCGAAAACAAGGTGTCGATCGATATTCACTAGTCGAGATTGCGCTTAAAATATGCACCCAGCCCCACATTAGCCCGCGACCTATCTCGGGCGGATCGTCGCTCAAACACTAAGAGCTTCCAAGACGGGCCCGGCAAATGCATTTACATGTCACACGAGTCTGTGGGAGCCGACGCACGTGGCTCTGATTGTCTCTTGTATGTGCCCTGTATACCTGGCACATACTACATGTATGTTATTAGCCGATCGATCCCCATTCGTTCCTCGCGTTAGCCGTTTGATCCGCCGTGCACCCGTCTATTAGGCGCTTGTATTTATTTAGCGGCTAGGGGCGCGAGCAAACAGTCTTTGCGAGTAATCTGGGGCCTTGTTTATGTAGGCTGCGAGCCCCGAATCTGTTACATACGGATTAATAGAAAGTTATCCTTTGGGTTAGGTGGAGGTACTGAAGCAGGTACGCGGACGAAATATGATTAAATACGTACTACGTCATGTCGTCTTGCTTTCTTGCGCTTCTATCGGATACTACCTGATTATTTTGCTAATAGGATTGCCTTTCGGAAATTCTACTCGTATAAGTGCAAGAGATGAGTGTTGAAGAACGTCAATAGTATCGGCGGTATCCTTTTTGCGGCACATTCATTTTTGTCCTAAAGTCCTAACACGCCACCGATTGGGAAACTACTGATGAAAACACAATGACGCCCCTCACGGTCCTTATTATAGTGTATCCTATATGTGTTATGACTTAATATTGTAAATTAGGTAGTTCCTTCGTGAAAAGTCACTGTGGTACTACCGCCACGTTATTTAGCACCCATCTCTAGCCCTTGTTCGAGTGAAGTTCCTAAGTGGCCGTCAGGTAATACATCTACTATAATAATTCATAACGCATCGACGCAACATGCACGCAACACGTACGCGACAGTGACGCAACATAAGAGCTACAAGGCTAATTTGACTCGTGGCCGAAAACAGAACTAACGCCGCCATCTTGTAAAGCTTGTCACTTTTAACAGACAGCTGGAGTTGATGTTTGACACCCACGCCCTCATCCACGCGCCAAATAATCCTTGATCAATGGCCATCTCTTTATATTTTTTATGACGTGTTGGTGTCACTTTGATTATAGTCTTTGGCAAAATCGCTACAGTTTAGCAATAGCCTCCTTCATCTTACAAGCCATGCTGTAGCACGGAACAGCAACATCGCTGTTAATCGATTTACTCATTGTTTACATGTCAATGTGCGGGAAAATTATGAATTTTATGATGATAGATTAAAAATATATTGATAAAACTGTAAATGAACACGTTTGTATGGACTATCTACGAAGGTAAATAGAAGTAAACATACTTATGACTGCGCGAAAATTGGATAAATACGATTATTAAAAAACAACCATTGACCATTTTTGTTATTCGTTTGTTACTTATTTCATAAATTAAATTCTGTTTTATAATCGAAATCTTACTCTAACAGGTGCGAAGGCGTTGTTGCATTTAAAAAATGCAAGTGAAATTATGAACTAACCTTAAAAATGGGACAGAATCTGTGCCGTCGTATTGCTTTCCAAAAAATGAAATTCTGTTAAACAAATGGACTTCTGCTATTCCAGAAGCATGCTGGAGTCCCACCGAAGGATCTTTTGTGTGTAGCAAGCATTTTCGCATTGTGAAAGTTATCACAACTACTTTAAACCGCGATCTTTGATTATCCACGATGATGGAAGCGTTAAAAAAGTAGATAGGTACACTAGATAAGCGAGTAGTTAGTTTTTATATATAGTTAGGTACTTAAATAAGACTGTTCAAAATGTATTATACCTAATATTGAATAAATTGGTAATATTTGGTAATAATTTGTAATATTTTAGCTGGCATAGATTATTTTATTTCATAATAGCTTTTGGCTGCGACTGTGTCCGCATAAAATTCGGTTATAACGTTCCGAATCCGTCCCACGGAAATCACATTAAATATAGCATATGTGCTATTTAGGGCTTTATGCTATATAACATCTAAATTTTACTAAAATCCGTTAAGTAGATTTTGCGTGAAGGAGTAAAAAACATCCATTACGTACAAAACCAAACATACATTCTATTTCGCATTTATAATATTAGGATAATACAATTGCAAGTAAGTAGATAGGTAAATAGTATAGGAATCTATCTAATTTCATATTATCTAATTAATGCATATACTTATTTATATACTTAATCACTTAAATAACGAATAACATTAAACGACGACGACCGCGATGATAGTTTAACAGTCATTTTCAGGTTCACTAAAATTTAAAAATGCTACTTTGTCAAAATTCTGCGCATGGCTTGTAAGATGAAGGAGGCTATGGTTTAGCAAAAGCCGCAACATAAAAACAAGAAAAAAATATCCTGGTAGCTGTGATGCAAAGAGGAAAGAAAAAGCTCCTTCTAAGAGGAGACAATGTCAAATAATGCGTACAAAGCGACCTGTTGTTACATAATATGGCCGACGGATGTGCTCAAACTAAAAGAACTAGTACTAAAATTCCCTAGCAATGATGCTAGGGAATCATAGTTATTGTAAATTAACTAAGGGTTATTTATAAAATAATTTGATGCGTATAGATTTCAAGGGACTTGTTTAGTAAATTTGATAAACTGTTGCTATGATTCACTTATTCTTACAATGGGTGCAAGAACTGTTTTCTGTTATAGGTAAGTTAAATTTTTTTAAATTGAGTTTGTACTGGAACTATCTACTAAAAATTCGAAACATTGATAAGTCTTTCTAGTACCATTATTTTTCTCATTTATAAGTTCTCGTTATACCTGACCCAAAATAAAAATATAAAACCTGTTTTGAAATATTTTGACACATAACATAGTATGATATTCTCGGCATCATATCACTATAATTAGGTAAGTACTTACTTCTAATTATATGTATAAAAAGTATGAACCGGAATTTAGTGCAAAACTTGCAAATATTATATTCTTATCACTATAATTATCAAATAAATCGCTTTATTTCAAAAATACATGCAACAGACGTTTCTCATCCACATACATTACGGATCAAAAATCTTGAAATGCAATCAACGTAACTTTACTGGAGAGGAGAATTTATTTCGTAATTACATTTATATATTTATTTTTTGACGATCGGCAATTACCTACCAACAGCTTTACGCCATCTAAGGTAGTAATAAATTGGTCAATTACTGTGACATTTAATTTCCAGTAAATATTAGGTACTGTTGTGTGAGGGATCATAAAAAAACTTATTAAGTTGTGAGACCTTGATTTCTCATTTATTACTATCACTCACAATAAAATTACAATTATGTACAATAAAATAGCCGGGCAACCGATAATATCGCTATTTTATGGCGAATGTCTATCTCTCCCAACTTGGAGACTATAAACAAAAGAAACAATAATAGATTTCATTAGGACTTATGACTCTCGCTATAATAAAATTTAATAGTTGGGAAGCGTGTCTTACAAGAAATACCTATAAGATACACCACCTAGTTTCTTGCTGTACCTAGCAATATCTACCAATAAATGATTAAAACGTTGACTACGAAAGGTATGTTCATAGCAATATTATTATCCACAAGTAACCGCTGAAATTTTACTACTACGATACTCGTAAAATTTATGATGAACGACACCAAGTTAAAGAAATGGAATGAAATTTGATATCGGATTTGCGGTGTCATCTTAGAATGAAAGAAAGAAAGAAAGAAAGAAAACATTTATTGCAGTAGACACCACGACACAATAATTAGTTAGAATGGGTATAGGTCCAAAAATACGCTTTCTGACGTCCTGAGTAGTTCAGTTGGTTCACATGCTTGTCTGCCATGCAGAGGTCCCGGGTTCGATTCACGGCCGAGCAGAAATTGAAATGGTGAATTTTAATTTCTGTTAAGGGTCTGGGTGTTGTGTGAATTAAAAAAAGTTTATAAGTAGTTTATCAGTTATCTAACACAAGCTTTGAGGATTACGAGCAAAAAAAAAGAAAAGGAATACGCTACCGTAAAAACCTATTAAAATAGGCTGCCATGGCCACAAAACAAAACTCTATCTGATCTATCGAATTTAAAATATTATTACATATATTTCGGTACTTATATACCTAACCAGGTACTCTCCCTCTCACGCACTCTCAGCCGGAATTGAGAATTGTAATAATAAAACCTTTTTTAAGATTGCCAACAGACAGATCGACAAGTTTCCTCAAAGCGCTCAGTGGATAACAACGCCGAGTGACTGTTCCTTAATGTATTCTATGTTTAGAATAAGATTATAATATTAAGGAGTCCAGGCCCCTTCCCGCTGTGGATTGTGGCAATGCTCCAGTTACTATTCCCCAACGAATTACAATTGGAGATTAGCGGAGTTAGATACGAATAAGTTTCAACTTGGCAACAACAGGTGTAGCTGTCTTGGCGTTCGTCGTCTTTATAATGAAGCTAACAACGACACGGCTGATAGGTCGCGCAATGTTTGCCTTGTTATGTTTATTAACGGTAATTAGCATCGCATTTGTAAGCTATGCGCTGTAAAAGGAATAAGAAACGCTATTATAGACAGTGTATACCTCTATCCGCCTATAGAGAAATTGAACAGCAAATAATAAAAGTCTTCACGTTTATTTAGCTTATAGCGAAGCACAGATAAGTGTAGGAATTAATGAAACTTCCCTGTGAATAGATTAGATACTGATCAGAAGGCGAAAGGTTTTGCCCGTGATTAACAACTTATCCCGACAAAAAGTAACCCATACGAATACAGATAACTTTTGTTTATACTTTAAAATGGTCGTTTTATCTCCGCGACCTCTGTCACGCGCGCAAAACAAGTAAAACACAAGCGTAGGTAGATACCTACACGCGCGGCCGCCGACGAAAACGTTCATTCAGAAAGGGTCGGTGCGAGAGCCGGCCATCCTGTTCGTCTCGCAGCTTATCTGGGTTCATTCATTACCATCTAGTTTTATAGGAGTCGACGGCCCGAAAACATATCGCGCCTCCATTTTTTGTCACACCGCTTAATTATCTAGATTTATATCACGATAAAATCCAACCGTCTGCTAGATAAAAAAGCTTTGGTAAAAATAATGGGCATGGTATTTGAAACGGATTTTAGGCGAAATGTTAATAATAGATAGATTGTCTCCGGTATATCAGTACCCGAAACGTATGACAGCGTCAAAATTTTTTCGGACATTAGCGACTTTGTCGTTCCTAGTCTATTTTGAGCGATTCTATTTGTTGCGACTGCATTAGTACTTATGGTCCGGTTACATGCAGCCTAATGGCATAGCAGTTTTTCTGTAAGTGACATTGCACGCTGGCATAAAACTGGTAGTTTTTATGTATCGCCTAATAATAATACAGTAGACAGGTAAAAATTAGGGGTCTTACCTGGACATTATTTTAATATCAAATCATGATAATTGATTACTATTTTAGATTTATGATTATTTTAATTGATTGCATTTTAACATTGACGTTAACTATTAGTAATTTTATTCATGAAAATATTTTAAATGACGATGGATGATTAGTACTACGAATAAATGAATATGAATATTCCGATGTTAATAAAATATTATTCAAGACAGCACAGGCTTCTCTTGGTCTAAAACTTAATGACACACCCCACACTGTCCCCGAATAAACTCCGAAAATTTCATTAAAATCCTCTAGATAACGAATAATTTTATTAGCACTTTTGTTTATCGAATCTAAAGAACCCATTTGAGTTTTGGCTGGTCCATCTCAAAGCAGACGGCATCCTCCATACAAAAACTTGTGAAGTACAAGTGAGCTTTGAAGTACAGGGCAAAGCAAATGGAATGGGCTTCGTATGATGGAAAATATAAACACTGCGTTTTGATAGAATTGAATTGAACACTCGACTGCAACCAGCATTGAGGTTTGACGGCCATCGCAACATAATTGCAACTTCAGACCCAATCTCTTGCAGTCCACTGTCAACAGTCATAAGGCATCTCACAATAAAAAGCGAGAGAAATAGATAAGATAGTTGACTGATAGGGATTTTTATATTACCCCTTAATAAATATAAGTAAAGATTGACTGTTTTGCGACTAGTCGGCACAATGCTATAAATTATACACTCCACACTATTCCCGAACAACCTCATAAAATTTCATTAAAATCGTAATTGTTTCCAGGTCGAAAGAACCTGCCAACTGTATTCAAAAGAGGACCCAAAATCGTTGCCGGTATCTTAAAGGAAAGTGTGCATTGTATCAAGTACCGCAGCCTACAGCCTCATGTTGTATCGAAACGACATATTTGACTGCTGAAAAACGATCGTTGTACCCAAAATAAAGTCGTAGAATTTTTCCATAAAAACTATACGTAACGGAGAGGACCAAAACGTATTCACCAAACACACAGAAATCGATAAGATCAAACTGTCAGTCAATAGACTATAATGAAACAAAAATCCCTAATGAAGTCGCAGGGCAAGCATTAAAATGCGTGAAAATCTATGGATCGTTCATCGTATGTTGTCCTTTGCCAAGACTAATAAGAACCAATAGGTAATACCTTGCCAATTCGTAGACGTTAAAACCAACGGCCGTGGGTTCCGTTCCGACACAGCCACACCCGATTTTTTTTCTTATCCATTGCCAGGTAATGTGTGATCATATTGACTTAAACAAACGTTGATGGTGTTTATGCATACATAGGTATGCGACAATTCTTAAATCATAATTGCTTATTTTATTACGAAAAGATAGAACTGTTTTCCAGTTGCCGTTGAACTAGAACTATTTATCTTAGTATTTAACTTTTTTAGATAAATCAGTGACAAATGATCAGCAAACAGCAAATCATTGTACAGTACTAAATTTATCAGATTTAAGGCAAAAATAAGGGAAACGCGTTTATCACGAAATTGGTTTATTGTCTTCTATATAAAAAATAATTGTTCATTTAATTAATTATGTGGCGGTCTATTAAGTCTCTGCCTACCCCACCCGTGGGATAGAGGCGTGAGCTGTATGTATATTATAAGTAGCTGTTATTTAATTCCAGCGACGGGAGGTGCTCAGATGCCGTACCCACTATGTTCATTTCAAATATTCGCTGGACCATCCTATATTTTGCCTCTGAAAATACACAGGCTTTATCGCTGAAAAATGGAGCGTCGTGTCAAATACAGAAATTGCCTTAAAGCCTAATTGTCACGGTGATGAGGACAGTTGGTTTGGTATGCCTAATGCTTTTAAAACGAGACACAAAAATGGATATAGCACGCGGCCTCAACACCACCCCAGAGATACCATCGTTGAAACTAGGAACTTAATTTGTGTATTTTAAATCTTGTGACTGTGATTTCTTTCGCTCGAATTTAACTTAAAAGCACTGTGGTACACAAGGACCAAGCTCTACTACTTAACAATGGTCCTAAATATTGTAAGTTTACTTTTTTATGACATCGCCGTCTACAGGGAGTACATCCTCTCACCTTGCAACCTAATTAGTCGCGAATTGTATGGTTACAAAGGAACTTTCTCCCTTAGGCTGTGGATTGAGGAGAGGAAAGTTTTGCCTGTCTGGAGAATACAATATGCAGTTCTTCAAAAAAAGGTGTGCAAATATACAAAGGCTGCGGTAATTGCTTACCATCTGGCAGGCCGCAAACTTGTTTGCCACCTTAGTGGTACAAAAAAACATCTAGGTACATGAAACAGAACACTACGTGTAGGTAGAGGGCATCGCCGGTATTCAGCCGGGTATGATACAAATATTATTTAGAAAGGTTTCATTATATCCATTAACGGTACGCTGATAGACAACAGCCTAGAAAACTTAAGTAAGGAGTAATAGGTCATATCTTTTTAACCTTTATCACAAGCGGTTAGATGAGTATGTGCCTGCGTGTGAATTGTGACTAGCTAATATTTTCCATGTTTTTGTTTTCCATGATTTTTGCAAATATATTATGAGGAGTTAGTGATACTATTTGATATTTTTTATAAAGTTTGCGCGGAAGAAGTCACGAATACTACAAGTAAGTTACATTTCATAAGAATTCTGTGACTTCTGTGAAGTTCGATCGTCACAGAAGAGCCTTTCTATCAGTCGACATTCCTGATGCATTGGGACCTATTTCCACCATTGAACCAATCAAGTAGTTGCGCTGATTGAAACCCTGTATGACACTTTTTCTCTATCCGATGAAATAATAAAGAGGTATCTACAGATAGATGTCAGAGGTAAATACTGGACCTCAGCCAGCTTCATAGAGCGACCCTCTAGCCACTAGTGTCCGACCGAAGGTCGTTCTGGCCGAAGGCGAAGCCGAAGCTGATTAATCGGCTATCGCCACAACCTTCGGCCGAAGCCGAAGCCGAAGGTTTAAAGGTTCTAACAAGTTTTATTCAAGATTGACCATAAGCTACAATTAATAATATGAATAATTTTAAAACTTGAATATATAACTTTTATTGGCTTATATTGGCTTAATAGAAAGGTAATTTAAATCATCTCTAGACGTTGATCTAGAGATTATATTATTATACAAATTACCTTGCAATAATATTTGTCAAAACACATTAAAACCGAAGGTGGCTGAAGCCAAATCCGAAGTCGATGTTTCGGTCGAATACTAGTCCACCAAGCCAAAACAAAAAGATACGCATTTTCCGCAAAAAAAACCTTTTGACATAGTGCCGCAGTTCCAAGGAAGTCCCTTTCCAACTCAAAAAGTTTTGGGATCCTTGGTGTCGACATATCGATTAGCGTGCGGTTCCAGAGTCAAGGTAATGCCAAACTACCTTAGAAAAAGCTTGTAGTGCTTAACCCATCGAAGCCATACTTCACCCCGGGGCAGCACCTGCTGCTGTACAAGGCACAGGTGCGGCCACCTCTGGAGTATTGTCCCCATCTTTGGGCCGGCAAAACTGCCGACCTGCTTAATCCTCTAGACTCCGTACAGAGACATGCCGTGCGAATTTTCGACGATCCCATACTTCCAAGCAAGTTGGAAGCACTGGCTAACCGAAGGGACAAGGTCTGTCCAATTGGGAGTGTTCTGAGGTACTTCTTCTGTTGCCCACAGCACAATTCTGCCATCGCACCACTCGCCGTGGGCTAGGTGCTCATCCCCACTACGTAGACCCTCTGTTGGTCACCACGCGAAGATTCGAAAGAACGTTTCTCGCTCGTACGATTCGGATGTGGAATGAACTCCCAGACACAGTGTTTCCTTTGGACTATGACATAGGATCGTTCGAGAGGTATATTAGAGGTCTCTTGAGGTCCCCTGGTGTTGCTGATATCCATAGGCGTCAGTGATGATTTTGCATCAGGTGGCCCGCTTGCCTGTTTGTTTGCCGTATAACATTAAAAAAAAAGTTGTGAATTATTTGCTTTCATTCCATTCACCATGTCATACTGGCCATAAGTACAGAGATACACTTTGTTAGTCTTTTGTTGTGGTCCGGTCCGGCACAGGGCAGCTGAGCGGGGGCCGCGGGGGCGGCGGGGCGGGCGGTTTCATTCGATTTTAGTTAATTACCGCGTGCAAGTAAGCGCCATTGAGGCGCGGGCGAGCCGCGACCGCGTTGGTGGCCGCAACCCGCAACACAAAGCGGGTCGATGCCTTCGATAACGAAGCCAGTTTTTTATCTTCTTATTTCAACGCTTTTAATTAGTTAGGAAAATATTTCTCAAATAAAAACTGCCCCGGGCCACCGCCGGGCCTGAGTCAGGGATTGTCTTTGACCACTTCGTGCCTCGGGCGCGTTGGGAGTCGGATCGATTCGCTTCTGTATTAACCATCACGATTTATAGTATAGAGCATAAGTAATTTTGTTTATTGGATTTATTGATACGGGTACTTCTGCTTTGGTGCTTGAGAAACTTATTCAGTATCGTGGTAACTTGCAACAAATTACTCGTTTGAACTGTTAATCGCTGTACGGGTCGGTACACAATTGTTACGCATGTTTGTTGCCAATAACGTAACGAAGGCAAAATGCAGGAGCATTTTACTATTCAAAGCGACCAACTGTTCGAAAAAGTGTTCTGGCACCGTCCATAAACGCGTACCACAAGCTGATGCTAATTACTGCAATTAATAAGCCGCACAGCCTCATTATTCAATAAGAAGCGCTAAATAAAGTTGCCGGTATCGGCTCATTTCTAAATAACAATGGAACAAGCGCCATTGCGGATAATGATAGACGAGCTAATTATGATTACAAGGGACCGTCAGCAGCTAATTAACTGGCCTGGCTTCTCACCCGCGGACAATCGCGCCACAATAAAAACCAAAACCGTCTGCATGGTAACTTTCGAACGCAACAAAACGATACACTCGTTAATTTTCATTTCACTACATATTCAAGTTGTTTTAACTGTTTCAACACAGTGTACCGCCGTCTTACTCGCTTATAATAAGACGAGCCTGTACACTGAGGTAATAACATTGTATTAAATAATAACATTAATTACTAAGTATCTACCTGCAAAGATAAGAAAGGGACAACGGAGTTTTTAAAAGCTGTTTACAATCAACCGTAAGTGGAAGTACTATCGGCGACACAACTGATTCTTTAACAACTGTTGTTTTGTCTGGGTTTACAGAATAAGTACGACCTTTCAATATATTTTTGAGAGCAATTAATAAAATTAATCACAGTCAAACGTATATTGTAATATTAGTTGTCACATACACACATAACCAGCCCGTAACAGTCCACAACTGGACTTGAGCCTCTTCCACATTAGTGGAGGGGTTTGCTACAATCTCCACTTTCGGCCGACTTGGAGATGCAGTATCGAAAATATATAACAGATAACGCGGCTGCCCATTTTCTGGTTATCGGAGGTTCTAGTTTTGTCTGCCTTTAGGACAAATACGCAATTTAAATGAATACAATGTTATTTTAAAGTGAAATCCCAAAATAAAATAACCCCTTCAAGTACACGAAAGCCACATTCCAAAAATCCGATACCAAACCCCGTAAGCCTGAAGCTCCCGAACCACTTTTCCCGGTGAGTGTACTGCGGACGTTAGACTCGTTACCACGTTATCAGGGCCGTCGCGATGGTAATCTTGACAGGCACGTCGGTGACCACCTCTTGGGGCACCATCATCGACACCTCGCACAATACAGTGACCTTGTTAACCCTTTGACAAAGAACGTGGAGTAGGGAAAATGTGATTGAGTCTACGGTATAAATCAGCGCGCAATCAGAATGGGAAGGAACCTTGTCAAACTAATTCGAAATATACGTTGATTTACTTCGAGGAGGTTATATTCCATTTTGAATCAAAGATTTTGGAATGGTCCAAAATCTTTATTTTGAACGAACAGTCATTTGATTCACTTTGACAAGGTTAATTTCACAGACGTGGAGATAAAACCATCTTTTTCATTAAAATCTGTCCAAAGTGACTTGTCTTATTTGATAAACAAAAATGACGTACTAGCGATCAAAGACAATTAATGGGGCCAACCCCAAGGTACCATCGAAAAAATATATTTCCCAATATCAACACGTTTTTGTTAAATCTGTGGCAGTAAATGATTGTAAAATTTATATTTTCTGTGAAGTTATTCGTGAATGAATTGATGAAAAAATGGCATCTTAAATAAAATGTTTAATGGTTTCCTTACATTTTATCTCACGGCAAAGTAAATACAGATTACTATTACTATTACTATTTTTAGCCATTTCTGTCCCACTGCAGGTACAGATTAATACATTTATTTTTTGGTAATTTAAAATGTTGTATTGGGTGTCTCAGATGGTTTAAAAAAGCTCAAATTCTGGGATACCTGGCCTTAGATGGATAAATTAGTTGAAATTTGCATTCTATGTGTTTCTTACATAATTCAAGATATAGTGTATGTAGCGTGAGTGGCAAGCCGTGATTTTGTTACGAGTAATGAATTGTCTGTTTACCAAATAAGGCGAGTCTGTCTAGACATATTTTTAATATTATAAGTCTTTGGTTCTTTATCATTCTGACAGCGCGCGTATTATGAAGAAGACTGCGCAGTTGACAATTAGGACTTCGTGGTGACAATTAGGATTTTTTTTCTTACTCGGGTGACATAAAATCTGTTCAGACCATAGCCTCCTTCGTTCAGACTGATTTGTCTTAATTGGTTATGGAAATTATGTATTTAAATCATAGAGAAAAAAATTTATATACAGAAGCAGAGAGTACAACCCGAGTTGAAATACGAGACAAAATGTCACACATCTCTATAACACACACACTAATGCAAATGCAGGGACGGAACAAGGCAGCCCATCTGCAGATGTTATATTTTGCTACGATTTTCTACTAGTAACGTACACACAAAATCTGACTTGTGAGCGTATTTCGCTCCTGACGACTTCGTCATTTTTTTAAACTTGTACTTATAATTTAATTTTATCATTATAATAAAAGGTAAGGCGTCTAGTGAATCAAACCCACGCCCTGAAACCTACCACCGTCTTTTCGATCTCTCGATTCTACATACCGTGAATCGGCAGTGCTTGCTTTTGCAAAAAGGAGGGTTATGATTTTGACCAGTATGAATGTTTACTTGTTGCCTCATAACTTCTAAACTAAGTAGATACTTACTTACTTATCGTTAGAAGCGTCTTCATTGTCCACAGGTAGGGCTATGTGACTTCACAATAAATTAAATATGATGTCCTCTAGAGGACACAGTCATGAAAAAAATAATAATGAAAAGGATAGGTACATTAATATTATATTAAACAGGCAGCATATTCTTTAGTAAAAATTCATATAATGATGGTGCACCAGGACAGAAGAGACTTGCATGTAATTATTATCTTGTTCTTCAAAATGTTTACAACGCAGCACTTCCAATTTGCAACCCAGACATCACCATGTCTGGTATTTAGGAAACCTAAAAAAACAAATAAATGTAAATAAACGTAAATACGCGATTAATCCGTTGTTTCATAAAATGTCTGAACATTTAAAATGTCATTTAGGTATATTTTGTGTATGAATACATATAAAATTGTGGACCACTATTTACAAAATTTGAGTATTAAAATTCTATACAACAAATACTAAGTTCGACCCTGTTAGCATCAAAATATTTTCGTACCTATTTAGACACCGAAATATTACTCAATTTGGCAATAATTTTAAATCTATCTTAAATGGCATATTGTTTTAAGGTAAAGCATTTCAATTATTGCAAATTCACACTATTACGATGCTTATTTTTATAACAATTTCTAAAATGATTCCCGATCGCCGCGACCACGAATGAAATTACTTACCGATGAAAAGATAATCCATTTTTATTTCCATGCTTTGCGCTTTCTCATAAATGTGCACTAAATTACACCGTCTTTTAAATGGTTTGATTTAAATTTTATTGGGAAATTATAAAATTTACACCGATATTTCAAAAGAAACGTCAGGTCGTTAGGCCCCCGAGCAATATGTCGAACGTTCAAAACATTGCGCGCGTCATTTTCCGTGAACTTATTCCAATGGATGAAAAAACGGGATAGCAAGATTCATAATCATTGTAGAGCGAGCGAACAGGGACTATTTGTGATTTGTGTTTAGTCTGTTATGTCTGTGATTTAAATGGATAATTTGCGGCAGTATTCGTTGAAATTCACATTAATTCAAGACATGTAGGCACAATGTACGTACGTATCGTGATTGATATGGCAAGTCGTGATTTAGGGTATTGTTTGTTCTCCAAAGAAAACACGTCAGTCTGGACAGATCTTAGGTTAGGATACTTATGGCACTAAACTTAGGCGACTCTTAAGTTGACACCTTATTAGCTATTCTAAGCATTTGGAAGTCACAAAATCGGTGTCATAAAGATAAGAGTGACCTAGTGAATTTAGTTTTCACATAAGGTTGATGTTGCTGCAATGTTTTTTCTTGTTAGGAATACCTTAAAACAACTTTAGCGTCGCCTAAAGTGTAGTGCAATCAGACATTAGAGTTAGGTTTATTAGAGCCGTACGCCTGACAATTATGTTTGTTTAACTGTACGTCTATGCAGTGGGTACGTCTGGAGGGGAGGTGGGGGGTTGGTATTATTTCCTCTTCGTTGACCACTTAGAGATGAAAGTTAAAAATTCATAGAAGTAATTAAGGTGTCGCTGCTGGGCAATTTCTGCTCCATAAATGAAGGTCCTTTGTACGTACGGCACTGGTGAGGCGTAGGTACTATGTTTTCCCAGCCAAATACTTTCAGAGATCCTAAAGGTATTTTGTAGATACGAGTATTACTTGTTACGGGTAAAGTCAATTATGTATATTAATTTCATTTATCATGCTTTCTCTAGATGAGAGTGTTCTCTAGACTCATTATCCTTAACATTTCCAATTCAGACCTCACCAGCTCCCTATCCTACTTATAAAGTGTAACACGTAGCTCAATCTCGTAAGTGGAAACATGACTGATTAATACGAAAACACAGTGTTTCGTTTTAACTACATTTGTCGGGCCGCAAACATTGTAAATTAATGGACATGTATGCATATACGGTTTTCACATTTGTTGCTTGTATGGAAAACACGCGATACCCGAGCGCAGTAAATAAAGTCATGTAAAAACCTCACATTACACGGCATTGGAGGAAAAATTGCTGTCATAAAGTGACTTAAGTAAGGATACAAATGATGTGGTTTGGTTGCCTTGCAGCGTACCACAATGAGCTATGTATTAGCAAAATTAAACTGGCATGCCAACTGTGTAGCTACTACCTACAATTAGACATGCGACTTTCCTATCACGGTAACTGCTACAACTACAACAGTTTAAGTCGGTAGATACGTCGCGTTGTAACCGGCAGTTCTGTTGGCCTTGAAGAGATTCCGCGTCTGTCTGACTACATATTCGCTAACTCCTCCTAAACCACGCAACGGATTTTAATGCGATTCGCACCATTCGATAATTTGTCACGGATGGTTTATGTTTGTACATTTTTCCTCTATTTTTCTAAATTATAGATTAGATATATTTAATAGCATATTGACCAACAACTTAAATACAAAGAAAAATACCAATTGCACAACTAAATGTAGATAGGGCACTTTATAATATTTATCTTCAAGTTATCTTAAAATATTTTCTCAGAAGCGTCTGCAGCGTAATGGCTAGCGACAGATCGCGAAGGTCAGATGTCAGTCGCTATGCTGCAATTTCTTGATAGTACAAAATCCTGTTCATGATCAAGGCGGACCCCGGGCCCTCAAGCGCGAGATCACATGCGAGATATTGACGCCCAGATGATGGTTTTTGCCCAAAAAATGTTGTCACATAATTAATGAAATGTGGGTATGTAGTTTCCATACATAATGTCGCGTGTTTTTTTCCGGAATTTGTATCTATAAATATTTTGTGCCCGAATGCAATGCAATTTTGGTTTCTACACAAATTTTTGTTTTACTTGTTCAACATTTTAGGTATTGAACAATCAGCGATTGTTGTCTCATAGACCTAGAAAAATGTTTTTACTACTGTCCCACATCTACTGTAGGTACAATGACGAAAATTGGAGGTATCGTATTTGACATGGCGCGTGTTAGACAATATCTATTCGCCGAGAGGATTTCTACGCGGACGCTCCATGTTCGCTGTGCGGGCCCTGCTTGAGACCATACAGCGTATATATCTACCTATTTTGGCTTGTAAGCGTAAACGTGTAAACCAACTAAACCCATATTATTCGACCACGGGGTGTGTTGAGAGAATAAACATGGCCGGCCCAGTGTTTAGATAAAAAATCTTATGGCAGTTTTCTAGATTGGCTAATCATATCAATAAATACATTTACTTTTTGTTTTACATATAGATATGATAAGATGAGAGAAGTTTTTTTTTTAAATCTACTACGCTGTTTTAAAATTACGTCTCGTTGACTTCTTTATTGCCACATTACCATCATCATGCCAGTAGACATCAACAAGTCTTAGTCAACAATTACAAAAGCAGGTCTTGCTATAATCACGGCTGTTGTCAAAATGTTTAGTTTGATTGAGAACTGACCACTGCTACTAGTTGTTTTAAATCATGGTATATTCAAATAGAACTAAAGTCTTTCCCCTCCATAAATATTTAAAATGTCTATGGAGCGTACAGTTCTATTTTAGCTGCTCTTACTACCTTCCCTCGACGAGTGCCTAAAATATAGCAGCATATATTTCTAAAAGAAGGGTGTGAAAAGGTTTTTCTAGGTTCGGCAAAGTGCGAATGACATTTCAGAGCTAACGCAAAAGTTTCTAGACAACGGCAACTATTCTTTATTCTAGCATTCCTTCATTTGTATCATGTGTTGTGTTGGGGGTATATGCTATAAATAATACAAAAATATGATAAGAAATAATAAATACTGATCAAGTGTGATCAAGGACTCGCTTAACAAGGTTTCGAAATTATTAGAATCTCAGGAATTACTCGAGCTGGCTTTAAATACTTGTTGCTAACCTAAGCAATGTTTCTCTCAATGGTACAGCTGTAGAATTAATACGCATAATTTGTGTTTTAGTGCTATAAATGTGATCCAACTGAAAGTTATGTATTACTATTTCTAGCTCTATATAACATGGAATACACAACGACACAGGCAAAACCTCCACAAACGCTCTCAGACAATAAAGGTTAATGGTTTTATGGGTATTTGAATCTGTGCTGCTACCGATTAAAAAATGCTTGTGAATTTAATGAAATAATCTTTCCGTGAAACATGGAACTCTTAAAAAGTAATGAAATATTAAATAATTGCATCTTTGGACTTTTTCTTTAGGCATACGTTATAATAGCGAAGCTCTCATGTTCAGAATTATCTTAATATGTCCTTAATTGATTGTCCAATTTATCAGCCTATGCAGAACAGAAAATAGCATCAGCGAGTGTCGTACTTGCCGTTTGTATTCCGACAGAGCAGAACACCAACTTCCATTGACGTCAGCAGGCAAGCTAGCATCTCCATAAACAGCCATGGGCAGGCAGTAGGGTTTTCTGCTAAGTATTTTCACAAACTGCAATATCACACAAACCTGCCAAGCGTGGAGATTATGGAGATACCCTCCACTAATTTAGAGAAGACAGTCAAGCAGTGAACTTATACGGGTTGTAGAAGTGACGTGACCACACAAAGGAAGGTTAAGTGGCGTATTTTGAACACTATCTCCAATCCGATTTCAAGATTAGAAACCTCTGATGCGGAGCAGGCTCAAGTTGAACAGGCTGTTCTTGAAATGTTTGATTAAAAATAGCACTCGTCCAGAGGTGGTCGCGGGGTGGTAGTGGCGCGGGGGTGCGGGCGCGGGCGGTGCGGCACGCGCGGCTTGCGCGACCTGCGCGCGCGCCTCTGTGCGAGCGATAAATATACATCGAACACCGTCGTCGGCTCCTTATGAATAAATAATTATGCGGCAGGTGGAATGACCTGACACAAAATGTTTTGATGGAATTGTTTTAATTGGACGTTATCTCGCTCTAACAATCGGCCCGATACTTCGTAACGAAAATATGAATTTCTTTACCGTCCGTTCACACCATCGTATTTAATTATAACTTTATTGTTGCATCTAAATATTGATCCAAAAACAAATATCCGGTCCGTTTGGCGATTAATTGCTTCTTATTATAAAAAGGCACTAGAGAATTCCAAATGACTTAATAATGGTGGTGGTTCTCTAAGAATATTCATCAACTCAGGAAGTGTTTTTGTTTTGTTTTATTGCTCACCCGAAACAACATCTACTACTCATGAGTATTACCTCGAATTATAATGCCGTTTTTGATGTAGAAACAACAGTAAAATAATAACTTATTAAGCCAAACGAAATCTAAATAGCAACAGACTAGAGTCCTTGAACATTTTTATTTCCAAGTGCCCCTCGCGAGCGTTGCCTTTGCAGTCTCATTGTGCGTGCAGTCGACAGCGCAGTTCAAGGACTACTCAGTGAGATTACGAATGTCCAGAGACTTTTATCGCTGCCTTTACAGGTGCCGGTCAGAAGTGCGTGCTTCAGCAAATTATAATGAGGACACAGGTGTCGCCGACGACGCGGACGATGGACAAACACCCTTTTATGGTCTTTGTATACTACACAAAGCGGAATGTATGAATAAATGTATCGGAGTAAAAAACAACGTAGGCAATACATACTCGACATTACTTCATTTAGCACCTATTATGTGACTCTAATTACATTAATGCATCTGTTAATGACGCACTAACAGGTTGTTCCGATTAATATTACAAGCTTAACTGAGTGATATTATTGATCTGTTTTAATTTGTTACGATTGAAGACAACTAATAGCAGTGGTTACTTCTCAATCATTCTAGACATTTTAACAACAGAAGTAATTATAGCAAGACCTGCTTTTGTAATTGTCCTCGTTTATGTCTACGCGGTAATGAGGCGTTTGCATATAAAAGAGTTAAACGCGATGTCATTTTTCAATTTCGTAGTAGGTTTTAGAAAAATAATCTTCTCGCGTCATAAGTAGGTACAACATTGATAGTTTAGCCAATCTAGAAAACTGACATGGGAAATATTTGTTTATAAAAGGACCTGCCTTTTTTAGGCTCGAGTCGAAGAACTAAATTAAAAATTTGGTACGTGGACGACGGCACCCTAGGAGGTGACGTGACGCTAAGACTGACTTACAGGGTCTACAGCTGGACTTTCGCGAAGTGTTAGCTGTAGGTATATGTCTGAGTCATGTCATGTTGTACATACCTATAAATGGTATGCATATCAGCCACATGTCATTATGAAAATTGTATTTAACAGTCTTAATATGTATACTGTTGGTGTGTCTTAGTAAATAAATAAATGTCCGACGGCTAGCCATATTTTGACACAGTGGACAATGTGAACCTAAAGGCGGCTAACGCTATTTTTGCAGCATTTGGCATCGTTATCGACAAGATCAATCTTCACCTTATAGGATCACGTGGAAACCCTTGGGCCGTGAGGACATGCACAACCCTTATATTGGGAACTGGCCAATCGACTGGTAGACTTTATTTAGTAATGACTAGAAGGATGGTCTATATTTGAGTCAGCGTTTAAGCCTCGCCATCCAGCGAACGGCGCACCGCGGCCAGCCTACAGAGCATTTTCCGCGATCAAAGGACCTGAGACAAATTTTTTATCTAGTTATGAAGGTAGTACGTATTTCATGGATTTAATTTACGTCGTAAATAAATATAGGTAAAGTTATTAATTCAAAACCTAAAATTATGTACCAAACAGAAACACCGGTTTCGCTTTATTTTTGGAGCAAACATAAACATAACTCGTATTATACAGTTATCAATGTTCTGTAATGTTGTAAGCTGAACAACAGCAAAATGAAATCGAAAATGTATATTCACATTTGCGTAACGATAAAGCTCACAACATAGAACTTGAACAATAGAATAAACGGCAAAATACTTAAACACTTTTGTTAGCCATAAAATATTGAAAACAGCGTTTCAATCGGATTGATTCTTGGCCCATCAAGAGCTAAAATTGTTTTTCGATATCAGATTTACTTCAATTTCATACCTTGTACGTTTGATGTGGTTTCGAAAACCAGTGGACATTCGAATTTGTTATCGATTTATCGGCACATTTCAAAGTTTTACTTTTGTTTTAAAAACATGCTTCGTACTAATATTGTAGATGTATGATTGTTTCTTGGCTTCTCCCTGCTCCGAAATGTCCTATCTGCATTTGCATTCATGCATCCTGAGTTTAGATGAAATGTTGTTATATTCTGTGTATATTCCTTATCAATAACCTTTGATTTTGATTTTGGTGCTCTTGTTCCAGAAAAATTCTGTTGGAATGTCTAAGGCCCGGATTATAACAAGCGTCGCCAACGCAACCTGCGTCAGAAACGCTACCCGCGTCGGCACACGCATTAGAAATACATACAATTTGAGTTGACAGCATAACGCAACCTGCGTCGGCGACGCAGGGAGCGTTGGCGACGCTACTTGCGTTATTGACGCTCCTTGCATCGGCGACGCTTGTTATAATCCGGGCCTAAGAAACTATTTTTGGGACCAATTATTTTTCAATCGCTTAAATTCTGCTGCACAAAAAGGAAAAGTTATTGTGTTCCTGATTTACTGACACGATATATACCATACCTTATTTATACAGTAATAACGAGATCTTAGTCTTGTCAGCATAATCCTGCTCTACATTTCTGTTACAATGAAACAACAATGAACTAATTGTGGATGTTACTAGCCTAAAATTACCGTTATCCCTCAAATAGGTTTTTAACTCGTACATGTCTCTCGTAGAGAAAATAAACAAGTTCAAATGAAAATTATTGTTCATAGCAAGCTTTTATCGTGCGTTCTCTATTATCAGTCTGGGTATTTGTCTAGACTAATCAAACGAGCCCAAACTCGATGTGTTTACCATGCTCCATGATATCATAACAATGCACTGTCACCGAACTAACATGAGTGTGCAAAATTTCAGCTCAATCGGAAACCGAGAAATGGGTCAAATTTAAATTGCAAGATTTTTTCACGAACAGACATAAGGACATGTGAATCTAAATAAAAGGTAGCAAAAACCAATCAAGCTAGATTCTTTTTAAGCAATCTAACTACCACCTTACAAAGTTTATCATTTGAAGTGGAACAGTTTCGTACATTGTATGTTTCAAGAGCTAGACAGAGCTTCGGTGAGGTCTCCCTAGTGTCTATGACCTAACACGTGCCGTCCACGGGAATAGCTTAGTATCTCCTCGGTCTAAGTGAGCCGACTGTTGTGGTCGATAATTAATATAATTTTCGTCGTACGCCAAGCGCCGAGGAGCCACAAGCATTCGTTAGACCAGTTGAGCGTCCGGAAGTACGTCGCGTGCGTCCAACGCTGATAGTCCATTGAATTATTTATACTTTTAATATTGTAATTATCATACACGACCGACCGCCGGCTGATTATTATTAGAGTTATTATATTAAATGTTATAATAACGCTCGCCACGGAAAGGTTAGACGATGAGGAGATAACGTTTTTTGATGGGGTTTAATTAATGTGTAGAATGGCGACGCTGTATCGCACTGTGACCCTGGACTGATGCGTATCGATTGCCTCCTAGCCACTTCTCGAGTTACCTACTTGTCTCATGCTATTAAGTTGTCTTGTCTACTATGCCATGGTTGTACCGCTTAAAATAATATTGTGTAAGCTTCAATTTTTGATAAGTAAAATAAAAGAAAAAGTTGTGGTTCCCTGTCACTGTCTCTCTCCAAAAATATTGGAAATTTCATTGTTAGCTACCACGCAACATGTCATTTATTCGTATGTGTCTATCTCCATCCTTTTACTTTCAACCCACGTAAGCTAAATTTAAAAGCAGATTTTTCTTTTATATTTAAGGAAAAATGTAAAAAACGGTCCTAGTTTGGCCTTATTGGCCGCGGTCGTATGCTCTGACAAAACGAAGTCACCCGAAATTAGGCACTTCTACAGCACGGTGCAAAAAGTCACGTATTACGGAACGATTAAAAACATATTAAAATTCAACTCGCGCATTGATGTGCATAAAAATTACGCGTTCGCGCTCGCCGTGGCGTGGTACAGCTGCAATTTCGTACCGTTGGCGGTTCCCAAGCCAAGTTGATGCGGGTATGTGGGTGACGCACGTGTCCAGGGAAGTGCATCCAATGACCACCTGAAGTCTATTCCGGCGGACTTTCTCACGGCAAAGTGCAGTAAAATAGCCTCTCAGTATAATGCGTCAAACATAATGGGAAAGACTGGTAACAGCACTTAGCCGTCCGTAGCAGTGACATAAAGTTTTGACTGTTTCAGGTGGGGGAAACAGAGAATTCGTAGTGGGTGCTATCAAGTTGACTTGTATGGAGTTTACGGTATATTTCCTACTGATCCTACTATTATAATTAAGTGAAAGTTCGTATCTCATCTATTGTTACTCAATCACGCAGGGCTCTCTGGATTTGGATAGAATTTGGCATAGGTAGAGGTAGTTTTAAACCTGGATTAACATATACGCAACCTGGGTTACAATTTATTTATGTCTACGCGGACGAAGTCGCGGGCGAAAGCTAGTATTATATATTCGCAAGATTAAAAGGATGTTTGGATGAATGTATCCAACTCCTTAACGATAAAACATCTATTTAAAGGGATTATAGGGTAAGCAATGAAATTTTACAGTAATATAGCTCAAAAGCACAGGCTAAAACTTATCCCGAAATTCAAAGTCATTCTTGCGGGATCGGCTTGGGAACGTTAAGTCGCAGGCAAAAGTTAATCTTCTTTAGGTAAGTACAATCTATGCAGTTTTCCCTTGTACTTAGATGGATGTTTGAAGCCGAGGATAGCTGCAGTGGACTAGTATAAGGGTGATGGTGATGTTGATAAGTGATTGATACTCGATCTTATAAGCTAACTCTTGCCCGGCTACTTTTTCCGTGCAGTTATGGTGGTAATTTATTTCTCTAAAGAGTTTTATTCTTAAGATATAATAAGTTTACAAATGTACGAGATTAAATGTTTGTTTATGTATTATATAGAAAAAAAAGGCGAATTGAACAAGTCCGCCGCCACGGTCTATCATCTGAATATTATAATTTCAGATTTCAAGCGTGTTAGCACCTTTGGATAAAGTTATTCATTGGGATGGTTTGCACAAATACGAATGTGGTTAGTACCTCAGCGAAGCCGGTGTTAAAACACAAAAGGCGACAGTGGCGGTTTGAAATTTAGTATGGTAAATTTCTTCTACCATTCTCTCATTCGTTTGAGTGTTTAGTAATTCTATTATGGTTTATACTCTTAGTAAATGTCAATGTTGAGCCAAATTGGTTTATATATATATAAACCAGTTAAATCTAAAAACCCACAAGACGCCGATAGTTGGCTTTGTTTTGCTTTTTAGTGCTTTGTTTTATATTATTAACATGTAGAAATCCATTTCACTTTGAAACTGACGGCTAATTGCACAAACATACTTAAAAACCATCAAACCCTTGAAGGAATGCAGGTACATACCTAAACGGTTACACAAAATTTGTATGAAAAAAATACCACCTTAACAGGACCATCTCTGCTGAATTTTAATTTAAAAAATTAAAATTCATAAGGCGTCGCATTATCGATAGATTGTGAATTCTTTATCCTCGACATCATTTACAAGAAATTAATAATTGCTTGCAAATTATTAAAATGCATAATAACTTCATCCCTATAAATTCCAAAAGAGCTCCTTTAGTTTTAAAGATAGAATACTAATGATGATACTTGCAATAATATGGATGGTAACAAATGGAAAGAAATTTACGGGAACATTGAAAGGTATAAATACAATTTTTGTTTGCTGTTACAATAGAAGTCTTTATTGAAATTTTTTGTTATTTATAACAATTATTTAGCATAATTTGTTATTTCCTAGGACCAAAGTTCCAGGTTCCAGCTTTAATGGATAATTTAGTTATAGACCATTTGGATATTCGTACTATTTATAAGAAATAATTATAAGTTGAATGTAGGAGGTATTTAATCTCCGAAGCAACTCATTCAGGTTCTTGTTCTTCCATTTGATAAAAATTTATATCGTCATTGTTCCCGAGTTACCTATCGAAATATTATTACTTTTAGAAACGTTAAAGAATATAGGTATGTACCTAGCGAAACAGTTAAAAATTCACATAATTACATTGTTATTGTATGTAGACAAATATTTATATGAATAGTTAAAGAGTATAGGTACTTAGGGGGACAGTTAAAAATTCACAATCGCAATTGTATGTACAAGTACCTATATTAAAAATCTTTAAACTTTTATCTTCCGGCCACGATTGTTGAGTTACGATGAAAAAATATTTTTTCGCATCACTTACCAACTAAGAATAATTTTATAAGCTTTATGAAGCCTTTAACGTACTAGGTAGGAGGTAATATTCGACTCTACCTATTTTCAGGAACAGCAAGCTAAATAATAATACTTTGAACCTCAGATTTCCTTTCCCACGGGAAGACGGTAGACGAAGTGTGGGGATATTAATATAAATTGCACGTGAATTTCAGAGCCACAAGCAAAACTAGCATGTACAAGTACTTAAATATACGACAGCAGATTCCGTTGTGTATTAAGGACGGCCGTCTGAAGCTAAATGTGGCAAAGACAGTGCACATGACCTGCAACAGTACAGATCCCCTACCTATTCGCAAAGGCTGTAATGTAGCGTATGGATCAGGTCAGATACCTGGGATCTATGCCCCGGGAGAATATAACCGGGATTAACGTCAAAATGTGATCCTAGTTTACAAGTGAGAGAAACATTATTTGGTATGAATTGGAGGAGGACCTGGGGCATTCCCTAGATAGACATTGTCTACTGATACGTCAGATTAAAGTTATAAATAGGTTAAGGGAAATTGTAATCTTATATTCCTTGTTGTGTGGATCGTCATTAACCTTAATTAATCTAAAATGAAAACTACTCAGTCGTACAGAGTGTTTTGAAGCTTTATGTCAGATTTACATAATGTCAGATTAGCAGAATGCCAGATTTTCAGAGTGAATATAAGTGATACTGGCAATTGTTTTCCAAATTATTGTCAAGGGACTGTTTAACTTTTTAATTGCTATATGGTAGTTTTACATCTTTTGTTTAAAGTAACGATTAAAAAGTTTCAAATTTACCACCATTTATTTCTAGACAACAAAATAATTTTGTATTATAAGCTAATTATTGGTTTAATTAAAAAATTATTTTCCACAAAATGAGAACCCCTTCTTTTATTAAAGTTGGTTAAAAATACAATATTACAGAATAATATAATGTCAGCAGCAAATAAAGAGGGATGTTCATTCCGTTGATATTTTCTTTCGATATCTAATAAGCGATATAATCGATATCAATATAATGAGAATAATTCTGAAGTCATCATCATCCTAGCGCATAGCGTCAGGGTAGGACAACCTAGCGGATGATCATCTTATTCTGTAAATATCGGGGGAAGTCGCTGTAATTCGGACAGTTTTTGACTACTACCTCTATATCTTTGTTATAATTAGAGTTAATACGGTCTTCAATGAAAAATATATTTTGATAACAACAGTACCTTCTCATCAAGACCGTTTCATAGATCCTAGTCACGATTGGGTTATCTTGTTGAGTTCAGTAGTTCCTATGGCCACTAGAAAGGTCTCCTGGATTCCAGGATATACAAATTAAGTTAGATAAATGCTTATTAAAATATTTTAATTACTTATATAAAAAGCTTAATAATTCGAGTACATCCTAAGCAAGAACATAATGTTATAGTGTACGCTTTATATGCATAATGGTCTCTTAGTAAGCGAATCGTTTGGTACGAATAGATGCGGGTATATCGACCACATTGGGTGGGTTCCTAACCCGCGTCTAGTACCCCGAAGATGGTAGGGGGACCGCGGTACCAGTTGATGTAGTGCCAACGCACACTCACCGAAATGTATCTGTAAACACCGATAAACAAGCGATCAGCCGTCGATGTTTGAGGTTTTCCAGCCTTGACTGAACTAACGTCAACTTATGAATTTTAAAGCTCAACTATTATTTTTAGCAAACATCATTCCACTGCTACTCCTATTTTTCCACTATGATCTGTGTGTGTATGTGTATGATATTTTGTGTTCACATCGACATTTGGAAAAAGCAACTAACACAACACTATCTCACACCCGAACCAAATTAATTTTACTTGTATTTGGTATTTAATAGGTAATTATGAATTATCAAAGTTATTTATAATATTACACCGTATTATTTAAGTCAAGAAATTACTGAAACTTCATTATTCAAGAATTTTTAACACACATTCAATACACCTTTACAAACATTCTATGAACGATAACTAGCGACTTACTAAAACACTTCACTAATATAATAAAATAACAAAATCTTCAACACTAAATATAAAATTATTTTAACAATAAATAAACTGAAATCGTTTGTTTACAGATGTGTCTTTGACTTGACAACCAAATTGATCGTCGCCTTGACGTTTGGCACGCATTTACGTTTTTTAACTACTCAGGCGTGAAGGTAGCTAACATTCCAAGATTTTTGGCCACACCGCTCTCAAGGAATGACATGTCAAGACGCGACACATTACGATACACCGCTAACCTAGAAAACTGTGCCACCACGAGTAAAAAGGGTTTTTTTTTCGATATAAAACATTGGGGAAGTAAACATGTAATTAGCCACATTTTAGGGAAAAAAGTTCCTGTAACACTTTTTTTTCAAATTATGGCTCTATAAGTGTACTTTGTGTTCACCACTGTTATTATTGTGTCTGAAATGACAACTTATACGGTTGATAATTGCCTGTGTGGAGTTGACTCGCAGACACTTTTATCTAACTTTCGATCAACTTACTTAAATGTCACTTATACCGTTGCTTCATATGTGCATTAGTATCATTTTCACCGAAAATAAAGAAGTGTAGCATGTTGAACTTTTTGCCTTTAATTAAAGTACAAGAGCTCGTTTGCCACCTAAGTGGTATTAAAAAAAGGTATTCTTCCACACTGAACTTTAAATCATTATCACAGCCCATAACGGTCCACTGCAGGACATAGGGCCTCTCCCACGAAAGGGGAGGTTATTGCCATAATCTCCACGCTTGGCAGGCAAGTTGGAGATCGCATTTTTATAAATATAACAATGGAAAATGCTGGTGCCCATTTTCCATCCTTCGGAGACTCTAGATATTTTGTCTCGAAAACATTAATCGACTTATACGACACCCACGAGTGTAATGGCTACAATAATTTGGCGAAACCGCCGAAACCGAAACCGAAATTGCGGTCGCCACTTGTTATTCGTATTTAATGTTGGCCGTGTTGTGTCCGGCAGAGTAGAATAGCACCAACCCCTTAGACTCGTAGGTGTCGTACAAGGCGACTAATGTTTTCGAGGCAAAAGATCTAGAGTCTCAATAGACTGGAAAATGGTAAGCAGCGATCTCCAATCCGCCTGCCGAGCATAGAGATTATGGCAATTAGCTCCCCGTTCGTGGGACAGGCCCTAAGTTCTGCAGTGGACTGATATGGGCAGTGATGATGATATCTAAACTGGTTATTGTGATAACTAGATCAAATTAAAGTGTAGAAGAAAATATCTCAAAAAATAAACGTAAAGAATATTAATATAATATATTATAAAGAGATAAATTTTTTCCGCGGGCGAGAAACTAGTAGATTACATAATATGTTACATACGTACTTTAATTAGTGTTTATTTTAATTTTTCTTTAATTTCGATTAACTATCTGCATAAATGTGCAAAAGTTGTAAAAAACACACTATTTTTCAGTATACCTACAATAGAAATTATAAATATGTGTAAGTTTCGGTTTCGGCTGAAATTGAAAAACCTGTTTCGGTCGAACATAACATAACTATGTAGTGTCATTACAGGCTGCGTGGTGTCCTACAGAGTAGAATATTTATAGCGTTAGCTCTTACGCATTACCCCCTTTGAGTTACTGGTGACGTAAGGCATGTCAAGGTATGTCATATAGGCAGACCAACTATGACCTCCGTTCCGTAGATCAAAAAATGAGCAGACTCGTTTTTTGTTGTGATATATTCCATATTCTCAAGTATCGCCTAGTTATTCACAAATACACTCGTCGGCCAATAACATTGTGCAACGCTTATCACAACCCCAACAATAATAATCCGTGCTATTAAATATATGTCGGCGACTACGATGAGATTACGTATTTTTATTTAATAAATTGTCGATTAAATAAACTGTCGACTGTTGAATGACTAAATAAATCGAAATGTGCAGTAACCAGTGGTCAACAATTTTTTTTATTTATTTAACAGTTTATTGCAAAATTACTGAGTGGGCGATATAATTACTAAGTGGGTAAATGAGGTTTCACATATAAAAGTAAAAAAATACACTTTTGCCACAGTATTGCTAGCTGGCACAGCTTTACTGTAATCCCATTTGAGGTATTTTATTAATTACTATAACATGACGATTACTGATAGCAGCAAATTATTTGTACCGCACAAATTTCACAAATTCGCGCGGTCCGTACCAATAGCACTGGGCGACAATACGGCATCTCGTGGGCTTGCCGTTTGGCCGTACCCAGCCTTCGCTTGCAGGTTTTTCACTTGCAAATTGGAAATTGTCACTGTACTTGGCCAAAGGGTATCCACACGCCCTGGCGTGTGCTGTCTTACATAGCAGAAAATAATGAAAACAATCTAAAATGGCCCCCAGTTGCCGGTCACCTAGCTAGTCATAGGCGTTGGTCATGCAAACGCCAGGGTAGGGGGTATAAGAAATCCTTTTGCTATGAAGAACTGACCCTGAGGCTAACCTTAAGCATTCTAGCATCTTTCATTCTGCTTAACAAGCATCTGTGTCAGTTAGAAGTGGCGCTGGCAAGCGTTAAGTCTGTGTAGAGGAGGAGCACCACAAACTTCAAATCAGGCCACATTCTTTACTTCACAAGGGTGGCGTAAGATTTCTTGTCCAGAAGATCCTAACTAATAATGTTCAAGACTATTACAGCGTCTCGACCAAGATAGCGTACCGGTTTCTTTGGCTATCACGAATTTATATTATGCAGGAATTAAGGAATACGCATCGAACTCATGCCACCTGCATTATGCACTGGAGGATATTCCCATATGAAGACATATTATCAAAGCCTTTATGATAGCCACTCACCTTTATGCCGATTTAAGTGACTTGACAAATGGCATGACAACTTGGCGGTAAGTGGGGTAAATTAGGCGGAATCAAGCCTTATTTCGTCACTTGACATCCGCACGAATATTTTTGCAGGCATTATGCAACACCATACCAAGGGGCCTATTCTCGCGCTGGACATCTCGAATTTGACATTTTTACTAGCTAAATAATTCTATTAAAAATGTAATTTAAAATAATCTTAGACAATAAGGGTTTGGCGAAGATTGATGACATAATTTTTATCGATTCCAGTGACTTTTAATGGAGATTTGTAGCTCGAGAAAATGTCGAATTCGAATGTTAAAAGCGCGAGAGTAGGCGACCAGTCCTCACATAATATAATTATAATGGTCTCTTTTCTCTCTTTTTAATAAGTCTCGCAAAAGCAGAAACAGTATAGTACTATTTGTCATGAAATGCAGGACTTAAAGTGGTCACTTAAAACAGAAATTAAGTCGCTTACATTTTATTAGGTCGCTCATTTTAAATAAACAGTAACTCAAAATAGTGTTTTAAAGTCGCTGTACATTACATTAAGGGCGGCTTGCACTACATTCTTCGCATTTACTTAAACTTGTTTAAGAATTAGGTGAGCGGGGCTTATCGCGGTTAGTAGCCCACTTAGTAATTCTGTGAAGCATTTTAAGTAATTTTGAACCCAAAATCAGAATATACAGTCGCTCGATTAAATATATACTATCCATAAATATAGTTTGCATTATAAACGATTTTTGTGCCGATGAGTCTGTACTCATCCACCTCATCGGCCCTGCTGCCACAGTTTAGATAAGAGTTACTATTACATTGCACGCCGATCGTAACATTGAGGGTTGGCAGTCTGTGCTCGGGACGCTGTGCAATAATAACAATACCCAACACATTTGTTTAATAGCCTACAACGTAGAAATAAATTATGAGCCAATCATAACGAATATTGAGAACATTTTTGACCAAGTGTGAAAAATATATTAATCACGTAAACCTAGATGTTGTTGTAGGATACCAAGCATCACAATCTTATACTTTTCATATGAATAGAGTTAGAGCAAAGCCTCGAACTCTACACTTCCTAACTAACACTCTAGGACCAGAGTTGACCAGATATTCTAGAATACGAGCCCTAACTCTATCCTAGCACCACCATATCTCTTGTTTAAAAAGTATGGTTTGGACCATCCATTATTTATATTCAGGCCGAAGCTAGAACAGATACTATATGGATACACTAATTGCATTATTGTTCTTTCATGTTACAGTCCTTTCATAATTTTTTATAACGGATAGCTTTTCACGGATCCCGTTTATTGGTGTTGATAAATCTTATCCATCAATTTTCAGCACCAAGTGGTATTAGTTGTCCTTCTCTACACACCATCTATCACCTATTTTATTACCAAACACAATTTTCCAAAAGTTGGAAAACACTATGTATCGGGATTTTACCCATGAATAATATTTAAAGTTCATTATTTCGTCGACTTTTTCAAAATGGCTGACTGGTTTGCTAATACCAAGCTCCATACAACATTTATATTACTACTATTAGTAGGAATCAATCCTATTTTTGTCACGTTGCTAGACAAGGTAATTGGTCTTTAATCTGTCAAGTTTAAGTTATCGCGTGGCAGGAAAACGAACTAATTTTGATAGTACTGTACTTGTACAAATTGAGTAGCTACAGTGGTCACCATCAGAGCCAATACATTTGTTTAGTTCCTTAATACTGTATGGTGGTAATGCAGGCGGCCGAAATCGATAACGCGGTGATGCTCACACAGAGTCTAACCACCTGGTATTCTGTTATACTCATATTTTTTCAATACTGCGAACTCTAAGGCTCCTGCCAAGCGTGAAGATGTGTGGCACACCTGGAGGGGTTTGACACGCAATTGAAGCTCAGGGGCACTATTTTTGAACCGCTCGTCTCGATACGAACGGTTTATAGTCCTGATTTTCAGATTTAAAAATTTTAATTTTTTTTTATTTAGATCCGTTCGCTGTCGATGTTGTTAATGTTATTTAAAAAATAATAATTTTCATGCCGAAAATCAGTTAAACCGTTCGTTGTTCCTAGGCAATTAAAAAATCAAAATTGAAAACCGTTCGACTCGAGCCGAGCGTTTCAAAAATATATCCTCAAGTCAAGCAGTGGACCGTTATGGGCTGTTGACGTGTGGTCAGCGACCCAAAGTGACTCTTGGCCTGCCAAACCATTGCTGTATAACAAATGGGTTCTTTATTACTTTACTTAACATTCCGAAGTATTTAACTGTTCAACCAGTCTTAGGGTCTCCATCGGAAAACCTTGGTGAACGTCGATTGACCACACACTTAACGAGTGGCGAGGTCCTTGCGGTGCTGAAGTTCGAATAGCCTCTAAGTACAAAAGAATCATTCATGAAGCCGGCAAGTAGCAGTAAAAAAAATGTAGTATTCGGCGTGCGTTGCTTAACTTTCGTTATCGATCGCGTAATCACGCTGCCACTTCACTAAAGCAGCAACAAAAGGGCTGCTTTAACTTCTATAGTTGCCAGAGCGGACCACGCCATGGGCCTAAACTAGCCTACAGACTAGGTACTAATTTTAGTAATTTTGAAATGTGTAATTGGAATTGATCGACACTGCCAGCGCTGAATTCCAATCCTTTTATTTCTTTCGTATCTTAGGATCAGATGTTATTTTTAGCTGGCATTTTAAATTCGGCGGTTTGCGCGGCCCAGCCGTATCGCGGTTAGGTGGTTAGTCACCTCATTTTCAGTTATTACCGACCCCTTTATGCAGATTTCCGAACTAACATCGGTTGCGCGATTACGGGGCTACGTACGCAAGTTACTCAGAGGTGGTTTTATAATATTGGTAGCTTTAAAACGTTATTATGATAATCGTCGTAACTATCGCAAATTGCTATCGCTCTGCAGAACTCGGGTTACGTGCCCTGACAGCCGCCAGCCGTAATAGACACGGCAAAAACGAAATTTAAGACCCTCACTAACACACCGTTCCATGTTTAGTACTCACTCGTTGAAGGGTAATGTCTGTTTTATCGATACTCACACCTTTGATATCTCAAAAAAGGAATTCTTTAATTAAAAGGAAATAACGTAAATTGATGTGCTAGACGGCACTTAATATCTACTACTTTTCTCGTAATTCTTTAGATTGCTTTTTGAGCATCAAAGTAGGCAAAAATTGATGTTTATTAGAAATGTCTGGCGGTAATATAAGGTTTTAGCTTCGTATAGGCATGTTAATAGTGAATTATAGTAGGAAACGTTTTTAATTAAGTATTATTTTGGAATTAGCAAACAATTTGACGAATGATCTCGATTAAGTTATTTAGATAGACCCAAAGGTTTAACATTTCTAACTTTTTTCTGTTGTCATTTTGTTTGATAGACAAATAGACAAACAATATTAAGTATATATCTTATTATAACAGTTTTCGTGGTACTTAGAACTGTTTTTCTGATCTGTGGTCGTAGTACAGTGATACGCAATATCGTGCATTCCAAGACGATGCTTCGCTTTTATAGGAGTGGGTGGGGAAATAAAATTTGAATCTCTCAACAGCTTTTGAACTACACAAAGAAAATAAAAAATGGTGTGGTGGTTTGAATTTGTTTTGAAATATTTATATTAAATATTAATAGTGAAATTTTCATTGAACAATGGGTTCACCAGGTTCTACTAAGGTTTTGGTTATTAGTAATGGAACTGTAAAATGTAAATAGGTTATCTCAGTGGGCATCTCTTTCTAACACTTGTGTATTTGGAGTCTAGTATTGGCTAGAATTTGAAATGACAACTTCATTAACTTTTTCGCCCAGCCTTCAGGACACATATCCAAAAAATAGGGACATGGGACAAATATTTTATCTCTATATAAAGGGGAAGGAGTTTATGTTAGGGTGAGGTTTTTTATTGTTACAATGTTTGTTACTTTGTAGTATTGTTGATAAAGTTTGAACGTTTACTGTTCACAGTATCCGTTGTAGACAGGTAACTGTAACTATCACAGAGGCCTCTACCTCTACTCTCGAACCTCGCAATTCATTATCATTCGTAGTTTCGAATGTTAATGTGCAGTTTTGAATATGGCAGTTCTTTTGACATCGACATCGGATGGATTTATTCACGAACGGAATAGAGACCCAAATAATAGAAATTATTCAACTTAAAAATATTAGTAAAAAATCACAGTCACATTAATAAAAAATAGTCAATTTATAAAGAGAAATCATGTTAATTTCAAAATTCGAAACAATAATAATTCATCGGGCCTGAGTTTAGACTGGACTTGGCTTAGATTAAAATTAAACTTTCTCTTAACTTTAGTGCTTAGTAATTATTTTCCGATCTTAATGTCAAATCCAGTCTATACTTGGTGTTGTAGAAGTTCCGTTTCGAATACGATAATTGTATAGCTATTGGATGAAAATGTTTACCTACATAATTTCGACAAACTCTCTGAATAATGACGCATTTTCTACCCTTTTGAAGGTTTTTATTTATACTCCTATAACTTACATCTTGTTGAGTAAAGAAGTCATCCTGGGTCTCCTCGCCAGAACATCCCATGTCCTGCAGCAACGGGGTCACGTGCCGCTCCCAGTCATCCATAATTGCGGGCAAACTATTACTAAAGTTACGCAAATCAAAGAACTGGATATCACAGCTCAAAAATCTTCACTAACAATCAGTTGAGTGGGCATTTTGGCCGGTACCACTCGAATTCAGCATGGCCCACACCAGCGACAACAACACCGGTGCGTTTTACCGCATTTCGCGCCAAAAACTTCACGAGTAAGTACTTTTCCTGGCTACTGGAAGTGGCGGGAAAAAGGCGCGATCGCGCGCGACACTCAGCTGTCACAGAGTCGAGCGAAAGAGAAAAAAACAGCTGCGGCCGCGGGCGTATCACGTGCCCGCAGTTACCGGCGCGCATTCGAGACCGGACTAGGAGAAAAGTCGGTGGAAAGAGCGTAAGCGGAGTCAGTGTGGCGAGGCGCGGGTTCCCGGCCGCCCGTCGACGCGACCGGAACAGGAGTGCGTGGCGGTCCGCAAGGCCAAACGCCCTCTGCGGCGCGCCGCCTCGCGCGTCTCTCGCTCGCGCGCCGCCGGGCCTCATGGCGCCCTCCCGCTCGCTCGCCGCACGCCTCCCATGGGCGGCCGCGGCCCGCGATTTCCCGCGGCCGCCGCCGTCGCCGCCGACGCCGCCGCAGCCCGCAACATGGCCGTTCTGCCGCGCACCAGCTAGCCCCACTGGCAGACACGGCATCGGCACATACACTATCCTACTGAACACACCTATAACACAATACCTGCCCAATTATTCAACACAACCTATAATATCGATAACTTAGGTATTCACTAACTTTGCGCTGTTTAGAACTGCGCGATTCGGCTATTTTCCAGTAACTTACAGTCGGGTAAATCTAGATTTTTTTGAGAGGGAGGAAGGGCTATCTGATGGAAAGTTATCACCGTCGCCCTTATAGTATAAATTGGTCAGTTTCCATATATGACCGGCCTTTAATTAGCCTAAATTTGAAGGCTTTGATGACTCGTAAAGCGCCTGAAGTTTTTAAGAACGTTTTTATTCCAACGTAATAACAATTTCCGCGGAAACTTTTAGTCGTCCCGGTCAAACATAACGGTCTCCTTATATTTTTCGGGATCAAAAGCAGCTCTGGCTAGGTCACTCGCGAATGATGAAATAACATTTTTAAGTCCATAAGTAATTCTGGATTCCATAAGTTGAGCGCATTAAAAAATCTACGAATTATAGAATATTTGTGTAACACACGAAAAACAAAAGCAATTTCTTCGTAATTGAAATGTTTATACCTATATTGAGCCGTAAAATTGAGTTGCACAAATAACATGATCTTATACCTTAGTAAGAGCTCACGGTACAGGAGCCAGCGCAAGTTCGGTGATTATTAAAAGCGAGCGTATAACATAGTTAAACACTTACGGCGAACAAAGTTTCTGAAGACCGTACAAGCAGCCAATTAAAAGTTAAATGTCTAATTCTTGTTAGACGGGGGAAGTCCGCAACTAGTGGCTGGCACACTAAATTGAAAGTTAGTATTTAGTGTGGCGCATAGGTAGAACACGGGTCGGTGCGGGTTCAGCCCAATATTGCTGGGCAGGGTTATTTCTCGCCGAGTGAATTAACATACCAACTTCTAGCAATTAGCTGAATATTCCATGCATGCATACAGTTTGCTTTTAAGTTGCTACTCTGAGTATATAATATAAAAGGTAGGTAGGTAGAATAAAATTAGGTTACAATGATAATCTTAAAGTTTTTAATTATTAAATCATGTTAACACGATTTAAAAAATATACAAAAATAACGAATAAAACTATTAATAGCTAAAGATTTTGTTTTAATTCCCTGAACGCTTCAGAACAGGCAGGGACGTGCCATCATCAAGTCTGATGTCAGTCATTTTTATAAGAAACAATCATAAATCGTTGTACCAAAAAACAATAGTTAGGAAGCAGTAAGTATCATGGAGTAGAGATACGCATTCGTTTTAATGTTCGCTTTAATAATGTTACCAACCCTCAATCCTGACGTCAATTCCGATTGTGCAGTGGCACCATGTCGTGAAACGATACTGATTTACTCCACAGATAAAATAAGACGCTGTAATTGTTTGATGTATTGTCTCACAGATAGTGTGAAAAGTAGAGTATTTACCTCTGGAATAAAGCTGTCCTAGAATTGGGCGGCTTGAACCCCTTGCTTCACTCAGGACTCCACATAACTCCCTCGCTACTTTGATAGTTAACTCTAGAGTTCTTCGCTACGAAAAACACTGCTTTATTCCGTTGGTGTACTTTTCTGTTGAACAATATCAGAAAGGGTGTCGTCTTGGCACTTTTGAGCGTTACACATACTTGTAAACCCCATGATTTATGAAGCCGAAACTTCTACAATAGTTACTGCAGGTGTTTTAAACTTCAGAAAGCAATTTTTTGCCACAAACGTTTCAGGTTAGACAACTGGAGTACATGGATTATCACAATAATCATCATTTCAGCCAAAGCAAAGTTGTTACTGGACGTCATTAGTTTCTACCGGAGAAATCCAAACTTGGCAGCTTTGAGCCAGGGCTAGAGCCTTGCATTTAAATATTGAACTTTCCATGCCGAAAATATATTTTTTTTTTATTTATTTAATAATTATTGTACACCATAAAATTAAATAGATAGTACAAATCAGATATTAGACAACAGGCAATCATAATTGAAAACATTTTGACTCGAAGCGATCTGTTTAAAAATAGAGCATCTGGAGTATGACAAATCTGAAAAATGACCGATTCGGAAAATGTCCAGTTCGGAATTTATGGCCTATGCCATTGATGAACTAAAAACAATTCGTTCAGCATAGACCGGATTGCTCAGTCTGCAGTCGGTTTGCAGACTCGGTTTGCAGTCGATTTACAGTTTGTTTTTGATCTCAGAAATAATCAGAAATAGCGGCCCCAGTATAATGGCACCGCGCTTGCAAGACCACTATCAAAATTTAAGCAAAGCACGTGCCGGTAATTGGATGGGTGACCGTTTCGTACTTTGAGGCTAACCGAACTTCAGCACAGCTGCAAGTTCGCCACTCGCTAGGTCGCCTCCTAATACAGTTGGCGAAGGAAGGTTCTTCAAGGTTCTAGATCTTCCGATGGGGATCCTGAGGCGGCGTGATAAGTTTCGGGAGCCGATTGGCACTCCGTGGCGGTATTTGTTTTGGGAAAAACTATCAGATTCAAACTAATTGCTTTACCATAACGGACTGCCATTTTTAGGCCTCCCGACGACTTCTTTACTGATGCCATCAGGCCTATTTCCCACGGAGGTACTCGTAGCATGAATGTGGATAAGATACAGTATAAAGACCAAATATATTATTTATTTATTGGTACAAACAAAATATTTACAAACCATAACAAATAAATTAAAACCTTAAAAAATAAAAAGTCATCTACATCACTGCCCCCCAGAATGGTGCCCTGAAAGCTGGCGACGTTGCCTCGTTGGATAGCAAAACTTATCCTCTGTCCGAGGAACGAACCAGCTCTTCGATCACCTGTGGCGTCTATTACCTTTTTTGCCAAATCTTTATAAAATTTCAAAGAGTTAGGGCCCCACAGTCCCAACGTCTCAACCCTAAAACGGCTGAAATATGAAGTCCTTGGCTAGGCTTTCATATTTCCTCCGTTTTAGGTCCTCAGCAGCAGAGGCCGCAGCTCCGCTGCGGGTGGTAGCGGTAACATGGGATGGCGCCAGAGTGTCCACACAGGTAGCGTCCCGCACAAAATTTCGATATGAACTTTTTGAACTCTGTGGTCTACTTGTGTAAGAAAACAAAATGTCCACTTAAAAAATATTGGAAAGTTAGAAAGATGGTTGAGACATGCAATTTTTTTTTTTTCACTGCATGAAAATGTCTACTATATTAAAACGTCCACAAAAGGCTCTACCGATACGTGCACTGTACTACAGAAACGTCCACCCTACAGAAAAAATTCCACTCTATCGAAATTACCAACCTATGTTTACCCCACCGTATTTTTCACTGTACCGAACTGTCCACAAATCAAAATATCTAGATAGCTCATCGAAACGACCCTATAAAACCGGCATAAAAACGAAAAGAGTTTGAGGGCACGCGCGGAAGATCAGAGTTCCAGTGGCAGGTGGACGCCGCAGTCTACAGCATACCCGCTGCCCTCACCAGCAGCACCCGGGTCGGGGGCTTGAGTATCAGCTGGGGGTTGAACTGGATCAGCACCAACGCTAATGGCCTAATTTAGTACATTTTTAGCATTAGGCTAGGCTATAACAACAGACCGTCATATTTTTAAATCTATGTCTGTGAGGCGCATAAATAATTGAAAGAGCTTCGACACTTCAACATTTATTTAGAATTAGGTAGGTAGTAGGTTAGATAAAATGTTGATTTATCGTACAATAAAGTTCAACGCGAACGACGCCCCCGTTGAAATCTTTTGTATGCTACATGCATTTAATTTGGCTTACATAGAATCATCCAAGGATTTTGGGTGGTCATCTTGGCTTTAATGTACAGGTTGTGCACTCGTGCGCGAATTCCCGGGTTCCGCCTTGACCATGATCCAGGATTTGGCAGATCAAGTAATTACAGTGGAACGACTGCAATCTGACCTCCGTGACCTTGTTAACAGGGGATCCTGACCAGATTGGATTCAGTCGCCTGAATGTGTAGGTTTCATGACGATGTTTTCAACTAATGTACATAATTCAGAAAAGAGTCATTGGTAGGTACAGGTCGACTCTGTGGTTGGGGTACCCAAGGATTTTGGGTGTCCGAATAATAATTGAAATATTTTCAATTCGATATTTACTCCGATTCAGATAATTCATTAGTTATAAAGGCAACTAGTGGCCCGGCGCGACATGGACCACGTGGCGTCCTACCCCTACCCTACACCTTCCCTACAGCTACCGAATACCTTCTCTACATCTACCCTACAACTACCCCACACCTACCCTACACATACCCTACACCACAAAGTTAAACACGGCCCACCCCAAGCAGAGTCCACTCAGAAAAAAGCGCCACTATTACCTACTACTAATATCTGTATAACCTAATTTTCATAATCTATAAAGTTTTATCTCAAAAACTGTTGGTGTTACGTTACCTATGAAATTAGGGTTTTGTATGGCGAAAATACATACCTCCATACAAGCAAATTTTTCAATTTCTTGGAAACGGCCAATCCGATTACGATGAAACTTTGTAGGTACAATCTGACAAGATTAAGCTAACTAATGCATATCATTAATTTCAAGTTACATTTGGTTAAAGAGGCAAAACTGACGACAAATCAAAAGCGCTACTTTCAAACCCCTACAAAACTTGAGAAAATATTTTTTTATTAAATATTGACAGAGTTACTGGCATCTCATCATACACTATTTTCGAAATCAAGTATTAATTGTAATATGTTACGTACAATTAAAAATATTTGTAATTGCGAAAAAAACGCCAATTTCATTGGTAAGGACCACTAGTTATACTAGAGAGCTGAAATTTGGTATGGTTATATTATTCACGCTGACAAAGTTATTTCGCATATAGTCCATTGTATGAAGTGTCGTTGGCTAGGTCTTTTGAAATAATTTAGGGTTTCTGAAGGACGGCGAATGTTTCTGAATCCAAAAAGGATTAAATTTTCCGTTTCCGATTTATTTTGCTTCAAAGTGTTTTTTTTAGACTATAACATATAAACCTGTACTAGATAAACTGTAATATTTGGATACGTCTTAAGTACTTAAAATAATATTACCATATATCATGAAATTATAAGGAAAAGTATCACAGCCTAACGGACTTTTCAAGTAAACCATTAATAGTCGACCAACTTCTAAATTGTTGCAAATTGTATGGAAACTAATTAGAGGTAGCTAAGTTGTTTTGTAAGCCTCTGTCAATCGCTGTTTCACGAAGATGCAACCGCTGAGAGCCGTATGACAAACTTTTTTCAATATGGGAGATGAGACTCTTCTAAAACATACCAAAACTGACCATATCATTTTCGTTTTTATTTTTTCACGACAGTGAAGCCTCTTTCAAGTGCTGTATCTCGAAGACGCAACCACCGAAAGCTGGCAACCAACATAAATCAGCAGAGGACCCATAAAAATAAACATACTCGTTTCCATTATCGTTTTAAATTTTCCTGTGACCTCCTGATCTACGAGCAGTGCAATCTTACAGAGACAGTAAACTTTAAAATTCATAAAAAATCATTGCTTTAAAACTTTTCGCGTTAATCCCATTTTTGCTACGGACGGCGAACTTCAACTTGTGATAAAACTGTGTGACACAAGATTTCCCGCCCTTTTTTTTTTCATATATTGAATTTCTTTGTTTTAAACATTTTATCATTCGAAATTCAAACATTTATGAGCGGCTTGGAGCGCAGAACTTTCAGTGTGCTGTATGTATTGGTGAATAATATATTATTATACTTCCTATTAATGAAAGAATTTTGGAAATCGGTTCAGTAGTTTCGGAGTTTATCTCCAACATACAAACTCACCAATATACATAATTTAAAAGTATTAGAATAGATAGATTAATATAGGCCAATACTATATCGCCTCATCTACTTATCTATCTAACACTCTACTGCTGGATTTGACCATCGTCCATTAATGTGGAGGAGGGCTCCAAATTAGCGAACCGTTGGCATTGCCATAATCTTCACGCTTTGTAGGCGGGTTGGAGAACGCAGTGCTAAAAAAATTGGTACCTACTCAAAAGAATGCTGCTACCCATTTCCTGGGTTACGGAAGATATTTCAAAAAAATCTTTTGGTTGATGTTTTTGATTTTCCTTAGTTTTCCGTTAAAATATATCTTAATCAACTAGAAAAATTTAGCGTTTCTGGCCACCGAGTTCGTCGCATAACAGCAACTGCAGCTTGAGTATTAGTTCCCCGAAATCTGAGTTGAAGGAATCTATAGCACCGCAGGCCGAGCGCTGCCTGACGTATCACCGTATCACCATCAGTATACGATCATGAACCAATAAGAGCCGATTTTTCTATCCTCAGATAAAATTTGTCTGCTCGATAAAGTAATATACTGCCAAATTAAAACGAAACTATGATCCTTCAATTATATATAAAGTAATGATACAATTTTATTTTAGTCGCACAATAACTTATCAGACTGATATGTTTTATCTGAGTATTGAAAAATCGGCCCATATAGATATAAAATTCGTAATCTGTCCACACTGTAATGTTTATGGGGGTATAGGTCGCTTTCCGAAAGCTAGCGCGCTCCATAAAAACGAAGTTTGTTAATAATTTCAATTAGTTTATTCAAGAAAATTAAACGAAAACGCGATTTAAAAACCAATATCAATGTCTGTGGTTTGCCAAATTTTCGTTAAAGTATCTCGTTTCAAAGTTAAACAGGTTTACATTTACAACATTTATGATTTGTATAACGGTTTGATAGCAAAAGACAATGATTACCTCTATACTTAATAAATTTCTTCAACACGAAAGGTATTTTCAGTAGACTGTTTTTTAATGGATTGGGTACAATCATAGACTAAGTTATATTGGGCGTTTTCTTTACAAAAAGAGATGCAATAACAACAGCTATAAACATCAAAAACAAGAACATGTAAAAATCAGGTTCTCAGGTTGAAGAAATTATTTAAATACAGAGGTAATCATTGTCTTCATCACAGCCCATAACAGTCCACTGCAGGACTTAGAGCCTCTTCCACGAAGGAGAGGTTATTGCCATAATCTCCTCGCTTGGCAGGCGGGTTAGAAATCGCAGTGTTATAAATATAACATTGGAAAACGCTGCTGCCCATTTTCCAGGCTACGGAGACTCCAAGATCTTTTGCCTCGAACACATTAGTCGCCTTGTACGACACCCACGAGTATAAGGAGTTGGTTGGTACTAGTCTACCTACTCTGTCGGACACCACACGGCCACTATTATCATTGACAGTGTATCATTGGCTTATTGGCTATCAGACCATGAAAACCTAATTTAATGTACATAACTCAGAAAAGAGTCATTTGTATAGCGGCAGTGGGATTGGAACCGGATACTCTCGCTTACGAGTCGGATTCCTCAACCACTTGGCCACCGACGCTCTGCTTCTTCGTTCTTCTTGGCAAGAGACCAATATATTGGTCCTTAGTACAATTATGAGGCGTTTTCCTTACAAAAAGAGTTGCAATAACACCAGCTCATCAAAATAATTCTACGGGAACGACCTATCACGTTGAAGAAATTGTTTTATTACAGTGGTAATCATGGTTAATCAAACCGCGAAAACCTAATGTGCAAAATTCAGAAAAGAGTCAATGGTATGGACAGTGGCATTCGAACCAGGTACCATTCGCTTACGAGTCGTTCTATTTTAGAATACAACCGCCTGCGAACGTTATATCATATATTATAAAACAGATGCAAAAAACGTGTAAAAAAAAGCTCTAATATTTCAAACATTAAGAAAATATAGTGAATAGTACTTAAAATAAAACTATACAGCGTAAACGCAGGAAAAAGAAATAATTTTATAAGTAGATTACTTTTGAATAATAATAAAGCTTACATAGTACCTATAATGATATCCCACCAAAAACATAAATGACAAGGCGTCGTTCTGAGAGCAAATCGGGGAAGTGTTTTCGCTGTCGCAGGGTATTATTGTGGGCCGAACGGTCATGTGGGAGAGTTAAGGCGTGAGGCAGTTTTGGTTTTGGGAGCCGTATATAACTCTGAAGGGGAATTAATTTTTTCTACTTCAGACAGACGTCGACCACCCGTCGTGAGCACGTATTCCAAAAAAGAAATCAGAACATCTCAGCACCCTATACAGGAGTGGGAGAAGCGCCCAGATCAATTACTTTCTCACGCGGAGAGACTATATTGCCAAAGTAGAGTAGCCACCTGTAAAGTCATACCTGGAGAGAGTTTCACTTTCAACACCAGATCCTTGTGATGGTCCTGCCTGTGAAGCCCCTAGGGAGGGAGCAGTAATGACGCCAAACCCGGTTATACTCGCTAGAAGGAACCAAGTCCCGCGAGTTCGCTGCTGCTGTTAACAGACCTCAAACCCGTCTAACAACTCTGGGACAGAACTCAGGCAGATGTCACACGGGCGGTGAGGACGTCACAACATCTCCTCATGTCTTTGTGTAAATGTGTGTTTCCTCACGGTAACCTGTTAAGCGACGACGAGCTGCTGAATAAGCAACGAAGAAGAAGGACTCCCTCCGAATTAATTACTTGTGTCAAAGAAAATGCCTGAGAAACTCGAGTCGGCTCTTCACCGCATGAAGAATCGCAAAGCTGTCAAAACCGTTGGAGACCCTATTGAAGAATGGAGCCTTCACATCCGTGACATCGTCGATAAACGATCTGTCTATGTGCAAGAGTGCCGCCTTTGAGATATGGCCACCTAGCGCGCAGACCCGGGATGTACCTACTTACGTAGGGGACAAATGTGTATCCATGCCACCGCCGCCGGATGACATGCGTGCCAATATAGTCATCATCAAGGATGCCAAAGACCGAGCAAAGTGGACAAAGAGAAAATTAGGAAAGCGGACCCTGAGCCGGGGAGCCGAACACATCCGGGACTAACGCCAAGATGAAGAAAAAACTCTGTAATGTTCCTATTTCCACTGCTGGACATAATACATCGTCAGTCCACTAACCCACTGCAGTCCATTGTAATAGGTTATGCCCTTCATTATCAGGCCCACCCACTGCAAACCACTGCAATTGGAAATCCATCACTATTATATCGTTATTGAACATATTAATAAGTTCTTTGGGCTGCCTTCCCTTTTCCCTACTCGGTACGCTCCGTTAGTCCGTGCTCATGACCCAAATTTCGCTACCGTCTTCAAAGGGCTAACATTTGACTATCCTAGTCAAATACCTACACTTTTTTTCAAAAATCGGTTAACTTCTAGTTGAAATGTAAAGAAATATCGACAACAGGGAAATCAAGAAAATTACGACGAGTTAACGGTCTAACCAAACTGTCTGTGAGTAACGGAACGTACTACACTAAAGTTTAACGTTGACGTTTTCGACAATTCGTTTTGGTTTTGGTTATATTTCCTTCCTCTCTTCTCGTTTTCTCGTATTTGCATTGTTGTCTGCAATTTTTAGTTGGATTCATTGATACAATGTCGGCACCATCTGAATTGAGTTTTGATGAAATACTAAAGTTTATGTTAGCACATAATGGGAAAGTTACAAACTATGAACTAGTCAAACATTTCAAACAATTTCTCATGAATCCAGGAATGCGAGGTAAGGCGATTGTTTACTTCATTTTCATGTGTGTTTTCTTCTGTAAACTCTAACTAAATTTGATAATTTTGTTGCAGATGAAGCTAGAAGTACGTTCAAAAAGCATGTAAACACATTGGCGATAATTAAAAATCAAAACAATGAAAAGTGGTTGATACTGAAGAAGAAATATTTGACAAATAACGGTACAGAAAGCCAGGAGGCCACTGATAGTAAAGTGCCCGAGGTGCCTGGTGAGGTGATGGTGGAGCATACCCCTGAGGTACCTCCAACTCCTCCTCCATACAGACCACCACCTCCATTGCAACTAAATCAAGACTTTAATATATTAAATAACATAATTCAAGATGCGAATCGATCTGTCAGCAATTTTTCCTTAGATTCACCTTCTGTTGAAGCTATGGATGTTACAACAACACTTTCACCAAGTGAAGATATTCCGCCAAAAGTTTATCCTCGGAGAAGGTCATCAGACAAAAACAGCAGCAGCAGTGGTGACAAAAGTTTACCAAGTAACCAATCAAGTCATAGATCATCCATACCTAACCAAGATACAACATTTGATGAGAACACATCACCCTTGTCATCTTCAAGAAGTGAAAGTATGCTAATTGAAACGGAACAAAAAATTTCTGTTAAGGAACGTAAACAGATGTTCAACCGAATGGCGTCTGAAAGTGATGTTCTGAAGTCAAATAAATTGAGCAGCAATTTTAATCAAGTAAGTGATTTTTTATCATGTTACTACTTACTAGCTTATGCCTGTGACATCATTGGAAAGTACTAGTATAAATATATATTCTAGTATAATGTTCTGTACAAACAGTTTTTAGGATTAGCAGGTAGGTAAAACATTTGTATTTAATCATTGTCATAAACTTTCACATTTGTAATATTACGAGTTGGTTGTGTGATGAACAGTGGCAATAAATCATTTTCAAATTGTATGGGAGATGTTGTAATCTTATAAGGAAAACACACATTTTCTCAAATAGGAAAACCCTAAGCATGCAGTTCCTAAAAATATACAGGCAAAAATTACAGGAAATCCTCAGCATTCGTTGGAAAACAAACTTCTCTTTTATATATTTATCCTAAAACAAATATGGGCATCCAATTACGGGGAGCAGCATCAACTCAAACTTAAAAATTCTACAGAGGTTTCAATCCAAAATTCTTAGGCTGATAACTGATGCCCCCTGATATATTACAAACCAGCAGCTGCATCATGACCTAGAAATCAGAGATACCTACAGACAAATAGGTAGACAAAGAGACTAGCATGTCACCTGATGGAAAATGGTCACCAGTGCCTGTAGACATTAGCATCACCAGGGGTATCTACAATGCGCAGTATAGCACATCTTGCACAGTTGAAAGTTAAAATATGTATACTAATTGAGATTTATTTCTTGCTTTGATATGAGGCTATGTAATTATTTGGCCGTATCATCACTTACCATCTTATTTATTTATTTAAAAATTTATTGTGCACAGGAAATACTTAGCAAATAAGAGGCACAGTAATAAATGGCACTACAGGCACTACTTATTTCTTAAGTAAATCTTTTTCAGCAGCATGTCTTGTTTGACATCCTGCAATAATCTAGTTGTCATGGTCTTTCATTACATTTAATTGTCAAAATTGGCAAGAGACCATTAACTTTGAAATATTGTGATAAAAATAATAAAAACTGTGATAAGCCAGTAAACCTGAACTAGCTTAGGAACTTTTATATGTAATTTGTACAATTCCATACAAAAAATCAATTCATCATCATGTCAGCTTAATAATCTACTACATCTCTTAGTAATGAAAAGCATAAACAAATAGTCTGAAAACAAAAAAGAACGACTTCTCGGCCTGCACAGAACATGGATATTTAAGAGCATACCGTGGCAAACTAGCTGTGGCCAAATTTTGGGCGTCTAAAATATAATGTCTTTTGCCATTGAGTTACTAAGAAGAAGAAGCCTAAACATTGAGCCTTTAATATGATTAATAAAATTGACAATGATTGTTTGCCAAACAATTTATGATACATAATGTTATCAGTTTACTATCTCTCTCAGCTACACCTTTGGATTACATTATGTTTTGATTATAACAATGTGACTATATACACTCATCGGCACAATTATTCGCCCACCTCATATTTTTCCTAACACACTCATACATTTCTAGCGTTACAAATCAGTCCTTAACTTCATAACTTCATCGATTTTAATAAGGTTTCCGCACTTTTATAGCCAATAACATAAAGATTACCTCTATATTTAATTAATTTCCTCAATACGGTTTTCTGTAGACAGATTTTTTAGGTTGGTGTACAATCATTGACCAAATTATACGGGCGTACAGGTACAACTATGAGGCGTTTTGCATACCTACTAAAAGAGCTGAAATCAGAGAAGCTTATTAAAAAATATGTCTACAGGAGTCGTCCTGCTGAAAATTCAAGTGTGGGACGACGTTTATGCACTGAAATATTGACAACTATTAAATTGTTTTTAGTTTTTTACTCTTGCGTGTTGTTGACTTTTAAAATCCTTTACTAAATTAATAGATAATGTTAGTTTAAATGTCTGAACACACTTTGACTTCAATTTTAAAGGTTGATTACTTCGTTCATTTGGAGTAATAAAAAAATGATTCATCATCGTCATGATCCGCAGCTGCAGGAAGTCCACTACTACTGGAAGCCTGCCTTCTCACAAGCCCTTCATATGTAGAGTACATTTTGAGTATATTGATCGGCTTTTTGCTGCAGTCACCTCGTCGTTTATGTACTAAGAAAATTGGGTTATTCGGTACTTTACTTACCTATAAAATTCCCGTTTTAAACACATTGCAAATTACAGCATTTATCAATTCATTAAACCACTACCGTTGGCGAAGCAAGGTCGGAGCAAGGAAGGAACAGTCTCGGGAGCCGATTGGTACCCCCTGACAGTATATTAAACATTTAACCTACTAGTAATTTTTTAATTTGTAACATGTTTTTAATCGGTACCAGGTTTATTATGGTCTCTTATTACTCAACATTTCGCCGTCCAATTTTGGACATATGTCTCCCCCAGTCTCTTCATCCTGACCGACAGGAAGTCTCCCTCATCCACATTTTCCCGGCCACCTTAGTGATGTCGTCGTACCATCTTGCTTTTGGTCTACCAGGGTTTCTTGTATTTGTTCTTGGCCGCCATAAAGTTAATTTTTGACTCCAGCGTCCATCCGAGCACCTCATGAGATGACCAGTTCACTGCTTCTTCAATCTGGTAACCCTATTCCCCACATCTGTAACACCGGTCCGTCTACGTATCTCGGTGTTCCTGATACGATCCCTTAAGGATATCCGTAGTATAGCCCTTTCCATTGCTCTCTGCGCAACCTTCAGCCTACGCAAGCCATCTGTGAGTGTCCACGTCTCGCAGCCATAGGTCAGCTTCGGTAAAATGCATTGATCGAACGCACGATCGATGCCGTGGCATTTCTGCAAAAATTGCCATTTGCCCGAAACTGGCCCATCCCAAGCTGATTCTGCGTTTAATGTCGTCACTATTGTCGCCGTCTTTATTTATTACTTGATCCAGGTACAAGTACTCAGTGACTACATCCAAGGGAATTCCTTCGATTTGAACATGAGATGATATTGTCCTATTAGTCATTACCTTTGTTTTTAATAGGTTCATGTTCAAACCGACTCTCCGACATGCTTCATTCAGCGACGATAGCAAGGCCTGTAATGTGTCGCGGTCCTCAGCAAAGATGACAATGTCGTCTGCGAAACGGAGATACGTAAGATGTTCACCATCAACCCGAATCCCGAGCTCATCCCAATCCAAAGTCTTAAACATTTAAGACTTTGGATTGGGACGTAATCTAGTAAGTTGGTGAATAATTTGGGTGAAATGGTGTCACCCTGACTTATTTCTCTTTCCAACTTAATAGGTCCCGTTCCTCCTGCTACATCTACAGTCAGGTAGCCTGTTCTTAGATGTTTTTCACGAGGTCGATATAACGACAGTCAATGTGGCACCGAACCAGAGACTGCAGCAGCGCCCAAGTTTCAACCTTCTCAAAGTCTATGAAGGCCATACAGAGAGGTAGATTATATTCCTTAGCCTTTTGTACCATTTGTCTAACAGTATGTATATGGTCTAGCGTACTAAATCCACTGCGGAATCCAGCCTGCTTAACAGGCTGATATGCATCGAGGCTGTTCTTTATTCTATTTGTAATGACCTTCATAAACAATTTGTAGGTGTGCCTTAGGAGAGATATTGGTCTGTAGTTACGAATTAAAATATGAAATGCTTTTGGAACTTTCTTGTAGGGGATTCGATCTATTACGTTTTTCCATGCCTGTGGCGATATTCCATTAAAGAGACATTGGTTAAAAAGTGATTTTAACTGACTAACGCACTCTCGCCCTGCAGATCTGAGTAGTTCGATAGGTACATTGTCATCCCCTGGCGCCTTATTATCACTCATAGACTTCATCGCCGCTTTGATTTCATATACGCTTATTTCCGGCAGGTCCTCAATGAATCGCCTCGCAAGTTTCGCACGTCGTATCATTGGGTAAAGTTAATTTTTGAGATTTTGACGAGTATAGGTCACCGTAGAATTTCTGTACAACTCTTTGTATACCCTCTTTGTCAGTGACCATATAAACACTATCGTCTTTCAGTTGGTTAATCTCAAGTCGACCCTCAGATAATTTTGATCTACAAAATGCCATTCCCCTATTCTTTTCAATAGCCTTTTTGATAAATCTTTGATTGAAGCTATAGACGTCTCTTCTGATACTATTTCGAGTTGTTTTGGCATGCCGTTTAAATTCACAATCACCCATACCAACCCTTCCGGCCAATTCCCGCCTTTTTGTTATTTGGTCCCTAGGTGACCTCGAAATTTTAGACGGCTGCCGTTGCGGTTTTTCGAGCACCTGCTTTTCTGCCTTTGTTATTGCATCTCCAAAATCTTCGACATTTTGATCCACAGGTTGTAGTTGCTCCTTAAGTAATTTGGCGACTTGGTTTTGGTACTCATCCTCACATACCATCAAAGCAACGGGATCATATCTTATGGAGGCACGTACTTTTGTTAGTTTGACTCTCTCTAGTTTGATTGGAAGGACAACTCTTGCTCTTACTAGCCGATGATCGCTACTAGTATTAAAGTTATTCAATACGGTTACATCCTGCACAATGTACTTCTTATTGCTAAACATGTAGTCAATCTCAGTCCTAGTTTTGCCCTCAGGACTCATCCACGTCCACCGCCTCTGTGGTTTTTTGACAACGAATTAGTTCATAGCATAAAGGCTACTGGCTTGCAAAAAGTTAACCAGCAAAGTTCACCAGTATAGTTAACCATCCTCGAGCTTTCCGGGTCCCCAACCAGAAAGGTCCAATCCAAGGTTCTTCAATTTTACTGCTACGCCCGCGAATCTTATCGTTGAAGTCACCAATTATCAGTGTGTAAGTATAATAGCTATCGCCATCCCTGAGCGCTTCCGCTATATCGTCGTATAGTTCCTCAATCTGCGAATCGTCCGCTTTTGATGTTGGTGCGTATACTTGGATAACCTTTAAAGTGTAACGCTCAGATATTCTGATTACTAAAAATATCTGAGATCCTTTTATATGTCGTAACGCTGGAAGCTATCCTTTTGTTGACTATAAATCCCAGTCCATGAGCGAACCATGTGTCTTCTCCAGTATAATACAAGATGTTTCCCGACTTTAATATGACCAACTCCTCGCCCCTTCTCTTAACTTCGCTAAGGCCAATCACATCCCATCTGATCTTCTCAAGTTCTTCCTCTAGTTCCAGTAACCGCTCTTCTGCAGATAAAGTTCTGATGTTCAATGTTCCAATTTCCAGCCTGGTCTGTGATTTTTGGCAACCGTAACCATCCCGGAGTTATCGCCCCTGGCCCAGTCCGTAATCCTACCGTTGCCGTAGCAGGGGGTCGCTGGGCCGCCGGGAACTCGGAGAAATATTTTGCTTGTACTTGTCATAATGGGGGGTTTTAGCTTATAGCACACCACGCTTGCCATGCGGGTTGGTGTGCGAACATTAGCCATATTCGTCTTCACTATTATGGCTGTAGGCGCCACCATTGACTGATTTCTATCAGTTCCTGTGCTGCCATCCTTCAAGAGGCACCGTCCTGCTCTGACGTTGCCGTGACCGGGACGAAGACGCCCCCGTGGGCTTTTTGGCAACGGAGTATTTACCCTTATCTCCGGCCTGTTTGGTCCGCGGGATGTATTTTATTTCCCTCCTACCCATTAGATGTGGGCACCTGTTACAGGTACGCTCACCCTCCGGGCATTCCCCTATCCGCCACCCGGGGACGCGTTCTCTAGGGCGAAAGGCCCCCCAGAATTCCTACGTTCATCTTTTCGCGTTTGAAACCTGCTACTCATCTCTTTACAATGGCATATGATGGGGCAAATTCCCCAAGTCTGGCACATATAAAAAAATTAGCTTTGGCGTTAACACTTTTTGTAGTACTTTATGACGAAACGATGCTCAGATTTATTCCTATTATTGTATAAAAAATTTAAATTGGAATGGTTGTGCCTCTCTATAATTAGTTGCGGCTCAAATATAAGTAGAAAGACGCCTTATAATCAGGAAATCTTTCTCAATAGTAGCGATTATATTCTACGGAGTACAAGTACCTTCATTGCGATGTGATGTGAATGTGATTACTATATTGCATCACGCGAATTGCTTCACTTATTGAATAGGATAAATAGAGGCATTCGAACAATAATATTGCTATAGGTATACAATGCTTGCTATACCTATTATTTGACGACCTGAGTGGTTCAGTGGTCAACATGCCGGCCGGTCTGCCACGCAAGAGGTCCCGGGTTCTATTCCCGGCCGTGCATGAAATGATGAATTTTAATTTCTGCTACGGGTCTGGGTATGTATAATAAGTATGTATTTAAAAAAAAATATTTAAGTAGTTTATCAGTTATTTAGCATAAAACATTATTGCTCCTACTACTAAAGTATTATTACTCCAGTCTATAAGGGCAAGGGCTCGGTGCGGGAGTGCACCAACTACCGCGGTATAAAGGTGATGTCTCACACCATGAAGCTCTTCGAACGCATTGTGGACTCTCGGATCCGACGGGAGTGTACAATCTCGGAGTGTCAGTATGGGTTTCGGCCGAGTTGTGGGACCATGGACCCCGTATTTGCCCTGAGAACTCTCATGGAGGGATACAGATCAAAGAACACACCCCTGCATTTCCTGTTTCTGGATATGCAGAAGGCGTTTGACTGTATCCCTCGGGAGATGATATGGTGGGCGTTGCGGTCCAAGTCGATACCTGAGGCCTATATTGACATTATCCGAGACATGTACCACGACTCCGATTCTATAGTAAGGACTGCCGTTGGTGACATCAAACCGTTCCCGATTACCGTTGGGGTACACCAGGGCTCTGTGCTCAGCCCACTTCTGTTCAACGTGATATTAGACGTATTGTCAGACATCATCCGAGATTATCATGAGGTACCTCCATGGCTGCTCATGTATGCTGACGATATCGCGCTGACAGACTCTGACAAGGGGCGGCTAATCCAACGTGTAAAAAAAGTGGAAGGAGGCACTTGAGAACGGCGGTCTGAAGATAAATGTGGCGAAGACAGAGTACATGGCCTGCAACAGTGCAGATTCCCTACCCGTGCGCATAGGCGATGAGGAAGTCAAGTGCACGGATCAGGTGAGATACTTGGGATCTGTGCTTAGCTCAACCGGGGACATCGATGGCGACGTCAAGGCCCGAATATCCGCTGCTTGGGCCAAATGGCGGGAGGTAACAGGTGTCATTTGTGACCCCAAAATGCCGATAAAGTTGAAGGGACAGGTCTATAAGACCATCGTTAGACCTGCTCTTCTTTACGGTAGCGAGACTTGGCCCCTTTTAGAGCGACACAGGCAGGAGCTGCGTGTCACGGAAATGAAGATGCTGCGGTGGATGTGTGGAGTTTCACGGAAGGATCGGGTTCGAAACGCCCACATTCGGGGTAGCCTTGGCGTCCGTGACATCGCAGATAAGCTGCAAGAGTGCCGCCTTCGATGGTATGGCCACGTCTTGCGCAGATCGGCAAGTTATGTGGGGAACAAGTGTCTGGCTATGCCGCCCCCGCCGGGCACGGGAAGGAGAGGCCGGCCCAAGAAGCGATGGCTTGACGTTGTCAAGAACGATATGCGTGCCAATAAGCTCACCACGAGAGATGCCGAAGACCGAGCGAGGTGGGCCAGAAATAGCAGGAAGGCGGACCCTGGGCCCTCGCGTGCTGCGCGGGGACGAAGCCGGGACATGACGCCAGGATGATGATGATGATGATCAGTTATTTAGCACCCATCGCACAAGCTTTGCTTAGTTTGGGGCTAGATGGCGCTGTGTAAATTTGTCCACGAATATTTATTTATTTATGTTATTTATTTATCTAACTATTAGGCAATCACTAGCGACCCGCACTGGCTTCGCACGGGGTTTCTCGGCTCTACTTTACTATAATATGAATATATTATACAGGTAAACCTTCCGGAAAATTTTCTAACGTTGGTGAACACCGGATCAAAGTCAGTTTCGTGGTTTAGGAGGAGTTAGCGGAAATACATACAGGCACACAGACAGTCGCGAAAAGCGACTTTAAATTATTCTATGTATAAATAAATATACATCATTCGGATTTATGAAATAAGTACTAGCAACCGAGTACACGTTATATATAAAGTTACCTATGAAGGTGAATTGAAAAGTTTCGAGCTTGGCCTTTAAAATACTTTAGTTTTTATGACAATTTATTTCTAACATCATGTTTTAAACCATCTCGGTTATTATCACATATTTTAACACACTGTTCGCTTTATGTTTTAATTTCTCACGCAGATTTAGTAAGAGTGTGCAATAACAGTTAGCATTTATGGTTTTTATTTACCCTTTTCAAGGTAATCGATTATTATGACCTGTCTACAGTCCTAAAAAACTGAAGCCATTACCCTAAGGCCTTAGGATTTTAGCTTGACCCTGGCACCTTTTCCGTTGGTTAGATTGTACTTTTGACTCTGGTGTATTGTGGTGAACCCAGGTCTCGTCCATAGTCATGAAATGGCTAAGAAAATATTGAGGTTCATTTTGAAACAAATCCAAACCCTCCTGTGCGTTTATTTTTAGCTGAAAGCAGTCTAAGTATCCAGCAGATGATTGTTTTGTACTCGTTCATTCAACTTCCTATCATTCATAACCATGTCTAGTATTTTATTGACATTTACGTCTGCAGTAGCCGTTAACGGCCGACCACTCCCACATTAATCTTGAGCTGCTTCTCTGCCGCGTTTGAATGGCATATGATGGGGCAAATTCCCCAAGTCTGGCACATATTCAAAAATTTGCTTTGGCGTTAACACTTTTTGTAGTACTTCTTGACGAAACGATGCTCAAATTTATCCATCCATCACCTTGTTTACTAATACGATCACAAATTTTGCGATTGTGACAGAAGAAAAACAAAAGACTGTGCATTATGATGAAAAAACATGTAAACATTACGTGCCAGTATAATTTTTTCTTTTCAATTTCAATATCAACCTTAGACGCAAAACTTTTCGATTCGCCCTAGTATTTCTTACTTATTCCAGACTCTTAATCTATCTACTTAGTAAATTTCTAAATCCGTTCATCCAATTAGGCGTGAAGAGGTAACAAATATACCCACACAAATGTTTGCATTTACAATATTAGTAGGATTTTTCATTGTTTTGATTGCGATTGTTTTCGTTTTCACAATATACGAGTACGAGTAATACCTACGTAACAAAAAAGAAATTCCAGTTTTTTCCATCATTAAAGGACCTATCCATATGCGTTTAGTATTAAAACTCGTTCGTATGATAAAATACGGACAAATGGAAACGGTCACAACGAATTCTGTTATACGTATTGATGTTTTTGTACTGCTACTTATTGTTAGACGTAGAGAAATATCACCACATTGGTAGCTACATAACTCTTTCGTGGCCGAACGATTGGGAATCCGACTCGTAAGCGCGAGGTACCGGGTTCGAATCCCGCTGCGGCCATGTACTAATGACTCTTTTCTGAGTTATGTACATTAGTTGAATTCTAACCGATGCTCTAACGGGGGGGGGAAACATCGTGATGAAACCTGCAAATTCAGGCAACTGAATTTATAACCATGATCCAATCTGGTCTGGTTCCCCTGGTATCAGAGTCACGGAGGTCAGATGGTAGTCGCTCCACTGTAATGATCGCGGACTCTCGGGCTCGAGAGCATAACCGGGACATTAACGCCAAGATTAACGCTAACTCTAACTTATATTAACAGAATCAAATACATACTTTTTAAATTGAGAGAGCAATCTGGTCAATGTTGCTATTTTAATAACAAAAAAATGCCCCATACTTATTGTTTACTCTATTGGATACTTATTGTATCAGCACGCCCGTCTCTATACTATAAGTAGACTCACGAGCATTGATATGTAAACACGTTCGATCTTGTGGCAATATTTGAACCCTAGGGTGCTAAAGCACTTTTCTTGGCCGACTGTACATACACTTTGTCCCAGATAGACACAATAAGATACCTTATGCACTCATTGATGACAGCACCAATGACGCAATCTTCGGACGGTGACTGTACGTACACATTTAAGTTATTCTCGATAAACGCCACCATTAGTGAAAACCGCATAAAAATCCGTTCCCTGATTTCTGCGGTTAGTAGCCACAGAACTGACACCGCGATAAACCTTTTTAATTATGATTACTAAGTATGCAATGAGTAAAAGCCTGAGATTTTGACATAAAGATAGAGGTAGTCCGAGCTAAAAACTAATTAAATTAGTACCTATGGAACTAAAATTTCTTTACATTTGTGTGCAAATAAATACTTGCTTACTTTTATATCCATACAAACAAACATTGATATTAAAAATGTCGTTAGGACAAATATTAAATACACGATATTACGTGCTTCGCATAGGTACTTATTTTGGTATAATTAAGTATTTAATTATAATTCAAGACAGTCGTTAGTGTCTTGTGGGAGCATGTGTTGTCTATTAGTGTTTGGAAATTATTGGCCTGTATACGTTTTTGTTATGACGATCAAGATTTGGGCCACAAGGGGTGTACACACCTGTAGCCGGAAGGTGCGCATGCGACCGGCCACTATCAACCATTTGTCGAGTGGTTACAACCTACAATCAAGCCACGTCACTGGCTCCTCTCTAAGTTAATTACTCAAACATTGACCAACGTAAACATACACCTTTATGAGGTATGTGATTGATGCATTTAAAAGCGCATTTTAATTCAATTTATCCTATAAACACAAACATAAAACGGTTGAAAACGTCGTATTAAAATATATTAATTAAATTAACGGGACACGATAACAACTCGGAGCAAGGTCAAACCGAGTCAAACAACATTAGGCTGAGCTGCTCACAATAAACAAATTTGAATACACTAAAAGCGATTAAGTGCAACAACTAAAAGGGCAACAATAAATAATTTAAATACAACTATGAATTTCGTTATCGGCTCTAATAAAACAGTTTGGAATATTAAAATTTTAGCGTCGTGTTACCCGGTAAAAGTTGCCTGCCCCTCGACACCTGGTGTGGCTAATTGAATTGTAAAACCTTCGTCATGGCCCTTTGGCGGTCAAAATGATCTTGAATCTGATTATTATCGATAATAATTTTTCGTGATCGCACCGGGATACCACGAAGGGTAGGGGAAATTGCTAATAATACGGCTTTTATGACACCTTCACTCGTCCCACATTATAATATCAAAAATTTACAAAACGTTATCTTTATTATTTTAAGAATCTAACCGCGTTCCTTTCCATTAGTTTTTCATTATTATTATTACGAATAATACTAATAATAAACATGACTACTGAGCAACCCGAGACTATACCTTGGGGGCCCATTACAAAAAAAAAAGCGGGGAGACGTACCTACTTAAAGGCGAGAGCAAAAATTTTGATATAATAATAAATAATATTCAGTCGTATAAATGGGGCACCCCCTACGAGAGGGATGCGACACGAGCAACAAAAGCCCTTAATGACAAATATTAGTGTGATATTAGGTCGGGACGCCGCACGCGCCTCGGCGACTAATGGACTTTACAATTGTTCCGCGCTCGGCGAGTGCCTCGCAGTGTAATGTGGCCTATTAAAAACCACCAACGAACACGGGCGTCTTGCGAATGCGAATTCAGCAACGATGCCACAAAGTCTAGTCGTGTCGCCCAGGAGCCGTGTATTAGAATGACCAGGTCTGAATCACCTTATAGGTGCTTTTCCAGTTACAGTCTTCGAAGAAATCCACTCAAATATTTAGATCGTTTTTGAACATGATGACGATTTGCTTCAAACATGTAAAATTTCAATGTGTGTTGCAGCGAACCCTTTCCTGTTAATCATTTAATTTAAACCAAAACATGATTTATTTGAATATCTTAGATGTTTTTTTAAATTTATATGGAATCCACCTTTTAAAGGCATTTTTACGTTTTTCTACTAAACCGCTTATAACATAAAATGTGAGTTAAAATCGAAGAGAGGAATGATGTCAAACGTATTTAAAATTTAGATAATTCACGTAAGGCGGGTTAGAAAATATGGTGCGCCAAAATTGCAGTGCAGAAGGAACAGACCGTGTAGTTACATAATAGCTACTCGAGGACATTCCGACTGAAATAAGCGCTTTTCGCTTATAAAGGCACCTCTGAATACGTACCGGGTGCAGGAATTGGTCGTAAATTGAGCAGTTTTAATTGTGTAATGCGGATAGGGTCGAGGGGGAGGGATCCGAAACATTGAATAAACATTATAAATTTTCAATGTTGGCGTTCAAGAACTTTTTTTAACCTGTTGTGGTTGCTCATAACATCTGAAGGATTCTTATAACGTAAATACAGAACCGCAGGTGCCTTGTCAGCGCGCGGGCTAAGGTTGATCGTACTTTCCAAAATTTTAATTGTGGCTTGGAAACAACGCATGCATAAAAATGAAAGCCAGGATCGTTCAAAGCATTTGTTCAATTACAAAACAAAGTCCCACGCCTCTTCTGTCTGTCTGTTCGCGATAAACTCAAAAACTAACAAACGGGTTTTCATGCGGTTTCACCAATAGACAGAGTGATTCATGAGCATGGTTTAGGTGTATAATTTGTTAAGGTTTTGTGTAAATCGGTTAAAATATGACGATTTGAAAAGGCGTCCGATTAGTACGGGAACGGGTTTAATAGGCATTGCATTTGAAATGAACGGAAAAACGTAAAAAGTTGTTCACGCTGACGAAGTCACGGAGAAAAGCTAGTAAATATGTCGTAGAATGTTGGAATAAAAATAATTAAGTAAATACATTATCAATCACGCACACCCTTGCAATCGATGCTGCCATTTATAAATAAACTGGAAACTGTCATATAAAAAAAAACAGTACTTTCTACTATCGCAGCGTTTGCGGAAGGCGCCTGTTTGACGACACCGGTACCACTCATAAATCTAATAATAAATTAACAATCCACCACTTACTAATATGCTGCATCGCGCCCGTCTAAAAGAGATCCTGACGCATAAATCAACACTAAAATAGACTGACGACGTGTTCGGCCGTCACGCTTCCGCTCGTCAATTAGAATACTCAAAAAAATTAATCTACCAAGATTTCATGAAAGTGTAGCTCTCCGCCGGCGAGCTTTAAAAGAGCTTTGGAAACAAATTTTTAACGACTACTTTCGTTGAGTTCAAAAAGCTTTTATCTCGTTATTTTTGCACGTGAAAACTGGCAACCTGCTTATTTAAAACCGAATTACCGGTTAAGTTTTCGTCAAATTGTGCTACAATTAGATACTCATCAATATCACGAAAATAAAATAGCCGTTGACATTTATAATTTTCTAGTGACATGATTTAATAAGACTTTTAATTCAATAATACAATTAGAATTTTAGATTCAATGTTGACATTTAACATTTTTTTTGTGACTAAATCTAATGATTATTTATTATTATCATATCTTGACATATAAGATAAAGTAGATCAATTATGGATATACATCTGAAAAGGTAGCAATTTGGTGGAAAAAAAACTACTGCATCTAGAACTGCAAAATCACATAACCTAATCTCCATATCGAATCAAAAATTTCATAAATAGAATTTGTACGCATCTACATACAACGAAGGACGATAAACAGTGCCATGTTAACGTGCCTATATCTCCAAGCCTACAGAATGCATTGTTATTTTGCCAAATGTCAATTTATGCAATCACGCCAGCAACGGAATTCAAATACACAGTCGAATTCGAACATGTGTGACATGGATGTTCCTGTTCGCGTAGACCTTCTAAGAATTCAATTAAGGCTATTGAAATTTTGAGTCACTTACCTTGAAGGGTTACTATCGAAGCCAGTGAATCGAAACTTCGGTTTGAAAGAACGGTCAAACTTATAAAATTTCAATTAGGTGCTCGTGAGAGATAAGATTATGAATACCGGGCTTATGCCTGATTTCACCACCCTTCCCTATTTTTTAGGGGATTAATAAAGCACCTGTCATTTTAAAGTGTAAGGAGCCCCTTGAAACTTATTGGGTGATGGTAAAACTAAGATATCGGACGTTTGTTTCGTGACAAAAGGAGTTATATGATCATTCATGCAGAACAAGTAATTTCGTTAAACTATGGTGGTCTATTGCGGAGTTACATTTACAGTTTATATCTACAAATCCTGCCGATTATACTTTACTATAATATGGCTGTAATGCAATACAGAAAAGTTATTGGGGAATACCTAGGTGTGAACAGAGGACTAATGTTGGCTTATTCTGATGATGGTGTTCTAATATCTCTCATGACCCGAGCAATAAGTCACGTAAATGGATTTATTCATTCACGATAACAAAACATATCTACGTCACATCAACTCACATCACACTTTGTTCAAAGAAATTTGTCCATTTTTATTATCTTGGCATTAATGTCTCGGTTGATCTCGCGCACGAGGGACCCGGGATCCGCCTTGACCATGATCCAGGATTTAGCAGATCTGATAATTACAGTGAAGCGATTGCCATCTGACCTCCGTGATCCTGCTACCGAACCTGACCCGATTGGGTCATGGTTTGGTGGGAAATTGGTCTAGTTTTTTGATTCAAAATAGAAAAAAACAATGGGCCCTGCTCGCCTATGTAGATAAGTGCGTGTAATCCCGAATCCCGCCTCTACCTCTATGTAATTACATAATTTTTGCCTCTAATTGATGTTTCTGCAAACATATAAAGTTTATTATATTGTTTTTCCGACACCCGATTAATCACTAATCAGTATCAGCCATGTCACGGTGTCACGATCCCGGGTCATTTGCCGTGGATTAAGCCATCGTTATTCCAAATGTGTGCGTATTGATCACCGCGTCGTGAGCAGCTACCGATTGTCCCTTGACAATTGGTGTCGTGTGTTTTTGTTGCGCACGTGTGCCATTTCGAGGCCCTTAAAAAGGTCATTCGTGCTTTACAATAAAACACGATGTCGTTTGGATTACACTAGCGTTTACTGCAAACATGCGGATGTATTTACAAACAATAAACAAACGGTGCTCTTTGTGTGACCTAATGTTTATAGTCCTGATCGCGACGGTTCTTTGAATACCACGATGTTCCTAAAAACGATTATCCAAACGAAAATTTTGAACGTTTAGTTTTTATTGATAGTTTCGTAATTTATTGTACAAACAGATTTAATGTGGTATTGTTCAACGCCTAAATTCATTGTTTCTCTCACAATAGTATTAGAACTACCTGGGTTCGATTTGTGAAAATGCTTTAGAGGACGGTTGTATTGAGAAGAAACTTATCGTTAATTTCATCTACCCATATAAATATTAGACGTATACATTTACAGGATAGTTGTCTATATCGCGCTTACAAGATTACTGTGCGCCCGGGTGCATCGTTTGATTGGGCATTTAAATCTGAATAGATTTGAGTAACCCTCCTAGATTCAATTTCACTCTGCTACCCATAATCCGAACTTGAAAATGTCGCCTAGATTCTAGGCTCTAGAACATTGTAATGAAATTACTAATTTACCGGGTTTTGCTTTTCCTTTCTTTTACCTGTATATACCTACTTATACTTCTTACTTATAGTATCTTCACTTCTCACTATTCAAAGTAAGTGATATTTACCGTCCATACCATTGCTCCGCGTTCTGAGTAAATGTTGTGATTTGAGACAATGGCCAAGCAAATGAACATCTGGCTACATTCTGTCCTGTAGTGTAGAATGGCACGCAGCCATTCCATTCACGGGTGGCGTACAAGGCGACTAATGTCTTGGAGACGGACCCGCCTTAGACCATCGCAGAATTTTGTAGTCGCGTGCTAAGCGTGTAGATTGTGACTTAATCTTACAAGCCTTATATCAGGTATCCTAAATATTTTTACTCATATATCACTAATAAACTGATGACGACTTGCAATGCCCTCTACTAAAAGCACACTTCTTAAAATGACCTATGCAATGTGCAATATTTCACGTTTTCAGAATATGCAGAATTTCCGAAGATATATATATATTTTTTTCATGAAATGAATTAATATAACATCCATTAACTCCAAAAACTACTTTAGTTATAATAAATTTAGATATGAAAGTAGTATTTTCAGGCATGTACTTTGACAGTGAACAACCAGATCCTCGTCTCGGAATGTTAAAATTGGGTGTTACTCTTGTAGTAAACTGTAAATCCATCTAAAAGTTAGCGAAAAACAAGCTTCGTTTTAAGTATCCATCATCGTGGTGTGGAATAAATGCGGACTGGTTGTTATGCATGATGCGGCAGATAAGCTATCACGGTCCGCTGCGAGCTGGCAGGAAAATATGACCGATTTCATTGTTCTCTCTCTGCTATTCGGGCCTGAGAATCACTTGCAGCCATCAACAACGCGGATACCACACTTAACGAGCCTTGTCGAAGTGATGGAAAATAGGAACGGATGAATTAGCTGTCAGACAAACACTGAAAGATAAGAAGTGGATCACGGTGAAACAAGCTCTGGCGGAGTAAATGCAGTAGGCCCTCTTTGACAAGAGCGCATCTAGGCAACTAGTATCTCGGGTCTGCGAGTAACAGACTATCTAGCTAGGCAGCGACCTTCTACAGAGCTGTGTTCATCATTTAGTTTATTGTACTTATGCCTTTTTAAGTCTTTTTTTCGTGGATATACCGTTGTCCGAGATTTTGTAAATGGACTGTTGAACTCTTAGCTAACTCAAGATTTTTCTTAATCTTTGCGTTATTGTCACTAGCAGTTAAAATTAATACAGTCGGGGTAAGAGCTGGCCACTAAGTAAAAAATCTTGTCATGAAAAGGGGGTGGTATTATGTTTATGTATCCTGTTGGTCTATAATGTTGATAATTTATAGTGTTCGAGTTCATTTCGTGTTAATTGCCGATTTCGGTTGCGATAGGGCCTAACAAGTGTAGAACCTAACGAGCACGTGTGTTAAAAGCGACGGCGTCGGTTGACCCAGTCGCCCTGTAAGTGTCGACGAAAGGGTTGGGTAGCTGGAGCATCAGCTGTCGTCGTCGTACAGACCTTGTGATAGTCGTTAGATAGTACGAAACTTCAATGTTTTAGGCCTCACTTTGGGCAACGAAATGCTGGACCCTATATTATTTCTTAAATACTAGTGTACCTATGTTCGTAGTCAGTTTCACCTGTTAAACTCGTCGAGTTACAAAGTCCCGATTACCGGGCCATTTCAGAGCCTTTTCTATTTTGTGCAATCTCCGTTTTTTTAATAGGGAAGGTAAGACCAATATGCCTACTCCCCTGCCCCTATTAGGCAATTAAATGTTATTACGGGTTTCAAAACAGCATTATCTTCTCCTCGAGTAGGCTCAGTCTAACACCTCTGTAGATCCTAGCTCAACTGTCAATGCGGTGGGTATGAACGTTGGGCTTGCCCGTTCAGTGGATAGTAGTAATAAAGTTGGGCGCTGGGTCTTGGTCGCGTATCGTATCGATCGTCGGCCGCGCCGTCGCCGCCACCAGCCGAGGCTCAGCGCCCTGGTGCGTCTCCGGCGTCCCGGCACGCACACCCCCCGCCGCCCCGCGCCGCCCCCCGCGCCCCCCGCCGGCGCCGACGCACACGCCATTCGATCACATCGGAAACCACTTCTCTTAATTCACTCATTCTTAAAGCACATTTTTCCAGGGTTCCAGACAGCTGGTAGCGTAGCTTTATTAGGCGCCTACAGAGATTGATGCGCGGTCGTTCAAATAAATAATTCTATTGTAATGGGCCAAATATGTTTATTTTTATATAAAACTTGGAGTATTAAACCCAAAAACAGTACAGTACTTACCTAAAGAGAGGATTAGTACGCAATGGTGAAACAATTGTCTTGCAGAATATAAAATAAAGTAAATTACTTTACTTGTTTTAATTTATTCACCATACCATGTATTAATATGCTGTGCCATGATGCCAATTCCACAATGATCATGAAACAGTACAAAACAACATGAGCTGTAAAGTTACTCAAAATAATAAAACATGAGTATCTGTAATTGTCCAACTTTACTCTCTGTACTATAAACGAAAATTGCTTTAAGATTGAAGAGGACTTCTAGTTGCAACATAAATACATATCAACTACTTATTAGATCGAGTTAATGGATTCTTGCATTAGAATTAAAGCCTTAAAGGCAAGCATCATGTTAGACAATCTCATCTAGATTTCCTCGTAATCATTAATTCGCAACGACTTCTTAGGACCTACTATAAAGGGTTTTTATGGGCTCTGAAACTATTTATACTTGCTCACGCTAATTTGGTCGCCGCAGAATCGGAGAGTTGGTGATGTACAAACTTAATCTTATTATTAAATCAAACACATCACATTAAGGATGTTATCTTGTCAATATCGAAGTCCCTAACAGTGAGGCCAATAGTGTAGACATAAATATGTAACGACAGGTGGTAAAGTGGTCATGCTGCGCCGCGCACGCCCCGGTCGCCGCTTTCCGAACACGTAACTCCCTTCGGCTATCGCTCAAATATGAACTCTATTATATTTTTCTTACGGCTTTTAATTGCTACCACTCAAAGCAGCCACTTACGTCCAGCCAGCCGCGATGGCAATCGCTGCGCAAGCCTGAAGACGGGAGAATTCGAATTTATTGACCATTAATTCAAAATATTATTTTCACAATATAAGTACTCATTTATTAATTTTGAAATATTAGGTTCCGATTAATTTATATGTGTCGTTAAGATATTTATTATGTATGTAAATATCATCCGTATTTATAAGCCTAATCTTTTGTTTAAAGATGTCTATTGCGATGTGCTCGTGTGCCCGTTGTATGGCCGCAGTCGAGGTGTGCCTTGGCTCCGTGGATAGTTTTCGTAACTTGTCAAACCATAGGAGAGAGTGCTGATGAATTCAATACTTGAATATCACTGCCCTTAGCAGTTCATTTCAAACCATACCAAGTAAAAAATAATATAACATTCTTGGCGTTAATGTCCTGATTGTGCTCTCGCACACGAGGGCCCGGGGTCCGCCTTGACTGATCAGATTGTATTAATAGTGACACATTCAGTCGCCTGCTTGTGCTGGTTTCGTCACGATGTTTTCCCTCACCGTAAGAGCATCTGTTAGTATTCAACTAATGTACATACCTCAGAAAAGAATCATTGGTACATCATGGCCGCAGCGGGATCCGAACTCGGTACCTTACGCTTACGAGTTGGATACCCTAACCGCTCGGCCACCTACGTTCCCCGAACTTAATAAGTACTACTTAGATATTAGGTATATTAGGTATTCGTTCAAAGAGGTTTGCTCATAGAATAGAATAGAATAGAATTTATTTGGTACTCCATCCACACACATCAACTTAAACAAACAAAAAATAAGCTCTTATTAATTTTCATTTGGAATGGGACAAAAATTAAGCACAAAAGTCCTTAAATTATTATTATTAAAGCCCTTATATTTCTATTTTGCAGAGCGCGGAGGAAGTCGATCGAGTTTCCGTAAGTACCTCTATTAATTTTATTCATTTAAAGAAATACTTAAAAATCTGTCAGGTACGAGTCAGACTTGCAAATTAAGGGGTCCGTATAGGGTCCATATCATTCCGCATACTATTAAAAAAGAAATTAGTATGAAAAATAAAATCGAAAACCTCGGTACGCCACTCCGACTCACAATTGACCGGTTTTTATTATTTATAATACTCTTACAAAGTTTATTGCTTTTACGTATTGGAAATTTTATGAAAAAAAACCAATCACGTCAAAGGAAGAATGTAGATGGGGGCACTCCTTAATTTTTAACTTTTCGTATTAGCAGTGGAGTGATTCTACTCTACCAGAGTGGAATATCTTCAACCTCTTCGGCTTACGGGTGTTGTACACGGCGACTAATGTCTGAGAGCCTAACCAGCTAAGATCTCCATAGACCAGAAGAAAATGGACAGCAACGTTTTCTGTTGAATATTTTCAACAATGCGTTCTACAACCCGCTTGGCAAACCTGAAGATTATGGCAAACGCCCCTTCTATCAAATCTGCTTATGTGGGGTAGGCTGAAGGCCAGCAGTGGAATTTTGTAGGCCGTTTGATGGGAATTGCAATGACGTGCTGCTTGTTACAACGACGGTACTAACACAGACTCTTTGAAAATTTCAAGTGTCTATCTATTACGGTTACAAAGAGACAGCCCTGTGACACGCAGATCTAGCCCCGTGACAGCATCGTAGCATCTTTACTAGGTCGTCAGTCCACCTAGTGGGAGGCCTACCCATGCTGCCAAGAAGTATACATCTAATAATAATGTATTTTCCAGTTAGATCAGAAGACAGAGAGCGACCCCTTCGACTCGAAGCAGAAGCAGTGGATCCTGTGCGCCGCTCGCGGAGAGTACCACACCCTCGCCAAGATGACTAAGGAAAACCCGAAGATAGCGAAAACAAAGGTATGTAAATATGTCTATTGTTATTCCACATTATTAAGAGTATGTTTGACAATTTTGCGACCTTTCCATCTTTATTAGACCTTTTAGCTGAAAGACAATTTTAGTTGGATAGATATATTACAAAACTGAATAGAACAAAGAATGAGAATAGGAAATGCTTATTTGTAATACCTAAGCCAATACATTCAAACTATTTACTGTTATATTTTTAAATTCGGTCGATTTCCTTATTGAACAGTTTCCTAATTCGTCACCAGTTCTTGAAATTGTAATAGATTTACCGGCCACAATGTTTTCAATAGGTATATTAGAGGTCTCTTTAGAGGTAGGCAACGCACTGGTGAGGCCTCTGGTGTTGCTGATGTCCATGGGCGGGGGTGACCACTTTCCATCAGGCGGGCCTCTGCTAGTTTGCCTGCCGTATAACATAAAAAAGTTTAAGCTGACAATAATTTTAATATTTTTAAAAGTGAAATATATTCCCTACTTTTTTCGCCCATCCAAGAGGCTTAACAGAAACTAACGCACACATTATGTTGATCTCGGTATTGTGTTCCAAACTAGCACGTAGGTGAAATGAAACACTGGTTACTTAAATAAATTTCGTCCACTCATTGTTTCAACACAAAACATTAAGTCAGAATGACTAATATGGCCGGCGCGATCGGGCAACACGATCTGGCCCGGTCAATTACCCTCTTGCATGATTAGAGGATTGATTTTACAACTTGCACAAAACCGTCGCCGTTGTTGTAACAGCTAGATTAACACGAGTAAAATTACAGTTACTTTCCTCGGCCATGAATTTTGTGGCTTCGGAAAGTATTTGCGCGGCCAAATAAGCATCGTGCATCCTTAAAGTGACTAATTATAATACCAGGAGTATTATTGGTGGTCTGTTACGAATTATTATACATGTTCATGTTTCTGCTATATGTATTCCCACTATGTTGTGAGTTGTCCTGGTTTCAGTAATTGCCTTTCTACCTAGAATTACAACTACAGCAATCTTTTCCGAAGTAGTGGTTCGATATTTTTAATGTTTACTTGTGCAGGAATGGTAAAATCGAAATTATTTTTTTGCAAAAAAACGGCAGCAGGGTACGCTGGTCGAAAAAAGTGATGAACGGTTAGTATGGCACGTCTTTTGGGAGTTTAGAGGTTAGTTAGCACCAAGTGAGAGCACATGTCCAAAAGGTGTGCTTCTAATTGGGTCTCGGGGCGCGCCGCGGCGCCGGCGGCCCCCCGCCGCCCGCCTGCCGCCGCTATCTTGACATATCTCCGGACGTAGGCCCTTGTTTTATTTTATGAGCCATCTCGCAGGCCCCGTCTTTTTTTTCTATCCTACTATTGTGTTTATACAGTTTCAACTTGCGCACTTGATATATTGACGTCATATAACGGAGGGATCGCTAATTCTGAATTCGTTCCACACTGATTTATATGAATCCGATTAGTAAATTATGATGCCCTGTTCTTTGGGCTTATTTAAAAACGTCTAAAGGGCCACTTGGTAAATATTTTGCAATCGTTATTATGACTGCTAATTGGTTGTCTTGTAAAGTCTTATTAGCTTGTAAAAAATTCTTTTATTTTGTTAACTTTAATTACTTAATCGTTTTTTATGCAAATCTAATTATATTATCATGTATTTTAATAAACTATTCTATCTTTTATACTGGAAGTTATGTTTTCACTCTACAAAAACTTTTCATAGTAATGGTAACCAGACGCAACTTACAAACTAATCAATAAAACAACGACGTCTACGAATATTTGACGTAATTTTTATTTTTCTCTTACTCGAAATAAAAGCTTACGAATACTAACATCGTACAGGCGGGGATGTTTTATGTATTCATCTACGTGCAAATAAGACGATGTTTAACGTCAAGTTATATCATAATAATAATAATGATAGATAGTAGATATAGTCGTCCCCACACAACAATTATTTATTCCGACCTGTCTACTGCCATCGCCGTATTAAGTACATTACTTTTATTGAATACGCAATAAAAAGGGTAATGATAGCCTTCTCTTTTATTGATTCCTTGTAAATCAAGGGTCGACGCAATTGGATTTAAATTTTATTGCCATCTTCTCGTAGCTTTGTGAATAGTTGTTAACTGAACTTGATTAGATTACTCTGTGGGCCCATAGAGTTGTTTATGAGTTTGTACATTTAGAACACGAATCTAATTTATTCTTCATTAGCGAGAGGTCCTGGAAGTCCCGGCGATGGCCGTCGCGTGTTAAATTTGCTTCCAATTAATCCGTCACAGCGCCTATTGCGCCCAACATGTGCTTCAGAATGTAGAACGACAGTTATTTTCATTTTCTTCTTTCCGCCGCTTGGCTATTAAACCAACAGTAAATATTGTCAGACAATATGTAACACGTGTTTGCTACTGCGCCTTGCTGGATGACATTTGTCGTCTTTCCTCTAAAAAACACTTTGATGCTTATTTTCGTATTTGCCTCTGTTGCTGATAGAATTATCGATTTGTAGAAATATCTCTGTGTGTGGGTTCTTACGATTCTTTTTATTACATGGCCTGCTTGTATCCCTTTGAAATGAGACGCTTAAATGTGTCATCGTCGCTTCCTATCCTAAGAGCGTTCCTTTCATATTTATTCATTAATAACGTATCGATGATTACACTGATATTAGTCAATGTTATAAGTGTTTTAACACTTTGAGTGTGGCACCCGTCGCTTTGAAATTCACCACTAGCTCCATTATTATTGTGTCAGTATATTTTATTTTAAGTAGGTGCCTGACCGCGTCAGAATCAAAGATTATTTTTATAAAGTGTTATAGCTTTTACATCAGAGAATACATTTTGACAAAGACCGTTCTCATATTACCACCGGGGAATAGAAATAGATAAGTGAAATTCCTTCTGTTTCGACGACAAAAAAATCGTACACAATTGCAACAATAACTTTTTTATCACGGCAGAGCGTGCCTGTTAAAACACTTTCTTATCTTGAACACCGGACACAATGTAAAATCTTTTTTCTACCGTTCCAACTGGTCATCGTATAAAAAGCAATTCAATAATCCCTAACGATCATGTAATTGTGTTTATAAATATTTGTTTAGTCTATAAAAAGACGAGAGCTCCGTATTATTATGGTTGATTTACAGCCGCACGGGTTCACGGAGGCGTGGCTGCGGATTCAAGTAATTAAATCCGAATCATTCGATGTTGGTTGCCTCGGAAATCGGAATAGATACGTATATATCGACACGTTCCCACTGTACGATGCCCTTAGCTGTAAAACGAATAATGGGCCGAAAGACAAGTTGTCATTAGTTCTCAAACGAGCTTTTATTAAGTAGATCCCACACACACAATGTGATAACACATTACTCACTTTGAATAAGCGAAATTTAAATCAATTATACTTTTGAATAAAGGTAAAGAGTTTAAAATGTACTTTTAAAATTGATTTTGTATCTCTTAGTAGCTACGTACTCAAATCATTATACCTAAATCACAACAAAAATACCTTAACATCCACATTTATATTTAGTACCAAATTTTTTATGCATTTCAAGTGGTGATTTAAGAAGTATGGAATGCTCTAATTGGTGACTAAGTTGGGCTCGATTACTGCCACTTTTTTTCACGTCTGTGGCGCCTGCCCCGAGTTTCGGGGTTCTATTTCAACGTAAAAAATATTTTCCAAACATTCGTCTAACATTTCGGTTGCACGCGCTATTAACGCCAAGTCGACGGTGGGAGTGTCTTTGCGGAAAGCAATTTAAATCCTGATTTATTCCGGTGCAAGGCATCGGCTCCGTTGACGTCTCCGAGTCTAATTAAGACAGTGATTTCCTAATGATTTATCTTAGTTAGAATAAACGGTTTGCGTGTTTATTTGTAGCGCGACTTTTAATGGAGCTTTTATAGGCTTTAGTGCTTGTCACACTGAGGACATAAACTTATAAAGGATTGCTTTCGGAAAATGTGTATGCGTTCCGTGTTAGGTATTGGCCGGTGAATTGCGAGGCAATTCCGCGAGTGTGGGCTCGGGTCCACGGGTCTCTCGTTTGTTCCGCTCGCTTGTTACCCGGCCAAGTGAAGCGCGACGCAGACGGAGCCAAGTTTTGGTGCATTGTTGTTTTTTATGGTATCGAATGGGTGTGCTGAGTTCTCGGACGTGTCTCGGGGCCCGGCGCCAGCGCAACCCGAGCTTTGACGCCTCGCCTCATTTGACCCATCCGTCGCGGGCGCGCGCCATTGTTTATGGATGTCGAACACAGATCCACCGCAGACTTTGTATTAACTATTTCATTTATTTGTTTTGTCTAGTATTTCAATGTCGATTTGGATCAATGGTAGATTGAATTATCGGATACCCTGGACAGCGTTATTAACAAACAGTTCTGCTTATGATTTTGCGGTTTGCTACGTAACAGTCCATGCTCATATTTGCTTCAGGTTAGCAAATAAAGACATTTTAAGAAGCAATTGTTCCACCTTCATATAATAAGTACCTACAGGAAGCATAAAAGTACAACTCAAAAACATTACAAGTGTAGTAAGTAAGTGTCTTCTCCCGAGTGTAATATCAGACCCTTAGGCACAATATCTGAATGAAAGACTAAACTTCTTGGCTCATCAGTACTAAGTAGATACTAGAGATGAAACGAATAGTTGTTAGGCCGAATACCGGATATCCGGCCAGTCCATAAGCCGGATAGCCGGATATTCGGATATTCGATAGGACATAGTATCTAAACAAGTTAGTGCAATCTATGAGCGCGGGGTGGAAAATTAGTCAACCGCATGTGTTTACGTGATTTCAAGTCTTTATTCAATATTCAATTCAATTCAATCACTTTACTTCAGACACATGTCCATAGTGTAAGTACAAAAACAAAAATAAATATAAATTAGATGAAAAACTTAAATCTAAAGTCTAGTAGCTTGGTCCAGCAAAGAGCACTACTCTTTACTACCCTTTACTGAACAAAGCCGGCCTAGATCCGATATGGACATCGTTTAAGTGCCTAACAATAGGACACTGTAGTAGGGTTCAGGAGACCACTGGCGCTGCCCAGCACTCGCCCCAGCAGGGAGGCTGTGCGCTTGCGCACAATGGCGTTGAAGCCGTCCACTTTTGAAGAATATGAGTATCTCTAGTAAATACAACAATAACCAAGCAACAATACCACAATTTTTATATGAGGTAATGTGAATTTTTGTTTACAATCTTCGGTACGTATACAGCCAAACCTTTGTGTGATTTTATAAGTCATAGTAACTCTGTCTGTATGTTTATGGTTTTCACTTCTAAACAGATTAAAAAATATTAAGTACAATTTGGTAATGAGATAGATAGCAACCTAGAACGACATAGGCTACTTTTTATCTTCAATAATAACCAAATCGCGGGCTAAGCTAGCGAATTTAATAAATCTGTTGTTGTTATTTACAAACATTAGCTTATGACTTTTAAGAATACTTCATGTATGTTGATGTCGGCTCATGCAAAGGGTTCTCATTTGAGATGTCACGAATATTCGGCCACTATTAGGTGTTCGGCCTATTCGGCCAGTGTACAGGTTCACTGTACATGTATTACAATTTGTGCGTACGTTTCCACAGACTGCATACTATGCATTGCCCCAAATTCATTGTTGCTAACTAATTCTGCATCACAAATAAATCAGTGTTTTAACCGCACTCGTGCAACCCGGTCTTATCATTTTATCATCCCCTGCAGATCGTTTTACACCCTATCATCTTAAACTAGTAGTGGATTACCTCCATCAGCCACTCTTTCTTATATTCGATATTCGGCCGAATCGTACCGAATACCAAATCATGAGAGAAATTGACATAATATATTATTCAAAACTGTACTCATTTTAACCAACAAACAGACTTTCTGTGCTTATTTAACCTATCAGTTTGCCCGGTATAGTAAAATAGCACTTACTCCTTTGATTTACGGATGTCGAACAAGGTGGAATAATTTCCGTGACCTGTAGGGCTAACCAACAAGTATCTCCGTAGCAGCGTTTCTGTCAGGCACCTATTTTCAACACTGCTACCTCCAATTCACCTATCAGGCGTGAAGATTTGCAAAACCCTCTACAAATATAAAGCAAGGCTCAATTTCAGCAGTAAACTGTTATGGGTTTGTAATATCATGATATGGTTCTGTCTATGGTACATTGTGATGAATAAAAGCAATTTTTTCATCATATTTTGTTGATATCTATTTGTCATAAACAATACCTTTTCTGAAAATAGCACCTTAATAGGCTACAGTACTACTACTGCTGTAGCAGGTGATAGATGTTCGGTATTTCATTCAATTTGATATGTAAATCCTTCCCGCGATATATTCGTCGAATATTCGCCGATTCGGCGGAGAGCCTGGCCGAATATTCGTTATTCGGGGTTCGGGCAAATCGCTATTCGTACCATCACTGGTTCTAATTACAACTTGTTTGTATCAAATGTTAAATAAAATGTTAGCTTTTTCTAGTGATAATGTGCGTGTAAACGGCTGTAACGTAAAAACCGATTATCGCGTGAACATAAGGCCTGGGAAAGTATGTATTACGTTGTTGTATTTGTACGTATGTTGTATTACAAAGGTTAATGAGCAAACTAATCGCCACCACCTTAGCGTCTGTCCCGGCTATACTCCCGGGACGCGATATCCTACTCATTCTTCTCCACTTCGCCCGGTTTTCGACATCCTCACGTAAGCCGTTAGCCCTCGCATCCGACTCAGCGATGTCAATCCATATCTCCTTAGGCCGCTCTTGGGACCTCTTTCCTGATACCGGCAGGTTCAGGCGAATATTTCCCACGTATCCCAACATGACCAAAACAGCGCAGGCGAGCCTTCTCGATCTAATGAGCAACGTAATATCTTACAACGTAATTATAGTGTATAGCAAAATTTTTTTTATTAATGTTATTATCTTTAAAAATATATAAATTTGTAGCGCCAGCTGGTAGCAAAGCAGACGTGAATATGTAACACGTTAACATAATTTGGGAACACTTCTTGACAAATCATCGTTATCAGCCCAACAACTCGTCACCGACATAACAGACAGAATGAATGAAAAATCTTGAAACTATCAGTGACAGTGATCTGTTTGGGTTACACAAATGTGACCTTTGTAGTCACAGTTTGATGATATTATGTAACCGTTAAAACGGGGGGTCTCGCAAGGAACGCGGCTGGTCTCGGCATAAGGCACTTGCGCGGGAATGCAAGTCACTCTCACAATAAGTGATTTCCAACACGGTGACGCAGCGTTATTGTAATGGTTGTTTGTTTAGTGGTTCTACCTTACTCATGTATCGGCCTAATCATATATGCCCATAGTTTTGTTTTTATACGGCTGTTTCATTATAGAGTTCATGGGCGTGTGATGTTGGGCGCAATCAAATTTGAAAGGAGACAGGTTAGCATTCGTGCTGCTTAGTAATTTCGTTCTGGCGCCAACAGATGTGCTGTTGGCACTGTTCGATTGGAAACTTCTATCATTCGACGCAGCCATCTTTCGTTTATTGTTACCGTTTAATATTTTCATATCGCGCTCCGTGTGTTTGTTTTAGAAATGTTAATTCGTTTCGATGCGATGCGAGCGCAGATTCTGATAAGCGGTCCTTATTTAAACTCGTGGTCGTTTTCATTTGGTTCTCTCGTTCATTTTAACTAGTGCATGTTGTATCTTCCACGCCTTGCGGATAAATGCGCCTATTTATTGTATTGGAAATTTCAATCAGTACTGGATGTAAATTTTCCCGCTAATTGGCAATCAGCTTTGTCAAACACACCTGTTCCACATTTAATTGTAAATTTTAAATAACGTAGCTTCCGGTAACTGGCTACCAACGCCGACCATAACTGACTTCTGATATCCAATAGGGCGCGCCGGATCGGTATACCTATAGGCTTTGTATCCAACAAGCGGGGCTCGGTTTGTTGTTGCAAAACACGAAAGCATGCTAATTGAAATTCAGCATGAAAGGGATAATGAGGGTGGAGGGTACGCCCGCCGCCTCCGATCCGTCACTCGGTGAGGTTGCGAGGATCGCGCGACAAACTACCGACACTAACCGATTAGAAACTGACGGTAGAGCGCTGTTTGTGCCTTACCACCTAAATTACAATGTAATCAGATACACGGCGGTAGTGTGTGCCAGATAATTAGAAAAAAACAAACGTTTAAACTAATAAGTACCTACGTCAATACTATAACAATGTGACAAGGTCTTGTTCATGAGTTTAAAACAAATACTCGCAGTATATTGAACCATACACCTAGATTGCGGTAGGCTTAAATTGTGACGACACCCACAATTGTTTATCAGCACCAAACAAATTTAGATAGAAGGGTGCGCCACAAAAAGTAGCATGTTTGTTAACCAACGAATCTCTTTTAGGCGTCGAATTTTAATTTGCCAAAATTGGAGCTATTGTACATGAGGGAGATGGGTGCGCAATTTACGAAACCCGGCTGGGGAAGCGAGGGAGAAGCCTCACTTTACCATGGCACATTAATTAACCGAGCGGAATCTACATACGGCAAGCGCCGCAACTACCCCGCCTAGAGCGCCGACTAGTGCGGCCCCGGCGCCTCCTGTAGCGCCCGATCGGTACCACAGAATTAGTTTCTTAGGAAACTTGCAAAATTTAAATATATTCATTTACTATTTTAGCGTGTCAAATTATAACACAAATCAAAATAAAATCACGGTTTAACGTCTTTTTTATCGCAAAAAGATGTCATCGCTTACGCCGTGCGTGTGTTAACCATGAGTGATATTACTCACTTATCTACTCGCCAATTAGACGGACAAAATTATAAGTGAAAATATTTTGTTTAGGGTGGACCAAACATGTGTCGCATTCCGGCGGGCCCGGTGTTTTGGGTTTCAGCGAGACCGCTCGCGGACCGAGCGCGGGCCTGCCTGCGGGGCGCACTGGTGGCAAGAGCGTAGATTTACGACTCGTTCGACCACCATCTATCGGATAAACTAATTGCATCGCGGGGCTATTGTTTCTAAGCACTAGCCAGAAATAGAGCCTACAGGCAACTTAGACCGCCGATTGTCCGCGGTCCGGGACAATTATTCGATTGTCCTCTCTCTCTGAATGCATTGTGAAGTTGGACCGGCAGTGTGCTCTTGGGAATGATGACTCATGCGCAAATTAATTTGCCCGCCTCTGATTTGTAGAGGCTGTATTGTATCTCTTAATAGGCTATCTCTAAATTGGATAGGTAAACGATGTTGGTGGGATACAGGCTTTGTCTATTTCTCTTATCAATTTACAAACTAGCTTTAAGAAAATGCATTCAATCCGTCCACCATGCATCGAAGCACAAAATGTCTCCAAGAATATCTAAAAAATAATGTACCCATCACCCAATAAATCACGATACCTACCCTATGAAAATCCGACTCACCAAATGAGTTCAACCTCCACACAGCTAGTTAAATTACATTAGTTTTGTACGGTATCGTATCGGATCTATAACAATGGGTTGTGTGTGAGGTGGGTGATGGTTTGCGGGTCGGTCGCGTGTCGGGGCGCGGGCGGGGCGCGGGCGTGTCGTCGCGATGGCCGCCGCCGGCGTACACGGCGCCCGCTCTCGCTGCCGGCGGCACTGCCGCGGCGCACCCGTTGTTTCCCTGCGCCAGCCCGGCTGCTGGAGTAGACGCAGACTATGGTAACTATTCTTCAGACACCCTCAAGTACATGTATAAAAATAATAATGACTTTTCGTGAATAATATAGTATGGGTAGGTAAATTGATAAATGTATTATATAAAAGGAGCGATACAATTCAACTAAACCAATAAAACAAACCGTGAATCAAAACATAACGGCTCTCTCTCCCCGTGGCGATATAAATCACCGCATAGTTAACTATGCGAGAATGCAATAAATTGTCCAAAACCAAACCACACACGTATTCGCGCCCGAAGCGATTTAAATTCCCATCTTGTGTCTACTTATAAACAGCCGCACGTCTAAACCCTGTGTTTGGAACTGAAACTGTCCTAATCGCGTAATCCCTGGAAACGGTGCAGGCGTCAACTTGTCTCGATTCGCTTTCATCTCGATCTGTATTCTATAAGCACTCGGAGATGCCACGACAAAAATAATTATAACCCGGAGGCAGCTCCGAAGCACGCGGTACTCCACTAAGCCACCACAATTCGTTTGCGGCTGCATTGAGCGGCTTGTAAATCAAGGGGATTCTACGTAATTAAGCTCATAATTAATGTAAAGACTCCTTTATTTATAGTCGCAGTCATTCTTAAAATTGCTCCCGTTTTGATAAGGCGGCTTTAAGAGGATGCGATTAACACATGTAAGATGTTAATGGACGCAGATAGAGCCCTTGTTAAACTTGACTTTTAAAAGCTTAGACGGGACTAATTAATATTTTTGTGTTAGAGCATGAATCATTGTTGCCGTATTTACCGATTTACCTACGATGCGTTCGAATAAATAGTAAACTGTATAAGTAGCTAGTAGATTGAAATGTTTTATCGCCTCGAATTTGGAGATGATCACTTTAGAATTATGTTTCCTTCAAATCATAAACGTAATCAAAATATCACAGCTAGACGGGAAACACATTTCATAAAAGCGAAACACCAGTGATGCGGCGCTGATTTACAGCTGGCGAGGCCAATATTTTTTCCTAAACGCGTTAATGGCGGCGGAGCGCAGTCCCTCACGAGTAGTCACGAGCTCTCGAGCCGGGCTGCGCGGACGCACCGCACTTCTCACCTAAATTACTCCGCCGCGGGCCCGACGCGCTCCTATTAATTTGTTTATATTAGAGACGTTCACTTGCGCAGTCAATCACGATTGTCGTCAACCACCCGATACACGATTTGTTCTCCAAAGTTCTTAACCGTGTTCCAGTTATTTCTGTACAATCGAAGCTTTTAAATTTAGTGTCACCGCAACTCTCGGGAGACGCTCCAAACATTTGTCTCGGAATATTTATCGCCGCGGCTCGTGGAGTATATCATCCGGCCGCTATTGTGGCAATCGATCAGGAGCCGCGCGGGCCCGGCTGAATTGATTATTTATTCAGGCTTAGTTAAATCTTAGAGGCGAGCCGCGTTATTTGTAGACTAAAGAGGCAGGAAGCAGTTAAATGCTTATTTAAAATGAAGTCCGCTTGTCGCGTTGACGGTTGACGCCGCGGGCTTGCGGCAGGTTTGATGGTCGCCGCGGTTTTGTTCGCGGTGCGTCTTATCACTGTTGTTTTTACTGTTGGAGTTGCTCGTGTTTACTAAATAAGGCTCGTGGCAACGTTACGGAGACTGCTTCGTTTAGGGTAAATAAATATTACATTGCAGTGGGTCAAAATTATCGAGATGGCAAATTCCAGATGACTGATTAGGTTATATTGATTAATTTTATTTAGAAGGAGCACGCAGAATTTAAAATGAAATCAATTGTTACAAGGGATACATCTTTATCCTCATCCTATCGGTAAATCCCGGCTCAACGGCTAGCGGTAAATCTGCTTACCAGGATCTGATCTTCTACTAGGAGAGCGCATTCATATTTACTGGACGCGGTTTCCTACAAGACTTGTGTTTTTTTGCTTTTTATATTTTATATGCGGCGACTGCCATCTGACCCGCACAACCCGTTGGGAGAAGACTTAACATCAATTATTTGGTGGCAAAGCTACCAAATAATTGATGTTAAGTCTTCTCCCAATCAAGGTGGATTTTGCCCCAGTTAGTTACAGACAGACAGGATGTGTAACCATGATCCAATCTGGTCAGGTTCCCCTGGTAGCAGGGTTACGAAGGTCAGTTGGAAGTCGCCCGACTATAATTATCTGATCAGCCAAATCCTGGTTCATGGTCAAAGCGGACCCCGGGCCTACGTGCACGAAAGCACAACCGGGACATTAACGCCAAGATGTTTTTTTTTATGGAGACAGACAGGCGCGCTTGATGATATCCCAACCCTCTTTTAATAATTAAATCTTTAAAAAACCCATACACAAAAACTTAATTTGCGTGCAAAGGCACTCTTATATTTATAAAGTCTAAGCTAAGGACTAGAACCTTTATTAACTCAACAATATGATGATGTATTTTCTATCAGACTAACCGCTAACCCCTCAATTATAACTGACAAAGTAGGTAACAATGGCGAGCTACCAGCACAATACAGGAAACTAATGAGCAAACTTCTGATCTACAATATGGCAGGGATAATACCACCCACAAAACTGTGGATACTCGACTATTTAGATCTCGAAATTCGAACATGTCCCTTCATAATTACATGGAGTAGGTACTTGAAGATATTCCCGTGTAAAACAGAGCACGGGCGGGTGAGGGCCGCAGCCGCATGACCTCCCGGGGCAACCGGGGATAAGTACACGCCGCACTCCCGTGGAAATATAAAACATGTTCATTATTTTAAGGCTAATTGGGAGAGGCCGCTTGCAGCGAAGTAGGTGCGAGCGCGCCGCCCGCCCACGGCAGTACCGAATTCGGGCGAGGTATAACGGCCTCATTAAGCTACTAACGCGAATATGTACACATATAGGTAGGTAGACACTGTTTCTGCATTAAGCTCAAGTACAACCATCAACTTTGCCCTGGTACACATTGTCGCACGCGCTTCCATAGGCACACATGCCCCGAACCTGACGTGTGACGCGTTCTCCGTCCACGATCGCGGGAATCTTACGAAATATTGTAGGTACGTATTTCCAGTAACGGCGTCAAACTTCTAACGCTATTTTATTATTTACGATAAATAAATAAAATTATTTTGGAATATTTCATTTTTCGGCCGTGTTCATCCTTTCGCCTCGGGCAGATACATTATTGTAAAACTTTTATTTTGTAGAGGATTGAGCGGTGTTCCAGTGGGAAACCTCTTTTGTAGGGGTTAAAATACAAAAGAAGTTCACCGAGTACCTATCTACAACCCTTGAGTTGAGCTTACTCTTTTTGTAGATAAACTTTTAATTAATTAAATTTAAAATGAATAAAACTTGGTCAGATTCAAAGGGATGTTCTGTTCTTCTTAGTTAACTAATCTTTGGTTGTATAATCCCTCCTTGAAGAGATCCCTGCAAGGGTTTGGTCTGTATTCGCTGAACAAATTGTGATCGTGACCTCACACTAATATGAGAATTTAGAAAAATATTGCGTTTTTCAAAAAACGTCTTCGTCTTAAGCATAATTTTGAATCAAACACACAGCTCCACTATAGGTACCACTCGTACCACATTAGCTATAACTACAAACGGGGACGAGTAAAGTGTATTGTTACTTACGTCATCCAACTAGTGATTAGAGACAAGAGCCTATTACAATTGCAAGACAAAACGTAGGAAATTGCCAAGTTTTTGTTGAAACAACGCGGAACGGGGCCGAGTCGGTGATGTTTAATCACTATTCGCATCTGTGATGAAGTGTGGCTCGATTGTAATTACTTGGTGTGTTGATTTAAGCTTGATCACGGCGCGGCGCGGCGCGGGCGCCCGGCCCGGCCCGGCATATTGAATTTATTCCTCCCGAGATGCTGATGCTTTATACAATTACTGGCCCATGCGAAGGTGCCGCCACGGGAACCTATTAAAATATAAGAGATAAGATCGGATTTTTAGTGCGGGCCATGGGTGCGGACCATGTGGGCCGGACGCCGTATAAACAAGCGATGCGGCGACCCGCCGGCGGTTGCTACCTCGCGCTCACTTTCTCGTTATTAATTTTTCTTATATCTACAATTGTTTCTAATTACGAACTGATCAAACATACGGTTCGATATTGTCTGTAATTATCTCGGCGTGTACGCTTATATTTGTAATTTGTTATTTAATTGGCTCCCACCTAATTATGAAGTGGTCGAAACGATTAAAAGGTTTTTGAAAGTGAATTTGAGTTGTTCGTTTTGTGTGCTTTCTTTTTCCTAATTCGAATTCGTTGTATGCGAATCGTGATCAATGCGCACGTGGCACCCGTGGCGGTGTGATTTTTTTCTTTGTGGTGACGGTCGCAAAAAGTATATTAGCGAAACAAACAAAGTGAAGTTGCTCAACACCAAACGTCACAAAGATAACTTGACAGTTCAGAATATACCGATATTACCATTATTCCATTCTATTCTCTACTACTCTATTTAGAAAATTCACCGACATATAATCGCATTATCAGCCTAATCTAGCTCATATCACCTATTATTAACGGAATAGTTTTCTCTACATATGGACGACATATTGAACCTATTAACTATTTATTACTTTCTTTTTTGTCGCCTATTTAACAACTGTGTAATACTCTTGTTAATATTTTACAGCATGGTAAGACCTTGCCTGAAGCTGTGTTTAATATGCTAAATAATAAAGCTCCTCTAGTGATAGTTTATTGTAATTTTATGCTTCAAGTGCGTATCAGAATAGTTGTACGAGGAGCGGTATTTGACATTAGATTCTGGTATTTCACGTTCATATTGTTTTAATCTAATTTGGATTGTCTTTTGTAGGTGCCACCTTAATGCGTGCCACTCACCATCATGCAGATTGTCAAGTGGCATGACAAAAATAGGCTTGATTTCGCCCATTTTAGATTTGATTTCCTCCAATTTTACCTTACTCATCGTGAAGTTGTCATGCATCCCAATTGTCAAGCGGCATGAAGGAAAAATAAAATACAAATAAGTATATATTTTATAAAAGATAAAAAACATTTTTTTAAGAGATAAAAATGTTGCCAGCATAAATTGTAACATTGCAATTGCTTTCTATGATTCGTAATTCTAATAAAAATAAAAAAGAATCTAAAAGTCTTGCTTTGCAACTACGTAATTTTTTACGAAAATTCCAGTACAGAAGGGAAGTTTCGAATTAAAACGTGGAACAACAAGTTGCAAAGATGAAGTTCTGTCTCGAAGACCATCCACGTCTGCTTCCGTTGAAAATAATTAAAGAGTTAGTACTTAAAGATGAAAGTGTAACTATTTGTTACATAGTTGAGAGCCTAAATATTTATTGTAGGAGTGTTCGGTTAATACTTTCTGACAATTTAAACTTCAGAAAGGTCTCCGCGCTGTGGTCTCAGAAAGAAAAGTCCCACACGACCAAGGTGTCCCACGCTGTCATTACTAATTCAGTGTTTCAATTGATCACCAGACCTCGCTTCTAGTGATTTCTACTTATTCCCTAAGTTAAAAGATAACATCTGAGGCATCAAATGCGAGAACAATGGCGGACTCATGACTGGAATAGAAGTGTTTTTGAGACTCAGAAACAACTTTTTTAAGTCAATTTTCCAAATATATTGAGGTAGGAGATTATGTAAAACATAAATTATTTGCTACCATAGTTCTTGTGGTTTTATATTTTCATTACCGGAAACTTTTCCATCGCTCCTCGTATCTATATAGTTAAAGCCTCCAGCGCTGGGTAATTACAAATATAAATATTTTTATGCCAAAGCGAGTCTTGCGCATTTATCTGTGGCGGGCGGCAATAAACACCAAATGACTGGGAGGTGGCCGGCGAGAGTGACTAACAGCCCCGGGCCACATCTGCGTAATATACGGCAGCGGCTGGATATAGTTTTTAATTAGGATCTGCCTACCGACTCAACGAGACCTCTATTTGTTTAGCTAAAAGGAGATCCAGACACGCCGATAAACGCTATCATCGGCACCGCCCCCTACTCTCTTCTTGAATTATTATTGAATAACTCGTGTTTTAGATGGAATATAATATACGCTCCGTTTTCTTTCGTATCAGAATCGTTGCTTTGAGAGATATTGGTTTTTGTTAGTGGTTTGTAATTGTATTTACAAATGTTGGTAATAATGAAGTAGCTGGCGCTGGCGACCGCAGCCGTGCTGAGGATTGACTCTGCTCGTTTTCTTGAGCTCGTAGAAAAGCGGAGGGGGTGGCGAGCGCAGCAGCAAGATTAATGATGTTGCCGTCATCGCAAATTAAAGTTCTCTTGAAGATTTTAATAAGGCCTCCGCCGAGTAAAAGTTGAGAATTTATGTAAATTTCTAAGTTGTAAGTAAATCACTGTTTTACGGCCTGTTGAGATTAGCAAATAATTTAGTCCCGAAAACGGTCATGCGAAAATGAGGCGACCCGTGCCCCGCGGTAACTGGCTATTGCGGGCGGCGGCCGCTGGGGAGCCCCGGCGGCGCGGGCGGCGCCGACCCTGCCTGTAAGTTTCAATTAACTTCCCCTATCTTCGCTACCGCCGTTGAATTGGCCCAATGAACAGGTCGTTTTGCATAAATGCCCGCCAGCTGTTTACAATAATCGATGATATGTTTTTACGAGTTACATTTTCAATTTATTGATATTCATTCTTGCCCCGACAATTTATTTGTATCGATAATGTTTCGAAGACTTCTGTTTATTTTTAGTGCAACGCCGCCGACGGGTTTATGATTTTTGAACTGAATCCGTTTGACTAACGGCTGCGTTCTAATTGCCGTTAATGAACGATAATCCGCTTACTGGCGACGCCCGAGAGCTCCATTGATGAACGTGGAGGAACATAAACAAATAAGGCGTCGAACGAATACAATAGGGATAAAATAAACATGAATAAGAGTTACTTCTTATTGTTTCCGCGGTCGGGCCATTCTGATTTGTTGCTTTTTTATTTGTTGGGTCTCCAAATCCTGTTCAAACGTAACCTCTGGAGCATTGACTCCGGGCCGGGCCGGGTCGGCGCATTGTGTTGGCGCAACTAACCGACGACAGCGGGTTAGAACAGTTTTTCACATCCCGGTAAGATAAGTGCATTTGCTTGTCGCGACAAGGCGCAGCGGCGCGTCGTCGCACGCCGAGCGGCCGCCGCCTCGGAGCGCCTCGAAGGCCCGCCTCGCCTCGCAGCGCCTCGGCGCGCCTCAATGGCCGCGCGTCCTTATTTATATACGCCCCACTCGTAATTAACGATTGTAAAAATAAACCATGATATGTCTTTATATTCTAATATGATTTATATCGTATCATTCCAAGTCGGATAGCTATTTTTTTTCAAGGAAGTAGGTTGAGTTTATGGAGTTTATGCTTAATGATGTAATGATGATAATATAAATAAAATCGTATATGCATTTAGAATAATGTGGATAGGAACTGAGTAACAATCATCTTAGCGTATTAATCCCGATATTAATAATATCGTTGTGCTACCACGCGCGAGGGCCCGGGATCCGCCTTGACCATGATCCAGGATTTGGCAGATCTTTAATTATATTGACTGCTCAAGGACTGACCAGATTGGATCATGGTTACTCATCCAGTCCAATCGCCTGATATGCAGGTTTATCACGATGTTTTCCATTACCGTAAGAGCATCGGTTAGTGTTCAGCTAATAGGCACATGACGGCGCTGGGGTTCGAACCCCTTAACCATTAAGTCACCGAAACTCCAGAACTAAAATCTTAGATAAATTAGGCTACACAAGTTACTGTTCTATTTGAACCTATTTAAAGTGAACATTCATTTGTTGTTAGCTAAAGTTTCATGGTCTCAGTGCGAGCGATCAAGACCGTCCATCAAACGACTAAGAATGGTAGGCGCACGGGGCCATTCGTCGTTTGCTTTTCACCATTAAGTGGTATAAATCTTCGTCAGGCTCCCGGTGTCTCCACGCGGTTAATTTATATCCGTTTAAAAATCCACTTGAGCATTCCTTAGGTTTTTCAGTGCTCATCGCCGAATCTGGCATTTGAGTACCTGCACTTACTGTAATATCACTAAGCAGTGGGCGCTAGAAATTCTGCTATATTATTGTCTGTAGTTTTTTATTTATTTATTGTACTACTACGCTTGTTAATTCAGACTAGCCATGTTATCACATCGACTACCTATATTAAAGGAATACCAACCCTCGTAATTATGATTATACAGCAATTTTTGCACGGTTTACCTTCTCACTTTCAACACGACCATCGGCCAATTACTCTCCAAGCAGCGTGTGCCCATTAATTATTCTATTCAGTAGGTATTCTTTAATAAAGCAACATCACAACAATTTGTCAGCACATCATCTTCATAAATTTTATTAATATCCCTAAACAAGTATGCAAAGAGAAAAAGATTACCGGCAGCGACACGATAATGCCCAATACAAACAAATAGAGTCGCGAGGGAACGAATCGAAAATTGTGCGGGGCGTTGATAAAATAAGAGAATTCAGGAGTGGAGCGTGAGGAATGAGACATCGACGCAAGAGTGCAGAGGCGGTGGAGCAGCTGACACCTGTCATCACGCAATTTATTAGCCGCTCCAAAATAACAGAGCGAGCGGCCGCGCAAAACGAAGACGGCTCTCTATTAACGGCGGTCCGGGCGCGCCCGCTAACAGACACAATTAAATTCACAATGTTCACTCCCAATACCACGCGGTAATCACACACTCTGATTACTACGTCATTATAAAACCTTTACTGCACAATTAAACCCCGATTCGGTTTTACGACGACCGCCGAGGGTACCTAGTACCCACCAGACCTTTGCTTTTACGTTTGCACCTAATTGCTGTGTCTTCATTTAGAGAGATTTTACTCTTATGGAATCACCGTATTTGGGACGAGACACTTAATTGATTTTCGTTTATCATCATATCGTCATAACGTTGAACTGAGATCGCGGCGGCCGCCGTTAATAAATTCTCGGAATCGGAGAAAGAATAATGTTGTCTTATTTGTCACGGCTTTGATTTATGTAGTAGTTTCGAGTTGAAGCAATGCCACACGCAAAAGAGATGACAATATCCTGGCGTGGCCCGCGCGTCGTGTTCTCCCGGGTCCTGCCGCGCCGCTCTAGCGCTTAATAACTGTCGGCGAGCGTTTGCGTCACTGTGTCTGCACTGCTTTCGATAATAAATCGACTCTTGTTTTAGATACTCTCATTCACTGCGCCTAGCTTACTTACCGACACTAGCGGTGCCATACAGGAGCGGTAAAATCGGTAAAGGCAAGCGTTTTTCTAAATCGTGGCGCAAATGACTAATTGTTTATTGTTCGCGCCCGTTGTGAATAAGATTAATTATGTCGGTGTTTTTGTTTTTGTACAATTTGTCTGCACTGCTAATTGTTTAATTAGAAACCGAACCAAGAGCGTGGTAAAAGTCATTAGGAAATTTTTAAGTCGTTTTCTATACTAACTGATTCACTCCTCAACACCTACTATAAGCTCATGCGCCGGTATAGGTAGTAGTAGGTGCGCTAAACAGTCGCCAAGTTCTAAATCGCGACACGCGTTCTGCGTTTCAGTGGAGCTGGTTCGCAACGCATTGATTATGTTAATGGTGACCAAACAGAATGATTGAATGGATGTGAATTAGCGCGGTGGGGCGGGCGGGGCGGGGGCGGCCGTCATTACCGGCCTCATCTTTGTACACGCACGGGGCACAGCACTGATGGGATATTAAGGTTATTACCAACGGCGAAATTGGCCGAGCGACCGCTGAGGAAGCTGCCCACCGAGACCTATTAGCGGTATTACATATTTCATATGATCCACCGGCGATCGACGATTATGGGTGTATTAAACGCCGTCGGGCCGTCTCCCGATCATGGGAATATGCACAGCCCTCAGTTTTATCTACGTTTTTTACAGTTTAGTAGGTAATTCGGTACTCACGAGAGCGGCCGAGGCGTACATTATGGGTAGGCACTATACTCCGAAAGTTTAACGTTTAATCTGCTTTTTTGTCGATTCGCTCCAGATCGTGAGAGCGCATTATCGAAATCGATTATTATATGGAGAAAACATTGATAATATTTATAATTCAGTTAGGTCCTTATATCTATACTTATATAGGGTGCAGCCTCGGACTAATATTTTTCTCATACGTCGGTCAATTTACGCTATAGATTAGCTCAACTTTCATTAATGCGAATAACCATCGTGTACTTTACTAATTGGCTGCGTGGTGTCCGGTAGAGTAGAAAAGCTCAACCCATTCCACAGTACAAGTTTCGTACGAGGCGACTAATGTTTTCGAGGCAAAAGTTCTGAAGTTTCCGTAGGCTGGATAATGGGCAGCAGCATTTTCCATTTCTATATTTACAATACTACGATTTCCAACCCGCCGGCCAAGCGTGAAAATTATGGCAATAACCTCCCTGCAGTGGACTATTATTGGCTGTGATGATGATGATGACTTTGCCAACAACTTGCATATGCTTTACATTTATCTTTATTGTTGCAGGACCCCTTCACGGTATGTATTGGCGAAATGCAAGTATACAAGTTAGTCGACTATTTAGCTTTTAAATTACACCCAACAATAAGTATAATTTTGCTCTAACCTTTAAATATTATTGATGTTTATTTTTTGTTTGCTTAATTTTAATAATTAATCAAACAAAATATTATAATTTTTGTTTTCCTCGTTTCCCGGGCCGGCTCCTGGCGCGGCGCATATTGGACCTGCAATGAATCATTCAGGGTGTAAGTAATTATTTATTATAATTTATTTTAAGATTTACCTTTGTTTTAGACTATGAAGTTAATTTAATCACCAAAAACCAAACGCTGCACATACAGGTACACACTAATAAGAATATATTAAAGTGCCTACTACACACCTATGTTTCAACATAAACTTCTACATATTGTATTACGCTTTCAGTCGGCTTACGGCTTTCAGTCGAGATCTATAATGTAATTCTCTATCAAATGCCTAAGTGCGACACTTCAGTAAATACGGGGATATACCCGGTTGACATGACAATAATTAGTCGTGTCGAAGACACATCGTTTCGCGGATCCTAATTGACGTACAAGCAAACGCAATCAATACAAACGGATGTAGCCACCAGCTACATAAGCCCGAGCTTGCACTTAGTAAGTGTAGCCAGCAAGGCATGACACGCGACCTCAGCTGTCCCGACCTACTGGGTATCCGTCATGTCAATTTGGATCGAAATCCTGTTACACTTTGGATCTATTACTACCAAACACACACAAACTACCTACATTACAATACACAGCGTTTTTCATGAACTATCATAAAGGAGATCTAACAGTGAACAGATATTTTTTTATTTTACTACACCTACCACACGAAACTTCGTCGAAAAGTCGTCCCTGACGAGATATAAGGCTGAACATAAAGCTTTCAGGCTGGGCGACCACTACTGACGTGGAATCGAGGTGAAACAAAAGAACAAGCATACTTTTTCACGCTCTATACTTTAGCACATTCACCGTGTACATGGTTGCCTAATTGAAAACAATGCCAAGATGGCTTTTTATTTTCCGAAAACAATAAACAATCGTGTTTCTTAACCAAGCCGTTTCGGCGCAAGCGTGTGGGGTAACTTAACACGTCCACCTCTACAGTAAATCGGCCGACCGTCCGCCCGTCCGGTCACAGAACACAACATTGCTTTTTAAACGGTCAAAATAAAATGCCCTGGAACAATTTACACTTCAAAGTGGACGGAAGTAATAATTTTATTGACCCCCAGTGTGGCGGGCGAGTGCCGCATCTATTCAAATATATCCTATTTATAGGCGCATTAGTATCTCCTTCATAAAAAAACTTATCTCCGATACGATTAAATTTGTTAAATATTCAAGTTGTTAATCTTCTTGTGAGCTAAACCTACGTACCTAATTAATCGAAATGTAAATCTCTCGCCCAATTAATAAAAGTGTTTTTTTTTATTTCACTATCTACATTTTATCCTCTTGTGATAAAATATGTTCTCATGTTTAATGTCTAGCTAGGCTTTGGTCGCGGCACAGAGTTTGTCTTTAGGCAAACTCACTCGCTCGAAAGAGACAAGAGATTTATATCGGGCAAATTATAAAGCCTTACTTTGTCGGGGTCCATGTAATCCTGTTTTAAATTTATTAGCTTATCTGACAATAAATTAGTAAATTCAACTTAGCGTTTGATTCGGAAACGTTTTTTAATAAGACTCTTTTATAGAATTTGTTACATTCTTTCATTCATGCCCCTGCTTATTCTTGTCTGAATAAATGTACTTTATTTTAATATGAAATGCAAATGTCACATGCATATTATGAAATACCTTTATGTTTTCTTTGTAAAAACAATGATCTATATCTACGTCTTTTTTCCATGCGCCTCCTGCGTCGCTGGCCTCCAACAATCCAGTATGTAAGTATCAAACCCGCTTGTTCAAATTAAATTTAACAATTTACATGTTCGCCTTAATTAAATGTGGGTATACGTTACATACGAGTTCGGGGGAACGCAGCCAATACCGGGCCCGCAACGTCGATACATTGGGCGAAAATACCTCAGCAAATATTGTCGCCGGCACCCAGAGGCAGCGCTTCGGCGTAGGCAGCTCGGTAGCTAGTTAGTTAGGTAGGTAGGTAGGTGGAAAATCGTGCCAGTGCGCAATGTGCGCCGCAAATTAACAGCGCTTCCCCCGGGGCCAATATTTCTCCGGGCGACGTCGAACCCAGGACCGCCCGCCACTAACTACCCCACTGAATCAGCGACGATCACGCCTACACCTTGTACATACGCCGATTGCTACGTATCTAACTCGTACCCTCGGATAAAGTAATATATATTTCCAAGAATTAACTGCTGACTGCACCTAAACGAGCCTCGGCCCTATTCGCCGAGATTTAACCCCCAGTAGCAAACACGGGCTCTGGAACAAGGCTTACAAGGTACCATCACCGATGTGGAAATAACCGCTATCTTATTAAAAACCAGTAAGTAGTAGAAATTACTTTTCATTCCACTTGAAGCGTAAACATAGCCATTATTAATCTCGAACTTATATCTAAACACCGGTTCTTTAAAAATTATGCTTTACTTACCATAACGTTTTTAAAATTAAAATGACCAAAGATGATAGCAAGCTAATTCCTATAACTATGCTAATAACACCTACCTCCACCAAAATATAATCTTTAATCTGGATGCAAATCATCCTAATACGTTCCGATTATAAAGAGCTATAATTTCGGCATTATATTGTCCATCAAAGTGTTTTACATATATAAAAATAAAAGGCAAGCAATCAAGTAATTTGTTTCTCGACCTACTAAACTCTTTTCGTGATGGAATCGTGTTTTAAACTTAGGTTCAGAATATTTAGTCTCATCGCAGGCTTCATAATTTGGTATCGATTTGGGAGTTAATGTTTTTGAAATCGTTATTTAAATCCGATTTTCGAATTCAATTTCTTGCATAAACACCCTAGCTTTGGATATATCGTAGCCGCGAATTGCAGACGGCGATGCACTGGGCTTGCAAACGAGGCGACGAGAATTTGGTGAAATTGCTGGCCGGCGCCGCGCGTCACGTCGTCAACGAGCGCTCCGTGAGTATCACTATTTATACACGTACATCATACATAACAAGTTGCGTACCTACCCTTATCGAAGTTAACCTACGTTTTCTTACTTGTGTTGTAAAACAAAAAAGGTAATATTCAATCTAACATTAACATACGCGAGCTTAAAGCACAATATCTCACGCTATCTCAAATTGTTATTTTACCGTTTGCGGTAAAATAACCCGATCAACTATAGTAGTACCTAGTACCTACTTTAGTTGATCAGGTTATTTTAAAATAATAGTACCACAATATCTTTGTTATGTTATTGTTACTGTCGCTTGTGGCACCTCATACACTTCCAATTAGTTTATAAATCATCATCATCATCAGCATCATCATAATCCGAGCGGTCAATCCCGGCTTCTGCCAGGGTCCGCTTTTCTGGTCTTGTACGTTTTGCTAGACCGATTTTCAGCATCGGTCACGATGTGAGCCGTTAGCTCTCGCATGCGACTCGGCGATGTCAATCCATCGCTTCTTGGGCCTTCCGCGGGGCTTCTTTCCTGATACTGGCATGTTTAAGCACTTATTTCCCTCGTATCGCTGAGACTCAGCGCGTGTTCGTCCGAGTTTGAGGATGGATTTCTGGTAGTGAAACCAAAGCTTTTGGAGGTTTCGCCCTTTGCGCTCCAATTGAGCCTTCGGCTGCCTCCAAGAATTCCTGGCTCTTATCTCTCACTTTTATCTGACTAATCCACCAACCCGTCATCATCATCCTGGCCTTAAATCCCGGTTGTGCTCTCGCGCGGCACGCTGGGGCCTGGGGTCTGCATTCCAACATCCTATTCCACCACCCCGTAATCTTCTTTGGCGAGTTCTTTGGCCGCTCCTCTGATAATGGCACTAGAGCACAACTGGTTTCGGTCTTTTCACTCCAGTCGAGGTCTTCTTCTGCCTTCATGAACTCATGGCTTTTGCTTTTTAAAGTCCACCACTTAATAGATGGTTCGCAACGTTCTACAGTAGGCCGTCTATGACTTAACCTTCCAGGACACTTACTCGCTTCTGTGTAGTGAGGCAATCTTGCTGTGGGATACATGGCCAATGTCATGTCTTCGAAACATCAGATAATCGTTCTCTTATTGGTACGTGCCACTTTTGTAAGTGACAAGATCTCTTCTGGAAGAAGGTAACATAAAAGTGAATGTCATGTTAACAAAATATTTCTTTAACGGGCGAACACCCACCACTTATCCCCTTAGCTGTAACTCTTGTTTAGCCAAGACAGCGGTGACTTGAAGAGACCAAGTTGGGTTCTCCGGTCTTGCCCGATGACGAGCTAATTAATACTGCCATTGGATCCACAACCAGTTAATTATACGGTAAAAGAAAGAGTAGGAAACAACTTTGTTTAAAAACTAACTAAAAGTAACGCACGTATTTTAAAATGTAATACCTAATCTAACCCTCTTATAAATGTTCGTACGTTTAACTTACAACTGCGTGTGCCTGATTGTGTCCTATCTTCCTGAGATCACATGAACCCCAATCTATATGTACTTCTCACTTTTGTATGAATATATTTTGATACTCGAATTCAACACGCTGCATTTTGAACAACTGGTGCAATAAATAGTACTTAGCACCTTATTTAGACATAACTACGAGCCTCTTTATGCAAGGGACGACGGTTAATTATCTGTTTACTCCGGCTTCTTAATCGTTTACTTTAGTATTACCATATTACCTAGAAGCTTTAATGCTCAATCAAATTTACCCCGGGTAACTTAGCGCTGGTTTACGGTATCGTTAAAGAGACATTACACTCTTTTTCATGTGGTGTTCGGCGTCGGCTGCTGCGAACAGAATGGGGTAAGTCCGAGCCCTTTTTATTGCTCTAGGTACTACTTGTGGATTCGAAGGAAGCGCTGGTAAATTTATCCCCGTGCCACTTAACATTTTAATAGCCCCCCTTTTACTAATATAGTTATGGACATTTTAAGACCAAGATCTTTTACGCCGCGTCGCTTCTTTTTTTCGCCATAACAAAACTTTGACATGGCCAAACACTTTAAACACTAAAGTCGACCATAAATTTTGCACATGGTTCAAACATTTCCTGGCGCGAGCAAAACTAGAATCATAAATAATGGATTATCGTGGTGCGTGACAGTTACGTAGATCAAACTGTACTTTCCGCGCAGTTAATATAATATCACTTACGGGTTACAGCTGTCGCTTCTGTATCCTATGCAGTAATATCGGATGGAATTTAATATCTATGGAGGATAATATTCAATATAAATAATATTCGGGCTGAGTGCGATATGAGTTGAGGAGATCGCAGATGTGCGCGTGTGAGCTCTGGAAAGTTGCTCCGGCCGCGCGTTAGCGAACTTGATCGTGAGGTGCAGCCTCCGAGTTTTCTTGCCTCGCTGTCGGCCATCTTAGGCTGCCGGTTAGTGTTAGACAGTTACAGAGACAGGATTCCTTTTCTGTGAAATATAACGGTGCTATAATAATAGGGTCTGCTGTCAAAACAAAGGCCTGTCATTGGCTGGAATAGATTCGTCATTTACAGCAGTTGTTTCTGTCAGTGTGTTTACAGAATTTTGACAACAGATGTTACGACTCACTAGCGCCATTTGAAATTGTGAAAACCTTCATTATCCTTATTTAACTTCCTTATACCTCTGTTATACTATATTATTCATAGTGGATTGATTTTATAATGTTTCAGGGCTACACTCCTTTGCACATCGCAATGCAATTTCGCCACGAAAATGTGTATCGGCTCTTGGTTGAAGTTTATGGTAAGTGTAGGTTCAGCATACATTATTCTAAGGCCGAGAGTAGAAAATAACACCAGCCCCTTTTATTCTCGGGTGTAGGTACTAATATTTTAAGAGGAGGATCTCCAAAGACCAGGAAATTACCATTTTCTGTTATTTGTTTTCACACTGCGATCCAACCCGCGCGGAGATTACTGCGCAACCCTTCACTAATATAGTGTGAAGGAGGCTCAAGACAATATCATATTTAAGTTGATATAATATCGGTTGTCAAATATTGTCATATTCTATCCTGTTCCGATGGCATTTCCAATGATGGCATTTAAAACATAGCCGCACTATTTGCCGACCTTAAGTACTTTGTCGCCGTATTCTACTCACTCAGCAGTACTCACTGCTATTTGCAGTTTACAATTGTAGAGTACAAACATCATGGAAAACCAACGGAACCCTGTTACGTGACTAGATTTTTATTCTAGATGAAAATAGAGTCTACAGGTGACAATGACTCTTGTGTGCGCGTAATAGGCCAAAATCTGATGGCATATAAACTCGATCATTGGTCAGCTGATTTCAGTCTCTTTTGCCTGTCGAAAAATGTTCAATTTTGACACGTGCTGACGTAATATAAACACCTATATAAACTAAACGAATTGCTAAGTATTTACAATTTTTCATGAAAAACCTGTTCAAACTAGCGTTTTACCCTCTAAGATATTAGTCTCCTTTTCGACGCACATAAGTCGAAGGGGATGGAATATTATTTTCTGCCGAATACCGCACGGTTCGTATTAGGCATAGGCATTCTGTAGTAGTGGGTACTTCGTCAATTCAACGACGTCATCGATGACGTCATGGCACAATGGTACCTATAACAGTTTAATATGTAGGTATTGATTTTAGAAAGAATATACGCAATAGCGATAGATCCCAACTAATATTGTAAAAACGCGAAAGTAACTTTGTCTATTAATTACACTTTCACGGCTAAACTAATCAAATTCGGTATAGGGATAGTTTAGCACTTGAGGATAGACTTATTTCTACATTTATTCCACACCGACCGCGATGTAAAGTGTAGACCGCGCGGGAAGAAACGCGGGGGAAAGCTAGTTTCTATCTATAATCATGGCTTAGACTTTGATAGCTTGGATACATTATGCTTATCTATTGTGCGCGGCGTGAAACACGCATGTGAGTCAGGGAGCTATTCTCGCGCTGCGACAATAGCCGCCTGTAATAAAATAAAATAATAATATGTAATAAAATAATTCGACATTATCACCAACCGATCTATATTCACAAGATCGCTGAAAACTATCGTCCACATTAAAAGATTGTGGAAGATCATTTTTAAAGGCGCGACATAAATACTGCTAATACTTTCGTAGCCGCTTGCACTAAACTTTAGGCGATTCCTAACTTGATTTAAAATATTCATAACGAGAAAAAGCATTGTACCAACACCAACCTAAAGTGAAAACTTAACTCGAAGTCACAATTAAATTTGTGACACTGATTTTGTGACCCCTACATGCTTAGGAATATTTTATGGTATCACCTTAGGAGTCGCCTAAGTTTAGTGCAATCGCGCATGAGAGAAGGAAACAGTCACTCCCTCGCGCCGCGAGCTGTGTCGCGGGCACTCTTCGGGTTTTGAACAAATCGCGAGTTTTCATTCTATGATGGTGCCCTCTCTCTGCTAAACTCGGAAGCTTTTAAATAACGCTGCTCACTACGGGCTCAGTGAAACGTGAGCAGCCATTGGCCTACCTCGAGTCTGTGATGTTGCGTTTATTATTAACGGTTGTAGGTGGCGCCACAATACCAGTTCATTGTGAATAGGCAATCGTTGCTTTTTTTTTGTTCATTGTTGCATTTAAAAATATGTAAAACATTCTCATAGATATATAAGTATAAAGATATACCGAACAAATAACTCTTACCGTTACCATATTAAACAAAATGGCGCTGTCTCTTATGCAACAAACTAATTTTACCCGGTGACAGCGTCGCTGTTTTTGGCATTGACATAACATTTCAATATGGCAACACTTAGTTCCAGTTTTGGCCACCGGTTTGTGGCACTGAAATACCTCAGTCGTCAATCTCGCCAAGGCGCTAGATATAACATTGTAAAAGCGTTGTTATCTCCTTTAAAATTATGCCACTTTTGTTGTTGTAGAATTCTTTAACGATATAACACATTTACAACAAGTTTTTGTTGATATGTTGACTGCTTTGAAGCTACATTACATAACGATATTATTGTTATTGATTAATATGTATACTCATCTGTTATCTATAATTTATATCAGTTCCGCGAAAACAAAATCAACGGCGTTATGCCGCCGGTGCAAAGCCACATCGTGCGCATATATACGTATAAGACGGCCAAATCAAAAACATGCAGATGCAGAGCATTGAATTTGATTGAACATACCAACTAATCATGGCCGGTTCCTAATTTAGCAATAAACACTGAAATATTTATTGCAAATGTTAAAAACATAAGTTTTAGAAGTAATACATGATGTTTTACATAATAACATAATTTGTTCATTTCGCACTTATATGTGGACTTCATACGCATCGAATGTGCGTGGGAGCTCGGAGGGTGGGTGTTTTCGGACGAATGCGCCGAATCCAAAATGCCATCGGCTTTTTTCTGATCCGTAGTCTTTAACATCACTTGGGTGCTCCCCACAGATAATTAGTTGTGCTCGCAACCCACTCACGGCATGGAGTTCCATCTAATTTACTCTACCCTGTAGCACGGGGAATAAAAGCTGTAAAATTTTCTACCACGCAAGACTGATGGCACTACGAGTTTATAATGTAGGCGTCTAAATTAATCTAATCGATGGGCCTTCGCTCGCATTTTGGATGCGAGCGAAGTTCGTTAGTGCGACGGGATCATACGTTTCGCACAAATCTGTTGAGTGGTTACATTTTTTCAACAATATACAACTTGTTACATAATTTTAATATATAGGTACTTAGTTGTATTTTGATTTCCATGTGTAGATCTAGTTTTAAATTGCAGATGGAGATCCAAATATGCGAGACTGGTCTGGTAGGAAACCCCGTCAGTATCTCATACCTGCGGACACAACGCTGTCACCGTCAATGTACCGAAGTAAGTTGACACACTAGTTTCCTTGTTTTTACTCGTTGAATGTCTTTTTAGTAGATTCAATTGTATAATTTTTATGTTCGTTGACTCCACTGACAATCTCAGTAGTATTATTGGAAACGTATTCGTGCTGAGTGCCTCACTATTGCCCCACTAAACCGTAGGAATAGTTTTAAGTATTAGTATTCTACTACTTCTATTGTCAAATAGTATGGGATATGAATTCCAAAGGTTACCCGAGAGTTTGAGTTTGGGCTATTTTATTAGAATTTGTGCAGACAACGGAGGGTTTAGTGGGCCAAGAGGTAGGTACTCAGCAAGAATACATTCTGATCACTGAGTATCTCAGTGGGGTCAACGAGAATAAAAATTTAATAAATTACGTTTTAAAACGTTGAATAAAATCCATAATTTGAAAAGGTTTAAGTCGTTCCTCATTTAGAACGTTTACTACCTACCGATCTAACAGAAAAATGCCTAGTTTTCATTAAAATAGTAACAATTTTAATATTTTAGAACTCTATTTTTTTTATTCTACGCAGTGACAAACAAGCAGACAGCCCATCTAGTGGTAAGCGGTAACTGTCGCCCATAACATCTACGATTCGAGCATTAACGTTGCAATCGCTGGTGCGTTGTCACTGTGAGGACTAAGATGAAATGCCTCACGTCTGTACCAATACCAAACCAATCATAGATATTACATCGATCCTGATCATAATTTGATAATCCTATTACTCTGGAAACTACCATCAGTCGTATTCAAATGTATTCAAATAAAAGAGATGTTTCCAGAATCGGAACCAATTGATTTACGAAGAATCGTTGCGTCCCCTCCGGCAATAAGGGTAGCCCCACATTCCATGTATTCGCCGACAAGTAAGGGATATATGTGTCAAAATTTAATTAGTATTGTCCGGCTTCACCCCTTTCCTTCTTCGTTGATGCACAATGTCTACATGTATTTTAAATTTGTTTGTGTTAGTTGCTAAACTTTGTCCGTGCCGTATTCCAATAATAATATTCTTTTCCGCCATGTTTTTGTGGTATTGGGGGGTTGTAGAGTATAGACGCACTGTGAATATTTACACGGGTAACACTGCACACGTTTACACTTACTTTATCACAAATCTGGCCATTCAACACATACAAAATCTGGCTCTTCAACGCATATTTTGTTCGTAAGTTAGCTCTTATTGCATCGATTTTATGCGTAGATTCTATCACTTGGTTTTTCACTACGCACTGGTGTTCTACTTTGTACACTAATAAATACACTGCGTTGATTGAATCGAAACTATTTTTTAACATACTAACATACTGTATGTTGCGCTAACATACTGTTAAAAAACGACGTACACAACACGTCATCGTTGGTCATTTTATTAGTTATCATACATACACATTTACACTTTCGCTTTCGCTTTTGTACAGTCAGCTGCAAAGTGACTGAACCCCCATATATTAAATGTATGGTAGGGGGTCAGTTCTCTCTGCAGCTGACTGTACGTACAGCAATTGATGTGTATAACGATCAGCTTAACTCTGTGTATCACACATAATGTCCTTCACAATATGTCGTGTCGCCTCCCGTTCTTACGTGTTCTAATACTGCAAATCTATCACAGCGTTTGACCTTTTGACCTACTTCACTTTCCAGAAAAGGAGAGTTTCCTGCGCATTGGTTCTTTAAACGTTCGTGTAAAGAAGACCACGGAGGCTTTCAGCAACTTCCTGGGTGTAGGCGCGACCAGGTCCTCGGCTTATGTCCCGAAGCCGCGCGAGCGGGAAGGCGATAGGAGGTCCGACGATGGCGAACACCTGCACAAGAGCTGGGGCTCCGCGGATAATATACAGGTTAGCATAGACATAAATTTCAATGGTGTGTTTCGGGTTTCCTACCGCGTACCTTCGTTTACATACCTTTAAAATATGTGATAATAACCGCGATAGTTTAAAACATTATAGCATAGACAGATTAAGTAGCATCGAAAATCTCATCATTTGTTTTAAACTAGCGGTCCCCCGCGGTTACACCCGCGTGAATATCTGCTAAAATTCATCATCCCGCGGGAGCCTGTTATTGTACCGAGATAACAATTTACCTCATGTAACTTCCCATTCGTGATAGAACTTACGAAATCAGATTACGCCCACTCAACATCCAAATATTGCCTCTTTAGAATATTTGTTCAAATTTTGCACTTGAAGGTATTTCATGAGGCTTCTAAACGAGCCATAATTTATCTGCAATTTGTGGCTGCAATACAATGGCCGGAAATATTCCGATCTCCAACCCGCCTGCCAAGCGTAGAGATAAGTCCTGCAGTGGACCGTTATGGGCTGTGATTATCATCGGCATAGACCTCCCCCAGAGATCTCTACAAAGGCCGGCCCTATGCCTTCCGCATCCAGCTGGTACCTGCGATGTTTACCAGGTCGTCGGTCCACCTTGTGGGAGGCCTACCCACCCTGGGCTGTGATGATGATTGATCAATTGTAGTGTCAATAAAGTCCAATTTCCCTATCGCAGAAGGAAGACAAGCTGATGCCGCCTCCTATGAGCGGCAAGGTGAAGCGGCGCGGCGCCACCGGCCGGAAGGGGCTGTCGTCGCACAGCAGGAGCACTCCGTCCACTCCTGATCAGGTAAACGTGAATAAAAATCTTGAGCGGGACTATTGGATAACTCAATTGGCAACTGAATTTGACACTAGATGACGTTGGCCGCTGCCAATAGCGCCTACCAAATTAGAGCAGTGTAAGATTTTTTATATCAAATTCCGTTGATATAAAAAATCCACTTAGATAGCCAATAGCCCCTCTAGAACTGGTTATAGAAGGTTTATTCTTTTTTGTTTCACACTAAAGTTACTGTATTTTATCCTATTGTATACGGATTAATGGTTCGATTAAGTAAATTGACATAGGCAGTGTGACAGAGACGGCGCTCTACGTAAATAGATAGCACGTGCAGTTTATGTTAGAGGCGCCTGCTACGACGTTTTTTTGTTGTCACATCTAGTGACCAACGCAGTCTTTAGTCCCTTCTACATCATGAAACCATCACCCAGCCAAAGCGATTTCGTACTAAAAATCAAGATTTTTTAATTTACAACTTAACATGATATTTTCGTGTTTAAACTTTAAGTGAAAAGTACTTTTTTTATGTACTTGTAGGTTATGCCAGGCTCCATATAAAAATGGCCATCAGTCTCTTCAAGCCCACTATACGAGTTGTTGATTCCACTGTTATTTCTTTCACAGCCCCGAGCTCAAATGGGTTCAGGCGAAGAAGGTGATTCGGATTCGGACTCGGCCGCTGGTTTCCACTCAGCGTGGCGGCAGCAACGGGCGTCCTGCACGTAGACTGCGCAGTGTATGGCCCCTCCTTCACTTTTAAAGTCCTTGTAAAAGGGTAAAACTCGTCTTCTAATGCGATAGACTAAAGTGACATACTGTTCTATTTAGGCCCTTAGAGGTCCCTGTGTACGAACTGTATGTTGTCTAGAAGTAAGATAAGGTTGCTAGAACAAAATATAAATAAAATTAATGTTGCTGTACTAAAAATACATTCTGCAACACCTACTGTACAGAGCATTTAACAGGAGGGGATCTCCTGTCGCGCATTTTTACCGTATCTTGTAGCAAAAGTTATTTCGTTGTTTTTACCACGTTCCAAGGTTCTTCCCTGAACACTTTGAGCTAATGTCATTTCAGTTTATTATATTAAAAGACGAACTGTAGTTACTTTGTTTTTTTAAATTGTTTTAATTGAATTATTTTTACTTAACGCATAGTAAGCCGAAATCGTTTTTGAATTAATTTATAAATAAGCAAGTTAATAACGTTAGTTCGTGACGTCACAAGCCGCTATGCATGGTGAACTCCATTTTGTGAGAAAAAGCCTACTCCATAAACACGCGATGCAAAATCAGTTGCTAATTTTTTATGAAGGTAGATTGTGAGACCGAAATTATACTCGTGTCGTGTGGTGTCAGCCTTTCGAAACTGCAGTTGTGGATGACCTAAGTTCGTAAATGATGTTTGTTTATACGTTGTTGGAAATTCCAATGGTTTAAATCCTAGATTGTGTTGTATTTCATATTTTGCCCTTGTTCCACACTTATCAGAAATTATTTTAAAAATATTAATTGTGCTAGGACTGGTATATTTTTTTACATACAATGCTGCGTGGCGCGTCGCTTTATTTGCCGCTACTTGGCCTTAGGAATAATTAAAAAAGTTATTGTCAAAAATATTTTACTATTACCGCGCGCCACTTTATACTGAATACGCTCTGTATATTATGACTATCGTAAGAAACGCATGCTGTTCAGTATGTACATAAGTATGTATGTATTCAATTCAATAAAATCGCAATAGAATTCATTACCAAATCAAGAAATGAAAACACATGAATCGATAATTTCGTGTGTGAGAAAATGGGAGTATTTTGCTCGTCGTTAGTGATACAAGTGCCTTGCCTATGTGATAGCAGTGGAAAAGCTTTTGTTCTTTTAGATCAAATATCTCACAAAGCACAATTGTAAAGAATAAGAAGCAATAAGAATTACACTAAGGCCATAAGTGTAATTCTTTCCTACCTGCCTCAAAATGAAGATGATTCCAATTGGTACCCAACATTTAGGTAGGTAGCATTACTGTAATACTATTAATTAAAAATTTACAACTGATCAAAAACCAAAAAAGTCACGCTGTCCTATAATAAAACTATAGAATTATAGTGGTTTAGTAAGATGTTACTTAACCTATTTTAGTAGAACCACATAGGACCTGTTTCACCAACTCTGATATACTTAAAACAGATAGCCTATCTAGAAGTTATTTGATAGATATCTAACTTTTGGTTTACGCAACTTTAATATCCATATCTGGTATTTTTGTGTCGCCAATTCAACACTCTGTTAAACCTGATATCTATCAAATAGCTTCTGCATTGATAATCTGAAACTTTATCCACGGATGGTGAAACAAGTCCATATCGCTATATCACTTGTGCGATAAGTATAGTGTTATGCCAGAATGCTGTACGATATATTTATACGATAGCGTTATTCATATTTCTTGCGAACAAATAAACAGGACATACATTTTTTTCTGTAGTTCTGTCTGTGTAATATACTGGAGTTCCATCATGAAGTTACACCACAAAGTTAAATGTTTAGTAAAATAAGTTTCATTATAAAAAGACAAAACTATTGAACGCGACAACGATAATAGTAAATATGGCGTAAAAATGACCTAACATGCGGACAATAGGAAAACTGTAATGAAGAAAAGATAACTAAAGCCGATCATTAAGGCCGGGACCGTTTACAACGAAAATCGCGTTTGAAAAACTAGAACACGATGACCGCTGTTCCATAGAATAAGGGTCATTTTTGTGCTTATTTTGTACCCTTGTATTTGTTATTGTTATAAAACAACGTGCCCCTCTAACTTAAAAATCTATTCAGCTATACATTTAGTTAAGTTATCTATATAAGATCCATATTTTGTATATAAAAAATTAGTCTTCCGTGGAGATCTAAGCGATTAAACCCAAGAAGGACCAAAAAAAATGTATGGACCTGTATGTATTACATTATGTAAACGTTATTCCTAAAATATATTCGGCGATACTTTTAGTTTAGTTCTCTGTATTTTTTTAGATTTCATATATGGCCTACAACGCCAACTTAGACGATTAAAATCATTCGTTTCGATTAAATGGACGCCACCCCCGCCTTTGTCATTGTCGCGATCAATTGGGTTGTCTTTTTCTATTCAAACACGCTTTATTTGATTATAGTCTAATGCACAAAGTTATTAAGTTAAACACGTCATTCACCTGTAGATGTTTAGTATTATCTCATGTGATACAAGTAATTTGTAAGAATAAATGCATGTAGTTTTACCATCTTTTACTCTTTAATTTATTATTTTAAAATTTTATTTTTTACATATATTTTTATACGACACCTATTTCTTTGTTAAATATTAACGTCTTAATGCATCAATTTGTTATTTAAATTATCTTTCTTCCTACGAACAAATGATTGGCCTGGCGGATTATAATTGTTTTGTGTAATTATTATTATACCATAAGCTTTCCCATGGGGTTGTACTTAAATTATAATTATAGTTATTATATTTGTACTAATTTGTAAGTGTATGTGTAATAAAATCTTATGAATTTAACCGTGTTTTATCTTACCACGATACGAACCCAGGTTTCAGTAGTACGGTAGATTTGTGACATAATAATAAAACATTTATTATAAAACATTCAAAGTCAAAGTAGAGCGTCGGTGGCCGAGCGGTGACAGTATCCGACTCGTAAGCCAGAGGTCCCGGGTTCGAATCCCGCTCCGGCCATGTACCAATGACTGTTTTCTGAGTTATGTACATTAGTTGAATACTAACCGATGCTCTTACGGTGAGGGAAAACATCGTGATGAAACCTGCACATTCAGGCGACTGGATGTGTAACCATGATCCAATCTGATCAGGTTCCCCTGGTAGCAGGGTCATGGAGGTCAGATGGCAGTCGCTCCACTGTAATTACCTGACCTGCCAAATCCTGGATCATGGTCAAGGCGGACCCCGGGCCCTCGTTCTCGAGAGCACAACCGGGACATTAACGCCAAGATGATTATTTTTTATTTATTCAAAGTCAAACGTTACAAATAGTATCAATTGATATTGATTTAGAAATAATCCATGAATTATTTTTTACGATTTTTGCCGTGGTTTAAGTCAACAAGAATTAGCACTAATTAATGAAGTCCCATTTTGTAGTTCTGTGTTTGATAAGTATAATAAATTCGTATTCATTAATCGGTTTTGAAAGGTTGTCTGGAAGAGATCACATTAGTGATAATACCACCCTTTGTACTACCTAGCATATTTTTTGTATCTGTATTTGTTTCTTTTGGTGTGCAATAAAGAGTTTTGTATTGTATTGTATTGTATTCATCTCTAAGATGACTTCTCGGCGGTTTAGGACCACAATGTGTAATGACCACAATTAAAAAGAACCACTTCTTAAAATAATCAATTTCTTGGCATGTCCACGTCTTGAATTTACCACTTCTTGAAATAACCACATATGGTATGACAGATCAAAAATAAGACATTCATTTTGCAATTGCAACTAATACCCGAATGTTCAGAGATTAAATTATGAACCTGAAAGAAAAAGCCTATTTACGGAGTTATTGTACGAGGACTTCCAAAGACAAAGAAAGAGACGAAAGTCAAGGGAAGGTTCGGGAAAATGATGTTGCTTCTTTTTTATAACAAAGCGTGAAGATTAAAGATTTTGAAAAACTCAACCGTGGAACAGATGATGATGCATCCCTAATACTGTTTTCACCTTGAACGTGCGATGGATTTGCTTAAGAGTAATTTCTTCGTGAAGGTCGTAACCTCAGAAGTGGCAGAGTGATCGATGAGGGATCTGTGAAGAAGACTGGCCTGACCTATCAATGATTTCAATGGAAGAGTTTAAATTTTCGTGGAGAATACTTGTAAGGTAAGCGTTTTACTTTATTGCCACTACTAGAATTGTACGATTCTATTTGCTGCACTCTCTTCACTCTTGCACATCATGAAAAGTTAAGAGGAGTATTTCCCGAGCGAAGATTTTCATACAAATTTAACATCCTCGTTAACAAAAGTTCCACTTTAAACTATATATTTTAACGAAATTCTGACAAACCACAAGCATAGATATTGGTTTAGGATCACGTTTACAAAAGGAGAACCGATAGAAATGTAATGTATGCAGTCTATATGACATTTTCTACGACTTTTAATATGGCGACAATCCTCGAATCGCTGTGAGAAAAAAGTTATGGTCAATTAAAGTAAACTTCTATGTAAGTAAATGCAATACAATAAAACAATATAAAATAACGAAAAAGAAAAAGACGATGAAACTGATAAACATCCGTTTCGTCGATTGTACAGTCAACTGCAGAATGAACGGACCTCTCTACCTACATAAAATTTATTTTACCAGGGGTCCTTTTACTCTGCAGTTGACTGTATAGTACTGTACATAAATCTTCGTTGAAAATGTTCTGATTCTTTTTTTTTATTGCGTGTAGGTTTGCGTAAGCTATATGCTAGCACCTACAAGTATCATACCTTTGAGACTTCTGTTCGAGAGTAAACAATTGTTAACTGTAAAAAGTGGCATTACTTTTGTTTTATACGAGGGTCCAACTTTTATATCTAATATTTGCAATACCTATTACTTTTCAGCAGTAAAATATACTTAGGTATTAAACATATAGGTAAAATAGGGTGCTTCCCGTTCGTTCGATCGGACGACTGCTCAATTAATTAATTATTTTCTCATTGCGCCGATCGATCGGTTGAATGGGAATACCATTTTCTCATTCAACCGTAGCGTGACAACTATTTTATTTAAACTGAATAATAAAAACAAATTTTGTGCGTGATCTGATAAAATATAAAGTTTAAAAAATATCTACTTTTTGTTTTATTTGTAATATTTTCTATCATTGTTGTCACGCACGGCATAACGGTAAATTGGACGAAAGATATACATAATTTATTTTTTGGTTAATAAGTTCAATAAGTATATAAGGTCGTAACTGTCGTATGTAACATAACATTTATAATTACTCAACATTTATCTACGTGTTGAAAGGAACCCCTAAGTCGGACAAGGAGGAAAAATCCCCTTAGGCCGATTGAGCGGTCGTCTGATCGGACGAACGGGAAACACCCGTAAAATAAGGTGGAGTGTCAGCTAAGTACGTTGGACAATTTCGTGATTGACTAACTAGCAGTGTGATGTGAAGATATTAATGATTTGCACGACACTTGCACGAAGCATGTAAATTATTTTTAATTACATTGTGACGTAGTATAATTTAGATATGTAGATGAAACTTGTAAATATTATTTTTCAAATAGATAAAGATTAGAGATGTGCCGACTCGTCGGGAAAGCCGACTAGTCGGTAAATACAGCCGACTAATCGGCTCTTTTCTTTCATCATAATATCAGCCGGAAGACTCACTGCTGGGCATAGGCCTCCCCTAGAGATCTTCAGAAAGGCCAATCTTCTGCCTTCCGCATCCAGCTGGCACCTGCGATTTTTATCAGATCGTCGGTCCACATAGTGGGTGGCCTACCCATGCTACATCTTTCGGTACGTGGTCGCCACTCAAGAACTTGCCTACCCCATCGGCCATCTGTTCTGCGAGCTATGAGCTCTGCCCAATCCCACTTAAGCTTGGCAATCCTTCGGGCTATGTCCGGGCCTTGGTTTGCTTATGAATCTCGTGCTTCCTGATTCGATCGCACAAAAGATTCCGAGCATAGCCCTTTCCATCGCCCTAAATTCCCATCATCGCGCTCTATGCTTTACTTATATTTATTATGGAGTAAAAGCAAAATCATATTTATTTCCATGAAATCCTTTAGCTATCAGTAAACTACACCCACCGGCACAATTATTCGCCCATCTCATACTTTTCCACCTTTCCTTTCCCTTTTACACCATCTTTAAAAAATCAGTCCTAGACCCATCGTGTTGAAGAAATTTATTAATAATAGAGGTAATAATCATTGTCTTATTGGCTATCAAAGTATTTATGAAGTTAAAGACTGATTTGTTACGTAAAAAATGTATGAGCGTTTATGGAAAATCATGGGGTGGGCGAATAATTGTGCTGATTGTGTATAAATAATGACTATCTCATTTATTTCCCGTGGTCCGATCACCGAGTTGTACTGGTCGTTCCAAGGGCAATTTCCTTTTCCCCCTTATCTGTTTCACTCGCATTAAAGGGCATCTCACCCTGTTCACAGACGACTTCAAGAGAATACCTATGACTGAAAATTGTGATTTTTTGCGATGTATCTCAAGTCTCAATTTTTAATGTAGTCGAGTGTATAATTTAATTCTACCAAACCGCAAACGTGTATGTGTTCCATCCATCTTATTTAGACCTGTACTTCAAAGACAAAGCAAAAACTGCAGCATAAAAACTAAGCACAAGTTCAGTCTTGTATGGAGTAGGTACTGCTGTAAGCTTTGATAAGGAACAGCGAAATATCGCGGCGGCTTTGGATTCTGTACAGTACAAATAAATTTTTTCGTAATTTAGGTAGTGGACAGTTATACACGACAACACGGGCACCTGTTACCAGTATGGCAAAAGACCCCAGAGCCAAGTTGACCCGACACTACACCGAAGTTATCCCGGACATCAGCCTGTACGAGATTAGTATGGCTCTCAAACAGCTCAAGAACAACATGGCGCCGGGTGATGATGGAATTACGGCTGAGCTTCTGAAAGCTGGTGGCAAACCTGTGCTTAAGACCCTTCAGAAGCTGTTCAATTCCGTCATCCTCGAGGGAAAAACGCCGGAAACATGGCACAGAAGTATAGTGATATTGTTCTTCAAGAAAGGTGATAAGGCTCTCTTGAAGAACTTCAGACCAATATCGCTGCTGACCCATGTGTATAAGCTGTTTTCGAGAGTCATTACGAATCGTCTCGCACGCAGGTTTGATGACTTCCAGTCTCCTGAACAAGCCGGATTCCGAAAAGGTTTTAGTACCATAGACCACATTCATACGCTGCGGCAGGTTATGCAGAAGACCGAAGAGTATAACAGGCCATTATGCTTGGCGTTTGTGGACTATGAGAAAGCCTTCGATACGATCGAAACTTGGGCGGTGCTCCAGTCTCTACAGCGGTGCCAAATTGACTATCGATATATCGAAGCACTGAAGGGTTTGTACGAAAACGCCACTATGTCAGTTCGTCTCCAGGATAAGACCACAGAACCTATTCAGCTGCAGCGGGGTGTTAGACAAGATGATGTCATATCACCGAAGTTGTTCACCGCTGCACTGGAGGATATCTTTAGGCTTCTGGACTGGGACGGACTTGGCATCAATATTAACGGTGAGTACCTTACTCACCTCAGATTTGCTGATGATATCGTAGTCATGGCTGAAACCCTGGAAGACTTGGGCAAAATGCTCGATGACCTCTGTAGTGCCTCTCAACAAGTAGGTCTTAAAATGAACATGGACAAGACGAAAATTATGTCGAATGTCCATGTTGTGCCTACTCCAGTGACAGTTGGAGGCATTCCACTTGAAGTTGTTGACGACTATTCATACCTAGGACAAATAGTTCAGTTAGGTAGGTCCAACTTCGAGAAAGAGGTCAATCGACGAATCCAACTCGGTTGGGCAGCATTCGGGAAGCTACGCCATATATTTTCGTCCCAATTACCGCAGTGTCTCAAAACGAAGGTCTTTGACCAATGTGTGTTGCCAGTGATGACTTACGGAACTGAAACGTGGCCGCTCACTGTGGGCCTAATAAGAAAGCTCACTGTTACCCAAAGGGCGATGGAAAGAGCTATGCTCGGAGTCTCTTTGCGCGATCGAATCAGAAATGAGGAGATCCGCAAGCGAACCCAAGGTCACCGACATAGCTCTAAGGATTGCCAGACTAAAGTGGCAGTGGGCAGGGCACATAGCTCGAAGAACAGATGGCCGATGGGGCAGTAAAGTTCTCGAGTGGCGACCACGTGCCGGAAGACGCAGCGTGGATAGGCCTACCACAAGGTGGATTGACGACCTGGTAAGGATCGCAGGTACCAGCTGGATGCGAAAAGCACAGGACCGGACTTTGTGGAGATCTCTGGGGGAGGCCTATGCCCAGCAGTGGGCGTCTTCTGGCTGATATGATGATGATGATGATGATATTTACATTAACATAGAAGCCTTGGATATGGGCGTTTAAATCAAGACTGAATGTGACAGTTGGACCTAGACGTACATTCCATGATCTAATCGAGGACATTTAATTATATCGCCAAAAACAATGATCAGCTAGGCCCATCTCTAGTAAATATGTTTTTGTCTGTACTTTCTAAACTCTTTAAATAAAACGTTATGTAGTGGGTTAGGTACCTATAGTTAGCTGCAGAAAGAATGGACCTTCCCAGCGTTACATTAAAGGGGGATGGGTCCGTTCACTCTGTAGCTGACAGTACCTAAATCCTGTAATTTGAATAAATAGACAATTAATGCGGCGTAACTAACCGACTTAAAATAGACGGAATTTAGTGCACACATACCTAGTACAAATTCTAGATTAATTCCTTAAAATAAATACGTCTTTGCATTTTATCTGTTTGATAAAAGTGGTAGGAGAAAGCTTATTAGTGCAGGTGGCTAAAATTAAATATATGTTACGTAACTACTACATTCAATAAATAAAGTGACGTTCGGTTAACATCGCATGATTTGATGTGTATACAGATCATATCATAACAGCTAGATATGTATATATGAAGTTAGCAGTATTGGCAAACCAATAAAGTATCATATGATTTAACAACCGACGCGTCGAGCGTCGCTATTGTAGATGCCAAGAATACAGTATCTACGACAATTGGACTTCGTTCAAGGAATATACAGGTTCGTACTTTCAGTCTATCATTTTATGTTTCTCGCTTTATGTATTAATCATTTGTTGTTAATTTGGATGCAGTTCGATTCAAATATTTAGTCAACTTTCTGCAACTACTGCCGATCTAACTGATGACGCGAAATGCTTACCAAAAATACCTTCAAGCTCAATTTTATATTTAGCTCGCTTGCGCCGATCACGAAGCGCGTGCCAGTTGAGCAGAGATTTTGCGCCGATCGCAGAGAGTTTTTTTCATATCATTAATAAAAAATAGCCCGCGTCTCGGGTACAATATCGATAAACAACAATATGGTGAAGTGAAATCTGAAAGAGATCCGATCTGAACGCTTCAAGGTAAAGCCGCTGCACCAGACCAGAATATCCGTTGAACTGTTCATAGTACAAAACTTATTCACACCTATTTCCACACAAGCCCACGCAAACACAGCGTGTTTTCAGTTGCAGACGCTCATATTGAAACGAAATGTTGTGTTCTTAGTTTTACGGTGAAAGTGAAACCTTTGCTGGATTACGTGTAGGTGAAAATAAAAAGAAAATAAACAAGAAAAAAGTTTTGATTAATTGCATGTGCTCTGACTATATCTGGCAAAGTTTTACCTTACATTAAGAATAACTATTTTAATAAGTGTTTAAACAGTTTAAACGTATGGAATCTAAATTGTCGCCAGATACAGAAAAAGTTACGCCACCAGTCCCGCTAAAAACATATCAATGGGAAGATTTAAGAAGAGCTCGTAAAGCGGGCGCTTACCCGTGGACTCACTTACTAAAAGTTCCTCTGGAAGGTGAAATTACTGCTGAAGATATTATACGAGAATCATCTCCAAGAAGAAGTATGTCTCGTGAATTTTCCAGGTCTCGTACACATTCGCCAGTAGATAGAGATGTCCAGAAAATCCTTAACTTAGATTCTTCACCAGGAAGTAGCCGCAAGTACGGTGAGGAGGGCGAAGATGAAGGAGTGCATATACCAAATTTTTCCAAAGAAGTTTCTGTAGATGAAGAAGATAAAATTGAGCAAGCAGTTAGTGCCTACGTTGTGCAACGACCCGAAAGTCAGGCTAGTACGCATTTAACGACGCCTATCGAGATACCAAAGAATGCATCCCCTAAGGGCATACTCAAACGTCGTGTACCAGATCATCAGCACGTAAGCATAACAGAAACTAGGGACAAAACAAAGTGTTGCCACCCGTTGGTAAACAAAATAAAACATTTGGCAGACAAAACTTTACAAAAATTAGAACGAAATGAAAATGAAAAATCACCGCAAGCGAAACGGAAGAAGAATGAAGAAGTTCAAGAAATAAGACAGTTAAAATCATCACCAGGTGCTGTTAGAAGACAGAAATTTGGAGCGATCAAGTTAGGCGACTCAGATGAAATGAGCAAAACCTTCGAAACTCCTCCGCCAAGAAAAAAAAAGGACCACATTTATGAGGACATAGAAGAAAAACCCAATGATCCAGGAAAATCGCTTCATTTTGCAGATTATGTAGAAGTAAATGATGTAAAAAAATCACTAGACGATGGTGGTAGTCAAAAAGAAAATGACAGTATTGCAGAAAAAAAGTCTAATGCCTCGCAGGACCCCAGTTTAGTTACTGATGACAATAATTCACTTAAACCGGAAGAGCATGTAATGGAAAAACTTCATATCGTTGCCGAGCCTATTAAACAAGAAGAACCTGTAGATGACTTGGATCCAGACGAACCAAACGTAGATGAAATTTTTGAAACACAGTTTGAAGAAACAAGGCCAAAAAATGATTCTCCAAACATAACGATTACTGAAATAGTTGATGAAGATAGTGAAATGACTGTCGAAGAAAACAATAGTATACCAATTGAAACATCACCGAGTCCTAGCCCACGGCAGCTAAATAGACAAACGAGCGATGTCGAATTTGCTAGCAACGAATGGTCTAAACCCAGCAGGTAAATACATATATTTTTCATCTTATTTTAAATATAATTAAAATGCAATAAACGATATAGGTATACTTGAAATACTTCTATAAATAACCTACATGTAACAGTGACATAACAGAGATATTTCAACACATGCAAAGCTAACGCGCTAGCTTCTGACTGTCTGATAAATATAGCACGGTCTGTCGTCTTCCTGCACATTGGGTAAGCTCTTTAAAATTGTCATCAGCGATCAGTGCTCGCGGCTGCTTTCACGCTAGTGATTAGTTCATTTACTGCCCGGCTTTCATAAACATTTAATGACTCATTGTCAAACAAAATGGGCCGTCAAAGTGTAGTTTACTGGAAACTCTAAAGAAATGTGCCCCGGATTCGATCTTTTCGGTAGTTAGTAGTTATGAGTAAACTAAGAAGATGGACATCAGAAGGTGGATCTCCGTTAGAAAGATCCGTAAGGCCAACGAGGGAGGGTAGTGTCCAGGTATACACCCCGGACGTTCGTTGTGCCTGTCAATTTTTTCAATGCGACTCACTATTACCGGAAAGAATCAATCCAGTGGGCACGAGACCAACTTCGCGAGCTAGCAATGTTATTTCGTATGAGAGGTAAGTTGTAGCTATATCCATCTATTTATGTGGCAGTTGATGACAATTTTATGTTTTAAGATTACGATCTCAGAAATGAATCCGAAACCGCTTGAAGATCTTTTGCCCGGCGACTGCTGAGGCTAAAACGAGCGTCGACGGTTGGCCTAATTGTGACTCAAGTATCGTGTGTGTGTGTAGTTTAAATATAACTCAAATATCAGCGACGAACCTCAGTTTTGCGATATGGTCTTTATTATATTTCTTTCTGTATGTTTGAAAAACTTATCGCCATGCGAACTGTAGTAATGCTACCTACTTGAATGTATTATGTCAATGCGAATTTTTTGTTAAAATGTTTTTTTAGTTTATGTATTTTATTCAAAATGCCATCCATTTTCAGTGATCACGAATATGAAATCATCGAGAAACCGCCGCCGAATATCGTCTTTAACTCACCAAGTATAATACCACAAAAATCTACAATGGTGAAAGCGGACGACGAGTTATCTAGTACTACTTCGCTAGAGCGAAAATATTTGCAGCATAATTCTGATGAAGAAGACCAGGCAGAATATAAAGAAAATTTAAGCGACACTAAAAACGAAGATTTGGTTAATGCAGAAGCTCTGCAAAAAGATATAGAAGATCGATATTTCTTAAATACTCCATCCACTGTCTCAAGAACAGAATGTGAAATAAGTACAAGCCAGGTAGATTCATCGGCATTAGAAAACTTACCATTGAAACGTGAAAATCGATCAAAAAATGCAGAGAGTGTTGATAATAAAATACAACAGCGAATTAAAGAAGGCACAGGAAAATTAAAATTACAGGCTGGGAAACTTAAAACAAAATTGAAAAACATAAAAGCGAAACAGTTTTCCATGCCCGAACGTCCACGAATTAACTTACCTGACCGTCCAAAATTTTCTTTTCCTGAAAGACCTAAATTTAATTTACCTGACAAACGAAAATTCAGTTTACCCGAACGTCCAAAATTTAAAATAAACTTTGCAGAGAAGTTGAGTTTTGGTGACCGAAAATTTACGATGCCAGAACGGCCCAAATTTCACGTCCCCGATCTTCCGAAATTTAAAATGCCAGAACGACCGAAAATAAATTTCCCTAGCTTAGGTAAAAAGAAAGCATATAAAGTAGAAGTAGTCACAACTGACTCGAGCCCTGATTTGCGAAATGCTGAAGTAGCCACAGTCGATTTTGAAATCAAAACCTATCCAAGATTAATGGGGAAGAAAAAGAAAACAGAAATACCTAAAACGTCTTCTTCTCCAACGTTGAACAGAGATGATACACCTCCACCTACATTCACTTTCACACGTATGAAGAAACAATCTAATGACGATCAGGCATATATTCCAGATAGTCCAGAGCAACCACGCGAATATGGCAATATTACTGAACCAAATTATGAAGAGGAAATAGACAATGAAAAACATTTCGAAACTACTTACGATTTTGATAAGCTTGATTCAGAATATATTGATGAAACTGAACAATCTAACATTAACGACAATCGTAACGCGAACTCCATACCCGATATATCACCGTCAAAACAAGAATACACACACATTAACGAAATAAATAACGACGAATTTTTTGTTCGACCGAGAGGAATTTCTCGCGAAAATATTCAAGTTAGGGAATATTTGAGTGACGAAATACGACAAGCATTTAATATCCCTAAAAATGTCCTTGCAACAATGGGAAGTAATTCTAGGTTTCATGATGAAAATGTTTATGTTAATGCACCAGTAGACGCGGATCCAGAATTAATGATTGATGACAACGAACAATTGGGATACTCCACTGAGGATATCAATGAAAGGGACGATGGGTACTACACTTTCCCTCCAGTGCGACCATCTCGTGCAAAACGTAAAAGAAAGGAACAAGAATCTATTCAATACATTGATGACAGTGTAAACGCTAGCGTGCAGTTCAGTGACGTTGATCTTGGATTAGCTGAACAAGATATTAACGCTGAAATTTGCAATCAAAATAATGTTCAAAATGAAGCAGAGGACTTTAGTCCAACAGATTTACATTCAATTCATGAATATGCAAATGACGATGTCATAGAATATCCAGATAATATTCCTTTACAATCTCAAACTTTGCCCATGCCTCCTAAAAGAAAGAAGAAAGGTAGTAGTCAGAAAGATTTGCGCCCTTCTGCTTCTATTGATTTTAAACAACTATCATCTTCACCAGCTTGGGAACAGTCACTCGAACAACCTCAGGATGTAAGTAATTTCTTTTCTTTATTCATAATGTTACGTCTTTTTCTTTCATATTTACTACTCGTAAACACTAACTAAAAGCATCCTTCTTTCGTTTCACTTCTTTATGGGTTGAATCTTACTAATCCTATCCTACTATTATAAATATGAAAATTTGTAAAGATGGATGTTGTTAATCTTTCACGTAAAAACGAATTAGTATTTGTTTGTAGAATAGCAGTGGCGGTTATTAAAAGTAAAAATTTGGGCTTGCTAAGTGCCACTGCTTAGTTAATTTGGTACATAGCGTTGCGTTAGGTACTGCGTGTTAATTTATGAAGTAGTTAATTTTAACTTAATTTTAAGAGACTTTATGTTAAGGAAATGTTTAAACGTTAAATTCAGTAGGTATCACTTAGACTGCCATCATATGTCATATGGACTACCAACGACGAATTGAAGTCTGTTTATTCTGTGGTAATTCGTAATAAATTAGGTTAAGATTCAGCTTTCTTTTCAAAAATACATTTAAAAACCGAAAACAGCAGTATCTGTGACCGGTTGTCTTTGTAGTACTTACAACGCGATCGCTTAGCCAAACTTGTTCATTAATTAAATCATGTCTGTCCAAACGTGGTAAGTGACTCGCCACACCAAATTACTCGAAAAATAGAAGTTCTAATCTTCTGTGCACGCAAAAATTTTACTCGCAACTTACTGCTAAAATCGTTGTTTACACGCAATAACTAAGTTCATAACTCAATACGTGTAAATCAGCCTATAAGCATCGGAAGCAACCGTGGATGATACTCGCATTTGTCGGTTTTCTTAACTGGGACGTTTAAAATCTGTATCCAACAATATCCCGTAACAAAATAAAAACTAACTCCACGACACTTTAAAACAGCACACAATACAAAACCCCACACTCGCACCTAGAGAATTGAATACAAGGTCGATTTTATAAATAGATATTTAACGGGAGCAGACGCAACGTTTAACGTATTCATTGGAAAGCTTTATTATGAACGTGTTTGCTTTTAGATTGTAGTGTTTCTTGTGCTTCACTTCCTTCGATCATTTTATTTATCAGAGGCTAGTTCCAGAACGACTTCCATCAATTTTTATATATGTTTTTCTCTGAATGTGTTGCCAAATGTACCTACGTCAATTCAATCGTAACATCATATTATAATTTTATAAATAAAGTACTTTCTTTAAAAATACGCACTTATACCAAATGTTGGACGCCACTTGCCTACTGTTGTATTATATGTAGTTACCGTTTTAGATCGTTTCTGTGACAAACATTTTAGGTAGGTAATTTGCTTACGACGACCTGGCGACCTGAATGATTAAGTGGTCTGCCACGCAAAAGGTCCCGGGTTTAATTCCCGGCCGGGCAGAAATTGAAATGATGAATTTTAATTTATGTTACTGATCTGGGTGTGTTATGTATATTAAGGAGGTATTTACAAGTATTTAAGTAGTACCTATATCAGTTTTCTAGCACCTATAGTACAAGCTTTGCTTAGTTTGGGACTAGACGACGCTGTGTCAATTTGCCCACGATTATATATTTACGATTATTTCAAGTCTGAATCGTTTGAATTGCCTGCTATGTTTAGTATATACCTACATATTTAATTGTAATAAAATTCAAGAAGATATTAAAACCACAATGCCGGGTGCTCTTTTTCAATTGGCCCGAGTGTTCTAATGAATTATTTTTTGCATTTCAGTTAATAGTGTATCGTACGGAGCATGAATACGTCATCGCACAAGGTGAGAACACAGCTACCGAACAAAGCCCTATTCCGCCCAGACGCAATCGCTCGCGCAGCTCAAGGGCCACGTCGTTCTGTGATGACGATCGTACCTCGCACGGTGCGGAATCCTTAACTCTAGACACACACGCAATACATACTGATGTTGATGTCGAAAGGGAAATTCGGCACGAAAGTCCTGGATATGCGACCGTCGACAAAGGACAATATGCGCCCAGCAAAGGAGCAAGAAGATCCAAAAGTAAAACACCACCGGCTAGGCGCAAGAAAAGTAATAGCTCCGAACGCAAATATTACACAGTGGGCCCCAACAAACCAGTAGCTCCTGATCGCCCGCCTAGGAAAAAATCCTCCACTAGCCTAATGACTTTAGATAGTTTTGCCAAGCGATCAGTTAGTGCTGATCTCACACAATACGTGGAAATCGATGAACCCGAATTTGAAGAAGTCCACAAAGATTTGAATTCGGGCGAAGTATTGAGCAAAATGAAAGATAGACCTTTGCCTCCTCCGCCGAGACCACCAAGAGGACCAAAAAGGACAAAAAAAAACAAAGAACTAGAGTCAAACAAATTTGAAGATGTCTCTAAAACTGAAAATCAAGTTACATCTGAATTTAATAATTTGAATTTAAATCGGGACATTGATTATGGGAAAGAAGAATCCAAAGATGAAGATATTGTAGAAATTGAGGTTTCTACTCAAACTGACCCTCTTCCGGATGATGTGGATTACGAATTAGGTTTAGACGAAAATATAGATGTTTCAATGTCAAGTTCGCTGCGTGATATAGTGGATGATGACTCTATAGTTCATAGAGGGCAGTACAAGCTTTATGAAAGCCCTCGGGTCTCACGACCAACTTCAAGGAGTGATAAGTCTTTAAAACTATCGGATCCCAAGATTTCTGATCTTTCCAAGACGAATATAGGACGTACGTCTCCCACTGTGATATTAGTAGAAAGACGTGTCTCAAGCCCTACACGTATAAATGAGAGGGATGAAATGTTAACTGAAGCTTCTTTGACTGTTCAACATATAGATATCGACGAATCGCAAATTCCAGATGTACCTCCTCTTCCAAAGTCTAGAAGTACCCCAACTGAGTCCAAGTGCTCTAAAACTCTCCCGCCAGCGGTCGAAGATAGGGCTCTGGAAAGAATAACCGACACAAGTCGTGACGTCATGCTAGATAGTCTGATTACACAGCGCCTGCAAGTGCGTGACTTAGACGTAGGCCGATTAAATGTTTCCGAACTTCAGGCAAGCAAGATATTGGTATCCGATATTGAAGGTATGACTTTACAAGTAACCGAATTAGACTCCAAATCCGGGCATATTTCAGTCAGTGGCATTGAATTTTCCCAATCGGTAATTGATGAAATAGTTAAAAAATTCGCAGAAATTACAACTGCTCAACCACAAAATGCAAATATTCAACATGTTTGTGAAAGCCAACCAAGACCAGTGAGTAGGGAAGAACACACACAAACTGAGATTGTTACAGAAACTGAAAACTTGGAGCCACCAATTAAAAAAGAGAGCTCCAAAGTTGATTCACAAGCTGCGCCCCCGCTTCCTCCTCCGCCCGAATCGTCACAGCGAGCCGCTGCTCCCGCGCCACCGCCGAGGCCGCAGCCCGTAGAGGAGTCTGTTCAGCCGCCACAAAGACCACCACCTCCTGATCTTACGCCCTTGTTGTACTCCTATCTTCAAGATATAACTTTTCCGCCGCCAACCTATTACGGCTCCCGTCAAATGCGTGAAAGACCTTTCCCGGAACCCCACGAGTCGCATCCGTCGCCGCCGCCGCCGGCCCGGCGGGCCAAGAGGAAGCCGGCGGCTCCTCACAGCGAGTCGAGCTCGGAAGAAGCCCGGCCTCGCCCCTCGCCCAGGCGAATGCCTCCGCCCGTAAGAGTTCATGAGCCCTCGATTTCAGAGGCTGGAGCTCAATTTCTACGCGTATGCCACAGTTCCGTGACCAGAGTTATTAGAAATATTTTCAATTCTTTCATGTCCTACGTTAGTGGAACTGAAGATAAAAGGGACATGCAAATGGCTTTGGTAATATTCTTAGTCTTGGTAGCCGGCTTGATAATGTTTGGACTAAGCGACAGTCGAACGGTACATCATCATCACTGGGAATTCTTCAACCCACCAGATGGCAAACAATAAATTCATGAATATAATTTTAAGCATAATCTTTATGATGTTCAATATAATTATTACTACCTAATTACTGTTAAATTTTTTGTATTACTACACTGTTACAGTTACAGTTAATATTAGTAAAGTTTATGATGATGAAAATTTGCAAGTCATACGATACAAGCATTTTGTGTAAACCAAACTTTCCAGTATGAAAAGAATCCGTTAGTGTTAATGTAATAGCTACTCTAAGTAAGTGTTAGACTCCCGTATGTTCGCTGAGCCTAGTTTACTTGTCTCGTCCGGTTATCCAGCGCCACGACGATTTCGGTCACAAAAAAATTCAATTCGAAACGACTATGTTATGATTTCAATTATTGTACAGTTGCGTGTGTACTTTTACGTATGTGTTTCATTATAAAAGTGTATCAATTAATAGCGTTATAAAACATAATCAATATTACTCTGTTTAATAAGTATCGATTAAGACTAAATCAATATAAAAGGAAAACGGTATGAAACAAGCTTACCTACTTACGTAATATTGTATGTTATCTAGTTATAAACCATAGTTATTATTGTCTAAACACATAAACTAATACGTAAAATGTAATGTGTGGGCTGGTGTTACTATGCATTTTGTAAATCTTTTGTTGTGTAATTGTAATAAAAATTAAATTGTTGAAGTTGATTTTTTTCTTAGCGTCCCGCCTTGTTACCATATCTTAAGCGTTATCGTGCAATCAGACTAAACGAGCGTGTCCTTTTCAATAACATTTCCTTGGTGTGAACGTATGTAGATAGAACAGCGTTCTTTCGATATTTTCTACATAGAAAACCAATAATGTTCTAAGAATGCTCGCTATCATATCATTAAGATATAAATTACTAGTGGACACCTACTCCACCCCAACCTACCTTTTTTTCTTGCTTATAAACCTTCCTCTTGAATCAGTCTATCTATTGTTGAAAACCGCATTAAAATCCGTTGCATAGTTTAAAAGATCTAAGCGGACATAGATACATAGGGACAGACAGCGGGAAGCGACTTTGTTATAGTATGTATAGATAGTATAGAGCAGTAGATACCGTGTCCATGATTGTTTAACCTCCGTCTTACATCCGGTACCGTTTGCTCCAGTTCGATTGATTTAAACAGCTGTTCAGCGTTCTCGAGTGCGAGAGCGAATGTTCTTGCTCTATTTTCGTTGACCTAAATACTCCGTAAGACATTTGTTATCTGGCAGTAGGAAGAGAACTGGTTGCTAAGTAAGTATAGGTAAAAGAAAATTATTTTAAATAACATTTATTGCTGGTTCTGTTGCTAAATAAATCTCATGGCACATTTAAGGAATGATAGCATCGAAATTAACTATAATAAAATAGATTAATAAAATATATTTGATTATTTGGAATACGTATACAGAAATACACAATCTTATTTTACAAAGACATCATTATCATCCTGGCGTCATGTCCCGGTTGCACCCCCGCGTAGCACGCGAGGGCCCAGGGTCCGCCTTCCTGCTATTCTTGGCCCGCCTTGCTCGGTCTTCGGCATCTCTAGTGGTTAACTTATTGGCACGCATATCGTTCTTGACTACGTCAAGCCATCGCTTCTTGGGCCGGCCTCTCCTTCCCGTGCCCGGCGGGGGCGGCATAGCCAAACATTTGTTCCACACATAACTTGCCGGTCTGCGCAAGACGTGGCCATACCATCGAAGGCGGCACTCTTGCAGCTTATTTGCGATGTCACGGACGCCAAGGCTACCCCGAATGTGAGCGTTTCGAACCCGATCCTTCCGTGAAACTCTACACCGCACACATCCACCGCAGCATCTTCATTTCCGTGACGCGCAGCTCCTGCTTGTGTCGTCTTATTTTACAAAGACATATAAGGATTAAATTAAATACAAAAATACTGTGTGTACAAAATAAAAAGGGATAAGTACATCTTAGTTTACCTAATCATTAACAATATTATTCAATCATGATTTTCAAAATTCAATGCAAAAAGACAAAACATAGAGTGCGATTAAGATTATATTGAACGTTGCGTAAAAAACAACATACTGTCAATGACTGTTACTGAAGAACATACACTGATGATGCCACCTCAAGTAATGCGTTCATTATTATCCATATCGCATTCTATTATTTTGTCTTCTCCTATTGAAAGCATTGAAATATATTAATTTTAATTTATCTAAAAAATAAGCTATTGGTGCTAAGTTTCTCCCAAACAGAGGCGATGGCGGTACGGTTGCGATGGCGGTCTACCCGCGCGTGCAGACCGCATATTTGATTCCCACTGGCGCGGCGGCGATCGTGTATATTTGTTTTAGGTCCAGAGGCGTCCAAATGATCACCTATGTGCCCGCAAACTACACAGTGCGACTGCGTCTCCGCTTTGAAATTTTCCTATATTGACGACCGCGCCTGCAGATCGCCTCTGTTTGGGAGTGTCTTGAGGTTTGAGATATAATATAGACAAATTATTAAAGAAGATTAAAAATCTTTCGTTATGGTTCGCAATCGCAAATTACTGATTTATCTACTTGTTTTACATCTCTCGAGATTCAGCAAATTACACAAATAATATTTACGGAAAAGGACGTTAAGCTGGTGTCACATATCTAATCACATTGAATCAATTGGATTAAGGCACAGTCAATGAATTTGCGATGGCTAATTTATTCTGGCTATTTGAACGGCTTAATAAAGGCTACAGTTTAATGAACAAGGCAGGAAGATGCTTGCCACTACGATACGAAGCGCATAGCTTTAACCGGGGCTACTATCTGTGATTCATAACTGCCGATAAAATCCAAATAAAATTAAAATTAAGAACGATCCTAAGTGGTTGTTATTACTACGTAACCAGCGAGTTTTGAAGCCTCTGTAACTGTAAGCTCGTCATTTGTGCCACGCCCGTAAAGTATACCTTTTGGGTATAGTAATTTTATGGCCACGCCGTTATCATTCACACATGAGACGAAGGTTTTATTGGATTTTACCCTGATTTTTTATCTTATCTTTAACAAAAATATTCTATAAAGAAATTGTAGAAACGATATTGCACAAAATCACTTAAATCTATTGCATATAGTATCTCGTCGCGTATGTCTGTCTATCTGTGCGTATTTTTCTCCAAAGCTAGTTAATTAATAAAGAGGAATAATATTCTATGCGGCAATAAATAAATAAACAGATAGGTATAAAATTGGTTGTGTTGTAACAATGCATGAGCCCTACGAACTCTGTGCAGCGTAGACACGATGGTGCTGAAGCTTATTTCTAATAATAGATTGTCGGAAAAACAGTATTTTCGCGGTCAATGACTTAATAGATATTTATAGCAAAAATCTGCGAATTTAAAGATGTCGTGTTACCTCCCACTATAAATACGCATTTCAAACACACCCGGAGCTCTACTTTCAGAGCTCGTGACTCTGCAAATAAACTCCAATTTATAACAGGCTTGTAAGATTTAACACACGAAACTACGAATAATGGGCTTAGAAGCGCCGGAAAAGGAATCTTCAAGCATAGTAAAGATTAATTTAGAAAAATTATAACAGCTATAATATACGTGAATGCGCAAAGAGTGCACTGTCACTATGTATGGCTACTCAACTCGATCCGATTTTAGTATTTCAAGCCAAAGACTTGCCAAAGACATTTCAGAAATAGAATGTTTACTGAATATACAACGTAAATACTGACATTTCGACATCAATTTGCTTGCAACTGCCTTAAATTAAGTATTACTCAAAGAAATTGGATCCTAAAGGCAACCACCCAGGTTTCCAATTTCCTTGATATTCCCATAATAACGTTTACGAGTGTTTACAATAGAATAGAGAACATCTAAAATTGTGTCAAAATATCTTAATTTACAAACTTTTTAATGTCACTCAGCCTTATATAATATGGAATAGCTCGCTAATCTAGGCATGAGTATAGGCAGTGCATGAATAATCATTATATTGTACTCTATTTTTAACGCAACTATTGTTCCATACTGTGGAGTTCTATTAGTCGATTTTTCCAATGGGAAATGTATAGACTTTATATGTATTCTATTCAGTAAATGAATACCTTACATATAAAGAATATTAAATTGTATTTCTTTGACGTTCAATGTGATGATGCATTATTAATTTTATTATATGTATAAAATACAATTAATTTTAATTTTGACATATGAATCAATTTATTGACATTGATGCAGTTATTATTATTATTGACATTTGATGACATATCACATTCATTTTATTCATTATTTTAATAATATTAATGTAGTTTTAAATGTGTTTATATGCATTATTCATTGTTTTGACATATGAATTGATTTACTTATTGACATTGGCGTAGTTACTTTTGTTATTGATATTTAATCTTAAATAATGAATTTTTTATTTGTATTTTTGACATTTGATTGTGTCATTTACCAATATTGACAAATATTTCATTTATTATTTTATCGAATATTTTACCTCCTGGGTAATTTATTAATCATAATAATAATAATCATCTTGGCGTTAATGTCCCGGTTGTGCTCTCGAGAACGAGGGCCCGGGATCCGCCTCGACCATGATCCAGGATTTGGCAGGTCATGTAATTACAGAGGGGCGACTGCCATCTGACCTCCATGACCCTGCTACCAGGGGAACTTGACCAGATTGGATCACGGTTACACATCCAGTCGCCTGAATGTGCAGGTTTCATCACGATGTTTTTCCACACCGTAAGATCAACGGTTAGTATTCAACTAATGTACATAACTCAGAAAACAGTTATTGGTACATGGCCAGAGCGGGATTCGAACCCGGGACCTCTGGCTTACGAGTCGGATACTGTAACCGCTCGGCCACCGACGCTCTTTCCTGGGTAATTTATTAATTAGATGAAATTCTTATCTTTATTTTTATATAAAACTTCGGATTATTAATTTACTTTGACATTTATAGATTTTTAAATCAGTTTTACAATTGTGTAAATTTTTATAACATTTTGTCTTTATTTTGATGATCTCTTTTATAAATATATAATGATAAATGTAATATTATTATGTAAACTGTAATAGAGTAGATAATAAATGAATCTAAATCGAATATATAAAATATTTTAAGAAATGCCTACTATGTGCCTGAAATTCGGATAAATTACCCAATGATTATTTCATACATTGCCTCGGCGATCCTTGTTTAAAGTAGTTAGGCTATGTAAGGAATGATTCAGTTTGAAAAAATTTATGTCTAGATGCATGACGCTGATTTTCCCTATTTTTGAACCGTTAGCTGTCAGTGTTGATAATGTTATTTAAAGATTTTCAGTTTTTCACGCCGAAAATCGACTAGAGGCGAGCGGTTCAAAAACAGAGCCCCAAGACTATTCGGTGATCGCCACCGCGGACGCTGAACGTGTTGATTTGGTGCAACATAGAAATGCAAAAAATTTTAATGCTCTCTCTGGTAAGGTTAGTAAAGCACAAGTTTTTAATTAGTGCGACCTCGACGAATCTTCCAAATCGTTACAACAAAGCGAAAGAAATTACAATAACTGTCTGTAAATAATGGACATCGGTTAGTATCGGCTTCGTATTTACACATGCGTGTGATAGAGACGACGCTCTACGAAGCCGAAATTGCCAACGTGGAAGGTACTCTAAGGTAGAAAACATAGTCGGGGCGTGCCTGATGGTACGCAATTACCGCAGCCTATGGACGTTTGCAATACCCGGGGTATCACTCCCGTGTTGCAGATTTTGCAAATGCTAATGAAATCTGTAATTCCATTAATAAATGTATACGGGAATTCATAGCAATTCCATAAATCAAAAAGAGGCTACCCATCACCAATCAGAACCACCTTACTATTAGCTGTTATTTTCTTTAGTCTCAGCGAGATCACACTTATTAGAAAACACTTATATGTTATTAAATATATACAGGACTATACATACAATTTCTCATTTTAAAAACATGTTACTCAAAAATGTTTTTAAAATGGGGACCATAGTACCACATAGCCATAGGATTTCACAGCAATCCGTGCTTCAACGAATGTTATCCTAAGGCCTACTTTACTGGCACGGTGTTCTGACCCCGTTTCTTTATTTGGAAAACCAGCGTACACATATAAATTCATTGCCAGATACTTGAAACTTTGCACAGTAATTTTAGGATTTACATGTTCATCCGAATTACTTGTTATTTCCGGTTCAATAAATCGGAATCAGAAACCCGTGCCCACGTAGTACAGCGATATACGTTGGCCCAAAGGCTACCGTCCTGATGCTTTTATCTTTGGTCGACGGACAGCGCGTGCCATCTAACTTGCAAGCTTGTTGTGTGTAGGGGAAGCCACGCAGCCTGTGGCCTGGAGTCTACGCCTGTGGGTGACGACGCATGAGGTCCAAATCTGCCTCTACCATGTCGCGCACCAACTGTTCGAAGGTCACCCGTGGCTGCCAGCCCAGCTGCCGTTTCGCCTTGCTCGGGTCGCCAAGAAGCAGGTCCTGTTCAACAGTAATAAGGAAGCTATAAGCAAATACCGTACGCTCTAGTTCAGTAGGCGCTTCTTGTGCGCGATATATAAGACCGAAAATCAACTTGGCGTTCATGTGGTTGTGTTATAATACTACATGTAGATAGTATACAAATTCGAGCTAAAGTTAAATATAACGATATTCACTGCTAAGGATTATCTCTCAGGGCTCCCTCTTTGCAGATTTTGCTATGTAATACCATTTTGTACTCGCCACGTGCATAAAAACTAGTACCATGGCTATGTCATGCTTAAGGACTCGGACTGGATATTCTTTCGACTTGTTCGATACCAGCGCTGATATTGTTATATATGTTACGGCTTAAAATATAAGGTAGTGTAAGGGCTTCTAAAATAATGTGGAACTGCGATTCTTCATAGGATTCTTCATAGCCATAGCAATATCTATATTACTCCACCTGTTATTTAAAAAAAAAACGTGCTTTTTACGAAAGAATATTACTCAGTTAAGGTCCTTCTATGGAGTTGCTATGGAGACAATAAATCCTTATCTGCTATTAATCGAGTTACGTTAAATGAAAGTTATTTCTTTTCCCCTGTCCAACAATACATCGTTGCCTAAGCAAAACTTGGTGAACATTAATATATTAAATGAATGAAAATTTATTTATGAATCATCACCAATATTTCCGTTCGGACAAAGTTTTGCTCTGGCAACCATATATTGTTGAAATACCTTACATTTGACATATAACTCGATGAAATTATATAACAGATCACGGTAGATTGTCTACCCTGTAATATTCTTTCGTAATAATAATCCCTTTTTTTTTAATAATAGATGCGGGAAGATATTCTATGGCCGGATCACCAACCAAAACCAAGAAACCAAAAAGCCATAATTAATATTACGGGCGACATCAGCTCCCAAGCCTTACTCACCACTTCGGTCGGCCTGAAGTACCTAGGGTTGACCTTGACCAGTACTTTCTCTGTCTCCGCATCCACGCCCTGTTCATCGACGCCGCTGCCTCGCCACTTAATGGTCCGGCCGACGCAAGCGAACGCGCGTTCGACGAACTCCTTCACGCTATGCGTCTCCCCTGTGGCCACCACGAAGTCCTCTGGCGTGTCTTGTTGCAGCATCAGCCACATAGCCTGGAAATTTCGTTATGCGAGTATGAGTATAGTAAAGCTGATAAATGCAAAATGTGTAATGAAAGACTAAAGAGGCAAACTTAACTGTATAAAATTAAGTCGAAAAATAAGATTTCAGTTTGCCTCACTACGCAGACCAAAATCAGATTTTTCATAAGCGTTTAAATACGAGTAATATCACGTGTTTTAACGTTTTTTTAAATGATACACAGAGATGTTCGACAATGCATAAATATTACAATTGGTTATAAATATGCAACATGTATGTATGTATGTAAGACGAAATGTCTGGAGCTTAATGGTTTGATAAATTCACACCATGACGAATAAAATAATGAGGTTAAATTCAAATTTTCTACAACAACAAGTTTTAAATTAGGTTGAACTTAATTATTCTTTTTCGTGTAACCTTGTTACCAATTATCATGGTTTAGTGGCGAGTGGCGACAATATGCAGATAAGGGCCGACCAATATTGTAGGCTCATGTACACTGTTTCAACGCACAACAGCTTAGAACATTACATACCTATTACGTTTGAAGATATATTCCATGCATAATGTACCATACCTTTGGCGCCCTTCATTTATTATGTAAGACGTTTTAGAGGGGGGTCGACCATGTTTTATTTTTTCTTACAAGGGTGGGAGGGAGTCTTGATAGTTCTTACGTTAGATCACCAAAATGCGAAAAGTTAAGATTATACTTTGGAAAAACGTTTTGTGCGATAGTCTTTAAACTTGAAAGTTGATTCAAGACTTTTTTGTTCTGAAGAATTTCTTTCACCGTGGGCCCGAGTAACCGAAAAAAACTATAGCCAGGTATTTCTTTCGATGTTATAAGTAAATTATGTTACTTGAATATAGGTCCAATAATATAATTTTAATTTAGCTATTTTTGATACAAAATAAATAAATAAAGTTTTGTACTTCCTTGTAAACAAATTCATGGTCGAGGGAGTGAACAAGCGAACCTTACACATGACGAACCACTCCGACTGACTCCGACACGATACGACATTCAGTGATCGAGTGACACGTGACAATTTGAAACTATGGCTTTATGGCCAGTTAGAAGCGGTATGTTTCACTAGATTTTTTTAACTTGTTTATAAAAATAATGAATATCTTGAAAAGAAAGCGTTTATCTGACTATATGTTTTACCACTTTTTTTACTCCAAATAGACATCAGAATCAAAGGTTAAATTTTTCGGGTTATTCGGGCCCACGATGTATAAAGATAAATGACAAAAAATATTTTAAAATAAAACCAGAGTTGATAATTACCTACAAATGTTCCTAAAATAGTTTCTTTGAAAAATATAAATTAAAACAAACCAAACACGTATTTATTTTCCACTGTAAAAAGCAAAAATCGTCTTACGTAATAACTGAATGGCCCCTTTCCTCCTCTAATACGATAAATGTATGTATGTGTGTAATAATGTGAAGCCTTGGATCACAATACAACAAATGAACTGGTTTGGATGAAACTTAGAACAGACACACGTAATGTTTCTCATGAGTTCCCATATGAACAGTACCGGTAAACAGTATATGATCTCATGATAATCACGGACATAAACTAGAATACTAGAGAATTATAACAACGGCTTACCTCAACATAATCTTTGGCATGTCCCCAGTCCCTCTTGCTGTCTAGGTTCCCTAGTTCCATATGCTCCATAAGTCCGAGCGTGATCTTCGCCACGGCTCTGGTGATCTTCCTGGTGACAAAGTTCTCCCCTCGTCTGGGACTCTCATGGTTGAACAGCACCCCGTTGCAAGCGAACATGCCGTACGCTTCCCGATAATTTATTACCACCCAGTAGGCGTACAGCTTCGCGCAAGCTGTGGACAACAACAGTTCTCTTGAGCACGTCTTCAGCACAACATTATTCAATACAGGCGTTTGTCCGCGACTTCGTCCTGGTAAATGTGGCTAGGTAGGCTCACTTTTAATTTCTGGATAAATTAGAACCTCGAAGTCATGGTAACAAGTAAAACAAACAGCCATCACGCTTAACGCTAATAAAATTTAAATAAAATATTTGGGTTGTATTATTGAGGGAAAAAAGAAAGCAGGAAAGAGATAAAACTGCACCACGAAAAGCCTTTAGCAGAAATAAACTTAATAAAATATAACAGTAAAGTACATATAAATATTAGAAAGAATATTGTTAAAGCTTACGTCTGGAGCATCGCTTTGAATGAGTGCGAAAGCTAGAATTATTACATCAGACGACAGAAGAAGACTGGAGGCGTTTGAAATGTGGTGCTGGAGGAGAATGCTCAAAATGAAATGGACGAAAAGGCGTACCAATGACGAAATTTTGGAAATAGCTAAAGAAAAAAAACATAATGTCCGCCATAGAACGCCGATGAGCTAAATGCGTAGGTCATATACTTAGACACAAAGGGCTGAATTCCACGATATTGGAGGGTAAAATAGAGGAATCGAGAGGAAGGGAGACCGAGGAAACAATATATGTAACAAGTAAATGAATAGTGCTATATGGAACACTCGTGATCCTAACATTAAATTCCATTATGGCAATTATATCGAAAAAGGAAAACTTAATCGGAAAACGTTATTTAAGATCTATCCAACGACACAAAACACAATGGACTCCACGCGAATAAAAATTTCATCCGCCGCTTTATCTGAAGAGGAGGTACCTAAATAAGGGTACTTTAAAAGATTTTAATCTGAAACTTTGGCTACGTGAATAATACGTATAACCATACCAAATTTTAGCTCTCTAGTACCAATAGTTTTTGAGATAAAACGCAGACAAACAGACGGACATGGCGATACTACAACGTTTCTTGGAACGTCGCCCCAAAAACGATAGCTTAGGACAGAGCAAATTGGAGAGTGCTTCAGTGATATAGGGCTAGGCCCCCTTAAAATAATATGTTATAAAGTGAAACACTTTAAAATATCACAAAAATCTGTTAGCCTTTTGTGTGAAAGAAACATCGACTCACTTGCAAACTTTCACATATAAAGTATTTGTAGTTTTCTAAACTAATGGCAGATACAAAATATACATAGTTTGCGAATTTGCGAAGTAGTATATAGGAACTGTGACTTATATACAGCGATTAGTTGATTTCACACCGAATGCTTCCATTTCATCCATACTAAATAAATTCAATTCAATAACAACTGCATAAAGGCAAATACTTACCATAAGGAGACCTTGGATAGAACGGGGTCTTCTCGTTTTGGGGTACTTCAACGACTTTCCCATACAACTCAGAGGTAGAAGCCTGGTATATCTTGGTGTGGCGCTCCAAACCAGCCACTCTGACCGCCTCTAGAAGCCTGAGCGTACCTACGGCATCCACCTGAGTCGTGTATTCGCTCAATTCGAAAGATACTTTGACATGAGACTGCGCCCCAAGATTGTAAATCTCATTTGGGCGTACCTGTAATGCAAAATATGAATTTGAATGAGTCCATTGTAACACAAAGCGCAGCGATGCTTAATTGTTTCTCGTAAATGACGATCTTCGATAGCAAGCTGACGGTAACGTTGCAAAACGCTATAAAATGGGTAAGTAGAGGCAATAAAGATCATCCTACTGCTGTTAAATTTCCATGTAATATTATTGATTTTGTTGCCTCTGGTCAGCCTGACTGCACTCATCGCCCTTGGTCAACCACCAAGTAGGAAGGTGCAACAAATGTTTTAAAACTTAAAAACTAACATGAAGTTCTACGAAATTTCCTACAAACAAGGAAAAGCATTAAAAACTTGATTTTATACACTTATATTAGAGTAATTACCATGAAATTGTAATAAAAAGCAGTAAATCGTTTCATTAAACATAATATGTTTAATAAAACGATTTAGCAAAAGCATTTTCAGTGCTGCATAACACTAATCCTTGCCTATTATTTTGCCAATCTTTTTCATTGGATTGGATTAGATAATAGTTGATTCATTATCATTATCATCCGGCGTCTTCCGCCATCGCTCGGTGTCCGGTATCCTCGTGTAATCGGTCACGTCATGGCCACGTCACGTCAGCATTTTCATTTCTTTCGCGTGGTTTTCGCGGACGGGCTTCATCTGCACCGGCTATGTTCCGTCATGATAGAACATAACAGGCGCTTTTATATAGTATAAATAAGACCCTTGACCTTGACAGGGTTTTAGGGTATCAGGTGACTGCCGTTAGCGCCGAAGCGTATATCTCGGACTCTTACAGCACGGATTGAATTATTATTCCCTTTAAAGATGCTCTGTTCCCTTTAACATGGTTTAAGCCACCACTTTCATAGAGTCAAACATTGAATTCCGACAATTCTAATTCGACAAGGTTTTACTCAGAAAATATGGAACACCGACATTATTTAATTCCAACAATAAATAGATCGAACATTTAACTCCGAAACTACTCTACTTCGACAAAGCTTTTCTACGACATCACTTAACTAGTAAATTAATGGGAAAAGGAAAGAAACCAATCTGGTCAGGTTCCCCTATTAACAGGGTCACGGAGATCCCGAATGTAATTACCAGATCAGACAAATCTGGGTCATGGTCAAGATGGACCCCGGGACTCTCGTGCGCAAAACTAGGAAACGATATAGTTTCGACGGTATTACACTTCGAAAAGCATGCTTGACCAACATGATACACACTACCCCGATTCGTTTTAATTCATCATTACAGCCCATAACAGTCCACTGCAGGACTAAGGGCCTCTCCCACGAAAGGTGAAGTATTGCCATAATCTCCATGCTCGGCCGGCAGGTTGGAGATCGCAGTGTTATAAATATAACAATGGAAAACGCTGCTGCCCATTTTCCAGCTTATGGAGACTAGATCGTTTGCCACGAAAACATTAGTCGGCTTGTTCGACACCCACGAGTGTAAAGGGTTGGTGCTTTTCTACTACCACCCGACCAACGGTTTTAATTATTTAGACTATGTATTAAATCGACATAACACATCAGACACTACATGAAATGCCTGCATGAAATGTCCACTACTGAACAGAGCCTCCTCCAAGACTAGATAATTTTGTTTGTCATAATTCTCTACACATGACAGGCGGGTTTGAGTCCGCAGTGTTGAGAATTCCTAAAGGAGTTAGACGGCGTGGCTTCAGGTCAGAGGATATCGGGGAGGGGTACAAGCTGGTGTACACTGAATCAGCAGAAGCTAGGAAGGGAACCGCTATAGTGGTGTGCACCGACACCGAAAACTAGTTTAGACATCATACGTGCTACGCGGGACTATACCTGACGCGTGGCGCATAAATATTATTACGCCAATCTATAAAGGAAAGGGCAGTGAGCAGGAGCGCGGCAACTATTGTTGTATTAAACTAATGAGCCACACAATGAAGCTACTCGAACGTATTATGGACCAGAGACTTCTCCAGGAATGTTCCTTGTCGGAATGCCAATACGGCTTCAGGCCAGGCTGTAGCGCCATGGATCCAATCTTTGCCCTCAGAGCCCTCCAGGAGTCTCACTGCAGTAACAATCAGCCCCTACATTACGCATTTCTCGACCTGCAGAGGCCTTTCGACAGTGTCCCTCGGGAGATTATCTGGTGGGCTCTAAGGTCAAAGTCTGTGCCCGAAGCGTACATTAGTATTGCACAAATACCTCGGATCCGTGATGCACGAGTCCGGCGATATCGGCCCCGATGTCAAGTCCCGAATCTCTGCAGCTTGGGCCAAATGGCGCGAACTCACGGCAGTCACCTGTGACCCTAAAATCCCTTTAAAGCTCAAAGGGCTTATATACAAGAGTATAATTAGACCGGTAATGCTCTATGGCTGCGAGACATGGCCAACGCTAACGAAACACGTTCGCGAACTCCACGTCAACGAAATGAAAATGCTGCGGTGGATGTACGGAGTTACGCGACTCGATCGAATACGTACGAGTACATCCGTGGCAACCTTGGCGTAATGGATATCGCAGATAAGATCGAGAAGGCTCGTCTGCGCTGGTTTGGTCACGTGTTGCGTAAGCCTCAGGGATACGTGGGAAATAGGTGCCTAAACCTGCCGGTATCAGGAAAAAGGCCCCGTGGGCAACCCAAGAAGCCATGGATTGACTTCGCTGAGTCGAATGCGAAAGCCAACGGTTTACGACGAGACGATGCCGAAGACCGGACGAAGTGGAGAAGATTGAGTAGGAAAGCGGACCCTGGCAGAGGCCTAAGCCTCTGGGATAAGCGCTAAGACGATGATGATGACGTGCTATGCGGGACACGTTGGAAATAGGTTCCTAAACATGCCACTATCAGGAAAGAGGTCCCGTGGGAAACCCATAAAGCAATGGTTTGACATCGCAAAGTCGGATGCGACAGCCAACGACTTGCGACGTGAGGATTCCAAAGATCGGGCAAAGTGGATCTTTCAAGGCAGGCATTTTTCCAAGTTATTTCGTTACAATTACTTGCAATTACTAATGTTTTATTTTGACAAATGTTCTATGTCGCCTCAATCGTAGTTTTACATTTAAATGGTGTACTTATAGTGGTTACAGCCTTGGATAAATTCTACAACTAGACTGTGAAATTACTGTACCTCGTTGTTAGTTACTATTGTGTTTTGTCCGTGAAATGCTAAAATATGCTGTACTGTAATGTGGGGATGCCTTTGTTTTGCATAGAGCATAGTTTTGTGTGCACATTTTTCATGAAGTTGTTACCTATTTTAATTAGGATGAGTTTTATTTAATACTAGTGGACCCAGCGCGACTTTGTTTGCGTGGCGTCCTACCCCTACCCTACCCTACCCTTACCCCTACCCCTACCCTACCCTACCCCTACCCCTAGACCTACCCCTACCCTCCCCTACCCTTTTGAGGGTTTTCCCGGCAATTATTCGAATTTATCTCAACTTTTAAACCTTCCCTAGACCTTCACGAACATTTCAAAACCAAGATAAGATAAATCCGTTCAGCCGTTCTCGAGTTTTAGCGAGACTAACGAACAGCAATTCATTTTTATAAATATAGATACTAACTTTTATGCGACACTTAAATTACTAATACAGACTCTGGTCTAATTATTACACATGTTTAATCTAAGAGGACATATACAATTCTTTCTATTTGTTATTTGTCTGCACTATAACTCTTAACTGCCTTATCAATAAATTAACGCCATAAGCAATGACAAAATTATATGATCATAATAGGTACTTGAATTTATCTATTTTTTTGCCTAGGGAGGTACACGGACGGATGGTCCGATGGACTGATGGAAAATGGCCACGGTCGACCAGGACATCTGCAACCTAAGCGGAGCTGATGCGGTGCTGACCTTTGAGGTACCCCATGAAATAGTGCAGATGAAAGACTTCGGCAGGGAGCTCATTTCGTATAAAGTTATCTGTTCTATTACCAGCTCTTTTTCCTATACAGATGATTTCAAGATCCGCTCTGCAGCTACCCATGTACTTTATTTTGGTGATGTTAAGCTTCAAACTGTCGTTTTCTAGCAATTCCGTCCACATGTCTCACATTCCAGTCTAAGCCTGTTTACAAGTGTGATGTCAACTGCTCAGCAATTTCATTACCTCCAGGGATACTGTCAAAGGTAGAGAAATGCTGCAGCAGGCCTCCTGAAGGTTTCTCAGGGCAAATATTAGAACCATAGTGCCGCAGCCCTGCCTGAAGCCTATTAGCATACTAGTATTGACAATCCGACAAGGATTCCCGGCAGTCTCTGGTCTACAATATGTGCAAGCAGCTTCATTATATTGCTCATAAGTTTGATATATCTCTAGTTTTTAACTCCTGCTAACTGCCCTTTCCTTTATAGATGGGCGTAACAATGGGCCACACATTAGGTGCCAGCCAAGCATGGATTTTATGGTAATATTCTCCGCTATGTAGAGGACGCTTAAGTTTTAAGGGCTGTTGATGTGATGTGTGGTGAGTTATTACTTAATTAGACTTTTGATTAAGATTAGCTCGGCAGGTTAAAAGTAAAATTGCACCCTTTCACTGAAAGTTGTCATAAATGGCGACCAATGTCTTAGAGGCTATTCACCTAGGATCTCATAGATCAGCAAATGGTCAGCAATATTTTGTTGTGTATTGTAATGTGAACTCCAACTTGTTTGCCAGGGGTGAACATTATGGCAATATCCTCCACTGATGTGGAAGAGATTCAAGTCTTGCAGTGGACTATTATTGGCTGCTAATAATGATGATGATTTATTAAACACCTGTATAAATATTTGCAGAATAAAACAATAAAATTAGGTGTACATTACTGGTTTTCCATTCTACGTACCTTGGATATAATGGAAATGAGGCAAGTAGTATCAGTCAGGTCTCCATAGTGCAAATGCATGTTACCACCAACATGGCTAGCAGGATGCCCATACAAGTGCTGGATACGGCCCGTATTAAATGACGAAGAACGTCTCAGTACTCCATGTACTGCATATCCCTTCTCAATAAGAAATTCTGCTAAATAGGATCCATCCTGTTGATAAAGTATGTATGTTTATTAAAATCTAGCATTTCGTGAGCTGACTAAAAATATTTTCTCAACTGAATAATTAATTAAGTACCCTGAAATTAAATGGCATAGAGATCAGCTCTTTGAATTAAAGCCAATATAAATATTTAGCAGAGTTTAAGCATCTGTATTAAAGATGTTGACAAAATATAGTAGGTACCTACTCTATTTTTTGTAACTCACCATAAGAATTACAAAAAAGAAAGAGAACCATCAGAATGCGATGTTCGAAAAACACGAAATTATTTTATGGTCATTACCTATTTGTCAATAAAACACAGAAAATATGATTACAGTTTCAAGTACATCCATAACACTGACGTGTCGTTATTTGCTAAATTACGTGGAATTTATGCGGAATTACAAAAAGGATATCTAAACATACTTACTTGTCCTGTAATACCGGTGATAAGTGCAATTTTCTTATTTCCGTTAGACATCGAAGTTTCATCAGACATTTCGGTGGTTTAGCAAATGAAAATTAAAAATAAGTCTAGAAGGGCGGATTTAACGTCTGCTCGAGTGCCGGCACTAACGACGTTTGTTTGATAAGCCTGTGGCAACGCTATGATAACATCAATACACAAATCCGTGCCTAACCTCTAACAATATCGTTAACCTTTACATTTTTTGCAACTATAAAAACTACACATCAAGTCTAATTTCCATTAAATTCACTAGGTAAACATTATAGTGCGAATTAATTTCGTATTAGACTGTTAGCAAACAAAAACAATAATTTATTCTTAAAAAAAACATAAGGCAGTCATTTTTTTTTTAAACAGCAAAAATCAAAGGAGATATGCGCATACTGCATCATCATACACACAGTCTTTTTAGGCCAAAACAACGAATGAAACACAGAACTGTCAGCTAGAGCAATGTTGCCAGATAAGGCTGCCTGTCCACTGGAGCGGAGCGGAGAGAAGCAGAGCTGTACCAAAATTAACCAATGGAATTGCATAAAATCTCCGCTCCGCCTCATTGATTGGTTAATCTTGGCACAGCTCCGCTCCGCTTCGCTGTTCTCCGCTCCAGTGGACAGGCAGCCTTAAGCGCACTCCACATGTGGACAGTTCCGCGGGAACACGAGAATGTAGAGGGAGTATTCGCCTACATTCGTGTAGTCCCGTGCATGTTTGGCATGTCTCGCCTATTTCATAGACTAAGTAGAGATAGATTGTTGTCGTCTCGATTCGATCGATTTTATATTTATATTTCTAGCGCTTTTTCCCGAAACAGGTTCGGGGTACACTTGACCATGATCCAGGATATTAGTAGATCAAGTAATTGCAGTAAAGCAGCTGCCATCACATCTGTGACCCTGTTTACAGCAGATTAGCGATATTACACCGATTAATCGATATAATGTCGACGCGATTTTACACCCACCACATCCTTAATAGGCGAGAATGTAGAGGGTCGACCAAGTCCCGGCAAAAGCTTCGGCGGACATGTGGAGTACGTTTTAGTGGGTTAAGAATTATCCTAGATCTAGTACGAAAATATCGTGTTTTTATCGCATCTTCAAATTAACAAAATAATGGTATTATAACCTACATAGCCGTATAATAATAATAAAATAATCAAACAGACTAGATGTTAGAATTTTTAGATAGGTAATTAAACAAAGAAAAACAGTTTTTTTTAATTTATTTAGAGCTCTAAGTACATAGCTCACATGAAATGCTTATTCAAAAGTAATCTCATCCTCAGATGTAGAGGGAGTATAATAGAGAGATGACAAGCAAATAATAATACCATGCATGAACGAGATCACAACATACAAAATCTGTAAGGATATTGCTTTTTGTCCTTGTCAGAATATCAGTTTAATATCATTTTGTTAGTTGGTCGCAATAAAGATTGACCAACAATAGCTATTCGACCAAATTGAGAACAAGTTAAGTTAAGCTTCAGTCATTTTATGATTCTTTTTATTTGTTCAGGTTACAAGTGTTTTAGAGATACCAGCTGTGGTGGCTTAGTTGTGGGGGATTTATATTTTTTATGGACCCTTAATTTATCTAGTGCTGGACGCCCTTGTGATACATAGTGCTGATAAAATGTTAGGAATTGTATACTCTATCTGAAAATTACAATAGTTCTTTTTGGCCAGTACTTTCGAGTTTTTGGTCGAAAATGAATGATATATTTTCTTCTCTGTTTTGAACACTGTCATCGTACGTGACTAAACGCTTTGTATTCATGTCTTTGTTTTAATTAAAAACCGAAGTATAGAGTGCGCGAAGATAACTGCGCGCTGCTGAACATGGACATAAATTTGATAGTCTATTAAAATTGCAAAGACCAAGAGTAAAGAGTTTCTTTTGTCATTGATTTATTCGTTATGACGCGCACTCTAGTAAATTTATTTGCAACTATCTCATATGTGGCCTATTACATGATAGGGGATTTTTTTCAAACATTTTGAGGCAAAATTTGGTAGAGGTTGTAGCACTGGTACTTTGAGTCTGTGCCGGCGATCAGGAGCTTTACCACCTAACTCGAATTGCATGGCGCTATCTAGTAGTTGCTCCTGGTCAGCTAGGAATACTAACGATAATAGATGGCGCTGGGGTGCAACTTAGATGCATTTTATTTTATTACATGTTGTAGAGACATATTCTTTTAAAGTAGTTTTTTCGGTAATAACCCAAAACTTGTAATCCCTACATCAAAATTTAAAAAGGTTAACGTTTTATCTTGTCAAAGGTCTTGTAATTAGAAATATACTTTCGCGGCATAGTTGACGCACCATCGAGCACAGATTATACTAGCGGTGACGCATAGGCACTCAAAGATGTTCGATTAACACAGAAAAACCTGCAGATTATTTTCAATATTATTTAAGAGAGGTAAAATTGTATATTGTTGGATCATTATCCCACTTCTGATGTCGGAAAAAACAGTCTAGACTAGGGAGTCAGTTACATGAGGGCAATGAGGGCATCAGTTACATAAATTCCATCAGAAGGTATTTTGCGGGATAGCATCACTGAAATAAATATTCAATATAGGCAGGTACACCTAATTTAGAACAGGACCACGATAACTAACTATTGTCTAATCTATTGGTATTGACTAACAGTAGTAAAAATTCAAGTGTGGATTTGGCAATAATCTGGGGATAATCTGTCCTTGTCAGTCCTTGTCAGTACTTCTTGTAAACATTCAGTTATTTGGCCACTATTAGCTTGAAGTTGTACTTTTAGTTTGTCTAAATTATTAATCAAGCTGAAAATTATCTCCCGCACTTCCTTTTAAATTGTTTTGCCCATTATTTACTAATATTTTTAATAACTCACGAAAGTAAACAATCCTACAGAAATCAAATTGTTTTTTGACTATTATGAATGACGTTCTATGACGTTTAAAAACTTAGCATACGTAAGTTGCCAAACCGAGATTTTCATTTTATTTTAATTTATAAGCGATTCGGTCTTAGCTTATTCTTATCCTACTTTATTTACTTAATTTATTATACTTTTATCTACCTACACAATTTAAAGCCAATGGTGGTGTGCAAAGAAATAGGTACTCACTTATTACCTACGTGTTTTACAATATCATATTGCTTAGAGGATTTAAATATTTTGTGCACATCCATAGAATAACAATAAGAATAGTACTCAAAATAAAACTATACGCACGAAAAAGTATAATTTTGTAAGTAGATAGAAGAACAAATTTGATCAATAAGAAGTTTATTTACAAAAAGTAAAGATATCACAGGCAACAGGATTAGAAAGTGTCAAAAGATAAATTCTGCTAACCTTTGAAGATAATGGAGGGGAACTCCAATAACGGTACAAGTACGTATTTAAAATAAAATTATTAAGTTTAATCTGGTCACATCAGGATTGTCCAAATGAGACAAATTTGATTAAAATTAGTCTGTACACCATCCACACCATACAACCTGCTTGTCAATCAGATTGCCAATTGAATTGGCTACAATCAGGGGTGGTACCGCCAATCACCGATACTATGCCGCCATCTTGATCCAATAGAGTAAAATGCCGTCACAACATCCAATTCGAATAGGCTCTACTCCAATAGAGCCTACCCAGTAAAATGGACTGAAATATAGTATAATGAACGGCATGAAGTTGGTTATATTATAACTTCATGGATTGAATTTTATGTTCTGCTACTAACATAATTTTAAACCCTTTTAGTTTTTATTTGATCTCATTTTGTAAATAAATTTAACATTGACGAATATATTATTTTTAAAAGTACATTTTTCTAGCAATGAAAAGGACGATGTTTCAAAATAAAAATGCGGTACAGATCACTACTATATTCCCCAATGGCATTCATTTCGTTCATTCTCTCCGATACTGAGTTAGGCGGTACGAATCCTGTGACAACTTTCTATAATATTGGATCAAGATATACGTCCTAGGTGCGTTTACGTGAGGCAATTTGATTGCCAATCTAGTGATTTTACATAAAATTGTGTTTTGTTGTATGGAAGAGCTCTTTCAAATTATTTAAACTTGAGATCAGCAGCCAGACCGACTAACTTGAATTGAACGTAGCCATCTTTAAGCAATAGGTTTCGCAATAACGCAACATATGATAAAGACGTCATTGCGGTATGTATTGTTTCTTTTTATCTATTGTTCAATTCGAGTTAGACGGTTGGGCCCCAGTATTTAGCTAGCGCCCTCTACAACACTCCGACCATCCGTTACGCCCGTAGATCCCACAATGAATGAATGATTAGCGAAACCGGAGCGGGCGAAGTGAGTAGCTGGCCATAGCGAGTTCGTAGCCGTCCGTTCGTTCGGTCGCGCGGAGCTACTGTCTGTCGTCCTACCGTTTGAGACTTGAGTAGTTGTTTTTAGCCTTGGATCGCAGATCGCAAGTTGTCACTTCTATTCTTATTTACTGATTCCCTCGTTTAAAATAATTTAATTGGACCTAACAACATATTGCAACGTTACAAACGATTTTATTTTTATTTTTAAAGTATTCGCCTTCAAAATGTAAAGACCAGTTGATCTCCGATAAATATTTTCCTGCGCTAACTCGTCGGTTTTTGAGATAGGTGCAATATTCGTTAGTGGTTAGGTTCGTATACAAGGTAGAACTATGCAACAATGTGGTCTTTGCTCAATGTTGTCTGGGCTGTTACGAAGAGCTATGTGTGTCGGGAGCCGACGAGGTAGCAGTGAATCTTACTACAGGGAGCTTGGTGATCAAGATACGCTGGTAATTATTACTCTCTGTTACATTATATTGCTTTAACAAGTTACATTTCTGTGCCTGCATGCGCTTTTCATTCATATAATTCATGTTAAATCTTATTTATTGTGAGTAGGTACCTATTGCTCTAGACTCACGAGCATAGCAAGGCTGTCAATCAAGGTAGGTTTGAGTAGAAACTTGTTTAAGTGAAATTAGCACAAATCTGTTTGCTTTGCCACTAATAAAAGTTATGGCTCAACATTTGATTTTAAAAATAGAATGTTTACTTTTATGCATGTTTGTTGTTTGCTGTACTAACACTAATATTTGGTAAAATAGGTTATTATAACTTGATTTTAAAAGTTTGCACCTTTGCCACATCCTGACAAGATCCATAAATTATTATTAAAAGGTCCAATATACACATTATAACATAGAAGACAGCAACACTACCCGTTGCTCCCGAACAACATTTGGATTGAAACTATTATAAAAATCACAAAATCTAAATTTTAATATTAGTGATGCGGTTTAGCTGTAATAGTAATTTTTTAACATTAATGTAGTTAAATTTTATTCCACTGAGATACTTATTGTGTACCTATAGATAGATATTAGAAAAAGTCGAAGTGGATAATGGGGATGGTAGAAAAGAGATGGATTGGGAGGAAGATTTGGAAAGGGAGTTAATTGAGTAAAAAGGATTTCTTCTGCCATTGAGCAGAAAGATGTAATTGGGGTGCAAGATCTTCAAGATTGTGTTATCATTACTTAAAAAATTTATGACATGAATAGAACACAAATCCTGTGAAATCTTGCCCAAGATGGCTTAATGGGACCGCATGGTAGTGATGATTCCAACAATTCAGATATTGAGTTAGATTAGATATTTTGCATGTTAGCCACTGTAATAATAAGAATCTGTATTAATGAACTGATATTTTTTTAGTGTATTGTAATATCACTGCTTGGCGAATTTGGTAATACAGAATGCGGAAGATTATAGTGGCCATATTAAAATCCATATTATAATCCATCTTTAAACTGCTTACTCTTACAATGTATCAAAATTAAAAACCATAATTTTAAAATGTAAAAGAAACACTTAAAATTAAAACACAAGTTGTTACAATTAATAATACCAACCTATAATTTTAAATATGAACTAAGGTATGAGATTGAATTAAAGATCAAAAATGTAAACAAATGGGTTGCCACTATAAAAAAAATAACCCGAATGATGGATTATTTAAAATAATTGAAATATTGATACATTACATACATATGAAACATTCAAAATGAAATAAAAACATGAATATTTTAAAATATTTTACTGGATTGAATAGGCAACAATGTTTTTTTTGTTACATATTTGTGCTGTTTCAATAAAATATGGGTAGTTTTCGTTTATGCCACTGGTAATGGTGAGAAATTCTAAACAATTGGTTCATGGTTACAGTACATTTTTGCAAAGGCTTTAAAATTAACGGATTGACTTACGCCAAGACATTTAATTCATTTCTCAAATAATAATACATAAAATAATATAAGATTCAAAATGGCGGCCACTTCTTTCTAATATTGGAGTTTTCTAACTAGTGTTCTTGGACTAATAGTTTCTGCGTTAAAAAAGTTTTTAATAATTTGAATAAATATGGGTAAATCGATTTGTTTCGTTTTCGAAAGTTTACCAGTCATTGTAAAGGTCGCTGAAAATTCTACATGATGCATAACCTTTTGGTTATGCAAACAAAAGGTTTTATACCCCTGAATAGCCTCTTTGACATTGACAGTTGTGTTTACATTTTTGATCTTTAATTTCATCTCCAACTATAGACCAAGCTCTGCTGTAAAACAACTCTGCTCTGGTATGCAACAAAATGACATCTATTGTCATTAATCAAATCCTTGTTAAAAAGTTGCATGTATTCAAAGTGGAATGTAAATCAAAGTGGAATGTATTGCTCACAGAATAAGGTCCATTTCTGTATCACGCCTTATGAAAAGCGGAGCAACGCGTAACATAATATAAGTGACACAAAAATTTACCATATTCTATCAGCATTACATTCCACTTTCATATGCTCTTACGCTTTTTGCTTCTGAATTTAGACGACTGAATTTAGCCAAATGTAATAAGCGCATTAGGATTAATTGCCATACAACATGCAGTCTACAAAGTACTAAATGTAATAAGCGCATAAGACACTCGAGAATAATGTAGAGACTGCGCCACTTAAGTTCACACTACTCTGCTGAAAGGTTTTTTATTAAAAAAAAAATTTCGGATAAGATTCCTGGTCCTTTTGAGCTAGTAATTTCGAAAAGCGTCGTGATTATTGATCCATGTCCGTTATCAACTACAGTGTACTGAAATAAAAAGTAAGTCATATTGGCCATATACTCGAAATATGAAGTTTCTCAAATATTTAGTGTATTAAAATAATTAAAATATATTTAGGTAATGAACAGCGTCTATATTCGCGATTTATTCTGTTTTATGCTGCTCATGTGCCAAAATGAAATTTCATTCTAACATTACCGCACATGCGTTTTAAACCAGCCGTCGACATTTTTAATCGACTTCAAAAGGTAGTAGGTTCTCAATGCGTTGCAATTTTTATTCATGAAAGTGACGGTAAAGGATAAGGCGGGAAAACATGTGGCCTACCACCCTAAGATTGAAGTTCAGTTGTACTGTTGTGTGTAAATAAATAAATAAAACAAGAATGTTGATTTTCCCTGGCAATAATATTCTGGGCTCACGGGATCTTTTGTCATAACTAATAGACCACTTTTAAGCCAGTCGTCCCTATCCAATAAAATATGTCTCTAATTTTCAATAGGGATTAATTTGTTCCTTCTCTTGGGTTGCTTTGTGTCATATTAATGAGGTCGTGTGCTTGGATTGGTGGGGGGTTATGGGGACTCACCACCATCTCAGGGGCCCATGCCAACCTCACCAATTCGTGGTCCTCCCGTGGTACTAATTGACGGACGAATCGGCGTTTCCCTACCAGATTGTGCGGGTCCGGTGGTAGTCGCCGCACGTAAAAACCAAAATTCTATAAAATATGGCAGGCCAGCGGGCCGATCGCGCTAAATTTGAACGTACGTAAAACCAAACCACAACCAAAGATGTTACGTTATGCACATTTCGTAATCTTTTTAACGGTAACGGATTAGCTTTCTTTTGGTAAATACGTTAAAGTAACGAACTGTCAAACTTTTTATATTGCACTATTCTTGATAGCGTTTTGAACCAAAACTGTTACGTCCCTGAACGTATTAACCACAGTCAAACAAACGTTTTTGATTGAGTACGTTGAGAGCAACTTTTTCATTGAATGTTCCAACCATTTGTAATTTTTTCTATACTTTTTGCTGCTTTTTTTCAAAATTCTCATGCTTTATCTAAATTTACTGGTAAATTTCTATAAGAGGGACGTGGCTATCGTAAAATAACTCTCAACTTCGACGCGAGCTTGCGCTCATCTATCGAGAGTTTTTCCGCCGACCCACCCGGGCCAAGCATTCGTTCAGCAACTTTGTGGCCAGAGAATACTCTTCCTGCCTAGTTCAATGGGATAGAAGGTGTAATAAAAATAACATTTCCTACTTCATTTCTTTATTTACGCATTACCCAGCAACTCCTAATAGTAGTGGCCGCAGTCCAACGGCTTGATGAGAATCTGCAAATCTTGCCATTATTTGGTCTTGCAGTCTTTTTGCTTCCGCCGATATGATGGCAGGCTCAGCCTGCGATTTCCCGGCTCCAGCTTGCTGAATGAACTCTTCTTTAGAGCCCGTCTGCTAGATTGCTCTTGCGCGGTTGCGGGAGTTCTCTGTCGCTACAACTATTACAATTTATATTACCTAACCAAACCAAAACCAAAAATTGGTGCCCTCTTGTCTGTAAACACGCACGGCACCTCCTTCGCATTTCTACGGTCACCGTGCGAAGTAACATTTCTTGCCGCATTGTTGCGAATGCAGCGTTGATTTTTTGGATTAAAATTTCTTTTGTTGGATTTGAGTGAATATTAAGTGAAATTTGAGTGAATAACTCCAGATAAGAAAAAGTTATCAACGCTTGATATACCGTTGGAAAGAGCATGAACTGCAGATGTTTATGTGAAATTAGAATCAATCTAATGCTAGTAGTTTTTTTTAAATCTAATACAAATTTTCCCTTAAAAAGTTTTTTTCCTCATTAAGTAACTTTAGGACCTCATAATTTTTTTTCCCTTATTACTTGCACTAAATATCAATTTAATTAGAACACCTTGACAATAACAATAAAATAAAATTCATAACCTTAGCAGTTGTGTCCAAACTGGCACTGTTATTTAAGATTAAGTGGTAAATTTTGACCTTTTTCGTTTAAAATACAAAAAAAATCTTAAAAAAAAAATATTGAGGCCAAATTGGTTTAATTTATGCTGAGTAATTTGTAAATGACCCCTTCTATCCGCCGTTCACCTATATCCAACCCTCTACCAAACACCCTGTATATTGTAAAATCTTCCACATTGCACTAACATATATTATCCCATTCTTGTCATACAGACACGTTTAATATTCACGCAGTGCCTTTATCACACGAATCTTCATTCTTAGCATTCAAATACCTACTTTTATTGCTACTGGATATTGATATCACTGATGTAATGTTTAGCGACTTTTCAGACATGGCATGACCTGGCTTTAGAACTTAAAACTACATATAGTTTATACATTTTAGCTAGGTATCTAGATCTAATCTGAAATGGGTATTGTTGTGGAACGTGAAGTAAAGATTGTCTCAAAGATCAATGGCTAGTTAGAATAAATTTTGAGGAGTTGTTTTGGTTCTGTCTGGAAGTATAATTTAGACAAGATTTACTAGAGATAGGCTTAGCGCTTAAAGCTGTAGGTTTTTGCGGTTTGGGAGTGGCAGGCGAGCAAGAACATTCGCTTGTGTTCTTTTGGTGTAAACGTTGCGTTCTTATCCAGCGACCATTTCCATTCTATGCGCCACCATTCTATATGCGCGGAATAATGAGACGAGACGAGAAACATAATGTTTGCCAATGGCAAATTGTGAAAATAAAATTAGCTTAATTAACTTATTAATTCGGTGCAATAAAGTAAAGATTTATTTCCAGAAATAGGCAGTTACCTGTTGTGTTATATTTCTGTGCGTTTTTATTGAATGCAGATAGCGTTTAGGAAACCTACACCTATCGGGTGGGCACAGAGCCCAATTGCGATGTGATAGTGTGCTTACGCCGTGTGGTGTCCGGCAGAGTAGAATAGCACCAACCCCTTACATTCGTGGGTGTCGTACAAGGCGACTAATGTTTTCGAGGCAAAAGATCTCGTCTCCGTAGTCTGGAAAATGGGCAGCAGCATTTTCCATTGTTATATTTATAACACTGCGATCTCCAACCCGCCTGCCAAGCGTGGAGATTATGGCAATAACCTCCCCTTTCGTGGGAGAGGCCCCAAGTCCTGCAGTGGACTGTTATGGGCTGTGATGATGAGTGTGCTTAAGCATGAAAGGAATCTTGTATCTAGCAAATTTTTTAGATTTCATATTCATTTTGTCCAAATGAACATCTAAGTTTAGTATGGAGACGAGAAGATGGGAGCGCATTACAGCGAACATCCTTCCTCTCCACGGCACCGCGGTGCTCACTTTGGGAGCCCCTGTGCTTGTCTATTAATTGTTTTAGCAAACATTTTCGAACCTCCATCTTCAGAATTTATCTTGGACTAATTAACCTCGTGTGCGTTGTTTCGAGCGACCGAAACAAAATAACCAACCGCGCTGTACGGAGTCCGCGGTCGAACTGAGAAACGTACCCTTGACCTCCCTGCCCCGCGCCCCCGCGCTCAGTCCCGAAACGTTACATGACGTCATTTATAGCCTAGCAAAAAAGTCGTGAAAAAAATTGAGGGCGCCACTATCGTTTACATGGTATCATTGTTCTGTATTAGTCTGTGAACTTAAAATATTAAAAAATAGTATCTTCACGTCTGTGCTTTGCCTCTATGTCCAATTTCTTTGTGTCTGTGTCTCGTATACTTCGACTAGAAAATTTGATACTTGTTAATATTTTATATCATATCGCGCTACAATCTCCACCTACCTACGACAGTCCAATGCTGGGCTTAAACCACATTTGCTGAAAGTGCTATAATATCATCTTGGCGTACATCTGACAGTAATTTAGTGTGACCAATTTAGGCGAGAGCAGTAGTTCCCAAAACATTCTTTTCACGACTTTCTTGCCAAACTATATTCTACCCCCCGAACCGCGCAGGCGATACACCAGTTAATTTGTCGACCTATAATCCATTTGGCCCGAACTATAGAGAGCACTCGTTCGCCCGGATAATCCCACCGTACGTTTGCAAACAGGCGAGAGAGTATGCAAAGGATGCTCGGAACAATGTAAGTCATGAGAGGACATCGAGCGAATATCGTATCTCTGCGCTCAGCCACCGGTGCAACATTCACTGCTACATATTTGATGCAAAGCTCAATGCATAAATTTCGAGCATACATTAAGAGCTGGCCCGCGTCCCCTAGTTAGGTACACCGAAATAGGTTTAGAAACGTATATGAATTACTTTAAAATATAAAAGGTAGCATCTTTTTGGTAGGATCAATATAGTATTGTGTCTCGGACGCTATCGGTATCCAGTCCATGTAGGTATATTGTCTTAGTATAGTAGGTATCTATATAACTCGTTGACAAATGCTAGTTGTCGATATAAGTTAAGTATATTTTTTGTTTTTTTTTTCAGAAAATTGAAGACAAGACGTCAGATTTATCTGATGATTCTGAAGAATTAAGTGAGTATTTCTAGTTATTTTCTTAAGAATTTTAGTTGAATGATGTATGAGCGCAGTTACGCATTGCATCCGATGGGAATCATTCTCCTAATAGCCCAATTAATGGGTTTGAAATAAGAGTCAGACATGGGCGATTTTTGGATATGTTATAGGTACCGGAAGAAGCCTTCTAAAAATCCAAGTTTTCTACGTCGGGGTGCTGTTGCGGGCATAAAACACTGAAAATTACCAAGCTTTTTTGGTCACTCACTCACTAATATCTCCAAAACGGAGCGTCGTAGAAAAAAGTGTTCTTCTACTAAATGAAAGCTTATAAAATTCTCTACAACTTTTGCCTTACACACTTTTTCCCCAAAAAATTCGTAATTTTCAGCGTTTTATGGACATTGCTGAGCCCGCGTCAGCACCCCGAGGTACCTGTATAATTATTCCAAAAATTGCCCGTACCTGACCTTTTGCAAGGTATAATGTACGATTTTCCTGGGCTATAAACAATTCTTGCAAGTTATTTTCTCTGATTCGGATCGCTTGTAATTTCCAATATTCAACAAACCGTTGTCAGTTAAAATACAGCGTCGTCATCCGATAGCCCATCACAGCACGACTAGCACAAGTGTGCTTGCGACGTAGCTCGCGCCGCGTGAGAGAACTTCCTTTTCTCAATACTTGGAGTGGAGACCGCTAGCAGGTGAAGGTGGGACGCCTTGGGGCATGATGGACCGATAAGATGGAGGGCAATGGATAGATACGGATGCCCAAGATCGGGACGAATGGCGCTCTGTCAGCAGTGAACGGCAAGTGGCTGATGGATAATTGTATACGTCGAGATTGCTCCAGGTTTTTTGAACAAAACATTATATTAATATTTATGAACTTACTGCGTTTAACCTTAATTTTATGGTTTCATTTCAATTTCTCTTATTTCTTCCGGTATCTCATACTCGTACCAGTCCAGAAGTCCCATCGGAGCGTTTCAGCAATAGAGAACCATATGTTGTCGACTACAACATAACAATATATTTTAACCCAAGTGACGAAATACAATAATATTTTACTTAACACGAGTTTTACTAATTAGATGCTGTCCATACAGATACGAGGGAACACTTTGTGGCGAACACAAAACTGCCAGGCATGTACGTGCTTTTGAATGATATTGCAGTGCTGGTGCATGCCTAATTAATGCACTTTAATTGCGGTGCTCGAGAGTTCGTATGTGTCGGTGTCTGTTCTAACAGAACGTACGTACGCCACATAAAGCGTAGCCGTATATCTATTACGGTTAATGTATATTTGAAGGTTGTCTTCTCTTTGAGAACGGTATTACTCTTAATACCGCTATGTGGTTTTTTCCGAATTGCTCTGGACTAGAGCTTGATTCTTGAATAAATGACGACGAATGCCGGCACCAACCCCTTTGACCGACGGGTATCGCATAAGGTGACTAAGGTTGTCTGCGACTGTGTTCCCTGATCATTATAATCTGAACGCTTTTAAGGCAAGTGTGAATAGGCTGTTCGTAGATAGGCATGCTCCATTTTCGGCCGCATCGTCTTACTTACCACCAGGTGAGATGGTGGTCAAATCCTTGCCTAGTCTAATAAAAAATGGCTTGGGGCAGAGTAGAGTAACTTATTAGTTCATCCATCCGAGGACCAAAAATTTAGCAGCCGTGTTTTGTGTTGGGCACTTTTAACACTACGCTCCCCAAAAAGTCTGACTAGCATGAAAAATAACTGAACATACCCTCTGTTCATGTAGAGAAGGCTCAAGTCCAAGTATGTTGTTGATGACATGCACCGAGATTATCCTGCTATTACATTATTTTATATGGATAACTAAAAATACTATCACAGTATCAATGTTCAGCCGGAAATTCTACCATAGGACTAATCTCACGAAATATAACATAATTATTCTTATTATACTATTAAATAAGCTTAACTTAGTCTTCCTGTTAGATCTAAAGATTATTCAGTTGATACGAAGTTATCAATTATATTTAAACGTCGATAGTAGCGTTTATCAAATTAATCAAGTTCGCCTTGTTTTGTCTACTTTGTTAAAATTACCCTTTTTTAATTTTAGATTGCATTAAATATGAATTTGCGTCTATCTTTTATGGAAAGTCAATGACGGTCATTTATCGACATACATAACTTTTTAGGGATGTAGAAAAATGCCTAATATGAGGATCATATTAAATGTTCATACATGAATATAATTTCTCCATAATCAATAATTCTATACATCTTATAGAGCGGTCCCAGTCTAGGGGCAGCGTAATTGCGAGATCGATAACAATTGTTAAGCAAAGAACGCCGTTGGTAACTGGGTGGGTGACTGTTTCGTACTTTGAGGCCAATCGAATGTGAAGCAGTACCGTAACAAGCTCTTCACTCGCTAGGTGTATGTCGTAAGGTGTCCATACTGGCTCATATCATAGTTCCGTTCAAGTATGTTCTCTAACTCGCTCCGCTGACGGTACACCTCTAATGACGTTTAAAATAGTATAGTTTAATACAGTTGAATACTAAACACAAAATAAAAGAGCTAATGCCATTATAAGGTTACTTTGTTTCTCCTTCCTTTACGTCGAAAAACCTGGTTGTTGAAAATAAAAACTATTCGACAAAGTAGAAAATACAGTAGAATATGAAACACAAAATAAAAAAACGAATTCCGTTTAAAAGTTCCTTTGTATCTCCTTCCTTTACGTCGAAAAAACTGTTTGTTGAAAATATAGAAAAGATACCGATATTCTCGAGGACTCATTAACTACCGGGAAATAGGTCGATAGGGAAATCAAAGCTCAAAGCAACAATGGAAATAACTGCATCTTTTAAATCGCAGTCTTCATTGTGATTCCTGAGAAAAAGGAAAAAGGAAACTTTTCCAATAATGAGTTCCAGAAACTACCGCTTACTTACTGAAAACAGATGGTTCAGTAAATTCTATAGACTGTTGCGATTATGAGGGATGGCTCAGCTCTGTCATAATATCTGATGCGTGCTTCTGCGTGTTTGTTTTGTTCCGATCAATGATCCTCGGCTTGAAATAGATATTAGCAGCCTCCCCCATAAAAACGGTGTGAATAAGGCTTATATTATTACGCTGATTAATGAATATTTACGACACCTAATAGGCTGAAATACAACACACATTAGAACTTCATTCCTGGACATGTAAAATATATTTTATACTGTAATGGTACATTGTGCTTAAAAGCGACGAGGTGGCGGTCTATAGGTATACTATCTATATGATAGTCCATTTTGATGTTGTAACTTTAACAGAATCGTCAGTGGCCAAATGTTTGAGGTATCCAACTCGTAAGCTCCAACAGATACCGGGTACGAATCCTACAGCGTCAAAGTTTTTTTTCTAAAAAATAAAGAAGAATAGGCGTGTTTGTAAGAGCTGTGACTAACGACAAGGAAGTATGGGTGCAGGACCTTAGACTGCTCAAATTGTGCAAATGGAACGACTAAAAAAAGGCTCGAGTTAAATTTTCAGTTTCCTATTATATTTTTACATTGACTCGAAAATATCGTGAAGCGATACTGATTTAACTCCGGAGTTTGCTAAATCAGACGCTGTAATTGCTTTACTTATTGTCTCACAGATGGTTTGAATAGTAGAGTATTCACCTCAGGGATAAAGCTGGCTTAGTCTTTTGCGGTTTGAAAGCATGGTTTACATTTTGAGAAGTGACAAGTGCTTTTGTGATCTGACAAGTAAACATTGGCAAGTGTCAAATAGCACGTCGGTTTTCACACATGTGACAAGTGGGTAAGCTGTAAGCTCATTATTACATCGAATTCCGAACCGCGTGGTTCCCCGTACTTATTGAAAATCACTTCCCACAAGTTCGTGAAGTAATCGGAGAAGTTATAAACGTTGTTCTGGATCATATCGAAGAATCTCAACAACGGGCTAGATTATGCGGGCGCGGGCGTAGCGGGCGAGTGAGTTAAAGGCGAGGTTAGAAGCGAGAGCGACTCGTCAAAAAATTTTGCAGGCTGCTATTCACTTGTCACTGGCCATTTCATACTTATCACTTGTCATCCTTCACCTGGGGAGCGAATTTTCATGTTCTCCGGACGACGGGCCTCTCGCTTTCATACTCGGCAGGTGAATATGCGTGCCCATATTGGCATTGTTATGGTTATAATGGTTTATTCCTTAGCAGGTTTTGCCCCACCATGTGTGCGGCGCGAAGTGGCCTGTGCAGAGGAGAAACTCAGACAGGAAATAGACGTACGACATCCACTGAATGGGCATGTAATGCCCCCCCGCACGCCTCAAAAGCCGGACAGTTTAGTGAGGTCTACCATCTCCATTAACGAATCTTCTAGGGAGGCAAGAGAGCGGCTGTGGCGTGCCCAACACCCAGCGCATCCTGGACCCATTACACGCACCGAATCCCTGCCACCAGGACACGAGCTGCAGTGGCCAACTTGGAAGTCACTTAACCGTCTACGGACGCTAGTTGGCCGCTGCAAAGACTCTCTGGCTAAGTGGGGCTTCATCGACCAGACACAGCAGCGATGCGACTGTGGAGCTACATCCCAAACCATGGAGCATCTGCTCTCTTGCCCTTTTTGTCCTGCTACCTGCACTAGTTAGGAACTGTTCCTGGCGACTGATAATGCCGTTGCCGTGGCCGACTACTGGGCAAGCCAGATCTAGATGATAAATATATAAATAGGGTTTTCGAAAATTGACTCGACGAAGAAGAAGAAGACTTGTCACAGCCCGTTGAGATGCACAAAGAACTTGTCATTTGTCAGTTGCATTTCTTACTCGCACTTGGTACTTCTCAAAATATAAACCAGTCTTAACTCTAGAGTCCTTCGATACGCTCAGAATCCAATATGGTGTCCATGACGGAAGACACTGCTTTATCCCCCCTTAATCGACTATTAAAAAGCAATTATAAAACAAATAAAAATTTATAAATAGGGTCACGGCTCCCGAAACAGTTCAACCTGTCTCCGGGTAAAAACGGATTCAGTTAGTTAATACATAATAATAAATAATAGAAATAAAGAATATAATAAATAATTTCTAATATCCGCCTCGTGTTTCCTAAAGGTTTTATATTTTTCCTCATTGGATTTCCGATTTGGATTGGAATGTATATTACGTAAGAGTACACATTTCTCATTCATGGAAAATTTTTTTTTTCTCCGAATGCCTTTTGAAACTTATGCAATCCTACTTCATTGCAGGTTTAATTAGTTCCATCTGCATTCTGGGAAAGCCTTTTGAGGGCGAATGCATAGATATGAAATGAAAGCCTTTTGAAGGCGGCATTGATGATATCGCGCCTTAATAAGACGATGCAAAGCTAAAAGAACTTTAAGCTTTTCATTGGTTTCTGCGAATTGCAACACAAAGTGAAGTGGAAGCTGTGGAAGATTATTTTTGCTAAGTTTTACCTTTGCAGACTTATGGCTCACCTAGTTTTAGCGGCTTTCAATGGGCCACTCGCAAAAACAGCGAGGCGGGACTGTCTTAAAAGAATAGCACGGAATTATTTCGCGAACTAAAAGCTGTGTGTCTTGAAAGGTGGTGCTTGTCTTATTTTATAGCCCGATTATTATAGACGATTCGCTCGGTGGCGGTGGTATCTGTAAATAAATATAGTTTATTCGTAATAATTGTAACAAGAGACAAATTCCTAGGTTCTTGATTACAGTTGATAAGATTTTTGGGTCGTGTGTGTGTGAGAGAAAAATGATAAAAATAAACTGAGCGCAGAATAACTCTAGGTCTTTCAATATTTCGGAGTACTCCGGGCATCATCGCGCACTTTCGCCACGTTGACACTAGAAAAATGTGAGATTGTTGCCCTAAATTTTAATCCATATATCTAATACAAATGTTAATCGTCACAAATACTCGAATACCACTCGATAACTATTAAAGAATCTGATAAAGGTTTGACAAGAAAACCCTACGTATACTTTTAATCTACGTCGATTTCAGATTATAACATAATTATAGCTTAGTATCACCGATATCAATCTTAATAATGATTAAATCGCTAAATGACGGCGCTACTGTATTAGTTGCGTTGTGTTACAATACAATACGTTCATACTGTGCGAGTTTTACAATACAGATGGTTTTAGATACAAGTAGTGGCTTTCCCGCGGGATCCCTGCCACTTTTCCGGGATGTAAAGTAACAGTATTTTATGACACTCGCAAAGAAGTAGATTTTTTGCAATCCATTTGTAGTCCGTAGTCTTTGATCTTGCGTTGTTGCGTTCCAGTTTGAAGGGTTTCCACATACCTATACATGAGACATACTTACTATTAGATTTCACAGTGATGACGAATAGCGGTTCTGAATTTTTGGTATCGGGTATTGGATTGTTTGCTGGTTTATTTCGTTTGCCTAAAAGGCTGTGTGTATGTACGCCGAATCCTTATTTTGTGTGTGTGTATGCACACTGCTTTATTTTTGGCACAAATCGAACAAGGGAAGGCTTTTTAGCTTTTTACTACTACAATGCACGTCGAAATGGAGGATCCTATTCCCATGATTTTAAACACAGCTCGTTCAAGATACAAGGATTTTTAGCTTTTTAACTAGTACAAGAACGATTTGGCGAGCAAACCTCTAGTTAAGTATCTACGTTAATATGTAGATGAAATAGCAACAGTTGTGCGCTTAGAAAAATAATAATGGGGCACACATTTTCAAGTATTGAAAATTGAAACCCACGCTGTACTTTTCTCAGAATAAGCATTACTATCAAAGGTCTCTGTCATCAAAGGTCTCTATTGTAACATTCATAAGCTTGGCGAGTGCACAATAATAACAACTTAAAGCTCCTCTTCAAGAAATGTATTTTTGCCCCGGACTGGCAAGTAACGGACAAATTAATTTCTTGCAGCAAAGGTTCTTAGCTTTGCTGATAAGAAACTGCTTTTGGGTGGGTACTAGTTCATTCAAGCAAATTAATATAAATAATAAATATAAAGTTCAGCTGTGGGATAGTGTTCTCATGTACGCCGAGATGATGGCGTGTGCCTGCTTATGCTGCTTCTCAAGCGTTGCCCTTTAGCGTAGTCATAATTGTCTAACTAGATAGTGTTATCATATTTATAACTAGCGACCCCGGCCCGCATCGCACGGGTTTTCTCGGCTTTTCTTGACTATATTAGGCATGTATTAAATATATTATAAACCTTGGAGCGAGTGACCTAGTGGTTACGATTACCGACTAGTAAGCGAGAGGTACCGGGTTAGAATCCCACTGCGGCTATGTATCAATGACTCTTTTCATCTCGCCACGAGGAGGTCAGTAAACCTTGAAAACAAATAAAACATATTTTGTTTACTCTTATTTAACTAAACAATTAAAAGTAAATGTTTAATTAAATGTCAAAAAAGCATGTATTCATGCTGTCGTGGCCATATATTAGAATTGATTATTTCATGATGTGATCATTTAAACACCAACGTTTGATGATATTATGACAATTCATGTTTCGGGTGATGAACTTTTATCGGGTCGTATCGTGTGGTTTCTTGTCGTACAGCCTCGTGTTGTGCCGTAACGTATAGTGTGGTACAGTTACGTACAGTGTCGTACATTGTCGCGCCGTATCGTACAGTGCTGTACCGTGTCGTACGATGTTGTACTGTATCGTACAACGTCGTACAGTCCTGTACAGTGTCGTATCGTGTCATACAGGGTCGTGTAGTGTCGTATCGTATCGTATCGTATAATGTCGTACCGTGTCGTACAGTATCGTACCGTGCAGTACAGTGTCGTGCAGCGTCGTACGTTACTACACAGTACGACACTGCGCCTCAGTGGACCATCATGTTCAAATGTTTTGTGGATTTCTGTTAGTATTTCACAATATCTTGCCATGGGAACTATTCGAATACTAGGACTACCTTTTTTAAACTAAAATCTCTTCAAGAGCAATTTCACGAAGATAAACTCAAACTCAAACTCAAAATTTCTTTATTGATTAGTAAATTATTCCCTATTCTATTCCCACCCTATTCTATTTTATTCAATTTGTGGTATAACCACCCTAAAATTGAAGTACGTTTTAATGGATCATGGTTAAGGCCATAGAGAAAAAAATGTATATACAGAAGCAGAGAGTACAATCCGAGTTGAAATACGAGACAAAATGTCACACATCTCTATAACACACACACTAATGCAAATGCAGGGACGTCATTCGTGAGGGCCAAACGTCAGGTCGTTAGGCCCTCGAGCAATATGTCGAACGTTTAAAACATTGCGCGCGTCATTTTCCGTTAACTTATTCTAATGGATGAAAAAACGACACAGCAAGATTCATAATCATTGTAGAGCGAGCGATCAGGGAATATTTGTGGTTTTGTGTTTAGTCTGTTATGTCTGTGGTTTCTATGCATACCTAATAGGTTGCACATTGGAAGTACTGCTTTGTAACCATTTTGAAGAATAAGATAATAATTAGATGCAAGTCCCTTCTGTCCTGGTGCGCCATCATTATATGAATTTTGACTGAAAATAAAGGATATGCTGCCTGTTTAATATATTAATGTACATATCCTTTCCATTATTATTATTTTTTTCATGACTATGTCCTCTAGAGGGCATCATATTAAATTTGTGAAGTCACATAGGCCTACCTGTGGACAATGAAGACACTTCTAACTATAAGTAAGTAGGTAGGTACCTACTTAGTTTAGAAGTTATGAGGCAACAAATATACATTAATACCGGTCAAAATCATAACCCCCCTTTTTTCTAGAGGACATAGTCATGAAAAAAAAAATAATGAAAAGGATAGATACATTAATATATTAAACAAGCAGAATATTCTTTAATTTCAGTAAAAATTCATATAATGCTGGTGCAGCAGGACAGAAGGGACTTGCATTTAATTATTATCTTGTTCTTCAAAATGTTTACAACGCAGCACTTCCAATTTGCAACCCAGACATAACCATGTCTGGTTTTTAGGAAACCTAGAAAAACAAATATTTATGTCATCATCATCATCATCACAGCCCGTAACAGTCCACTGCAGGAATTAGGGCCTCTTCCACGAAAGGGGAGGTTATTGCCATAATCTCCACGCTTGGCAGGCGGGTTGGAGATCGCAGTGTTTAAATATAATAATAGAAAATGCTGCTGCCCATTTTCCAGACTACGAAAACTCTTGATCTTTTGCCTTGAAAACATTAGTCGCCTTGTACGACACCCATGAATGTAAGGGGTTGGTGCTATTCTACTCTGCCGGACACGACACGGCACAATTATTTACGTTTATGTAAATAAACGTAAATACGCGATTAATCCGTTGTTTCAAATAATGTCTGACCATTAAAAATGTCATCTAGGTACTTTTTAGCATGGAACCCTGATACATATAAAATTGTGGACCACTATTCACAAGATTTGAGTAACAAAATATTATAAAATAAATACTAAGTCCGACCCTGTTAGCATCAAAATATTTTCGTACCTATTTAGACACCGAAATATTGCTCAATTTGCCAATAATTTTAAATCTATCTCTAATGGCATGTTGTTTTAAGGTAAAGCATTTCAATTATTGCAAATTCACACTATTTCGATGCATATATTTGTCACAATTTCTAAAATTTATTTCGGATCGCCGCGACCACGAATGTTTACTTACCGATGAAAGGATAATCCAGGTGTATTTCCATTCTTTGCGCTTTCACATAAATGTGCACTAAATTATACACAAAATTACAATCTTTTAAATGGTTTGATTTAAATTTTATTAGGAAATTAAAAAATTTACACCGATGTTTCAAAAGAAACGTCAGGTCGTTAGGCCCTCGAGCAATATGTCGAACGTTCAAAACATTGCGCGCGTCACTTTCCGTAAACTTATTCTAATGGATGAAAAAACGGGATAGCAAGATTCATAATCATTGTAGAGCGAGCGACCAGGGAATATTTGTGATTTGTGTTTAGTCTGTTATGTCTGTGATCTGAGTAGGTAGTTAAGAAGTGAACCTTGTATAGGGGACCAGAGACTTAGGTTACTTTGACAGGCTGCGGAAAAAGTTATAAAGTTATTTTACTGGCAATAATAGACGAAAAAAAGGAGATGTACCTCGCCATTATTAAATGGCCTAAAGCCTTTACCACTGTCTTCGTCATTGTATACCTTTTAAAAGTAGTCAGTTCGAACAGGAAACAGAAGGAATAACTATTGTGACAATGTCACTACGAAAGCGTCAAAATAAGTTTATAGGGATTCAAAGAGTAAAAAAAGTATCGATATCGATCGGTTCAATGTAATTTTAATATTTTTGTCGATAACCAGAAAAGGAACGGTTTACTGCTTCATTTCGAATGCCATGTGCCCGATGGCTGGTACCCCAAAGCCACAGTAAAGCACGGATGTACCTACACAATTTCGACAAGTAATTATATTATCATCGTGAGGGATACCGCGAATAAGGTCGAGGGGGCTCGCCTGCGCTGGTATTTATTTATGTATTTATTTAGGACAATCAACAAGACTTACACTAACAAAAGTTATAGCATCTTATAGCAAAAAATATGGTCACGTGTTGCGTAAACCTCAGGGATACGTGGGGAAAAGGTGCCTAAACCTGCCGGTATCAGGAAAGAGACCCCGTGGGCGGCTCAAGAACCCATGGATTGCCATCGCTGAGTCGGATGCGAAAGCCAATGGCTTAACGACGCGAGGATGGCGTAGACTGGGCGACGTGGAGAAGAATTTTTTTTCATACCACTAAGGTGGCAAATAAGCTTACGGCCCGCGTGATGGTAAGCACCATGTGTAGGAAAGCGGACCCTGGCAGAGTCCGGGATAAGCGCTATGACGATGATGAATAAATGTTTAAAGAAAAATTAATATTTTATTTTGTCACCAATAATGCCGATAGGTATATCGATATTCTTTGTACCCTAATATTGCTTTGATGTTTATAGTACCGTCCATGGTTTCGTTCCCGTTATCCCCCGAATGGGGGACAACGGGAATTTTAGTTTTAATATAATTATTTTTATTAAGAATACTTAAGTGCTCGGCTGTATGAACTTGAGTTACATTTACATTCTTTATGTAATTAAATTAAACGCGTGAGTGATGCTTATTATTTACTCAACGTTTTATTCAATAAAAAATATATTGATATGTAAAAATGTACGATCACATCACTGTCCATCATACATTCTTATAGCGCCGTATGAATTTGATGTCAGATTATACAACTTCCGGTGTTGCTACATAACACGCAGAACTAGCGCCACGATTGACAGGTCACCTATGTGGCTGGTCAAGCTATACCGCCAGTTCTTGACCAAGGTTTGCTGCTTTGAAAATAATATTCTATGAATAGCACGGCTGACATACGATGCTGGAATTGGACCACTAGTTAATAATTCAAAACCAGCGCAGCTTAGAACAGTATAAACCTGGGTTCACACTTGTATCATCTACAAATTCAAAATTAGGATTATCATATCGAGTATACGTATCCTAAGTATGGACGTCTAAGTATGGATTTGTTTTCAGTGTAAAAAAACAGTATCCATGTAAAAAAAAATCATCTGTAACAAAGGATACGTTATAGAGAGGTTTTCTAAGTATCTTGACCCTAAATATAGCTGGATACTGTGTAGTAGATTTGGCAACCCTGTTGGCAAATCCGATTGGAGACATATCAGATAGGCGGTTACATACGGATCGGGGTTTATCATCGGCGTGTAGCTCCGGCGTGTAACGTGATCGCGTATCAGTTTGCGTCCACACTAGTGACAATGACACACGTCGATGCCATGCAACGGAGAAATGATACAAGTGTGGAGCCGGCTTAACATGCAATATGTGAAATTGCAAACCTGGTGTTGCAGGGTGGCAGTGATCACTTAGCATTAGGTGACCAGGTCGCTCGGTTGCCTCCCTCAATTTAAAAAAATCAATTTTCTGATGCAATCGAGCTGAGCGGATTAACAGTGCGCTAGCCAGGCTGTGTCTCTCTCTGAAAGAAAGCCAGCGCTATATTCTGCATAGGTCAATCCGTAGAAAGGTTTTTATTTTTTTATCTTGTACATAATGTAACACACAGTTCTCCTGTGTAAATATTAAAAATCGTAACACGAGATATTTAGGAAACATTTTGACAGCTTAATAACATCTAAATTTTTTTTTTTTTCACTCTTTACATTACCTACATCCTAGCGATAAGGTATTTAGTAACAATTTAAAGAGCATAAAATTTTGCGTCTAAGGAGTACTATAACTTACTAAATTACATTACCTTAGACTGGTACAAAACGTCGAAATTAATGTACTTACATCTTAGCGAAAAGTTACCTAGCAACAAATTAAAGTTGATTATGATGCGGATAGTATTGAAGTTATGAGCGGAAAAACAAAAAATGACCCAAATTTTCGAGGTTATTGAGCTGTCAAAAGTTGTCCCGAAATATCTCGTGTTACAATTTTTGTTATTTACTCAGTTACACCCATATTTACAGCTACAAATAATTAAAACGAATACACGACCTTTTGCAATATCCCCCATATTGCAATATCTCTACGAACTGGCGCATGCAGGCATTGTGCTGAGTCAAGCCCTTGTTGGCATCGCATTGCAACGCAATGTATTTCAGTAGCTTCCTTCCATTACTTATTTCGCGCTTTTTATGCCCCGTCGCAAACAGAGGGATGTTATAACAGATATTGTTGATGTTTTAGCTCAGTATGTTTGTTTGTCTGTGGCATTGTATATCCCGAATGGAGGGACCAACTTTGAAGCGGTTTTTGGAGTTCCGAAACAAGGAACTCTTTGCCTTCGAATATTTAATACCACTATGGTGGCAAATGCGGTTTACACAGAAAATATGAGATCTAGAAAGCTGAAACTTGGTATAGCTATTAAATAGTAGGTCTAGGTACCAATATAGCTTTTTTGGGTACCTCACCTACTCGTAAAGCAAGAGTGAAATAAATATATTTACGCAAATTCTATCGCGTGCGATATAGTTGGATAGGTCTTATAAAAACATCGAGAGTGTGAATAACATGTTTGATATAAGCGATCCAATTATTCGCGTAAACTTTGGTTACTGCGTTCCGGACCAGTTCACTATAGCCTTTGTTACTCCCCTGATAATCTAGCTTTACGTAGTTTTTGAGTTTATCAATAAAAAACATTGAAACCTTTTTTCTTAATAATATTAAGAATCATGTACCTAAGACACAAAGACTCAGCAGAAACAGGACGCAGCGTGGTACAGTTCGATCCTCCGACAAGGTGGATCGACGATCTAGTAAAGATCGCAGGTGCCAGCTGAATGCGGAAGGCACAGGACCGGCCTTTGTGGAGATCTCTGGGAGAGCCCTATGTCCAGCAGTGGGCCTACCTCACAACCAAATATGCCGAGAGCAGAGGGTAGTGGACAATGAGAAGTAGGCACTGTAGGCCTAAACAGCGACCCTGAACCCTCCCGCCAACCTATGTCTGTCTCTAAAGGTTAGTTTAAGAATGTGGAGTGTCCAATTAAATTAAATTGGATGAGTCTGATTGAGTATGCATCGAATTGACCATGGCTACAGCCTGATACAGAATTCCGGTAAAACCTTTACCTGGGCTATTCGCTATGGCCTAACCTCGACCTGAAAAAGAACTAGGTAATTGAAAAGATACCTTGTATCGGCCAATATTTTTAGGGTCCATAGGTCATAGGTTATTCTTTTTTTACTCTACAATACGATACAAACGAGTTATGTGTAAATAACCTAAATCTGACCCACATGTACAACTTATAAAAGTGTTTATTTATATTACGGAAATGTACAGGAAAACTGCTTTGTTTGACTAACGTTATTTTCCTTCTGTTTGTTTAAACATAAACCATCCAAGAGAATATTTTGCATTGTTAAAAGTCTTTGAAATGAAACTATTTATTGCTTTCAACGTGCCTTGTCCTTATTTATTTATTTATCCTTGTGTAATTAACTTGTTGCTGCCCGATCCGTATCTTGATAATAATAATTGTGTTATAATTGTAGACAGATTTTCTTTTAAATATTTTTGGTTTCATGTATTAAATTTATTTTTATACCGCTAAATTGGCAAACAAGCTTGCGGCCTGCCTGATGGTAAGCTGTCACCGCAGCCTATGGACGTTTGCAATACCAGGGGCATCACCCACGCGTTGCCGACCCCAATATTGAAATAAAATCGCAATTTCATTTATTATTACATAATCATATCATTTCCCGGATGCACGCACATTGTACTACTAAACAGGACATACTCGTACTTGTAGCCCCCTCGTATCATTAACTTTGTGCATCATGCATCCACCGGGACCCTACGGCGATTACAATGAAACCAGTTATATCATATATAATGGTTTCAATGTCAGCTAGTATGTACTCACACGCGTGCGACAGACACTATGATCTGCGAATCAGAACTATCTATAATCATCTAGGCGTTAATGTCCCGGTTGTGCTCTCGAGAACGAGGGCCCGGGGTCCGTCTTGACCATCGTCCAGGATTTGGCGATCAGGTAATTACAGTGGAGCGACTGCCGTCTGAGCTCCGTGACCCTGCTACCAGGGGAACCTGACCAGATTGAATCATGGTCACAAATTTAGTTGCCTGAATTTGCAGGTTTCATCACGATGTTTTCCTTCACCGTAAGAGCATCGGTTAAAATTCAACTAATGTACATAACAGAAAAGAGTCATTGGTACATGGCCGCAGCGGGATTCGAACCCTGTACCTCTCGCTTACGAGTTGGATACTCAACCGCCCGGCCACCAACGCTCCTGCGCTGATGCGAATCAGTACTATCTAGTGTGCATTATTTACTGCCGTGTACTGTAAAGTAGGCAGCACATCAACCTTCCCACCATCAGTATAAAATGTGCTATTATCACTCCCGATGCGCGTACAAACCGGAGACGATCCAAAGTCTAGTCAGGGTAGGTTGAGGTGGTTTTCTGTACCTAACGCTTCATATGTACATATGTACCCGGCCTGCGTCTTAATCTAACGGCGTGGCGCGGCCCTCACCAGATTGCCATCCCACCTTGAAGAGGGGCTTCCCAAAGTTAGCATCGTAGAAGACATCACTTGAAATTAAATCTTATGATTAAATATCTTTCCTTCTGTTCACGGAATCGGTACACGGAAGTAAATACAAAATGCCAAAGCGACCGTCGCTCACCATCTTGGCATTGGCCACACTTTAGTCTTAATAAAACAGAAAAGAGTGATGATTGGACGTGAAATGAAATGATTTATTGCGCTGGTTATTTAATTTAGTTTTTATTATTGACATATAATATAATTATATTATCATATAATGTAATTACAGTTTTTAATAATCTGAGTTTTATTTTTCGAAAAATCCCTAATGAGCATATTATGGGATTTTTATGGTGTCGGCGTTATTTGTGATTTTTGGAATCGAGCATGGTTTGCAAGGAACTTTAAAAGGAAAACTTTGCCCTGCAATAAAAAAATAACTAAATCGGTTGTGACCTTCCTTTTATTTTAAGAAAGCGCAACTCCACTACTCTCAACTTTACCCCTTCTAACGGTAATATGCCTGAAGCTATAAAACCTTTTAACAACTGCACCACAATTAGATGCGACAGAAATGTGGTGGTGATACACTTATGCTCTTCTATTGTACAAATAATGAATCGCAACGGGAGTGCCTAAACTATCAATAGAGAGCCTACGATATCGCAGCATTACGTAATGGCCATTTGGCGTACTGCGGCTGGACTCTAGAGCCCGTTATTGTGCCGAGATTTCATATAAAGTGCGCCGCAGTCGCGGCCGGATGCCGGTAGCCACTCTTCCCGATGCAACCCTAATTGGATTATGAAATGGAACTAAATCGGTTGTGATCTTCCTTTTACTTAAAAAAAGCGCAACTCTATTACTCTCTAATTTACCCCCTTCTAACAATAATATGCCTTAAGCTATAAAACCATTAACAACCGTACTGCAATCAGATGCGACAGAAATGAGGTGGGAATGCAGATATCCCGGACATCAGCCTGTATGAGATTAGTATGGCTCTCAAACAGCTTAAGAACAACAAGGCACCGGGTGATGATTAAATTACGGCTGAGCTTCTGAAAGCTGGTGGCAAACCTGTGCTTAAGACCCTTCAGAAGCTGTTCAATTCCGACATCCTCGAGGGAAAAACGCAGGAAGCATGGCACAGAAGTATAGTGATATTGTTCTTCAAGAAAGGTGATAAGGCTCTCTAGATGAACTTCAGACCGATATTGCTGCTGACCCATGTGTATAAGCTGTTTTCGAGAGTCATTACGAATCGTCTCAGACGCAGGTTTGATGACCAGCCCCCGAACAAGCCGGATTCCGAAAAGGGTTTAGTACCATAGACCACTTACATATGCTGCGGCAGGTTATACAGAAGACCGAAGAGTATAACCGGCCATTATGCTTGGCGTTTGTGGACTATGAGAAAGCCTTCGATTCGATCGAAACTTGGGCGGTGCTCCAGTCTGTACAGCGGTGCCAAATTGACTATCGATATATCTAAGCACTAAAGTGTTTGTACGAAAACGCCACTGTCAGTTCGTCTCCAGGATAAGACCACAGAACCTATTCAGCTGCAGCGAGGTGTTAGACAAGATGATGTCATATCACCGAAGTTGTTCACCGCTGCACTGGAGGATATCTTTAGGCTTCTGGACTGGGACGGACTTGGCATCAATATTAACGGCGAGTACCTCACTCACCTCAGATTGCTGACGATATCTTAGTCATGGCCGAAACCCTGGAAGACCTGGGCAAAATGCTCGTTGACCTCTGTAGTGCCTCGCAATAAGTAGGTCTTAAAATAAACATGGACAAGACGAAAATTATGTCGAATGTCCATGTTGTGCCTACTCCAGTGACAGTTGGGAGGCATTCCACTTGAAAATGTTGACGACTATACATACCTAGGACAAATAGTCCAGCTAGGTAGGTCCAATTTCGACGAAGAGTTCAACCGACGAATCCAACTCGGTTGGGTAGCATTCGGGAAGCTACGCCATATATTCTCGTCCCAATTACCGCAGTGTCGCAAGACAAAGGTTTTTGACCAATGTGTGTTGCCAGTGATGACTTACGGAACTGAAACGTGGCCGCTCACTGTGGGCCTTATAAGAAAGCTCACTGTTACCCAAAGGGCAATGGAAAGAGCTACGCTCGGAGTCTCTTTGCGCGATCGAATCAGAAATGAGGAGATCCGCAAGCGAACCAAGGTCACCGACATAGCTCTAAGGATTGCTAGACTGAAGTGGCAGTGGGCAGGGCACATAGCTCGAAGAACAGATGGCCGATGGGGCAGTAAAGTTCTCGAGTGGCGACCACGTGCCGCAGCGTGGGTAGACCTCCCACAAGGTGGACCGACGACCTGGTAAGGATCGCAGGTACCAGCTGGATGCGGAAAGCACAGGACCGGCCTTTGTGGAGATCTCTGGGGGACGCCTATGCCCAGCAGTGGGCGTCTTCTGGCTGATATGATAATGATGATGATGAATGCACTTATGCTCTTCTATTGTACAAATAATAGGTCGCAACGGGAGTGCCTAAACTATCAATAGAGAGCTTGCGATATGGCAGCATTACGTAATGGTCATTTGGCGTACTGCGGCTGGACTCTAGAGCCCGTTATTGTGCCGAGATTGCCTATAAAGTGCGCCGCAGTCGCGGCCGGATGCCGGTAGCCGCTCTTCCCGATGCAACCCTAATTGGATGATGATTCCGTTGCATCTTCGCACGTTGCAGATAAACGGCCGTGAATCGCGATTCCTGTGTTTATGTTGTCATATGATTAATACTGGAAGCACTATGTATTGCGCTGGACGACTATATTAATAACTGACTTTGTCAATTGACAATTAAAGTGAATATTCAGAGGCAGGCTGACCATCACTTCAACCTCATCAGCGACTGTTGAGCTAAGTGTGGAGATTACCGACTTGGCTGGCCTAACCACACACACATGGAGGACATTAAAATATGAACTGTTGATGGTGATAATGACACGGACAGTTCAAATAATGAGGGCTGCGCAAATCGTAGAACCTATCAAAATCAGCCGTTCCCATTCCAAAACCGGACGTAAGCCTATCCTTATCGTCGCCATTCTAACTTTGATGGTACATAAAACGGTAAATACACTCCGCGATCTCGGTGATGAGTAGCTTACTAAAATTACAAGCACCTCTTCTCTTCTTTCTTGAATTTAGGTGCCTTTCTTTGCACGTTGCCTGGTCCGCGCCGGAACTTACGCCAAGAATACTATTCGGGTAAGCGAGCGGCTCGCGCTCCCAGACTTCGGTCTCTGTCTGCGACATTACCTCTTCGCAGAAGGAGATTACTGCCTCCCTGCCTCTTCATATCTGGTACTTGGCTCCCTTTTGGCTATATTACACAAGTGCCTTCCTATGCTATCAAGCCTTCGTCAGCCGAAAGGCCATGCACTCGATCGATCCACTCTTTGAAAAATACCTATACCTAACATGTATTTATAGTCCTAATACTTTTTCATTTCCTAGTATCGGTTTTGTCGGTACCTACTCACCACCCGGTATATTCACTGTTTTGTTGTGGCTTGAACTGTAGCAGGATCGTGCGGTAAAACTGTACATTTACTGTTTTGGGCTTTGCGCAGACCATCGTGCCCATAGAAGTATTTCCGCTCCGTAGTTAACGCTCCGTAGGAAAATAATTGGTAAAGAAGTACGACTATCTACTTGAAGTAGTAAATGTGGATCGTTCACGGTAAGACGACGAACCATATCGAATTCACCCATACCATATTGAATCTGGTCTTATAGCTTAAATATCCTAATTGTTATTTTAACGTATAAAACTGCTACAATTTAAGTGGGCGGCGGTGATCATTTACCATCAGGTGACCTGCTTGCTCGTTTGCCGCCCTCTATTATATATAAAAAATCTTATTTGGATCTGCAGCCCGCCCGCCTAACTCGAATTGAACGTTGCCATCTTTATCCAATACCTATAGAATGACGTTACAGCGGAGCGACCGCCAACTCCCGTTCACAAATAAACGAAAGTCCGTTTCGCATTTCAATTTTGCTACATCGCATTTTATAAATTGAATAAAAGGGTAGAATTGTACTTTATAATATAATATTTTCAGATTATTTTCATACTATGCTATTTTGAGTGCATCATACGTACTCTGCAATGTTAAATTTATTTACAAATCGAGATCAAATAAAAACAAAAAACCGTGAAAATTGTGTTCATAGAGCGGAACATAAAATCCACTCCCATGACGTTAAAGTACAACCAATTCCATGTCGTTCTAAATCGTACATTTCAGTGAAGTCTAGGGATAGTCTCTATAGAAGTAAAGCCTATACGAATAGGAAGCGTGACGTAATTTTTTAGGAATTATTAAAAGCTGGCGACGTTCAATTCTAGTTAGACCGTCGCCCCCCTGGGAAAATATTAATCATAATAAACGACCTCTTTCTATTGAATTTCTCTTTCAGCGGTATTGATGTAAAGTCTATAGTTGAATAGATGTAAAGTATTAGATATAGTATAAGAAATAAAAAAGTAGAGCACGGCAACGATCCACAATAATCTAAAGAATAATCTTTATTTATTACATAAATAATTTATTTAGGTTTATATGGATAATACTTATCGTTATCGTGTTCTACTTATGTCTTTCCTATTGAAATGTACTTTGTAAGTACGGTCGAACTAATAGAAGGCTACACGGGCGCTGTACTACATGACGCGTCACTTGTCTTTGATCCCCATTGATGTAGGAGGACCATGGACTTATCAGACGCACCTATCCAATCAATGCTAATTCAAACGTCCGCCAATATTGTTGCTGATTTCAAAGTGCAATGATACTTGACTGCGAATGGTGACATTGAGTAGGAGTTGGCAGGACTGAGGCCATTTCTATTAGAACTAGTAGACCGGGCGCGTATTCATTTGCGTACACCTACTTTATCCTTACCTACCGTATTTTTCTTGCTTATAAACCTTCCTCTTGGATAACTCTTTTAATTGCTTTTTATGGAAAACCACATTAAAATCCGTTGCGTAGATTAAAAGATTACGCGTACATGGACACATACATAGATAGAATACATACATACATAGAAGCGACTTTGTTTTATACCATGTTAGATAAAGTTATCCATCATCATCACAGCCCGTAACAGTCCATTGCAGGACTTAGGGCCTCTCCCACGAAGGGGAACGTTATTGCCATAATCTCCACGCTTGGCAGGCGGGTTGGAGATCGCAGTGTTTAAATATAATAATTGAAAATGCTGCTGCCCATTTTCCAGACTACGGAGACTCTTGATCTTTTGCCTCGAAAACATTAGTCGCCTTATACGACACCCATGAATGTAAGGGGTTGGTGCTATTCTACTCTGCCGGACACCACACGGATAAACTTATTGCTTCAGGAAAATTATATGTATCCTGTTTAGGTGTTATTTAAAATTAATTATCCATTAAATAAAGTGTTTATAAACACTCATTGTTCATTAAACTGTGGTATTGTGTACATTAATTGTTTTATATAAACAATTGCGAACTAGCAATCAGTGTATTAGCTAGTTATAGCCGAAACACCTCCTTTAATTGACGTATTTTGTTAATTCACGTCCTAATCAGTTCGCTGTCTGCACAGGGCCTTATGCTCACAGGCTTTTACTAGCTTTTTTATCAACGCTTTTGTAAACGATACAATGATAAACGGTTCTGATATTTATCTCACTTATCATGTTGTTCATTCGGTCATTTCTGATTTTTATGTTAATAGGTTGACACTATCCTGTCGGTTAGGATAGTTTCGTCCGATGGATATACTATGTCCTTCGTAATGGTGATACATAATGTTTCCGTCGACCGCCCCCCTACAGCGAGCTTTTTGTTCGCAGATCAAGAGAATACGCCATTGCAAGTTCAGTCAATAGACTTCGCCGCAGAGCTGAGCAATATGACTAAGAAGAATCTGTGCACAGGGCGGTTTTTGACCATGCACAAGCGACGCAAAAAGAGACTCATGACCAGATCATTATACCAGGAGGGCGCGTTGCTGGACGATCTTCTCCCCGGGCAAGTGCAGGTGAGTGGAGGCTTCTATAGTATGTAACGGTATTAGAAACTTACAACGCGGTACCATTAAAGAAGCAAGTGAAGTACTCTAATGTTTCTTGTTTAGGGCTGCGTGCTGGGTCCGTCATTTGTAATTTCGGTTGTTGATCATAAACGGGCTTATAAGAGAATTTTATTCCGTCGCGTATATAAAAACTATCTTTCAATAAAAGTTACACAAAAGGTTAATGAACGACTCACCGTACTTGTCAAAATATTCCTTAACCATAAGTCTTTAATTAATTGTAACAATTACTGACCTTTTTACACATACACTTTTTGGCACACAGCTAAATGCACTTTTTTTCTTACCTTTTGTGTTCCTTTGACTGAAACATATTTAGTTTACGAGTACATACATAAAGTCTCTCTCACGCCGGCATCCCACAGTTGTAGGCAAATACTATCAAGTGCCACATCCTACGACCCTGATGCACCTCTTCGCCCTCGTAAATTTTCCCGGCAGGGGATGCTAGGAGGTGCTAGGTGTCAGGATTTTTTCCGTTCTGTAAATTTCATATGAATTTGACAGTTGCTTTGACATCGGACGCATCTCACTTTTGGCTAGAGTCAGGTACAGGAATGTGCCCCAGATTTATAGAGGATCCATCTCCAAACGTTCCAAATGTTTCGGATTAATTAGAAATTCGGCCAAGGACTGAGTTATGATGTAATGATCCAGGTAACCCCATCCTTTTTTTAATTAAGTACAAAAAATAATGACTTTCAAGTGTTGCTTTGATGACAGGGGCGTTTATCTTTTTAGGGTAGTAGTGTATTATTTATAATGGAAGTATGTATAATAAAAGTATTTTATAAAATAAAATGCCGTATTTAATCAAATTACGGGGTATTCTTAGATTTAGAGAGACATTATTCCGGTCATAAATACTATTACAAATAAAATATTTCTTTCTTATGAATTGAATAAAATAACTAATAATATAATCTTAATAAAACCTAAAAGAAATAAGTTAATTAACAGTATTTATGACCCGATCAGGTATTGTACAGATCAATAAACTTATATCTGTTACCTGGCATTTGTCGCCACCGCCCCAATCAAACGTAGAAAAGCTCCATAGAGACACTGTCAATCGAACGATATCAAATCTGGCGGCTGTAGTTTGTAATTTCGCCATTCCACAGAAAAGTTCTTGGCACTACCTACCTACTGGCAGTACCTACTTTATACATGTCTTCAGCCGTGTTGTTCTAAGCTTCGCTATTATGGCTCGTATATCATGGCTTTATCAAACCTACAATTAAAGAACGTAGGTGTAGGGTAGGGTAATGGTAGCGCAAAGTAGTGTAGAGCAGAGTAGGGTAGGGGTAGCGTAGAGTAGCAAAAGAATTCACGCCGGGCTAACTTGTAAAAACAAAATCTTTTTATTTTCTTCTATAATGTACCGCCACGGGTATAGTAGGATGTTACTACATACAACTCTTAAGACGAGACTTATAGAACTTCCATATTGTAGAAACTACAATGTCCGTTCCGTGAATTGTTTGAATATACAGATTCTATTGTCGCCAGCTTGAGTCAATTACGTTAGACTGATGCTGCATTCACGTAACTAACTGACGCGTTGTGCCGTGAAGCTCAAGGAAGCGTACATAGGATTCAGTCAGCCATTAAGTTTATTGGATAGACAGACAGACACATTCATGTATTGTCTCGTGCCGTGTTACGGATCCCATTTCTAGTCCTTCCTAAAAATCTAGCGTCAAATTGTTCTATAGAAATCGACACAACAGTGAACGGCTACAAGGATAATGGGCGTATAGTGTGGCTTCGGTGTATATTTTCTGTAGTTTCCGTATTGGTGGCATGTTAGTTCCTCTTTGCGCCACGTTCATTATTATCCTTGTTGCACTCTTTTGTTTGGTTTTTCTATGTAATCGAGGCACAATTGTGTTTTTTTGTTTAAAACCAAATTTGGGTCAGTTTGGTGTTCTTCTTTGGAAAGATTCATTTTTGGATGGCATTCTTTATACCTAGGTATGGAGCGTCGGCAGCCTAGTGGTTTTGGTATCCGACTCGTAAGTGAGAGGTACCGGGTTCGATTCCCACTGCCGCCATGTACTGTACCAATAACTCTTTTCTGAGTTATGTATATTAGTTGAATACTAACCGATGCGCTTGCGGTTAGGAAAAACATCATGATGAAACCTGCACATCCTGCCAAAGCCTACATCATGAAGGCGGACCCTGGGCCACCGTACGCGAGAGCACAAGATTTCGCAATTAAAAGCACTCTGGCTTGACTCCGCTAAAACTTAAAATAATCAGAACTGTTGTGAGTGGCTAGCTAGACACTAAATACCTTATTATCGACACTTTGATAATTTTTGAATAAAGTTCAGAGTCTTACATAAAAATTGGTTACAGGCCAATCGGAGATGGCCTCAATTTAGAAGTTTTTAAGTATGTCGCACCTTTGTCATCATCGTCTGAGCGGTCAATCCTAGCTTCTGCCAGGGTCCGCTTTCCTACTCTTTTATTACACTTCGTTACAGCATTATTATGTCGGAGGTTGTTGGCACTCTCATTCGACACATTCGATGTCTATTCAATACATTGCTTCCTGGACCTCCCGCGGGGCCGCTTTCTTGATACCGGCAGGTTTAGGCACCTATTCCCCACGTTATTCTAGGGGCTTACCCTGCACGTGGCAAACCACGCCGGTGTGCCTCTTCCCGCCGTCTATCTGTCCTTATCTATGTATGTAAGGTTAGATCTTTTGAACTTCGCAATGCATTTTAATGCAGGTTTCAACAATAGGTAGTGATTTAAGAGGAAGGTTAAAATGCAAGGAAAAAAGAGTAGGTAGGAGTAAAGTAGCTGTAGGGTAGGAGTAGGACGCCACGTGTACGAAGTCGCGTAGGGTGAACTAGTAAAAATAATACTGATATTTAAGGCAATCCTTTAAAAAATATATCATGTAGTCTTAGAGGGCACTCAGACAAGAGGTCATTATGTGTTCAGTCTCCAGGTTCAAAGATATTACACATCAAGGATTTTGTTTTTCATCAAATCTAAAAATTGCTTCATGGCACTCACATGATCACAAAATATTTTCATCATATTACTTACATATTTTATAGTCCCAGGTTCAGATATACGTACCTACTCATATTTTATATCAAAGATTATTAATGTTCATAGAATGTAGCAAAATATTTGTTTTAAGGACGTCTATTTTTACCCGACTGGGTCTGAAGGAGGGTTTGTTTTTCGTATGTATGTATATTTCTTTGGCACAGGCTATAGCACTAATGGCTCAATGGATTTTAACTTGTTAGATTCGTCTTGGTCGCGCGAGTGACACTGGGACATTAAAAATTCTTAATAGCCTATACTATAGCTATACTTAAGTATTCTTTAGCGTATGCTTTTTTGACTTTCGAAAATATTTTTTCTTTAAAACCGTTCGAGTGGGGTATCAAAATAAAGGTCTACAAAAGGCGATTTCAAAAATATATATGAGTACATTTTATACATCTTAAAGAATTGCTTTTCAGTTTTTAATAGACGTCGGGGTTTTTAGTTTTATACTACTTACTTGTTGTAGGTACTGTTATAATATCCCGCTACACTACCGCCATGTAAGAGAGCTGATGATCGTGAATTTCTGATTTTTGGCAGCTCTTCAGTCAGATATCCTTTCCCTAACGAAGCGGTGGACTCCAAGAAACGAATATTATCAAAAAGTCTAAAATCATTATCTTCTTTTGGCTTGGCCGGAATCGGGTAAAAAGTTTGTAGCAAACCGCTTCAAGACATGGTCCAAAATGTTAAGGAAGGAGGAAAGGAAAGAAGTGTTCGAAGGTAAGGAGTTGCCAGGATAGACCAAACTATATATTTGCCTGCTACCTTGAGAGACAATGGTGTCAGCTATAATAGTATATTATTACTCGTAAATGCATTGCACTTGAAGGAACAATCCTACTGAAGCTACAGACATATTCAGTATGTTTGGTGCATCGTTATACAAATTGAATTGACTGAAAGAAAGGACCTAGTATTAGCTATCCCTTAAGTCTTAAGAACTCATCCTTGACCCTTTAAATTTAATAATGGAAATTGTTCATGAAATTTTGTAATACTTGCACGTCAACTTTTTTAATCTCACAAAATCATTGTTACTTTAAAGAAAAACCTAACAAAATAAATAATTATCACTGCAATAAAAAGTAAACCAATTTTGTGGTCAACTGTAGCTGTTTTTATGGGACTCGTCAAAGGGAATTTAAACTTGCGACCGCAAGTAAACGAAAAATAAGCCTTCATTAGTAGAAAGTGCTCTAGAAATAGATTTTCATTTGTGCTTCTTGGGTAGGTATACCTATGACTGGTATCGTTAGATTTCTTTGTTCTATGCTTTTCATTTCCAGAACACGAAACTGTCGATTCCGAGAGTTAGGAGTGGAGAACGTCCAATTAAGGAATTTATAATCACACACTCTTTTCCTATTCGGCGAGTGCAATTTCTGGGGTAAAAAACTACCTGGCAAACTTTTTTAGAGTTTTCCTGGTTTTGGATATATTCTAGAGTGTAAGTGATCTGGACAAATTATCTTTCCCCAAAGGAGCAATGAAACAACATCTTCGAGGATCAACTAAAAATCGAGACGGCAAACCGGACAGGCCTTTGCAAACCTTATCACCAGAACCGTGTCTGGCATTTCGAAAGCAACAAATAAGGACAATTGTAAATTTTTAAAGATTTGCAATTAATATGTAGGTACGACATGTTGCTGAACACCTACGTATAGTTGCTTTAATAAACGGCAAAATTGTATAAAAGGTGTCTCTCATACAGTCGTATAGATAAAAAGTAAGTGTCATGCGTCACTCACACACGCACGAAGGGGGGCTTTATTCAAGTTTTTTACCTAAATTGATTCAGATTCATGTTTATTGTTAACCCTTAGGGTACATGGTGGATCTGACAGACCCGTCACTTCAAGCAAGGAAAACAATATTTTGTTAATTTGGCAACCAAGACCGCTAGGGCCCTGAGTAGCTTCGCAATATAGATTAACGGCAGCATTACCCGCGCTCCCCTCCTGCACTCCACGTCCAAGTAAGCAAGCATCTTATGTGGGCCCGGGTCTCTGTTTACTGTGGCTGGGCCCTAGGTGCTCTAGTGTTTATTTTTGCTACAAGAGGCTTTTCATTCAGTCAATAGTTCTCTGTAAAACAACTACTTTTATTTTTAATGTTATTGTTTTAATAATAATAAGTAATTTTTAATAATCACTGTTTGATTTTATAATTTGAAACAATATTCAAGTAACAACTGTTATTTGTCATAATAACATACCTATTGAATAAAAAAACGTTTCGTTTACGGGTCCCACAGAGCTGACCCACCAGGCATCCGAAGGGTTAAATCAATATATGTTGTTACTGTCTTTTGATATAGGTGAAGATACATGTAGTAGGTAAATATACTTTACATTCAGTTCTCTTTGTGGGAGGATTTGGCAGCACAAAGGTCTGAATGGCGCGAGCTTGTACAGAGGAAAGTACGCGACTTTGAGGAGCAGCGCCAAGCTGACCCCGACGCTAAACGCGATCAAGTAAAAGCCCGTACACCCGCAGCCATCACTTACAATTTTATAAACGGCAAACTGACGTGCTCACATTGTGCACGGGAGTTAGCCGCGAAGATTGGCTATGCAAGCCATCTTCGTGCGCAACAGCGCAGATCTAATTAGGGGTTGAATGGGTCGCCATGGCCGAAACCGGTCGGAAGAGAATAATAATAATAATACTTTTAACTTAAATAACTAAACACGTTCTTTTTTATTTTTAATATATCTAAAACATTATTTAATAACTTGATACAATAATAATACATACAAATAAATAAATGTAATCATTATTATGTACTTATAGTTTTTGTTTTCCTTATGGGCCTTTGTAGCCTAAGGCAAAGAAATAAAATAGATGTCTATAGATGACAAACAATTTTTTTAATCGGTGCACTATCTGTATAGAAATATAGTTATGAAACTAGGTACCGTGCCGCCAATTTTGTAATGACCGTAGTTCCCCCTCCAACATTTTTAATACTCTACGTCCGACAGATCTGTGTCCTAGACATCTAAGAGAATACAACGATACCCGTCATACGTAAATGAGTTAGTATTAAGTACTACCTTGTCAAAGGGGACACCGGAACTTCATAGGATCAAGGTTAACTCTTAAATACTGATTAAAAATTTATACGCTTTGTATAAAATGACATATGTAAACTTTGGGCAAAAAAATTTTCATTTCCACATAAAATAAAAGAACATTAACATATAAATCAATTTGATCTCTTTGTGCGTAGTAAAATATTTTTGTTCTACGTGTTTACAGATTAGACTATATTTAAAAAGCAATTCAGTGGTATAGTTTTCCTACCATGGTTTTTCCATAGCCCTTCTTAATATTGTATTAAGAAGGGCTATTGGCTTATAGTGTATTGTTCTGGGAGCTGTCGACGCCACAAATTTAAATGTCATTTGTTTGTATTCATCACGCGTCTGCACGCACTAGCTGTAGGTATATTCTAGTGACATATTGTCAGATACGGCGTTGCGTTCCAAGTAGACCGGGCAAGGACGCCTATGCGAATGAGAAACACTTCGTTTTAATCCTATTAAACGTCCTGCAACACGGCTGCAAGTACGGCTGGCTCCGATGACGTCAAGACACATCTTCGAATATTAATAGGAGCGAACATGTTGCGAATTACTGTTCTATTAGCAGTTTATTAATAGCGACAAAATCCTGGTGTCGTGTTCTCTTTAGTGGTCATGTACCTCCTGGTACAGTGACAGCGAGGAACCTGTCGCACTCACCTAAATTAGAGTACAACTAACGAGAGTGTTGATTCGCTTGAAATAAGCGCTTGTTTATTAATCAGACAATTTCGTTGGAACTCTTGAAATGGTTTCTTTGGCTTGATTTCAAGAAATATTTTGAAGTTGTAAATTCCTATAAAGGATGATTTATGTTTTTATCGGACATACGATATGGGACCAGATTGTAGTAACAAAACGAAAAACACAGCGTTTGATATGAAAAATGCTGTTTTTACCACTTGGCGTAGAGCCGTAGAGACATTTATCTAACATAGTTGTGGGGTGACGAAGATTCCCTTGAGGATTGGCAATATTTTATATTTACTCGGATATCGTTAAAGTCATATTATGTCACACTAATACGTTTCATTTAATGAAATATTATATTTTTCAACTTGTTATTAATTTAGTTTAGGTAAATTAAATATTTGTTTATCCGCAGTGCCGGTAGTGTAGATACATGCCTGCCTACATGAAACACTGCATATATAATATTTTATTTTACATATTATTAGCTTGCCTTGTGCATGTTATAATTCTCTTCCTATTGTGTTGTAAGACATTGACAATTGGCCAAGAATCTTGTAAACAAAGGTATAGTTTTAAAGTGGTTTACTGCTATACAAATAGAACGCGCAGTATCATCGTCGGCTGCCACAGCTAGTTACATGTATATATCCGAGGACACATGCATTCAGGTCATCATTTGATTCCAATATGACACTGGCTATTTGTGCCTAACGGTGTTCTAAATATACACTCCTTGCGTCTCATTTTACCAACACCATATACACTCGTAATTAGAATTAAGTACCTTAATGTGTAACTCTAGCCTTTAATAATAAAGACGGTAAGCGCCCGTTGAAATCAAAGCGAACCCTTGAAAGAGAAATGTTCCCTTCCGTGTGGTTTGTCATATACACACATACATAGGTGGTATAATGTTCCGCTAATCCGGAACGATGTCGTTCTATATTAGCTACCTACCTACCTACCTTCTAAATTATGTTTATAAAAAGCAAAAATGCTGCATGATGGCGAATTGATTTATGAAACCGTAGCGGTGTTCGTTGTAGCCAATCTCTAATGCCATTGTGATAGCAGATGTGATTTTCAATGCAATTGTATAGTATTAATGCACTTAATTAAGAGCGAAGCGACACAGGACCATGCGTGCATGTGACGTTCCATTCATTGATTTGCTTAACGCGACTTTATAACCTTATATGTTGAGAACATTTCCGTGTGTTTGTTTTAGCTCTTATAATATAATTGGAATTGCACAACTGTGGATCGCTCCGCGATCCAAAGTCCATAATGGAATGCGAAGTTGAAGTTATTATTAAAATTGTTGTTTTCTTGCAGTGCATCCTTAACCAGTCAGTGCTGTGGAAGTTCAATGCGTTCACGTTAGAGAACGTTTCTGGGGGTAATTTGTTTTCTTATTCTCATTTCTTGCTGATTTCACTCGCAGATTTAACATTATAATGGAAACATGCATAGAACCATAGGTTCAATCGCAAAGCAGATTCATATTAATATGAACAAGCTACATTGGTGATTTACAAATACGTATCGAGACAAATATGTTGGTTTCATTCGCTGAACACACGAGCATAATGTAATTGTATGATTTTGGCTTGAATATCAATAACAGTCCCTATTTATTGGGCACGAGGCACTCCATTATATTGTTACGTCGAAGTATTTGTATTTTATTGTGTTCGACTACTTGTTACATACTATTGGTTTCCACTAATGCAAGGACAAAAGTTGCTTATGTTAGGATTAAGAGCAGCGTGGACTTAGCGGTTGCCACCGCTTCTATTTCTGTCCTCAAACTAAAATGATTGGATCGATGAGTTGTTGTGTTGCGGTCTGAACTCAGGAGGTTCGGGTAGATTATTGCCGAGATATGACAGCAAAACTTGAAGCAGACTTGTCTAGGCGCGTCAACGATATGATTACGGGTGATACATATTTTATTAGTATGACCCGGGAACAAAGCATCGGTCGACGATGCGACTAATTCAGAAATAATCGACATCTACCCTTTAATTTGAGCGGTTAATGCTAAATGGCATGTTACGTTTCGCATAAGTTTAAAATGCTACGGACAGTAAGCGATCGAACACGCGACTCCTTTGAGCTACTGCCTCAAGACGATAATGCGCCCGTTCACTCAGCGCTGAAAACAAGGACAGCACTCCCGTCAAACTTGCCTATTCTTTACCCGATTTGGCACCGTACGACATTTTAACTTTACAATATTAATAAAAGTCAAGTCGAGGGAACAGTTTTCAGCACCGGAAGAAGCGCTAACTGCATTTGCGAAGGAAATTGAAGAGGTGTCTGGGTTGATGGTGACTGAAAAATTTAAATAAATTGGCGTACACACGGACATTCTTTTTTCGATGTTTTTATTATTTCGCTATCGGTTATATAAGCACCAAACTTTGTAGTGCTAATACTAAAGTATAACAACAAATACTAGAAAACTGTAAAGCGTGAGTCGGACTCGGGCTACAAGGCTTCGAATCTAAATGAATTAGAGGAAGTACATGTTACTCTGGCATCAAAATCTTGTTGCTAGTAAATGATAAGTTACGGTAAATGGTTGTATGGAGTTTTTACTTGGCCGGTTTTTTTTGTTTATTTGTTATACGATTTTGGTATTGTCTTATTTTTGTTTTTGTTCGTCCTAAAGCAATTAAATACCCTTACGAGTTATTTCGGATGTTCTTTAATTTAGTTCTTTACACGCCATATTCGTAAAATTATTGTTTTTTAACCCTAAAATCTCTACATATGTCATTTGTAAAGATTATAGGTTCGCATGTGTCTTTTTTTCATTGATCGTTTCTACCTGTCTGGTTATTTTCGTGATTCTAATATATGGCGCCATAGAAATTAAAGGAGTAATTGAAAACCATTAAGTAATAACCCTAAAAATATGATTATGCTGAACGTAGCATGTGCTCATTTTCCGAGAACCTTGTAGTTTTGAAACAACGATTGTCTATTTGGAAAACAACAGAAATGTTACGAACTATTCATCTCTCGAGCGCTACTTTGCATCACAATGACGCCGCTGCCTGTTACAAATTAACATGTCTAAAACAATTGAACATATTTGCAACATACTCCTCCTCAGTGGCAATGGCAGTCAGTAAATTTTCACTTTAACATCTGTCTCACTCCGGTTTGTGTCAAAGCAATTTTGTGGTAATGGAAACGGTTGTTTCTACTGCAACATATTCATCTACGCTTGCACGGATTAATGTTACATTAATTATTGGAAAAGCGAACAAAGTTTTCGTGGACATTTATGAACAAAGCAGCAGCGGCGAGAAAATGTTTTAGCTTATTATTTGAGGGTTTTAGTGTTTTTGGGACTTTCGTACACTTGTTCCACTCAAATATTACATGTGCGTAGTAACTAATGCACATGAGTGACATACGACATTTTTGCCACGAAAAACACACAAACTTGCCAGAAAGAACCATTGATTTGGTTAGAACTCATCTAACCAAAGTTGATGCAACGCGAACACTTGAATTATTTTATTTGTTGAAACAAGTTATTATTGACTCCAAGAATACATTGAAACTTTGACATTGAAATGCATAATCAGATGACATTAAGCACATAATATAATTTTATTTTGATTACTAACTTCTTCATAAAATTAATCTGGTTAGATAGACAAATGAAAAGAGGTATTTTCAAACCCTTATAAAGATACTTAATACTTTTATTTCATTTTAAGGACTTCCTGGCATCTAACCACGCTCAATAAGAAATCAAACGGCAATGTCATAGGATATTATTATTATTAAACACGATGTTGAATACCAGCATTTCAATAGAACTACATATCGCTAAAAAAGTTAGAACTGGATTTACCAATACCGCTCTTTCATAAAAGCAAGAAACGAACCCATACCTGTGCCTACATCTTTCGCCAAGGACGGTAACGCCGGGCGTATTTACCAGAAAGTACGCCCCGAGTGCACTCCGAGCGCAACTTTTCCCTCTTAAGGGCGTTCCGAGCCTGAGAACGATTGCAATCGGTCGCAAGTCTCGCTCTGTTATGAAAAAGCAATTTTATTCTTATTAGAGTTAAGTTTATAACGATTGCATTCGAACGATATCTACTGTCCGCTTGCACAAAAAAGGACCAAAAGTACTCTCCTTTTGGCCCTTTTTTGTGCAAGCGGACAGTAGATATTATCGTTCGATTTCAATAGTTATAAATTTGCCACATGCCACCAAAAGGCTGATGTTCAGTTGCACGTTACAAAATTGCATTAGCTGGAAAATTGGAAAATGTTCTGGACGACGGTGGCCGCTTTAGATGGAGGTCACCCGAGTGCCCCACTAGGCAATATTAAAAAAGCAACAAGTTTGATTTTCCCTGGCCTTAATATACTTCCCGCTACTAAGGCGTAACCTAAGCGAGATTTAGGCTATATTAGAATTTAAGTGCCCTAAATCGTAGACGCTTCCATATACCGTAATGTAGACAGTAAACAGACTTTTGAATAACAATCTAGCAAACTTTTAAAAAATGCAGAAAGGGTACAAAAATAACTTCCATATTGATCGCATGTAATTGATGCCATGTAGCAAAAGCGAAGTTGTCGCAAAAGGTACAGCTTTTATGCAGCGTAATAATTTTTGTATAAAACGTTTACTCGATATGTCTCTACGTACATACGTAGGTAAGTAACTCAAGTTTTGAGATTCTCGAAATCTACAAATATAACGCAACTGTATTACATGTTTTTAAAAAGCAAATTTATTTAAAAATAGAACTTAATGTGCCATTTGCAGACCGTATATGTCATTCTTGTGGATCTTATCGCATCAATATTTCAGTAGTCTACGCATGTTCTGCACTTACTTCGGTTGGCGGGGCTCCGCTTCTTGTTTTAAGGTTAATTTTACTATTTCTATCATCTAAAAGTTGTTTTGCGAGATGTAGCCATCTAATGCTGATTATAATCATTGTTAACTTATTTCTTCGGAACCTAACTTAAGACCGTAAACCGTAAAAAGCGTCGGATTTATAATGGTCAAGGGGTCCGAAACGTAAGCGAGAGGTTCCGCCATATAATAACGTTTTCTGAGTTATGTAGGTACTTTAGCTGAACACTAACCGATGCTCTTACGGTGAGGGAAAACATCATGATCTGTGTAAAATGTGTTACCTCATTGTCCAATCTGGTCAGGTTACCCCGTTAACAGGATTACGGGGGTCAGATGGCAGTCGCTTCACTATAATTACCTAATCTGCCAAACCATGGATCATGGTCAAGGCCCGGGCTCTCGCGCACGAGTTCTCGTGGGAATTTGACAATAGGGAAATTGACGCCAACATGTTGATGATGATGGCGCTCAAATTAAATAATATTCGCGTGAAACGTTGCATCAAAATGATTAGAACTATTGCGTTTTTTAAATTCAGTCAAATGACTTTGAAATTGACTGTTAATGACGAGGGTGCTCTTTTACTAAACTATAATTGGATGCGGTCCTTGTGACCAACGCAAGTAAGTGCTTTTGTTAATGCATTAAGTGGAAACCAATTTAACGCCTGTTACAATTTTGCCGTAGAAGCAATTGATATACTTTTAAAAGCATGATAGCCTACGAGCTAATTAAATTGCATGAATAAAGGTGGTATTTTTATGTTAGGTCGGTGCCTGCCTGTGCTCTGCGTCCACCTTTTCCACATATATGGTCTGATGACGTACTTCAGACTGGATGCTGCAAAGACGTGGAAGTTATTCAGCCTAATCGAGGAGGGGTACCACAGCACCAACCCCTACCACAATTCCGTGCACGCCGCAGATGTCACTCAAGCCATGCACTGTTTCCTGCAACAAAAACAGGTACGTCCAATAATAAATGGGTCACCCATGTAATCACTATACCTACAGTGGAGATCACGAGAAATTATGCAATTACACAATAATGTAATTAGGTAAACTCGCGTAATGAGGATTCATTAAACACGAGAGGCTACAAAGCAAAACTCATTAAGGGAAGGTGCACTCGCTCGCATCGTGCTGAAAGCGATTGAGGTATCCTCTTGTGCACTGCGCCCCTACGAGCCGTGTAATTACAAGTTCTATTTCATAACTGTATATTTCAAAGCTCCACTGGATCTTTGTGCAGCGGCGTGGTTCACGTTTGAAGAGTTGCCTTTCATATTATACTGTGCCTGTGTGCTTTAATTTCGCATAAGTTTAAATGTTAAATGCGTTGTCATGGAACACTGTTGGCACTATGTCTGGCATTATGCTACTTATGCGCCGGGGCGGAAGTCTAACAAATGCATCAAATAATTTTATAAGTCCATACACTGACTGTCAGCGGGGCTATTGTCTATCTAACTAAGTTGGGAACTGAATTTGACAATAGTAAATTCTACACTACGTCATCTACGTTGGCCAGTGGCTATAGCGTCTACCAAATTAGAGTGGTGTAAGATTATTTTATGTCGAATTCAGTTGTTCACTGAGATAGTCCCGCAAATCGTCGAGAGAGTGGAGCCGCATATTTCATTTCTGCATCATGTAGTTTGTTTCGGTTATATCATGTCGGAAACTATAAATTGGACACGAGCCGATAGCACAAAGTAAAAAATGTCATGCCGACAGTATCAAAGACTGCAGAAAGAGAATATTGAAGTTACGAGTGCTACAAACTTGACTGGCCGGGTTACGTCGTCGTCGTTGTCGAATTTACTTCGCAACAAAATGAAATTTCAGAAAGGCGATACTAAGTTTCAGTTTTCCAGTTTTATCCGGGTCGGATAAGTATGTGGCACTGTACTTTAATTGAATTAAAGGAATTTATTGCTGAAATTATGAAAAAAATGCTAAGATGATCTCCTAATATTTTGAGTAATAGTTAAGTTACCCACCAAAAAAGAATGAATGAAATGCTAACCAAAACGTGCGCAATAAATATATATTACATTGTATTTTTCCTATTTTTGCGAGTCTTCTTTTTGGTAAGTCCTACAAACTTTTGATCTCTAACACCGAGGAACATAAGGAATTATAACTGACATTTAGTTCCGTATGTTCATAATTGCAATAGAAGCAAAATAATTACCTACATATGGCGAAACCACAGTTAATTCCAATGGCAATCAAAGCCTATGGACAATCGGTCGGGATATATAATAGTAGCACATTGAACGGAAATAGCTTCTGGCGGAATGTGCGAAGTGGACGCGTGTGAGGATTAACCGAATGGCTGTGTGGAAGGCTTATTGATTGCTCTGCCCTACTAGATTCGAGACTACCTAGAGCCGCAGGAGATAATGGCTTCGCTTCTAGCTGCCAGCGCGCACGATATGGACCACCCCGGCGTGAACCAGCCGTTTCTGATCGCCACCTCGAACCACCTCGCCGCATTGTACAACGTAAGTCAACCTGTCAGCATTGTTGAATACAGATTTCTGGTGATTCTAATGGGAACGTAGTGGTCTTCTTCTTTGTAGACAGTGTATCGAAATCTGGGGCTCTATGTTTAATATTTTTAAGTAGCTTGCATCGTACCGTACCGTTTTAAATTTTGATTTTGATTTTCGACAAGGAAAATTAAATTTGAATTAAAGTTAAAGCAAAGCCGATGAAATTTGATAGACGTGATCTATAAACCAATATTTCTGCTTGTGGTTTGTCGAAATTATATATATATCGTTTCAAAGTTGCGCCGGGCTTTAAGATTTTCATACAATAATGTTTTAACGAAAATTCGACAATCCACCAGCATAGCATATATTGGTTTCTGGATCACGTTACACAATTTAACTGGCTTTGATAGCGTAATACGTTTGTATGGAGCGCGCTCGGGTAACACTCGTCTTAATATACAAGATTTAACATAAGGTACCTATGGGTAATATGGGCATTTAAAGACAATTTGTCTTTTGATGGCCATATTATCCATTCGTACCTCATTTGTTAAACGTTACGAGTCATTTAGAGGTATTGTAGCAATTTGATTAATTATTTCCTGTCACGCAAAATACACCCTTTACAATGTGTACGTACCCATTGACAACTACACAAGAGACATAACAATAGTATTTAAATTTTTAGCCAGAAAAATCTAATAATTAAACGTTTGATGAAGCGTATTGCAATGTACCCTTACCCACCGACACTACACAGACTACATTTTAATTTCGGGCCAGAAAAATCTCGCAAAATGTTTGATGAAGCGTATTCATCCAATGTAAACATGACCTAAAAGTTTTCCGCTTCCATCCTCTATATGGGCGCGGGTCGCCCAACTGCAATCTGCATTCAATTTACGGGTCGCTGAATTTACATTGCGGAATTATTAAACCGTCTCTCCTCGGAAATTCGCGTTGAGGTTTATTTACCAATAGCTCGCTGTATTGACATTGCCTGTATTACCGATCCAATTCGTCCAGTCCGTCCATTGGATAGCCAATACAACCACTAACTTTTAATTAAAACATTTTCACGTCTGTCGGTCATTCATGTTGTAAAATAAATTACGGGCATTACAAACGGTGCAGTATTGCAGTACACGGCTATTTTTCCTATAAGTTTTACCTCAGTTGCTCATCTTGGCGTTAATGTCCTGGTTGTGCTCTCGCGCGCGTGGGCCTGGTGTCCGCGTTGACCATGTTCCAGAATTTGACAGATCAGGTAATTACAGTGGAGCGACTGCATTCTTACCTCCATGACACTGTTAACGGGGGAGCATGACTTTCTACTATTAGACCTTAAAAGTCTGACAGCAATATTTTGGTATGAGGGAGCTGATCTCACGATGGAGACGGAAAGTAGTCAGAGAAACTATTAAATGTGACAATGCGTCTCTATAAAGTTTGGGCTCGTTTGTTTTGTTCGGTAGCATTTTTAATTGGTAACATTGTGTGACGGACCCCATATATTTATATTTCCAACAAACTTGCGGCAGCGGTTAACTGTTTGATGGTAAGCAATTACCACAGCCTATTGGGCGTTCGCAAACCTGTGCCAATATCAGATAATAATATCACTACTGAGGTCACCATCGCGATATTTACTGCGGCATATCAAGAATTCAACTCAGGCGTGCTAAATCTCCCGGTGATACGGTTAGAAATAAAATGTCCGCTAGTAGATTACGAATTAAGATTTCATAAAGGTACTATATCTAGTATTTCCTTGTTTTGGATAAACTGAGAATACTACACAACCGTATTTTTAAAATGTTTCTTTATAGAGATCTACATACATTATCCGGGAGTAAGACGGGCTGGATTTTATTTAAAAAGAAATTGAGATCCTTTGCAAGATTGTAATTTAACTCAAGATATAAAATTTCATTGCATTTACAACTCAATATTGCACCCGTATGATGCCCGATCTCTTTGATAATACATTTTATTTTCTTGGAACGATGTAGACGCCAGCTGATGGAGATGTAAAACTTTCACAGGCTGAAATTTCACGATTTCATTTAAAGTATTTTTTTATTACTGTGGTAATTCCACTACTCTAATTTGGATGAAACTGCAGTCTAAAAGTAGTTTCACAGGTTGAAATTTCACGTTTCAATTTAAAGTTTTTTATTACTGTGGTTAATACCCTGCACTAATTTAGATGAGATTCCAGTCTAAAAATGGAATATTATAGTCTCTCATGGATTTTATTTGTTGAATTAGCTAAAAAAGGCTTGAGGTGGGACCGCATACTGTATCTGCGCGACATCGGAGCAATACGACTGAAACTTTTAGTATAAAATTTTATGAGACAGAGCCCACTACACTGCAGCGGAACTACGTGCCGCGACAACGAATTTCATAAAAAAAAAATTCATCACGTCGTTCGGCTGCCGCGCAGTAGCGCAGCCTTGTCCGGCGCCACTTTTAATTTAAAAGACTACAAAGGGCATGCATTTTAGATCACACATTTTTGGAACTTTATATTTCCCCATTTTTCCGTGATATTCGAATGTGTGAAATACCTCTCACGGCGCGTTTAAAATAAAAATTACTCGGCAATGCGGCATTTTGGATAGCATTATATGACTATTGCATTGTTTTTCTCAAGTCGCGTAATGTCACCTTGATATTGTGCAACGTAACAAATTATGCATAAGTGCTATGTCCCTCAACTCTAACGGAAATCGATGAAGAAAAAGTCATACGAATTAAAATAAACTGATAGGCACGGTTTATACAGAAGTGACGTGGCGGAAACGGACAATCAAAGAAACCTTTTGCAAGCATTTGACCGCCATCTCACCTGTTAGTAAGTGACGATGCGGCCGAAGATGGAGCATGCCCGTCTTGGAACAGCCTATTCACTCCAGCCTTGAAGGCATCCAGATTATATTGATCAGGAAACACACTCGCAGGCGACGCGTTCTACTCCTTAGCCGTACGCGTTTTCAAAGTCGAGCCAAAGCGGCTCGTGCGAATAGCTGGAAAATCCACGACATAAGGATGAAGCGCTCACCCGGATCGCGTCTCCCGACGGCGGAAAGGGGCCGGAGGAATGAGGTCGTGCAGCTCCTTCGCACACTCTCCGAAATGCAACCTGTAGAAGACAGACAGACGCGCAACCCTACGCCGATGCTCGAGGCTCTGCATCCTAGCTTCAATCAAAAGTAGCCAGTTGATATTTGGCTGATCCTAAAATAAACCTTATAGATATATCACATAGCACACACACACACGCATACACATAGACACACAAACACATACACACACACACACACACATACATCGCAGTACTAAGTGGTGACTGAATTATTTTAAAATGATTACGTTGTTATTTTTTTTGTTATTTTAAGTTGTACACTTATCTAAGAGGGGGGGGGGGGGGCCAGGAGATCCATAACACAGGCTAACCTAGTTTGGACTCCTGTCTTTCAATCAACAATTTGATATTTTAAATGCCTTTGTAAACTTTTTGGGAGAAAATAAATACATATAATAATAATAATAATAGCGTCGTAAGGACAATTTTGTCTGCGCCTCTAGGCGACGTCTCTGCCGCGAGGCGACGCGTCTCTGCCGCTCTTTCAGTCGCGCATCGCTTGGTGGCGGCGACGTCGCCCGGGTGCAATTAATCTTACGAAAAAAAGACGCTATGTGACATAACTATAAGGTTTATTTTAGGTTTCTTCGATAATTCGCGTCCGCCATGTCTCGTCTGTATAAACCAGGGCTTAAAGTAGACTTACAGGGCCGTTAGATTAAAATAACACAGACCTGAAGTATAGACCTGGCAAAGTAGGATGTAAGCCCTTGCACTCCCATTGCATATATAGTTTAAGCCGTTTTGTTAGTAGACTGGCCTCGATGGACGTAGACCAGAGATTACATTTTCCATTATTCAGCCTAAGGCTCGTTGTCCAATGGTTTTGTTGCGAAGGGTATAATTCTCAATGTCGTCGTGCATTTTCATATGGTCTATTTCTATTTCCAATTTACGTTTGAAGGTTTTACCGATGCCGCTGTTATTATAAACGTCTGTAGGCTGCGGTGACTTCTTGCTTACCATCAGTTAGGCCATAAGCTTGTTTGCCATCTTAGTGGTATAACATAAAATCGTCTCGTTCCCGGGTGGTCCTATCTGTGAACTAATGATCGACCTTGCAATGCGACCATTCGAGAATGCGCTACGAGTTGGGTATGGGACTTGGTACGCAACGCATTGGTAGCGCCCCTGTTGTTGCTGATGTCCATAGACGACGGTGACCACTTTCCATCAGGGGGCCCGCTTGACTGTTTGTCTGCTGTATAAAATAAAAAACATCTTCTCTTCTAAACTTCTTTAACTTTTCATTCATTCTGGCATGCGAATTGTAACCCTATCACTCGTTATCTCTGTAGTGCTTTCAAAAATTAATGGCGACGTTTCATAATTACTAAACAATTCGTGTATAGGTTCGTGTTCGTATATAGGTACTAACAATATGGTGTTCTTAGTTTCATTAATCACTTTCGTAAGTTGCAGTTTTGTAATTGGCAGTACTACTTATATCTATTCTTTATTGTAACCAAATGTGATTGCTGTAAAGCTGTAAAATAAATAAGTACCTAATGTGATTATAACCTAACCAATTCTTTTTGTAATAAATATTTATTGGTACCTTTTTTACAAAATTGTAAATGACAGTTCCGTATTATAACAATAACTATATAAAAAGGCTAACTTAGAATTGAACATCTACACATTTATCCCCTAGTAAAGACGAACGAATACGCATCGCCTGAAAGCAAAAAAAGAACAATTGGAAAATTGGAAAAGAAAATGACTGGAAGGCACCCACCCTAACTAATATATATCGAAAAACTCCCGACAAATTCTACATACGAGTACACTTAAATACTTTCTGTACTACTAAGCCACAAAGGAAGGAGATTAAACTGGCTATTAAATAAAAAAGCGTACAGAAAACGGTCTACCCGTTCTTGAGCAACGATGCCCCACACACACTTAACACTCATCTCTTTTGCGTAGGTTAAAAAAAGGGGACAGTACGGTACCGGGCTGTTAACGTGAATCCTTGGTGCAGAACACGTCGGTGCTGGAGAACCACCATTGGCGGGCCGCAGTGAGCTGCCTCACCGAGAGCGGGATGCTGGACCAACTGGAGATCCGCTCTGCCCTCGAGAGGCAGATCAGCTCACTCATACTCGCCACCGATATTACCAGGCAGCAAGAGTACCTCAGTCAATTCAAAGTAAGTACCAAGCCATTAACTATGCTGACTCTAGGTACATTCGATTGCTATTACAAGATGTACGGCAATTGCATTTCGATTATCGGCCGCCAAATAAGTGAGAAACGAACGTAAGTATACTAAATCTAATAAGAAACCCTCGATTTGTTATCCGTTGAATGTTACATCGTACCTTCTGCTGTTATGGTTGGAGTTTTTATATAATTAAATGATTCAATGGCGACACCAAACTTCTTGTTGTTGCATAATTCAATTAAACTTGATAATTTATGTTTTCATCAGAAGTCTGAAAATCTCAATCAGAAACGAAAAAGAAATGTTTATTTCAGGTAACTAGTTTTTAAGGATAAAGGAGTGTTTTTCAGACTGTGCGTATAATACATAGACGTAGAAAAACATTTATGTCTCAAAGCAGAAAGGGTGAAGCAGATTATCTTTGTTCAAGAGTTGGTATCTAATACATCCATTGTTGCCATCTTGCTACAATGTACTGACAGTCAGGGCGGATCTGACCGTTTGACCGTTAGAAAATGAAGGGCAAAAAACAATACCTTATTTTAGATTTCATGTCATTACAAATTAGGTTTAAAGTAAATTCTTTGTTTACGATTTTTACAGAAACAACAAAAACGTGTTACGTGTGTGTTACATACCAAACTGTTAACTACATTCAAACAAATGGTTTCACAAAGTCAACCAAAGATTATTTGTAAGTTCGTTTTCTGAGCTCAAACCTTCACATGACGGGATGATTAGTCTCGGTAGTGAGATCGCACGCTCTTTCTCAGCCGTCTGACTCAGACACTGACTTCTATCTTTCGGTCTCTATAAAATACACGAACATATACACCGCACCCTTAAAAACTTTTAGAACTTGCTAAAACTTGGACAATGCCTCGCGAACGACGCCATTAGCGTGCATGTGCAACAGGCACACGCCGCGCGCGTGTATTCGTTCTTGGCCTGCTTTTTAAACATAATCCGAGGATATTATTTACTATTCCTCGCATGCACATTTTCACTTGCTTACAAAATATGACGTCGCTACGTGCTTACGTAGTTTACCGGGTACCTGCCTAATGTGTTGGTATGATAACTCATAATGTTGACTATTATTACCACAATACGATCACGAGTGTACCTAATCAATGTTTTGGAAATCATGACGTTTCCTCATCAACTATTCTAAGCTTCGTAACGCCACATAGGCCGCAAGTAGGCGAGAGTAGCTATGCTTCACAACGTCGGGGCGGCAATCTTACCAATCGGCTTACGATCCAATCGATCACAGTTGCTTGCAACGCAGTGTGAATGGAAATTGCTTTTGTAACAATTATATTCTTGTTTACTTTACATTTGAATCAAGCTGGGGTGCGTCCTTCTTCCGCAAAGGCGGGCCTGTGCCAAGCGACTGTGAATCAGCTGTTAAATTGTAAGGGAAATACATCAAACATTCCGGAAAGTACCTTACTATTATTTCGAGCAGCCCGTTTACTTTTTAGGACTTGTCTCTCATATAAAAGTGTTAACATATATTATGAACCGTGAGAGATATTAAAATATTAATATCTAATTATATACCCGACATAAACACGTTCAAAATATGTTATATTTCTGGAACATTATATTTTTCTGAGTACCTTTACAATATTCAACTTGATTCTCATATAAAAGTGTTAACATATTTTGGGAAGCGTGAATTATATTAAAATATTAATATCTAAATATATAACAGACGTAAACACATTCAAAATATGTTATATTTCGGGAACATTTAATTTTTCTGAGTAACTTTGCAATATTCAACCTGGATTTATCCTGACACCGGCCTTCTAAAAGATTAATCCTAAACACAGTAAGCGTAGCAAAAAAAAAAGCCTCACAGTAATATGTTACAAATGTGATAAGAAAGCGACAAACCCCGCTTTTCTTCTCAGAAGACGCAATTTACAGGGTAAAATGCCCTTCAACTTAATCGATGCACCTACCTATAAGAGGTGTAAGTAACCAACAGTTACGCATTTGAGATGTTACGGGTGCTCACTTTTGTTAGGGACATCAATAATCATGGAGAAATTTCGATACCTTTGCACCGCAAACTCCTTTTACACACCTATTGAGCATTTGTACGGCACAGATTCGCTCGTGTGAATTGCAAAATAATAAACAACAAAGACTACTGGCATAATTCTGTTTAAAGAAAGCAAATTCCATACGTCATGACGTACGTTCGCCCTAAAAAGAGTTGTTTGCTCTGCTTTGAGCCGCTGACCGCGTTTCAGGAAAATATAAGCGACTTAAGAATACGTTTCTCTCTAAGGCCTTGTTCACACCCGCCCGCAAGGCTCTCGCGAAATCATTCTGCCAAAGTGTTATTGAATTGTGTAATACGTATTTTTAATAATGGAAAATCAAAATACTGAGCTTGCGTAAAGTATTTTGCTGCAAATGATTGAGTACTTACTTCTTTAAAATTTTTATGAACCACAGTAGTTGCGTATCAAAAGAGTGTTAGAGTCTAAAACATTATCAACATCACAATTTAAATGTTGATAATATTAATAATTATTAACTTAATTAACTAAAGTGACTAACAATTTAAATATATGCTTCCTTGAGTTAAGGAAGTTTTTGTCATCTACACATATTTCGAATCCATAAATGCAAAATGTCAGTTTTTATTTGTATGTCCACTAAAATTAACTGCTCGCCAAATAAATACAAACACACTATCCTGACCTAGCCAATATTTGCTATATTGCTAATAACTGCACAAGTATTGCTTTCATTAGCAGTTTAATGTGTAACATAATAAAATGTATGTGCAATAACTTTACCTGCTTACTTAATGTGATATCTGAAACTTTAGCACGACCAACACAAAAAAGTGATCGACTGTGTTCGCGCGTCACTTTGTCCACAACGGACACCAAATTCCACGTTGGTATGAGACGTAATTTCACGTTTTGCTATTCTAGCTGTCATCAAGTTTAAATGTGTACTAGTGCTAAAGATAGTATGTACGCACGTCTTCGACGGATACCAGCGATTGTTCTGGATGGCTTCGCTTACATTGTTGCCTACTTAGTTGCTAAACGTTGGTGATACTCGTCCGCGGGCCAGTAGGCCTCATGCGGTCAGTGTTCCGTATATTATACGATGGACTTCGGCAGGCTTTGATCATTAGTGGCTAAATTAACGCTTTGTATACACGCATTCAAATGTTGCATATAGGTAATTGTGTAAAACCTGCAGACTACAAGGACTTTACTTAGCGGGGCTTTACTATCTATCTATGCGTTATATGCTCTTGCGTATTGAATTGTAACTGTTACTGGGAAACGTGACGCCTTGACCTACAAAAAGTTCACGAACAGCGAAGTTATCTTATACTGATCTATACTTATCTGATACTATTTTGAGAAAAATCATAGAATCATCATAACTATTAACCTTCTGAGCAGAGAGGAGTCGATTTCAAATAATATCACTCTAATAACTGCGTCGTCCAAGCTATTAAATGTATATATTTCACAAATATGTACATAATAGGTACTAGTCGTGACGCCGAAGCGAGCTGATATTTGTTCATTTAGTTAATTACTACCCGTGTGGCGGAAAATGATCAATTAACCGAGAAAGTTTGTAACCTTGCGGGGGGTGGTTTGTCTCATCATTACATCTATTACGTTGTTAGCGTTCCGTGACAGCGAGGTTGTATGATTGGGGAAACGCATCGAAGTATCTATACATTTCTCACACTCTCTTATAACCGTCTACGAAATAGTGTTACGAATTGTTTATTTTTGTGCTCGCGCCGCGAATACGTATCTCTTGGATTCATAATAAATACGAGACGCATGAAAAACAAAAATTGGCACAGTCGTCATAGGCAAATTTGTGGAAGTGGGTGTCGTTTAGAAATCGCGTAAATTTGCGTAACATGCAGCGGTGTGGTACAGTGGCGTCGCGCGGAGCGTGAGCGGTTCATTCACACGTGCCGGCCGGCGTACGATAAAGATAACCTGTGTTTCGCAACCACGCTTTCGCAACCGCGCTCCGCCCGGCGCCCGGCGCCCGAGGCGAGCCGTGTGCCGGCAGGACATCGGGATGCGTACAACTAGTTACCATACTGACGTCTGCTTCATATTAGTAGCCCTTCGAATTATTCAATTCAATCACAGTAGGTACGGTACAGTTTCGAAAGCTGCTATCGAAATTAGGCATGCGAAAATTGTACTACACTTTGCGTTTCTGGTAAATATTGAAAGTTACAATACGTCTTATTGCCAGTACAGCTTGTCAAAAAAGAGTTGACAAAAATTAGGGCGCTGCTGTCATACATCAATGTCAATGACGTAGTGTTTAAAAAAAAACTATTGTTTCTTCTGTCACCACGCCCAACTATTTTTTGACAAGCTGTAATTCACAAACAAAGGAAGTCTTCTTTCTTAATTGTCGGTAACTAAGTATTGCGAACTTATCGTGGTAGGTGGTAAGATAATATTGATACAGGTAAGTAGCAAGTAAGTACCCGAAACCCAGGCCATAACCTCCGCCGTAGCATAAAGACTATTCAACGTTTGCGGCTATAATTATGTAACTAGCTCTCGACTCGCCACATGGAACCTTTAATTTCTCGTTTTATATTATTCGCAGTTCGCAGAAAAGTCGATGTCGGATAAGCCCGTCTTTGCAATTTATCTAATAATATTGCATTCCTTTGTATTGCCTTTTCCTTATGCTATATAAAGTGCTATATACATACTAAGGGCGGTTAAAAGTTCGCGGAATGGAGGGATTGGCGGGGGTGTGGTTGCTCACTATTGAGTGACTCATTTTTAATATAATGGTTACAGCAAATATATGTGATCCGTTATTATATACAATTCCTAGGAAATGTATCTATAATCGACCGTGAAATGTAAAATAAATTTTATTGTACAGATATCATAAATTTCCTAAACAGTAATCGGAAATGTGTTAATTTTACTGCTGTATTTGAAAATGTGTCAAAAACAGCATATCAAAAACGTCGTGCCGTCACAGAGGGTTCGGTTGCGAGGAGCAAAGCGACGAGCATGTTAGTTGTTATGAACCACCGCCAGAACCAAATGTAATTTTGGGGGGCTACGACTTGAGTGTTTTTTGAACGCCTGTGCAGTGGAATTTTCCCGTGTTATTGTCAACATTACCTCAAAACATAATTTCCGGCTACCATAGGAATGTTATGCAATGCCTAGGAAATACATACATTGAACTTCCGACAAATCAACACATTAACTAAATTGTCTCCCTATTGTATATTATTCCTAGGAAATGTATATAATTTCTAGATTTCACACATTTCCGATAACATGTATACCAAATTTCACCTTAATCGGCTCAATAACTTTTGAGTTCTTAACGAGTGAACAAGTAAATCGGACATTTTGGTATATTTTGGCAGATTTCATTAATGAAACAGTTTTTTTTCGCGATTTCGCAGTCGGTGCCACAGTAGGTACAAGTTGTTTGTTATCACGAGCACATTCATACGGTACCCCTTTTTATTATCAATTTGAGGTCAACTTCTATATTCAATTACGATTCCATTACAATTGAGACAAATTGGGTATTCTTCAAAAATTTGTATCAATTGAGTCGTAACAGAATCGCGACAGACTCTCATTTTAATAGCGGTGGTATTGCTTTCTAAAATCAGCCTAGTCCACAATTGAGCTACAATCACACTGTTTAGGCGTAAAATGTCAGGCGAGGCATTCGCGGAAGGTCAATTCGCTAAAGTCTTAAATTAGTAGCAGAATACCAAAATACGTGTCATCTTCCAAATGCCATTCAAGTCATTCTTAAATAAGCAGACTTGGGGACCAGCTACGACAGACTCACTAGGTATTCACACACGATATTATCGCAATTAACAAAGGGAATGCCCACCTACTGCCCAAATTGGGTAACTAGATGTGTTGGTTGCTATAGTAAATGCGCTAGTTTGATAAGGCGGCTAATCTATTAAGCGGCACATCCTCGGCTGGGTCGGCACGCACTGGTGACAAGTTATCCTATAATCTTTATTTACAGTTCGTAGAATTGGAACACCGCGGAATATATAATGATTAAGCGTATTATAAAACTTTCTCACACCACGCCATGCTGTACGTTTTGGTGACGTACCTAGTTAGTACCTTTGAGTAATCGTTCGTACCCTCCCCCCTTCTCCTGTGTTACGTAGGGAACGAAAAGACCGCACGATTTGGTAACTTCGAAACTTTTGCTGACTTTATCTGGATTCCAATCAAAAATTTTCCTGGTATAAAAATCTCTTTGATTCCAACCCAATCGACTATTTCGTCCTGTGATTTCGTAATAAAAATATGTCGTCAAAATTCACTTGTTGAGCAATTATTTTTGATCGTTTTCGATAAGTTTTAGATTCGAAGTACGATGTAAATTAATTATTGCGAAGTACGAAATAAAGGAGTAATAGCGGACGACTGTCTATATTCCATATTAAACTATTTTACCTACATGCACCTCTAATACCTAATAAAAAAATACGTATTAAAAATATCTGTTCTTGTATTCTTTTCAAGACGCAACATTTTATCGTTTTCTTAGCGCAAATGCCCATTAATATTTAGATATTTTCAGTCAAGGCTTCTTTTATGTTATGAACACAATAGTTATTTATCTTTTTATCCGCCATCTATTTACAATGTTTCATCTTCCGTAATGTAAACCGAGTAAGTAGGCAGCGATGGAGGCGTAAGTCGGAGACGGAATCGTATCTAAGTGGGATTCTTTATTTTTATCGAACGTTCCAGAGAGCGTTTACGCGCAGTTATGGGAATAAAACGAGTCAAGGGTTCGGAATTAAAAAAATACTTGGTAGACAGACTGAAATAGTAGAACCAAACGAATCATACACGTTAGAAAATGTTTATTGGAAAGGAAAGGTGGCGGTGTAGGTGCGGCGTTACAGATCCCGTACGTTGCCACGGTGATTGTGCTCGGAGTCCTTTATTTCTGTTCGAGCTTTTATGTAGAAAAGTTTCTATTTTTGGAAGGCTTTCTATCTTATCAAACGGTTCGGCTCTGTATTTGAAGCTATAACCGACACAATCTTAATGTAAATACTGGTGAGTGAATATTGATTTTGCACGCTTCGGGATTACAGTCCTAGATTTTTAACTTGCAACCAATTAGTATATGGATTGAGATATGCATCTATACCAGCAATTAAATATTAAAATGCTTGCAGAGTGGTCTCCGGAAGAGCAGTTAAATATAATACCTACCCGTTCCATTATGGGTGTCGTACAACGCAACTAATAATTTAAATGAATAGCAGTTTATGCAACTCGCATATAAAAGGGGGTATTAAAATATGAGTGACACGAGTGTTTTAATACCTAATTATATGCAGTTGCATGCACTATTTTATCTACACTTATATTTCATGTTAAAATTGCATACCTATAATGTTCTCAACTTTAATCCACTTAAATAGAGGGGGCTCAAGTTCAAACACATACGTAGAGGCACTGAATATGTAATGAAGTGCAAGCACACTTCTGAGAAAGTGCCTCCGCTGCCTGAGCGGCGCTGGTCGCGGGATACAGACGCGGCGAGCGAGTTTATTTTATCTGCATGGAAATAGTTTTATGACAGTTTACCTTTTACCCGCGTTACCATTTTAAATGATCTCCGTATTGTATGAATGCTGGTACTAAGGGGAGGTCAAGCTGTATCTCTGTTTCATCTACCTACCCGAACTAGATAAAACATAGCTTAGATTGTACCCTGGACTTTAAGGTAGCAAACTATAAAAACCGAATCAAAATACGTTCAAAAACAGACAGACAAACAAACAGTAAAAATTTGATAAATGATTTTTATTAGGCATAGTTACGTCACAGAATCCTATCCCGAATATTTCTTTCTTAAATATCTTTAATGTACAGAAACGGCTTACTACTAACGGCTTTTTTATTATAACTAATAAATTGTAATATCAAAAAAAAAAGTTAGAAACGGCTTTCTTACAGTTTAGTATATTATAATACTATAATTACATAATGTAATAATAATAAGGCGTAGGTTGGGGGCAATCTCCGAAATGACTGAACCGATTTCCAAAATTCATACACAGAAAGGTACATTCTTCGCGAGTGCCATAGGGTATTTTAAAAAACAGAATCCCGCGGTATAGTCGTGTCTTAACATAGTTTCGACGCATATGTACGTTTTGAACGCAGGTGAAAAGCACAGGGGATCACTACTACAACGATTTCTGCGCGATTTATCCCCAATGTTTATGTAATGTTGGTTTGTATTTGGCATTGTGCAAAGGGGTACCGTTTCCCGTTAATTCGGGGCAGTGTTGACTTGTTTTCTTGCGCAAGTCCTTGCGCAATTCCTTGTCGCTGGCGAGTTTTTTTTAAATCTCGCCTATAGGACCGTCACGTAACAATATAGTTGGAAATTAAAAATTCCTGGTATGAAGGGGATAGACCGAAAAACAGCCGGTTTCCAAAGGCGATATATATTTTTGGTTAGCGACGCGGTTATTTTTCTTTGTTAGTTAAAAATATTCCGTATAAGTATTTTATCCGAACCTGAACTCAGCGTACACAGAATATCAATAAAAATATTCGCAATGACAGGTACTTATGTACATCAATCACCCTTTCGGCTTACACTTTGCATATTTGAAATGGTATAAAAGGAAAAGGTAAAGAAAGGTAAGTCAAAGTAATGAAAGTGTTGATCAATAGATCATTTCTTATATTTCTAAACAGACATGTCCAGTAGGAGTGTTCTATAGACCTTTTTATAAGATATTGGCGCTGTTGCCAAAGCTAGTGATTGAAAGGAGTATTTAACGATATCATCTTATGATATATGATATATATTGGTCAGGTTCCCCTGGTAGCAGAGTCACGGAGGTTAGATGGTAGTCGCTCCACTGTAATTACCTGATCGCCAAATCCTGGATCATGGTCAAGGCGAACCCCGAGCCCTCGTGTTTGAAAGCATAACCGGGACTATAACGCCACGAGATTATTACTTATGATACTACGTTTATTAAATAACTAGCGATGATACCCAGCTTCGCACGGGCATCAAACTCAAAAGCTAAAATTAAGATTACCCGCCGAGATTACCTTAAAATTGGTCCAGCTCTTCCGAGGATTCAAAGATTTATTTGTAAGAGACGGGTATTACAGAGGCTTTCAATAATCTTCAATATTTTCTCCATCCTTTGTCCACATACTGAGGAGTACATAGGGAACAAACATATACGCTCAATAACCTCTCCAATCGTAGGAGAGGCCCTAAGTCCTGCAGTGGACTTTTATGGGCTGTGACGATACATATACACACATCGATTAGATTTTTCATCCAAGTAAAACTGTGTGGCATTATTATTTTACATACAGTTGTCAAGTTCCTACCCACTTATTTGCTATTTTAATCGACAGCTCTTAGCCGTACTGGAATACCTGTTGTATACGTCCATTTATATTAAGATCTGAAAATATAAACTGTGCCTGAAACATAAATTGGTAATATGAATTCCAATTTTGGGGCAAGCGCTGACTAATTTCTGCATACAAATGATTCAAATTTTGGAGCATGGACTGACTAATAGCTGCAAGCGAATACGGCTTTATTTGTGGCTCGCGAGCTGCAATCCTGCATTTACGTAATTCTAGCGAAGCTACGCCGACCCTCGCGTCGACGTGGAAATGACGTGGCCCTGTCGTCCACAACAGGTTGCAGAGATGCTATAGAAAGTCATGTATTAAAGGGCAACACACACGGTGAATAAAACCGCTTTCCGTGCAAAAAGTTGAAATATTATACTTTTAATAGAGTAAGTCCGTTGTGTGAACGTATTTTATATTATTTAACGTATTTTAACGTATTTTTTATCACCTATTGCCATCCACTACTGAACGTAGGTAGGGGGAGCGTAGGGTAGAGCTACTCACCAAAGAGCGCGATTCTTCCCGGTCTTGGGTAATCCACATCCATCCAGTGCCCGCCACTTTTTTAAGGTGATCGGTCCATTGTGGCATAGGGCGTCCCACACTACACCTGTTGAGCCGCGGTCTCCACTGGAGTCTGGAGACATGGCCACCTACACTTCAGCGCACTGTTGCTTCGCGTGATATCGGTGACTTTAGTTCTTTGGCGGATAACCTCATTGCGAATTTGATCCGAGTAACTTCAAGCATCGCGCGCTCCATCGCACATTGAGCGACATTGAATAGATGGACCAGCTCTGTAGTTTCGGCTCCGTATGTCATTACAGGTAGAAGGCACTGGTTAAATATCCTGGTCTTAGCGATTTTGGAATCGTCGACTCAAGGATATGACGGAGCTTTCCGAAAACTGCCCAGCTCATGCGTAGTCTTGTTTTTGCCTCCTCGAAGTTATGCCGACCAAGTTCTACAGTTTGACCGAGATACACATATTCTTGCACAACCTCGAGAGAAGCGCCGTTTACGACCACAGGGACTCCATTTGTGAACTGGTGCGCTGTAGTTAGTAGTTTAGCGTACAGGTAGCGTAGGTACTCGATAGATCTAAGTGCCTTTACTTCCGTTGAATAATCATTGTCAGCACGATGGAATGACCGTAGTTTGGGTTTAGGCGTATTATTTGGGTTTGTTTATTTGGGCCTTAGGTATGTAATTTTGCACATTAAACATACACAACAGTAAACTGCCCATTTCCTGGTTTACAGATGAGTAGGTATCCTAGCTGGTCTGCCCTTATTCGTCGCCTGGTATTTACACATTTGAATGAAAGGTCTGCAAGGTACTTGCAAAATCGAATCACCAGGTCAAATGTTTTATATATTATATTTTAACGATTCCTAAAGTAAAAGGATTTCCTATTATACTTTTATTGTTAGGTGCAGGCCGTTTTTATTTTGTGGTTAGATATCTAATGAAATGTAATATCTAGTTTATGTCAAACTGTAGCCTTATTTGCCCTGACGATCGTGGTAAAGCCCAACCAGACGGTTCATCCTTAAAACCGAATTATCTTATCATTTCAGAGTTATATGGATACAAACACTTTGGATATGAGCAAAAAGGAACACCGTCACCTAGTTCTTCAGATTGCTCTGAAATGTGCCGACATATCAAACCCTTGCCGACCTTGGGAGATCAGCAGGAAATGGAGTCTCAAAGTTTGCGAGGAATTTTTTCGTCAAGGTGATTACGAGCGGAAATTGAATCTGCCCGTGACTGCCCTTTGTGACAGGCACACTACATCTATCCCCAAGATTCAAACAGGTGCGTCCTTTCGCTGCTTTGATGCAAGGCTTTGTTTGTACACTATTAATTTAATAATTGCGCGTTGTACATTTTCGTTTGCGTGTTGAAATAAACTGTTTTTGTTTCAGGGTTTTTCAAGTTTGTGGTTACTCCTTTGGTAACCGAATGGCATCGCTTTCTACAAAACGACTTATCCGCTCAAATGTTAGAAAATCTTTTATATAATCAAAACAAATGGGACACGCTCGTCGCGCAAGAGATAGCCGAAGAGACCGGAACCGAGATATCGGATGCGGACATGGTGGACGACGACCTCGAGACGTGTTCGGGGACTAACATATCGGACAGTTCCGAGTTGCTGCTGCCGCTGCGCAGGAGTTCGCTGAATGCCGCAAAGCAAGTCAGTCTGAAGGATCAGCTGCGGCGGTTCTCCGTGCCGCTGAACGTGTTTCAGGACTCGAAGTTCAAGAACCGCGACAGGAGTATGTCGTCACTGGTGGCGGAGACGGCGGTGGATGGGGCGGGCGGGGGCGGGCGCGACGGCGGCGCCGAGTCGGGCAGCCCGCGCTCGCTACACTCGCAGCTGAGCGTGCGCGGCCGCTGCCAGCACGGGCCCGCGCCCGCGCGCGTTCTCAGCGCCGAGAAGCTGCTGCCGGACTCCTCCATCGCGTCCATCACCACGCCCGTGCAGGCCACGCGGCTCAACACCGTCATCAAGCAGGGCGGCTCCTGTAAGTTGGTCCGCCAACAGACCTTCCCGCCGATGGAGGGCGTGGCTTGCGCGCACGCGCTCGCCGCGCGACCGCTCCACACCAGCCACGAGGACGCGATATACTCGTCCCGCTTCGCCAAGACTGAAATTGGAGCATTCGACAAAAAAGACGGCTTGTTTAGCAGACAATTCAAGAAAAATGATTCCAATAAGACTGATAACGATGACGCTTCTGAAAATAATGTAGATGTAACTGAGTGTTCACGTAATTTAGATAAAGAGAAAGTTAATTCGTTATATTGGGGTCCGAGCGGGCCCCGCCGCGACTCGGCTGGTTTAGGCAGTCAACTGAGAGACAACTTGAGCGCGGTACAGCTGAGTCTGGTCGCTACCGACCACCTGGCCCGTCGTAGGAAGTCCATGCCTGCCGAGAGCTCGACGCAAAGTGAGTGTTCTTTTTAGTTAGAAAAAGGGTTCATAAGAGTTACTGAATAGTAGTTTCATTTGTATCACAACAAAAATCTTCCATTCCGCAGGTAAGGAGAAGAAAATCCGCGAGACACCCGGCTCGAACCAGGTGTTCCGGGTGTCTCAGTCTAGCAAGGACGCGTGGACGCAGCGTCGTGGTTCCGAGCCCGTGCCTGCGGCTCCCTCCGAGCTTCGCGGCCTGACCTCCTTGGGATCGCTGCGACACAGCGTGAACGGAGGCCGACGCAAGACCAACCCCATAGCCACCTGCCAGCAGTGGCTCGCCAAGGCCACCTACTCCATGCAGGAGCGGACGCAGATACCCCGAAGAAGCTCCTTGCCCGTTGAGGTGATGACAGGTGCTATTGACGAAGCTTCTCTTCTCTTTTCGTTTCGATTTTTTATGTTGCTCATTTTGTTAGTAACTATCTTATTTTTTACATGCATTGACTTCATTTATGGTTCGTGGTGAAGCGTTTTGTGTGGTTTTATTTTACTCGTAATGTGGCAGAGTCTCTGTAGTCTGGAAATTGGGCAGCAGCATTTTCCATTGTTATATTTAAACACTGCGATCTCCAACCCGCCTGCCAAGCGTGGAGATTATGGCAATAACCTCCCCTTTCGTGGGAGAGGCCCAAAGTCCTGCAGGGGACTGTTACGGGCTGTGATGATGATGATGATGATGATGATGTGGCAAATTAGCTATTTCTCTGAATTTAACTATCGAAAAATAGTGTCATTGTGTTTTGTTACGTAGTGTGATTGTACTGTTTCATTCACAAGGTGCAAAAGAGTTCCCAATGGTTGTTATAAGCATACTTAGTCGTGCCTCACTAGATGGCGTTGCTCAGACAGCCTTCTCTAGCAGCCAAAGTGTCTAACCAACACCACCTATTACAATCAATATTTTAAACAATGTTTCAGTCAGAAAACCGGCCATTAATTTGATGCCATTAATTTGATTTGATGAAAAAAAAACTGACTGCGTTTTAACAGGTTTCTTAAAGTACCTCCGAAATTATATAGCTTTATAGTGGTATATTTTTGTTCGCAACAACCTAACAGCTAATCCGTAATATTTGGATATGTGTAGGTTTCGAGATAATAGAAAATAAAGTCAAACTATCACGGCTAAGAGTTATAGTACGACCATTTTGTTTTTCATACAAAATAATTAATTGGATCTAATTAAGTAAGTAGTTAGTAGTAGTAGTAAGTAAGTAGTCTAAGTAAAAAGTAATATTGAAAAATAGTCTTAAAAAACTTCTTATTACGAAACCATACACTCACCTGCAGGCCGAGACACCTTGGCCGGTTTTTAATCATATTTCTATTGTAGAAGTATCTTAAATTAACCTCTGTGTTTCAGGTGTATCGTCCTGAATTGATGAAGTCTGATTCCAAGTAACGGGTACACGGTAACATTGGACGGCTGACGATGCTCAAATGCTGTCACAAAATTCGAAGCAGCTTATTTATTACGCTTGTTGGTCCCGAAATGCGACTGGACCTTGAAGGACGTGGAAGAATGCGAACATCTAAGATATTCAAATCTTAGCATTTACCAAATGTGAAATTTGCTAGAAAGTATATAAAGAAGCATAACGCACATTGCGGTGTGGATATGTTTTTTGTCGACCGGTTCTATACAGGTAGGTAATGTTATATAATCTAATAAGATCTGCAACATAGCAACGCGTTTTCGGTTGGTCACATAACAGTCACGATGATGACGAGGTATACAAACAAGGTGACAGAATGGCGGAGAATGTTATAAATCTGCTGGTAGTCAAAATTATTATGGTATTCAAAGAATAATTTGAAATGACCGAAATCGATTTTGAATAAAATTCTATGGTTCTATTAATATCAGCCAAGCCCACAGATTCTCTATCCGAGTCGTATTTGCGACTTGAGTTGAGTGTACCTCGTCATCGAGTGCGTTTACAAGATATTATTAACCAATGCAACAATGGTTAAGGTACCAAACAACATACATAAATGAGAGTCAACATGGATGCCTATTATAATTTGAGATTTACAATATTGTTGCCATCTTTAATTTTAACTTTTTTGATGATATTCTAATCTTATGAAACAATGGAAGGTTTACTTTACTTTATATAATTGGCAACATAGTAATATCTAAACAAGTTTCTTTAACACCTAAGTACAAATTATTTCTACATAATTATTTTACGTTCGTATTTTAGTGTATATTTTATTACGAGAATATTACATTAGGTTTTGCCATACTGTCTCATAGGTTATTTTAATCACAAATTGCGGCGCAGACAGATATCAAAATAAATATAATAATAAAAATAAATATTTTGATTTTTGTGAGCGCAGCGTACACTGTCGGATTGCCGAAATCGTCTTGACAGAGCTCAATACGATTTCTACTAGTAAAATTTGTTGAAAGGATAAAAACTGCGATGTCTCAACACGAGACGTTACTTTGCACATTTGAGAAACTGTCCCACCAGGCACATACTTTGCTTCGAAATAGATGAAACATTGCAGTTTTGTCTCGTTAAAAATATTTGAATCCAAGTTGTTTAACTTATTAAATTTAAGCAAGCTCGTATTATTTGTTTATAATTGCTATAAGTAGGGGAACGTATACAATTGTTGGCACCACACTAGTGATTGGCACATACAACTTACAACACAAATATTAAGAATTAGTGTACCAATGAAATCAAATTGATATTTGTTTTCAAATCATTGTTGGCAACATTATAAATTGTTCTTGGTAATTTTCAAACATAGTTATGTATGTTATGTAACTGCACAGCAAACAAAAAAAACTCGAGGCGTCCAGAGATTGCGCGCGTTTAATGGAGTGTATTATGAATTCAACAAGGACCAGGTATGTTAAAAACTATCTTATTAAAGTTTTGTATTGAATTTCATGTAAAAAATTACTTTCTACGGTTAGCTTAACAAACGAACAATCATTTAAATTGGGTTTTATAAGCATTTACATAACTCAACTCTAATTAATTGGGTGCCAATGACTGATTTTTTTCTTGTACTAAAGTCTAATTCATTGGCACCTATGCCAATGATTCAAATTATATTTTTTTAATTGTTGCTTTGTGTTTTAACAATTTCGGAAGTCAGAATTAGAATATAATAAAACAATAGTTTTGAAATACATAAAATTACTTGGCAACGAATTCTTGGCACTGCCAATCATTATACTAAAGGGGGTGCCAATAACTATATACTGATATTGTACCAATAATTACAGTTATTGTCAAGGTATCCATTAGTGAACCTTCATGCCATAATCCTGAGCGTACATCAAGGGACCGCACAATTTTTTTTTACAACAATTTTCTAGCTGAATATGCAAAATCTATTAGTGCAGGAAAATTTGACATTGACCCGGACATTTGTAATAACAAGCTGAAAATTTGTGGAAACGCAAAGATAACTATCCTGATTTATATCCCAAAAGTCCCAAAAAATCTAATCAGGGGAAAATCCGTAATAAAAAAAAAACAGCCGCCATTTTGGATTTTTCGACTTCTAAGCATAGCAACAGAACAGAGCGTACGATTTTATTCGTTTTTGTTTTAAATACCTTAATTCAGACAGCTTTATCTTTAAAAATGCTCAAATCAATTATTTGTTGTAAATTTTAGTCCTTGAGAAAAAGCTATAGGTACGTACTATTAATATCCATCAATTGAATGTTGTTCAAAACTTGTCAATAATTCGACGGGTTCAATCCTAGAGGCATTTTGGGTAACAATTGGCCAAACGTGTTGTTTTACTAATTGGGACCTGCTAAACATGAATTTCGATGTTGGCACTCAATTTTGGATCGCAATCTCAAAATTCGAGTTGGCGGATGTACGCAAAAAATTTTTTTTTATACTAAAGCCTATCGTGTGGGGTATCAAATGGAAGCACTATCTGAGAGGATTCTAAAATATACCACATCATTATATTTTAGCGATTAGTTTCAAATAAAAACAAAACTAATTTTCAAATCGTCCATACATTTTAGGTGGATTATCCTTGCATTCGGCATTTATTTCCGGAGGAAATCACATTAAATATTGGAATAATTTATAGCCTTAGCCCTATTCTGGGGTATAGGCTACATTACTATCAAACTTCATTAAAATCTGCTTAGTAGTTGTTGCGTGAAGGAGCGTGAAATATACTCAAAATCCTTCAAATTTACTGGTTATAAGTATGCTTGTCGCTCCTTCACGAATTCTTGTTGTTCTTAGATTTTACGTCAAGAAATGGTCGTTAAAAGTAGTTTCATTTGATTGAATACTAGAGGGTCCGGCGCGCTTACGGCATCCTACCCTACCCTACTCTACCCCTATCTTACGCTATTCTACTCTACCCCTAACTTACCCTAACCCTACCTTACTCCAACCCTACACCTACCCTACCACTACCTACTCTTTTTTATTGCATTCAAACATTGTCTTGACAAATGAGTAGTGTTTAAGTTAAGCTTTCTGAAAAATTCTTATAGATGGCGCGCTCTAACTACTTAAACCTATTTATTATATATTTTAGCTGTATGGCAAACCTATTGTTACTGTCTTATGGCAAACCTGCTATCATTAAACATCATTAAAACGCATTTATTATTTACTAAAGTGCATTCTAATCTAAATTGAGCCCCAAGGAGAACTAACACTCAAAAACCGGTAAATTGATTTTTACTTATAACTATTGTCCCGGTGCGACTTCTTTTGCGTTTCTACCTCTACCCTACACTACCTCTATCCTATCCTACTCTACCCCTGCCCTATCACTGACCACTACCCTTCCCTACTGTACTCCTACTTCTACTTTACCATACGCTAACCGACCCTACATCTACCATTAAAAATGTGACATAATTATATAAGAAAAAGAAGTGCCAATCACTAGTAATTAGAATGCCAATGATTGTACTATGAGTGCCAATGACTGTACTTTTTGATGTTTTTAGAAGTTTTCTGTTTTATTTTAATAAAAACGTTTCTTTTTCATTATAAATGTGTTTTTACATAAATAAAAACATAACAAAGAATACAATTAAACTTATCTATAAATTACTTCTAAATATGTTACTAAAATAATAATTCACAAATGAAATGAAAAATTTTCTTAGAGTGCCAATTATTATATACGTTCCCCTAATTATTTTTTAATTAATCGGATGTCATATCTATACCAAAAGAATGTGCAATTTAAAAAAATTATCGAAGGATTAGAGTCTCATAATCAGTAATTCTTAGTATTTTGACGTTACATAGTCATAGACATAAGTGTAGTTTTATTATAAGAGTTACCACTGAAATATGGACATGGATTTTCTGATATTTAGCATCACAACGTGTAAATTTTGCACTGACGCGGTTTTGAATTAAATATTGAAGTGAATGTAGTATCGAAAATTAAATGTGTGTTCGACAGGCCCCGGCCATACCTTGAGAGTGGTAGCTCTTGCTAGCGGCGCCCTTTTTGGGCGAACTGTATACTAAGTATACTGTTCATAAATAATTACATTTATATTTAAGAAAATTTCAGTATTAGATACGTGTTAGACACAATAATATTTGGAAGTCCCTTATTGTGAAATTAGTAGCAATTTGTAAAAACATATTTAACATTATTATGTATTATTTTTACAAGTTGTTATAATCTAAAGTGTGAAGGAAATAAGCGCATAAAATTTTATTTTACGTAACAAAATCACAAATCAAATCATGACTATGTGGTTACTTACTTGTTTGACACTTGTACGTAATCTACAGCGAATTAAATGAAACAATATAAACTAAAGGCCTATTTGTGTCAGTGATGATTAGCTCCAAAATAAAGAAAAATTGTTACTTTCCAAAACTGCATAATTAATAATTCACCATAATAATTTATTATTGTAGTAAGTTTAATATTTGATCTGTGACATACATTTACGTTATCATAATATTATTAATATAGCTCATCATAATGGTACACTGTATTTTGTCTAGGATATATTTTTACATATTGCCACATTCGAATAATAAACATTGATAATTGATTTTCTTTTGAGGCATTATCTTGGTATGTGATTAAATCTCAAAAGGGAAATCATTTATTAAATTATGTTTGTGATGTTGGCCATTGAATCTATTTGATAATAACTTTATAATTAATTATTGTTTATAAATATAATAGGACCACGCTAAGTCCGAATCGACTGACAGTCGTAGAAATTATAAAATGAGGATATGGCAATAATCTGGGGATAATCTGTCCTTGTCAGTCCTTGTAAACATTCAGATATTTGGCTTGAACTTGTACTTTTAGTTTGACTAAATTATTAATCATGCTGAAAATTATCACTCTCACTCCCTTTTTAATTGTTTTACCAATTATTTAATAATATTTGTCATAACTCACGAAAATAAACAATCCTACAGAAATCAAATTGTTTGTTATGACATTTATGAATGACGTTCTATAACTTTCAAAAAGCTTGTCATAAGTTGCCATACAGAGTTTTTTTTTTTTTTTAATTAATTCAGACTTAGCGTGGTCTTATTATAACATTAATATATAAAAAAATTAGTAAAATGTGACAAATCATTGACATTAAAAAAATCAAATGCATACTGTAACACCCTTAAGGTTATAAATATCGCTAAATTAAAAAAAGGAAAACTCATTTAAAGGAAATGCGTTACATAGAATCACCAAACGGAAAAGTAAATCGTACAACTAGCGGGAGATCAAATCCGCAACCAAGATAAACATGTGAACTCTAAATTATCCGTGAAACAAATAAAACAGAAGAGAATAACCACAACAAGCAAAATATAAATTAAGAAACATGCAACTTAGCTCTAGAACTGATCTTCATCATATCAGTCGGCGGGTGATTATGGCAGGCGATCGATGCACGTCGCGGCTTCCGAGCGTTAACCTCTTCTTTCTTCGTGGCCACTCCCTAGTATCCTTATGGCTGCGAGATTTGCCTAACATAGACCTGACCCTAATGAGATGTGAAAAATGGACTTTTAGGTCTCGGAAATAGCCTAATCGATAGGAAAAACCTGGGCTCACCTTCCAACCTACACACCAGGTCAATACATGAACATATAGATCACATGTCTTGCTCATGCGTCCAGCGAAACCTCAACATCAACCGAACCAGCGACCTATTGTTTACTCGCCCAAACCGTCACACGTATTCCGATCATCTCGTCGTACTTCCGTTCCGGCCTAATTTGCTTGCAAGCGATGGAGAGACTATTATTTTAATTTTATTTATGCGTACGTGGTATGTATCCCTATTGGTGTCAGGATGCTAATGGCTGAGCCCACCTATCGAACTAACTCGATTTTCCATGTCCGCGAACTAAATGTCGTTAAAGCATTAAAAGCACAAAGTTTTTTTAAGCGAACAAGGGGCAGAGCCATACCAATATCCGGTGGCAAACCCACGCGGTAATAAATTACCGTCAAAGTACATGGAGCACAAATCAGTTTCCCGATCCTACTCGTCAAGAGCGTGGTCCATGTCCGGTCCGAACCTGGTTCCCTGTGTAGTGATGTTTTCTATGGGCGGGCCGAGTCGTAAACGTGTATAAACAACTTTTCATTTTATTCCCAATAAAAGAATATTTAAGAAAGAAAGAATCCCGACACGTTTATTGATACCCGGCCACAACAGGTGCCAGAGACTCGGCAAGAGGTGCAGAACACATTACCAGAACTGTGCCCATATGTGTACTCTAAGTGATAGTTTTTATTAAGTTGAGAAATTATTTTACGAATGTATCGGATTTAATTATTCTAAACCGTGTCTTTAAAGGGAAAAACTAGTGATCGGTTTTATTTGGCTAAATAACTTTCACTCTTTAGTATAACCACGTAATGACATGACCCTATCAAAATAAAATTTTCGCCACCCTAAAATATATAATTAAATATCAGACTTACTGCAAATGCTCGTACAAAACGCAAATCACCAACATACCCGAGTATAAACTAAAATAGTGGACGATAGACAACTCCATGAATGACAAGGTCCGCTTGTCGGCACTATTTGTTTTTTTCCGGGACTACCTATAGCCTTTGTAACAAAAAAATATATCGACGCAACGCTAATGGTAACTGCAGGTCATAAAAGTAAAGAAATGCTCTCGCCTGCCATAATGACAAACGCCCGTACCATTTTTGCTAAAAACATTACAATAGAGACTAGGGAACAATATGCCCGCTGTGAAGGAAGGAAGTCAGCGCCGTTTCTTAGTTAACTGCCGGCCCAAACCATCTTAATAAATTCTGTTTCCGACAATAGCCCACATGTGCGCAGCGGGGTCGGTTAAAATCCCGAAAAAGGCATTTCGAAAATGGTGCTTTGTTTTATTTGTTCTATGGTATTTCCAAATTGCTAAAGCGATCACAATGCACCCCAGTATAGTAACCGCTATTAAAGTTGTGTGCTATTATTTTGTCATCCGAGCATGCGCATTTAAACACGACATATGAATACTTTTCAAAATCCCATACCTATAGTGATGTAGATAATAACCAATCTACTGGAACGTACTTATGGCACGTAAGGACCGTTACAAATCTTGTTTTAGATAGATAATTAAGGAGTAAGGATCGTTTTATGTGTCCGTGCGACACAAGGGCGAGCGCTGCTGTTCGAATATTTTGTTGCATATAGTTGCATAATATGTCGCGGGCGTAGCGGGTCACTTGTCGTGCGGACACATATAAATCGAGCCTAATGTTAAAGAGGCTGAACTTTTGGTCTCTATAAAATTATAACATGTTTTTAGACATGAAGAGACAAGTTGATTGTAATTTCTTTTTAACTTTTGTCACTCATGAGCAGAGCCAGGCATTCGATTTGACTTATTTGTTTTACAAATGGAGACAATTGACAACATTTCATAGTAATAATACTATTAAGTGTTGTCAATTATTAATATCGAAATTATGTAACCTTTGTGTGAACTAATAAATCAAATATTTATTATTATTATATAACTTATTGCAATGGCTTGGAAAAGGTTAATATAGGACATTGCTGCCACGATCCTGCGCCATCACAGCTCGGCCAGCGTCGCAGCCCGCAGCCAAGACAAGCTGGAATAAATTTATGACGTCCACAAAACCTGCAAAGATGACCAATCTTGAAGGCCGAGAGTGGCAAAGCTAAGCTCGAGGCCATCATATCGTTGCAGTGCAGACATTGCTGACCAAGGCTTGTATAGAGCTTTTTTAAAATTTGATTAATTCCAAATTCAAACAGATTTTTTATACCACTAAGGTGGCAATTAATGACAAACAAACACGACCCACCTCATGGTAAGCAGTTATCGTAGCCGGGTTGTCAAAATAATGACCAACTTGCAAGCATTTTTGAGTAAAATATAATTAAGCCAGCCTCACGGATAAGGCTTTGCTGCGATCCCTGCTCCTATGTTAAGTGGGCTAATGTTTTCCAAAGTAGGTATATGAAAATTATGAAATGTTGTGAATTTAAAGCCGTTTATTATTGTTTTTGTTTACATACATTAATCTACAGAGATAAGTCCAAAATTTTGACGCAAATGACAGAAAGTTGCACAGAAATTTACGTTATCTTGGCACAAAGTGGCAGCATAATAAAAGTATGCAGTTAGTGTCACAAATAGATCTGAAATAAATAAAAATAATAAACACAATGTATTATATATTACTTTAATAATACTATAATGACAGAAGGTAAATATTGCTTACAATAAGACTACGCTGTAACTTACACTACATAACTAAGAGCCATTCCACACGGTGCGCTGCAGCAGCGGCGCGGCGAATGAGCGGTACCGCTGCAGTGTCCTGCATATAAAAGTCTATGGTATAGTGCACGCACGCCGGACTAGCAACGTGCAAGACGAGGCGGGGAGGGATGTACGTAGGGGAGAGTAGGCTAAGCTGGACGATTATTAATCAAATCATAGTTTTTTGTAAGTAGGTATTTGGAGGGCGAAACATTGGTACACATCTCCAACACCTGTATAATACGTCGTTGGATAATTATTTATTATAAATAAGCTTTAACAAATCTATGAAGTTATTTTATTTTTTACCTCTTATTTATTTGCAAATGTCCAAAGTACGATTTGATAATCATGTGTGAAAATATATTATTGTGTGCACCACATAAATTTCCAATCTAAATCATCTGCACTATATTACAGGTAAGTATTAATATATTCCACGTAAAAAAACGTAACCATATCTGTAACAGTTTTCACAAAAACAATATTCAATGTCCCTAGGGGTACGATATGGGCTACTCTCCCCTACAGCGTTGCGGCGCCCGCCGCACCGTCCGTGTGAACGCCGGCGTGGCGAAATCTTTTTAAGTATGAACAGTCATAAAATATCTAGATTAATTTTGGATTGACCAAATGCTTCAAAATTTTGGACTTTACCCATAAACTGTTGACAGAATGCGGTGCTCATTTCGCAAAAAGCAGTAGACAGTGGCTAACCACTGTGGTCATAAGACCAAAGCATTACGGACTACGGTCTCTGCTGGTGTTGTAGCAAATTAATGTTGTATGTAAATAATGCTGAAAATAATTAATAACCAGTTTCACCTATAGACACTTCGTACCTCTCGAATAATAGTGATTGTGTTATTTTATTTTCGGAATTATTTCAACGCTGGCAGTGTCGATAATGGTTTGCCCGTGAAAAATGCTGTCCGCTACGCCTAGGGAAATTTGCGCCGAGTTTTACCTTGACTAGTTATTTATGTTAGTGTTTCTTTTTGTTTCACAATAGTTCGACATGCATGGAAACTGCTCATTAGAAGAATTCGTATTGGTAGCATTAACTTACTTTGTCGTCTTGACATTTGTGATGATTTTTGGGGTTCCGTAGTTAAACAAGGACACCTAGTAGTTTTGTCATGTCCGTCTGTCTGTCTGCGGTTTAACTCTGTAACTATTAGTAGGTACCAAAGAGCTGAAATTTTATAAATATGTATAAATTTTCACCGATAAGTTTCTATCAGGGGGTCTCACCGTTTGCCTCTCTCTTATTGTAATGCGTTTATAGTATCAAAAAGCCTTCTTTATGCCCGCATATTGGCAGGCGACTACAGAACCCTACACTGCACGTGCCACGACACGTCTTGGCCGTTTCTTTTATTCTAACTGCGCAGATCACAGGCGTAGATAGGTTACAGTAGATATAATAGATTTTAATGTCGATGGTAACTTATGTAAATGTGTGACTGGTCCAATAACTGTTACCCACAAAATATATTGAGTGAGAAAGTTGAATGAAAGAATACTATATTATTCTGTCCCTTGCATAATAGTATAACAAAGTTTTCAAACTTTTGATCCTTAATCTGTGTTATTGTTAGCTTTCCAAACAAAATTTACGTGAAAATACAAAAAACAGAGTAACGTTAAGTTTAGCAGAAATAGGTACGAGCTCAATAGTCACCAATGAAACTAGTATTATTTCGCACTGAAATGCTTATAGTACATTGATTGGAATAGTTAAGAAATAATTATCAATTATATACATTTTTGATATGAATATAGTAAATGTAATATGGAAAATCAAATCATATTTGTGTACCTAGGTCTGAATGTATACAAACTCTATTCTACTACTTATATCATAGTACGAATGCTGTAGTTGGTATAAGGTGGGTATCAGTAAGGTTCACCTGCTGAAAGCGTTTGTTCTCCTATTGGAAACTTGATGGATTAAATAATTGTGAACAGAGTTGCTGGTGCTTTGTCGCCACGACGACGGCAACAAGAACTAGTAGCTATGGTTATTGTTAATTTTTACCCTTTTAGTTATGTTCTTGATAGAATGAAAACTGCCTACGCATGATACGCTTAATAATTTTATGGTTCTATTTTATTATTTGTCACAAATTCTATCTCAAAATTGTTACACCTGGTACTTAAATTTTCGTTTTAATAAATATTATGTCTGCGTTTTATTTCTTTTTTTCATTTAATTTTCTTCGCTTTTACAAACCTTCTAGAAATTTCTTTACGTTTGCTCTCTGGGTGAGCAGCCTTTTCGTACTTATGTACCTACCAACTTCTACACTCACTAACTATACTATACCTAACGAACCACTAACTTATTCAATATAAATAAGCTACAAATGTAATTATTATACTAACTGACCACCTGGAATGCAGGTGTACTCTTATCTTCGAATTTATATTTTAGTTAGTGGTTTTATACTTGTGTGTAAACTTTGGGAATAGGTATTCCACTACGACTTATTAAGATTTGATTACATTTTAAAGACTGCTAATTTATTTGATATTAATATTCAGGTAGTCATGAGACTTGAGAGTTATAAATAATGTTCAGTAGTTTAAAATCCTTATCTAATTGTACATTATGTATTGTGTAATCTTCTAGGTGTATGTGTAATGTTGTATGTATTTCTTGGTATACCTATCTGTTCTAAAACTTTCATGATTCGGTGTTGCTCAGTGTTTTATCCTTTTATTGTGAATAAAGTCGTTTTCTTTGACCGATTAATGGTTTCGTTGTAGTAGAGTACTCAAAATTATAACAGACTTCAAAATACAAAAGATGGAGGAGGCTCTATGATCGACTGTATGGTGGTCCATTCCTATGTCCACCGATTTCTCCGTCAATTGTAAACCGATTTTTAAATTTATTCTTTTCTTTGAAAGGGTTCTCTTGAGATGGTCCCGTTTTAATCAGGTCAGGATCTGATGATGGAAACCCTGTGAAATCGAGGGCAATCCTCGAAAATTGTAGGCACATATGGGAGTGCTTGTTACGTTATCATATTATTATCTACCAGTGTTTGCTTCAGGGTGCCATAGAACTCCTTAACAATTACAGGAACTACTCAATAATATATAGGGCTAAGGTGATGCATGAAAAGGTGTACCTTCCTGAGGTAGTCTCATTTTCATCAGGTTAGGATGTGATAATCAAATTTCAGACACATCGAGGGAAACCTTTAGGATTATGTGTACGTAAGTATCTATCTAAGTGTAAGGAAAGTAATCAGAATCTTATGATGGAAACTGTGAAATCGAGGGCAACCCTTTGAAATTGTAGGCACGTATGGTGTGTTTGTTAGGTTGTTATGTCGTATTCAGATGTTTAATTCAGGATGTCATCATGTGATGCTTCTGTGCTGATGATGAAGCCACCGAACTCCTTAACGAAAGGAGTTGGGGGATACTACTGTAATTGGTTGACAGGAACTACTTCGTATTATCTAGGGGTAACGTTATGCTTGAAAGGGTATAAGTACCTACTCCTGAGGTGGTCTCATTTTCACCAAGTCAAGATGTAATCTCGAAGTTTTAGAGATATCGAGGGAAACCCTCCAAAATAATTTTCAAGTACAGTATATAACCTTTAAGGAAAGTAGTGCAGTTACCATACCTACCACTAAAAATTCCGACTAAATACTTTTAAAATAAAATATATAAAACCGCCTTCAAATCACAAAAAAACTTATTTACCTTTAGAGTCGGTGCCACACAGCAATCCTCCCCCTTTCCTTGACGAACCTAACTACTGGCACCAAGTCCAAAAATAAATGACATCTAAGTTACTCGTATTTAATAACGTATGTTAAAAACTTATTATATACTTTTTTTTTTATCTGAAGACGAATTTTATCTTTTTTCTTATAAAATATTTAATATCTCAGGTACTCTATCTTAGTTCTGTAATTATAAGAGATCTCAAGACGGGCATGCCTACGCTAGGTAGGTTTTTACGTACTAAGTGTTTCTGATAATGATTAATTATGTAAAGTACTATAATTGATATGGCTATACAGTGCAACTTTTATACCGTATCTGGGGCGAGACGTGTACGTACGTCATGTACATGCAAAGCTATGCGACTAGGTCCCCGACATCTTTTTCTGTTTTCTATGCTTGATCCATAAAAAACAGCCAGTATGCAGCACTATATACTCTATGATGAATGACATAATATTATGGAGTGTGTGACTAGCTGCATAGATAGATATGCCGTTGAAGATGTGCGGGAGCTCTCGATGCGCACCGGAGGGGCAGCGATTTACTGTCAATAATACAATATCTACTATGAAATGCTTAGTATCCTTTGAAAGGATCGGCCGGTCGGCAACTCGCCCAGAGTTTCATCAAAATCGGTCCAGCCGTTACGGAGTCCACAGAGAAACAAACAAAGATTTTATTTGTAAGAAAGTGACTAATAATTTTAGAAGTGATTCGAGTGATTTAAAGACATGGTTAAAGTAAATAGTTTTATTGTATGGAACGTCAAATAACAGAAACTTCTTACAATGGAGTTTCGTTTGTCTTGCAGCTATTATGACTGGCTTATATTGGTTAAGGACAGTTGCGAGTGACAGTGACAGTACGCTGCACGGACTCGTTACGGTCCCATCGGCTAACACCGGTGTAGTTGCTCACTTGTCAACTTCGCTAAAAACTTGAGTAGTGTTTAGTAAAGTAAGTAACTTGTCAGTAAATAGTGGTGTAAACCGATCAGACAGTACCGAAACAACTTATCGTACAGTGGTGTAAAATTAAACCAATCGGGCAGTTGCGAGTCAACTTGGCTTGTAAGCTGCCTTGTAAATAAGATTCAAATTGAATCGCTTTCTATTTTTGTGGCAAGCGCACCCGCTCCTGCGCAGCACTTGACACTTGACTTGAGTATGAAGAAATTTTCGCTCCGGACGATTTCGTAATTTTTTTTAACTTGACCGTTTCGTAACTCCTCGTCTTTTTTAAACTTTGTGAAAGTGGCGACTAAGCCGTGAGGTGTCCGGCAGAGTAGAATAGCACCAACCCCTTACACTTATGGGTGTCGTACAAGGCGACTAATGTTTTCGAGGCAAAAGATCAAGAGTCTCCGTAGTCTGGAAAATGGGCAGCAGCATTTTCCATTGTTATATTTAAACACTGCGATCTCCAACCCGCCTGCCAAGCGTGGAGATTATGGCAATAACCTCCCCTTTCGTGGGAGAGACCCTTAGTCCTGCAGTGGACTGTTACGGGCTGTGATGATGAAAGTGGTGTTAACTGGTCTTCTTATGAACATTTGAAATTCCTAACTTGTCATCAAAGTGGCAAGTCATGTGCTCCTAGTACAACCTTGATTAAACACATATTACATAGAGCACGGCGTAATGCAACACGGACAACGCAGTGAGGGTGGTGCTCTCTGTGGAGTTTAAGACAGCGTTGGTAGACCAGAGTAAGGTAGAGAGCGTAAAATATCACGGGCATCAGCTGGATGCGGAAGGCACAGGACCAGCTTTTGTGGAGAGCTCTGCGGGAGGGCTATGCCCAGCATTGGGGTTCTCGGCGGATTGGATTAGGGTATAGTAGAAAGGGTTAGGACACCACGCGGCGAAGTCGCGCCGGGCTAGCAAGTTTAAAATAGAAACAAGTTAAAATGAGACGAGTTTGGAAAGTGTCAGGTTTGAAAAAGAGACCGACTAGGAAAAAGCCGATGTAGGTAGAAAAAATTTTATATACAGAAGAATATATTTTATGTCTGTGGGTTTAAGTTAAAAATGAGACTAGTTAAGTGTCAAGATTGAAAAAGGCTTAGTTTAAGAAAATGACAAAATCGTCCGGAGCGAAATATTTGCTCTAAATTGCAGGTATTTGTTGACGTCGCACGTGTATATCGACAGAGAAATGGTACTGGACTTGCTGTGGTGTAAACAGTCATTAACTAGTACTTGTATGCGCTACTGTCATTGACCAATGTAAATCGGATATAACATAAGTCGGCGGTATTATACACTGCCTATCGACTAGTTCGGCTTAGTAGAGCCACGTCTTGTTGCACGCTTGTATGTGACAGATACGATGCCGATATGATACAATGTCGAAACTAACCGATGTGCACTATTTACCATCAGTTACTGTACAAATTATTACTCGTAACAGCCTACGCTGGCGTGGCGTACGATGTGCAGTGGGAATTTTCCCTGTCAGTTGTACCTAGTCCAGTGGGTACGTTTCCAATGGGCACAACCAAGAATACATTTTTACATACAAAAAGAATAGTTTTTCTAATTACTTTGGTGGTACAAAATCACCCTAAAATTGTACTTTCTTATATAATAGCACCACGATAAGTCCGTATTGACAGACAGTAGTAAAAATTAAAAAATGTGGATATGGCAATAATCTGGGGATAATCTGTCCTTGTCAGTCCTTCTTGTACTTTTATCCGTTGAACATTTTGCCCGGTATTTAATAATATTTTTCATAACTCAAGAAAATAAATAATCCTACAGAAATAAATATGTATGTTATTCATGAATGACGTTCTACGACGTTTAAAAATCTTGGCATAAGTTGCCATACAGAGATTTTTATTCTTTTTTTTTTTAATATGCGATTCGAACCTAGTGTGGTCTTATTATATCTCTCTATTATTGTTCTCTCGTGTTGCGTAGATCACCCTTAAGTAAGGGGTTGGTACTATTTTATTTATATTTGCCCAACAAAAATAAAACCAGCTAATTATTAATAATAACGATTTTGATTGCAGATATTACAATTATAGTGGGAGACTAGTAATTTCTTAAACGATAATTTGTACTAGGTGGTGTACGCCTCCACTGCGTCTGTCTTGTTCGAGGGAGCTCCGGCGTTGGCCGGGGGCGTGTCTACTGAGGCTGCGTTTTCCATGTTCCTTAGGCTTGCCTCAAACTCTACTGGGTCTATAAACTTCTTGCCTTTGAATGGCGGAGGCCCTAGTACTGCTTGCACTTCCTTGAAATTTAAAGTTTCTTTCCGCAACAGCTCCTCAGCTAGCTGAAACGTAATACAATTTCACGTTAGTGCTGGCACGTTTCGTCACTCAAAAACTCGAATCTAAACTACGATTCAACATAATAAGGCGAATGTGCGCAAGACGAGAATGATTTTACTGAATGTGCCGTAAAGGGAACTAATATACAGCTAAAGGGGAAACTATATTGAAGATAAAGGGGGGTCTAAAAAGGCCACCCCATGGTCATCTCGGCGATAATGTTCCGGTTGTGTTCTCGCGCGGAAGGACCGAGGTCTGCCATGATCATGATCCTGGATTTGGCAGAACAATTAATTACTGCGGAGCCACTGCCATCTGACCTCCGTTACCCTCTTAATAGAACCTGACCAGATTGGATCAGTTACACATTCAGTCATCTGAATCAACAGGTTTCATCACGAAGTTTTCCCTCAGTGTTCAACTAATGTCCAAAACTCAGAAAAGAGTCATTGGTACATGGCGGCCAGGTGCGAGCCCGGTACTGAAGATAACTGACGCCCTCTAGTCGAAGTCATTAGCAACGTTGCAGCACTCAATGAGAGTTTTCGTGATTCCAAAATTCACTAGATGGCGCTACTGCGTGAGACCTGATGTCAAAATAAAGCCCAGTTATTGTCAGGAATGGAATAGATTCGTCATTTCACAGCAGTTGTTTCTGTGCTATAGCACCAAAGTTTTGGACATAGAATAGTAGGAGCCAACTTACAGTACAGTTGAAGTCACAATCTATATTTGTTACCTTTCTTTTAAGGCGAGCACCTTTCAAAGCAGTTGTTTCTTTTTGCACCGACAGACCTAACAGGAACGCGTTGCTCAGAGAGTAAGGTTAATTGTTGTATCACGCTTTTTGGAACGCGGAGCAATGTAAGTTGTGACCGAGCGACAGTGTACATTCTCTATAAGTCGAAGCTCCATCTAAGCCAAAATCGTACAATAGCACGGCAGTATTTTAACAACAGACATTAAATTTCAGTAGCGTCATCTGAAATTGGGAAACCCAATAAGGGTTATTTTCTGTTTATTTTTCTATAGTAACAATATTGTATAGCTCTACTTACAGCCTTCAATTTGTCTTTGTTTTTTAGTAATATATCTTCCGTCCGATAATAAGCCTGCGCTACTAGCTTTCTTGACTCCAGGTCTATGAGGTTCTTGAGAGTTTTGCTATAAGGGCTTTTTCCTCGCTCCTTTAAATCTGTGAAGGACATCAGACCCACTGACGGTGTCATACCGTACACTCTCACCTGATGGATGCAAAGTTTATATTAGGTACATTATTAGATTTTAGTTTAGACATCAACGTAACAATGAGTAAAGCATACCTGTGCGTATGCTATTTTTGTAACTTTCTGAAGATCATTTTGTGCTCCATTTGTAACCGAATTGAAGACTATGGCTTCCGCCGCCCTGCCTCCTAAGGCCATGCACATTTTATCGAATAACTGGAAAAAAAAAGGTACAAACATTACTTCTTCAGAAAACTTTGTGCGGCTAGTGATAACAAGCTTTCAACGTACCTGCTCTTTGGAGAACAATTTCTGGTCGGAAGACGTGTATTGAGCGAAGCCGAGAGCCTTGTTGGTTCGCGGAACAATAGTTACTTTGAGAAGAGCATCTGTGTGTTCTAGAAGCCAGCCCACCAACGCGTGCCCAGCTTCGTGATACGCCACAATCTTCTTTTCCCCCGGGGAAATGGCATGGCTGCGTTTCTCAGTGCCACCTGAACCAATTTATTTATTGAGTAATTTTTAAAATCATATTTAATTTTTTAATTATTTAATAATCATATTATGTATTTACGTCCATAGGCTGCGGTGACTGCTTAAACCATCAGGCAGTCCGAAAACTTGTTCGCCACCGTAGCGGTATAAAAAAATATTTTGTAGCAACTTCGGTGTATTTCTTATAGTATCGGTGTAGACACATGCCATATCCTCGAAATATGATAAAATAATCTAATAGAGTTGGATTTCTATTGAGACACACTTTACTGGAACTTACCCACTACTCGCTCGACGGCGTACTCTAGATTGCTGGCGCGCACGATGGTCTGTTTGTAGCGCGCCGCGTGCAGCGCCGCCTCGTTGCAGACGTTCGCTATGTCCGCGCCGCTGAACCCTGGCGTCAGGTACGCCATCCTGACAATTTGGCGGTCATAGCGTATTAGTAGGTACTTGGGGAAACATTAGTCATTTATAAAGTTAAAATATATGTTTAGTAAAGTACGTTTCAATAACGAAAGACAAAGAAATGAGCACGGAAACGATTATTACCGTTATTCACTATGTGAATGTGGCGTAAAAAGGAACCAACATGCCGCCAATAGGGAACACTAAAGAAAATAAGACAACGCCACAATCACGGTTTATTATCGTTGTCACGCTCGATTGTTTCTTCGTTATTGAAATACACTTTTTTAGGCAATTCACACAGCAACACCTAGCCGCAAAGTAAGCAAAGCTTGTGTTATGGGTGCTATCACACCGATAAACTACTAAAATACATATTTATAATACATAGAAAACCCATATATTAAAATTCATAATTTAAATTTCTGCCCGGCCGGGAATCGAACCAGGGCGGGACAGAGTGGCAGAGTCGTTAACAGTGTTGCCACTGCCTTGCATATTTTTTTTGATATTTCAATTTGTCAATTTACTTATACTTGCTTATATTTCAACTCACCGAGACTATGCTATTAAAGTTTAATTTAATATGGGGTGAGCGTAAGATAAAATCTACATTTTCAAAGTGCAAGAATATGCAGATAAGTGCAGATACCTTTTCACGAAATGATCAGGCAGAGTCTCCAGCACAATGTTCTTCAGATGTCTTGTGAATATCTCTTCGCGTTCTTGCAGCGTGGGCAGGTCAATCAATATGTGTCTGTCAAATCTTCCAGGGCGAAGCAGCGCCTGTTTAAAAATAAATGATATTGGCTTGGTTAGAAAAATAAATAAATAAATAAAAAGCATGTATTACACTTAATCACATGGCACAGCAGGTATATAAAGAAAAGGAAATAATCCTAAACTACAATGACAGCAGTAACGACGGTATAGTACACTGTTGTATCGTTAGTCCTTACCCGTGCCATGAGAAGTGGTGCAACGGGATCACAGTCAGCATAAGCCATGGCTGCGGCCATAGCGCTTTCAGCACAAGCATAGGTTTTCAATGAAGCACGGGCGAAAGTGATAGAATAAATAAGTAGAATAGACAAAGTAGTTAACAGATAGTTATCTATAAGAAAATATCGATTGTACTCGGTGTAAATGATTAAATTGTCTGTTAACGTAAGGTGTCTGTCTGCAGATTTACGGTCTCAAAATCGAATAAAAAACTAATTACCTGAGTATGCGGCTGATGACATTAAAGATACACTTTACAGGCACAATAGTTTATCGTTCTGCACACATAAACAGCAGGCACAATTAATTTTTTTTTTTTTTTTTTTTTTTATGTTATCCGGCAGACAAACAGGCATGCGGGCCACCTGATGGAAAGTGGTCACCGCCGCCTATGGACATCAGCATCACCAGGGGTGCTACCAATGCGTTGCCCGCCTCTAAGGAGACCTCTAATATACCTCTTGAACGATCCCATGTCTTAGACCAAAGGAAACAACGTGGCTGGGAGTTCATTCCACATCCGAATCGTACAAGCGAGAAACGTTCTTTCGAATCTTCGCGTGGACACCACTAGAGGGTCCACGTAATGGGGATGAGTACCCAGCCCACGGCGGGTGGTGCGATGGCGGAATTGTGCTGTGGGCACCAGATCAAATAATTCCTCAGAACACTCCCCATTGTACAGCCGGTAGAACACACACAGGGAGCCAAAGTCCCTTCGATCAGCCAGTGGTTCTAACTTGCCTGTCAGTATGGTATCGTCGACAATTCGTACGGCGCGCCTCTGTATGGGATCCAAGTGATTAAGCAGGTCGGCGGTTTCCCCGGCCCAAAGATGGGAACAATACTCCATATGTGGCCTGCGTCTTAGAGGGGTTGAATTCCACCAGTTTCAATCTGCCCCAGTGAGCAACTTGCTTCGCCGTGTGGTGTCCGGCAGAGTAGAATAGCACCAACCCCTTTACACTCATGGGTGTCGTACAAGGCGACTAATGTTTTCGAGGCCAAAAATCAAGAGTCTCTGTAGTCTGGAAATTGGGCAGCAGCATTTTCCATTGTTATATTTAAACACTGCGATCTCCAACCCGCCTGCCAAGCGTGGAGATTATGGCAATAACCTCCCCTTTCGTGGGAAAGGCCCAAAGTCCTGCAGTGGACTGTTACGGGCTGTGATGATGAGCAACTTGCTCCAAGGACTGTTCAATCTCTGACACAAGTCTTATTCGGCTTTCCGACACCACGGAACGAGGGATATTCGCACGGCCAGTATAACGAGCGTCTGCAGTACTGTCATCTGCATAGCAATGAATACTGGGAATATTCAGCATATCATTGATATGCAGAAGAAACAGCGTGGGAGACAGCACTGAACCTTGGGGTACTCCAGCATTAATACTCTTGGTATCGGAGCAGCATCCGTCGACAACGACTTGGATGCTCCGCCCAGACAGAAAGCTGGATACCCAATTGCAGAGTCCCTCGGGGATACCGTACTTCGGGAGTTTTGTTAGCAGTGTCCTGTGCCAGACCCGATCAAATGCCTTGGCTATATCAAGACTGACAGCCAGAGCCTCCCCCTTGCTCTCGACAGCCTCAGCCCACCGGTGTGTTAGGTACACAAGAAGGTCACCAGCTGAGCGACCATGACGGAAGCCATATTGGCGGTCACTGATCAGCTGGTGATCCTCGAGGTATCAAAGGAGCTGGATATTTATGACCCGCTCCATCACCTTAGAGAGCAAGGAGGTTTCCGCTATAGGCCTGTAATTTGATGGGTCTGAATTGTCACCCTTCTTGGGTATCGGGTGCACATGGGCTAACTTCCACGAAGACGGCACCGTTCCTGAGGTATAGGAAAGCTTAAATAGGCGCATTAACACGGGAGACAACTCGGGAGCACACTTTTTAAGAACAATAGCCGGAATGCCATCAGGTCCACTGGACTTCCGGATGTCTAGGGAGAGAAGCACACGTCTTATGGTTTTTTGGATGAAACGAACCTCGGGCATGATGCCCTCACACCGTGAGATGGTAGGCGGTGCAGCTCCCCCATCATCCAGAGTTGAGTTATGAGCAAAGAGATTACCCAAGAGATCGGCTTTCTCCTTTGCTGTGTGGGCCAATTGGTCATCCGGCTTGCGCAAAGGTGGAAAGGTGGTCCGACAAAAGTTCCCCTCGACAGCTTTGGAGAGAGACCAAAAAGAACGGCTCCCAGAGGGGTAGCTGATTAGTTTCTCTCCAATTCCACCGATGAATTTGAATTTTGCTCTGGCCAATGCCCTCTTTGTAGACCTCGATACAGCATTGTACTTTTTCATTAAAATGTGGGTGTTAGGGTCCTTTTGGGCCCGAGCCACTGTCCAGGCACGAAAAGCATCGTGCTTGAGGCGAGTTGCCTCAGCACTAGGCCTGTCGTACCAGGTCTGACTCTTGCCGCCGAGACGGACTACAGAGGACGGGATAAAACACTCCATTCCCTGCAGTATGACATCAGCTACAGCGGCAGCACAGATGTTGGTGTCATTTGAGGAAAAGCAAAGCCGTATCCACGGGTACGACGCAAAGAATTCTCGCAATCCATCCCAATCTGCTGAACCATAATGCCATACCTTGCGTGACCCACTAGGGCGAGCCCGTTCGGGTATAGCAAGAGGCGCCTCGGAACGGACCAGGCAGTGGTCTGATGTTCCAAGAGGAGCATCAACGGACACCTGATAACCGTCTTAGTGGGTGATAAGCAGAAGGTCTAACAAAGAAGGATCACGGCCCACAACATCCGGTAAGTAGGTGGGTTCTGATACCAGTTGCGTGAGACCATGGGCCAGAGAAAATTCATGGGCGGACCTCCCGGCTGGGTTGGTAGGACGGCTTGACCCTAGCCACTCAGTGTGGTGACCGTTAAAATCTCCTAGGACCACCAACTCGGCGGAAGGATACCGCTCAAAGACTTTGTCGGTAGCGCATTGTATGTGCTCGAAAAACCGATTTGTCTCACCTACGCCGTGACGGTTGTTGTATAGGCATGCATAGACACGGGATAGACCCCCCTGTTCTACGCACACCCACACCACAGATTCGTCACTTAGTTCTATGGCATTAAGACGTCGACAGCAGATATCACCTCTGACGAATAGGCACACACCAGCGCGAGGTAAAAACCTATGTTCCAGCTTGTGTCAGACATCTTCGGGATTTTTCGCACAGTTGGCGGGACAGCCTCCCGGGCCGGAGATTAAAAGTGATGCCCGGGTTCGGGTCCCCTACTAACTGGCGGGCTGCCAGCGACGAGCCGTTTCATCGGGTCTCCCTGGCCCCCGCGCCAACCTGTCACGCCCAACCCTCTAACATGTCCAACACAAAACTGGGACCCACAGGATACCAATATTACAGCACTCGGACGAGGGGGAATGACTCACGGAGTACTCTGACGGAACACAGTCCAGAGGGTGCTTAGCGCCATGCAGACTCATCTCCGTGGGTGGTCGCTAACCATTCGGGCCGAGGCCCTACCACCAAGCAATTTCGGCTGCACTCTTCGCACTACCCGGGAGTCACGTGTAGGGTATCTAGGGTATAGCCTACGGACGTGGTGCAGCAAGACCCCCACCAAGACCCCCAAGGGTTTAAGGGCGAAACAACACTGGTTTAAGATCAATACAACTGTCACAGCGGAAGATGAATACTAGCTTTTTTTATATCACATTGAGTCTTCTATTTGATATGCCACATAACCCCCATCCAGAAATCAACCTATGGGCGATAGAAATCTAGGAACCTTACATTGCGCTCTGACCTGGTACTTATGATGTTCCCATAAATATTCGTCATGACTGGTTTAGTGTTCCCAGAAATTGGTGGTGTGCCGGGCTGCGGTGTACAGGTATTTGGTACTGTATGTATGATGCGTGATGGTGTATAAATTGTTCAACCTTTTCTGCGTAAATCGGGTTCAGCTGCCAAAACGAACTGGCTCTCAAGCTGGTTAAACCATAAACCCGGTTTATGGGGGTAGAACGCTGGCATTCGTATTCCGACTCTGCACAGATCTCCATCAGACTGGCCACTGTTACTGCCTCCTGCATCCGCTCCAAACTCGCCTGCTTCGCTCATGGCGTGTAAAAGTCCAATTTCGCCAATGACATTGATGGGGTGACCAAAGTAGATATGTACCTAAATATGCGGCTGATGAAATTAAAGATACACAACTTCATCAGCCGCATACTCAGGAATCTACCTACACACTCAACAGCTCCAATTTTAATAAGTTGGTAGGTTACAACAATTAGTCATTTGAATCGCTTCTTAGTAATTTGAAGATTATCATCGGGTGTCATCGACGGTGACTACCCCCCAATCAAGTGTGCTGATTATAGCAAAAACACCATATACCTACCCTCCACTAATGCGAAGGAAGCCTCCTCAAGTCCAACTGTTACGCAAGTTGCGCTCTTGATGTGAATTTATCCCGGATCCCAATAGCTCCCTTGATCTAAATTCCATGATCCCATCAGTTCCTTAGAACTACTGTGACAAAAAAGCCCTAGTTCTACGAAACTTTGTTTTGCAAGATAAATTTAGTACAATGATAAGTAGTCACAGATAGAATAAAATACAGGTAGGTAAAAATCGCAGAGCACAATATGTTCGAGTACACAAAGAGGACACTGAAAGTTCTGCGCTCCTGGCCGCTCCAAACTTCGAAAAGCAATAAATATATTACATTACATGTTTTTTTTACTCCACTAAGGTGGCATACAAGCTTACGGGCTGCCTGATGACATCACCTACGCATTACCAACCACGCAAAAACCTTTAGCTTTGTAAATTGTTTTATTATGAGTTACGCAAATCTTTCAGTGCACCCCACGTAGTACAAGGCGCTAAGCAATACACATCGGTTAGTTTCAACAGAGACTACAGCCATACCACGTCAGAGACGCTGCTCTGCTAAGCCGAACTAGCCGGCCATATCTGGACGCACCTTGTCCAACACGTCCGCCCTGTTCGTGGACGCCAGCACCATGATGCCTTCACGGCTTTTCATGCCGTCCATCTCCACGAGCAGCTGATTCAGGGTCTGCTCGCTTTCCCCACCGCTGGAGCCGAAAGTGGAGGGGCCAGTGGACCTGGCGCGGCCGACGGCGTCCATCTCGTCAATGTAAATAATACACGGAGCTCTCGAATTGGCTTCTTTGAAGAGATCTCTGTAAGAGAGACGATACAATTACTAAGAGTATGTTGTTCCGGGCGTGAGCAGATTCTCGTAGATCTACGGAATATATGCACTGCTGATAGTGCTAACGTGACAAAGTTTTGGGGCATTGCATCATGTGTTTGCATGACACGCTATGATGAAAATTACAGGGGAAAATCGCCCTTGTCCCACTAGGTGGGGTCAACACAACATGGTCGTCGGAGTCATGCTGCAAATGGTGTTTTAATTTTCTAAAAATAACGGTGTTATCTGCGTCGTTTCTAATTGAATCGCCTCACCTCACTCTAGCAGCTCCAAGACCGCCAATCATTTCCATAAATTCCGATCCATTCATGGATAGGAACGGAACATTTGCTTCAGTGGCAACCGCTTTTGCTAGAAGTGTTTTCCCACACCCTGGTGGCCCTAATAATAGGGCTCCTTTCGGTACCTAGGCAAAATTACAATGATCAAATAATTAACTTAAATTTTATACTTATTTATTTGAAATTACTACTTATATAGTAACAAAATTATTTACCTTTGCTCCCAATCTTTTGTAGTATTCTGGTCTTTTTAAATAATCTACAAACTCCATGATTTCAATTTTTGCTTCTCTTAGACCAGCAACATCCTCAAACTTCACACCTTTGCCTTGGCCATGCATGGAATCTACCAAGGTGAATTTCGCACGACCTAGTTGATTCTTAAATGAATTAAGAATATCGCAATTATTCGAATGTTAAAAATTAAAACTCACATTTGAAACAAGGAAATGAAATACTCACAAGGCCTCCAATATTTATATTCATTTTCATGGACTTGGATGAATATAGTAATGATAATATAATAGCTCCCAAAAGAAGAGTTGTTATAACTTTAGCAGCTATACCACCACTTCTATCATATATTACTCTTACACCTGAAAATAATGTTCTAATATAATACTTCATGTTACATTAAATCCATTTACGAACGTAAGGATGCTTAAGATCGGGCGAAGTGGATAAAAAATACAGGAAGGCAAACCCGGGAAGAAGCTGGGATTGTTATCTCCGATTATAATACTTTCCACCCCAAATTATGCTGAGAGGCACTGGAGGTGGGGAGGGGATATATGCTTGTCCCCTTCTCATAAATAACCAGGAGGCATGTCTGTAATATCACCAAAGTAACAACACTCCTACAGTTTTGCAGTTCAGTTCTACAATATTAGGGGCCGGTCACCACTTTCCATCAGGTGCCACCCACCTCAGGTTTGTCATTTGATTAGAGTTATAAAAAATACTTTCGCATTGCGCAAATTCGCATTATGCAGACAGGGTATAAACATTCAACTAAGCTATAAAAACGCAAATCAAGATTAAAGGAGTGCAACACATTTGCTTATTCAATATACTGCATTGTTATAAACGTATATACATACCTTCAGGAACTCCTAACTTTTTTTCAGTTTCACGAAGTTTCTCTTCAAATCTATGAATATCACCAACATTCATGTGGAAGACTCTGTGTGGAACCTGTTGAGACAATGAATATTTATATTCTTTTTATGATTTTTTTTATTTGCAATTGAAGCAGTCATATGAAGAGTGGCCCAGTTTAACTAAATGAAATTTTACAGGTGAGACGAAAATCTGAATAACTTTAAAAAGAAACAACATTATTTATTAGTACATTAATGGCTGTTATACCTAATTATAAAAATAACACGTAATTATAAATTCAAATTCTGCTCTATGATAATAGATTGAAGATAATATTTTTTTATTTTATGTGTTTCTCTAAGAGCTCTGCTTTACGTTACAGCTAGTCAGATATTAATAGTTAACAGAGGCATGGGCCTCTGAAGATCCCATTTTTAAGAAATGGTTCTAAAAAGGGATTTTCAAAGAACTGTCAAATTCACAGCCACTTAAAATAATATATCATCATCATCATCATCATCTTGGCGTTACGTCCCGGTTGCGCCCCCCCGCGGCACGCGAGGGCCCAGAGTCCGCCTGGGCCCAGGGCTACACCCAATTAAAATAATATATGTCTATAGGAATTGGGACTCTATTCTCCCCAACATTATAATTGATAATGTTTCGAAAATTGTGTTGATCGGGCCCCTCTACATATTACCGCTTCAATTACTTCAAATTAATTCACCTTTTTTCCTTTGACAATTGCACCCTCATGTAAAATAATGGTCACAATTTCTAGATCAGGCCTCACTATCAATTCTTCTACTTCACCCTTGGAAAGCATAGTGTACACAAATTCATTCCATGATACGTAGCGAATCATCTGTAATGGAAAATCGTGTTTGTAGACATAATCTAGTTTCATAAGATGCAGTTAGCTCTTTGCCAATTCATATAAATACCTCATTCTGTGTATTGTCATTTGGTACTAAAATAGAGCTCAATGTTATAACCATCATGGTCATCATCATCCAAAATAATGCCTTCATCAATAAAGAAGGCATGTTATTGTCATCATCATTCTTTTTTGGGTCTTTATCCTTATCCTGGAAAAAAAATTAATACCTAAATTTCAAAACTATTAGTAGTAGAATCTAGCTATACTTTAAGTTTAAAATTATTCATTGGTAAGCAAGTTTGTTTTTTCATTTACACACTCACCTTATTATCCCTTGGTTCATTTTCTTTAAAGTACAGTGGAGTAGTATGAATTCCTCGCACATATGATGGATTAATAAATATACTGTAAAACGGAGGCAGGTTTGACCTCCTAAGTAGTGAGCACGCTGCTTTATATTCAGCATTAAAGTGTTGTAATAGCTAAAAGAATAGTAATAACGAATATGAAAAGCCTACCCTGGTTTTAAGATTTGTGTTGTTATTTATTGTCTGAAGATTTGCATGAAGGTAATCATTCATGAGCATCTAAGATTGCCGGAACATCTATGTTTAGGAGGGTGGTACAGGCAAGGTTTAGCAGTTAAATCGTTTTCTTAATTTCTTTTTATTATGTATTACGAGAAACATCTCATTATGCCAATCCACATGTCGCATAATGTCAAACCACATGTGCAATTTCACAATTTTAGACCTAAATCAACTTGATAAACATTCAGTTCCTCAACTGTACAATGCAATGTCAAATATTAAAATTAAAATATTAGGCGTTAGGAGATTCTACCCTCATAGGTAATTTCTTAATGAAACTAAACTCCAAGATGATTTAGTAAATATTGATATAAGTTAATAACATATTACGTTTTAAAATTAAAGGTAGTTCTACAGCTTACCGGATTTTTTGATTTATTCGTAAATTTGTGTAAAACCGACACTGATGTACATAACCTGGTCAAATCCATTTGGTATATTTGTTTATTTACGTGCTTAACTGCCATCTCAGTACCAAGAGGAAAATGCACTCTGGAGTGAAAACTTGACGCTGAAATTGTCTTTAACTTCTTGATGGATAACATAATGGTGCAATTCTTTGCAATTGGAAGTAATTTATAAAATCGTAACAACACTTTCACTTGCAAAATAAAATTGGTAGGTAACCTGAAAAGTCCACTACAGTCGTATAAATTCACTTATTTAACCTAAGCGTGTGCAAGAGCATTATATAATACGTCATATTTTGAAAATTATTATAACCAATTTGGAAAAATAATGCGAAATACCGATTAGAATGAAAATAGTCGATAAAAGTTTGACATCAATTGTATTGACAGGTACTTGTTTGACAATGACAGCTAGGACAGTGTTGCCGCAACTACAACTAATTTCCCAAAACGTACATATCCAGCGCTGATAGGTTAATTTTGGAGTAAAAAGTAATTTTTTTTTCTAAAATCACGACTAAAAACACACATTACAGTTTCTTTCGCTCTCTCGCAACTTGCTCATCAGCAGAAGTGTTCTCTTTTAATCTAGGCTTGAGAAAACTGACTCAACTATGTATTTTATATTATTGGCGTGTGTTAAAGAGTTTATGTATTGTATTGAACCTATTTGAGTTACCGAGCGTCGGTGGCCGAGCGGTTACAGTATCCGACTGGTAAGCGTGTCCCCATAGCAGTATGCCATAAGTCATAATACTGTGAAAATAACTAAAATAAACTAATCTGGCTGTAGCCTCATCAGAAACACCTCATATCTTTTTTACAGCATATGCTGTAGAACCATTGTAGTCTACTATCTAGAGTAAAGCCTAAAAATACTGTGGAATCGAAAAGATCCAAATTTTCGCCTCTTACTTGTATATTAATGGGTACTGGTCTAACTGCCAAAGCAAGGAGAATTTTAAACATTTTGTGTTTTTACCATTCAGTAATAAATTATTAATAGTAAACCAGTTTACCGTTCCTGAAATAGCCATGTTAACGTCGTCATTTTTTTTTTTTTTTTTTTTATGTTATCCTGCAGACAAACAGGCATGCGGGCCACCTGATGGAATGTGGTCACCACCGTCTATGGACATCAGCATCACCAGGGGTGCTACCAATGCGTTGCCCGCCTCTAAGGAGACCTATAATATACCTCTTGAACGATCCCATGTCATAGACCAAAGTCAATTTTTTTTTTTTTTTTTTTTTTTTTTTTTATATTATACAAGGCAAGCATTTGACCGCCATCTCACGTGTTGGTAAGTGACGATGCGGAGCCAAAGATGGAGCATGCCCGTCTTGGAACAGCCTATTCACTCCAGCCTTGAATTCGTCGGCGTCCAGATTATATTGATCAGGAAACACACTCGCAGGCAACGCGTTCCACTCCTTAGCCGTACGCATTATAAAGGTCGAGCCAAAGCGGCTCGTGCGGATAGCTGAAATATCCAGGACATAAGGATGAAGTCCTAGATCCTGCCACTAAATCTGATACTCTTGAACAACTTATTAATTACCCGCTGCCTTCCTGCGCCCCTTTCAATTTCCAAGAGATTACCGAGACTCAGGTGGCGCACAGTATCCGAACCATTTCCACAAAGGCGACGGGCTAGGATGGCATAAGTCGTGATATGTTAATCTCACTTTTGGACGGTGTTCTAGGTGTCATAACACATATTCTTAACTTTTCTCTGACTTCCAACACTTTTCCTGACCTGTGGAAACGAGCTTATGTCATTCCCTTGCCAAAAACCGCAAACCCTACATCCTATTCCCAATTTCGTCAAATTTCAATTCTTCCAGTCTTGTCGAAGGTCCTTGAGTCTGCTATTCACAAGCAATTGTATACGTATCTCCTGACTAACAATCTAATAAGTCACCATCAGTCAGGTTTTCGGCCATGCCACAGTACGGTGAGTACGCTATTGAACGTCACTGAGGATATACGTCACGCCATGGACAACAAAAAATTAACTATTATGGTTCTTTTAGACTTCAGTAGCGCATTCAACTCTGTGGATTTTGATGTCCTTCTCGGCATTCTCCGTCATGTAAATGTTTCCCCTTCTGTGCTGCCATGGTTTGAATCCTACCTTACCGGACGTCAGCAATGTGTACAGATGAATGGCTGTTTCTCGGATTGGACTTTGCTTTCGGCTGGTGTACCGCAGGGTGGGGTTCTATCCCCACTTCTCTTTGCCATATTTATTGACCAAATTACTAAATGCATCGCCTCATCCTTTCATCTTTACGCCGACGACCTACAAATATACAGACATTTTTCTTTGACTGAGGCTGCTGATGCAATTGCTTTCATTAATAGCGACCTTGTGAAAGTTAAAGAGTGGGCGGGCTCCTTTGGTCTTTTGGTGAATCCGTCCAAGTCCCAAGCCATAATAATAGGTAGCAGTAGATTGCGTTGCAGATTGGACCCGAATCTAACACCCGTACTTTACGACAGTACAGTTGTGGAATATTGCCTTAAATCGAAAAATTTGGGTCTTATTATGGACGGAAACTTATCGTGGGCTCCCCATATAAATGATGTAAACAGGCGGATGTTCTTCTCCTTCCACTCGCTTAAAAGACTTCAGTTTTTCTTACCTTTCAAAACTAAAATAATGCTTGCACAGACACTATTGCTTCTGATCTTGGACTACGCCGACATATGTTATCTGGATGTAACTGAAGAACTCCTAAATAAGCTCGAACGTTTACAAAATCTTGCGATACGATTTATATTCGGGTTACGAAAGTACGACCACGTCTCCGAGTATCGTCAGCGCTTAAGGTGGCTACCTATACGTCAGCGTCGTAACGTAAATATATTGACCTTCTTATACAAGACCCTAAAAAATCCTTTTGCGCCCAGCTATCTTCGTGGCAGATTTCAGTTGCTCCCTCCCCCTTCCCGTTCCCAGCGTCCTTGTATCACTAAAACCCTTCGGGTGCCATTATCAAAAACGCATTTCTTTTTCAAGTCATTTTCTGTTCACGCGGTCCGAATGTGGAATGATCTGCCATCTTCTATCCGTGACGCTCCATCCGCGTCATCATTTAAAAATCGATTAAAAGAGCACTATCTCTCTTTACTCACCTGATAGTATAGTATATGTATGTATAGTATGATATAGGTATGTATATTATATATATAGGTATTTATTTCGTTTTGTATTGCATGTATTCAAATGTGTGTAGAAATATAGATATTACACATACTACTAAAATTAGAATTTCGTATGCACTTATTACACCCCGACATTATGGTCTCTCCACAGAATGTGAGGTTGGCTGAAAGAGATCTCTTTAAGGGATAAGCTCGCCTTTGTACTTTGTATTTTAACTATGTTTCCAATGTGTTTTGTGCAATAAAGAGTATAATAATAATGAAGCACTCGCTCGGATCGCGTCTCCCGATGGCGGAAAGGGGCCGGCGGAATGAGGTCGTTCAGCTGCTTCGCACACTATCCGAAATGTAACCTGTAGAAGACCGACAGACGCGCAACCCTACGCCGATGTTCGAGGCTCTGCAGCCTAGCCTCAACCAACTGCGGGTCACATATTATCTTCTTTGCACGTTTTTCAACCGAATCCGAAGCTGCTAGTTGATATTTGGCTGATCCATCCCAGAGGTGGCAGCAGTACTCCATGCAGGATCGGACTTGTGCTTGATATAACTGAAGCAACTGCTTTGATGTAAAGTACCGCCTAATCTTCGAGAGGACACCAAGCTTTTTTGCTGCAGTCTTAGCCTTGGATTCGATGTACGGACCGAAGTTGAGATTTGCAGATAGCTCAACGCCAAGAAGCTGTAGGTTGTCGGTAATTTCCACAGGAACATCCCGAAAAGTTGGAGTTAAATGGAATGGACTTCTTTTGGTGGAAAATAAACACGCCTGTGTTTTAGTTGCGTTGAACGCCACCAGATTGGCTTCACCCCAATCAGAGACTGCCTTGAGAGCTTTGTCCAAACGATCAACCATAGCCTCTCGACAAGACTGAATATCGTCCCTGCTGGCTTTTGCCTCTGACAGATATCTATCCGTTACTGTGCTGTCGTCTGCGTACCCAAAGGTACCTGGTACAAGCAGATTGTTAATGTTCAGTGAACATTAACAATCTGCTTGAGTTCAGTGATCCAGCCCGGGCATAAGTTGTGGACTTTTGTGAACTTTCGTACTTTAAACATTTTAAAATCTTTTATAAAAATTTCTTGTTTAGTTGATTATAGTTTCTGGACTGAATGTACATAAACCCATTACCCTGTTATTAGTTGTTATTTACTGGGCCTGGCACTGTCCGTCGGATAGTGCTACGTAACAGTTTGGCGCCGTAAACTGTGGTCTTTCAGTCCAGAAGTCTAGTCTAGTAGATTCATTAATAATTATTCAGTCGGTTCACTCTTAATTATTTTGCGTACATAAAATCTTTAAATATATATTTAAATATATTCATTAAAAATATTACTTAACATTACATTACATACATACTCATATACTTACATTGGCATCGGTCCCAGGGCTACCCTCTGGCGGTGTTTACATACATACTCATATACATACCTATTACATATCTAACTTGCTTTTTCTCTAAATTCTAAAAAAGACACACACTTGTCTATAAAGTCATATAGTATTTCGGCTCTAATTTTGGCAATTACTATTTAATCATGGCACGTCCTATCAATTTTACGCTACTAAATAAGAGTGAGTTGGAGTATGAAGTAAGGATACGTTTGGAAACGCCCGCTTCGGACTTAGTTAGTCTTAAAAAGCAGATATTGCTTATATCTAAAACTTTTTCGACTAAAGAGGTCATTATTTCGACCTTGCCTTTAGAAGAGGATATTAGCCAGGTGGAGTCAACTCTACTTTATGTTGAGGAGAGACTAGACTCTCTCCAGAAGAAGTTCACATCTGTGACTTCTAATAAAGTCCGGACCTACATTAATCATTTATACTATAGATTTGAGCGCCTGGACTGCGATAGTTGCTCCCCTTCTTTAACGACTAAGATTGACTCACTAAAAACAGTTTTTGAACGCTGTGAATCTAAATATATTTCCATTACGGGTGAGGTGGAGCAAACCTTTTTCGACCCAATACATCAATCAACTATTGTATCAACACATGCGGTGGAGCAAATTCCTGCTGCCCCTGTTGATGCTCCCTGGCCTTCTGCATTAATTCAGGAACAGACACCGGTTACTGCGTTTCCCACTTTTCAACCTCCGGTTGTTCAGATGACTTCCATTATAAATGACATTAAAAAATTATCTTATTCAGGCGACACTTGCCCTAAATCTTTTTTACAAAAACTCGAGGAGTTTCGAATCTCGCGAAATTTAACCCATGAGCGGCTGCTCGATAATGCATTTGAAATTTTTACATTCAAAGCATTGCATTGGTTCCGTTTTCAAAAACATGGAGATATAAAACTTTCTTGGGCTAAATTATCAGAATTGCTAATACAGGACTTTGGCAGCTTTGATTTCGATTATAAACTCCTATCGGCAATTAACTCTCGCACTCAGGGCGAGGATGAAACAATAATTATTTACGTATTAATTATGTACGAGATGTTCTCTCGTCTTAATCAAAAACTAACTGAACCCGATCAACTCCAAATTTTACTTAGAAATATTCGTCCTTGTTATTCGGTTTTTGTTGCCCTATGCGCCATTACCACGATTGATTCTTTAATTTTGTCATGCCAGAAGTATGAGAGACTTCTTGATAGGGACAGAAATTTTAAAGAACCTCAAAATTCGGATCCTTCTCAATTATTTAGCGACTTTTACTATAACTCTAAACCTAATAATCAAGCTAATAATAAGCAAGTTAATTATAAACAACCTTTTAATAACAGTTTAAAATTTTCTCAAAATAATTACCAAGCCAAGGGTAATTTCCAAGTAAATGCAATTGATACAATGAAATTTAACGCTCACGAATTTTGAGTTCGTTGTCGGGTTAATGGCCACAGTTTATTCTCGTGTCCTCAACCTAAATTTTTGATTTGTTTTGGTTGTGGCCTTAAAGGGGTTAGACAACCTGAATGTCCTGAGTGTAAAAAAAATCGTCCATCTACCTCTACTCAAAAAAACTAAATAAAGACTTGATTAATTTTCGTTTAAACGATTGGCGTGATTGGATTGCTAAAATCCGTAATTTCTTTGGTCGGAATAAAATTTTTACGGTTCACTTTGACGATGAGACTGATCAGAACAGATCATTCGTGGATGTCGCTATTAATAATGTTCATTTCTCTGGTCTTCTTGATAGTGGGAGTTCTATTACAATTTTAGGAAACAACTCTCATTTTAATATTTTAAAATTGGGGTACACATTAATCAAGTCTGATTTCATTTATGTATCCACTGCTAATAACTCTAAACTAAAATCAATTGGTTATTTTGATTTACCAATTTGTTTTAATAATCGCAATTGTTTTATTAAAGCTCACGTATTTCCGGATATTTATCCATCTTTGATTCTCGGAATTGATTTCTGGAGACAATTTAACCTCTTACCTAAGGTCTTAATTTCCTCTTGCTCACCTTCGGTGAATTGTGACTCTTTGGATATTGATCCTAAAGTTCTTTCCTACTCTGCACTTTCCGCGGACCAAAAATGCGTGGCCGATAACATTATTTCGCGTTTTAAGGATATTTCAATAGAAAAGAAGGGTGTGCTTAGTCGCACTGATTTAATTACTCATAAAATCGACACTGGTGATTCCCTTCCGATTAGACAACGATGTTATAGACTGTCCCCTATCAAACAGGAAGCTTTAATAAAGGAAGTTGATAAGATGTTAGCGCTAAAAGTCATTGAGAAATGCGAAAGTCCGTGGTTATCTCCTGTTCTCATAACACCTAAAAAGGACGGTGACTGGCGTTTTTGTGTTGATAATAGGAAAGTTAATTCTGTTACTCGTCAGGACGCGTACAGATTGCCTTATGTAAATGAAATTTTAGATAACCTTAAGGATGCAAGATATTTATCTAGTATATTGCGAAAGCTTTCTGGGAGATTCCATTAATTGAACCTGATAGGGACAAAACCGCTTTCTATGTTCCCGGTAGGGGGATGTACCGTTTCGTAGTAATGCCACTTGGACTTACCAATGCACCGGCCACTCAGCAACGATTAATGGATACTCTTTTCACGCCAGAATTCGAAAATAAAGTATTTTGTTATGTTGACGATATCATCATCATTAGTTCTAACTTTGAGGAACATATCTCCTTATTACTAAGGGTTCTTGATAAACTCTCAAATGCGAAATTAACGATTAATTTTGGAAAAAGACAGTTTTTTAAGAATTAACTTAAATATCTTGGGTTTGTTGTAAATAAAAATGGTCTACTTGCTGATCCTGATAAAATCCGTGCTATTTTGGAATTATCTCCTCCGTCTTAAAAAAAACAGATAAGGCAATTTCATAGCATGTGCAGCTGGTTCCGTAGGTTTATACCTAATTTTAGTACTATAATATCTCCTTTAAACAAACTTTCTTCTTCGGGGAAAAATGCGCCAAAGTTTTCATGGACCCCTGAGGCCCATGCTGCATTTTTGAAGTTGAAGAAACTTTTGATGTCTACTCCAGTCTTGGCTAGTCCTGACTTTGACTTGCCATTCAATGTACATTGTGATGCGTCGAATTTGGGAATTGGTGCTATGCTTACTCAAACGCGCGATAGTTCAGAAGTTGTTATTGCCTACATGAGCAAATCTCTGAATAGGCATGAACAAAACTACTCCGCAACTGAAAGGGAAACTCTCGCTGTCATTTCTGCGCTGGAACATTGGCGTTGTTATTTGGATAATGGCAAACAGTTTACTGTTTTCACTGATCATGCAGCTCTAAAATGGTTCCTGAACCTATCTAATCCTACGGGAAGATTAGCGAGATGGTCTCTACGACTTTCTTGTTTTAATTTCGTACTTAAACATAAAAAAGGAAAGGATAACGTAGTGCCGGATTATTTATCTCGTTTCCCTGAAAACGAAGTTGATTCATTACCGGTAGCTCCGATAGCTGGGGACACTAACCAATCTCCTGCACTTACAAAGTTCAATAACCTTTTCCTCGGATGTCGTAACGAACCGGAACGTTTTCCTGATTATAGAATCACTCAAGATAAATTATTTCATAATTTGCGTAGCTCATGTTCTCTAACGAATGATTTTGTTTGGAAACAGATTCCACATCCTGACGAAAGGGAGAGTCTTATTAAAGGATGTCATAAGTTGCCATCAGAACCACACCTTGGGGTTTTTAAAACTTATAAAAAACTAACACTATTATATTCTTGGCCGGGGATGTTCAAGGACGTGGCTCGCTACGTCTCTTCATGTGAGTCGTGTCTTGCTTATAAACACACCAATCATTCTCCTTATGGGTTAATGGGTAAGCCTAGAATCTGTTCCAGGCCTTTCCAATGCATTTCCCTCGATTTAATTGGACCTTTGCCAATGACTCGTTTAAGAAGTCAGCATATTCTTGTAGTAAATTGCTGTTTCACAAAATTTTCTCTTCTTTTCCCTCTTAAAAAGGCCACAGCGGCTGCTATTATTAAAATTTTAGAAGAACTTGTATTTCTGATACATGGTGTCCCTCAGACTATTATTATGGATAATGGTTCCCAGTTTCAATCACGTCAGTTCCACGATCTGATTGGAAAATATAAAATTCCTTTCGCTTCTTTCACTCCTAACTATTGCCCGCAAGTGAATCCTACTGAAAGATATAACAAAACTTGTATTACTGCCTTAGCTTCCCTGGTCGGTAATGATCATCGCAGCTGGGATACGTTTCTCCCAGTTGTCCAATCGGCTATGAACAATTCAGTTAATTCTGTTACTGGATTTTCCCCATCTTTTCTTGTGTTTGGTCGTGAAATCATTACTTGTGGGTCTCTGTACTCTCAAGTAAGTAATATTGATGAGCTGATCTTTTTACCCAGAGACACTTATGCTGAAAATATTGGTACCTTGGCACATCTTTTTGACAGAGTGCAGGTTGCTCTGCATAGTGCTCATATGAAGAATGCGTCTCATTATAATACGAGGCGATCTCTTAAAGAATTTAACGTCGGTGATATTGTATGGCGTAAGAACTATGTAATTAGTGATGCTGGTTCATATTTTTCTAAAAAGTTAGCTCCGCGTTTCATTAGATGTAAGATAATTCAAAAGCTCTCTGCTTTGGTTTATCTTCTGGAAGATCCTAATGGATCTCGTGCTAGATGGCATGTAAAGGACTTCAAGATTTAAACTTCTTGAACTTATCAATTTATCTCTTAATTATATTTTTGTTTATTTTTCCTGGGTTATGGGTCGGACCGCCGGTATAAAAAGCCTACACCGAGTGCGGATTGCGACACTTTAAAAAAGCCTTATGCTGCAACTCTTAGAACGGTTGGTGACTCTAATATCCCGTGTTAGGTACCGCCTGTTCCCACTAATATTGATTTCTTTCATTTTGTTTTCGTGATGGGTAGGACCGTCCAGATAAAAAAGCCTACACCGGGTGCGGTTCGCGACACTTTAAAAAAGCCTTATGCTGTACCTCTTAGAGCGGTTGGTGACTCTTCAATCCTGTGTAGGGTACCGCCTGTCCTCTTGTACATTCTTCTCGTTGTGGATGCTACGAGCACTCGCAAATGAGATGAACTTGTTGAATCCCGTTTGCGGTCATCGTGTATTTTCATTAATATAAAACATATTTATTATAACGTATTTATTGATTATCAAGTTTTCGCGTGTTCTGTGTGGTAGGTAAAAAAATTAGCCTTTCACTGATGCGGATCGTGACATCTACCTAAAGCCTACACGTTTCGTTCTGAGCGGGTGGTGACTCAGATTTACGTCGCACATAACATTCGAATCTTTGAGTCACCCTTTTTATTTATTCTTATTAATATTTATCCTAACGTATTTATTTAATGTTTATTTATAGTATTTTACAGTCGGAAAAGTTTTACTTTATTTTCTTTTATTAAAAATAAATAAATTTTTAACTGTTATGTTGGAATGTTAGGGAAAATAATATAAACATGTTACAAACTTTATTTTATTTGAACTTCATATTCCAATTTCATTCTTATTGTATGGTGATTGATACAATATTTTCTTTACAAAATTACTAACAAACATATTCTTACATTTACTAAACACTTTCATAATAACCTTGTTTTTTCTTTTCTCTTATTTTCTTTTATTTCTGTAAATATTTAAAGATTTTAGTTTTTTTTTAACATTGTAAAATTATAAATATACTTTAATGTTCTTTTACTTTTGTTGTAACAGGGGATTTTCTACATATTACCCATATATAATTTTTTTTCCCTCTACATGTTAACCCCTCTAAAGGGTTAGGGTTCTTTCTTATACTTTGACCCCTCTAAAAGGGTTAGGGTTGTCCCTATACTCTAACTCCTCTAAAGGATTAGCGATGTCTCTATACTTGAACCCCTCTAAAGGGTTAGGGTGTTTCTGTTTACTGTAACCCCTCTAAAGGGTTAGGGAGTTCTTGTTTACTTTAACCCCTCTAAAGGGTTTGGGTAACCTTTAACCTCTCAAAGGGGATATAGGAATTACTTGGAGCGGCTAACAACTCCTTAAATAAGCCATTGTTTTAACTGCCTAACACAGGTTATAACTCACTTGGACTTTAGCTAAAAAAAAATTTTTTTTATATTATCAAATTTTTTTTTCCCGGGTTTTTGGGGTAATATGTAGGGTCTCGCCCTGAAGGTACTTACTGTTACTCCTGTTCAAGTGGCTGTTCGGCACGTTGACACTTTTATTGTCAAATTTTTAAACATGTAATTGGTATATTCTTGGGTTTGGCCCTTCAGGTTCTGAATGCTCATCATCTTTGCCTGGAAAATTAGTTAATACTGTTAAATTCTGACTACGTTGTAATTACGTTCTACAAATATTTTGAATCGAATCGAACTTCGATTAGAGTATTTTCTTTTGGGGAAATGATCTCTTGTATCCTAAATATGCAATTGGTAAAAGTAATGAGGGTTTTTGGATAAATACAAGGGTATTGGGGTGTGTGTCTGGCCTCTTACCGTTGTATCTTCTTGTTTTCCTTTTTATTTTATGAATCCAAGTTTGCCCCCATGCCACGGGGGTCATTTTTCCATCACATTAGAAGGTTTCTTTCGTAGCAAATATTGTATTTTGTAATTATAATTGCACATTTTCCAAATTGACGTTAATCTTTTATTATTTTATTCTTTATATGTCATATGTTGTCATACGGACACAGTCCATAGATGGCGGAGATTTTAATCTTTTTTGTGCTCCCCTTATTCTAGATATTTGCTGGATCCAATTCTTCATCATATCTTCATGGATTATATCCTTGGCTGCTAAACACGAGGTCGTCCGAAAATAAATATCGACCACTTCAGAAACTGGCTGGTCGACTACGAGTACTGGCCATCAAGACTATATTTTCTTTTGTGCCAAATGCGTTCTCGAACGTGTTTAAATGAAGACCCGAGCCTTCGATAGAGAGTGCAGCGGATGAGTGGGCAGAGTTCGAAGAACTCGAAGAAGAACGCTAGAAGAAGCTATCTTCAGACACCAAAAATTAAATACCAATCGACCGGTCAAATTATGCACGTGACGTCATAAAAATTTATCCTCGAAGTTTTCTAAGTCAAATAGTCTGTCAAAGTCAAATTATGCACGTGACGTCATAAAAATTTATCCTCGAAGTTTTCTAAGTCAAATAGTCTGTCAAAGTCAAATTAGGCACGTGACGTCATAAAAGTTTATCCTCGAAGTTTTCTAAATCAAATAGTCTGTCAAAGTCAATCTGCAACCTGTACTTTTCGACCAAAAGTGAACGCAGTGATCCAGCCCGGGCATAAGTTGTGGACTTTTGTGAACTTTCGTACTTTAAACATTTTAAAATCTTTTTTAAAAATTTCTTGTTTAGTTGATTATAGTTTCTGGACTGAATGTACATAAACCCATTACCCTGTTATTAGTTGTTTTATTATTTACTGAGCCTGGCACTGTCCGTCGGATAGTGCTACGTAACAGCAGTCAGCACGGGGTGAGGTAGGTGGTGTTTTTCCTGCAGTATCCAAACGCGAATTCGCCGCGAAAAGAGAAGCAAGCAAATTCGCTTTCTCTTCAGCAGCATGGGCCAATGTTCCGTCTGGCTTCAGCAACGGTGGCAACGAAGATTGGCTGAAATTAGATTCGACCGCTTTTGCCAAAGACCAAAATGCCTTACTCCCAGGAGGGTAACAGGCCAGTTTGGCGCCAATCTTGCTTATGTGGTCGAATCGAGCTCTGCGTAGCGTCCTTTTGCAAGACTTGGCGGCGAGGTTAAAGGCTCTCTTTAGTTTGCAAGTATCCGGAGACATATGCGCTCGAGCCTCAGCCCAGGCAGAGTATGCCGCCCGTTTCATCACTTCAGCGCGACTGCACTCAGCACTAAACCATGGACGAGACCTGCCGTTCATCGCTACGTCAGAATACGGAATAAAGTACTCCATACCCTGGCGCATAACCGCGGTAACGGCTTCAGCACAATTCGACGGATCGCCCGAAGAGAAGCATGCCTCCCGCCAAGGATAGGACGAAAAGAAGTGGCGCATCTCATCCCAATCTGCTGACTTGTATCGCCACACCCGTCGGGGGTTGCATGGGGTTTGCTCGAGTGGGGAATAAACGGATACAGATTTCACCAGACAGTGATCGGATGTACCCAGCGGTGCAGAAAGCGATACTGAGTGCCTGTCCGGATCTGTTGTCAGCAGAAGGTCTAAGCAATTGGCGGTATGGGAGTCAACATCAGGTACCCTCGTGGCACAGTTTACCAGCTGGGTGAGATCTAGCGACAGAGCTCTAGTCTAGTCTAGTTTACGCGCCTCTCTCCCAGCATGATTAGTCACCTGGTATGGGAATAGCCACTCTTGGTGGTGGGCATTAAATTCCCCCAGAATGACTAACTGCGCCGCGGGGGTAACACTCCCTCGCTTCATCCGCCACTTCTATGAGATGGTCACAAAATCGAGTTGTCTCGTGATCCCCGCTGTGCGATCGATAAACGCAGGCATAACGGATTTGCACTTGACCTGTATCCACCAGCAACCATAAAATAGAGGAACTAGACCCAACCATAAAACAGAGAGCAATCTGGGATTTTTCGTAAGATGGCGGGGCAGCCTTTCACTGGTGGCTAACCAGCTACTTGGGCCCCTTACTATCTACGGTCGGCCAGCGGCGGCACCGTGCTTCGGATCCCGCTGCCCTCCGAAGCAAGGCACCCGGTACGGGAGTGGTGAGCATCAAGAAAACAACGGTTACGCAGAGCGACTACAACTGTCCAGACTCATCCTCCTAGATGGCTACTCCAGTCATCGCAACGGAACACGGCTGGGCCGCTTGGCGCCGCATTCGCCTGGAGGGTGGTGACCAGCCACGGCCGAAGCCTACCACCGGAGAGACTGCTGTCCATTTCGCACTACCCGGGGATCACGTGTAGGGTATCTAGAGTCATGAAGCCCAAAGTGGGCTTCGCCTACGAACGCGGACAGCATTGATCCCCAAAATGTAGATGTATCATCAATGAACAAAACACTTTCGTGAGTATCTTTTACTAAGTACGAGAAAATCATTTACAAAACAAAAACGGACCCAGAATGGACCCCTGTGTGACCCCCACAGAGACAACAGACCCTGCAGATCTCCCTCCGTTCACATCAACCTTCTGAATCCTCTCGTAAATATGAACGTAATAAGTTTATAAGAGCTAAGCCCTTTATTCCATAATTACATAATTCCATATTCTTTCGAGCATTCGAGAAATGTTTTAATATCTTAAAATGTTTTAATATCTTAGAATGATGGAGCGTCGGTGGCCGAGCGGTTACAGTATCCGACTCGTGAGCCAGAGGTCCCGGGTTTGAATCCCGCTCCGGCCATGTACCAATGACTGTTTTCTGAGTTATGTACATTAGTTACAATACTAAGCGATGCTCTTACAGTGAGGGAAAAACATCGTGATAAAACCTGCACATTCAGGCGACTGGATGTGTAATCATGATCCAATCTAGTCAGGTTTCCCTGGTAGCAGGGTCATGCAGGTCAGGTGGCAGTCGCTCCACTGTAATTACCTGACCTGCCAAATCCTAGATCATGGTCAAGGCGGACCCCGGGCCCTCGTACGCGAGAGCACAACCGGGATATGGAGACATTGCCGGCGGTTTCTTGACATATTCTGTCGGTTAGGTTACGTACTGGAACAGATTTGTTTTAGTATACAGGGTGTAAAAAGACCGCTAGCATTAATTGAAACCCCATATTCTACCCATGAAACGGAACAACTTTCCCCAAGAAACATACCCGCGGAAATGACTTCATAATTTCGCTACCTAAAAAAAATAATTAATTGCGACGCGCAATGTACATCGTCCAGCGCACGGCTCTCGCTTGCCCACGTGACCAGTGGCCATTGACCCCGCGCGGCGGCCGCTTTGGCGTATTCTACCTAACTAGTAGGGATACCTAAGCTTGACTATTGAGTACCTACCTATCTTCTTTTTTTTGCTTTAGTCTCCACGGTTCGGTCGTGTGATAGGAATTGGGAATATTCGTAATACAAACATGTTGGTTTGGTTCATCCGTTCATCCTGTCAGCTGATGACAAATGGTTCGCGCGGCGGTAGGTAGTTACTACCACAGGAACTACGTTCAATTCTCATGTTCCTAGTAGGTATTAGACCTGCACAATCTGCACATATCGACAGTAGGTAGGTAGTAGGTACTGGGCTCGATTCTCGTATGATGTGAATGTCCGTAAGCAAACGTGTACGTAAGTTAGGTAGGTAGACAGCTGATCCTGTGCCTGATCATGCAAGTGCGCCGCGGTAAATACCTACTATGTTAAATTTTCATGTAATGTGTATGGTCGTCATACAATCATTTACCTAGGTAGGTAGAACTTTCGATCGTGAACTTTACTGCTGATATCGACGATAGGTAGGTGCTGGGTACGATTTTCGTATAATGTGAATGACCGTAAGCAAACGTCTAGGTAATGCATTAAGGTATGCGTACCCCTGTCGTGTTAAACTTTACTGAGTGGGAGCATGGCAGTGTTGCTGTCCCATGGGCATGGGCCCACGGGCGGCCGGTGGCGGTTGGCGCGTGCGCGGCCGCTGTAGGTAGTACCTACCTCCGGGCGCGCGGCAGCGAGTAGATAGGTAGTGAGTGCACGTGGGCGGCGCTTTACATTGCGTTCTTTTACTTACAGTGCATTTATTTCAACTTAAACTTGAACTTTAAGTGTCTAAATTAATTGTGAACGATTTAGTTATCGATACTTGATATTTTTTAGTACAAAAATACAACTTTATTTTTTATTTTTAATCTCGATTTCTGCCGAAACTAAGAGTTTCCGCGGGTGTGTTTCTTGGGGAAAGTTGTTCAGTTTCATGGGTAGAATATGAGGTTTCAATTAATGCTAGCGGTCTTTTTACACCCTGTATAGGCTCAATCGGCTTATGAAACTATTTAATCACCCTCAGAGTCCCCAGCGGAAGACCTTGGTCTAAAATTGACAGCGGACTAAAATGAGAAGCGTCAATGGTCTAGTAGTAGCGTGCTTGCGGGACTTAATTAAGCAATGCTCGCCATGTTCGAAAACAGGAGGAGTGACAGTTTCGTACTTTGAGGCTAGTCGATCTTTAGCACCGCAACGAGCTCGCAACTCGTAAGGTTAGGCGTGCCTCTTAAAAGCATTGGCGAAGCGAGGTTTACCAAGGTGGATCGCTTGCGCCGCGCCGCCAGTCAGTCAGTCGCGCGCCGCGCCACCGTGAGGTTGAGCACCGCGTCTGTTCCCTCCGCCCGCCGCGCCGACGAAGACCGCACACGAGCCCACATAATGTGGCGCGCACAATATGATTATTGTGTAGCGGCACATGCGCTTTGCCACCGAAGCTAAACCCCGCCGACGGGGTCGCCACCGCCATCCAGCCAACACCGGGCTGGACTCGGGCTGTGCGGACGCGCGCGCACCTAACCGATCGCCGACAACCCATCGATAACGACCTGGCGGACGCAGTCTACGGCGTGAGACCGTCCGCAACCCCGACCTACACTCCGGGCTCTCCTATGAGATCTCGTTGAAGTTGCGGTCCCCCGCCGATGAAGACGCTGCGCTAACAGCGCCCAATATCCCGGCGCGCTGTGCACGCGAATCCGCGAACTCATTACCGTTAACGGCGACGCCCTACCGAACGAGACACCATTCCCTGAGACGACATCGGGTGTAGGCGGGCTACCTTCGGATTAATATTTGGAGTAGGTCTGTGGCTGTATGAACGTCTTATAGACTGCTATTTTATTTATTTGGAATTGGTCTTGCTTTGATAAATTTTTGATAATCGTGTCTTTTTTTACACGGCTTGCAGAAAACGTCCCGTTGCCCGTAAATGCGGGTAATGCTGGCAACGCTGATAAGGTAACGTCAAAGTGACGGACAAAGTTGCGTTCAGAGTATAAACATTTGGTGGTTACTGTGATTTTATATTTGTAATAGGGTTGGCTTAAATAAACTGAAATGAAATTCACAACTTTTATTTGTACTACTTAATAAATTGACAAGGCAAGTGTAAGGAAGAAACAGATAGATAGGTGGAAATACAAGAAAAGAGAGCATCTTCGTCTGTGCATCGGTATTTATAAGCTTTGGCAGCGCCACCCTCCTTCCACTCGCCTCCAACAACATTGAATCGCCCAGCATCGCCGCCGACCTCGCGAGTAGGTACTTTAGGAGTGGGTTACTTAGACCCTCATTGATACATTTTTATTCGATCGCTGTTGTTCGACCAACAACGAGTAAGTTACAGAAGCGATTATAGCGATCGACTATTTTCTCGTAAAATAAACGTTCAATAGTTTAGTAGTTCATAGATTTTAATGAATGTCTTCTGTTATGGGTATTTCATGGAGAGCGCGCTGTCGATGACGCGTGCCTGTCCACGTATTTGCAGTGGGGGTAGATTTCGCTGGTTTACGTTTACGACGGCCGCCGCCTTCCCCACGTTGACCGTGGGGAAGACGGTCTTGCCCATTCCAAACTCAAACTCAAATATTACCTCTTTATTGAAATAGGATAATTAAATAAAACAATTAGGAGTTCGTTACAAAATAACTCGTTGGGGTGCGCATTAAAGTCTCCAAACAAATATACAGACTCCACTCCACTGCTCCAACCACTGCACTAATAACACTGACAGTCTACTGAGTCGGTAGGCTATAGATACTGCATTCAATTATTAAGCGACCGCACAATCTACCCTAAATAGCCGCGATGCGTGAATTATCACACTGGATAACTGAGACATATTCAAAAAGGCCTTTTCTCCACAGAATTGCGAAAGCCCCATAGGGTCTCGCTCTGAGAATTCTCTGTCGTGTCTACTCCTGATTTTTCAGTATAGTCGAAGTCCTAGTTAATCAAACTTAAATATGGAATATCGTGTAGAAGCGACCAGGTTTCCTGTAGACATTGACATAGACGTATCTTTATTTAGTCCAGTAACACATTCGTCGCCGTACAGTCAATATCTAACATTGTTTACTAACTATGCTCAGCTTTTTAATAAAATTATAGTGTAATAAAGTGTTGTTTGTGAATGAACTGGACAAATATAAATTACATATAACTGAAAGTATATGTAATAGTAAAAAGAATAACTCAATGTGTTAAATAAATCAAATTAACAAAAACAATAACAACTATAAGTGAATGTGTTCGTTATCCTTATTACCTACCGTCCGTTACCTACTTATACTTAAATATGCAATTGATATTTATTCAATACATTTTTATTTTCATTAAACTTTTGACAATTTCTTATTATTAATGAAATTACTTATTTAATTTCATTTTTATAATTATTGTTTTTATTTTGACGAAATCTCTGTGAATTGCTTATATGAATTGTGTAGTATAATGTAATTTTCATTGATTAATAAATGAATCTAATCTAATCTATCGAGAAAGTGATATAAGAAAACGCATAAGAGACGTCATCTGCACGGCACTTGGGACCTTTTCAGCCGGCATTGTGCGTAACCAATAAACAAGACCCGTGCCTTAGGGCGCGTCTGCAGAGGCCCCGTGTCACGCTACGTTGGACGGCCAGGCTTCGCTTAACCCAGCGAGTTGAGTTGATCTCTGTTTGCTTGCACTTATGTACTTCGTGTCTCGTTTATTTAGGCGCCGTAACAGACCGTCTGCGAAGTAAATTATTGGCCCTTTTTATTGCTTTTTTGCTGCATTTGTGGCGGGTGACTGTCAACTAGACCTAATAAACTAATAGATATAACTATTGTAGTTGCATTGGAATTCCGCAGTCATGCTGAAAGTAACTCGATCCCCGCCAAAAACGCCGAGTACTCTCAACGTAGTTACCTCTCAGCCGAGTGACTCGGAGGGTGACCAAGCGATATCCTTTGTTAACACCAATCCACGCAATCCTACAAAACCCACAACAACGGGAAGCGAACAACAGCAGGGTTAACATGTCATCCTAGCTGCTATCGTGAGTTTAAGAAGGGACATGACTGAGCGCATCGATGCACAACAAGCGGAGTTTGTCTATTTCAAGGAGTCCCTGTTGCAACTCCGTAAGGATGTAACTGATCTGGGTACCAAAGTTAAGTCAATTAGAGATGATTTGGACGAACAGTCAAAAAGCGTTCAATTTCTCTCGGGATATCATGATGAACAAGTTTTGCTCAACAGTAGCTTAATAGAAAAGTCAAGATATTAGAGACTGAAAAATCCTCACTTTAGAATTATGTTGCAGCGTTGACTTTGTAACGTAACACTATCCGACGGACAGTGCCAGGCTCAGTAAATAATAAAAACAACTAATAACAGGGTAATGGGTTTATGTACATTCAGTCCAGAAACTATAATCAACTAAACAAGAAATTTTTAAAAAGAATTTAAAATGCTATAAGTACGAAAGTTCACGAAAGTCCACAACTTATGCCCGGGCCGGATCACTGCGTTCACTTTTGGTCGAAAAGTACAGTTTGCAGATTGACTTTGACAACTTCGAGGATAACTTTTATGACGTCACGTGCATAATTTGACTTTGAAAACTTCGAGGATAACTTTTATGACGTCACGTGCGTAATTTGACCGGTCGATTGGTATTTAATTTTTAGTTTCTGAAGATAGCTTCTTCTAGCTATGATTTAGTTCACCTTCTAGTTCGAAGGCTGGGAAGACTCTGCCCACTCATCCGCTGCACTCTCTATCGCAGGCTCGGGTCTTCAATAAACACGTTCGAGAACGCATTTGGCACAAAAGAAGATATAGTCTTGATGGCCAGTACTCGTAGTCGGCCAGCCAGTTTCTGAAGTGGTCAATATTTATTTTCGGACGACCTCGTGTTTAGCAGCCAAGGATATAATCCATGAAGATATGATGAATAATTGGATCCAGCAAATATCTAGAATAAGGGGAGCACAAAAAAGATTAAAATCTCCGCCATCTATGGACTGTGTCCGCATAACAACATATGACATATAAAGAATAAAATAATAAAAGATTAACGTCAATTTGGAAAATGTGCTATTTTTAATTAGAAAATAAATATTTGATACGAAAGAAACCTTCTAATGTGATGGAAAAATGACCCCCGTGGCAAGGGGGTCTGTCTGGATTTCCAACAAAAGGAAAACAAGAAGATACAACGGTAAGAATCCACACACACACCCCAATACCCTTGTATTTGTCCAAAAACCATCATTACTTTTACCAATTGGATATTTAGGAAACAAGAGATCATTTCCCCAAAAGAAAATACTCTAATCGAAGTTCAATTCGATTCAAAATATTTGTAGAACGTAATTACAACGTAGTCAGAATTTACAGTATTAACTAATTTTCCAGGCAAAGATGATGAGCAATCAGAGCCTGAAGGGCCAAACCCAAGAATATACCAATTATATGTATAAAAATGGACAATAAAAGTGTCAACGTGCTGAACAGTTATTTGAATAGGAGTAACCGTAAGTACCTTCAGGGCAAGACCCTACATATTACCCCAAAAACCCGGGAAAAAAAAAATTTGATACTAAGAAAAAAAAATTTTTTTTTAGCTAAAATCCAAGTGAGTTATAACCTGTGTTAGGCAGTTAAAACAATGGCTTATTTAAGGAGTTGTTAGCCGCTCCAAGTAATTCCTATATCCCCTTTGAGAGGTTAAAGGTTACCCAAACCCTTTAGAGGGGTTAAAGTAAACAAGACCTCCCTAACCCTTTAGAGGGGTTAAAGTATAGAGACATCCCTAATCCTTTAGAGGAGTTAGAGTATAGGGACAACCCTAACCCTTTTAGAGGGTTCAAAGTATAAGAAAGAACCCTAACCCTTTAGAGGGGTTAACATGTAGAGGGAAAAAAAAAATATGGGTAATATTTAACCTTTAGAGGGGTTAAAGTAAACAGAAACACCCTAACCCTTTAGAGGGGTTAAAGTAAACAGAATCACCCTAACCCTTTAGAGGGGTTAAAGTAAATAAGAACTCTCTAACCCTTTAGAGGGGTTAAAGTATAGAGACATCCCTAATCCTTTAGAGGAGTTAAAGTATAGGGACAACCCTAACCCTTTAGAGGGGTCAAAGTATAAGAAAGAACCCTAACCCTTTAGAGGGGTTAACATGTAGAGGGAGAAAAAAAAATATGGGTAATATGTAGAAAATCCCCTGTTACAACAAAAGTAAAAAAAAAACATTAAAGTAGATTTCTCATTTTACAATGTTTAAAAAAAAAAACTAAAATCTTTAAATATTTACAGAAATAAAAGAAAACAAGAGAAAAAGAAAAAACAAGGTTATTATGAAAGTGTTTAGTAAATGTAAGAATATGTTTGTTAGTTATTTTGTAAAGAAAATATTGTATCAATCACCATACAATAAGAATGAAATTGGAATATGAAGTTCAAATAAAATAAAGTTTGTAACATGTTTATATTATTTTCCCTAACATTCCAACATAACAGTTAAAAATGTATTTATTTTTAATAAAAGAAAATAAAGTAAACTTTTCCGACTGTAAAATATTATAAATAAACATTAAATAAATACGTTAGGATAAATATTAATAAGAATAAATAAAAAGGGTGACTCAAAGATTCGAATGTTCTGTGCGACGTAAATCTGAGTCACCACCCGCTCAGAACGAAACGTGTAGGCTTTAGATAGATGTCACGATCCGCATCAGTGAAAGGCTAATTTTTTTTTACCTACCACACAGAACACGCGAAAACTTGATAATCAATAAATACGTTATAATAAATATGTTTTATATTAATGGAAATACACGATGACCGCAAACGGGATTCAACAAGTTCATCTCATTTGCGAGCGCTCGTAGCATCCACAACGAGAAGAATGTACAAGAGGACAGGCGGTACCTTACACAGAAATGAAGAGTCACCAACCGCTCTAAGAGGTACAGCATAAGGCTTTTTTAAAGTGTCGCGAACCGCACCCGGTGTAGGCTTTTTTATCTGGACGGTCCTACCCATCACGAAAACAAAATTAAAGAAATAAATATTTGAGGGAACAGGCGGTACCTAACACGGGATTGTAGAGTCACCAACCGCTCTAAGAGGTGCAGCAGAGGGCTTATTTAAAGTGTCGCAATCCGCACTCGGTGTAGGCTTTTTTATACCGGCGGTCCGACCCATAACCCAGGAAAAATAAACAAAAATATAATTAAGAGATAAATTGATAAGTTCAAGAAGTTTAAATCTTGAAGTCCTTTACATGCCATCTAGCACGAGATCCATTAGGATCTTCCAGAAGATAAACCAAAGCAGAGAGCTTTTGAATTATCTTACATCTAATGAAACGCGGAGCTAACTTTTTAGAAAAATATGAACCAGCATCACTAATTACATAGTTCTTACGCCATACAATATCACCGACGTTAAATTCTTTAAGAGATCGCCTTGTATTATAATGAGACGCATTCTTCATATGAGCACTATGCAGAGCAACCTGCACTCTGTCAAAAAGATGTGCCAAGGTACCAATATTTTCAGCATAAGTGTCTCTGGGTAAAAAGATCAGCTCATCAATATTGCTTACTTGAGAGTACAGAGACCCACAAGTAATGATCTCACGACCAAATACAAGAAAAGATGGGGAAAATCCAGTAACAGAATTAACTGAATTGTTCATAGCCGATTGGACAACTGGGAGAAACGTATCCCAGCTGCGATGATCATTACCGACCAGGGAAGCTAAGGCAGTAATAATAGTTTTGTTATATCTTTCAGTAGGATTCACTTGCGGGCAATAGTTAGGAGTGAAAGAAGCGAAAGGAATTTTATATTTTCCAATCAGATCGTGGAACTGACGTGATTGAAACTGGGAACCATTATCCATAATAATAGTCTGAGGGACACCATGTATCAAAAATACAAGTTCTTCTAAAATTTTAATAATAGCAGCCGCTGTGGCCTTTTTAAGAGGGAAAAGAAGAGAAAATTTTGTGAAACAGCAATTTACTACAAGAATATGCTGACTTCTTAAACGAGTCATTGGCAAAGGTCCAATTAAATCGAGGGAAATGCATTGGAAAGGTCTGGAACAGATTCTAGGCTTACCCATTAACCCATAAGGAGAATGATTGGTGTGTTTATAAGCAAGACACGACTCACATGAAGAGACGTAGCGAGCCACGTCCTTGAACATCCCCGGCCAAGAATATAATAGTGTTAGTTTTTTATAAGTTTTAAAAACCCCAAGGTGTGGTTCTGATGGCAACCCATGACATCCTTTAATAAGACTCTCCCTTTCGTCAGGATGTGGAATCTGTTTCCAAACAAAATCATTCGTTAGAGAACATGAGCTACGCAAATTATGAAATAATTTATCTTGAGTGATTCTATAATCAGGAAAACGTTCCGGTTCGTTACGACATCCGAGGAAAAGGTTAACTTTGTAAGTGCAGGAGATTGGTTAGTGTCCCCAGCTATCGGAGCTACCGGTAATGAATCAACTTCGTTTTCAGGGAAACGAGATAAATAATCCGGCACTACGTTATCCTTTCCTTTTTTATGTTTAAGTACGAAATTAAAACAAGAAAGTCGTAGAGACCATCTCGCTAATCTTCCCGTAGGATTAGATAGGTTCAGGAACCATTTTAGAGCTGCATGATCAGTGAAAACAGTAAACTGTTTGCCATTATCCAAATTACAACGCCAATGTTCCAGCGCAGAAATGACAGCGAGAGTTTCCCTTTCAGTTGCGGAGTAGTTTTGTTCATGCCTATTCAGAGATTTGCTCATGTAGGCAATAACAACTTCTGAACTATCGCGCGTTTGAGTAAGCATAGCACCAATTCCCAAATTCGACGCATCACAATGTACATTAAATGGCAAGTCAAAGTCAGGACTAGCCAAGACTGGAGTAGACATCAAAAGTTTCTTCAACTTCAAAAATGCAGCATGGGCCTCAGGGGTCCATGAAAACTTTGGCGCATTTTTCCCCAAAGAAGAAAGTTTGTTTAAAGGAGATATTATAGTACTAAAATTAGGTATAAACCTACGGAACCAGCTGCACATGCCATGAAATTGCCTTATCTGTTTTTTTGAAGACGGAGGAGAGAATTCCAGAATAGCACGGATTTTATCAGGATCAGCAAGTAGACCATTTTTATTTACAACAAACCCAAGATATTTCAGTTAATTCTTAAAAAACTGACCTTTTCCAAAATTAATCGTTAATTTCGCATTTGAGAGTTTATCAAGAACCCTTAGTAATAAGGAGATATGTTCCTCAAAGTTAGAACTAATGATGATGATATCGTCAACATAACAAAATACTTTATTTTCGAATTCTGGCGTGAAAAGAGTATCCATTAATCGTTGCTGAGTGGCTGGTGCATTGGTAAGTCCAAATGGCATTACTACGAAACGGTACATCCCCCTACCGGGAACATAGAAAGCGGTTTTGTCCCTATCAGGTTCAAATAATGGAATCTCCCAGAAAGCTTTCGCAATATCAATACTAGATAAATATCTTGCGTCCTTAAGGTTATCTAAAATTTCATTTACATAAGGCAATCTGTACGCGTCCTGACGAGTAACAGAATTAACTTTCCTACTATCAACACAAAAACGCCAGTCACCGTCCTTTTTAGGTGTTATGAGAACAGGAGATAACCACGGACTTTCGCATTTCTCAATGACTTTTAGCGCTAACATCTTATCAACTTCCTTTATTAAAGCTTCCTGTTTGATAGGGGATAGTCTATAACAACGTTGTCTAATCGGAAGGGAATCACCAGTGTCGATTTTATGAGTAATTAAATCAGTGCGACCAAGCACACCCTTATTTTCTATTGAAATATCCTTAAAACGCGAAATAATGTTATCGGCCACGCATTTTTGGTCCGCGGAAAGTGCAGAGTAGGAAAGAACTTTAGGATCAATATCCAAAGAGTTACAATTCACCGAAGGTGAGCAAGAGGAAATTAAGACCTTAGGTAAGAGGTTAAATTGTCTCCAGAAATCAATTCCGAGAATCAAAGATGGATAAATATCCGGAAATACGTGAGCTTTAATAAAACAATTGCGATTATTGAAACAAATTGGTAAATCAAAATAACCAATTGATTTTAGTTTAGAGTTATTAGCAGTGGATACATAAATGAAATCAGACTTGATTAATGTGTACCCCAATTTTAAAATATTAAAATGAGAATTGTTTCCTAAAATTGTAATAGAACTTCCACTATCAAGAAGACCAGAGAAATGAACATTATTAATAGCGACATCCACGAATGGTCTGTTCTGATCAGTCTCATCGTCAAAGTGAACCGTAGAAATTTTATTCCGACCAAAGAAATTACGGATTTTAGCAATCCAATCACGCCAATCGTTTAAACGAAAATTAATCAAGTCTTTATTTAGTTTTTTTGAGTAGAGGTAGATGGACGATTTTTTTTACACTCAGGACATTCAGGTTGTCTAACCCCTTTAAGGCCACAACCAAAACAAATCAAAAATTTAGGTTGAGGACACGAGAATAAACTGTGGCCATTAACCCGACAACGAACACAAAATTCGTGAGCGTTAAATTTCATTGTATCAATTGCATTTACTTGGAAATTACCCTTGGCTTGGTAATTATTTTGAGAAAATTTTGAACTGTTATTAAAAGGTTGTTTATAATTAACTTGCTTATTATTAGCTTGATTATTAGGTTTAGAGTTATACTAAAAATCGCTAAATAATTGAGAAGGATCCGAATTTTTGGGTTCTTTAAAATTTCTGTCCCTATCGAGAAGTCTCTCATACTTCTGGCATGACAAAATTAAAGAATCAATCGTGGTAATGTCGCATAGGGCAACAAAAACCGAAAAACAAGGACGAATATTTCTAAGTAAAATTTGGAGTTGATCGGGTTCAGTTAGTTTTTGATTAAGACGAGAGAACATCTCGTACATAATTGATACGTAAATAATGATTGTTTCATCCTCGCCCTGAGTGCGAGAGTTAATTGCCGATAGGAGTTTATAATCGAAATCAAAGCTGCCAAAGTCCTGTATTAGTAATTCTTATAATTTAGCCCAAGAAAGTTTTATATCTCTATGTTTTTGAAAACGGAACCAATGCAATGCTTTGCCTGTAAAAATTTCAAATGCATTATCGAGCAGCCGCTCATGGGTTAAATTTCGCGAGATTCGAAACTCCTCGAGTTTTTGTAAAAAAGATTTAGGGCAAGTGTCGCCTGAATAAGATAATTTTTTAATGTCATTTATAATGGAAGTCATCTGAACAACCGGAGGTTGAAAAGTGGGAAACGCAGTAACCGGTGTCTGTTCCTGAATTAATGCAGAAGGCCAGGGAGCATCAACAGGGGCAGCAGGAATTTGCTCCACCACATGTGTTGATACAATAGTTGATTGATGTATCGGGTCGAAAAAGGTTTGCTCCACCTCACCCGTAATGGAAATATATTTAGATTCACAGCATTCAAAAACTGTTTTTAGTGAGTCAATCTTAGTCGTTAAAGAAGGGGAGCAACTATCGTAGTCCAGGCGCTCAAATCTATAGTATAAATGATTAATGTAGGTCCGGACTTTATTAGAAGTCACAGATGTGAACTTCTTCTGGAGAGAGTCTAGTCTCTCCTCAACATAAAGTAGAGTTTACTCCACCTGGCTAATATCCTCTTCTAAAGGCAAAGTCGAAATAATGACCTCTTCAGTCGAAAAACTTTTAGATATAAGCAATATCTGCTTTTTAAGACTAACTAAGTCCGAAGCGGGCGTTTCCAAACGTATCCTTACTTCATACTCCAACTCACTCTTATTTAGTAGCGTAAAATTGATAGGACGTGCCATGATTAAATAGTAATTGCTAAAATTAGAGCCGAAATACTATATGACTTTATAGACAAGTGTGTGTCTTTTTTAGAATTTAGAGAAAATGCAAGTTAGATATGTAATAGGTATGTATATGAGTATGTATGTAAACACCGCCAGAGGGTAGCCCTGGGACCGATGCCAATGTAAGTATATGAGTATGTATGTAAACACCGCCAGAGGGTAGCCCTGGGACCGATGCCAATGTAAGTATATGAGTATGTATGTAAACACCGCCAGAGGGTAGCCCTGGGACCGAGGTCAATGTAAGTATATGAGTATGTATGTAAACACCGCCAGAGGGTAGCCCTGGGACCGATGCTAATGTAAGTATATGAGTATGTATGTAAACACCGCCAGAGGATAGCCCTGGGACCGATGCCAATATAAGTATATGAGTATGTATGTAAACACCGCCAGAGGGTAGCCCTGGGACCGATGCCAATGTAAGTATAAGAGTATGTATGTAAACACCGCCAGAGGGTAGCCCTGGGACCGATGCCAATGTAAGTATATGAGTATGTATGTAAACACCGCCAGAGGGTAGCCCTGGGACCGATGCCAATGTAAGTATATGAGTATGTATGTTATGTAATGTTAAGTAATATTTGTAATGAATATATTTAAATATATATTTAAAGATTTTATGTACGCAAAATAATTAAGAGTGAACCGACTGAATAATTATGAATGAATCTACTAGACTAGACTTCTGGACTGAAAGACCACAGTTTACGGCGCCAAACTGTAACGTAACACTATCCGACGGACAGTGCCAGGCTCAGTAAATAATAAAAACAACTAATAACAGGGTAATGGGTTTATGTACATTCAGTCCAGAAACTATAATCAACTAAACAAGAAATTTTTAAAAAGAATTTAAAATGCTATAAGTACGAAAGTTCACGAAAGTCCACAACTTATGCCCGGGCCGGATCACTGCGTTCACTTTTGGTCGAAAAGTACAGTTTGCAGATTGACTTTGACAACTTCGAGGATAACTTTTATGACGTCACGTGCATAATTTGACTTTGAAAACTTCGAGGATAACTTTTATGACGTCACGTGCGTAATTTGACCGGTCGATTGGTATTTAATTTTTAGTTTCTGAAGATAGCTTCTTCTAGCTATGATTTAGTTCACCTTCTAGTTCGAAGGCTGGGAAGACTCTGCCCACTCATCCGCTGCACTCTCTATCGCAGGCTCGGGTCTTCATTTAAACACGTTCGAGAACGCATTTGGCACAAAAGAAGATATAGTCTTGATGGCCAGTACTCGTAGTCGGCCAGCCAGTTTCTGAAGTGGTCAATATTTATTTTCGGACTACCTCGTGTTTAGCAGCCAAGGATATAATCCATGAAGATATGATGAATAATTGGATCCAGCAAATATCTAGAATAAGGGGAGCACAAAAAAGATTAAAATCTCCGCCATCTATGGACTGTGTCCGCATGACAACATATGACATATAAAGAATAAAATAATAAAAGATTAACGTCAATTTGGAAAATGTGCTATTTTTAATTAGAAAATAAATATTTGATACGAAAGAAACCTTCTAATGTGATGGAAAAATGACCCCCGTGGCAAGGGGGTCTGTCTGGATTTCCAACAAAAGGAAAACAAGAAGATACAACGGTAAGAATCCAGACACACACCCCAATACCCTTGTATTTGTCCAAAAACCATCATTACTTTTACCAATTGGATATTTAGGAAACAAGAGATCATTTCCAAAAGAAAATACTCTAATCGAAGTTCAATTCGATTCAAAATATTTGTAGAACGTAATTACAACGTAGTCAGAATTTACAGTATTAACTAATTTTCCAGGCAAAGATGATGAGCAATCAGAGCCTGAAGGGCCAAACCCAAGAATATACCAATTATATGTATAAAAATGGACAATAAAAGTGTCAACGTGCTGAACAGTTATTTAAACAGGAGTAACCGTAAGTACCTTCAGGGCAAGACCCTACAACTTCTAAGGAGGGTGCGTTTGAAAGGGAAAACAGATCCTGCAATCTCGAATTCCATTGTATTTCTGAACATAAAACCGAAAACCTTGTGAAAACTGTGCAACAAACGGCAACATTGTCGGTAATTCAGTCAATGCAGAAAACCTGATAATTTTATTTATTTATTTATTTAACTGTTTATTGTACACAATAATTATATACAGATCATGTGTACCAGAATCACTAAACTCGACAAGGTACTAGAGTACTAGACCTAAAACGGTGCTTGTTAAGTTTTCTACAGCCATAATAAGATATCAGTTTCTGTCAAGCGTAATCACTTATAACAAGGATAATCCAAGTGATAAACTAAACACCTCGTATCTTGGTATAGCTGGAGAGAAGAAGCCTGTTTTTGTAAGCGAACATCTGACGTCTGAAGGAAAGAAGTTACACGCAGCAGCAAGACATTTTGCCAAAGAAAATGAGTATTTTGTTTGGACTCGCAATGGAATTGTTTATATTAGAAAATCCCATTCTAGTGATGTGCACATTATCAAAAATGAGAACGTTTTGCGCAGTATTGTTTCGTAGTACATACCTAAAAAAAAACAATATTCCTTTAAAAATTGCGCCCTTAACTATGTTTTATCAAAACGTAAGAGGCATTAAAAGCAAAACTAGGGAAGTGTAGTGTAACATATTGAATTCCGAGTTTGATGTGATAGTACTCACTGAAACGTACTTGATAGAGAGTTTATAGATGACCGATATTGTGTTTATAGACGAGATCGCGATTTTAATGTGACAAATAAAAAGGACGGCGGAGGTGTATCAATAGCGGTATCTAAAAAATTTGAATGTTGCAGAGTCTACTCCTGGGAGTCATCCCATGAAGATCTGTGGGTTAATATTAGAAGAAAAAGGATATTATATCAGTTTGTGCTGTCTACCTTCCGCCACCTTTTTAGATTGGTTACATTGGAATCGTTTTTGGGAGGAGTCTCAAATTTCATACACGAGCAATATAACACTGTAATAGTGGGAGACTTTAATCACCCTAACCTGAATTGGGAGTATAAGGGTAATTACTACTTGGAGACTGACCTAAACAGTAACTGTAATCTCGATATTTGCTTAACTGATTTCATAGCCCAATGTGATAAATTGCGATTTCCCCGTTTGTACCATAGATAGATATCATTAGAGATGGCCTGGAATTATGTCACAATGAGCCGCTTAACAACCTCCATAACGTAAGACTAAATTACTATAGCGCATATGATACGAATATTAATAAAATTTTAGAAAAGGTAGACTGACAAACATTATTTTTGGAGTGTCGCCACATCGATGACATGACACATGTCTTCTACTCGGAGCTGTATAAAATTATTGAAAGTAACGTTCCAAAAACTAAAATAAAATCTGTTCCACCCTGGTACACTAAGTGGCTGATTAGGAGGCTTAAAGAAAAAAACAAGTACAGATTACGCTATAAAAAATATGGTAACCCACTCGATCATTGGACTTTTAAACTGTTACGCAGTAGGTGTAAGGTGCTTATCAAAAGCTGCTATAATGATTACATAAAGAGAATTGAAGACACAATTAAAAGTAATCCAAAATATTTCTGGTCATATGTAAAGGGTATTAAGAAAGGTCAAAATTATTACCCTTCCTCGATGACATACCAAGGAGGATCTGTCACCATTTGTAAAAGTTTTGCTGCACACTTTTCTAGCATATACAGGCAACCTTTCACTCCCACACAGTCCCAAACAGCCCCTATCAAAGACTCAAAGACTGCTCATTCTACTATGGATAGAGTAACTATCACTGTGACTAAGGCCGGAACTCCATTGGCGCGGTGCAGTGCACTGCGCGGCGCGGCGCGCGGTGCCACGCCACGGTGACAACCAAAGAAACGGTGGTGTTATTCTGGTTTTTCAAATTAGGCAAGGTTCGCACGAGGGATTTTAAGTTAGGCAACGTTTGCACGAGGCCTTTTCGATGCTTTTACGCGGGTTATTTGAAATGACTTGCATAATTATTGACCATATGTTTTCTCGACTGTGTGTTCACACCCAGGCGTAAAAAGTAAATAGAGATTTTTTAAATCTGCCGACTCAAATGCAACCAAGAGAAACGTACGAAAAGGATATCATTCATTAAAACACTGAAAGTAGATTAAAACACTTTTAGTGCCGGCCCGAAAAATATTATGCGATTTTCAGATACAGCATACAGTTTCTATAATTTTTTACTATGGTGCCAAACCTGTACGCCCACCACCACCACCACTATGTAAAGAAATTGAACCACCTCGATTGGTCTTCCTCGAATACTATGATTATATTTTCCTTTTTACCCGACTACGAGGAAGCCAAGGAAGGAAGCTTTTTTTTATTATCAATAGGTTTGCATTTGACCTCAACTCACCTGATGGAAAGCGACGATGGGTAGTGAAGTTACCAGTCTATGTAAGTATGAAGAAGCCACAGAGATTTGTCAGGACCGTAGCAAGTGGAACAATGTGGTATCTGCCTATCCCTACGGGAGAAAGGCGTAACCGAATGAATGTGTGTCATTGTTTGTTGTATCAATGAATGTTGATCTCGATAACCACTATCATTTCTATTTAGGAACTAGTTTTGTAGGACTAATAGTTTTATAGTTATTACAGTTTTAAATTTGACAGGTGTCATCCGAAATGTAGATCTCGTCGAGCACTATCATTTTTCTTTAGGAACTAAGTTCGTTCTAGGACCAAAAGTTACTGAGTTATTAGTCTCAAGTTTGACAGCTGCCATCCGAAATGTAGATAGTACCAGCATCCGAGACGAGTACCGGCATTTCTTTTTAGAAACTTGTGTTCTAGAACAAAACATGCCGTATTTATTATTCGGGAGGAACTAAGAACAAAATGACGAAAGGATCACGAAAGCGAAACAACTATGATAATATTGCAGAATCACGAAAAGGGGCGGGGCTTACGCATGAGCGGTCAAAATTTCTTTGACAAGGTCGAATTCCTATTTCATTCATACGCGTTGAATCTGTACTAAAAAAAGAAGACAGATATATGTGTGTAAACTGCGTAACATAAAGGAGCAGAGATTCGAACTGTTGGTAAAAAGAAACAGTCAAGTGTGACGTCTCATGTTGACATCGGCTGACAGCGCGCCGCACACTGCACGATGGGGCATAATTGAAAAAATGTGGACAAAATTCATACAAACTGACATTTCGGGCTTGGATTGTAGGTTTTGCCCCATTATGCAGTGCGCCGCGCGGCGCGCTGCACAGTGGGACATTTCGCCACCTACCAATGTACTTGCATACAAACTGCACGGCGTGCAACAAGTTTTGCCACATTGTGCAGTACGCCGCGCGGCGCACCTCTTCAGTGTGTCCCAGCGCTAAAGTGATAGTGAAACTCGAGCGCCTAGATGAAAATAAAGGAGCCGGACCTGACAATATACCCCCCATCTTCATTAAGCGTTGTGCAGACACCTTATCTATACCTGTAGCTATGATTTTCACAAAATCTCTGGACGACGGTGTCTTCCCCTCTGTCTGGAAGGAAGCCAGAATTGTGCTAATCTTTAAGGATGGCGATAGGAAAGATATTACTAAATATTGACCCATCTCTATACTGTCCGTTTTTGCAAAGGTTTTCGCAGCTTTGTTATGTCCATTCATCACCTGACATATTAAGCCCATGCTATCCGACTATCAGCACGGCTTTATGAGTCAAAGGTCCACCATGTCTAACCTAGCGTTATATGTTGATGAAATATCTGAAACACTTGACAAAGAATATTGAAATTCACACTGTTTACACCGATTTCTCCAAGGCGTTTGACATGAGGAAGGTTGCGGATTCCACGGAAAACTGCTTAGCTGGCTTAATTCTTATCTAAGGGACAGAAGAATGAAAGTAGTAGCTGGAGGTTTTGAATCTAAACCTTTTACTGCGCATTCCAGCGTGTCGCAGGGTTCACATCTTGGCAATGTTCTTTTCAATATTTTTATAAATGATGTTGTTCATTATTTCCAACATAGTCACTGCCTGCTCTATGCGAATGACCTTAAACTTTATAGGGAGGTTAAAACTTCCGCAGACGCTGAGCTTTTGCAGGCGGACTTGGACAGATTGGTCTATTGGTGCGTCGTGAATTTAATGTCCATTAACCATCTAAAAAGCTACCACCTGTCGTTCAACAGAAAAATAACTAATTTAAGTTTTCGACACCACATTGGTGGTCATTACGAATCGATACAACAGACTAGAGATCTGGGCGTCATTGTCGATGTCAAATTAAATTTTCGAATGCACATAGAGAAAATAATCAAACAAGCGCTCAGAACCAGGCAGCGTCTTAATTATAAGAACAACAAAAGAATTCAAACAAACACACCCAGTATTACCTTTTTTTTTACTCTCTTGAACGCAGTATTTTGGAGTATTGTTCAGAGGTTTGGAACCCTTATTACGAGGTACATAAAGCTAGAATCAAGAGGATTCAGAAAACAATTTGCATGTGCTATAAAGATAGCATCCCAGCCAACACTATTTCATACAATAAAAAGCTAATTGAATATAAAACACTTTCCCTGGCTCATCGTCGAACGTTGTTAGATCTTTCCTTCCTGCACAAACTGTTAAACGGACATCTGTAGCCGTATTCACAATGGTTCGATTCGGATTCGGATTCGAATTTTTTTTCGAATGACCTTGAAAATGACAGTTCAATTCAAAAGTTGTCTATTATTCGGAAATTTTCACGAATGCTATTTAGCTCGCGGGAAGTTTTTGTGAATTGTGGATTAGAACGCTTTTCTTGGAAAATGCAGTTTGTACTGGCGCTATAACACCGTAATAGGATAAAGGCGAAGCAGAGAGCCGATACAATGCACCTAAATCGGCAAATAAGGGATTTGTCGAACCCATTTAACATGCACAACTTTAGTAGGGTTTATCGCTTCTCTGCGGAGACTGCGATCCGCATTATAGAAGATATAAAGCCCTATTATCCTAGGACCTCATATGCTTGTGCGATTCTGGTGGAATTGAAAGTAAGTATGACAAAAATTGTGCTAAACGCTGAAAAATAACCTAAAATTTTTTACAATCACAACAATACAAAACCATTGAAAATATCTGTATTAATTTCAGTGTCTATGTGAGCATAAACCCACCAGACGAAATGGAAACTGAGGATAGTGATTCAATTGCATCTGCCACTAAATTTGAAGGGAGGGATATATATAGGCAGAGGCACTGAGGGTGAGAAGGCAGTTAGTACAGAGGCTCTGCCATTGATTATGGTTAAGTGACTCTCTATAATAACTTGGTTGCAAAAGCACCAGCGTATCACCTTAATAGCGTATATTAAAAAACACGCTATATTAAAAAACACGCTGTGAAAATTGTAGTGTTTGTTCTGAAGAAATATTTGTCTTGATGCCTACAGCTACTTTCTATCAACGCACCGCTCGCCTTCGGCATAGTTCATCCTCACATCGTGGTCCCAAAGACACATACGAGGTCTTCAAGAAAGTGGGTAAAAGGTTTTTACAGGGTCGGCAACACGGAAATTTTACCACTGGAATTGCAAACGTCCATAGATTGCGGTAACTGTTTACCATCGGGCAAACCACAAGCCTGTCTTCTTTGTTTTCTGAACATTGAAATGTGTTTTTTTTATTTGTCCTATATGCACTATATGTAAATTTTTTATATCTTTCCTTTTATTTCTGTTAAGTTTAAATTAGGTAACTAATTAAATTATTATTCATAAAAACGTTTATTCTCTTTTTCTAATTATAATAACCCTTACAAACCCTCTAAGAAATTAAAACTGTTCGTTTTTACTTACAACAGTACCGATCAGCTGATCTCATTTTTATAGAGAGTTTAGTTCAATGAGTAGGACATTCCTTTTGCGGACTTCTTACACCCTTCCTGATATAGGTATATTAATAAAAATATATACAGTTGTAAAAAATACTTTACTAATTATACTTTTAAAATCACAATTCATTTACTAATTTAAATCAGACTCAGTAAAATCACAGCAAAAATTAAATGATCACTACCTTATTTACTAATAACCTAATTATAGGTACATTTAAAATCACAATTCAGTTGCTAATTTAAATCACAGAAAAAATGCTGTCTTAGTGCTTTTTGTATATTCAAAGTGTAATTTGGTAAGTGATACATACAAAAGCATATCTCAATTATGAAATTTCTTTAAAAATCAACCTACATTGTTAAGTATAACTTTAATTAACAGTACAGTTACTAATTTAAATCACACTCAGTAAAAATGAAATGATCACATAAAACTAATAAAATAATAAAGTTGAAGTTTAGTGAGTGGTGGGTAATCAAATTTAGGTAATCAATTAGTTAGATTTTCGATGGCAGTTGCGATTCGGGTGAAAACCTCTACAAGATTTTCTATCGCAACGGCCTGTCTAATTATGCCCTCTGACACTTTATTCACCATTGCGGCTTGCACTTCGGCTGCTTCAGCTTGGCGTTGAAGGGCATTAAGCATTGGGTCACCCCCACCAGAGAAGGTCCACCACCAGTGTCAGATTTAAATACCCGAATTGTACGGGCTTTATTTTTTATATCTGACTTCCAGTCCTGCCAAGTCTGAAAATAAATACCAATTTAATAAATATATTATATTCAACCTACAACAACTTGTTATATTCAAAATTAATCAATATTTACTTCTTCTTCGACCTTCATCCATTTGTCTGCAGTTTTAGTTGCACCATCACCGATAGCATTCAATTTTACGGCGAGGTCCGCTAACAATTTTTTCTTTTCCCTTGCTGCGTCTGGGCAATTCAGTCAACCCGTTGCGAGTGCGGGATGGGCCCGCATGTATTCTAACATCGCCACTCGTTGGCCGTATGATGTACGTGATGGCTGGAATCGCAAGAAAACAGGCAGTTTATATAGCTATTTATCCAAAATTCAATCACCGAGTTTGTACTTGATTCAAGTGAATAGGTACTATAAATATTTAGTCAGGTACTTACTGTTAACATGGTTTCTTCGATTAGATTAGATACGAAAGGGTAAAAATAATTTAATCACTAAACTAAATCGCTCGAAGAAAAACGGGAAAGCTTTTTTGAAAACTTTAGTTTGACAATATTTATGTGTTCATAACGACAGAAGAAATTTAACTTTCAAATAATTACTTTATATTTTTGCAAATTAACTTCAAAGAAAAAAATATTCTACTTATAAACAATCAAATATTATATAAAAATTAATACATAGAGCGAAATATAACTTATATATAGCATTTTTTACAAATTAATGTTATTAATTGCCAATAATCCATTTTCCAATCAACAAAAGTGTCTTCGTAAACGCTCTTCTTTTCCGAGGGAGAACCATAGACATTTCCCATTCGATAGAGTTTCCGTGGCCGAATATTCGACAAAGTTTTCGGATCATATGGCTACTGAACGCCCCTCAACTGCTAGCTAGGGTCGCTATAGGTGTTCCTAGACCTAACTCTAGACCGGGAACATACATTCCATTTAATACAAAACATTTAGATAGGTTTAAATGCCCCTCTCAATAGGGTAGGTAAGTCTTATAATTCATCATACAAACATGCAGACATTGATATCTTTAGTAACTCCATCCTAACCTTTAAACAAAAATTTGTCGCGTATTTCATGACCTTATACAAAACTATATAATTTTAATTCCAATTTTTTTTTTAGAATCTTTATAACGTTTGGCATGAGTATTGTCACATCAAGCGCGATGAGTAGAAAAAAAGGTTTCTATTTAAGATTTTGGTTTAGTTCGAACAGTTATTTTTTAAATTATACAAGTTGAGTTAACCTGTAAGTGAAATATGAATGTTGTGTAATACGTAAGTTTGAAAACAAAATGTTAATTCTAATAAAAAATGTTGTTTCCTAATAAATAAATAAAATAAATAAATAAATAAAATAAATAAATAAAAAACAGTTAGTTTTTTAATGTGTTACTGGACTGAATAAACATTATAAGTACGTAATTTAAAGTATAAGTAAGAAAGCAGGGCGAGGCGTCATCGGAATAAATTGGGCCAGCCTCAGCTTAATGCTTTGAATGGCAGCCGCCAAAAACAGCGCTGGTTTTCAGACTGACACATAATAGAGGTCGATGCGCGCACTGCGCGGAAGACGTGCACACAGAAATTATTAATACCAATAGTGTATCATACTAAATAAAAGAAGAAAAGAAATACATATTTATACATGTATAACCTGTAATATAAAATGGGATAAATCATTCATATATGATTTATCCCATATACCCTTATATTTTATGAAAAACAAATAAATAATATATATATGAGTATAACTTAATCATCATCATCATCATCATATCAGCCAGAAGACGCCCACTGCCGGGCATTGGCCTCCCCCAGAGATCTCCACAAAGGCCGGTCCTGTGCTTTCCACATCTAGCTGGTACCTGCGATCCTTACCAGGTCGTCGGTCCACCTTGTGGGAGGCCTACCCATGCTGCGTCTTCCGGCACGTAGTCGCCACTCGAGAACTGTACTGCCCCATCGGCCATCTGTTATTCGAACTATGTGCCCTGCCCACTTCAGTCTGGCAATCCTTAGAGCTATGTCGGTGACCTTGGTTCGCTTGCGGATCTCCTCATTTCTGATTCGATCGCGCAAAGAGACTCCTAACTAAAAAGATAACTTAATGTTGTGCTACTATATCCCCTAGTTCGCACGGATCTCTTACATACTTACAAGCGCGATTCACAGACTTGCTATTATAAGTAATTCATAGTCGCCTTACGAACTGTAACTAACTTTGCCCGGAGCTTACACGCGCTCTCTTTGAGGGGCGCACATCGGTTTCTAATACAGAAACCGTGGTGGGCGTCCACGCGCCCCGGCCGGCGGCCCGTCTACGCGGCCGTGAATTACCGATGCACTCGGTGCAATATTACAAACTCAAATATTTTCCAGGTACATTCGTTCGGGAGCTACGATGCCACAGACAGACATAGATACACAAAGCCACAGATAGACAGATACACACGTCAAATTTATAACACCCCTCTTTTTTCGTCGGGGTTAAAAACAAAAGGGTCGTCCAAAAAGATTGGAAAGTTAGCTACCACGGTTATGTAGAGCGGCCCTCTTGGGTAAAATTCATGCGATACGTCAGCGTGACAAGCAATTTGATTGTCAAACACAAATTTGAAAACTGAGCATTCAGTTTATTTATTGGTAAAATAAATTAATATTTTGTGTTGAAACGTTTTGTTCTTTTATTATATTCGTGAAGTGCATTAGGTCACTACCGTAAGTATATTGTAAGTCGCTGGTTATCGCTCGTAGAATGTGTGTACATGTGTAAAGACACAGAGCAAAAAAAAGTTTGCCAGTCTATAGAGAGGGCTGTGACAGCTTTTTCACCTTCTGTATATAAAGTTTTTTCTCTATGGTGCCAGGTCAGAGACAAAAAATAATGAAATCTCCTTCTTTTACTGTCAGCAGCAAATAAAAAGGGCTGTCCACTCTGTCGATATTTTCTTCCGATGTATTGTAAATAAGCGATTTTATCGATATCGATGTAATAAGAATTATCCTTAAGTAATCATCATCCTTGTGGCCAATCCCCGCTCAAGTAAGTACTTGGCATTATAAGATACTTTCCCTTAAAGTATAAAATCTGTAAAAATATATCCTTTTTAAAAAAATATAAAAAAAATACTAACAGGGTGAGGATCAAGGCATCAGGAGGATAACAGGATCAAGGCGCCAATAGAGTGTATAACAACGAACCTCATTAGCGCCTATGCTCCCCAGTCCGGCTGCGCCGACACCGAAAACACTGGCTGCTGGAACAGTTTCGAAAATACCCTGCGACGTATACCATCCTCCGACCAGATTGTGGTTGGTGCGGACACTCGGTCGATCGGTCGATCGGACCTCAACGGTCATGTGGGCCAGAGGCGCGAGGAGTTCGGTCGGGTTAGACTGAAGATTTTAAAAGAGGTAGTAGAGTTAGATAGATAGATAGATAGATAGATATATTATTTATTGCTCACACAAGAAACATTACCTTAAAAAGTTCCGACAAAAACCATAACTAGTAGTGGGCAAAGGCGGCCTTATCGCTGCAAACGATCTCTACTAGGCGACCTTTGTCTAAAGAACCGCTTGATACACAGGCAAGTCAACAACATAAACTTATACTAGCGAACTTACACTTAATACAAAGTAGATATATACACCTACATGCAAATATAAACTAAAATATATATAGACAATACACCTACATAAACTAAATAATAAATTGACAATTAAGGACATTAATATTCATATGCCAGCCGAGAGGAGATGCGTGTGCAACTTTGCTTTAAAGGAGTTCAGTGACCTGGAGTGTCGAATCTCTTTAGGTAACTGATTTCACAAGACGTTATTTGTTACGAATATGTAGGCGCAAAATTATAAACTAAAATTCAATATTACGCATGTCGCAAAGAAAAAAATCATTTACTTGTACAGCATCTTACTTAGTTGTTAGAACTTTTGTTGTAAGGTATAACTAATCCCTATAAGCAATTCGGAGACGATTTGATAAATTTAAATTGTTTATACAAATAGTTACGGTACATTTTTAGTTTAAAGTAGATCCACAGCACCTATCTGTTAGCATTTTCACTAGTATAAAGATTCGACTTAAATTTTATATTAATGTTGTAACACGTAATAATAATAAATACGATATTTCAACTCAGTTGTGCGCGCGGCCTTATGTGTGGGTAAACCTTGTACATATACAGTGACTTTGTGTGCGTGACAAGAGGTACAAAATACAAATACAGTTATTTAAACAAATTTGAAACAAAAAGGAATAACTCGGTTTTTAAGGTCTTTGTTACTTGTTGTGTTTGATAATATACAGGTTCTTAAAAAAAACAATAATTTAGTAATTTAATGTTTATGTATTGAACATATTATTCTGAATCGCTACTTGAAAAATCAAATGATGAATTTTCGGATTCGCTGCTGTCACCAACCAAGGTTAATTATGAATTCTGCCTCTAAGTCAAAATGTCGATAGTATTCTTCTTCTTTCTTTTGTACATGTCGACAAGTATTACCCCACATTCCTTCATCAATTTGACTTAAACGTTCATTTATTAGTTTCATTATTCCCGTCACATTTTGGTCGACATAACGCGAAGCAATATAATTTTTTAAAATTCCCCCACATTTTCTATGGGGATTTTCCAGGATGATATGGTGGCAGTCGAAGAACTTTTATGCCATATGGCTGAAGTATGTCATCAATCTTATAACAAATATGGTTTTCTTTATTTTTTTAATCAAAACATACAGTTAAATTTTTTTCATATCTAAATTTAAAGCTATATTTTTTTCAGTCAGCCATCTCATCATTTCAATTTTTTTGGAATTAGAATTTGGAGCTCTGTCATTTTGAACATTATGGTATGAGGCATTATCAAGCACAACCACAGAGTTAGGTGAAAGATTCGGTATTAGACGTTCTTTTAGCCACTTTTCATAGTTTTCTGCATTCATGTTAGAGTGGTAATCACCGGAAACACTATTTGCTTTGTATGTCAATAGTGCGTTAGGTACGAAACCTTGTTCTAAACCAGCATGCACAATAATAATTCTTTGTCCTTTCGACAGGTTTCTCATTAGAGGTGGTCTTTATTACCCCATCCTTTGTTTTGCACATGATTAGTTAAGATATAGCTCTCATCTGTATATACGATACACCGATTTTCTTGACGGTATCTGAGTAAGTTTTTCAGGTAAGAAAATCTTAGTTTTTGGATGTCATGCCGCTATATAATAACACGTCTGTTATCCACAGTTTTTCGCCATTTGTATCCCAACTTTAACAAAGCTGTACGCAGAGTCGAAATACTTCCATCATAATTAAGTTTCTCTTGAAATATTCTTTTCAACTTTAGCAATGTAGGTAACTCGTGATGTTCTAAATGGTAATTTTGAATAGTTGAACGTATAACATAACGTTAAAGTTGTCTAATTCTAACTTCTTTGAACGTTTTTTGCGGTCTTTATGCGGAGATTTAAATTTAGAGTCAGATTCTTTTCCTTCAGCTAATATATTAGTTATTGTTCTCTCTGATACCCCCACTGCCATTGCTGTTCTTTTCCGTACGCTGTTTAAATGTTCACTTAATTTCGATATTAAAATTGGACTTACACTGCAAACTGGATCACTTACTAGTTGCAATATATCTCTCGTATATTTTTTCAGAAATTCGTATACCTTAGCAATGGTTTCTCGAGTCTAAAACAATAATACGTTAACGTCAACAAGGATATATTTTTTCGTATATAGAATTATTATAAATATCTTTTATATCTAAATTCAAAATTAACAAATATTTACCTGACTCCTTAAACATTTTCTTCGTGAAGAACTAGACATTTTTGTTAACGACTGTACCCGTAAGAAAAAGCGATAAGAACACGTCTTGCTCGGACGACGACTGCCGCGTCACTGCCACATAAATGAATTGCGCTGTATATTTACAAGCGCACGCACACATAGCGCCGCGCGCACAACTGAGTTAAACTATCTATACCTATTGCATAACTCTAAACTGTTAGCATTTTTGTATATAGCAATGAATTCACTTCCAATGAATCCACCCAGAGAAAATAAAAACGTTAGAATTATCAAAGGGAATATTCTTCCGGGTATTGGACTAATTAGAACTGGAATGTGAACGAGAGGAGGTATTTTTTTCTATGATTAGGATTGTTATGAAGTTTAATACGTAAATATTAAAAAGCTTTTACGCAGGTGTTTTAAGCATTTCCGTTTTGTTTGATGTTCTACAAGCCCAGAATATCTCCTTTACATCTCTACAGTTTTTCATACCATCATCATCATCTTGGCGTTATGTCCCGGTTGTGGGCATGTCCATCGTGCCCACAGCGCTGGTTTCGCGCTTGGTGTAGGGTAGGTGTAAGGATGGTGTATAATAGGTTAATGGTAGGTTTAGGGTAGGTGTAGCGTATGTGGAGGGTAGGAACGTATACAACGTAAACGTATACGGCATACGGTAGGTTTACGGTAGGTGTGCGGTAGGTGTACAGTAGGTGTACGGTAAGTGTGCGGTAGGTGTACGGTTGGTGGACGGTAGGTGGATGGTAGGTGTACGGTAGGAATACGGTAACTGGACGGTTGGTGGACGGTTGGTGGACGGTAGGTGGACGGTAGGTGGACGGTAGGTGGACGGTAGGTGGACGGTAGGTGGACGGTAGGTGGACGGTAGGTGGACGGTAGGTGGACGGTAAAGTAGGGTAAGAGTGGGGTAGAATTGGGGTAGGGGTAGGGCAAGTGTAGAGTAGGTGTAGCGTAGGTGTAGGACAAGGGTAGGGAGGGTAGGAGTAACGGTAAAGTAGAGTAAGAGTGGGGTAGAATACTAGGCGAATAAAGTATAAGTCAGAGTTTAGTCCATCGACTCGATACAAAGAAGAAGAAGTAGGGTAGAATTGGGGTAGGGGTAGGGCAATATATGAACGAAGTCACGTCGTATCAACTAGTGGGATAAACGACTACATAAGCTTTTACATTTGTGAGATAAAATACTATTGTAAATAATCTCTATGCTTTACCTACAGTACGTTTCAATCGATAATAACAACAGTAGAGCATGTTATCGGTAAGTTTTATGCACAGAAACAGAAAAAATTTGTTTGTATGCCGATTTTTCAATCCCCAGATTAAACATATCAGTTTGATAAGTTATTATGCGACAAAATGAAATCTTAAAAAAAGAAATTCTTTCTAATTTGTATTAATTCAACAGTATATTACTTTATTTATCGGGCAGATAAATTATATCAGTGGATTGAAAAATCGGTCCTAATTTAAATAAATACAGATTCTTTAGATTTCTGTGGTAAAGACTCATTTTCGTACGTCTCACCATAATGCTCAGTGCTCTACTTTACTTGTTTCCTATTGAAACGAACTTTATTGACTTATTACAATGCTTCATACTGCAAGAGCGTCGGTGGGCGAGCGGTTACAGTATCCTACTCGTAAGCCAGATGTCCCGGGTTCAAATTTCGCTCCGGCCATGTACCAATGACTGTTTTCTGAGTTATGTACATTCGTTGAATACTAACCGATACTCTTGCAGTGAGGGAAAAACATCGTGATGAATCCTGCACATTCAGGCGACTAGATGTGTAACCATGATCCAATCTGGTCAGGTTCCCCCCCTGGTAGCAGGGTCATGGAGGTCAGATGGCAGTCGCTACACTGTAATTACCTGACCTGCCAAATCCTGGATCATGTTCAAGACGGATCCCGGGCCCTCGTGCGCGGGAGCACAACCTGGACATTAATGCCTAGATGATGATGATGATGATGATGACTGTTTACGATGTACCTACAACATTAGCGATGGCCGCTGACGAGTGCGGCGGCGACGTCAGGTTAGGTTAGGTTACGAGCCGCGATCTTAATTTCCGCCCGAATACCATCTCGCGGATGAGAAACCTGTGGTCGAATGTGTGAAATGCGGTAATCCATTCAATACTTTAATAGTTTATTCTTGGAATCTTTAGGTTCCGGCTGTTGATAATGCTCGATTTTATGCCTTTTTTAACAACGCTATGGGGGGATAGTCTAGGAAACCTGACAAATGGTCTATGGGCTGTCAATGCTGTACGCCCTGTTCTTCAGGAATTGGAGGACAGGAAACACGGAGTGCTGACTTTCCGTTTGGTACAGATACTGTCAGACCACGGCTGTTTCGAGAAGTATCTACACCAGATAGCTAGCCGAAGCTAGCCGAGGACTCGGCGCAGCACACCTAGAGGTGTGCGCTGCCTGGGAATCAGAGCGGCGTGCAGTATTAGCAATTAGCGGAGGAGACCTTTCACTCGTAGCTGTAGTAAGAGCCATGCTCTATAGTGAAATAAATTAGCAAACTGTGGCCACCTTCTGCGAGGAAGTGATGACGCAGAGGCAGCTGAGCGAATCAGGGAAGAAGACGCTTCCTCTGATTTAATTAGAAGTAGGCGCACGGGTCCAAGGAGAATGCGATACAATCTTCTCCTTCCTCCATCCTAGTGGGACCAGTGGGAAAGAGTCGGGGGACTCTTTTCCTGCATTGCATGGTTCCACATGACTGGGAGACATCCTAGTGTATCAGGATGTCTCCCGTACATGCTGATAGACCCAGCATGGTTTGGGTATCCGCCGAAACATCACAGTGTAAACTGTTAATGAGGTCCTGTGGCGTTTCGATAAAAAGCGGCTGTGGATACACAGAGAGGTTTTAGTGGGTAGGGTCCTTTTTCGGGCAATCCCACATGTCCACGTCACTCTTCCGGGTGAAGTGATATCTTCAGAAGATTTCCCGTCTTACAAAAAAAAAAGGCTTATTATTTTTTATAAAACATACGCCCAATGTCTCTTAATAAACTCAGATCTAAAGTCAAAAAGGCGATTTAAAAACATATTAAAAATTAATAATTTTTTAAAAAGTTTGAAGTTCATAATTTTTTTAAACTTGTAGTACTGTACTGTACTATTATTGTGTTTTATTTTATTATCTATGTTAAATTGATACTTACACGCTTCCTATTCCCATAACTCCTCCCCACTCCTTAACCTGCACCTGAGCGGATAATTATGACGGCGCGAACCGAGGCGTAGACAATTAGTGACGGAGACAGCGTCCAGTGCACGTCGATATTGGAAGGGGATTGAGGAATTGAAATAGGAAGCGTGTGAACATCAATTTAACATAGATTATATCATAAAACACAATAATAGTACAGTTCGATAACTTTCAAAACAATTCTGAATCACAAACTTTTTTAAAAATTAACACTCACTACTAATTATCAAAAATTTTAAAATCGCCTTTTACATGTTATATGTATATGAGTATATTAAGAGACATTTGGCGTATGTTTTACAAAAAATTACTAACCCGTCTCCTAACTGGAGGAGCCTAAACTTGATATGTTTTGAAAATATTTCTTGGATTTTTAGATAACAAGTGGCCCAAAGGTGATGGTGTAGTATATTTTTGGAACCGGCTCATGATGCCCTTTCATTTGATACCAAACACGTTAGGATTCTAAAAAAAAAATTATATTTCCATATAAAAAATGGATGATGTCACTACTGCTATAGGAATATTTTTAAGAACTACCGCTCAAAATGATTGTTTTAATCCAAAGTACCCGTGTACCAAACGGCTATACTGTACATCGCTTTGCGTTTTTTTTTTCACGTAGCCCGACCACTATTTTATGCGAACCAAATATAGAAATCAAAGGCTCATGGTACGTATGTAATACAAAGGGCTCTGACCTTCCATACAAATACGGATGGAAGCGGTGTACCTACTTCAAAAATTATCGCGGTCGCGTCCTTCTGTATTTGCGAATAATGCTTTTCCGCAGACTTCAAAGTTCGCGACGCACTTTACGCGTTTTATCGTTAGCACTAATTTGAGATAATATCGATCCTAAGCCAGTAGGGAAGGCATCAACAGTTAGGATTAACTTTGCCTTAGGATCGAAATGCGCTAAAACTTGATCTGAGGATAAGAAAGTTTCAATTGTGTTAAACGCTGTTTCATGAATGTCGTCCCATTTCCACTTACAACCCTTTTTCAAAAGGTCATAAAGCGGGCTTAAAATTGTGGAAGGGTTAGGAACGAAATTTCGGTAATAATTTACCATTCCTAAGAGAGATTGCAGTTGAGTCCTACTACTGCTTTTACTTTATTGGAGATTTTTTTAATACGTTTTTATTTATGATATAGCCCAGATAACTTATCTCGTATTTAAAAAATTCTCATTTTTCCCTTTGTAACACCAATCCCGCGCGATTTAGACGGTCGAGCACGGTGTGGAGCCGCACTCCATTGCGCGCTGGAACACGGCGGCCAGCCCGAACACCATCCGGGTGAACACGAACACCCCACGGTGGGTGTTTATGCACGTAAGGCCCTGGGACTCATCGTCCAACACAAACTGGGTGTAAGCCATCGATAAGTCCAGTTTCGTGAATTGTTGGCCTCCGCGCAGTTTTGAGAACAATTCTTTAATAGTAGGTAATGGATACTGATCCACCAGTAACCGTTTATTTATAGACACAGAGTAATTCGCGCATAACCTAACTGTACCGTTACGTTTTAACACAGGTACCACCGGGGATGTGTATTCGGAATAATCGACTGACTTAAGTATACCCAATGCGACCAAGCGGTCGAATTCATCCCCGACTTTATCGCGTAACGCAAAAGCAATCCGTGTGTCTTTAAAAAATACCGGTTTTGAGTCATCCTTTAGCGAAAACTTAATTTTATATTAGTTAAATGTCCCTAACCGAACGGCAAATATTTCAGGATGCCGCTGTTGTAGCTGTTCGACGGTCGCTACAGCTGGCGAGTGATCGCAATATCGCAATAATTGACCGGAATGAGTTTCAAATTGAACAAAAATATGAAGTCCCTACCCAGCAGCGGCGGCTCGAGAATGTAACACTCAACCGGGCGGTACCCACACATTTTATTTTCTCACCAGTGTAGGTAACTAACTTTCTACTTGTCGGTAACAAAGGAATGGTTTTAAAATGAGTTTTATAAACATTTTCGGATATCACAGTCACAGCAGAGCCGCTATCTATCTCAAATTGGAGTGGCAACCCATTTAAAGACACCGTTTCTACCAAATGTTCCCCCCGTTTTGAACTGATCTTAAACAACTTACCGTCGTCGTCATCGCATTCGTCATCGGTACCCGTATCCACGTAGTTCACCTTAGTGCACATTCTACGTAGATGTCTCTTTGTGTTACATTTTCTGCACACATAATCGACGACCCGACACTCGGGCGATTTATGGTTGGTATAACCGCACACTGAACACTTATTTTTCTCGTGTACGCGTTTATTGGTTTTGTCGCTGCTATTCGCTCCGCTATCCTTGCGCGTGACGTTGAGTACCTGTTGATAATCGGCGGGGGCGGGGGCCGCGCGCGTGTAAAACTTGTAAAATGATGTAGAGGTCTGTAATTTCGGCAGAGCATGTGCTGTTATAGAAATATCTTCTTGCGGTATTCCCACTACGTTGCCGAAGTTTATCTACTATCAATCCTAACTCCTCCCTGAAACGATTTTGAACAAGTTCTTTCTTTTCCTTCTTTAATCTCTATTTTTCTTCACTTGTAGCAGACCAAGTTTCAAATCAAGATTATAGGAAATGTGTAATAACATTTCCATACTGCGAATCCAGGCGTGTAAAGTGCCGAACTATTCCAGGTTTGCTTAACTGTAGATAGCTGATTTATAGATACGCGATTGGATCTGTTGACCCAGCACAGAACAATAGAAGCGTACGGTAGGCGGAGTGTGCATATTCCGCACCGGTAACCCGTGCAGTACGATACCGAGCGACGAGAGTAAGATCTATCCATTTAATCAATATCATCAGTATTCGCATTTACGCGTTTGGTTGAATTGGGTGCGCACTCCACCATTATACCTACACAGCCCCATATTCTAGCAATATGGAATAGCTTATTTAACTTTATATTTAACGCAATACATTGTATTCTATTACGTATTATAATATAATAAAGAATAGTGCGTACCTAATCATAACTATGACGGTGTTAAAAAATCTTTGCAACAAGCGTAGATCTATAAAAGGTCGTTTAACTACGTTTAAAAACGATTAGGATTTCATTAAAGATGTGCCTAATCTTAGCAAGATTTCATTCATTTGAATTATATCACAAACTCACAAACTCTGACAACTTTGACCAACGAATTCGATTCGTTGCAAGACCAGATAGAGGTTCTTAATTCCGAATCTTTAAATCGAGGTTACGAGAGCGAAATTCAAGCGAACATAGTTTCACTACATGCATCGCTATATCGCAATCGATTGTTAACGCAGCTAGTTGTGATATGCGAAACTCAATTATCTCGTTTTCACTCACCTTCCCAAAATAAATTAAGTAAAGAAATTAGCAAATTCGATGGATCATAATTATAGCCGATGGTTGGAATTTCGAGATAAATACAAGTCCTTGATTCATGATAACGATGACTTATTGCCTATTTACAAGTTTCATTATTTGAGCTCGTTCTTAGTCGGGAACGCTGCTCATGTCATCTCAAATCTCGAGGATACGATAATCTGGAAACGATACGATAATACGAGACAATTAATCAATAATCACCTTAATTTATTGTTTAACATACAACCGATTCAACGCGAGTCTGATTGTTCTTTACGAGCTATAATCGACAACGTTTCCTTATCCATTACCTTTGAAATATCATCACACTGACATTCATTCCCGGCTTCTGCCAGCGTTGTATTGCTGGAAGCGGGTTCCTATCAGAATCCAAAAAAGAAATATTATGGTATTTTGGCTTTTTACATACGGTGACTGCCATCTGATCCTCCCTTGCCGCGGGCTTTGCGATGACAAAACGGTAGCTTTGGGTATCATGTCAGATGGTTCCTCAGAACAAACACCGTTGAACACGCGGTAAAACACGAAAAGGTAGGCGAAATTCCACCGTTGACACGGCACAATACCTTCGACAGCAATTCTCTCAGCGGGTTTTTGGATCAAGCCACAAGATCAAAAATAAATTAAAATTTCCAATATTTACCCGGACTTAAGAAAGAATCTGCGAAAAAAAATCATAATTGTAATTACTTGCACTGAATGAGAATCCAAGCAATACAAATGTTTTTAAAGTGTCCCACTTAGCTTTCAAATTAAAAATAAAAAGGGATTCCTGAACAGATAATCTAATGTTAGGTTGGTATATTAGAGCCTTGTAAAGTACTTATTCGTTATGGATCGTGTGGCGAACAGTGCTGGACTGTCTGAAATTATAACGGACGCATAATTTCGCGTATATATACCCCACGCACATGATGCATGGATCGCTGAAGCGACCAAATCCCACGGGCGTGCGCGTCAGTGCGCGTGTGTGGCGTGCAACGACGTGATATGACGCGTCACGCATCATTCGGCCATCTAATGTAACGTCGTGTAACATCACATTACTCTAATATGGCGGCACCTTAATATAAGTTCTCGCGGCTGCACCATCAGCGTAGGCTGTTTCCTCATCTCAACCCCTCCACTTGGCTATCTTTTGTGAATACACAGTGAGTCCGCAAGGGGCTTTCAACAATACGAACAGGCCGGCGTTGTGTGGAATCATGTGGGCTTGGGTTGGGAATTCTTGGAAGCCACTAAGAAAAATTCGATCAGCGTTTAAATCACAACTATCCGTAATAAGGAGATATGCGACAAAATGAATTAATACTAGATCCGATGCCACAAATAGCCACGATCTAGCACAATGTAGTTTTAGTTACAAATCATCACCTTGATCATGACTTTTCGCTGGGGATCCTGAGGATAGAAATGGAGAGTTTCGGCAGTATATGATTGGCACCCCGAGACAGTAAATTTTATTTTGTATCCTTTTTAACTGAAATTTGCTTCTAATAATATATCGCCGGCAATTTTAAGTGAAAATTCTTTTATTGTAGTCTAGCTTTGCAGTCTAGCTACTAAGCTGTCGTCCAGTCCCTGGTGCCCTCCGGTGGTTTGAGTGACGAAGAAACTGTGGCGACATCTATCGCACTACCGCTCAAATAGGGAAGACTCAACGATACTTACATTACGAGTAACACGAACACAAGGTTGGCAAGCATCCTCACATAGATGGCGCTGCCTTTCCTACATCGCGCTAACGAAATGTGCCAACACCGCGGTATACATATATACAACTTCCGACGATCCAATGTCGGACCCTTGGTCCCCTGGTCGCAACACCCGGCCAGGTGGATAATTACCCTTTTCCACCTCCTCCATCTTCGCTTGCCAACATTGGCGGCTACCTTATCTCCTACCACCGCGAAAAAAAGAAGTAAAAAGTTATAAATTAAAAATACAGCAAACCACTGCCAACGATCTACGATGATTTGGTGGAAATATATCCTAGCCATAAACAGACAAGAAGACGACATTTTCCACCGGCGAAGGGTTGTGGCAGTTTCATGTTATGCCATACCTATGGTATATGCAACGCGCCAGCTTCTTTTGAAATACTAATGGAAATTATGTTGTCGGAGTTTTTCCAGGTAACATTTTTCATAGCAGTTTCCAAGACTTCTCAATACCCAGATTCAGAATGTAAAGTCGTGGTAGACACAGATGACAGTAGAACTGGAATGGTATGGTATTGTAGGAATTATCCAAAAAAAAGTCTTCGTCAAAATCGGAGCGTAACTACTTCCTTATCCGCAATATCTTGTGATATTATATTATTTGCACTATCTTCTTATGATTTATTTTTAAAATTGTTGAACCGTCAAAAACTACTCTCACTTGGCCAAACAAAAGCTGTCATCCAAAAATAACTAAAATGTATTCCTTGGCACAAGTGTTGTGCATCCTCGTTCCACTTTCATTTTAATTGTTTGTAAAGCCACTTCTTCCGATTCCGTAATTCCTATGACGGATGTCTCTGCACTAAGGTCTATTTTTCATCCTGACTTTTGCTGCCATACACCGCGAATAGCTATCTCATTAAAAGTCACCTTACGAACTGTTAACTAACCTCGCCGAGCACACCGCCTCTCTGTGAGGGGCGCACATTGGTTTCTAATACAGAAACCGTGGTGGGCCTCCACGCGCTCCGGTCGGTGGCCCGTCTACACGACCGTGAATTACCGATGCGCTAGGTACAATATCACAGACTCAAATGTTTTTCAGATACACATACACACGTTGTAACGTTTCATTTTTTATGAACGTTCCCTTTCTTTTTCTTTTTTTTTAAGGCTGCCTAGCACGTCCCTTTGTCAAATTCAAAATTTATTTAAAATTCTTTATCTCTGTTTTCCTTATGTATTTGTGTATCTTCTATCCCTTTCTGTCGCTCTTTTCGCTATTTTTGCGGTAGACGTCAGAAAGGACGCTACTCTCTGCGCAAGTCAGGATATGACTGACTAGCGCAGTGTGGCCACTTTTGTCTGTTGCCAGATATTGTGCCACTTTTACGGCATACCCACGGCATGACTGGATACCCTATAGTTTATGTATTTATATTTATTTTATTTACTACTTTTATTTATTTATTTAGTAATTATGTGTATCTGGGTAACATGGTATGATTTTTCTATCATGTTATCTCACTTATTTTCTTAGTTTATTCCATTTTCATATTTATATTTTCCCACATTTCGGTAAACAGTTTTGGGGTAATGATTTTGACGTGCTAGGTATCCCGATTTTTGGAAGGCGCTTTGGGCGCGAGAAGTTCCTTTTTTTTCTCTTCAACATTTTGTTTATTTTCAAGCAAATAACTTTTTCCTATAATATCATGCAGTTTTAATGTTAAAATTTGCTGACGAAAGTCAGGTGAGTTTTAAAAATAGAAACTGTAGGGGTACACTAGAGAAGGTTTCAAAATTGCAAGTAGTGGATAGTACCTGTTTTATTTATATATCACGCATAAAGAAGGAGATTCAGGAGAATGATATAATGGAACATATAAGGGATATGGGGGAGAGCTGTATCAAAGTAGAAGCACTTAAACAGCATTATGAAACCTCCTTTAACTCATTCAAAATAGAAATTAATTTATGTAAAATTAGTACATATTTAGACAGTAACTTTTGGCCGAAGGGAGTCGTTTATCGAAGATACCATGTACGTGGTTTTCATGTTAAAAAAAAACCAGAATAATATGGAAAGTAACGGTTCGCAAAACAACATAGTGATGTCGTCCTTCAACTGTAAATCCATGAAGAGGTCTCGACATCACCTCGAAAAGCTCTGTTAGAAAACAGATATTATCGCGTTACAGGAGACATGGCTCATGCCGCACGATCTCAGTTTCGTGAATGAAATTTATGGATGTGGATACATCAGTAGGAGTGCTCCGAGGCCGTCCGTATGGTGGGTTGGCGTTGCTGTGGCGGAAATCGTTGTTTACATCTGTTTCGGTCATAGAATGCGCAAGTGACAGATTGGCGGCCATCAAAGTGGTTTGTGGATGCCGTCAAGTAGTTTTTGTGAATGTATACATGCCAGTGGACCACGACGACAACCTCGTAGAATTTACGGACTGTCTCGCTAGTATAAGTGCGATTATCGACGAGAGTGGGGCTGAAGCTGCGTTTGTGTTGGGCGACTTTAACGCCCACCCGGGCACCAGGTTCGGTCGTGAGTTGATGTAATATTGTGCTGAACACCAGCTGATATGCGCTGATGTGGACATTTTGGGCGTGGACTCTGCGACATTCACCTTCATTAGTGAGTCATGTGGATCGGTTCGTTGGCTGGACCATTGTGTCACGACACAAGCGGCACGTGACACTATAGTTTCCATAAGCGTGGATTCTGATGTATGCTGGTCGGACAATTTACCTGTTTATGTTAAGTGTAACATAGGAAACCTACCAATAAAGCGGTCTGTTGTATCAAATAATCGCAATAGCGATGCCAAAGTTCAGTGGGGATCTAGAGATCTAGAGCAGATAAATACATATGGCAAATATTGTAACAACAGGCTGAAAACTTTGGTTAACACAGAGTGTTGTGATTTAAGCTGTGATAGTTCTAGTTTTGTGTCCTCTAAATATATTAATTTAATTAATACATTGTATAGTAATATTATTGAGATATTAACGCAAGCCGCAATAAATAGCGCTGCTTTGGGGTGTTGTGTGCGGAAATCAAGAAAATATGTTACCGGGTGGAATTTGCACGTGCAGGAGAGTCACCAAGTGGCTAGAACATATTTTAATTTGTGGGTTAAAAGCGGGAAGCCTAGGGAGGGCGCTGTCTATAACTGTATGTTGGATAGTCGTAGGGTATTTAAAAGCAGGCTACGGTGGTGTCAGAATAATGAGGACAAGATCAAAATGAATATTTTGGCAAGCAATTGTTCAAATAAAAACTTCGGCAAATTTTGGAACAATGTAAAAAAGTTAAATGGTAAGGTAGGTATTCCTAACTGTATAGAAAAGTGTAACGATCCTAGAGATATAGCTGAGTTATTTTCACACCATTTTAAAGCTTCACCACCAGTTTTGATCAGTGGATCAGTAACTGACAAGGCACCACCGTCGCCTCTCGAGTGCAATGACATGCTGACATTCACTTCTCGTGATGTTCGTGAGGTTGTCAGTGCCATGACGCGAGGTAAGTCGCCTGGGCATGATGGGCTCAGTATCGAGCATATCGCTTACGCTGGTGATAAGATCCATCGTGTCCTTGCGCAATTATTTAACCTATGCATGCGTTACGGCTGCTTGCCGGACAACATGATGAGGACTGTAGTGGTTCCTGTGCCTAAGAATAGGACTGGTGATATATCTCGGCTTAGTAATTATAGGCCGATTTCGCTAGGCACCATTGTGGGGAAAATCTTTGAGCGACTCTTGCAACCTGCACTGGCGAAAGGATTGCATATTGATGACACGCAGTTTGGGTTTCGTCCCGGCCTCTCAACAGACTCGGCTGTATTTAGTTTAAAACATACTGTCAACTATTACATAGAGAGAAATACTTCGGTATATGCCTGCTTCCTAGATCTTAGCCGTGCATTTGACTTGGTCAAGTATAACATACTGTGGAAAAAACTAAAAAGCGCCAACGTCAATAATAACATAGTGAGTCTGTTGAGATACTGGTATGAGAACCAAACGAATCACTTAAGATGGGGTGACACACAGTCTAGCGTATATAGGCTAAACTGTGGTGTTCGCCAAGGTGGGTTGACTTCTCCGGATCTCTTCAACCTGTATATCAACGACCTGATCGTGGAGCTGAGGAGCACCGGTGTCGGTTGTCACATCGGCGATGTTTGTCTTAATAATCTTAGTTATGCGGACGACATGGTGCTCCTCAGCCCCTCGATTAAAGGGTTAAGAAAGCTGATCAGTGTATGCGTAGCATACGCTGATCAACATGGTTTATCATACAATGTTAAAAAATCTGAAATGTTGATATTCAGGTCTGGGGCAGGTCCGGAGAACGTTCCCTCAGTTTATTTAAATGGATCGTCAGTGCAGGTTGTAAGCAAATTTAGATATCTGGGTCACATGCTTAATGAATATCTTCGGGATGAGGAGGACATGGAGCGTGAGCGTAGGGCTCTTGCTACACGGTGTAACATGCTCACGCGCAGATTCTCACGCTGCACGGAACAGGTGAAGGTAACTTTGTTTAAAGCTTATTGTCAAAGCTTTTACACAAGTCACTTATGGACTCATTATACCAAGCAAAGTTACAACAAACTAAGGGTGCAATATAATAACGCTTTCCGAATTTTATTAAAATATCCGCCCTACTGCAGCGCTTCGAGCATGTTCGCTGAAGCAAGAGTCCCTGACTTCTACGCGATGTTGAGGTCCCGTGTTATAGCCTTCTGGAACCGACTACGATCCAGCGGTAACAGTATTTGAAAGACGCTGGTAGGAAATGTGAACAGTCCTATTTTTAGGCACTGGATATCCGTGCACAGCACACCAAACGTTCGTTAAGCATTTCTTTTATGTATGTAGTTAATTTGTATTGTCGTTATTTTAATATTGTACTGTTCCTATTGACGGTCGTACTATTGTACGTAGGTATTAATTATGCTTTTAACCCATATGTGCCCGTAACTATTTATGTCATGAAAATTTCTGATTTTCACATATGTTACTGAAAATTGGCAAAAATAAAAGACGTAATTATTATTTTATTTTATTTTTTTGGAAAAGGGGGTATTTTTAAGTGGGTCTGTAACGACCCAATGGGATAATAGGTGCCCTAAATGTCTGAAATGAAACTGGTCGTCACCTTCAAAGAAACTTGTATTATAAGTTCAAAATTAAGTAAGCAAACAACAATTTATTTTAGTAAGTTAAGTAGACAAGTTTCAGTACGATTTGCACGAACCGTTCCCGTAATGCTAATATTTTTTTCTTGCAAAACAGTTAATAATCTGGGACTAGTAAAAAAATTATCGCAATAAATTGAGAATGGAGCTTTTGGATAAAAATTTTGCAATTTCTCAGTTATCTTGAGCACTACAGATTCACCTAGCCCAACATCTGTTTTTTCACATCGCCCTTGATATAACTCAGCATGCAAACAATATCCTAGTCTTAGAGCCGCTACCCAGCATTTATAGCCGAATCTTATTGGCTTCCCCTCGGATTATTTTTTTGTACGGTACATAACTGTTTTCTTCACCAAATCTTCGATTACATCAAATCCAAAAAATAGTTGGAAATAATCGATTGATTCACTCTCAAGACCAAGTGCTAAAACTGCATGGGGCAAAGGCTGTTCCCAGGTTTGGCTTTTCGGTAACATAACCTTTCGTACCCATTCCCGAACTGGTTTCACGAGCTTTTTGGTTAATCTTGATTTTGTTGATCTACTAGGACCGGGCTCCACTAACTCGGTCTCAATTCCATCATCAACTTCAGGAGATTCACATCGATTTATGACCAGTTGTGCATTAGCCTGCAATTGCGCACGAGAAAGTCGGTTTACATCCGAACAATTTTTGTCTACGGAGTCACCTTCGGATAGCTGACCATCCCCAGGAGGCTCCAAGTATACATGATCATCTTCCACTAAGTGCTCTAAAACTTCTATAATTTCGAACGCACTCAAGCCACGCGTCGACCTGTAACAAAAATATAAAGGTCAGGGATTATCCCATGGGGTCGTACGCGACCCATTGCGGTGATTTTATTTATGGATAAAAGCACAAATATACGTAACAAATATTACATTTACATACGTCAGTCATTACATAAATATAAAACAATTTAAAATTTAGATGAACATAACGGATAAAATAAATACTTACATTTTTCGTAACTCCGAACACAACAATATTTACTAAACCGCGAACGAAAAAGTTAGAGGGCTGTAGAAATATGATTTGTCGTTAGAATCACTAAAAAACTGCTTATGAACGTTATTCACACTTCCAAGTAACCAACCGACTGCACTCAGAATAAATTATCACAACACATAAAAATATAAAAATTTTCGAAGGTAGTAACTAAATTTGGGTCGTTAACTACCCCCTGGGATAATATAGGTTAATGACAGTCGTACTATTGTACCTATATAATTTCGTATTAATATTATTATTGTTCTAATAAGGGCGTAAAATACCTGAAATAAATGACTATTATTATTATTATTATCCTCTTTTAGGGCGATCCCTCTCAGCACGTATATGCGTACTGGTCATCTAAATGACATCCACGAGCCAAAGCCAAGTGAATATCATGTTACCTTATAAATGATACTTACTAAGTATTATTATTTGCAGAGTCGTGGGGTTGGGGGTTATTTTGTAAGAACATCCTTACAATTCTACATGTATTTAGAATAACTGCTTTCTGAAGCAAAGTATAAATAAAATTTGGCAAGTCAAGGGTCTCTAACGATCGATGTAGTTGTTTGGGGATTATACCAGGGGTTGAAAGTACTATAGGTACAATGGTTGCTCTTTAGAGTTTCCAGAGACGGACTATTTCATCTTTTAGGACTATATACTTAGTAATTTTCTCAGCTATTGTATTTTGGAGGTTGTGCGAGTTTGGAATAGCTATATCTATTAAATGTGCTGTTTTGTTTGTCTTGTCAATTAGTGTGATATCCGGTCTATTGTAATGAACAGTTCGGTCTGTGAGGATGGCCCTGTCGTAGTATAATTTGTGACTTGAATTTTCCAGTACGGTATTGGGGTTATATTTATAATAAGGTATGAGCGGCTGTGCAATTAATTGATATTTTAGTGCCAGTTGCTGGTGAATAATTTTTGCTACCTAATCGTGTCTATATTTGTAGTCGGTTTGTACAATTGATTTACAGGCTCCTGTTATGTGCTGTATCGTTTCAGATGAGCTATTGCATCTCCTACACGTGTCTGATGTTATGCTTCTGATTATGTATTTTTGGTAATTGCGTGTCTCGATAATTTGATCTTGGATTGCCAACATGAAGCTCTCAGTCTCAGGAAAGAGCTCTCCTCGCCTGAGCCACTCGTTCGACGCTGACTTGTCGACGTTTGGTTGGTTCAGATCATGGAGATGTCTTCCATGAAGCGACTTTCGGGCCCAATCGGATAAGAGGGTTTGCGTGTTTATTTGGTGTTCATTTCTCAGGGTGTTAGTATCTGATAGGTTGAGGGGTGTCAGTTTTCGGTCTATTTGAACTATTGCTTCGTGTATCTTGGAGGTACTTGTCTTATCATTAAAATATATTTTCAAGGTGGATATTTGTTTGTCGTGTAGGTTTTTGATATCAATCAACCCCCGTCCTCCTTCTATACGCGGTAAAATAAGCTTCTGTACACACGATCGAGGGTGATGTTTGCGCTGCTTTGTCATATTGGTATTTATTGTGCGTTGGAGATTATTAAGATCTGACTTTGTCCAGTTTATAATACCAAATGAATACGTCAGTATGGGTATAGCAAAGGAATTTATTGCCTTGATGGTGTTTTTAGAATTTAATTGGGACTTCAATATCAAATTAAGCCTATGTTTAAATTGTTTTGTGAGACTAGCTTTTATATTTTTATGCTCTATTTGCTGAGTTTGGTGGTAACCAAGATACTTATACGTCTCATTTTCATTTAAGGACTCTATTCTATCGCCAGACTGTAGTTCATAATGGTGTTCAACATGGATGCCTGCTCTTACCGAATTGATCTTGCATTTGTCAATACCAAATTCCATACAGATGTCTTTAGACATGTTTTCCGTAGAACTGGCTATTTGATGTAGCTCTTCTCTATTGACGGCATATAGTTTTATGTCATCCATGTATAACAAATGGTTAAGTTTCAGTTTGCATGTTAGAATTTAGAGGGTAGCCTGCATCACACGTGTTTAACAAATTGGATAATGGATTCAAGGCAAGACAAAACCATAACAGGCTAAGCGCATCCCCCTGAAATATACCTCGCTGTATTCTTATTTGTGTAGTATTTATGTCTGTATTTATTTTAAGGTTTGTTGCCCAACTCAACATTGTATTGTGAAGGAATGAAATTAGTTTTGGGTGTACTTTGTATATTTCTAGTCATTTCAATAACCAGGAGTGGGGCACTGAGTCGTAAGCTTTTTTATAATCTATATACATCGTGTACAGGTCAGATTTTGTTTTTTTAACTTGTTTGAGGACTATGGAATCAATGGTGAGTTGTTCTTTGCACCCTTGGCTGAATTTGCGACATCCTTTTTGTTGTTCGGCTAGGATTTCATTACTGTTGATGTGTTCGTAGATTAATTCTGCTAAACATGATGTCAATATTTTATACAAAGTCTGCAGGCAGGTAATGGGTCTGTATTTTGCCGGGTTTACCAAATCGTTGCGGTCTTTTGGAATCATGTAAGTTATACCTGTAGCAATATATTTTGGCATTTTATCTGGGTAGAGAATAGACTCGTTTATGAAATTATGGATAAATGGATGAATACTGGTAAATTGCTAATACCAATAACTATGAATATGGTCTGATCCAGGAGCTTTCCAGTTGTGTATACGGCGAAGTACTCTTTGGAATATGTCAGCGGAGATATGGTCAAACTGCATAGGTTGTTTATGTATGTTGTTTGCAGTCTCCGTTTTAATCCATTCAGCATCTGCATTGTGCTCTACTGGTGTCTGCCATATATTTGACAAAAATCTGTGGAGTTCCTCAGGATCAGGTGTACTATTTATATTGGTTTGTGTGATACTTTCGTGACTATCAAATGTAGTTTTGGTTATTTGTCGATAAAACTGTTTTTCGTTGTTATTGAATTGAATGTTTTGTTTTTTACGGTGAGTGCATTCCATGTACCTCTTTAATCAGCATGAAGTCAGAGATAGTTTTTGTTTAAGAGTGTCCAAAAAGTATGTGAGTTGTGTGTTTGCGCTTTCGTGTACTGTATGAATCTTGTTCTCCTCTAATATTTTTTGGACCTGTTCACTAAGTTTCCTGTTTCTGTTACCTTTGATATATTGTGTCAACCTACCTATTTTCCTTCTTAACTCACAAATTTTTTGTTCTAACCTTCTTTGCCACTTTGGTTTTGTGTGTGTGGCTGTGTGAAATGATCTGTCTGGTTGAGTAACAGACATTTTGGAACCATTTTCTTTAGCTACAGTCCAAGCTGCGCAATAAATCGTGGTTTGTAGGGTGTTAAAGTCAGTATCTCCGTTTATACGTTCCGGTAGAATTACTTCATTCATGTAATGAATAATTTTTGACAATTTTTTAGAAGATTTTAATTTAGGTATATATGCTCTGTTTGCCGGAGGCGTGTCTTTATAGTGTTGGTAGATACTGTGAAATGTTTCATCGATTTTTATATTTCGGTTGGAGGCAGTTTCAGAATTGGCTTGTAAAACGTTTGAAGTCAAATCCGGCTCAGTAGTATGAGGTTCTAAGTTTGTGTCCATTTCTGAACACGGGTCAATAGTAGTTTGTGTATCATTTGGAATCGCGTCTACCTCATAAGATTCCAAGTTCGTGTCCATAATGTGTGTGTCATTGCGATTTGTGTCTACTTGGAGTGCTGCAGCAACTTCCTGTTTTATGACATTCATTCTATTATCACCAATGTACTTATTATTGACAATTAGGCGCCGCTGATCAGCTATTCTCTGTTCCGTCAGATGTGCTAGATGAGGAAATTTACTAATGAAATCTCGGTGCAGTTGTTTTCGGTAAGCTGTTTTATTTGTCTCCATTAGTGTAATTCTAAGGTACGAGAACATTATTGCTTCATTGTGTTCCTGTAGCCATCTCATTCGTGAGCTTTGTTGTGGATTCTGTGTGGCACTATGCGATAATGAAGAGGTAAGTATGGACGATGAGTGTGCTGTAGTTTGTTGTGTGCAAGTGATCGGTATGGTAGAGTGGGTGTTATTTTGCATGTATACTTCTTGCTGTAAATTTTGTAATTCACATTTTACTTCGTTATAGATTGTATCAATTCGAGGTTGTGGTATAAGTTTGTTACGAAGTATTGCTCGGCATTGATCTCTGAGCCTTTGTCTGCTAACATCTGTATTGGGATATTTCTCTGTGAATTTGGAATGAAGTGGTCCTAGATAGCATTTTTTATCTGTCTCTAGTGCAGTTAATTGGAAGTAAGCGCGTAGAATGAATTCGTTCGTATCAGTTGACCATCTTCTACGCGTGCGCTTATTGGGCGCTGTACTCGTGGTGGGCGCAGTATATGAGCCGCAGTTGGCTCCCTGCGCAACATCCTCGAGTAGACTAGTGACGGTGCTTGTGGATGCGATGGACGTGCGCCGCGTCATGTATGACGTGCGCGTAGATGGTATGGACGAGAACAGCGACTGACTATCTACGCTGCTGTTATCGATAACGGTTATAGGTGAGTACGATTTGTTTTCGGCGGTTTCCTCCGCAATGACAGGCTCACGGGCCTGTATCAAATATTTTTTATATTTAGAACGCGTTATCATATTTATTCCCACGAGTGGCTAGGGACGACACGGTCAACCACGGCAGAGCCCTGCGTTCACCGTGGCAAGGGTAATTGAAACTGGGTGTCCCCCGGTACCCAGAGTCCGCATACTAAAGGTTAGGCTCCCTCCTAGCCACGCAGCCCTCGGCGTATGCTGTTCCACCTTGGCTTAGGGGGTATCTCTCTTAGTCTGTATCCTCGCCTTAGACCTGTCCGGCATGAGTGGCTCTACCGGCATAGCTCTAAGGGTCATTGGGTCACGCAAGCCCCGCCACGACGGCAACGTGGAGATACAGTGGCGGGGTATTATTATTATTATTATTTACATGCTAGGTGTTATAGACGCCTGTTTAACTTCCTGCTGGTCTCCATCCATCCAACTTCTAACCCCTGCTATTTCTTTCTTCTTCCCCAGATATGGAGAAGAGGAGGGAGTGCGCCATTTTTTGTTTTTTTTTTTATATCATACAAGACAGGCATTTGACCCCATCTCACCTGTTGGTAAGTGACGATGCGGCCGAAGATGGAGCATGCCCGTCTTGGAACAGCCTATTCACTCCAGCCTTGAAAACATCCAGATTATATTGATCAGGAAACACACCGGCAGGCAACGCATTCCACTCCTTAGCCGTACGCATTATAAAGGTCGAGCCAAAGCGGTTCGTGCGGATCCACGACATAAGGATGAAGCGCTCGCCCGGATCGCGTCTCCCGATGGCGGAAAGGGGCCGGCGGAATGAGGTCGTGCAGCTGCTTCGCACACTCTCCGAAATGTAACCTGTAGAAGACCGACAGACGCGCAACCCTACGCCGATGTTCGAGGCTCTGCAGCCTAGCCTCAACCAACTGCGGGTCACAAATTATCTTCTTTGCACGTTTTTCAACCGAATCCAAGGCCGCTAGTTGATATTTGGCTGATCCATCCCAGAGGTGGCAGCTGTACTCCATGCAGGATCGGACTTGTGCTTGATATAACTGAAGCAACTGCTTTGAAGTAAAGTACCGCCTAACCTTCGAGAGGACACCAAGCTTTTTTGCTGCAGTCTTATGCACTGGAGCCGGGAACCTAATTTAGTTTGATTTTATTTATAATTTTGCCACCACTTGTTATTTACTTCTTGACAATTTATTGTCAAGAAGTCAACCACTAAAGATCCATACAATGGTGTCTGTGGAAATGGGGACTGTATGCAGCCCCGCTGGCAGTTGCCATGCCATTGCCCTGTCACCTCCAGTCATCCTGCACCACCGATCATTCCTGCCTTTACCTGCTAATCAACCACCAGCACCTTGCTTCTGCTTAAGCTTACTTTTAGACTATAAAATGTATCGTTTGTGAAGTTAAATTTGTAAAGAGATTAAAGAGGGACCCACTTTTATGTTAAGGTTGTTGATTTCAATTGTACTTTCTGTTTTGCTTTTTGTTTCCGGCTGTTTCATTTATAATTGTTTTATTTTGTCTTTAATTTTACAATATACTTTTATACTTTTACATCCTCAACCTTAGTTTGTTTTTAAAAACCTTAAGTTAAGTTTAACAGTTCAGAATTCAGTCTGACAACGTAACACTTATACCACCCCTCTTTTTTCGTCGGGGGTTAAAAACAAAGGGGTCGTCTAATGATGTTTTCGAGATGTGACGTTATCGGAGAAAGCTACGTATTAGCTGGACACTAAAGGTTTCCAACAAGAATAATCTCCAACGCGTCCATTATAGTTTCTAAACGCAAGATCAAAAATGGATGCACTACATTTACCAACAAAATAACACGCATCTTATCTAGCTTTTGTTTGTGATTTTATTTGCGTTAAAATATATTTTATGAAGAGCTTATTTTATATAACCTCGTTAGTGTATGTGTGCTAGTACTACGGAGAGGTCAAGCTGTATCTCCGGATCTATCCACCCACTAGATGAAACATAGCTTAGATTTTACGTTGGATCCCAAGCTACTAAACTGGTAAAATCCGAACAAAGTCCGTACACGTTTAAAAAAAATTACTTGTACAAATTCACACAGTGCCATCTAGCCCCAAAGTATGCAAAACTTGTGTTATGGGTGCCATGTGTAATTTGATCATCTACTTATATATTTTCAAATACATACTTATTATTCATACTACATCCAGATCCGTACCAAAAAATTAATTTCTGTTTCGCGGCGGAAATCGAACCCCCGGGACCTCCGTAGAAGTAGGATCATGTGAGCTAATAAATAAATATAATTTGTTCCTACCAAATTACCGCTGTCATTTGCACATCTCTTGGCATTGTGCACACATTAAATTGCATTCAAGTCTAGCCAGCAGCGGCGGCGGCGGCGCGCGGCGCCCGCTGCGCACGGTGTGATGGAAGACACGACGCCGAGAAATGTTCGTTTAAACAAAGCGAGTGTTATGAGTGTGGTAAGAGTCGGCAGTGAGCGTCATCTCATTTGACTTATAAGTCATATTTTAGTGCCTACAAATTAGAATCTTACATGTCAAAGGATGCGGTCTAGCGGTTCATAGAAGGTGTTCACTAAGATCCAGCCGGTACAAAGTGAATGCAAAATGGAAGAATATAAAATATGGAACTCGTATCAGTTGAAAAAATAAATCTAATTCTAGTCAATTCTTCAGAATTATTTTTAGAAAAACTGCAACACTCATGCGACACTCCGATTCACAGAGTGCTCTTAAGTATGTCTCCTTTATCTATACTATAGGTATATCTATACTATATCTATACCACATCACCTTTGTATGACCTATTAAGAAATATGCCGCGAGTTTAAATGGAGCGACGATTGTAAGAGTTAAGAGAATTGTCAGTGTTAGCACTTTTCGACCCGGCGCTGCCCATCATGGTTACGTGCGATGCATCGCCACGTGGGGTGGCGGCTGTGCTCTGGCAAGGCCCGGCGGTAGCGGGAGCAGCCGGCCGCAGGGGCCCGGGCGGCCCGGGCTGCGCCCGGCCCGTGCTGCACGCGGCGCGCGCTCTGACACTCGCGAAGTGGAACTATGCGCGATGCGATTTGTCGGGAGGGGCTTGCTGTTATTTTTGGAATCATTAAATTCCACAATTAGAGCGTCGGTAGCCGGGCGGTTGAGTATGCAACTCGTAAGCGAGAGGTACCGGGTTCGAATCCTGCTGCGGCCATGTACCAATGACTCTTTTCTGAGTTATGTACATTAGTTGAATACTAACCGATGCTCTTACGGTATTTACACTCGTGACCGATTGCAAACTATTAGCATAAATATTTAGTGTAGAGTGCCATTGAAGGGAGCGAGCCGCTTAGGTGGGTGGTCATACTGGGGTCTTATAATTACAAAGACAAGTGCATTTGATCTCAGCATAACTGCGTTAATGACTGTTTATCGAGAATTTCGACTGCCGAAATCCCTGAATGTACTCGCATCGACGCGTACATAAACTTTATTAGTAAGACGGCTCCATTGTGTTCTTTTTTTTTATATATTATACAAGACAGGCATTTGACCGCCATCTCACCTATTGATAAGTGACGATGCGGCCGATGATGGAGCATGCCCGTCTTGGAACAGCCTATTCACTTTAGCCTTGAAGGCATCCAGATTATTTTGATCAGGAAACACACTCGCAGGCAACGCGTTTCACTCCTTAGCCGTACGCATTATAAAGGTCGAGCCAAAGCGGCTCGTGCGGATAGCTGGAATATCCACGACATAAGGATGAAGCGCTCGCCCGGATCGCGTCTCCCTATGGCGGAAAGGGGCCGGCGGAATGAGGTCGTGCAGCTGCTTCGCACACTCTCCGAAATGTAACCTGTAGAAGACCGACAGACGCGCAACCCCCTGCCGATGTTCGAGGCTCTGCAGCCTAGCCTCAACCAACTGCGGGTCACAAATTACCTTCTTTGCACGTTTTTCAACCGAATCCAAAGCCGGGTTAATTCCATTTCTGCTACGGAAGACGAACTTCAACTTGTGACAAACAACAATTGACACGCGATATCCCGCCAATTATTTAAAATCAATAATTGAGTTTCATAAGTTTAAATCACAGTCATAACAGACTTGACACAGATCACAAATATTCCCTGTTCGCTCACTCTATAATGATTATGAATCTTGCTATCCTGTTTTTTCATCTATTGGAATAAGTTAACGGAAAATTACGCGCGCAATGTTTTGAACGTTCGACGTGTTGCTGAAGCTCCTTAAGACCTGACGTTTCTTTTGAAACATCGGAGTAAATTTTATAATTTAGGAAGTTATTATAAATAAATTGAAATCAAACCATTTAAAAGACGGTGTAATTTAGTGCACATTTATGTGAAAGCGCAAAGTATGGAAATACACCTGGATTATCCTTTCACCGGTAAGTAAACATTCGTGGTCGTGACGATCGGGAATCAATTTTAGAAATTGTGACTTAAATATGCATCGTTATAGTGTGAATTTGCAACAATTGAAATGCTTTACCTTAAAACAAATTGAGCAATATTTCGGTGCCTAAATAGATACGAAAATATTTCGATGCTAACAGAATCGGACTTAGTATTTATTGTTTAGAATTGTAATACTCAAATCTTGTAAATAGCGGTCCACAATTTTATGTATTAGGGTTTCATACCAAAAATATACGTAAATGTTTAGACATTTATGAAACATCTTAACGGATTAATCGCGTATTTACGTTTATTTACGAATGGTATGTTACGTGTAAAGAACTGGTTGCATAAAAATCTCTTGTCATTGAACATAGACAAGGCGCAATACTTTGCATTTTATAAAACCAGTGCTACTTAACCTCCGCCTTCAGTGAGCCTAAGACGTCATTCATGTCGACCAACTCTCCTAACACCTCCAATAAGCTGCAGTTGCCCACACTTAAATCGAAAACCTTACATTAAATACCTGGGAGTCTTAATTGACGAAAGACTGTCTTTCAGAAACCACATAGAGTATTTGACTAATCGAATCCGTAAAAGCATATATATCATGAAAAGTTTACGGCACTCGGCTGATAAAAAAACTCTTATACTAGTCTATAAAACCCTTTGCCAATCCGCCTTACCATATTGTATCAGAGTTTGGGGTGGGGCACACTACCTTGCTTACGCAAACCGTACAGATATCCCACTGATGAGCTTTACAGCAAATCAAAAGTTTTACGAGTCCGACAACTGTTTTTATTAAGAGCAGCTCTATTAATGCACAGCGTCGCTCTCGTCTCTCCAGACTATGAACGCCTCGTAAACCGTCGTGTGTTTAGAGTCCCGCTTCCCAAGGTGCGCTCTACATTTGTCAAAAGACAACCATATTTTTTGTTGCCCTTCATATATAATATTATTTGCCAGCATGTACCCGACGTCACTAAATTACAACTTTCTAAAGCTAAACTTAACATTGAGAATTGGTTTATGAACCTAAATTAGGCAGAGACTGAACACATTTTGACAGTTCTAGTATAACACACACACACACACACACACACACAAATTATATAAAAATAATACAAATTCTTGATAATTATGTCCTTCAAACTAATATAAGTTTATAAGTTTGATACTGGTTAATTTGTAATTACATTTCCAACTATATGTATATGAACCGCGAAATTCAATAATTGTTACCCTGGTGTCCTGGACTTACTTAGGCTTCTGCGACACAAGATAATATCTTAATGCAGAGCCTACCGAAAAATTGTACTCACATATGTGTTAAGTGGAAATAAATAGTTTTACTTTACTTTACATTTATTTGTATTTCTAGGTTTCCTAAAGACCAGACATGGTGATGTCTGGGTTGCAAATTGGAAGTGCTGCGTGGTAAACATTTTGAAGAACTGATAATAATTTATTTATTTATTTATTTGTATTAGGCTACAGAGGCCCATAGATATAATAAATATAACATACAAAATTATAATAACAGTAAAAATGATACACTATATCCAAAATAAAATAATATAACTTATAAAACAGTATCATTTATAAAATTAAAAATAGACTAATAGATAAATATTATAATTTTCAAAACTTAGAACTAACACTTTATTATTATTAATTATTAATTTATACAAAATTTATTAAACTAGGACACCCGCAGGCTGGGTATCGCGTCGGCAGCCCCCGCGATCCGAGGTCGTCCCCGAAATCGCCGATAAACTACGCCTTTCGGCCAAAACTGTTCCTTGGTAAAGGTATCCAAGTCCTTCGTCGGAACCAACACCACAAACGAGTTAAATGTCCGTTCGTGGCTCGATTCTAAGGGCTGGACCCTCACCGTGTACTGCTTGGCCACCTGATATACTCCACCACATCTTTCGCCGTCACGATGTAGTGCTATTCAATTTATTGTAAAGTCACATATGCCTACCTGTGGACAATGAAGACGCTTCTAACGATAAGTAAGTAGGTACCTACTTAGTTTAGAAGTGATGAGGAAACAAATAAACAGTTCAGGCGGCGTCGTGAGAGACGCGGGAGTGAACGCTGGCGGGATGGCTGCGGCTAGGCACGCTATGCACATGATTCGCTTACGCGGGATTCGATATTCAGGACTTGACATCAAGGTCAATATCGCCAGACACGTGCAGCACGGATCCGAGGTATTTGAATAAAATAGTCAAATATGTTCTATTGACAGCTTCGTTCCTTAAACGGATGATGGTTTCACGATCCGCGCTGCAGCAAGCTATTTACTGGAGTTTGGTGAAGGTCAGCTTTAAACCACCGATTATGTGTATGATCATGTGTTGCAATATTCTGTAGTATGGTGTGTGTCAGTGTGCGGTAGCCGGGCGGTTGAGTATCCAACTTGTAACCGAGAGGTACCGGGTTCGAATCCCGCTGCGGCCATGTACCAATGACTCTTTTCTGAGTTATGTACATTAGTTGAATTCTGACCGATGCTCTTAAAGTGAGGGAAACATCGTGATGAAACTTGCAAATTCAGGCAACTGAATTTGTAACCATGATCCGATCTGGTCAGGTTCCCCAGGTAGCAAGGTCACGTAGGTCAGATGGTAGTCGCTATACTGTAATTATCTGATAGCCAACTCCTGGGTCATGGTCAAGGCGGACCCCGGGCCCTCGTTCTCGGGAGCGCAACCGGGATATGAACGCCAAGATGATTATGGTGTGTGTCGGTGCGCGATGTCTCGCCGGTGAAAGCACTCGAACGCGGTCGGTCTGCATGCGGCCCCCTGCCTAGATGAGCTCGAAAAGATTTGTGACTTTTGAAAAGCGTAATCCTAATTCAATATAAACGTTTATTACTTTAAAAAAAGTTAATTATTAATTATTTAACCAAGAAATGGGCAAACTACAAATGAATATAGTGGAGCAGGCAAGAAAAATGTCTATGTAAATCGGACGCAACTTCTTGCAAAACGAACGAAGTTCATGACTGCATTACCTATTCATTACACCTTCATAAAGCTGCTTAAAAGTACGTAGGTACTTAGTGCACACAATACGGAAATGTTTAGTCGAATTACGTGCAGCAGGTTTGTGCAGCGATCACATTCGAGTTAGCACAGCGCCACACACCTGTAGGTTGTTATTGTTGTGTTGTTGCACATTTATACTTCCTCTGTCTTACTTAACTAACGTCGTCGCTGCAGTCGCTGTAGCCAAAAACGGCTAGGAAGGAAGGCTAGGCTAGGCTATACTTCCTCAAGGTCCATATTTTGTTCTACTGCAGTACAACAAAAGTAATGAGAAGTTTTAGTGTTTGCAGGGCTTTGCAATCAAAGCACAGGCGGTTGGGGGCGGAGACGGATTGAGGTGCGCGCGCAGACTAGGGATGTGCTGTGGGAACCAGTCGCGGTATCGGTTTATACCGTAAGTTTATACTGTTAAGAAAATGTTACAAAATTTACTTACGTGTATGAGAGTTGTCTTTTTGTGAAAGAATAAGCAGCACTTTGCGTCATACTTGATATTTATTACCAGATATTTGTGTTATTCAGTATGAAAAGTGAGCAGGTTTTCATCAAGTGGCATATTTTTATAAAATGAATCCTCACAAAGCATTATAAAAGTTACTAGATAGTAGCATTACTTATTCACTGCCGCTCTTATTAACAGTACAGTCCAAGATATAAAGTTAAAATGAGGTGAGTTGGTATATTTATACCAATAAGCATGTAACGTGCACCTGCCTAGCGCGTCCTTCTGACTAGAGTTCTGGGCGCCGTAGTCCAGTCAAACGTCATCGTTCGGTTCGCTCAGTATTCCGCACAACTAACAGTGCCCGCTGCAAAGTTTCGCGCCACCCGCACCTGTTAAAGCAGAAAATTGGTAAGTACAGTGCTCATTGATATTAACAAATTTTTTTTGTAACATACTGTTCTTTTCTTGTGAATTGTTTTTTAACTTAATGTAAATTCTGTAATGTTGGCTTTTTATTTATGTAAACTTTTTCTAAATATTATTATTATTATTATGTGTATTAACTGTTGGGGACTAGCGCGGGTTAATTTTAGAGGAGGACGAGCGTAGCTGGATCCTTAAATTCATGCTCTAATTAGGCTGCCAATTAGGATTGTTATAAGTTTCTCGATAATTAACGAATGACGCGCGCACCCAAAGGCACCTCTGAAAATGCATTTTAGTAGCTATATCGCACGTCCAACCGACTTTAATATGTTTGTATTATAAACCACCACGATAAGTCCGTATTGACTGTCTGTCCTTGTCAGTCCTTCTTGTAAACATTCAGTTACTCGGTCACTATTATCTTGAACTTGTACTTTTAGTTTGTCTAAATTATTAATCATGCTAAAAATTATCTCCCGCACTTCCTTTTTAATTGTTTTGTACATTATTTAATAATATTTTTCATAACTCACGAAAATAAACAATCCTACAGAAATCATATTGTTTGTTATGACTTTTATGAATGACGTTCTATGACATTTAAAGACTTGCCATATAGCGTTTTTTTTCTTCTTTTTTTTAATAAGCGATTCGGACTTAGCGTGGTCTTATTATACTCAACAAACAGTTCGCTGATCGACCCATGCAAGGAGTTGCATTTCTGTTGACTTTTGTTTCAGTTACATAAATACCTACCGCCGCCCCTTTTTGCCGTAAGGGTAGGCAGAGATCACATTGTTCCGCTCATGGGCGTAGGTACACAGCATTTTTAGGGGCCTAAAGAAATAAATATTAAATTGTACAGTGCGCTACAAACCTTTGGCCTACGCCTTTGGCCTTTTCATTTGGAATGAGCGAGCTCGAAAATGATATTTTTTCTTTTAAACGCTGCATTTTGCCTTGTGCAAGAGTCATCAATGGATGAATAAGCGGGCTCGAACATGCTATTTTGATTTATAAAATTTGCTTTAGGTCTTGTGCTAGATTCATCAATTAAAAACTGCATTTGACCTTGACCTAGATTCATCAATGAATGAATAAGCGAGCTCGGAAATGACATTTTTGCTATTAAAAGCTGCTTTTAGCCTTGTGCTAGAGTCATAGTTTTTATAATAGTTCACAGGGATGCGACCTTTGCTAACAGATGCTAGACATCCATGAGGCTATGCCTACCGATGCGCAATAAAATCCGTCTAACAGTTTTTAACATATTTAATGTCAAAGTATCGGTTGTCTATAAAAGTTTAACACAGTGGGCAAAGCATGAGCAAGCACAGGGCAGAGATTTATGCACTCCGGTGCTGCAAGTTCATGACACATTATGTACTAATGCGCAAAAAAGTCCGTCCCAGGAAATTTATGAGATATTAAACGTCCAAGTTTCGGAGGTTCATACACGTAAAAATCATGTTCGAAGATGTGTACAGGGAAGAGATCTTCACAAACCGACGCTAGATATCCATAAGGCTTTAGATACCAACGCGCATAAAAATCCGTCCCACAGCATAAGCAAAAAACAAGTAACCTAGGAAAATCAATAAATGATTGAGCGCCATGAATTCGGTGAATGGTAAGAAAAATAACTGAAATCAATAAAAAACGGGCGGAGTTAGCTGCAAATTTATTGCGCCTCGTTGAAGAAGTTTAACGAGGTCTTGATTTAGTCAGTAATATACCCGATTATAAAAAGGTTAAACCAAAACTATACAGATGGCGGAACAAAGAGCATAATATCAGAAAATCAAGGTCAAGCCTAAATTAATCAACCTTAATTTATTTTTATTTTTGATTTGCCTTTATTTACATTTTAGATGAAAAAGGAAACACAGCATCCTGAGCTTCGTAAGCACACAGCCATACCGATATCGGTAGTTCAATCAGTTATTAGATATAATAATTGGATGGCTCTCACAGTTACGTAGTGTCTCAATATTGAAACCTCACTAAGGCACTTTTTCAAATTCGTATTGTTTGCAGGCATACGTATTCCATTAAATACTTCAATATTGAAGCCGACTGCTTGACGTTGCGATATTATTGAATGTTATTTTTTATGTTATTTTGATGAACTCGTTTCTGTTTTTCTCCCTATTTGTATATTCGTTGTAAGTCATGGAATTGTTAGAGAAAACTAATATCAGATTGGCGTCGGTGAATATTTACTGCGATTCGAATTGGATTCAGTGCGTAAGCTCTTTATACAAAGTTAATTAAATTGTTTATTATCGTCGGTAGCCGGGCGGTTGAGTATCCAACTCGTAAGCAAGAGGTACCGGGTTCGAATCTCGCTGCGGCCATGTACCAATGACTATTTTGCTGAGTTATGTACATTAGTTGAATACTAACCGATGCTCTTACGTTGGGGGAAAACATCGTGATAAAACCTGCAAATTCAGGCAAACGAATTTGTAACCATGATCCAATCTGGTCAGGTTCCCCTGATAGCAGGGCCACGGAGGTCAGATGGTAGTCGCTCCACTGTAATTACCTGGTCGCCAAATCCTGGATCATGGTCAAGGCGGACCCCGGGCCCTCGTTCTCGAGAGCACAACCGGGACATTAACGCTAAGATGTTTTTTTTTTATTAAATTGTTAATTATGCGTTGTACAAAAGGTACATAAAAATGCGTTAAAGCAGTATCTTAATCAATTTAGACTTTGTTCAGATGACGCAAATTCGCGACGAGTATCTGTCGCGAATTTCGCGCGTAGACCTTATCCGACGGAGCGAATTTGTGGCGAGTCTCTCGCGCATATTTTTAATTCGTGCGCGTTGCTTCTGGGCACTGTGTATTGGAACCCACTACATGGCCATTCGCGCGAAACGATTCACGGCGACTTCACCCCGTCTGCCAAGGTCTTGCCTAATTGTTGACGACATTTTGATATTTTTTACGGTTATAATACCTACCTACACTTAAGTACAATTTACCATATTTTACTGTATATAACAGATTCAAATTCCTTATTTATTTATAGAGCTTCTCTCTAAGAACTTCGACAAATTTCTCAAAGAGCCCTATGCAACTTCAGATTGCGTCAGGTACTCTTGTTATGCAGTTTCCCCGCTTTAAAACTCATTTTCTTTTACATACCTTGTACCCACAGAAAAAAATCAACAACCTTCTGGGTACAACCTTCGTCCTTTTGGGTTTGAACTTCGTCCCTAGACCTTATTATTTGCTGGTGTGACTTCACCCTTTGCAAAGACATCGTGCCTGAAAACTTCGCTTTGGCTTCTGGGAACTTCGAAAGATCGTAGTTCCGATGTATTGTCTCGCTTTCAATGCCGGATGCAAGAACGCGTGCTTTTTTCTTTGGTCTCTCGAACCCACTACAAGCGCAATACACCGTTGTAACATTTTTGCAGGGTTTTTTTATGTTACTCATTGAGCAACTCGGCTGGCAAACAGGATTGCCCGTGGCCTGTGTTGCTTTAAATTCTAGAGTCTCCGTAGTCTGGGCAGCAGCGTTTTCCATTGTTATATTTATTATAACGCTGCGATCTCCAACCCGTCTGGCAAGCGTGGATACCTATTATGGCAATAAGGTTCCCTGCGTGGGAGAGGCCCTAAGTCCTGTAGTGGTATGTTATATGGGCTGTGATGATGATGATGATGATGAAAAATGTGTTAGCGCAGCGAGCTCGACATTATTCGAATTTTGTCAAAAGAGCTGGGATGAAATGGGATAATGAAGGAATGACGGGATGACGATTGTTCAAGTTTTAATTTTTATTATTTGTTCTTAAAGCAGCCATAGAGACGGTTCTGCGAAAGTTTCATGTAAGTACCTGGCTGTCACGGTTCCAAAGGTACAGCGGAAGTTTAGGAACCGTACAAGTGTTTTATCTGAGATGCCTTGCCATTGCGTAAATAGAAAAGAGAACTCAATTTCTTGCATAAAATTATTTTAAAAGTTTAATTAAAAGTTCACGGGCTGAAAGAGATGTGGGCGCAGTTGACCCTGAAGGGCTTCCACCGCAAAGAAATTGTAAGAGCTGATGGAAAGCCAAGTAAATTATTGCAGTTATATTACAACGTTACGTAAATTGTTTAGTAATTAGTTATCTACCAATATTTACCGCAACGACCGCAACCGCATTTAAATTATGTCACGAGGGATATAGCCTTGTGCTTGTCCACAAATAGGAAATGCAGTAGTGTGTTCTTTGATCTGAATCTCCCCATGATAGATGATCGCTTACCCTAGCCGGAACCCATTCTGACATGTTCCCACCCATATGACAGTTTCCCGCGAGCCGTAGTCGAGTGCGGATCGGTCCTAGTCTAGGATCAAGAATCAAATGGATATGACAAGCGCGTATACCCGAAAGGGATAGACTCAAAGTACCACTGTTGCAACCTCTACCAAAATTTAGCCCCAAAATGTTTGAAAAATCCCCTATCATGTAATAGGCTAGATATGAAACAGTATGTATCAGACGTAGATCATGCGAATAAATTTACTAGAGTGCGCGTCATAACGAATACTTATATCAATGATAAAATAAACTCTTTAATGCGTAAGGTCTTTGCAATTTTACTAGACTGTCAAATAGCATTCTACATTTCGGTCACCGATTTTCACGATTTTGCGTCTTCTCATAAAACTTTTGCCAACCGATAGGAAACTTTAATATCTATCGAATACTAACCGATGCTCATACGGTGAGGCGTTCAGGCGACTGAATGTGTAACCATGATCCAATATGGTTAGGTTCTCCTTGTAGCATGGTCACGGGGGTCAGATGGCAGTCGCTCCACTGTAATTACCTGATCTGCCAAACCCTGGCTCATGGTCAAGGCGGACCCCGTACGCTCGTGCGCCAGAGCACAACCGGGCCATAAATTCCAAGATTATTTTTTTATTGTCTGGCGTAAAACGATAATGTTGAAGAAATTATTTAAATACATAGGTAATCGTTGTCCTAATCTAATTCTTCATCGTCATATTTTAATCTAATTACCCCTTATAATATTAAATTGAAAACCTAATGAAAATCGATTAGGTATTTATGAAGTTACAGACTGATTTGGAATGCCAGATATGTATAAGCGTAATATATGTGGATCGATTATCGATTTGCTTGCTAGCGAGTGTATGATATGCTGTCAAAATAACTTGTCAGGTGATTATTCTCGCTGACCGGCTAATTAAAAACAATACCATTTAATTATTTGCCATTCTCATTCAGGTTCACTGTGAATAAATGAGATTTCATAAGTATAAGTATGTAGTAAATGAATTAAACTATATCTATATTACGCAACTTAATTTTCCTAGATAAAATAGGTTAAGCAACGTTCATAGCGTCCTGGAACTGAGTGGGTGACCGTTTCGTACTTTAAGACTAGTCGAACTTCAGCACCGCCACGAGCTCGCCACTTCTTAAGCGTGCGAAATGCCAACTGTATGTGGCGAAGCGAGGTTGACCAAGGTCTACCGCTAGGGGCTGGAGACTAATTGAACAGTCTCGAGAGCCAAGTGGCATCTCGTGTCGGTATATTATTATGTAATAAAGTATTTTGTATGTTGGTGACATAGTATCTTACAAAACCCATTTTTTTTGTTTTATTTTTGTTATAAGTTTAACGCGTGTATCCGTCTATCTGTAGCTCCCGGACTGATGAACCAATTTCAATGCGGTTTTCTGTATTTGAAAGGTCTTTTAATCGGAATCGGTTTAGTAGTTCAGAAGATATTTGACTATGAGTAGATTTAGTAGGGGGTGTTTGTTCCCCATGTGTAGTTAGGGTACATCTTTGACTTAAAATATATTTAGAAAGATATACCGTTTTCAACATTTTTGCACATAAAGTGATCGATAGATATTAAAGTTTCCTATCGATTGGCATACGTTATATGAGTGGCCGCAAAATAGATATTTTTTTCAAAATGGCGGGAAGTGGGTGGTGTTTTTCTCTATAGTAAATGTTCAATGCTGTTTAGTTCTAGTTCATTATCTTCGCGCACTCTATACTTCAGTTTTTATTTAAAACAAAGACATGAGTACAAAGCGCTTAGTCATGTACGATGAGTGTTCAAAACAGAGAGCAAAAGATATCATTCATTTTGGACAAAAAACTCGAAAGTGCCAGCCAGAAAGAATTATTGTAAGTAATTTTCAGATAGAGTATAGAATTCCTAATATTTTATACTATGGCGTGAAATCTGTAAGTACGAAAACCAACACCACTATGTATCACTGGGCGTACAGCACTAGATACGATTTAGGGTCCATATAAAAAAAGAATACCCCACTACTAAGATAATTTATCAGTACCGGCGCAGGTGGTATCCTTAAAACACTTGTAACCCGGACAAATAAAAAGTATCATAAAATGTCGGACTGAAGCTTGACTTAACTTATTCCCAATTTGGTCGAATAGCGATTGTTGGTCGCTATCGCATTGAGACCAACAAACAAAACTGATATTCTACAAGGTCCAAAACCAAAATCATTGTCCTTTTCATTCCTAGCAGATTTTGTATGTTGTGATCTCGTTCATGTATGGTATTATTATTACCTTGTCATCTCCGTGTTATACTGCCTCTACGGTCCTAGTAGCCAGAAGTGACCACTAACAACTTTATAACTTGCTAAATTCTAATTGGTTAAAGTGCAATATTTTGATTTTTTGTCGCTCTTGAGGTGAATAAAGTGGCATTGCTCCTCCCACTGGGCGGTCTTAGAAAGTGATAGCTGCAATTTGTAAATATCATACACACTAAAAAGTGCGGGGTGGTGTGCAGTCTCGAACCGGGTACTTCTGGTGCAGCGGGCCTCAAGTTGCGGGCTGGACGGCTGAGCTATTGTGATAGTAGGCCGCGCGGCGAAATTGCGCATCACAAGGCGCGTGCGACTGACGTCACGCGGCTGACGGCGACTGCCCTACATCAAGTGCGCGCGTACTGAGAGCTCGTAGAACTTAGTTAATGCAAGTGTTGCCGCTGTGTAGGTATTATAAAGCGCCCTGTATTAAATACCTATATTTGATATAGAATCCGCAACAGATAATATTATGCCACGTGTACAGCAAAAGGGAAAAGTAAGTAAGTAAGTAAAAACTCTTTATTGCACACACAAAAGTAAAGGATACATAAAAAGAAAAATATAACAATTTACATGCGCGCAAAGGCGGCCTTATCGCTTTATGCGATCTCTTTCAGACAACCTTTGGGAAGAGGTAAGTTAGCACATTATCTTATAGCAGTGCAAGAGCAAATAAGGGGAAAAACTAAATAATATATAACTAAATTTATAAAGAGAATACCATAAATATATTATTATTAAACTATGTATAAATAAAATTCTAGAAAATATAAATATTATATATATATATAAACAATAAGAATTTTAATCATTGCAAACAAACAGTTTTTGACAGGATATATTCATGTACCTTCTTTTTGAAGATGGGTAACGATGTACAGCGACGTACTTCTCTTGGCAAAGCATCCCACAGATGGGCAGATCGGATTGTAAAGGATTCCTTGTAATAACCCGACCGCGTAAAAGGGGCTTTAAGTACATTGTCAGATTTGGACCGGAGGCCACGGTTGTGCTCAGCACCAAGGAACTGGAACCTCTCCGTCAAATATCCAGGTGTGAGTGGATTATGCAGGATATTATAAATTAATGTGAGTGCATGTGCATCTCTTCGCAACCTGACCGGAAGCCACCCTAATCGAGTACGGAAATCGGAGACGTGGTCGAACTTGCGCAGCCCGAATATAAACCTGATGCAGAGATTTTGTAAAAGCTAGTACGGATTCAAACACTTCGTCAGCTCCAGCTACTGAGGAGAAAACCGATGTAAATCTAAAGCATTCACGCTGTTTCCCTGACATTAGTCAAGCGATTAACAGCGGCAAAGAAGCGGTCACTATTATTACTAGCAAATTACGTAGTAAACCGCACCGAACCTGCGAACCCTCAATGACGCAACAACTTCAAGATTTAAAAAATGAAATAAAGGACATGCTTGATGCTTGGAGGAGCGACCAGGATTCTAAATTTATTTCTTTTCTAAAATACCAATCTACAATAATGTCTAGGATGCTGGCCGATATTGCTGAATTGAAGTCGCAAAATAGTCAACTAGAGAAGTTAAATGGTGGGACAGAAAAATATCTAACTTTAGTTTGTGAACAATACGACAGTATTAAGAGTCAGTCAGAGCATTTTAATAGAGAGTTAAGTGAGTACAGTAAATACACTGTTTCCTTGGAGAGGAAAGTTCAGGACTTGCAATTTAAAACCAGGTCATCCTGTGTCGAAATTCGAAATGTTCCTGCGAAGGAGAAAGAGACTACAACCGACTTAATGAAAATTGTTACAAACATCGGGAACGTCACAAAGAATGATATTAGCTCTACAGATATTCGTGACATATACCGAGCACTGGGCAAACCGAGGGTAACTAAAGCTGTGGTAGCCGAGTTCTTCGCTGTCCACACCAAGCGCCAGTTTATGGCCTGCGTTCGTGCTTATAATAACGGACAGGATAAGGCCAAGGAGGAGAAGTTAAACAGGGAAAACATTAGAGTACCTGGAAACCGGCAGCCGGTGTACGTGGATGAATACCTTTTCATAACTTTTCATAGCTTTCAGTGAATTGGTTAATACTGTAATACTGTAAAGTTGTTTTAAATAAATAAATAAATAAATAAAAAATAAATAACGGCTAGGCGATTATATCATCTGGCGCGGGAGTTTGCTAAAAGTCACGACTACAAGTTCTGTCGGTATTCAAATGGTAACATTTTCCTTAGAAAACAGGCTGGTTATAAGCGCATTCTCGTTAGATCCGAAGGCATGCTGTAAGAACTTACAGCAGATACCCTAATCAATGACTATACCTAAATATTTCGATGTGTTTGTTAAGTTTTATGAGTATGAGTTCTAGTGCGAAATCAGTGTTTTCAAAGGTTTGTTTAACGGTTAAAGTGTTCCTAATTCTTATCTTTTTAACTAGTATTACATCAGTTTTATACTATTTCTCACACAATAACATCACATACACTATCAACGTACACTTACCAAGCCAAACACACACATCATTTTGCACTGCGAGTAACGTTAACCTTTATGGATTTCGGAGTAGGTACTTATAGTGTGCTACCACACCCCAAAAGTTTTATGTTCTTCGGCTGCCCAATAATTTTGTATCGTTTTGTGTTAAACAATGGCTACTCATGTACAAAATATCAATTTTTCCCGCACCCGCAGTCTTAGCGCATAGGTTTGTTTCTCTTTGCTCCGTCGTTTTTAATTTTAAATTTGTGAAAAAAGTGTTTTTTATTAGGTGTATCGTACATCATCAGAATCCTTATTAACTGATCTACAAACCTGTGCTTCTTTGATTTTCTAATTCAAACTATATAGTGAATTATCACGGAAACAAATTTGAAATTCTACATGACGGATGTATTCCATAAGTACGCTTTTTAATTCACGAAGCGCTTGTCGCGCCATGCGCAGCGGTGGTGTATGCTGGAAGCTTCTTTGGTGACTAACATTTGCTATAGGTATCGAGGAATACAACTAGAGGGCGCAAAAATATAAAATTCTAATTAATGCTTGTGTGAAAATAAATGTGATTAAATAAAATACTTGCATAAACTCGCATGACTCTTTTATGCAAATACTAAATGAAAATGAGTTGTCACGCTTGTAATTTGATTATTGTTTACAACGAAAATATTAGGTGCACCGAATGTGGGAGAGTTTATCACTATAAGTGCCTTAACATAACATCTGCATACTTTAGAGAACACCAAACTAATATTCAGAAAAATCTCGTATGTCCTGAATGTTAAATACGCTGTAATAACACCTGTGGCAAATTGCCAATTCTTAACCTGCCTTCAAGTGTAGAGATGCAAAATAAAAGTGAATGCATTGAGTTAAATGATTCCTACTCTTTGAAAAAGGGTTACGATCCGTAATGTTAACCGAAAATTACCTACCGGAGATGATGTAACTTACTCAATGAGTTTTGTATTATGAGTATAGTGATGTCAAAATAAATAATGTCTATGTCTATGTCTATGTCTGACTAAAAAGACCACGTCGACTAAACCGAACAAGACTGATACCTTCCCTAAAAATATAGAACCAAGTAACAAATCATGTTACATATCCCCTACAAAATCAGCGAACAAATTGTTAAAAAATAATAAGCCGAATGTAACTGAACCCATCCCAAAAATTACTAATATTCAAGAGAATGCTGAAAAAATGTCCGTATTGCTTCCACACGATTCTACAACTGAAGATCAGGGCTGGACTGTTGTGAATAGAAAGCGTTCGCGACCATCGACTCCTGAAGTTCTTCTTGGTACGGCGGCCCCTGTAGCAACTGGACTACTTGCTGCAGAAAAAACGGATAACTTACATCTCTACTACTTACAGAAAGGTATTGGTAAGGTATACTGATATTCAAGTACAGGGTCATCTACGTAACATATGCAAGAGCGACGCCTGTACTGTGGACGCATTGAAAGCTCGAGGGAATTATGCTTCTTTTAAATTAGGAGTCCCTTCTGGACTTGTGACTAGCGTACTGGCACCCGAAAACTGGGCTAAGGGTATATGTATAAAACCCTGGAAAAATCATTTTAGTGGATTTCGGAATAAAAAAACCGAATAGTGTGGGCAATAATAAACGACCTACTGCAGCACTAAATCGCAATCACTATCAAAATGTACGTGGACTGAAAACTAAACTGAAAACTGATGCGGAGGTTGCTCCGTGCGGCTGGAGAGTGGTGCGGCGCGACCGGCAGCGCTGCAGCGCGGCGGAGACGGCGTGCTGCTCGCGGCTAGACCCGGCCTCGTCCTACATCGTCGCCACGACTTGGAGACGGAGACCCAAGAAGACTTGTGGCTTACATTTCGTGTAAATAATGTATACTATTTTGTGTGTGTTGGGTATATTCCACCTGATGCTAACGATAGCCATTATATGCACTGGTTTCAAACCGTAGAATCTAAGATTTATTCACTGAATGGCGTAACTATAATATATTATTAGGAGATCTCAATTTAAATAGTGTAACTGTAAGTATTTCTAGCTATTACTGTTAATTTCTTAATTTTTGTTTGTCATTATTAAAATTTATCTGATATAAATTTTATTATGAATACTTTTAATGGTAAACTTGACGTAGTACTCTGGTACCGGAAAAGATAAGTTCTGTTACTGTGCATAAAATTGACGATGGAGGTTTAGTGCCCCGGGCAGACCCATATCATCCCCTTTTAGAAATCTCAATACCTATCGAGTCATCGTTTTCGTGTGACAATTTCTTAGCTCCCAGCAACATAGATAGCACAAGAAACTGGAATTTTTCTACAGCAGATTTCGATTTATTGTACACACTTATTAATAATGCTAATTGGTCGACAATACTTAACGCATGTGATGTAAATTATGCTGTGGAGGCTTTCTATAATATAATATATGATATTTTTGATCAATGTATTCCAAATAAAATAAGATTCCGCAGATGTTCTAGACGTTTTCCGATCTGGTACACGAAAGATATAATCTCTGATTTAAAAGCTAAAGCTTATTATCATCGTGCTTGGAAAGCATCGGGAGACAGTGCGTGCCGATCTAAAGAAACGAATTGCAGAGGCCTACGATAGTTATTTATTAAAAATACAACAAAATGTGAAAGTATTTCTGACGAAATTTACTTCGACTTTCAAAAAGCATTTGACCGTGTTGATAATGACATACTTCTCACAAAGCTTAGTTCCCTGGGCTTCACTCCATCTCTGATAAGTCTGTTTTCCGATTACCTTCGAGATCGAGAGCAATATGTGAAGTTAGGTTGCTACTTATCTAAGCCGTACCACACACGATCAGGCGTAATCCAAGAATCTGTTCTGGGTCCTCTCCTATTTAAGTTAATGATCAATGATCTCCCATCAACAGTTAATAACTCGATATGTTTACTTTACGCCGATGATCTAAACTAATACGTAAGATTAAAGATGCTTCTGGCATTATTTTACTCTAAGCCGAAATTGATTCACTTCTGAAATGGAGCGATGACAATAATCTTTCCTTCAACATAGCTAAATGCAGTACTATGACATTCTCACGAGCATGGCATCCCATTGTAGCTACTTACAAACTTCAATCCGACCCAATCACCCGCGTAGAAATAGTCAAAGACCTAGGAGTATTATTTGATCCCAAATTAACTTACACCACCCATATTTGTGAACTAGCGAAAGCATGTTATCGCCGACTGGATAATTCGTAACTAGAGATTTTACTGATCCCTCTGCAATAGAGCTCATTTGTACCTCGCTAGTAAGAAGCAAAATTGAAAGTGCTGCCATAGTCTGGAGTCCACATGAGCCCATATATAAGCTACTTCTCGAAAAAATACAAAAACTTTCTTACGGTTTCTTTATAAGAAGAGGTGCGGGTATTATCTATTTCTTTACCCAACTAATTTTTTACTGGGAACTCTGAGTTTTAACTCCTTAGAGGTAAGACGTAATATTGATCTACTTATGACTGCAGTACGTTTGTTACGAGGCGAACAGACTGTCTCAACCTAGTTGAGCGAGTTTGCTGTCTATCGGTTCCCAGGAAATACACGCGTCCCGATTGTCACCGATTGATCGAAGTGGAGTCAGTCCGAACTGTTTCGCATTTTAACTCCCCGTTGGGAAGAGCACGCATCCAACCTAATAAATTATTGCGTGAGGTACCAGACTGCTATCTGTTTGCCGATAATTTAGTGAATATCCATAGAATAATAGTAACGTTTTCTGAAAACTCTACCTATGTAATAATTAATTTGTATATAGTAGCTGTAATTTATAACCTACTTTGTGCAACGCATTAGTTTTTGAATGTAATGTTGTACAAGGAATAAATAAATAAATAAATCATAAGTGACCGGGACCACTCTGAAGTGGATAACCATTGTGTAAGCCTGCGGATTTCAACAAATTACTTAGACTAGGCGGGAAAAGATTAATCATACTTCACATTAACATACGTAGTATAAACAAAAATTTTGACGAGCTACAAGTTCTCCTTACGACGTTACAAATTGACTGCGATGTGTTAGTACTCACTGACTACTGGCTGAGCAAAGTGACAGACCTACCCAAACTGCACGCTTTAAACTCGTTTTACACAAAACACATATTTAATCAAAATGACGGCGTGGCAATTTATACAAAAGATAACTTAAAATGTATAGTATACGAACCCAACTCGGCTGCCCTAAGGCAAATTCAAGTATCTCATTTATTGCAAATTTTACAGGAGAGCGTAAAAACGTTATTCAGTGTTCTTGTTGATAAATTGGGTAATTGTAAATACAAAAATGTTAGAATATCATAGGAAATAAAGTTTAAAATATGTGTATATTAAAAATATAACTTTTTATATCTGTTTACATTTTGACGAACAAAAATAGTGTTCTTCGTAGAAATATAGATTGTATTACTAATGATTTACGCTAAAAACAAGTAACTTGAGATACTCGATTATACCTTAGTAGACAAGATTGTATTAAAGGTTTATTTAAAACATAAAACAAGTAATTATGGTTTTAGGTAAATAAAAAATTAAATAGTCGGTTTATGCAGAAATAAAAAAAAATTCAAACATTACTTAAACAAAACAATTTACCGAAAAATTACTTTTTCTTGTTGTAACCACGATTCAATTAATACATTGTCAACAAGTATTGTAGAAAGTAAACTGAATTGTTTTATTAATATCCTTAGAACTCTCGCGTTTTCTTTTTGCTTAACGTTCTGATCGATTGATTAACGATGATTCATTGGATATAAATAAATGAAACGCAACGGCATTACATTGAATTAATTCATACACATCGTTATGATCAATTAAATCATGTGAATTTACATTGTCACTTAATATGTGTGTCTATTTCTAGGCATTAGTGGGACTAATTTATCGTCACACCTCTTACAATTGTATTTTTAGGCTAATCCTGCACTAAATTAATTTAAAAATATCTAGACTTTTATATTCGTCTTAGAATTCCTTCTTATTGTTCTATCTACCTTTAAGATCTTTACTTCTACTAAATCTTTAAATGTGAATTCCTGTTAATTAACGATTTTGGCTTTTCTTCTATTATTTCTTTTCTTTCTTAACACATTTTTTAAAGTTTTCAAAGTCATACATATGTTTCATCTTGCTAATATTTCATTCGATATCCTTTCAAGTCGCGTAACTCCGGATTTCCACCACAGCATTTTCATTTCATTGGCGTGGAGTTTGCTGACGTATTTCGTCAGCGCTGGCCATGTCTCGCAGCCATTTTAGCTTGACAGGGATTTTAGTCTCTGCGAGTGAGTTCTTGCCATTTGGCCCAAGCTCTAGAGATTCGTGACTTAACATCTGGCCGATATCGAAGGACTCATGCATTGCGGATCCAAGGTATTTGGATTTATCTGTTCTATTAACAGTTTCGTTACCTATACGGATGATTTCGGGATCCGCACTGCAGCAGCCATATATTCTGTTTTGGCGACATTCAGCTTCAAACTAACGTTTTCTAGCACATCCTTCCACGTGTTTACCCTTGTCTCAAGATCCTGCCTAAGCTGGCTCACCAGTTCAATGTCGTCAGCGTTCTTCATTAGCCAAGGAGGTATGTCCTGAATTTTCGCTGAGAGGGCATCGAGCACAATGCAAAACAAGTAAAGGCTCAGCACTGAACCCTGGTGAATACTAATGTACGCTTCGAGCACGGCCTTTGATTTTAGAGTCAGATCTTGAAGGACACTACCGAAAGCCCTCTGCAGGTCGAGAGATGCGTAATACAAAGGTTGATTTCTACTGCAGTGAGACTTCTGGTGGACTCTCAGGGCAAATATTGGATTCATGGTGCTGCAACCTGGCGTGAAAGCGTATTAGCATTCCGACAAGGAGCATTCTTGGCGGAGTCTTTGATCTATAATAAGTGAATTGTGTGGCTCATAAGCTTGATACCTCTACAGCTGCCGTACTCTCTGGTACCCTGTCCTTTCCTTTATAGATTGGCGTAATAATAGTTAACGCGCCATGCGTCAAATCAGCCATGCATAGATTAGAAACGTAAAATATATTTTGTTTTAGCGTAAATTTTATAACCAGAAATAGATACTTGAAACAGAAAACTATCTGTAATTTTCGAATTAAATCGAATTTTACTAAAATAAAAAAACTGAAAGATGTGGCCTGGTTTGCTAAAACTGAAAATGAAATAAAAAATATTTTTTTCAAAAATTGAAAAACTTGACTTTTTTTTTTTTTTTTATATTAGACAAGACAAGCATTTGACCGCCATCTCACCTGTTGGTAAGTGACGATGCGGCCGAAGATGGAGCATGCTCGTCTTGGAACAGCCTATTCACTCTAGCCTTGAAGGCATCCAGATTATATTGATCAGGGAACACACTCGCAGGCAACGCGTTCCACTCCTTAGCCGTACGCATTATAAAAGTCAAGCCAAAGCGGCTCGTGCGGATAGTTGGAAGGTCCACGACATAAGGATGAAGCGCTCGCCCGGATCGCGTCTCCCGATGGCGGAAAGGGGACGGCGGAATGAGGTCGTGCAACTGCTTCGCACACTCACCGAAATGTAACCTGTAGAAGACCGACAGACGCGCAACCCTACGCCGATGCTCGAGGCTCTGCAGCCTAGCTTCAATCAACTGTGGGTCACCAATCATCTTCTTTGCACGTTTTTCCACCGAATCCAAAGCCGCCAGTTGATATTTGGCTGATCCATCCCAGAGGTGGCAGCAGTACTCCATGCAGGATCGGACTTGTGCTTGATATAACTGAATCAACTGCCTTGAAGTGAAGTACCGCTTAACCTTCGAGAGGACACCAAGTTTTTATGCTGCAATTTTTGCCTTGGATTCGATGTATTGACCGAAGTTGAGATTGGTAGAAAGCTCAACACCTAGAAGCTGTAGGTTGCCGGTAATTTCCACAGGAACATCCTGAAAAGTTGGAGTAAGATGGAATGGACTCCTTTTGGCGGAAAACAAACACGCCTGAGTTTTGGTTGCGTTGAACGTCACCAGATTGGCTTCACCCCAATCAGAGACTGCCTTGAGAGCGTTGTTCAAACGATCAACCATAACCTCTCGACAACACTGAATATCGTTCCTATTGGCTTTTGCATCTGCCAGATATCTATCCGTCACTGTGCTGTCGTCTGCGTACCCAAAGGTACCTGGTACTGTTAGCAGATCGTTAATATGCAGCAGGAATAAAGTCGCGGACAGTACCGATCCCTGAGGAACTCCCGCGTCGATAGCCTCAAGATTAGACGAGTAGCCATCGATAACTACACGGATTGAACGTTCACTCAGAAAATCCGATAACCAGGTGCAAAAGCCAACAGGAATACCAAATGAAGGAAGCTTGCTTAGAAGGCCCGCATGCCAAACCCTGTCAAAGGCCTTGGAGATATCAAGAGACACAGCAAGGGCCTCGCCATGTCTCTCAATGGCCTCACTCCACAATTGTGTGGCATACACCAGAAGGTCCCCAGTAGATCGACCACGGCGGAACCCGTACTGGTGATCGCTGAGGAGATCGTTACCTTCAAGATGCGTAAGGAGTTTGTTGTTTAGTGCACGTTCCATAATCTTACAGAGTATGGAAGTGACCGAAATAGGGCGGTAGTTGGCAGGGTCGGCGCGGCTGCCTTTTTTTGGGCACGGGCTGCATATTGGCAAGCTTCCACGACTTAGGTACAATACCAGTCTCAAGTGAGAGGCGATACAGGCGTGTGAGAACAGGAGACAACTCAGGGGCACAACTACGCAGGACTATTGCCGGTATACCATCAGGCCCACTAGCCTTGTTCACGTCCAGACTCTGCAGGATTTTTAAGATCTCTCTCTGATGTATTCGCACCTCTGTCATAGCGCAGTCAGCACGGGATGAGATAGGTGGTGTTTTTCCTGCAGTATCCAAACGTGAATTCGCCGCGAAAAGAGAAGCAAGCAAATTCGCTTTCTCTTCAGCAGCATGGGCCAATGTTCCGTCTGGCCTCAGCAACGGTGGCAACGAAGATTGACTAAAATTAGATTCGACCGCTTTTGCCAGAGACCAAAACGCCTTACTTCCAGGAGGATAAGAGGCCAGTTTGGCGCCAATCCGGCTTATGTGGTCGAATCTAGCCCTGCGAAGCGTCCTTTTGTAATACTTGGCGGTGAAGTTAAAGGCTCTCTTCAGTTTGCGAGTATCCGGAGACAAGTGCGCTCGAGCCTCAGCCCAGGCAGAGTATGCCGAATGCTTCAGCACTTCAGCACGTCTGCACTCAGCACCAAACCATGGGCGAGACCTGCCGTTCATCGCTACGTCAGAATACGGAATAAAGTACTCCATACCCTGCAGTATAACCGCGGTAACGGCTTCAGCACAATTCGACGGATCGCCCGAAGAGAAGCATACCTCCCGCCAAGGATAGGATGAAAAGAAGTGGCGCATCTCATCCCAATCTGCTGACTTGTATCGCCACACCCGTCGGGGGTTGCATGGGGTTTGCTTGGGTGGGGAATAAACGGATACAGATTTCACCAGACAGTGATCGGATGTACCCAGCGGTGCAGAGACCGATACTGAGTGTCTCTCCGGATCGGTTGTCAGCAGAAGGTCTAAGCAATTGGCGGTATGGGAGTCAACATCAGGTACCCTCGTGGCACAGTCTACCAGCTGGGTGAGATCTAGCGACAGAGCTAGTTTACGCGCCTCTCTCCCAGCATGATCCGTCACCTGGTATGGGAAAAGCCACTCTTGGTGGTGGGCAATGAAATCCCCCAGAATGACAAACTGCGCCGCGGGGTAACGTTCCCTCGCCTCATCCGCCACTTCTATGAGATGGTCACATAAGCGAGTCGGCTCCTGATCCCCGCTGTGCGATCGGTAAATGCAGGCATACAGGATTTGCACTTGACCTGTATCCACCAGCAACCATAAAATAGAAAAACTAGATCCCTCAAAGCTCCTTAGACGCCGAATGCAGATGTCTTCGCGAGCGTACACACAGACTCCGGCACGAGGTACAAACCTGTGCTCGAGAGTATACCCTGGGTAGCTGAGGTACGTCGCGTCAGCCGGACATCTGATCTGCGTCTCAGTGAGCAACAGCAGCTGCGGTTTTTCAGTCTCAAGGTGGTAGTGGACTGCATCGAGATTTGAGTGCAGGCCTCGGATGTTAGTGAGGTGCACTTTGAGTGGGAGGGAGTGCAGCCGCTGTTTACAGTTATTCTTTTTCTTGTCTTTCATTTTGATTGAGTGTGAAGAGGTTGTTGTAGGAGGATAGCAGTTGGACGAGGTAGCGCTTCGCCTACCAGCAAACATGCTCACCAATACCGCACGGGAAGGTGCCTGATGCGGAGACCACGGGGACGCCCGAACCCCCCCAGATTGGCTACCTGGCCCTCCCATCCGGTCGCCAACCGGCATGGTAAAGCAATCTGGGATTTTTCGTAAGGGCAGCCTTTCACTGGTGGCTAACCAGCTACTTGGGCCCCCTACTATCTACGGTCGGCCAGCGGCGGCACCGTGCTTCGGATCCCGCTGCCCTCCGAAGCCAGGCACCCGGTACGGGAGTGGTGAGCATCAAGAAAAGTCGGTTACGCAGAGCGTCTACAACTGTCCAGACCCATCCTCCTCGATGGCTACTCCAGACATCGCAACGGAACACGGCTGGACCGCTTGGCGCCGCGTTCGCTTGGAGGGTGGTGACCAGCCACGGCCGAAGCCTACCACCGGAGAGAGTGCTGTCCATTTCGCACTACCCAGGGATCACGTGCAGGGTATCTAGAGTCATGAAGCCCAAAGTGGGCTTCGCCTACGGACGCGGACAGCATTGATCCCCAGCGTAGCGTAACTTCAGCGTAGGGCAGCCGAACTTTTCAAATGCTAACTGTCTTGTTTGCACATTCGATGGCATAGCCATTGTAGCTGTTTATCGTTCACCCTCCTACACAAACAGAGACAACTTTAGTAGATTTTTAAACAGTCTCGACGGTGTCTACTGCAGCTTAATCGGTTACAAAAATATCGTACTGATTGGTGACATGAACATCGATATTAAACCCACAAATATTGATGAGAAATCAAATGAATACTTAATTCTAAATGCTTCCCACGGCCTATTCCCTACTCATCGGCTGCCTACCAGACTGCTTAAGCAACTGCTTAGACCACGTGTTTATTAAGTCCACAAACCACAATAAAACCCTTATACTGGAATCACATGTTACGGATCACTTACCCATCTTGTTAGCCGTGCAGTTGGATAGGTTAGTTCGTAAAAACAACAGCTCATTAATTACTCGCTCAAATCATGCAGCAATAATTAAAGAAATAGAAACTCTATTTTCTACTATTCTGATATTCTATCGGTAAAAGACGCCAAGCGTGCTCGTTTCATCTATTGGAAATATCATTTCTACATATACTACACTGACTAGAGTTCCAAAAACGAGCAGAAACATCAAACCCTGGATAACCCCAGGGTTATTACGCTGTAACCACTTACATAAGCAAAGTAAAAGTTCGCTAAACAATTTAGTACTTAATTTAAATCACATACACTCGCTATTGCAACTTCTGTAACTGTCTCTTACGTAGATTAAAAAGAAACGTATGAAAAACGTGAACTTGAAAAAGCAAAAAATAATACCAAGGCTCTATGGAACAGCATCAAAACAATCACAAACGCTGCGAAGTCCCGAAATTCTCCTACTGAACTTCTGAGGTTATATCCTGATCCTGAAACTTCTGTAAATGACGTATGCAACTTTTTCGCAAATATTGGTACATCACTTGCATCAAAAATATCACCTGCTGCTAAAGCCTCAATTTCACATAAATTAGTATCTCATGCTGGAGGCCCGCATATTGCTTCCCTAGTTATTCTTCCGACTGATGAAAAAGAAGCGGAACTACAAATAATGGACCTTCGCAGTGACAGCGCAACTGGTTGGGATGGTATACCCTCAAAACTATTAAAGGAATGTCGCAGCACCCTAGTTCCAATAATTACCCACATAATTAATACAGTGGCTGAATCTTAGCTTACTCACAATCAATCTTGAAAAAACACATTGCATGTCTTTTTACATTCACTCTGCGAACAAACCTCCCGAAATTCAGTGGAGCGACTGCCATCTGACTTCCGTGACTCTGCTACCGGGGAACCTGACCAGATGGATCATGGTTACAAATTCAGTTGCCTGAATTTGCAGGTTTCATCACGATGTTTTCCCTCGCCGTGAGAGCATAGATTAGAATTCAACTAATGTACATATTTTTTTTTTTTTTTTTTTTGCTATCCGGCAGACAAACAGGCATGCGGGCCACCTGATGGAAAGTGGTCACCGCCGCCTATGGACATCAGCATCACCAGGGGTGCTACCAATGCGTTGCCCGCCTCTAAGGAGACCTCTAATATACCTCTTGAACGATCCCATGTCATAGACCAAAGGAAACACCGTTGCTGGGAGCTCATTCCACATCCGAATCGTACGAGCGAGAAACGTTCTTTCGAATCTTCGCGTGGACACCACTAGAGGGTCCACGTAATGGGGATGAGTACCCAGCCCACGGCGGGTGGTGCGATTGCGGAATTGTGCTGTGGGCACCAGATCAAATAATTCCTCAGAACACTCCCCATTGTACAGCCGGTAGAACACACACAGGGAGCCAAAGTCCCTTCGATCAGCCAGTGGTTCCAACTTGCCTGTCAGTACGGTATCGTCGACAATTCGTACGGCGCGCCTCTGTATAGAATCCAAGTGATTAAGCAGGTCGGCGGTTTCCCCGGCCCAAAGATGGGAACAATACTCCATATGTGGCCGCACCTGTGCCTTATACAGCAACAGGCGCTGTTTTGGGGTGAAGTATCGCTTAGACCGGTTAAGCACACCAAGTTTTTTCGAGGCTAGTCTAGCCTTACACTCCAGGTGACTTCGGAACCGTACGTCGTCTGATATGTCGACACCAAGGATCCCGATACTTTTTGAGATGGAGAGGGATGTTCCTTGGAACTGCGGCACCATGACAAAAGGATCCTTTTTGGCGGAAAATGCGCAGACCTGCGTCTTAGAGGGGTTGAATTCCACCAGGTTCAATCTGCCCCAGTGAGCAACTTGCTCCAAGGAGTGTTCAATCTCTGACACAAGTCTTATTCGGCTTTCCGACACCACGGAACGAGGGATATTCGCACGGCCAGTATAACGAGCGTCTGCAGTACTGTCATCTGCATAGCAATGAATACTGGGAGTATTCAGCATATCATTGATATGCAGCGTGATAACAGCGTGGGAGACAGCACTGAACCTTGGGGTACTCCAGCATTAATACTCTTGGTATCGGAGCAGCATCCGTCGACAACGACTTGGATACTCCGCCCAGACAGAAAGCTGGATACCCAATTGCAGAGTCCCTCGGGGATACCGTACTTCGGGAGTTTTGTTAGCAGTGCCCTGTGCCAGACCCGATCAAATGCCTTGGCTATATCAAGACTGACAGCCAGAGCCTCCCCCTTGCTCTCAACAGCCTCAGCCCACCGGTGTGTTAGGTACACAAGAAGGTCACCAGCTGAGCGACCATGACGGAAGCCATATTGACGGTCACTGATCAGCTGGTGATCCTCGAGGTATCCAAGGAGCTGGATATTTATGACCCGCTCCATCACCTTAGAGAGCAAGGAGGTTACCGCTATAGGCCTGTAATTTGATGGGTCTGAATTGTCACCCTTCTTGGGTATCGGGTGCACATGGGCTAACTTCCACGAAGACGGCACCGTTCCTGAGGTGTAGGAAAGCTTAAATAGGCGCATTAACACGGGAGACAACTCGGGAGCACACTTTTTAAGAACGATAGCCGGAATGCCATCAGGTCCACTGGACTTCCGGATGTCTAGGGAGAGAAGCACACGTCTTATGATTTTTTGGGTGAAACGAACCTCGGGCATGATGCCCTCACACCGAGAGATGGTAGGCGGTGCAGCTCCCCCATCATCCAGAGTTGAGTTATGAGCAAAGAGATTACCCAAGAGATCGGCTTTCTCCTTTGCTGTGTGGGCCAATTGGTCATCCGGCTTGCGCAAAGGTGGAAAGGTGGTCCGACAAAAGTTCCCATCGACAGCTTTGGAGAAAGACCAAAAAGCACGGCTCCCAGAGGGGTAGCTGATTAGTTTCTCTCCAATTCCACCGATGAATTTGTATTTTGCTCCGGCCAATGCCCTTTTTGTAGACCTCGATACAGCATTGTACTTTTTCCTTAAAATGTGGGTATTAGGGTCCTTTTGGGCCCGAGCCACTGTCCAGGCACGAAAAGCATCATGCTTGAGGCGAACATAACTCAGAAAAGAGTCATTGGTACATGGCCGCAGCGGGATTCGAACCCGGTACCTCTCGCTTACGAGTTGGATACTCAACCGCCCGGCTACCGACGCTCCTGTCGACGACTACCGACGCTATTATTATAAAACAGTAAGAAAGCCGTATGCCGCTGTACATTGAATATATTTCAGAAAAAAATGTCAGGATGGCATTCTGGGACGTAACTAGAGAAACATTTTTTTTTTTTTAATTTTTTCTCTCTGCCTGCTCGCGCATCACTACTGCACGGGTTTTGATTCGGTTTTGATAGTTTGGTGCCTTGAAGTTCAGAGTACAATGTAGGCCATAAAAAAAAAAAAATAATAATTAAAAGTTTAATTACAATCACTAGCTTCGCTTGTGATTCAATTCTAGACTCCTTCGCTATTTCGTGATTGTAAGTCAATTGTATTTTTGATAGATTGTGATTATTGACCCTATCATATTTATTTCTAGAACACACAGTACGAAGTTGAAGCCAAAACCTGCTTCCGAGTTGCTGAAAGCCGCGAGGACCATCATCAGGACACAACATCGCCCTCTACTTGCCCAGAAAGGTAAGGTCATTTTGTACTTGCCCTTGTGCTAAACTGCGAATACTTCGATGTATTCCTGCGATGGTGGAGCTGTTTGGGCAGGAACACCAACAGTGAATAGGCATTAACATTGACTAGTTTTGCTCACTTGTTGGCGCCACTGGGGTGTAAGATCTTGTCACTCTCAAAATAACTGAAAGTTGGTTATACTCGTAACCTTATGGGAAAAGTTTAATAGCTTTTATTTAATTTCGTTTTATAAATAAATTTAACATTGCAGAATACTTCAGATGCACTCAAAATAACAAAATACGAAAAGAATCTGAAAATATTCCATTATTAAATAATTTTTTGTAGCATTTTATTCAATTTAAAAATAAGATGTAACAAAATCATAATGCGAAACGGATTGTTACTATATACTCCCCAACAGGCGCGGATCCAGTGGGGAGCAATGGGTGCAATTGCCCCCCTCAAGCCCCGACTTTGACTCACAATCGTTTACGGTTTTATGAGCCAATAGGCCAATTATTCCGAGCTCGTTGCGCTCGCTCAATTATTTTATTCATTTTATCAATCATTCCAGCTTTTTGGAACCAGTGCGCAACTACGTCATGCAGTAAATAACTATTAAAAGTTTCAACCATCTAGACCCAGTGGTTTTGGTCAGAAAGAATGTGAGAAAAGTCTGAAGTCCAGAGTTCCATCCCCAGTTTCACTCCCTTATGGGACAAAGGAGTTCGCTAAAAAAATACCCGGAGTCGCCAGAAATTTCATATATGCCGTTTATATATTCATAATATGTACACTCGGCCAGGAAAGTGTTTTGGCACCCTAAGGTTGAACAGTTGCACTTCACAAAACACAAGGTTCTTTTTCCCTCGATATAAGGCCAGGTGACAGAGATAGGAAACTGTTTTTACCAAGACCTCATCGATGACGTCATCGGTTTGACAAACCGCCTTTTTCTAGTCAAATAAAAAATAATAGAGTAGAAACTCTTTAATATTGTGATACCTACCTAAAGAACTTTATGGTGTGGACTGTGGTTACTAGGCTACATGTGTTATGTTTGTTATTGGCAATCTGTCATGTGCTGTTTATCTTTTGACTGTTGAGACTCGGAGCCCGGGAATTACGCTACTCATACAAGAAGTGTAGGAGCATAAACCTAGAATTGTAGGTCATGTGTAGGAGGCAACCACTTATTTCTTATTTATATAACTTATGCATCCGGCAAAAAGTAATAAAATATATTAAAAATGAACATGTTATCGTGACAGTTTATTTTTCTGCATACTTAGTAAATTGAATACACATCACTTCGTCCAAATTTTCACAACACTTCGATCTTGCGAAAAGAATAAATTTACCAATCTTTGATTTAAATAATCGTTGGGAATTCTTATTCATTCCACAGGTTTATCCATGATGGGTATGGATTGATTTTATTTCGCGTCGTGCTTACGTCATCATTGGGAAAGTTTCCTATCCAATTAGTTCCAGATAATTTGAGCATTACAATCACTATAAAAACTAAAAAATCACTTATATCATAATAGTAAGTAGTAGTAGTAGTGTAAATTTATGTTTATCAAATAAATGAATTGAATTGAATAGTTACGAGTATATTACTCCGAAATTTATGCAAAATATGTAAATTGAGTAAAATTCACGTTCGTGATATTTTATTAATTCGAAACAATGAGGAAGATGTAAATTAAAATTTATTTAATTTTTTTTTAGTTCTAACAAAAACTTTATGCAATAATAAAACTAACTGAAAAAATTATTTCGATATCGTGAAAACTGAATATTTTATAAGCAAATCAATATGGGAACGCCCGAAAACTTATTGCGCCCGTCGAGTATTGGCTATGACGTCACAGCGCCCGCGCCTGTTGTACGAATGGCGGACGCGGGCGGCCAGCAGGATGTAGCTTAGCGACAGTATGTGCACACGCGCTCTGTAAACTTATGTACTTACTTTCACTCCGATGTTATTTTTTATTAAGATTAGTAGATGAATCGTTCCGGTACCCAACCAATCAACATGGAATTAGGATTTTCACGTGGCCAACCAAATGATCTGCCGAAAGTCGATTTACTTATGGTTGCGGATTATTTCACAAATAATGTAAAGTAGAGGAGAAGGTGGTAATGTGACCCGCCACTTTGTTTATGAAGCTTTATTTAAAAAATACAGGAGTTAGAAACCTAAAAAATACATTATAGGACTTCTTATTCATTTGTTTAAACATGTCTTATTAGGGAATAAATGAAACTAGCACAGGATAATCGAAAGTATTATTTATTTTTATTTAATCAAATTTGGTATCTTGAGATCAAGTGATGGTTATGTGACCCCCTGGGGGGTCACATTAAATGTATTGCACAACTGAAGCTCAACGGCAAAAATCACAAATGTAATAGTCACCTTCAGAGCCGCCACAGGCTACATGAGCCCATAAGTCGCAACTTTGACACTGTACCCATGGCTCTCCAGGTCTGTTATTGGAATAAATGGTTTCGCAGAACATACACGGCACGTCCGCGTTTTCAGGAACCGTATTTGTATACGAGTCGTCATAATCGGTATTCACGGCGTCTTCGTCACTTTCAGAGCTACTGCTGGATGTAGCGTCTCTCTGGCGCCGAATGGCATTCCTACCAGCGCCTTCTCCATCGTGATTACGTCTGACACCGTAATGAATCACTCTTACATGTAATGTGACCCCCAGGACCACAATACAACCAATGTGAGGGGGCCAAATTACAACTATTGCGAATATTTAAACAAACGTACCAACAATATTTACTAAAAGTTTAATTTCATATTTACCTTTCAATTTCCGTAGGAGAACAGTTTAATGTATCCGATGTTCGAACACAAAAGCCAAAACTTTATTTTTTCAAACAACAATCGAAATAAAATCACAGTACTCAAAAAGTTTTGGCGGTCGCGAATTTCAACTAGCTCGAATGACAATTGAACGTGACAGCGTCGGTTGGATTTGTACGGTACTAAATTAGAAGCATGGCGCGAGCATCCCGTTGCACCAAAATTATACTAGACAGCGTTGTTATGACATTAAAATATTGAAGGGGGCCAATATATGTGCAGGGGCCACATTACCACCTTCTCCCTATATATATAATCATCCTGGCAATCCAATAAAACTTTTAAGGTAAGTGTAGGTACCTATCTTAATTTAGCTAATATAGTAGTGCATTATTTTTAAGAGATATGTTAATAATAGGAGAGTGCAAATAATAAGAGGTAGATATAAATAATAAGAGAAGATGTGTTAATAATAAGAGGTATTAGATTAGACATAGTTATGTCCGACAGTTACTACCTGATCTTGAGAGCTTATTGTATAAAAAAAATACGTGTGCCACGCGGCAAATCTGTGCCTTCTCATTGTATATGTACTAGGGCTGTCACATTGCTGTGGGTTAACGATTAAAAAGTAATACCAATCAATCAATTAGGAGCGGTTTAAAAATGTCGTGTTTTATTTTTACAAGGTTATTATCGCACACAGCCAGTTGTAGAGACAATGCAATAGATAGAGTATGAGCAGGTAAAAAACTAGATTCGCAGTCACATAACAATGATCGGCCACACCGCCCGCGCGCGCGAACCGACACACGTGGACTTCAAAGCTCTGTGTTCACAGTGCACTATAAAAGCAAGAGTTACACCCGAACACAATTTCGAGCCACAACATATCATTGTACAATTGTTTGTAGTAAGTTATAAATAAACTTGAAAATCTGGAATGTAATGGTTGCGCATGAAGTAAAAGAGGGCGCATACCGTGGTGTTGGTTTTGTGGTTGTGAGGCGACGTGGGGAGGAGCCCGTTTGTACAGAAGTAGCCTATTATTGGATGAATCCAAAACTATCGCAAGTTGGATCACAACGAAAATTTATTAAAACAAAGATATGAGCAATACAAGGCCGCCCTACATTCATCAGTGACATTGTTTTTAAGACCAAATCTTTGTATGTCTTATAGTTTAAAACTTGCCCATTCTGACCGAATTAAATGGGCCACCATACAAAAAAAATAAGAACATGTCATGTAACGAACACTCAAGTATGATACAACAACTATAACATTTTATTCCTAAAAAACCTTTTTTTAATAACATCTCATACAATTAACAACCCCATCATCAACCATAAAACATTAACAACACACACATTCGCTCTAAAGCGGTTGAGCCCAAGTCTAAACAAGGATAACGTAAAAAAAGCGTACTACGGGTACCTACACTCTATCTTATCGTATGGAGTGGAGTTGTGGGGTGCGTCCGCGGATCGCGACGGACTCTTCCGCCTACAGAAGCGAGCGGTACGTATTATGGCCGGTGTAAAGTGGGATCACCCCGCTAAACAGCTGTTCATTGAGGCGAAAATATTAACTTTGCCCTCCTTATACGTATATCAAGTTGCTAAATACGTAAGATATAACTTACACATGTTCACCACTACTGCGGAAGTCCACACTCGCAATACGAGGAACCGCGATAATTTGCGACTCCCTTTAAAACGATTGGCGAAGTCGGCGAAATGCATGCACACGGTCGGTCCCAAAATATATAATAAAATATCAAAATAAATTAAAAACTCACTCAATAACAACATCTTTTTGAAAAAACTGAAAAAGAAACTGCTGTCAGAGGCGCTCTACTCACTAGTCGAACTCACTAATAAAAAATCACGTAGTTAATAATTGACGTATGCTTGTATATTTGTTTAGCTTATATATGTTGTTATGTATGACTTAATAGTTAAGTGATGCATTATAGCAATATAATGGTGATAAATACAGTTATATGATATAATATAAGTATACGTTTGACATGCAATTAATACATTTTTTTTAACCAATAAACGAATTGTATTGAATTTAATTGTGATAATAATAATAATATGTTTATGACATCTGAATTTGCAATTAACTCCCTCGGACAAAATACGTTATTCGGTGTACTGACCTTATGACATTAAGATTGTGATTCTTTTTTCTGTTGTAACATTATTTTAAGAATAATGACTACTTAAGAATTTAATAACATTTGACGTGTAAATTTATGTTTATCAAAATAAATGAAATGAATTGAATTGAATTAACAACAAAAGGTAAAGGGAAGAAGTAGGTAGGCCGTTTTTTTGCCGGTGGGCCGCAAAAGCCCGCTGTTTAAAACAAATTATCACTCAAATACTTAATTCATTTCTGGTATATACTATAAACTAAACATTTAGAAATGCAAAAATATAGGTAGGTATTTAGATAACACTTCCTTCTTTCTCATCAGTTTACACCACTTATTTCTTACCTGCACATTCAGGCGACTGAATGTGTAACCATGATCCAATCTGGTTAGGCTCCTCTGGTTTGTAATTATCTGATCTGCCAAATCCTGGATCATAGTCAAGGCGGACCCCGGGCCCTCGTGCGCGAGAGCACAACCAGGACATTATTTTGATGAATATTCCTAAGCTTTTTGTCATTGGGGACATAAAAAAAGTATTTATCTAGAGTGCTAACCGTTGTATTAGTACATAAAGGTACTAAACAATATCTATCTAGTATTTTTTTTTCTATTATTATAAAAATATCAATCAGACCTAAAAATTACTCCATGAGTTCGTAAGCGCGCGAATAAGCAATGACATCTCAGCTGACGTACCAGGGGCGCTGTGACGTCACGCGATAAGCGGTCAAGTTCGCGCTGATATTTTAATCTTCCAATCTGAAAATTCATAGAAAATTCAGTTTTTGAGATATCGAAAACATTTTTTTACTAATATTTTTTAGGTTATAATCACTTTTTTACACTTGGAACTAGTGTTACTTTATGATAATTTATTATACAATTATTTATTAAATTGCTACCGGTTTCGATTTACTCATTATTAATTCGAAATTAATCTCAAATTACTACAATATCTTTAGATTTTATATTAGATTTTTATACATTATAAAATAATTGCACTCATCTTCCTCAATGAGGAGACTTTGACCAGCGACTTCGTAAAATTTGGTTCCTTCCTTCTTAAAGTACGGGAACTAATCAATTACAATCCATTTCGGAGTAAAAATTAGCCCATGTTCTTCCCCAGATTGTTATCTATCACCTCGCCAAATTTTATACAAATCCATGTGAAAACGTAACATAGAGAGATGCAAACAGACAGGTACTCATTTATAATATAAGATAGGATTACTTTAGAGTTATTGAGAGATACAACATGGGAAAAATAATTCATGATTTTCAAACTTTGGTTTTCGAAACAAATGACACGTCAATGACGTCATGCACGAAATGACAAGGAAAGAAACATAAATCTTTGTCTAAGATGCGAGTAATGGACGAGTAATATCCGATTTGTCTCGAATTTAAAATAACATGTCATCTGCACCATGGTAACCATAACTCGATTACAGATTAGAGGCTATGCACACTGCAACGCAGCACCGGACGGTTGTGCGTAACGTGCGTTAGTGCGTGACACAAAGTTCTTTGAGCTGTCATGGGTTTGTATGGAAACCACGCATAGTCGAACACACTGAATACGCATCCACGCGCGTTCGTGCGGATCCGTAGTTAATTTCGTTACACATAAAAATCGAAATCGTAGATACGTGTTCAATAGTCCGCCGATTCCTCACACATTCCGATATATCTTCTACACCGCCATCCGCAACACCAATTAGATTGGTAAGCCGTGCGCTAAGTTCTCTGGCTCTGAGCCCGTTCTTAGTACACGTTAAAGTACCAGATCTCTCTGAGAATAATAGCCACATGCTAAACATAATAATAATAATTTCTTTATTTCAGGAAAAACCCATATAAAAATACAATATAGAGATAAAGATTAAAACTAAATATAACAATAAGTTTAATTAAAATTATTACACTATTGAGTAGGTACAATAAATATACCTACAGTCTTTTTGTCATTTTTTGTTCGCCTATAAAACTGACTCCTACAGTCACACGCGATTAATTGCAATAATTCGTTACCTGAGTCACGCACCCTCTGCCACATGGAAGCAATCCTACTACGTAGTATTGCGAAAAAGTCAGGGACCCCTGCTTGAGCAAACATCTCCGACACGCTGCAATACCTTGGTAGGCGCATCATGATGCGAAATGCATCATTATACTGAACTCGAAGAATGCCAAAGGCCCTTCTGGTGTACTTGGTCCAGAGCTGGCAAGTATAAAAACATTGACAAAATGTTCTAAATAAAGTTACTTTGACATCCTTCGAGCACTTAGCAAATCTGCGCGCCAACATATTGCAGCGCACGGCGAGAGCTCTACGCTCACGCTCTAGGTCTAAGTCATCTGATAGATTTTCAGTGAGAACGTGGCCCAGATAACGAAACTGTTTCACAGCCTGAATTGACGAGCCGTTCAGGAATACTGGCGGTACAATCTCCGGACCCTTTCCATAACGGAATACCATTAGCTCCGTCTTCTTGGTGTTATACTTCATCCCGTGACTACGAGCAAAGTTCTCACAGACCTCAAGAAGGTATCGTAGGCCACCTATCGAAGGTCTGAGAAGCACCATGTCGTCAGCATAGCTTAAATTATTGAAACATAACCCTTGCATGTGACAACCAATTCCGGTGCCTCTCAGCTCCTCGATCAGGTCGGTAATGTAAATATTGAACCGGAGATGTATGCCCCCCTTGACGAACGCTACACTCTAATCTATACGCACTAGACTGTGCGTCGCCCCATCTTACTACGTTGCTTTGGTTTCCGTACCAATATCTCAACAGACTCACTATATCATTCTGTACATTGGTTGAGCGCAGTTTCGACCACAGGATTTCATAGTTTACGAGATCAAAGGCTTGTCTCAAGTCAAGAAAACATGCATACACAGATGTTTCTCGCTGCAGATAATAGTTAGCAGCGTACTTCAAAGATAATATCGCGCTGTCTCTTGAGATACCAGGACGGAAACCAAATTGACCATCACTAATACTTACATTTCTCATCAATTCAGACTGTATAACACGCTCCAGTATTTTACCAACAACCGTGCCGAGCGAGATAGGTCGGTAGTTGTTCACCGACGACAGGTCGCCAGTTTTGTTCTTGGCTATAGGGACCACCACCGTTTTCATCAGGGCATCTGGCAAGAACCCACAACCAAGGCACACCTCAAACAGCTTTGCCACGACTTTAAAAATCGCATCGCTCGCAAATAAGATGGGCTCAATGAGTCATGCCGGACCGCAGACCAGGGGAGTCCTGAGCTCGATCCGCCAAATCCACCTCAAGAGGCTCAACTTTAAAATGTTGTGCGAATAATCCCGCGATAGACGCAGTATCCCGGGCACCATTCACAGAACTCGGAAGAGCCTGCTAGGGATCTAAGGCTTTGGCTGATCTCCAGAACTTACCGAAGTTTTTATTACGCCTATGCGTGGCAATGCCATTCATCTTTATAGAGTCCTGATTGTCCTGGCAAAACTTCAACCTTCCCTTAAATATTTTTTTACTCTCTCGCATATTTACAAATACCTCACCGGCTGTTGGTTTGCCGCAGTCCACCCAGCACTTAAAATTGTGTCTCGCTATTGCGTGACTAGCCTGAACGTGGTAGTTCCAGCCTGTTATCTGCTTATGCCTAGTACTGCGTGCACCAGGATGCGAAGTTAATATGGATGCATTTTGCAAAATGTTTGCAAAATGCAATGCAAAAAAAGAATTTGCAAACAAAAAAAGAATTTTTCAATTCGGTCTAGCCATTTCCGAGTTTAAGCGAGACTATAGCACATCAATTGATTTATATAAATAGATATGTAGCATATAATAAAAATGCTATTAATTTTATATAAATTGGGTTTGTTTTTATTTTTTTGTATTTAAGTACTATCATAATTATAAAGAAGTGGTAGGATAAAATAAAAGTCAAGAAAAATCAATGTATATATGATGCTCATACAGTATATTAACTTCTATACTACATGGGTTAGGGGACTAATTTTTTATAAACCATGATTAATGTACTATAGTGAACCCATTTTTATTCATTTCGTTGCTAGCGATTCTGGGATTTTTGTCTATGAACTATGCTCTTTTCAAAAACATTGAAACATTTTTCATAATTTATTTGTAAAAAAAAAAAAAAAAGATTTTTTTTTTCAAAAATCCCTTCTTAGTGTGCATTTACGTCAATTAGTAAACCTTGCTGCATAATTTCAGGCTTCTGGACCCAGCGGTTCCGGTCTACGTTGTCGAAAAATATCTGTCTACAGATTTATATCTATAGATAGATGATTCTTTTGGGTGGTGTTAGTCTGAGAGTTAACAAATATTTTGTGAGTTTAAAAGTCGCATAGTTTTTAAATTAGACCACATAATAATTTATTTTTGAGAAAACCCGAATTTGCGAAGGTTTAATGTGATTTTTGAAGTCAGTTTAAGTATTTACCGAATAATCTATCTTTTGCTAAATTAGGGTCATTTTATTTCATACGCCACTTGACAGGTTTTACTTTTAGCGAAAAAAAAGTATTTATTCCCAAATGAAGACGTCATCATACATCTCCTTAGGGGAAACATTTTTAAGAACTGTGGGTCACAACGATTCTTAGGGCATCTAGAACACATGCGTCAAACGCCTATTGCTTAGCTTGTACATTAATTTGCAGTTTTTCGACGAAATTCGGCTCGTAGATAACAGAGCTTAAATATTGTGTGGCTGCTGCTCGACTTGGCGGGGGCCATTGAATTATTGTTTTATTTTATTTTATTTAATAGGCACATTGTGAATAATTTCTTATATGTAAGTACTAGACTATAATTATTTTACATTATGTGCACAGCCTGGCATAAAGTATTTCTAAAATAGTGTTAGTAGTATTAGTTAATTAGAACAAAAAAAATTAAAATTACAGTGGTGATTTAACTAGAGAAGTTCAAACTGAGAGCTCAAATTGCTTAGTTACCAATAGAAGAATACCAAGCAAACACATTATTCTTAAATTATGAAAAACCCGGATGAAATATGTCAAGTGACGAGTGTTTTTGAACCGCTTCATTGTATTGGCGACAAATACGGACTACAGGGTTATAATATTACTATTCGAGTAAACTTGAAGGGCAAAAAGTCTCTGACTAGGATTACTAGAGGGTGATTTATAGAGGGTATTAAAGTTTAAAAAAGAGAGGAGCGCTGGAGAGTCATAACAGATGTGGAGTATTTTGTAAAGCGTGACCAAATCGTTGCAACTGCGACGTGTTTGCAAGGAATCAATACAAAACTTCAACAATTTATAGACATAAGAGCGTAACTGTCTGCCTACGTGGCGTCGGTAGCAAAGCATATTGAAAAGCTTCCGCTGTACTCCTTCAATACGCGCACAGTGAACCCCATAGAAAGGACACCACACTACAGAATTATATTCAAGAATTCTGACAAGCGCATTATATGAATATATTACAGAACGAGTGCCTTTAAATTCTTTGGTAGACCTGTAAATGAAACCCAGATTACGCATGCTTTTGTTAACAATGTGTTCGTAATGGTGTATAAAGGATAGTTTAAAAAATAAAAAAGATAAAAAACCCGTATCTGTACATTGAAGATATTTCAGAAAAAATTGTCAGGATAGCATTCGCATCTTTTTTTAATTTTTGTCTATCTGCCTGTTCACGTATTACTACTGAACGAGTTTTGGTTCAGTTTTGATAGTTTGGTACCTTGAACTTCAGGGTACAAAGTAGGCCATAAAAAAATAGTAAAAGTTGAATTAGAATCACTAGCTTCGCTTGTGTTACAATTCTAGACTTCTTCGCTATTTCGTGATTGTAAGTCAATTGCATTTTATATAGATTGTGATTATTGACCCTATCATATTTTTTTCTAGAACACAGTACGAAGTTAAAGCCAAAACCTGCTTCCGAGTTGCTGAAAGCCGCGAGGACCATCATCAGGACACAACATCGCCCTCTACTTGCCCAGAAAGGTAAGGTCATTTTGTACTTGCCCTTGTGCTAAACTGCGAATAGTTCGATGTATTTCTGCGGTGGTGGAGCTGTTTGGGCAGGAACACCAACAGTGAATAGGCATTAACATTGACTAGTTTTGCTCACTAGTTGGCGCCACTGGGGTGTAAGATCTTGTCACTCTCAAAATAACTGAAAATTGGTTATACTCGTAACCTCATGGGAAAAGTTTATTAGCTTTTATTTAATTTCGTTTTATAAATAAATTTAACATTGCAGAATACTTCAGATGCACTCAAAATAACAAAATACGAAAAGAATCTGAAAATATTCTAATATAAAGTAATTTTTTCTAGCATTTTATTCAATTTAAAAGTAAGATGAAACGGATGTTACTATATACTCCCCAACAGGCGCGGATCCAGTGGGGAGCAATGGGTGCAATTGCCCCCCTTGAGCCCCGACTTTGACTCACAATCGCCCACGGTTTTATGAGCCATAAGGCCAATTATTCCGAGCTCGTTGCGCTCGCTCAATTATTTTATTCATTTTATCAATCATTCCAGCTTTTTGGAACTAGTGCGCACATGTCATGCAGTAAATAGCTATTCAAAATGTCAACCTTCTAGACCCATTGGTTTTGGTCAGAAAGAATGTGAGAAAAGTCTGAAGTCCAAAGTTCCATCCCCAGTTTCACCCCCTTATGGGACAAAGGAGTTCGCTAAAAAAATACTTAGAGTGGCCATAAATTTAATATATGCCGTTTTTATATTCATAATATGTACATTCGGCCAAGAAAGGTCTTTAGCTCCCTAAGGATGAAGTTCAGTTGCAGTTCACAAAACACAAGGTTTATTTTAAATATAAGGTCAGGGGACAGAGATAGGAAACTGTTTTTACCACTGTGTCAAGACCTCATCGATGACGTCATCTGTTTGACAAACCGCCTTTTTCTTGTCAAATAAAAAATAATAGAGTAGAAACTCTTTAATATTGTGATACCTACCTAAAGAACTTTATGGTACTAGGCTACATGTGTTACGTTTGTTATTGGCAATCTGTCATGTTTATTCTTAAGAGCCAGACGAATATGGCGACCGCTTATCATGATGATTGACTTCTATGACACATGACTTTTACATAATAAATAAATAATCATTTATTTCATATTTTTACACAAATGAAATTTTAATTAGGCCTATTTTGTGCCGAGTGTACTAGAAGGTTAGGATGTTACTCATTCCTACCCTGTGTTTCTATCGCTGTTTATTTTTGGGCTGTTGGGACTCGGAGCCCGGGAATTACGCTACTCATACAAGAAGTGTAGGAGCATAAACCTAATATTGTAGGTCATGTGTAGGAGGCAACCACTTATTTCTTATTTCCATAACTTATGCATTCGGCAAAAAGTAATAAAAAATATAACAAAACATACATAGTTAGTAAATTGAATACACATCACTTCGTCCAAATTTTCACAACACTTCGATCTTCCGAAAAGAATGAATTTACCAATCTTTTATTTAAATAATCGTTGGTAATTCTTATTCATTCCACAGGTTCATCCATGATAGGTATGTATTGTTTTTATTTCGCGTCGTGCTGGGATAGGCAGGTATCCAATTAGTTCGAGATAATTTTAGCATTACAATCACTACAAAAACTAAGAAATCACTTATATGATAATAGTTACGAGTATATTACGCCGAAATTTATGCAAAATATGTAAATTGAGTAAAATTAAGATTCGTGATTTTTTATTCATTCGAAACAATGATTGACAATGGTTGCCATGGATTCATTATTAGAAACGTCAGTCACGGGCTCAATATGACAAGAACAGAAACATCGTTTATCTTTGCCCTCTTCACGAGAATACACGTGAATGGTCGAATTAGATCAAGTTCCCGAGGTGTTCGAACGCTCTTGACTAGCTACTGACCGCGACTTCATTTGCGTTAAATTCGGGTACTTATCGGGAGAACCGAAATCTCAAAATTAACCTCACAATGGATTGGTAACCTAGGTCATTTCCCTGGTTGCCATTTATCTGGTTGCCAAATTTAATCCAATTCACTGGCATTTTATCCAATGGCACTGAATTTTCGCATGTTGAGCTGTAAATCTCGGAGAACTGTGGTCGCATCACCACATAGGGTGCCATCGTCTAAATACCATACATTAAATTTTGAATTTAGCTGTTCTATTATTGGATGGATGCGAGACTAAATATGGCCGACCCTAGAGGGTCACCTTGCTGGCAACCGACCGCTGAATTAATGAAATGACCTTTGTGGACAAGGTTGGACGACTTTTCATAACATTGCCATAAGAAGTTGTAAGCGGCCGGCAGTTGTGAACGAACTTGGGCCAGCAAGGCACCTCTATCTACTGAATTAAAGGCGTTTTTAACATCCACCTTTAGCAGGACCACGCCGCTGTCATGATCTAAAAAGTTATAAGAGTATGAACAGCGGCCTCGCAGCCTCCTTTGGAGCCAAAGTCGAGCCGTATAGGCTGAAAGTACTTTGTCAGGCTGGAGGCCGAAAACTTACAGCATAGTTTGGCTGCCAGGCGTCGGAACCTAGGTGGTGCCAACCGCGATAGGCCGTATGCCTCCATCCTCCATGCTTCTTTAAGGCAATAAGCAGTTTTCCAGAAGGTATTGTCAGTTAGTTTCAAAAAGCATCAATAGACGGCGCTCCCACAATTTTTGTACTTTTTTTAAAATCCGTATGATTGTGGCAGTGATATCATGCAGCCAACTAATATGAACTTAAAAATAAAAAGTTTATTAATATAAACATAGCTTTTAAAGGTTGAAAGAAATGTAAATAAAGATTTATGTAAGTAGGCACCATGTTCCATTTTAATACAAACCTTTTATATTTGAATTACGTTCATTCTTGATCCTAGCATCCACGAACTGATTCAGTCAAATTGACGTTTGTTCTTTTTTTTAATAATTTATTAAAACCTCTAAAATTGTTGAAAACTATTGATATATTCAATATGATCCAGTACAACGCACCCAATGTTCATATCCTCTTAGCTAAGTACCTATTTTAAACGATCTACCTAAATTGATTGGGCGCCATGTAGCAAGTGATTAGGAATGCTTTAGATACCTACCTATTGGAAAACTTCTCAGTAGGTTGGCAGGGTATTAATGATGGAATTCTCTACCGAGCTTGACAGCATTAAATTTATTACCCCCAAAGAGAGGCCAACAGATTACGTCCAGCTTCATCTCCGCAGCACACAAGGTCTTTTAAGTGCTGCGGAGATAGGCCATCGAGCCAGTTGGGAATGATAAAACGGCATCGGCGGACACCTGTAGCGGAGAAACCGCAGCGTCAGGGGCAGCTGGTAATGAAGGCCCTGCTGAATATTGTGGATGTTTGTTATGGAGGGCGATCAGCGTCTCGTGCGTGTCGAAGGAGAACGTATCGCTGGAGAAAAGGGAACGGGCTGCCCCTTTAATGTCACCATCACTTACTTTGCACTCTACATGTTGAAACAGTTGTAATCTATTAAGAGTTGAGGGAACTAGAGGTGTTTTTATAGCAGATGTGAGAGACTTTTGAAATTTAATAGGGCCGGAATCTTCAACACGTAGAATGCGATTAGTGAAGGTGAGAAGATGCTTCCAGCTCTGCAGATCGTTGTTACTAGTGACCCGCTGGATATCCTGTGCGAGGGCTTGGGCTACAGACGTCCTCGCCCCACGCGGAATACTCTTAATAATTCGAGAACTATGCTTAAGGAGACCCGTTCCCAAAAATATATTACAGAAGCCACAACTGAGGCTGTGGAATCGGGCATTGATTGAGGGACAGAGGTGGTAAATACGCTATGATCTTTATGCGACTTACCAAGGTGGATCTTCAAACCCCTCCGTCCCTTGCAGAGGTGAGGCTGGGGGCATCGGGGGCATCGCACCCATTGGGCCCCGTACGATATTTGGAGGATCTTGGGACAAAAATATCTGATCACAAATTATAAAAATAAAATGTACTTAAATTTATTATAAACAACAATAAACATTAAAATAATAACTAAAATAACTTTATAATTTTACTGTCACTGATTTGTTATTCGATGTCAGTCGTTGACATTATGCACGCTTGCGTAGTTAGTGATGCCTTGCGTATTGGCTGCGGCACTGCTGCGCGCTCAGACACTGACATTCGTAAGGAGAGTATTTCGTGAGGAGAGTTGAAACACTTTTTACATTTTGCTTTATGGAAATAAAACTATAAACATAAATCGTTTAGGTTTGATAACAATCGAGAGTGCATTTCTTACACTTCCAAATTACTTACGCAAAGAAAATATAAGGATGAATTCTGTGACGTAAAATCTATTTTGGTGTAACAAGGCATTTTGTGTTAACTCGTCTCATACCGAGTTAACTTGAAACAGGTGTTGAGATGAAATGAAACAGTTGATGTTTGAGCGGCATTAATCAGAAATATTACCACAATTATAAATATAATTTGTAATATGCTTTAGACAATCGGTAAATCGGCGGTTTTTTTACGGTAAAACGGTATACGCCAGTAATGAGGAAGTAACCGGCAAATCACAGTGTCTTTCTGGTGGTATCGCGTGGCGCACGCGCGCGACTCGCTGCCTCGCAACTACCAACGGCCCTTCGCTTTGCCTGTTTGGATCTGGCCATTTCATTCTGGACAACTAAAACGGATCAACTTTATTTCTATCTTCTATCCGAACCCCTATTCACATGGTCTATGTGTCAAAATGTCCACTGCATTAAAACGTCCACATTAAAATGCCCACTTTACCGATACGATCACTGTACAGAAAAGCCCAATCTGTGGAAATCACCACCCTACCGCTAAGTCCACTATAGTCCACCGCATTAATTTATTAACGTCGTTGAGACGCATATACAATTGAAAACGCTTCATAGCTCACCCAACGAACAATAAAAAACGGCCGATTAAGGGAAATAACCCGTAATAATCCGAAATTTGGCGGTATAGGGAAATATGTCTTAAATAACGTACTTAAAGTACTGTAACACGTAGTTTCCACAAATGAAAATTAAGGAAATTACTTATTTAAAAGTGAATTTTTAGCATACGCAAAAGTATGTACCGTTGGACGGGAGTGAAGCTAACGGATGGGTGGGTCATAAAAGTGCCTTCTTTAGTTTTTTCGTAAATAACTCGAAAACGGCGACCTGGTACGGAACAAATAATGTTCATATCTAATAATAGTAGTTTATGCAACTGTCATATAAAAGGGGGTATTAAAACATGAGTGTCTGTTTATTTTACGAGGCGTAGCCGAGTATGATAATAGTTTGACACGAGTGTTTTAATACGTAATTGTATGCAGTTGCATACACTACTTTATCTACTCTCATATTTTTATGTTAAAATATCGCACCTATAATTTTCTCAACTTTGCTGGAAGTAAGCTGCGAGTCCGTTTTGTTGTATCAACGCGTCAAGGATATCCAGCGGGGGAAAATTCACTTTACTACTTTCACATTTATCTATTTATTTGCTTCAAATAAGAAAAAACATTCACAAACACAAATTGCAACAATTAGAAAACAATATTCTGTTTAGCGGGAAAATAATTCCGCGTGAAAAAAGTGTACCATAAACGACTGTTTTCGAATATGTAATTGGAACATTACGCTATGAGTGTAGATAAATTTACTTAGAATTCGCAACAACTTTATTGCCTCATACAATTTTTCTAATTCTCAACTGTTTACAAGCAAAACAGTCTCGGTTGTAAATAATTTGAATTATATAAATCCTGACTAAGTAAGTACTAGCCCCTCCCAGCGGCTTTCACCCGCTGGCAGTTCGAATCTTTGTAAATATTCAAAGTTCCCGTGGAACGGAGATAAAAAGTTGCCTTTGTCATTCGGGAATAATGTGGCTACTTATAAGAATATTTTAAATCCTATAGTTTTAGAGTTTATTCATTATAATATACAATATACAATCTTTTCTCTTTACAGTATTAGATATGAAATTTCATGCCATTAATGGCCGTTTTTGAGTGATTTACAAAAAACTAAAAAAAAATGCCTTCACGCCTTCCCCGCCTTTACCCGTTAGCTTCACCCCATCCAATATTACGTACTTTAAGTATGTTATTTAAGGCATCTTTCTCTACAAATATTCCAAAAGTTCGCTTTTACATAAGTTTTTTTCTTTAAGTTGGAAACTACTGAGTGCGCGCGAGTTTATTTCCATCGGGTCCTACCGCCTTACTCGAACGGATTATACATCGCCGATTAACTTGGTTGCAGTTTGAGCTAGTGACATGGCGATGCATCGAGCCTTCAATAATAGTTACTCGAATTATTTAAGCGGTCGTTCCCTGTGGACATGAGCTCGCGCGCGCACAGTATCAACGCTGGAATAGTCTATCAACATCCCAACATCCACAGTTTCTGATGACAGCTGCCATTCTTACAACCACATGATAATAATTATTAATGTAATTCAAGAAAATATTGGATTTTCATACAAAAGAGTTCAACGCGCAAGACGAGTGCAAGACGAACCCTGTTACTAAGCCCCCGCTGTCTGTCACGGAGAAATATCGTTGGAACCGTAATAGGTAGAAACTTGAAATTTTCGAAGTATACGTGTTTACCTGACACTAGTAATAATAAAAAAATAAAGGGATATAGTTCGCATAAAATTCGGTCTCATAAATATCATGAACTTTAAAATTGTCGGTTCGTTTGACGATTGCTTGCAGCTGCAATCTGACGTAGATAGTTTTAATCAATATTGCATAGAAAATAAACTTATTCTAAATGCATCTAAGTGTCATGTAAGTGCCTTCTCTCGAAAACATGACAAAATCACATACCATTTAAGATTTCGGACGATACATTGACTAGGGTGTATAAAGATGGTGATGGTGTTAGGTGTTATATTAGATTATAAGCTCCATTTTAATTTCCATATAGATAAAATTTTAGAGAAGGTTTTTAAACAACTAGGTCTTATGTTTAGCCTTTCCAAACCGTTCAGGCATACTGACATTTTAAAAATACTTTACTACTCATTCGTACGAAGCCACTTGGAATTTGCCAGTATGCTGTTCATATCACTCGTCTGCAAAAGATCAGTGCGTCTAGCACAAGTTGGAATTTGCCAGTATGCTGTTCATATCGCTCGTCTGCAAAAAGATCAGTGCGTCTAGCACAAGTTGGAATTTGCCAGTATGCTGTTCATATCACTCGTCTGCAAAAGATCGGTGCGTCTAGCACAAGTTGGAATTTGCCAGTATGCTGTTCATATTGCTCGTCTGCAAAAAGATCAGTGCGTCTAGCACAAGTTGGAATTTGCCAGTATGCTGTTCATATCGCTCGTCTGCAAAAAGATCAGTGCGTCTAGCACAAGTGTGCTCTCGCGCGCGATAACCGAGAAGAGGCGCAACATAGATACTGCTATCTCTTTCGTCTTAGTATTGAGAGAACGAAACAAACGCGCTCTCGCGGTGCGAGCCGTGTCGCGGGCATATTTGAGCTAGCCGTGAAGAACAAGTTTCTGAAATCGTTAGATTATCGTGGAGGTCAAAGCTTCCAGTCTTACAGTAATTAGGAAAAAGACATAACTTACCTTCTTTGCAAAATCGTAGGTTGTACTTAGAATCGATACTTTATTCATAATTGTAAATATAATAGGACCCATTATAAGTCCGTATTGACTGACAGTAGTAAAAATTATAAAGTGTGGATATGGTAATAATCTGGGGATAATCTGTCCTTGTCTGTCCTTGTCCGTTTCTTGTAAACATTCAGTTATTTGGTCACTATTAGCTTGAACTTGTACTTTTAGTTTGTCTAAATTATTAATCATGCTCAAAATTAGCTCCCGCACTCCTTTTTTGATTGTTTTAGCAATTATTTAATAGTATTTTTCATTACTTACAAAAATAAACTATCCTACAGAAATCAAATTCTTTGTTATGACTTTTATGAATGACGTTCTATGACGTTTAAAAAACTTCCATTTTCCAAGTGCCATACAGATAATTTTTTATTTTTATTTATAAGGTATTCGTACTTAGCGTGGTCTGGAACTAATTAACTTTAAGATACCACGTAACTCCTCACCTTCTACAGACACATTTTATATTGATTGTACCATAATATATGGAAAGAAATCCTTTATCAGAAGAACCACCCGGAGTTATTATGCTTCACTGAATGATATCGACATCTTTGCAAAGGATCTGACTTAGTATAGAAATAAATTGAGACACAAATTGCTAATGACAGCACAGTAGTATAACATTTATTAGCAAAATTGTAGAAGATTATGTGTTGTACTTAACATTGTTCAAATTGCAACACTTAGCTTATTAACTACTAGCTGTTGCCCGCAACTTCGTTTGCGTGGACATTTGAACATAAACATTGTACCTACGTATTCTATTCTTTCAAAAACCACATGAAAATAAATTATACAAAACCATTAGTTTTTCAGCACTATACTGTATAAGGATTCAGGGAAGTTCCCAGATTACTGTTTCTTGAACTTTGTGATAGATTCGTCCTTTTCTTGCTGGCCAAGTATCTTGTGTCATATGTTGTAGGAGCTGTAGGCCTCTGTGTCGTCGGAGCTGCAGCTGTGGTCTATCAGAGCTACGACATGTCGGGGCTAAGGTTTGTCGGAGCAGTGTCGGAACTTGGATTCAGATACCTGTTATGGACCTTTCCGACATGTGGCTATGTTACCTAATATCAGGAAAAAGGGAACGTTTTAATCATTTCTCTAAGAGATCTATAATGATATTGTTTATTCTTGTGGGCAAAACATAATTTAGTAGCCCTGTTGAAGTTATCTTTTAGATATAGGTTACTATATACCCAAAGAGATTAAACTTACATGGTTAAGTAGAGCGGCCCTGATAGACAAAATTCGTGCCACTGTATTTGACAATCAAATCGCTTGTCAACTTGACAAGCAATTTGATTGTTTTGTAAACAAACTACTCAGAGACGATATCAGTTTAGTTATTGGTAAATTAATTTCGTACTTTGTGTTGAATGTTTTGTTATTTTATTATATTAGTGAAGTACATTAGACCGCTACCTTTTAAATATATCGTAAATCCCTTGTTATCGCTCGTAGAATGTGTGTAGGGGTGTATTGAATATGTGTTCAAGATTCCTGTTTCATTGGCTTTTTTTTTAATATCTCGAGGTTTCAGTAATTTCTTGACTTAAATATTACGACAAGCTCTGTAATATATAGTGTGAAAACATCGATAAATCATGATAACGGATCTAAAACTGAAATCTGAATCTTTAGATGCTGGCATGCAAACGGACGTCGTCTATACGGACTATTCCAAAGCATTTGGCCGAATAAATCATAGGCGTCTTCTCACAAAGTTGGAAAATGTGGGGACTTGCTTAGATGGTTTGCATCTTACATTGAGAATAGGTCTCAGGCGGTTGTAGTAAACAATTATATGTCGAGTTGGGTAGGAATTCCTAGTGGTGTTCCCCAGGGTTCATTGCTCGGACCTATGTTGTTTACTATTTACATCAACGACATTATTAGCTGCCTTCACAACTCACATCTTCTCTGCTTCGCAGTTGATATGAAGATTTTTTCAAGTATATCTACCGTAAATGATGTCAATGCACTGCATAACGACCTTACTAGACTCGTCGAGTATTGTTCTGTTAATAATCTTGATCTGAATCCTTCAACATGTAGTGTTGTTTCCTTTACTCGTAAACCTATACCTATTGTATATAACTATCTCCTTAGAAACCAGACACTTGCTAGGGATACTTCAGTTAGGGTCTTGGGTGTTGTACTAGACCACAAATTGGTCTATAATAACCACATTGAGAGCATTGTTGCCAAGTTTCCTTCACACCTTCTAAGTTTTATGTTGCGCATTACATATGAAGCACCTTAGAGTACGCTTCACAAATATGGAATCCCATCTACGATGTTTATAAAACAAGACTCGAACGTGTTCAAATTAGTTTATGAAGTACCTGTGCTATAGACTTAAAATTTATTATAAGTCTGAGCTATATTTAGATTTACGTAAAAAATTCCATTTGATGCCCCATTATCTTTCCGACGCAATATTGCAGATGTAACTTACATGTTAAAAATAGCTTCTAGTTTAGTAGACTGTCCCAAATTATTCAGTAAATTACAGTTTCAGGTGCCTAGAGGTCATGGTGGTCGTCGTAAGGTACCATTTCACGCAGCGCGTAAACTGCTAAGTAACTTATTCTTTGAGCAGTAAGAATTGGGTGGGTGTTTTCTTATCTCATTGGGTTGCTAATTTATTATTTAAGTGCTAAATATTTCTTACTTTTTTATCATGTCACAAATGACATGATAAAAAAGTTTCGAAGGCACACGAAATATATTTCGTGTGCCTTCGAAATTTGCCTCGGCTATCTGCCTACGCTAAGTTTATAACCTATTCTAGATCTATTATTAGCTAACAGTTTTATAGCATTAAGTACTTCTGTCGGATCTGTTTAATAAGCTGAGGACCTTCCAAATAAAAATAAATAGATAAATAAATAAATAAATTCCAAAATATATGTAAAATTAATTTGAGTCGGGCGTGTGATAGTGATGTGTTCGTTGCTTTTTCCCTATGTCGATGTAACCAAAAAATATCTATTGATATTCTTTGTTTACATTTACATTTAGAATCGAGGAGTGAAACAATTGGGGAAGGTGGTTCAGCATTGGAATAATGTAGGCCAATAATATTAGTTGAGCTTTAAAATTTGTAAGTAAAGTGACCTGATTTCAATTCTTTAATTTTCAGTTTTGTCGAATGCTACTAAATGACGAAAAGCGCTGTTATATTATGACAAAATACATCGTATTATTGTACTAGAATTACAGCATAGTGAGCGAAAACTACAACTGCGGTGTATCTTACTACGGGTAAGTAACCGGCAGCGGCTTTCACAAACGCGCAGTTCGGATCTCTGTAAACATTAAACTTTCCCGCGGGAACTTTTAACTTTCCCGGGATAAAAGTGACCTATGTCACTCGGAAGTAATGTAGCTTCCAATTAATGAAAGTGATTAAGAAAAAATCGTATTACATCGATATCGATAATATCATTTATTACAATACATCGAGTGAGTGTATCGACAGAGTGGACAGTCCTTTTTACTTGCTGCTGACAGAAAATGAAGGAGATTTAATTATTTTTTGTCTGACCTGTTTGTATGAAAAAGCTGTCACAGCCCTTGTCTATAGACTGGCAATTTTTTTTGCTTTGTGTATATACCTATATGGAAAGAGGCTTAGGAGGAATAAAAAGGAAAAAATATTGTGTCAATAAAATATTTTTTTTTTTCTAAATATTCTGAAAATTCTCTGATGATTCTAAGCCGATCGGCACATAGAAACGCAGCACCTTACGGTGCTGCGGAAAACGCATCCACGCCCGTGGCTGCGGATCCGCATCACCGTACGTTTTTATAGACAACTCCAGAGCTGCATTTCCATAGACCACTCTAATGTTACAAGATTGGGCCCTTTATTCGTCATTCTGGTCAAATTTGGAAATATATGTAATTTTTATATTGTTTTATATACAATCAAATATTTAGGAATTGTCCAAATTGTTTTCATCTTTTCATAAAATTATATTATTTAAGTGAAACATAATTTGAGAACTGAGTAACGGAACACCTATCTAAAAATCCTGGAGACCTCACTTCACAGCAGCGGCGTATTTGTCACCTTTTTATGTAGAAAGTACAGCTCTAAAAATTTATCTGACCCGCAGCCCGACCGCCTAATATGCGAATTGAACGACGCCCTCTTCTAGCAATAGGATATAAAATAGGTCCGATTACTTATTAAAAAAAATAAAAAAATCTCTGTATGGCAACTTATGTCAAGCTTTTTAAAAGTAATTTATAAAAGTAATTTACAAAAGTAATCTATAAAAGTAATTTATAAAAGTAATTTATAAAAGTAATTTATAATAGTAATTTATAAAAGTAATTTATAAAAGTAATTTATAGAAGTAATTTATAAAAGTAATTTATAAAAGTCATACCAAACAATTTGATTTCTGTAGGATTGTTTACTTTCGTGAGTTTTGAAAAATATTATTAAATAATGGGCAAAACAATTAAAAAGGAAGTGAGAGTGATAATTTTCAGCATGATTAATAATTTAGTCAAACTAAAAGTACAAGTTCAAGCCAAATATCTTAATATTTACAAGAAGGACTGACAAGGACTAACAAGGACAGATTATCCCCAGAATATTGCCATATCCACATTTTATAATTTTTACTACTGTCAGTCGATTCGGACTTATCGTGGTCCTATTATATTTACAATATTATTATCAGTTTAGAGCAAGTATATATGATGGGCAAGTATTTAGATGTACTACTACTTCAGATTACCAGAAAACGATGCATTTGAATCATGATTGTGATCGACTTCAATTTATTTGTCAGTTTGACGAATTATCCGTGGTATTGTTGATAGCTTCCATACGAAAGAGAGATATAGAGATAATGAAAGGAAAAAAAACGCGGCTATACGAAATATTATCAAGGAACGAAAGATCGTCATAAACAAATCACTGTGTGAGCGTGCAGTCGTGGGACTACTGGTAAACATAGACTCATGTGAAAAAGAGTTCCAAGATCAATACTTTCCAAGTTATTACATTTTTCAAGTTTGACATCTGTCATCCGAAATATAGGTCTCGACGAGTACTATCATTTCTCTTTACTAGAAACTAGTGTTCTAGGACCATTGGTTTCAGAGTTATTACAGTTTTGAGTTTGATAGCTGTCACCCAAAATGTAGATCTCGACTAGTACTATCATTTCTCTTCAGGGACTAATGTTCTAGAACCATTAATTTCAGAGTTATTTGTTTTAGGTTTGACAGTTGTCACCCGAAATGCAATTTTATCTCTTCATATTTTGCTCCTCAGTTCATACATTTTGCTAGGTGGGGCGGGAGCACTATGCTGGCTACGCCCAAGTGCATGCCGCCATATTGAAAACTGACTTTTCTTTTTACGCCACGTTTATGATGATTCTTGATCCTTATCGGTTTGTAGATACTAAAGCTTTGGTACATGAAACTCTTGGCTTTGAAACCCAGATATCGGAGGTGCACCGTTAAAGGCCGGACTCCCCCCTGGCCACGCAACCCTCGGTACGGTTCGCTTTTACACCTTGGCTTAGGATAAGTCTCCTTGCACTCAACTAGCAAAAACCCCGTAAGCGCAATACACAAATACTATAGTATTCGTGTATTACACCCCAGGATAGTTACTAGTCGACCCCCAGGGCGCACCGGCGCACCGCTTGCTTTCCAGCAGGAAGTTCCGAGAAATTTCCCAACTGGACCGCAAACGGCTACGCACACGCGGAGGTGGACTGATGGTCGCGCCCCAAAAAGGCTAAGATAAACTAAGAACTCTGTCTCCACACAAAGCTAATGATTACTTCCTGTGGAAAATTACAAAAACCTTGAAAATGCCAAACGAACACATTGCTCCACTTAGGCAATCCAATGGTAAATGGTCAAGGAAACCATCTGATAAGGCAGAATTATTCGCTCTATTTTATAGGAGGCATTCAAACCCAATGAGCCTGATCCTCTGTGCTCTGAAAAGGAGATTGATGACATCTTGAACAGGGACCAACAAATGTCGCTACCATTAAAACTGGTAACACCAGCAGAAGTGAGAAACTGTATACGTCAATTAAAAACAAAGAATGCACCAGGTTTTGACTTGATTGAGATACTGAAACAACTACCGAGGAAAGGGATAGTTCTCCTAACGATCTTATATAATGCTGTTCTAAGGTTCCAATATTTTATGCTGACCATAGAGCAGATATATCGTGTAGCACACACTATCCGCCAATTACTGGAGAGAAAAGAATACTGTTCTGCAGTATTTCTAGACGTACAACAAGCGTTTGATCGTGTGTGGTACAGGAGCCTTCTGTGTAAACTAAAAATGTGCCCACCGAATACCGCTTACCTGCTCCTTAAATCATATCTGCTGGACCGAATATTTCAGGTAAAAATTGGAGATTTGTTTTCATCTTTCTACCACATAGGAGCTAGAGTTCCTCAGGGGTCAGCACTGGGCGCAATTCTGTATACAGTATACACAGCTGACTTACCTAATTCCGACGAGATGGTGATAAAGACCTACGCCGACGACACAGCAGTACTGTCATGCCATGAAAACCCTAACACAGCGTCTGCAAAACTTTAAGAACATCTGGACGAAGTTGAAATATATCTTAAAAATTGGCGAAAAAAAGCGAGCGCTGCAAAATCCACCAATGTAAAGAGGAGATTACCCACATGTGAAATTAGATGAAACTGTTCTACCTCAGCACACTACAGTCAAATATCTGGGGATGCATCTGGGTAGGAAGCTCACCTGGAAATATCATATCAAAGCTAAAATAGAACAGGTGAAAAACAAATTTCGAGATATGTACTGGTTAATAGGCAGACAGTCCTCACTCAGTCTTGAAAACAAGCTCCTAATACATAAAACATAAAGCCTCCTAATACATAAAGCCAGTATGGGTTTATGGCATTGAACTCTGGGGATCGGCTAACCACTCCAACATCGAAATACTTCAGCGATTCCAAAACAAAGTCTTAAAGACGTTGGCTAGTGCACCATTTTTCATAAGAAATACAGAAGTACATGAATATTTAGAAATGCCTACTATAAAAAAACAGATAGACATATCCTGTAAAGCCTTCAAAGACAGCCTGGAATGTCATAAGAACCAATTGGCTTCAACGCTCTTGGATACTGACAATAGTGTATTCCGATTAAAAAGAACAAGACTAGCTTCAATCTGAAATTATTTTTCCGCAATCTGACAAAGTAACCTGAAGTCGTGGTACGTAGTAAGTAAGTTCTTAATACTTTAATAAATAGACACGGTCTTAGTGTCAATCTATCGCCCACCTAGTAATCGTAATGTTAATGATTTTCTGGTCACATTAAATGAACATTTAAACCTATATTGTTCATATAAAAATATAGTATTGATGGGCGATATAAACATTGATATCTCTGAAAACGGTTGCGACTCTCGGTCTACATAATACCTAACTCTCATTTTCTGTCACGGCATGCTTCCTGCGTACACATTGGCCACGCGTAGCAATCAATTTTGCCTGGACCATATCATTTTAAAAACAAAATGTCCTGCGTTTAGTTTTGTGGCTGATACAACTGCAACAGATCACGATACCGTAATGCTCTATTTATATACTTCTAACTATGGAAAAAATAATGCAATGTCCAAACTCAAAACTCTTAAAATAATCGACTATGAATCTGTAGAACGAGAACTACAAAGAACTAATTTTAATCCTTTGTACAGTATGTCTGATATAAATGAAGCTACAATTTTTTTTACTAATACTTCTTCACTACAATCTTAACGAAATTGTTACTGCCAATACCACCTTAAAAGCAGCGTCAAACCGATGTGCATTAAGAAAACCTTGGATGACTACGGGACTTTTAAAATGTTTGCGAAACAGGGATAAGTTCATATTAAACTTAAAAAATCGCCTGATGAAATAATACTTAGAACTACATTTTCCAGGTATAGAAATTTTTGTAACGCCCTACTCAGGAAAACGAAAATAGAGTATGATAGAGCGTTGATCCAGGATGCTCAAGGCAATAATAAACGTCTTTGGAGCGCTATAAAAAATATTACTTCTACCGCTAAACAGAAATCTAGTGCAGATTCCCTTATTTCATCTCGGGATCCAGAGCGTAGTATCGATGGGGTGAATAACTTTTTTGCGAACGTAGGAAGAATATTGGCTGAAAAGATCAAACCAACCGGCGACTTGCGACGGCGGGCTGGTGTCATTCAGTCTTGTCCATATTCTTTTTCACTCATTGACACTAATGAGGCTGAAGTTGGGAGCTTAATTGCAAATCTCAGAGACAACTGCGCGACTGGAGTGGATGGATTGTCAACCACATTCCTAAAAAGATACAAGGAAGTTCTGACCCCTCCCATTACCTTTCTCTGCAATCGTGCTTTCTCGTCGGGTTCTTTTCCTGACGCTTTCAAAGTAGCAGTTGTCACGCCAATATTTAAAAGTGGTGACAAAGACAGTGTCACTAATTATAGACCAATTTCGATCCTACCCGCTCTCTCAAAGATCTTGGAAAGACTAATAAACAACAGACTAGTAAAATATTAAAAAAAAATAAAAAAAATTGTCACCTTCACAATATGGCTTTCGTTCTGGCATTTCTGCTAGTGATGCGGTACTGAAACTTACTACCAACATTGTTACTTACCTGGATAATAAACAGAAAGTGGTAGGTATCTTTCTAGACTTGGCGAAGGCATTCGACACTGTCTCTGTACCCACACTTATTACCAAGCTGGAGTCAATTGGTATCAGAGGCCCTCAGCTTGAACTTTTTAGGAGTTATCTCTCGAATAGACGGCAACGTGTCAGGATTGGAGATAGGTTAAGTAATGAGCTGGGAATCTCCTTCGGCGTGCCTCAGGGTAGTATACTCGGTCCAACGTTTTTAATCTACATTAACGACCTATGTCAATTTAAGCTTAGGGATGGTTCCATTTTTACGTACGCCGACGATACTGCGCTGATATTCTACGGTGAGACGTGGGAGTCGGCATTCAACTGTGCCCAGACTGGGTTTAACTCTGTACGGAACTGGTTAGACGAGAATTTGCTGACATTGAACGTAGACAAGACGAAGTTTATGACATTTTCTTTATCGAATAAGAGTTTGCCTGCACCTCACGAATTCTCCCTATTTTCTCACTCCTGTTCAAAACTATTAATAAACAGGCTGTGCGGGTGTCCTGGGCTCTCCAGTGTTAGGTCAATTAAGTACCTAGGGGTCAACCTCGATAGCCCTCTTTCCTTCCACCCACATATTGACGGGCTCGCAGCCAGAGTACGTAAATTAATATTTGTATTTAAAACACTTCGTGATATCGCTAATTTCAAGGTACTAAGAACGGTGTACCTCGCCCTCGCACAATCTTTAATCTCCTATTGCATTGACTCATGGGGTGGATGTGACAAAACCTATTTACTAAAGCTTGAACGAGCTCAGAGGGCGCTTTTGAAGGTGGGCTGGAAACTGCCATACCGGTTCCCTACATTTGAACTTTACAGAAAATGCAACGTTCTCTCAGTGCGTCAACTTTTTATACTTCAGGTTACTCTGCGGACTCATTGCCATGTCCCCTATGACCTATCCAATCCGCCCACCTCGCGGCGGTTTTGTTCCCGTCTGTTCCTCGGTATCGACCAATTCCAGCTTGGCTCAACGTTCATTTTATTTCCTCGGGAGCTACATCTACAACAAAATAAATAAAATCCTAAACATACATTCAAAGTGTAAATTGGAGTGTAGGAGAATTGTGACATCGTGGCTGAAGAGTTTTGATTATGATTCTACAGAAAAAATAATCGCAATTTTATCCTAAGATAAACATAAACAGACATACAAACAAACACCACACACATAACACCTACGCACACACACGCACACGCACACCCACACACACACACACACACACACACACACCCACACACACACACACACACACACACACACACACACACACACACACACACACACACACACTTGGTTTCATTTTCATTTTCATCTTTTATTTTTTAATGTTGTTTTCCTCTTATTTTCATTTTCTTGATCATAATAAGATTGTTTGCTGAAATATTGCTTTAAGTACATAATCTAAATATTTATTTGTAAGGGATGCAGGAGGTTGGGAGCCTGGAGATCTGTAACACAGGTTTTCATTAACCTACTACAGACTCCAGCTCTCAATAAGGATTCGAATGCTGTGAACAATGTAAAAAGTATCTACATAACAATGTAACCTGATGCCTTTTTGAGAGAAATAAATGTTTTTTGTATTGTATTGTTGTTTGTATATTATACACATTGCGTATTTGACATCATTGACGATAAGTTTTTCTCTGGTTCATCGTCATTGTCCAACGATAGTTACCTCATTGTGAACTCTGAGAACAATGATGGTGCGACCACACTTCTTTCTGTTCATGATTATTTGAAGGCATCCTTATCTAAGTTCCCAAAGAACTTTGATGTTGATCACATAAATTCCCAGAGCATTCCTGGCCATTATTCTGAATTATTGGCATCCTGTTGCAGGCAGTCCTGTTGATGCTATACTAATTTCCGAATCTTTTCTAAAGCCTTCTCTCCCCTCTTCTCAATTCTCGCTTCCTGGCTATATTCTATATATATTCGCAATAACCGCAATATACAGGGGCATCGCAATATATCTGCGCGACGACATTTCTTTTACCATTATTAGCACATCACCAAGCCTGTACTGCGGAACATCTTTTTATTGAGGTGGAACTCCACCATTTAAAACTGTTGCTAATCTACACATATATACATTATTTTTCCTCTCTTGACGACTTATCGATGACGATTTTATACCCGGGTAATGACCGTGTAGTGCCCGGCAGAGTAGAATAGCACCAACCTCTTACACTCGTGGGTGTCGTACAAGGCGACTAATGTTTTCGAGACAAAAGATCTAAGCGCCTCCGTAGACTGGAAAATGGGCAGCAGCGTTTTCCATTGTTATATTATAACACTGCGATCTCCAAGCCGCCTGCCGAGCGTGGAGATTATGCAAATAACCTCCCTTTTCGTAAGAGAGGCCCTAAGTCCTGCAGTGGACTGATATGGGCTGTGATGATGATGATGCCCGGGTACAATCCGAGTGTCATACTCGGAGTACCCGGGTATTAAAAAAAATCGTTGATGCGGCAATGTAACGCCTTAAAGAGTTTAAATAGCGCACATCTTCTCCAATAAGTCATAAGGCAACTAAGAAAAAACTTATAAGTTAGGATAAGTTCACGTGCAGTTAATTTTTTTACAATTGTATTCTTTTTTATAAACCTTTGGCTTTTAAATTGAAATTAAACAAAGAATAATAGTTCATAGGCGGCGGTAACCACTTTGCATCAGGTGGCCCGCTTACCCGTTTGTTTGCCTTGTAACATAAAAATAAAAAAAAAGGTTTTAATATCGGTGAAACTAACTTTATTGGAAAGATAATGAAATATTTTTTATTTATTTATTTATTTATTTTCGGAATACTTACAGCTATAACATTGCAATTGATATCTTATACAGTTAACAGGAAGCCAATTACAAGTCTCCACCTGTAGGTAACAAATATGTGTAATGCGTAAGGCAACATTTCGTTGTATTTACTGAGTAAACTAGCTTAAAAGTAATAGTTATTTAGATAGATATTAAAATATGTATATATATAAAATATTTTAATTGTAGGTATGCAAATGAAAAATGTGTGGTCAAAGTTCAGAGTCAACGAAGTAATCTTTTATAAATAATTGTTTAATTTTGTGGGCTCGGGTACAGAACAGGTCGACATCAAAATCAAAAGTGAGCTTATTGCATAGGGTAGATGCTCTTACGACATATGAATTGACTCTAATATTGGTTCTTGAAAAGGGTACATTAAGTATAGAACGCGGTCTGAGGATTCGTCTATTGCAACAAAAAGAAATCCTCGATAAAAGTTCCGGACAGTCGGTCGTAGAAGCCAATTTGTTAACAAAATAACATATATCACTCACATCACGCCTTAACCGCAGTGGTAAAAAATGATACTGTTTACAACGCTGGTCGTAACCGTGCCGTTTATTACGACATTTAAAATCAAGGAACCGCAAAAATCTCCTCTGTACGCCCTCAATGCGAGACCTGTATATCTCGTACGATTCCAAATTTGGCTCCCATATTCCAGTATACTACGTACAAACGCACAGTATACAATTTTTATAGTTTTGAACCTTTTGAAGTCAGAAGACAGTCGCATAATAAAACCTAGTGCCTTCGATGACCTTGTTACGATGTCGTCAATATGCTTGTCGAATATCATTTTGCTATCATGTAACACTCCCAAGTCACGGATAGAATCTACCTTAGTGATGTTCGTATTTTTTAGGGTATAAACTAACTGAATGTGTTAAATGCCATTTATGTTTGAATATTATTTCGGCCATGTGGCCGTCGCATCTGGAGCGTAGATGGCTATTTCAATTTTCATACATTTCGCAGCAAACAGTAGTATTTCACTAATAACTTACCGAAAGTTTTTTTTATATAGAAACTAGTTAGGGAGTGCGTGGAGTGGTGGAATGTCGACAATATAGGGATGGTACACTGACCTACACCTGAAGCCCCGAAGGTAAAATGGGGCTGGTGGATCTTGTAATTTCGTCGCACATTCCCCAAAGTGTAGTCTTTAGTAAATCGCCAGAGATGCCAATTTACGGCGGTGATCCAGATCCTGTAGATTTTCCTGCACCAACGAGGATTGTCTATCAGTTGTCTATCTTGACGCGTCTCTTAACCGAGTCCAGAGCAGCCAGATAGACCTTGGCAGATCCGTCCCATAGGTGACAACAGTATTCAATGCAAGGTCGAATTTGGGCTTACATAGTGGCAACCTCTGCTCGGATGAAAAATACCGCCTTGCCCTAGAGAGGATGCCAAATTTTTTAGCAGCAGTTTTAGCTATGGACTCGATATACCCTTCAAACTCCAGCTTGGATGACACCTCCATGCCCAGCAGGCGGAGTCTATCACGTATTTGTAGGGGCACACCCTGGGAAGTTGGAGTCCGACAGAATGTACTTCGCTTGGCGGTAAACAAACATGAATGTGTTTTAGACACGTTGAACTGCACAAGATTGGCAACTCCCCAATCAGAAACATTCTGGAGAGCTTGGTCCAGGCGATCAATGGGAGACTCTCGACAAGACTCGACATCCACTCTCTTGGCCTTTGCACTGGATGTGTACCTGTCCGTCACTGTGGTGCCATCTGCATACCCAAAAGCACCGGCCACGGGCCGATCATTTACGTGCACCAGGAACAGGGTGTTCTGTTCTGTAAAGTGTGTCCCTAGTTTATCAGCGTAGACATATCCCAAAAGAAAATAATCCAATGGATAACTCCATTGATTGCACAATCTGGATGTCCAACGTGACATTATTCATTAATGTTAATTTTTTCAGGTTTAAAAAATTCCTTTTACTTACATTTTCTTAAAAAATTGGTAAATGCCCGGGTACCCGGGTACACCCGGGTATCAAAAATAATAATACTCGATACCCGGGTATCTAAAAAAGTCGGGTATTCGTAAAACCTACTATGTAATTTATATCCCACGTGCTTGCTAAAAATGATATACGATCTCATAAGTTACTGCCTCTCTTGTCCTCGTTCAACTTGCATATTCTCACACTTTCTGCTATGCATCATTCTTCAACCCCCTTTTTTTCTTAATCTGATGATCACATCTTTCCCAAATTAAATAGCTGTCCTAGGTCAATTTTCGGCATCCTTTTCTTACCATGATTTACTTTATCTATCTTTTAAAGTTCACACGCCAAACGCTAAACCAAAGTTTGCTTTCTTACGTAGTTTTGACCATATTACCTTGGAGGCATTGAGACACGACGCAGAGGACATTGACTGGAGCCCTGTCCTTGTTGCTGACCACATTGATGTGAAGGTCCAAGAGCTTGAAACACGCATCATTCATCTCTATGACACTCATGTTACGCTTAAAAAGGTTCGTTTGAAAAAAGCGCCTGCACAGTGGATAACCTAGGCCGTTATGTTTAGGCGGGACAGTGCCAAGCGACGGTTTAGTAAATGTCCTTCTGGTTGAAACAATGAACTAGCAGTAAACCACCAAGTATGGTGGTTTACTGCTAGAAGCAGTACCAGAAGCAGTAGCAGTGGGATTCACTGATTCACACGTTCTTTTTTTACATAATTCTGAAGTCTGCCTATGCCGTCATAACTCGAATCTCAACGATATGTTCAATGTCTGTAAAATTATTTATATTTTTTGTACTTAATCTGTAAATAATACATAATTTTCAACACATTTATTGCACAGTGGGCCATAATATGTGGTAATACAAAATACTGTGATTTTATGTATTACTTATTAGAAAAAGCTATTATAATACTTAGAAACATAAACTTAACTCTACTAATGAGTTTTATTACGGAAAGACTCCCTTTGAAAGCGATACATATTTATCAATACAAACGCAAGAAACCTTAGAATACCCATTCCACAATTATATGTAATGGTAAACTCGCTTTTTAACTTTGTTTCTTTTTGTTACAGGGTTGGCCGATCTAGTTAACTGCTGGGCGCCCGTCTGCGGCCGGCCTATGTGGACCCCCAAGAAAAGACCATTGAGCACTATCAAAATGAAGAAAAGAAACCCAAATGACAATAAAACTTCTAGAAAAAGTAAAAATTCGATTACCGCTATGTTGTATCTGATAGTTGGACTTGTTATGGGATTGTCATTATCTGTCACTTTATGCGGTTACTGTACGTACCAAAGCTTCGATAATCTTAAAGGAGGCAATGGTATAAACACAAAATTGCCAAAGGACAGTTCCGTCGAGGTGCAACTAGAAAATGGCTCAAAAATCAAAGATCCACGCTTAGGTTGTTACCAAAACACCAAAAAACCACCTGGCGCACACATGTGCATGCACGACAAGCGCTTCACGACAATGGTAAGTTACTTTTTTTATTAATTTTTTTAAAAGTTATCTGGCTTCTCAGTTGTTCATATAAAAAATATCTTTGGGTTATCTTTGGGTACGCCTTGGCCATGATCCAGGAATTGGCTGATCAGGTTATTACTCTCTAATCTGACCTTCATGACTCTGATACCAGGGAAACCTGACCCAATTGTGTCATGGTCAGTCGCCTGAACGTGCAGGTTTCACCACGATATTTTTCCTCACCTTAAAAGCATCGGTTAGCATTCAACTAATGTAACAACAGATTTTCCGATAGATCATTCTTTATTATTTATAGTTATGCAGTCAACTGCAGATCAATCGTTACATTTTTATCTTCAATAAAAAAAAACATCTTGGCGTTAATGTCCCGGATGTGCTCTCGCGCACGAGGGCCCGGGGTCCGCCTTGACCATGATCCAGGCCGATAAGGTCGATCAGGTAATTACAGTGGAGCAACTGCCATCTGACCTCCGTGACCCTGCTGCTACCAGGGGACCCGGACCAGATTGGATCATGGATACACATTCAGTCGCCTGAATGTGCAGGTTTCATCACGATGATATCCCTCACCGTAAGAGCATCGGTTAGTATTGCACTAAAGTACGTAACTCAAAGCAATGCATCGTCGCGCAATGCCAAAGTGAAAATAGGACTCCGGGGCATTCAATTTGAAAGCCCTGAGGACGCTCGGAAAATACCTCTCTAAAGAAGACTGTCGTTAGTGCATCCAATCTTGGTTTAGACGAATAAATTGGTGTATAGAGACCGGTGGAGGGAAACTTTCCTAGTCACCAAACGGATCGAGTGGGCGAGGGGTCAAATTCCATAAAAACCTTCTTATGTCCAACTTGCAGAACCTCAACCCCGTGACCTGTATCTTGGCCCTCGGAGCTCATATTAAAACATTTCTTAATAACCTTACCGACAGAAAAGGTCGCATAACCCCCGACAAAGGTTACATATACTCAAATGCTTAATGCTGGGTGTGCTTAATAGATCAAAGCGGTTCTTCAAAAGGCAACGACTTGTCCTATATAAGGCTCAAGTCAGAACCCCATTTGGAGCGTTGCTTGCATCTATGCGCGGGAGCACCGGCATTTCAGCTAGGTCCTTGTGACACAATCCAAAAGCGCGTTGTGAGAATTGTCGATAATATCATGCTCACAAGTGGTATTGAGCCGCTCAGTCAGCGGAGGGATTTCGCCTCCCTTTGTGTGTTCTACCGCTTGTACAACGGTGTTTGTTCTCAAGAACTGTTTGATATGATGCCTACAGCTACATTCTATCATCGAACCGCTCGCCACCGACAGGGAGTTCATCCTCACTCCTTGCCAAATTGGTTGCGAACTGTGCGCTTCCAAAGGAACTTTCTGCCATGCACACTAAGGTTGTGGAATGGTTGAACTTTGGTTTAAAATGGTTGGACCTACCTGGAGAGGTTTTCCCTGAGAGGGCAACCTTTTCACCTGATTCTTCAAGAAATTGGTGAAAAGTTTTTTACGGGGTCGGTAACGCGTGGGTGATGCCCCTGTGACTGCTTTACCATCAGCCACCTTACAGGTATAAAAAATTTCTTAACTACTGAACCGATTTTAATGAAGCATAGCTCAGAACCATCTCGATTAAAGTGGCCTTCAAATAAACTCGGGAGCTACGACGCTACAGACAGACACACAGATACAGAGGCCAATCTTATAACGCCGTTCGTTTTTCGTCCTGGTTAAAAATGCTACTATTTTTATTGCAATGTGTGGTTGCAATATTGCCCATAACGACCTGGCCATGATAAAACATTTTCAAGAAAAGGATGCCACTATATCGTAAGAATAAAGTGCAGCTGAAACAACGTCGCGCCTGTTCTAGCATGTCACGCACGATACTTGTGTGTCGACCTTTTTCATGAACTACCTACAGGAATCTAAACAATTTAGACTCTGTACAAATTATAGCTGAATGTTCTTATTAGATGTATTTATTTGATCTACCTACCAAGATAAACGTAAAATCATCAAAAACATATCAGAGTAAACAAGCAGCAACGAAAATTATTTTTTTCTGTCTCTACGAATACTAGACGAGGGTTCAAAAAAATACATACCTACTGCTTCACGTGTTTGCTTCAGACAGCTAGCTCAGAAAACTTATTCAAAACTGTGAAAAAATTCAAGCATTTTCTTTATCTGTTTTTTTGTTCTAGGTAAGTGGCGAACGCTGCTGGCGAGGTTAGAAATAGGTTTAAAAATGTTTGGTGTTGGGCAAGCTCACAACGTACAAGTTGATATCACAGAGGAATAGTACATCTAATATTTTAATTTTCAACGGAGCTAATTATTTCCAATAAAGTTTCGTTTATGTTTTTAAAGTCAAATTGCGCTTGCCCATCATCCTCATATTTGTCGGCGAACACACACAGCCGGTTGGCTATTATTATTACTAGCTTTTCACTTTGTTTATAACTAAAGGTTGCGGGTAGGTTCCCAGTGCACCTGTAACGTAACAAACTTGCGCTCAAATCATCACTCGCTCGCTTGTGATTTGCTAATTTAGAAACATGTGGGAAATTTCAAATAAGGAATTGCACAAAGTTTATATTAAGTGCCGCACTGGAAGCGCTATGCTGATGCAGTAGGCCGTTTAATTAGCGCTTGCTTGGCGAATTGTCTTTATCTCCGCTGGTTCTCGTGTCTTTGTAAGGTGAATTACACACTGTCCCGTGGGCCTGAGAGCTTCGAATTTTTAATATATGTGAATTATTACTATCGCCCCCGGTCAGGTTAGCCTCACAGCGCGCTATACCACTCACTTATTCTGTAATATAACTTTAATCTTATCATCACGAAGTCATTGCAAAGGTTGCTAGAAAATTAGTTTTGATCGATTAGTCATTCGCTGGTACTAAGGCCTGTGACACTTTGGTTACGTAGGTATTAACGAATTCCAACCCTCCGAGCTCCATGGAACCTCGTCCGAGAGGTACGTGAGAAACGCATCCAAAGAGCGACCGGCACAAGAGTGCCCTAGGTGTTCCACGGGCACTGTTGCTGGAAATTGTGGGGTAGTATGAGATTTTGAATTAATAAAATTTAAAAGCCTTCGGTTATGTGTGTGTTTGCCATATTTATATTCTAAGCCCGGCTTGCACCAAATTCTTAAACACACTTAAGAACGACGTTTAATATTTATTTTTGTATGAAAATTTGTGTTTATCTTAAGCTTAAATGCGATTAAGAATTTGGTGCAAGCCGCTCTAAGTACATTTTCTTAATATGAAGTTATGTACAGACGCCTGCAGAGAAATTGGTCCGCTCGCATCGTTATTACTAAGCTTGCAATTTATCTTCAGGCAACTGTACCTAGAATTTAAGTATCTATTCATTGCTGCATATGCGTATATATTTCGAAAACGTAATTCCTCCTTTACTTAACTTAATAACCTATGCACAAACTTTTTTTTTAACTGCCTACTGATATCGCTTCTAACTGCTTACGATTTATTAAACAATGGCAATGCACTTATATTAAAAATCAAGACACAATAATTAATAGTTTTATCTCATTAAAAAAAATTACATAAAGTAGGATAAGTAGTTAGAACAATGCGCATCGCATATAATCCCGATAAAATATGCCTCTAAGAGTATGGATTTTTAAAAATTACTTTGATTGAATTGCTTACTATAACGATATATTATTATGACATAAGTAGGTATCAAGTAGTATTAACTAAGACACAATATTAGGTCATGAAATAACATAAATTTCAAATGTTATGAAATCTAAGCAGTATTAATTCGGACTTGTTTGTAAATAAGTCCACGTATGAACTGTATCGACACAATGTAGCGACTAGCTTGAAATGCGTAAACTTATACCTACTTAGATATTTCAACTCAGTTGTGCGCGCGACCCTATATGTGGGTAAACCGTCGTCTCGCTTGTCTCGCTCGTCGCTCGCAAACGTCTTGCTCGGACGACGTCTGCCGCGTCACTGCCACATAAATGAAACTGTATATTTACAAGCGCACGCACACATAGCGCCGCGCGCACAACTGAGTTGAACTATCTATAAAAAGCTTACCTATATACTAAGGTAACAGATTATTAGTACGTTTTTCAGATCAAATCATTATTAAAAAGTTTAAGCACAGACTGCTCAGACCGTAGAGTAAGAATAACATAGAGATGACGAGGTAATAATAATACCATACATGAAGGAGATCACAGCATACAAAATCTGCTAGGAATGAAAAGGACGAAGATATTTCTTTTTGTCCTTGTCAGAATAGAAGATTGCGACTAACATTCGCTATTCGACCAAATTGGGAATAAGTTAAGTCAAGCTTCAGTCTGGCAATTTATGATACTTTTTATTTGTCAGGTTTACAAGTGTTTTAGGGATAGCACCTGTGGTACTGATAAATTACCTTAGTTGTAGGGTAAAGGGGGACCAGGGACTTAGGTTACTTTGACAGGTTGCGGAAAAATGAGTATCTTAAAGTTATTTTACTGGCAATAATAATAGATGAAAAAAAAGGTAGTCGGTTTCAACATGAAACGGAAGGAATAACTATTGTGACAATGTCACTACGAAAACGTCAAAATAAGTTCATAGGGATTCAAAGAGTAAAAAAGTATCGATATCGATCGGTTCAATGTTATTTTAATATTTTTGTCGATCACTAGAAAAAGAAGGGTTTACTGCTTCATTTCGAATGTCATGTGCTCGATGGCTGGTACCAAAGTCTATAGAACCGGTGTACCTACACAATTTCGACAAGTAATTATAATATTATCGTAAGGGATACTGCGAATAAGGTCGAGGGGGCTCGCCAGCATCAATGACTTAACTTGGTTGAGCAAGGCGCCTCTATCCACAGAATTAAAGGCATTTTTTACGTCAACCTTCAGCAAACCCTCACCGCCCTTATGCTGACGGAGCAGCCTGAGGGCATGAATGGCGGCTTCGCAGCCTCCTTTCGAACCAAAAGCCAGCTGGATCGGCTGGAAAAATTATTTTAGACTGGGCGCAGAGAACCTGCAACAGCGCTTAGCTGTCAGGCGACGGTAGGTGGTGCCAACCGTAATGGGGCGAATGCCCCCGGCATTCGTCCCATTTCTTTCTCCTTTTTTAAAGCGATAAGGTTGGCACCATACCGTGTATCTACAACCGCAGAGTCTACTGCGCCTAACAGCATCATGTTCGTAAGCCTTGTAATAGAGTCCAAAAGAATATCATCAGCCTCACCAGCGCATAATAAAAAGTGATAATTAAGTAATTTTATCAAAATTATTAGTTGCGTGACGGAGTAACATATACTTATGTCCATCCATCAATATAATATAAAGTAGGATAAGATGTATGTATACGGAAACATAAAAAGGTAATATTTATTATTCACTCAACGTTTTATTCAAAAAGAAATATATCGATATGTAAAAATATACGATCACATCACTGTCCATCTGACATTCTTATAGCGCCATAAGAATTTGATGACAGATTATACAACTTCCGGTAACATAAAACGCAGAACTAGCGCCACGATTGACAGGTCACCTCTGTGGCTGGTCAAGCTATATTAATCATTTATATCGACTCTTAAATCTATTTAGAGCTGGACGCCCTACCTACCTACGTACATATAGGTTTGACGCCATAGTATAAAATGTTAGGTATTGTATACTCTATCTGAAAATTACAATAGTTCTTTCTGGCCGAGTTTTTGGTCCAAAATGAATGATATCTTTTGTTCTCTGTTTTGAACTTTGTCATAGTACGTAACTAAACGCTTTGTACTCATTTCTTTGTTTTAAGTTAAAACCGAAGTATAGAGTGCGCGAAGATAACTGCACGCGGCTAAAAATGGAACTAAATTAGATAGTCTAGTAACATTGCAAAAGACCTTGCGGAGTAAAGTGTTTCTTTTGTCATTGATTTATTCGTTATGACGCGCACTAGTAAATTTATTCGCAATATGTACGTCTGATACGTACTGTCTCATATCTATTACATTGTAGAGGATTTTACATGACAGAGGATTTTTCAAACATTTTGGGGCTAAGTTTTGGTAGAGGTTGCAACACTGGTACTTTGAGCCTGTCCCTTTCGGTTATACGCGCTTGGCTTATCCGCTTGGCATTTGATTCTTGATCCTAGGCTCAGACCAAATAGGATGTCAAAACTTAAAAAAGAAGTCAAGAAAATCGTGAAACAGCAGAAGTAGACTGAGGGCCACGTATAGAGAAAAAAATCTTTATACAGAAGCAGACAGTACAATCCGCGTTTAAATACGAGACGAAATGTCACACAATGAACGGAACAAAGCAGCCCATCTGCAGATAAGTTATACTTTGCTACGACTTTCTACTCGTAACGAACACAAACAAATCTGACTCGTGGGCTTTGACTTCGACTTCGTAATTTTTTTGAACTTGTCCTTATAATATAATATTGTTATTATAATAAATGGTAAGATGTCTAGTGAATCAAACCCACGCCCTGATACCTACCACGGTCTTATCGATCTCTGGATCCTACATACCGTCAATCGGCAGTGCTTGCTTTTGCAAAAAGGAGGGTTATGATTTTGACCGGTAAGAATGTTTATTTGTTGCTTAATAACTTCTAAAGTATGTAGGTACCTACTTACTTATCGTTAGAAGCGTCTTCATTGTCCACAGGTAGACCTATGTGACTCCACAATAAATTGAATGTAATGTCCTCTAGAGGACATAGTCATGATAAAAAGAATAATAATGAAAAAGATAGCTATATTAATATATTAAACAGGCAGCTTTTTCTGTATATTCAGTAAAAATCAATATAATTATGGTGCACCAGGACAGAAGGGACTTGCATCTAATTATTATCTTGTTCTTCAAAATGTTTACGACATCACCATGTCTGATCTATAGGAAACCTAGAAATGTAATGTAAAAACAAATAAATGTAAATAAACGTAAATACGCGATTAATCCGTTGTTTCATAATATGTCTGAACATTTAAAATGTCAGTCAGGTACATTTTTGGTATGTAACTTTAATACATATAAAATTGTGGACCGCTATTTACAAGATTTGAGTATTTAAATTCAATGCAATAAATAGGATTTTAAGTCCCTAACCCGACCCTTTTAGCACCGATATATTTTCGTACCTATTTAGACACCGAAATATTGCTCAATATGCCAATAATTTTTATTTTTATTGTATTATAAGTCGATATGTATGTATGTATGCGTGTATATATGTATGTATTTATAGATACTCATATGTGTAGGTAGAATAAATATACTTATATATATGCCTATTTAGATAGGTAATATTGTGCACGTCCTATCAGCGTCTCATGATCACATCACACTCCCAAAGGCCTGCTGGAAGAGATTTCTTTAGAAATAAGTAGCGCCTGTTGTGCCATTTATTACTTTGCCTGTTATTTGCTATGTATTTCTTGTGTACAATAAACTGTTAAATAAATTAAATAAATAAATAAATAATTTTAAATATATCTCTAATGCAATGTTGTTTTAAGGTAAAGCATTTAAATTATTGCAAATTCACACTTATCACAATTTCTAAAATTGATTACCGATCGCCGCGACCACGAATGTTTAATTACCGGTAAAAAGATAATCCAGGTGTAATTCCATACTTTGCGCTTTCACATAAATGTGAACTAAATTACATCGTCTCTTAAATGGTTTGATTTAAATTTGATTAGGAAATTATAAAATTTACATCGATGTTTCAAAATAAACGTCAGGTTTGGAGGAGCTTCAACAATATGTCGAACGCTCAAAACATTGCGCTCGTCATTTTCCGTCAACTTATTCTAACAGATGAAAAAACGGAATGGCAAGATTCATAATCATTGTAGAGTGAGCGAACAGGGAATATTTGTGATTTGTGTCTAGTTTGTTACGTCTGTGGGCATAGCCTGCTTCATCTGTGGGGCCACGCGACCTAGGATCAAGGATAAACATGCACACAACAGGATGATCCTAGCACGAGACTTTGCGCCCGGCTGAAAGTCCAACTAAATTTGACTGACAATGTCAAGTTCAGCTACAGTACACAAAACAATCAATAGGTCATTTTCATAGAAACGGTAGAAGCGCGCGTTTCACTCTCGCTCAATTTATTTATGTTTTGTTTATGCGCATGGCATTAGCAGCGATAGTTAACAAAATTGACTAATGAACATTGCAACTACAAGTGAATATTTTTACGCGCAATAAAATCTCAGCGCAGAAAGTTTGTTCAAAAAGACACGTTAAGGCGATCCTATATTTTATGCGGTGTTTTGGCTTTTTACTTGCGACGACTACCACCGGACGCGCACAATCCGATAGGAACACGCCGATTCGCCAGAGCTTTGCTTTTCCGTCTCTCAGTCTGCCTCGGAGGATCACGAGCACAATGCAAGATTGGCTTGGGCCTCTGAGATGGTGGTGGGCCCATAACCCCCATAATTCCAATCTCATTAATATTACACAAATCAAACTTATCGAGATAAGATATCAAGCGATCCCTATTGAAAATTAGGCTGTCCTAAACATTGGTTTATTAATTTTAATGATAGACCTTGTCGCACATGTCGCTAAGGGTGAGCCTAGACAGGTATTGCAAGGGAAAATTGCAACAATATTATTGTTTTATGACGTAGGTAGAACAGGACTTCAACTTTTATTTTTACCGCATGTATTTATACTGTCATGAATTGGGTTGAAACATAAGTGCGGTTATGTTATTATGTTTCGTTATTGTATTTGAGCAACCTAAAGTAGAAAAAATATTGCGAATATAAACACAGTTCATTACCTTAATGTTATATTATTAAATTAAATATTCATATTTTAAATAATTTATCTATTTTAATACAGTTATAGGTACAGGCGGCAAAGATGATTTACTGATTGTTTCTGTATACTGTGGTTGATAACGGACAAGGACCAATAATTGAGCCGCTCTTTGACATGACTGGCTTAAAATAACGTGGAATCTAGAGCCGTACACCAAATATTAAAAAACAAAAAAATCTACAGGCGCGCCATCACCTGTCAGCAAAGTCTCGTGGCCCTCACTCTACCTACAGTGCCATAAACTTATCTAAAACAGTAGCCTTGCCAGACTGTATTTCAGTGTGACTTTAGATGGACATTAGCATTTTAGCGATAGCCTCCTCCCATTATAGGCGGTTTTTCTATATGATTCCAATTTTGCTGATTTTTTAATGTCTTTACTGTAAGTCTCCATAATAAAACTTAGGTAGGGGAAGGTGGAGCAGAACCGGGATCCTAAGCTATTTTTGTCTCTAGAATTGCTCCAGTTGGACACATTTCAATAAAAAAATAAATTAATAACTACATACACTTATACCCTAACGAAAACTTTATCAATTAATTTAACAAAAGCAATTGGATGTACAGAAATATTTATTTTTCGAAAAATGGCATTTACCCGGTTTTACCCCACTAGGTGGGGCATAACCGGGTATGCTTTTTGGTACTACTCGATGATGTCCCATTTCTATTATCCTACCTACTATCATTATAAAAAAGAAAGTTTATGACTTTTGTTATTAAATTTGTTACTTTTGCTCTTTTTACTACTTCCCGCGGGACCACAGTGTAGGTAACCGAATTCTGCACGAATAAATTCGCTGAAAAGACGCAAGTTTTTAATACACAATTATTTTACTATTTTAAATATTGTTCACTGGCGGGCCAATAATAAGCATTCAATTTGTATTTAAAAACTGAAAAAATGTCACATGGCCCCAAAAGTGACATAATGTCGATACCAACAATGATTCCCGGTATTGCCCCATTATTAGTACCTGGTTTTACCCCGAATGTACATATTTAAACAAAGTAGATTAAAAAATAATTGATTTGACAAAAACATTTCATAACTCCATTAAACTATTATTTATGCTATGCTTAATCTTTGACATACTCATCATTACAGACGTGTAGATGTAAAGTTGATTCACTGTAGTCTAAATCAGACTGAAAATCGGTAACATTTCACGGATTTTGTATAAAAATCTCTGAGAGCAGTAAAATCTAAATTTCCCCGCAAAATACCTGTTATAAACTGTCATGCCATCAGGAGACACGTAATTCACCATAAGACCGACAGATGACATGAATAGTTTCCGAAATATTGAGGTACCCGTTTTGACCCGCGTACCCGGTTTTATACAACTTTCCCCTACTTATCATAAATTCAATCCGACCCCTACTTTCGGAAAAAAATAGATGATGACAATTGCACCGCTAGTGTTTGTTATTTAGGAGTCAAACAAGAAAATAATGTTTGTATACCTGATACATGTATTTATAAATATGAATAAATAACCTAATTATAAATACATACTATAGTTACAGCAGTTTAACATTAGGTACACTTGCCACACTGCAAAGTATGTAGGTTCTTCGACTGTTCACATCTTCGAAGCTTGTCGCCAATACTTATACTCGACTACTAACAATGACGGAAACCATATTACTGATATCATAATATCCACCCCTTCCTCCACTGCACCCATGATCACACCAACCATCCTCTCCTTGTAAAATTGCGAAAGCTGTTGGAGTAAATTAAATAATAAAAAATATAATTTAATAAAATATTAGACATTTTGCTGTTGCGACACTTAATATGGGGGCCTAACTACTGTTACCAGGCGATCCCTTAATATTGTTCTGCCTCCTGAGCGCCGCCGATTGCAGCTCCCAATTACCAGCGCCTGGTTCGTCTGTATGGAAGGGCCGGCCCTGAATAATGGTCACATTACGAGAAAGTGTGTTAAACATATTATTTATATTATTATTTTCATGTTTATTAGCAACAAACCCAAGATATGTTGCAATATGAAATTGGATTGCATTGTTTACGATCAAATTTAAATTACGTTTGTACGATAGACTTGAAAAAGGCATGCATTCGTATAGCATTCAGTTAATGTTGAGTCTTAGTTACGGCATGTTTAGGGTTTGGTGGTTGATGTTCGCGACCTCGGTGGTGGCGCGCGGGCACCATGCGGCGCTGCGCATAGTAGAGGGTGTTCCGGTGGAGAACAGCGATTACCCGTACGTTGTCGCAATAGTCATGCATACCAATAAAAAGGAACAAAATCTGGGTTTACCAACTATTGCAAGAGTTTGTTCGGGTAGTTTAATCGCTGCGGAATGGGTGCTATCCGCGGCGCATTGCGCCGGCGAAATGGTCCGCTACGGCGACATGACTGTTGAAGACAGCGCTGCGACATACAGCACCATCGTAGAATGGTTCCGTTCCGATTTAAAGCATCTGTTTTCTGGTGACATCGCTCTGGCTAAAACTGATGCAGTGCATATCGATAACTTCGGTATTCTATCTGGAATAGATTACATGTCATTGGTGGGGTACCCCGTTAGGTACCTTGGATATGGAATTACGAAGTTGAAATTTTATCTCAGCCCAAAACAATTAATACTGGAGCATAAAAAAAAAATGCGAAAACAATTAGGTGAAGCGGTGGTAGTGAAATGTCCGAAAGATAAGGGGTTGATGCGGCAAGGGCCCTTTCTTTGTCTGGCTGGTAAACACAGCAAGAAAAAGCAGACAGCGGCTAATGGAGATTCTGGAGGGCCACTGATTCATGCCGGCAAGATCGTCGGTGTGTGTAGTAGGGGAACTAGTTTGAAGAAAATCTACGCTATTAACTTGTATACGCCCGTTAGCCCGTATCTGGACTGGATACGCGTGTTGGTGACACCTACATTGACACCATCATCTGAATCTAACTGCTTACGATCATTGGTGACACCTACCTTAACACCACCACCTGACTCTAACTGTTTACGCCAGGGATCAGCAAGAAATATCGTAAGTAGTCCAGAAAAAATAATTGTGACCACAACCAGGATGGATGCGAGGATGATGAAGTTGAGGAATCTCATAACAAAGAGCAAAAACACAACCTTAAATGGCGGAAAGATGATAAAGTTGATGAAACTTTTCAAAAAATGGCAATCAACACACACTACTCATTAATTTGTACGTCAGAAGAGTTTTGATACCAATAAAATATAGTAGGTACTTAGAATTTATTAACCTAAAAATTTGTATATTACAACAACATACCTACTTACAAGTATGGAAGTACTTTGAATAGTTAGTTAATGTCGTAGGAATAAGCTGAAGTTATATTAAATGATTTTTATAATACCAAAAATATATTGTTTTATCTCCCGATTCAGGGAAATGGTGTCCAGTTTAACAATGAGAACCCTATGGGTTTACAAAAAATTTTATAGTCTTAAGTATTTGGTTTTCACGATTTAATATTTTTATTTAATACTGAAGCGATTTTGTAAATTCTTTGTTTTATTGACAGAGAACTGACGTACACGTGAAACATATACGTATACGTTAGTTATCTGTGTTCTAGGTCATGTTCCACGAAATCTGTTATTCGTGTTATTCCCCGGTAAATTGTTACCCAGCATTGGTATTGAGAATTCATTTTCCGAATGCATTCGCGGGAAATTCGTAATATCATTTCCATTAGAACGAAAATAAATGAATGACGCCTACGCAAACACGTTAATAAAGGGCTACATAGGGACAGTGTGCAAAACAACCAGTTAGTTAGAGCCTCTGTGTATACTCATGTTTTTTCGTCTGTAGATACTATTACGTACAGGGGTATGTCATGTACACATTTGAATATTCGTAGACTAGAATAAGTAATATTTATACGAGTCAAAAAGTTTCTTTATTAAAAATCTTCAGTAATGAAAAGTACCGAATATTTCCGGTTTTCCCGATACCAGAGTTAGCGCAGTATCCAGATTTCTCCATCGTTCAATTAAAAGAAAACACATTTTTAAAATTCCGGCTACCGATAATTTTTTTCCATGTCTATTTTAAAATCACACTATTTTATATTATATTTTTCAGAAAAACGTTTCCATATTAAGATAAAACAACTTTTTGAATGACAAATATAATAATTTTAATCCATCAACTTTTGACATGGTAATAAGTACCTAATGACTAACTAAACATTCAACATGCAAGCAAGCCTGCAGCCTGCGCATCATGAATGTAGCGTGCATCGCGGGAAATGGATGATCAAATTCGGATTGTACAAAACATAATAAATACGAATTTTAAGAGAGGTATCCCATTTGAATTGGAGCCGCCCGACTGGGGAAGTACCTCCACCTTAGCGCTGAAACACATTGAAGAGGCGGGCCTCGCGGCGTACTGCACAATGTGGCAAAACTTGTTGCACGCCGAGCAGTTTGTATACAAGCACATTGACAGGTGGCATAATGGGGCACAACCCGCAATTCAAGCCCGAAATGTCAGTTTGTATGAATTTTGTCCACATTTTTCCAATTTGGCCCCTTCATGCAGTGTGCGGTGCGATGTCAGCAGATGTCAACATGAGACGTCACACTCGACTGTTTCTTTTTACCAACAGTTCCAATCTCTCCTCCTTATGTGACACAGTTTACACACATATATCTGTCTTCCTTTTTTAGTACAGATTCAACGCGTATGCATGAAATAGGAATTAGACCTTGTCAAAAGAAATTTTGACTGCTCATACGTAAGCGCCGCCCCTTTTTGTGATTCTGCAACATTATCGTAGTTGTTTCGCTTTCGTGATCCTTTCGTCATTTTGTTCTCAGTTCCGCCCGAATAATAAATACGGCATGTTTTGTTGTAGAACACAAGTTTCTAAAAATAAATACTGGTACTCGTCGAGATCTACATTTTGGATGGTGCTGTCAAACTTAAGACTGTAATAACTCTGAAACGATCGCTCCTCGAACATTAGTTACCGAAGAGAAATGATAGTGCTCATCAAGATCTACATTTCGGATGACAGCTGTCACGCTTAATACTGTGATAACTTTAAAGCGATCTCTCCTAGAACACTAGTTCCTGAAGAGAAATAATAGTGCTCGTCAATATCTACATTTCGGATGACAGCTGTCAAACTTAATAACTGTGATAACTTTGAAGCGATCGCTCCTAGAACACTAGTTCCTGAGGAGAAATGATAGTGCTCGTCAATATCTACATTTCGGATGACAGCTGTCAAATTTAAAACTGTAATAACTATAAAACTATTGGTCCTACAACACTAGTTCCTACATAGAAATGATAGTGCTTGTCGAGATCAACATTCATTGATACAACAAACAATGACACACATTCATTCGGTTACGCCTTTCTCCCGTAGGGATAGGCAGATACCACATTGTTCCACTTGCTACGGTCCTGACAAATCTCTGTGGCTTATTCATACAAACATAGACTGTTAACTTCACTACCCATCGTCGCTTTCCATCAGGTGAGTTGTGGTCAAATGCAAACCTATTGATAATAAAAAAAAAAGCTACCCTTCCTTGACTTCCTCGTAGTCGGGTAAAAAGGAAAAGTTATCATAGTATTCGAGGAAGACCAATCGAGGTGGTCCAATTTCTTTACATATTTATGATGTTATACTTTTTAGTTTAAAAAAAGCAACTTTCGCGTTTAACACATTTTTAGATCAAAAATCTAAGTATAGGCCAGAACAAAATTATTCGTTTCCAATAGAGAAAACAGTTCTTACTATTATTTACTAACATTGTTTACTATGTCGTCAAATCTGCACGTCCGACGACGGTTCGATTGTTATAGGCTTTTAGAATAGAGATACTTAGTGCCTACTTTACGCCTAGTGGTACATAGTGGTGGTAATGGGCGTACAGGTGTGGCACCATAGTAATATCTGAAAATTGCATAATATTTTTAGGGCCGGCGCTGAAAGTGTTTTAATCCACTTTCAGTGTTTTAATGAATGATATCCTTTTCGTACGTTTCTCTTGGTTGCAATTGAGCCGGCAGATTAAAAAAAACTCCATTTACTTTTTACGCCTGCGTGTAAACACACAGTCAAGAAGACATATGGTCAATAGTTATGCGAGTCATTTCAAATAACGCGCGTAAAAGCATCGAAAAAGCTCTCGTGCAAACGTTGCCTAACTTAAAATCCCTCGTGCGAACGTTGCCTAATTTGAAAAACCAGAATAACACCACCGTTTCTTTGGTTGTCACCGTGACGTGGCACCGCGCGGCGCGCATCAAGTCGAGTGGACATCAAGCCATATAGAATACGCAGCTAAACAATACTCTTTTAAATAGTATTTGTGTTTCTGCCGGTGAGTGAGGTCTCCAGTGCTTCATGGTGTGGGGATTTGGGGAACCATGGCTTTGGCATTTGCCTTTTTGCTGCCAGAGCAATGTGTTATAGAGGTGGGCAACGCATTGGCGATACTCTTGGTGTTGCTAATGTCTAGAGGCAGTGGTGAGCACTTTCCATCAGGTGGTCCGCTTGCCTACCGTATAATATAAAAAAATTCCAAAAAAGATGATTTTGATTTTCAGGTAACTGAGTTTAGAAAGTATGTAAAATAAGTTTATGGACAAACAAAATTATGTAAAAAAATTAATCGAGCATTTAAACCTTCGACATATTGTTTGCAGACATTACAAAAATGATATTAGTTACTTTACTTTTAATCAATAAAATTAAATTCAAAATCATTTGTTCAGAGGAAAGTTTATTGGTAGGAAAAAAAGGATAGGATGTGGTGAAGTATTGTAGGGTAGGGTAGGATAGAGGTAGAGCAGGGCACCACGCGATCGAAGTCGCGCCGGGCCGACTACTAAAAATAATTCTACTACTACTAAAAGTAGGTTATTGGAGGCAGAGTATGGTATAGGACATTGAAGGATATGGGTAGGAGGTAAATTTTGAAAAATGCAGTAAATACTAAGTACATGTAAATACATATCCGTACTAATTCAGTTCTAGCAATGCTCTAGTTGAAGACGAAGACCTTAGCACACTCTTGTATGGCAGAATCTTTTTAAGGAGTTTGAATAGCAGATTTTTCCTCTTGCCTCCTCGAACACGCTGGGGCCTAAATTAAACAAACGCGACAAAGACAAGGTGACAGGCCACAGTGACAATCTGACCATTTGTAAATTTTCTGTTTTATTAAAATAATCACTGACAAATTTGTCACGGTGGAAAATCTACAAATATGTCGACTTGACGTGACAATTTGACATATTTCCGTTTAATAAAAATTTTCTTTTGTCAGGCGACCGGCGCCAGGTGACATTTTGTCCGGAAAAAGTTGTCAAATTTAATTTATTAAAGACTAAATTGTCATGACAGGTATGGTATATGTTTGTCGATTTGTCAGAGATTTTCGACAGGTACTCTCACCCAATATCAAGGGTATTCAGCAGTTACATAAGTAGGTGCGAATTAGTACCTACGAATAATATAATAAGAAATGGTGTTAACGTCGTCGATGGATAGCAGAGTAGTTAACATGAATATAAGTTATGTTTATTAATTTTCATTTTGTGTGGTCAATGATCACTTTAACTAAATAAAATGTCTCCGGCTTTCACAGGTATGTACACTCGAGAAATTGTTTTATCACTCATCACCCTAAGGTTGGAGTTCAGTTGCACGTCATAAAGCAACCATATCGATTTTTACTTACAATGTTATTCTGACAGTCCGATTTTAGCGATATTACGGGTACATAGTAAGTTTTATTAAAACTGATTACCACTTTCCTGGCCTCCTGTAAGTCTCCATAGCACGAATATAGTCACTGTGCGCTCTGTGTTTAAACTACGGATCGTGCCGTCTTTGGATTCTGCATTAGTCAATATCCCAGCGTGCTAACTCAATAGCATCGATATTAAATGATGATCTAGCTAGTATGCTCTGTGATCTTTACTCTTGCTCTTATAAGTGAATTATGTATTCAAACTGTCAAATAGTATGTAATGCCATTACGAATTTACGACGAAGACAGCGGCAGACTACACACAGTAGGCAATAACTAATTAACTGTTTTGCGATGGAAATGATTTGACCTCAAATATACCTATATCCGTCGCTCAAGGGCTCCGAGAACGTTATTAGGAGGCTTCCGCTCGCCAAACAAAGGGCGCAACGTCCGAACGACATATTTCACAATATTTCTTTCTTATTTTCTTAAAAGGAAGTATTAATTGCCCCTATATCTAGAGCGCCGACAATATTTTTTGCGCTTCACTCACTTCACTTAATTTCGCAGAATAGCTCGTGTTATGTTTGTCGAATACTCGGTCCCTTTATCCACCTCCAGACAGAATATGCTATATTTTAATAATGTGAAGTTCATTACGTGCGCTCGCTGGATATTTTATCTCAATAATGATATTGGCTCTTTGTATCGTTAATTAATCCTTTCCCTGGCATAAAGAAAATATCAGTGAAAATCTTCTAGATGCTACGGACAGGTAATATCCTGAATATCGTGCAATATCGTGACAAAGTGCATCGCCTTTGAAAGATCAAATTTCAAAAAAGTCGTCTAGAAATGAATTTCTAGTTCATACCGACAACCGGTATGTACTTGAGCGGTCTGTTTTCTTTAATACCAAAAGTACCGCGTCGCGTTTTAAAGTAGTATGGGGGACACTTATTATGACGTCACAAAGATGGCAACGAGCCTATTTTTTCAGGCTGTGTGTGGGCTGACCAGCCACACCGAGACTCAAAATATGCTGTCGCTGCGATAACGCGGCTTACTAACACTTTTTTGACAGACAGGCAGTATGAACTTCTGCCGATCGCAGCAACAGCGTATTTGAAATTGAGAAAAATCAGCGAGCGCCCTGAGTAAATAAAAAATTGCCCGTTTTAGTATTGTGAACAATAAATCGAGCGGAGCGATCTCGGAAATGTTAGGGTTTAAAATAAAACCTGGGGGAGAACAACGAATGTGTGAGCGAGCAGAGCGAGCATTTTTGACATTATGGGTCTTAAAAGCTGCAGTGATCAATGAATGAGCGACCGGAGTGAGCTTATAATTTGTGATATTTTGGGTTATAAAAGCTTGAGGTGATCATTAAATTAATGAGCGAGCGCGTCATTTTAGATATTTTTGGTTTTAACAGCAATGGGTGGTCTTTACAAAAATAACTTAGGGAAATTAATGAATGAGCGACCGCAACGAGCTAACAAGGTAACAAAAGTAAGTGAAACCTATGGATCATATAGGCGATTGAGTCGGGCTGAGGGGGGGGGGGGGGGGGGGGGGGGGGATTTTAGTCAAATAAGCGTAAATCAAACAGAATTGGCATTACCCTACTACTACAGTCACCGGATAATCGAGATACATGTAATTGCAACAAGTAGGTAGTACTTTTATTCATAATCTTTAATATTTCTATGATTATTCAAAGTTATATATGATTAAAATATGTATATTGTTTAAACATGCAAATAAAAATGTATGCTTTTGTTTACCGACAACTTCACGCCACCAACCGCTAGCCAGCCGGCTAACACAAGTGTGCCCACGGCGTAGGTCGCTCGACCTTTTTTCGATACTAAGATAAAACAGGGGCAGTTAGCCGTGCAGCACAACTAGCATAAGTATGTATAGTGAGAAAAGGTGCGACATAGATATGTATGTATGTATGTATGTATGATATGTATAAATGCAAAATAAAACCGGTGATACCGGTACGTGACGTACGTTAGTCGTTGCTCACTTGTTATTTTGCGTGCGTCGTATTTTTCGCTATCATCAGTTAATTACAAGTTTTTGCCCCTTGCTAACATTTATGGATATACTGTGTGCCCGTGATTGCATTGGATTGTTTACGTGTGTCATTATTTTTTGCTATTTATGACTTTTTGACCCCTGAAATGACGTTAATGGACGTTGAAAAAAAACACGTGAGCCCAGGGAATATTTATAGTATTATTGAAAATATAATAACTATATCGTGTCCTAAACGCTAGCCCTAGTTACATCACCCTTGGTCTTACACGCAAGTTTCATAGAAATTTGCCATCATTATTTCAACAATCATACCATAATAGTTAGAACTGACCATAATGGCTGCATAAGCTGACCACAATGGTCAAGAACACAGGACCGCGCGCTCCTTTCTAGTGACAAGGGCAGGGGCGGGGTATCCTGTACTCGCGCGCAGACAAAGCTTATTTATCATTTACAATTTTAAATTAATTAAATATGTATTTTATTGTTTACCATTGAAACTGGCACCCAAATAATCTCGTTAAAAATATCAGTAACGATGTCATTGAATGACGATATTTTTAAAATGTCATATTCTGTGCATACAGACCAGAATTTCCTACGATTTCGACGACGAGCACTCCAGAGCCTGTTCGGACGAACGATTGTATTCTGCACTTCCAATTAACAACATAGTATGCACTGCACTCATTATAATAATTTCGTGTCTATTTCAAATAGCAAACAAGAACAGAAGTTCAAGGCAACAATAAAATAAATTTGTAATTTTATGGCACACTCACTGGCGAAAGTGGTGGAGTGGGCTTATGGTGTCAAATTTGTCAATTACCAAATCGAAATATTTTCTTATGGACTCGACAGGTAAAACAATTTTTGCCTTTATTAAACGGGTTCTTAGCCGGACTTTGTCAGTTTTTACCTGTCGCCTATATGCAGAATTAATTGTCATCCATATTAAACAATTAAACTTATTTGTCAAAATGTAACAAAATTGACAGATTAGAAGAAATTGACATTTATTAACTAGGCCCCTGGTTGTGTCATGAATATGACGTAACATTTCACAATAAAGAAAATATTTTATATACAGAAGCAGACAGTACAATCCGAGTTTAAATACTTTCGTATTGAAAAATCACATTAATCTCACAAAATGTTACACAATGGACGGAACAAAGCAGCCCATCTGCAGATAAGTTATATTTTGCTACGACTTTCTACTCGTAACGAACACAAACAAATCTGATTTGTGGGCTTTGACTTCGACTTCGTAATTTTTTTGAACTTGTCCTTATAATTTAATATTGTTATTATAATAAAAGGTAAGATGTCTAGTGAATCAAACCCACGCCCTGATACCTACCACCGTCTTATCGATTTCTGGATCCTACATACCGTCAATCGGCAGTGCTTGCTTTTGCAAAAAGGAGGGTTATGATTTTGACCGGTATGAATGTTTATTTGTTGCCTCATAAAGTAAGTAGGTACCTACTTACTTATCGTTAGAAGTGTCTTCATTGTCCACAGGTAGACCTATGTGAGTCCACAAAAAATTGAATGTAATGTCGAAAATGATGAAAAAACGGGATATCAAGATTCATAATCATTGTAGAGTGAGCGAACAGGGAATATTTGTGATTTGTGTCTAGTCTGTTATGTCTGTGCTTTTCACATTCAAAGCTATTATATAAAAAACTAAAAATATTCAACTTTCCTAGCCTAAAATACATATAAAACTATGAAAAATAGACTTTATTTTTTAATATTGTATTAATAGTCTTCAATGTATCTTACAAAATGAACAGTAAAATTTTAATAAAATTAGCGAAATACAACATATAATTAAATAAATGATGCGTAATTGTTACGAGAAGAAGAAGGGATGGTTCATGATGACCCTTTTTCAATTTGAGATCGTACTGTTCCCTGGATGATTAGCCACGGACTGAGTCCGTGTCAACACCAGTTAGAAAAAGTCAACAAGTTAGGTACTATGCTAGCTGCTAAGATGAACATCTAAAACACGCTGGTTCATTTTGACTCCTCCCCCAAGTCGCTGGGTTAAATATTAACATAGTTTGTTTAGAAATTTGCAATAAGCACATGGGCTAGCTTTTGTGCCTGTGAGTGTATTTATCCTAACCGCTTATTCTAACATTTTTACTGGCTATTAATTCATCATATATTAGTATGTGATATTTCAATTGGAAAATATAAATAACTCAATAAAATATAACGATAATTTTTAAATTTAATTAACAGCGTCTATAAAAGGTACTCTCATCATCATCATCATCGTCATAGCGCTTATTCCAGCTTCTGCCAGGGTCCGCTTTTCTACTTCATTTTTCTATACTTCGCCCGGTCTTCAGCATCCTCGTGTCGTCTCGTCAGGCGTTGGCTCCGTCTCAACGATGTCAATCCATCCCTTCTTGGATCACCCACGGGGCTTCTTTCCTGATAGCGTTTATTTACCATTATTTTGAGACGTAGAAATTATTTTCTCCAAGTCTAAAGCACCTATTACCGCATGAGTGCGAACTTGAAGCACGTATTTTATGGTACGAGTATAGATGATATGTGGTTACATAGATATATGAGTGAAATATCTATGTAATAATGGCCACATAGCAAATGTGTTGAATAGAATATGATTGTGCTTTTATTTATCCTTATCCATTTAACTACAAAGGCGAGATATGTTGCAATAAGAAATTGAACGCATTGTTTTACGGTCGATTTTAAATTACGCTGGTATTATCGATTTGAAATAGGTTGGTGAACATAGGTATTGCATTGAGATAATGTTAAATCTTGGCTACAGTATGTTTAGGGTTTGGTACGTCTATAACTATTTGTGATGTATATGCTTTTAATTTAAATATGCAAATCATTGTTTTAATTTATTATACTATTGGCAACGGGGCAACACAGTCAGTTTTAAAAGCTTAAGCAAATAGGTGTATAATGTAGAAATTATTGGTAATTTTTGTAGTTATGTTTTATCTGGTTTGATTATTCTGAAAGATTTTTCGTCACTAAGTACGTTTTTTTATCCTAGCAGCTCTCTATGCTGAAGCAGTAGCGTCTCCAGCACTCCTCTTTGTGTTGCCGGACACGCTTTTTATATTCATTTTAAGTATCTTAATCACTATCGCATCTTCTATTTCAGGCCCTATTGAACATTCTCCTAACTTTTCGCCGCGTTTTCTTTAGCTCAGGTCCCCACCACTGATGCCGCGATTTTGGTCACGAACGAGGAGCGCTTAGGAGGCGTATGTTTGTTCGAAAGTGTCAGTTAGTGACTACGTTATTTGGTCAAGGTTCTAAGTGCCTTGTTCCATTTTGATGTGCACAGTATTTGACCCACTTCCTGGTAATCAATTAATTTGTAATTTTGCATACACATCTAACATAGATGACAATGCAATATCATGGTGTCAGTGAGCTTTTGCATACGCGTCTATGTCAGATGACCATTCAATATTATGGCGTCAGTGAGCTGATCTGATGATGAACACGGAAGGTGGCCAATATAACCCTTAAACAAAACAATGCAGTTCTCGTTTGATTTGCCTTGACTAGTCTTGGAAGGTAGCCAGGTCCTGGCGGTGGAGCTGGATGGGGTCCGAATTTTTGCTCTTTCGTGCATTCCTGCAACAGTGATTGACTAATGAAGACGTCTGTGTGTGTACAACAAGATAGATAGTAGCAATAGTGTTGAACGTTGGTGTATTCGTGTTAACATGGGCTGTCTTATCTATGTGAGCTATGTCACAATATGAAGAGAAAGATTCGGACATGTGATACAAAGAAAGAAATATCGACATCGATTAGGTACCTGTTAGGTGGAAGACTCAACACAGGGGCTGTGCCCTCCTCCGTGCCTGCCTCATACCATGATTGCCAAATCGACTTGGTGTCAACATGATTTACATGGACATCAAACTCCAACATACTGCATGCATGTATCCAGCTAATGGGCGTATACATTGTAGTAGTGTAGATTTTTGTATAAGCATTGGTTCCCCTACTGCACACTCCGACGATCTTGCCGGCCCGAATCAGTGGCCCTCCAGAATCTCCTTGGGCTGGCGATTGCCTCTTCTTAGTGCATTTAGGACCCAAACAAAGAACGAGCCACCGGATCCATAATCTTCTTATCTTTCGAACATTTCACTATCACCGCTTCACCCATTTGTTATCGGACATCTTTCTTCAGCTCTTTCGTTATTTGCTTTAAGGGTTAAATTTCCCTGTTATGCCGGTAGCCCGTAGCCGAGGTACCTGACGGGGTATCCCGCCAATGACATGTAATCTATTCCGGATGGAATACCGAAGTTATCGATGTGCACTGCATCATCATTAACCAGAGAATTGTCACTAACAAAAAAATGCTTCACATCGGAACGGAACCATTGTACAATACTGCTGTAGCTCGCCGTAGCGGATCATTTCGCCTTTGCAATGCCCTGCTGGAATGCGGCATTATTTCTACAACATACGGGTAATCGCTGTTCCCCACAGATACACCCTCCACTATGCGCAGCGACGGACGGCGCCCGCAAGCCACTGCTGCCGTAGACAACATGAACCACCCAAAAAACATTAAGTACTGCACGGGTCGGAACTTCAATGTTCTGTATTTTAGAATATAATATAATAGAATAAACATCTATGTAATAATGGCTACATAACAAGTGTGTTGAAAATTTATTTTGTAACAAATATCGAGATATATTGCAATAAGAAATTGGAATGCATTGTTTTACGATCAAATTTAAACTACGTTTGTAGGCATTTTAAATAGGCAGTCAAGCGTTCGCATTGCATTCAGTTACAGTTGAGTCTGGTTACATAATGTTCAGGGTTTGGTGGTTGATGTTAGGGACGGCGGCGGTGGCGCGCGGGCACCGTACGGCGCTGCGCATAGTGGAAGGCGCTACGGTGGCGAATGACGATTATCCGTATGTCATATTAACAGTGATACAAAGCAGTGAAATGGAACAACGTTACGGTTTACCAAAAATAATAGGAGTATGTTCGGGAAGTTTAATCGCTGCGGAGTGGGTGCTATCCGCGGCGCATTGCTACGGCGATATGGTCCGCTACGGCGACATGACTGTCGCTGCCGACGACAGCGCTGCGACCTACAGCACTATTGTACAATGGTTCGGTTCTAATTTCAAGCATTTTTTTTCTGGTGATATCGCTCTGGCTAAAATTGTTGCAGTGCATATCGATAACTTCGGTATTCTATCCGGAATAGACTACTTGTCATTAGTGGGGTACCCCGTTACATACTTCGGGTACGGGAGCTCTGCATTTATGTTTCATTTAACCCCAAAACAACAAATACAAGAGCTCAAGAAAAATGTGCGAAAACAAATGGGTGAAGCGGTGATAGTGAAATGTCCGAAAGATAAGGAGATTATGCGTCACGGGCCCGTTCTTTGTTTGGCTGCTAAGCACACCCACAAGAGACAGATGGCGGCCAATGGGGATTCTGGAGGACCACTCATTCACGCCGGCAAGATCATCGGAGTGTGCAGTAGGGCAACTACTAAGAAAAAAATCTACGCTATCAACGTGTATACGCCCGTTAGCCCGTATCTGGACTGGATACACGCTATGGTGACGCCACCATCCAAAAATTGCTGACGCGATAAATTTCTTTGAAAGAAGAACAGAAAAAGACTTGCCTTTGGTAGATCGCCTTTTGTATCACCTACCGAACATGGTATTGTATCCGGAATAAACTACTTGTCGTTAGTTGAGTACCCCGTCAGGTACATCGGCTACGGAAGCTCTGCATTTATGTTTCATTTAGCAACAAATACACGAGCTCAAGAAAAATATGCGTAACAAATCGGAGAAGCGGTGATAGTGAAATGTCCAAAAGATAAGGATAAGCATCAAGGGCCCTGTCGTTGTTTGGCTGGTAAATACGAAGGGACAGGCCTAAGAAGGGGCAGACGGCGGTTAATGGAGATTCCGGTGGGCCACTGATTCACGCTCGAAAGATCGTCAGTGTAGGTATCAAGGTAGATAATTCGCAGAAAAAAAGATAAAAATTAATCAAATAATTTAATTGGCCGGGTACTATAAATAATGCTCGTCACTTATTGGGCAGAGACTTATTGCGATTGAAAATTTGTCAAAGACCGGATCCATCAAAAATGTCGTTCTGTCACAAAGTATTGGGTTGCAAGGAGCGAAGCAACAAGCGTTTTAGTTGTTATGAACCACCGCGCACGAGTCGAGCGAGCGAAGCAGGTGTGCAACAGTAGCTGCCGGCGAGAGCTAGAACTGAGTGGTATTTTAGAAACCCATGCAGCCAACCCAGCTCTTTGGAATGCCACCAGGTCAATTTGTTGCCTAATGTATCTTAATTATCAATTAACTTTTAATAAGTTATTAATAATGTCCGGATTAATCACTAGGTTTGGTCCATAACATATTATATTCTTTGTTTAGGACCTCCTAAACAAAGTAGTGCCATAATTTTTATTAAGACAGCTTAAACGGTTATATACAAAGGTTTTGACGTACATAGATATTAATGTCCAAAAATCGTCATTTTTGTGACTGATTTACTAACATATAGATCAAAAACCTAACCCACTTCCAGATGACCTAGAAAGTTCAAATTTGGCATCCAGCTAAGTAAATTTTACTAACAATACTAACACTTAAATATATTTAAGTTATATATATATATTTAAAATATATTTTTCCCTAAAATACCATGACAAACATTGATGATATTAGGTAACAGTAGTGTGAGGGCCTGATGACCTGAAATACAGGCTTCTTGCCTGGCTGAAGTTCGCATCAGTCTCCCATAAGTGTAAACCTTTTTTTAATCATTTATTGTGTGTTTACAAAGGAACAAAATCAGAAAACAGTTCATTTACAAGATTTTAATACATTTCCAATCAATCGATTTTATTAAAGGTAAAAGCTTAGCGCCTTGCAAAATTATAAGAGCAAAAATATCTTCTTGCTTCTTCGCAGGAGATTAAATTACATGATGAAATGTTGTTTTTCTTATCGTTTTTTATAGATTATTTATAATCATTAATTTAACTCACTTGAAAATAGTTTACAGTAAACGTTTAAAAGATTTGTGTAGGACAAAAATGTAAGTATACCTGCGTGAGGAAGGATTCGTCAGCATATTAGGTAATAGTGGAAATGCAGATAGTCTTCCGGCTCATATGTATCTCCCTAGTCAAGACAGGTACACCTTATTTACTCTATTTACTTAACTTATTCCACTTTTACCTACCTACTACCTACATACATTTAGCCCGGCTTGCAACAAATTCCTAAACACGTTTAAGAATGACCTTTAACGTTTTTTATTTAAGTTTAAATAATTAAGTAGGTAGGAACAATAAAATGTTGTAACATACATACATACATACATACATAAAGCTGACGTCTGTGTTGTTGTAAATTTTATTTAAATATGTACATCGATTAAGTTTATTAATGTAAAAGTGTAACTATTACAAAAAATAGATAGGTAAACAAATATTTTACACTTCAAGTGGTTTTATTTATTCATCTACTAACATTAGCCCACAGACTTCTAGAAAACAGTGCGTCCTATGGAAATATGGTCCTTTTCTAAATTAAATCCAAGAAAACTCTTTTTTTCGAATTCCGAACCGTTTACGTTACGAGAAAAACAGGCCCGATTGTGGATGTAGGCAAAACCCCCTTTTCTTTAAGAATTGTATGGAAAATTTAGTTACAAGATGGCGGCCGAAAAAATTATTTTACGCTACGGTACGGGTGTAGATTTATAGTACGTTGTCGTTTGCCGAAATCAAGAAAATTTATTTCCACCTCTAAAACTATTTCTATTTCTACTGACATTAGCTCGGGGCAGGTTGTGACACACCTGCCCCGTAGTGCATCTTGACAAATTATATAAATACTTTTTATGGTTGTTGTTTTTGTTCGATGGGGACGTATAAAAGAAAAAGCAGCAGCTATTTTGGAGGAGAATAGAGCTGCCTGGGAAGTGTGTTCCTTGATCGTATTATCTGGACGCCTTCAAGGTTAGAGTAATTAGGCTGTTCCTAGTCAGGCATGGTCCATCGTCGACCGCATCGTCACTTACCACCAATGCCTGGCTAGGGCTAATCTAATAAAAAGAAAACTAAAATAGTTCGTGATATCGCAAAAGAATTTGGCTCGAATTAACAAATTTGACTATTAATTTATTGAAAGGTAGATATCCTTATTTTTTATTTTGATGAGGCAAGAGACAATTCTTGCATTTATATAAGAAAAAGAAACTGAGCTCGTTCATATTAAAAAGACTGAGATTAAGCTTGATTTTATTGTAACTTTTTGCCCCTTGTATTGTAACAACCAACCCAAGGTTGAAACAAGACATCTCTCTTTTCATAGAATTCATTAATGTATTTCTTAACTAAAAGGCTGGTACTTTAAATTTATTTTATGTTAAAATTCTGAATAGGTACTTAAAATAACAAACTAATCAAATATCAAAATAAACAAATAATAAAAAAGTTATGATACAATATAAAAAGTCATAACCAGCCCAGTCTCCCCTACTAATTGACCTAACTACCTAGTAATTGACTTTATTTTACTCGCAATTTAGCGTCTGAAAACCACCAAAACTGTTATATGAACTAGTCGACGAGCATATTTATTTTATACTTAAATTACTTTTTTTGGAATTGATCATCGTAGTTCTAACTTTCGGAGTGTCATAACGTTCCACTGGCGTAGGAAAATGTCGCGTCGGGATTCGTAATCTATTCTTGATAGCTACAGCTGCACTTTTGCTGATATGACACTGACCTAATAATCACGCGCGACAGCGCGCTTCTCCTCCGCCACCTACTGATATTAGTGAGCTCTTTCTACCTATCTATGCAAACTGACAATGACTCGCGCACGATTCGAAATTTTTCATTTCGCGCCACGGAGCGGGAGGCGCGAGTTAATTGCGTGCACATAACTCGCTGGAGGGTTTTGTTAAAAATTACAGAAATGTAAAAAACTGTCCAGACCAAAAATAAAACAAGCGGTTGCGTCGCGAGCGCAGACACGCTAGAGGGACGCGCGCCGCGTTAACGCCCGGAATACTCTGCGTACGCACCGAAAATATTCCGAGGAAACGTTCGGCCGGCGGCGCTCGCGGCCAGTCGGTGTGTGGAGTGCTGGATCAGTGCGGTGCGAGGGATAGCCAGGATGCGAGGATGTCGGGTCGCGCCGCGTGATATCGCGTAGTCGCCGGAGCAGCCGGACCGCGCGCGCTGCCGGCGCCCGCGGGCCGGCGCCTTCATGTTCGCCGGCGGCGGGGCCGGCTTCCAGAAGCAGTCGAAGCCGCCCTGGGAGCAGTCCAGCGCCACCGCGAATGCGGCGGCGGCCGCCGCCGACCGCGCCGAGCTAACGCCGAGTTGGTACGTCTTATGAGCCTAAAAACCGGCCGCCGGCGGAACTATTATTCAGACAGTTTACAATAACGTTGATACGATGCCCGCTGCCGATCATGTGCGGTGTGGCTCGAATCGCTAGTGCTCGCAGTTCCGTTTGATGTTCACGCTCTTTGTGAGGCGCGGAATGTTTGTATGAACATGGCGTTGTAAAACGTCGGTATGAAAGATCGTAAGAACAAAAAACTATTTATTTTTCATCATTCAATCGATGCGTGGGTTGGTTATTTAGTTAATTTAATAGTTGGTTATTTTAAATTTGTATACATTTCTACAGCCAAGACCCACCAGAAAATGGGCAGCAGCATTTTTTTGTGGACTATTTGCAGTAGATACTACGTTATCCAAGCCGCTTGCCAAACGAGATTATGGCTATATATCCCGGTACACCGGTTGTATCACTAATATAAGTTGTCACAATTATCGGGTTTGTCATCCATCAAGGTTTTGATTTTTTCTCGTGACTATGGAGCGTGTTACCGCTTCGAAACACCTATAAATGAATGAATGAATCCAAGACATTTATTGCCTAACAACATCACAACAATCACATAATATAAAATAAACATTGATCACAAAAAATAAAAAACATATATAACAAATTACGAAATTCGAGGTAATAGTCAAAACTTTGTGGAGATCTCTGGGGAAGGCCTATGCCTAGTCTTTCGGCTAATATGATGATGGTGATGAGTCTGGTGACACATCCAATAATTGTGACAATTTATAGTTGTACCTAATATGATAAAGCCCTCCAGTAATATTTAGAACGCCCCAGTCATCAACGGACTGTGCTGTTTTAACCCCAGTTAATATTAACGTTTGGTGCAATGTTTTGCTACAGGCAGCTTAGGCCCGGATATTGGATAGGTTTGATAGTGAAACGTAAGTCCGCGGCCTGTCTTCATCATCATCATCATAATATAAGCCTCCTCCAGAGATCTTCACAAAGGCCGGTCTTGTGCCTTCCGCATCCAGCTGCTACCTGCGATCTTTACGAGATCGTCGGTCCACCTAGTGAGAGGCCTGCCCACGCTGCGTCTTCCGGTACGTGTCGATACTCGAGAACGTTCCTGCCCCATCGGCCAATTGTTCTACGAGCTATGTGCCCTGGCCACGGCCACTTAAGCTTGGCAATCATTCGGGCTTTGTCGGTAATCTTAGTTCGCTTGCGTATCTCCTCATTCTCACTCTCACTCTTTCCATCGTCCTTTGGGTGACAGTGAGTTTTCTTATAAGGCCCACAGTTAGCGGCCACATCTCTGTTCCGTAGGTCATTACTGGCAATACACACTGGTCAAAGACCTTCGGCTTGAGACACGCGGTACTTTTCCTGTTCTGGGCACTTTTCCGCAATCTAGGGACCTGGGGCAATTTTTTTCCTTTAATATTAGTTAGGTTAAGTAAAGTTTAATTTTTTTTGTAATTAATGAACCTCTAAATTAATTTTACAAAAAATAATAGTACAATATAAAAAATGACAAAATAATAAGCGAATATTATGTGATAATACAATGTCATTTCGAATAAAAATAACAGTTCTATGTGAATTACTCAATATTCATTTTGACAAAATAATACTGTACTCATATAATACTCATTTACTCCGTTGTGAGTATAGACGGCGCCTAAATGCTTCGTCAAATGGTTCACTCCGCAAGTCTGCAGGCCGCTAGTTGTAGAATGTGGGACCAATAAAACGTGGGTTTTTCCGCACGCAAGTGTCATGCAACGGGGTTGAACATTTAGAGGATCTGCCTTACGAGTCTGTTAATATCCCTATACATAGTTATGTTACATATTATTCGTTAGATGCAACAGTGTGGTCCAAATGATTGGAAAGTTAGCTACCTTCATTGCCTGGTAACTTTTTTTTTGCTCTATCATGGGTGTGGTCATAGCCTCCTTCATGGTGTGATAGTGTTTCTTGCTGTAAAAAGCACGACATTTGATTTACTGTCATTCAGTACGAGTGCATTATCAGAAAACCGTTCCTGCAACTGATCACAAACGTTTGTGCGGTTGCTGAGCAACAGTAGTGTCATCAGCGAAGAGCATTGGTAAACCTGTTGTTATAAACGATGACCTTACGGTCATCGTTTATAACTTACGTCGTTTATAAAAATGAGAAATAAGGTATTCCCAAGAAACGATCCCTGGGGGTTACCCATTTCCACCTGTCCTGTGTTCGATCTTATTTTTCCGCCATTTATGTCAATTTATTCACCGCTTGTTTACGCTCTGATACGCTTACATTTTTATATTCCCAAATATGAGAATTGATTGTAAGGGAAATTTGGTGGTTTTTAGGTTATGTTTCGCGTACAATTCTCACATTCTGATCGCCAACTATAACAACTAGTATATAGAAGCCTTTTATTTTCGTTGGATAGCTTATTCAATAGTACCTAGTTCTAAAATATGTAGGTAGATGTCAAAATCGCCGTTGCGAGATGCTCCGCAACAGTGATTTAAAAGCTTGTAGCCGTACAACCTCACGCATTAAATCGCACTGGTTTTGCATCAAACCTCGCTCAGTGCCAGTTTATCGAAACTGCGCGGCCAGATTTTCAGAGTTGGAATGTGTAGTTGTGAATATTTTGGTGAATCAACAAACTGTTTGGTTGGTTTATGTTATTGTGACAAGCTTTTCCTAGTAGTTTTTTGTTGTGGATATGTTACACCGTCAGGCCATATCTTAAGGTTCCTCACGTATTAAGAATTTGCTTCTCGGCGGGAACATCGATGCGAAATGCGATGCGACTGCCATCTGAAGTCCGTGACCCTACAACCAGGGAAACCTGACCAGATTGGTTTATTAATGGTTACACATTCAGTCGTCTGAATGTGCTGGTTTTATCACGACGTTTTCCCTCACCGTAAGAGAGATAACACACGAACATCAAAACAATAATAACTAACGTACATAACTCAGAAAAGAGTCATTCATAAAGAGAGATTCGAACCCGGTACATCTCGCTTACGACTAGGGTACCGTAACCACTCGGCCACCACACATACGATTGCCAAGCACTAGGTACTTATCTAATTATCCTGTTTACCTAATAATTGTTCCGTAAACCGCATCTTGTGATTACATATTGCATTATACGTGTTTGCAGGATTTCAAAAGTGCAACTAAATTGGCAATTGATCGTTGTTATGCGCTGTAACCAAATACTACGAATGCCGGAATTGCGGATTAGCAGAATACCTGTACTAAAATAACATTACAATGTTATTGGGATTAATAACTACATTGCAATCCACGAGTTACCAATTTCGACTCATACTGCTAATAATGAAATAAGCATTCAGTCCGCCCTATCGAACGCCCTTTAAAACTTTTTGCTTACTTTTTATACGACGTATCAGATAAGTTTTGCCACTAGAATTTATTAAATAATCACAGTATTTTATTAGCGCCAATATGTCAAGGGTTGTTTTTAAATTTACGTATTCAACCTAAGCAAAGCTTGTGCTATTGAATATATAGAGGTACTTAAATAACTACGTGCGCCCCTCTCCGTAATAGACTTATATGGTAACCACTGAGCTACATTACTCAGATCATCAAATTCATAAATTTAAAAATGATTCTTTTCTATCTTTCTTTTCCTTCCACTTTTGACGGTCTTCGGCATTATTGCATCGTAAACTGGACTCTCGCCTCAGCGATGTCAATTCAACGCTTCTAAAGGCCACCGCCCGGACCTCTGTCCTGATAACGGCAGGTTTAGGCATCTTTTTCCCAAGTATGTTGGGCTTACGCAACACGTCACAAACTAGCGCATGCGAGCTTCTTCCATCTTATATAAATTATATCCTTTTAGCACGGTTGCCATGGGTGTACGTTATACGTATTCGCTCGAGTTGCGTTTCACATCCATTCACAACATATATGGTAATTACTGCAAATGGTCGATGACCGGAAATTAATAGTAAACTACGGGTACCGGACCGGGTATGATCGACAAGATACAAGAATATTGCTCACGACTTCGTCTGCGTGGAAATAGTTTTTATGATAGTTTAGCTTTTGCCCGAGTTACCAATGATCTCCGCATTGTATGAATGCTAGTACTACGGGAAATTTTACCTAACCGAATTAGATGAAACATGGCTTGGATTGTACCCTAGACTTCAAGATACCAAACTATCGAAACCAAATCTAAATCCATTTAGTAATTATAGCGTTATACGCGAACAGACAAAGAAAGAAAAAAAAGATAAAATGTTTTCACTTGAGAACTTGAATCTTGTGCAGAAAACTTAAACAAACAATTGGCGAACCCGGACAAAAGTACCAAATAATCCCTCAGTAGGAAAACCCGCAACTTAAAAAAAACCGCCGCCATATTGGAATTTTCGAATTTTAAGCATAGCAACAGAACTTACAACAGATTTTATTCGTTTTTGTTTTAAATAGTTTAGTTCAGACTGCTATATACAATTCTAAAATCAATTATTTTACTTCAAATTGATTAAAATCCGACAAATCGATGGGTGCCCGGAATAAAACTGCAATTGCAAAGTCAAATTTACAGGAGAACAGATTTAGTGAAATATACAATAACTCAAAAAGTACAGTATATTTAGAAATTAAAAAAAAAACTAAAATTGTTCTTTTTTATTTGATTTACTGTAGTAATTAACATATTTGTATAAATTACCAATACAGCAAATACAAAGAAACCAATATTACTGTATATTAAGACATTAAGTCTCCGTCGTAACTATAATTTGCGACTTTGTTCCAGGAAAAAAAATATGAACTATGAAACAGCAATAATCCATTAAAACCTGTTTCGTGTATTATTTTATATTACATAGATCTGAACTTATAACTCGCTTATAAGACAGTAATAACGTATTAGCTGTTTATCTTTTATATTTTAGCGAATTGTAATTTGTTTCAAATATTTACATCTAAGCGTGATAATCTTTGAGAGTATAGACAAAGGTTCAATAATTAAATATTATACTATTTTCATAAAAGTAACGATACCGTATGTTATATACAGTAATTCAACCGAATCGGCATTACACGCGGTAGTTAGCAAAATCGAAGGCGCCATTCAATACAAATCAAATTGTAGATTTGGTTCTGGCACTCGTCGGCCGCGGCCGTGGCAAGTACTTTTATAGATTTAGAGGGAGCTTTTGACTAAACGAACTTCACTAGTATTTAAAATGTCCTGTAGGAATTGGTAGCTAACACACTGATAATACAACTAAATGACAAGTATTATTACACAGTAGGGTACGCTGAAGATAGCTATACTCATATCAAGAAACAACGCCGACGCCGTGACGGGAGAACGCAGACGGCGCTGAGAGAGGTGGAACAATGGTGCAAAGATTGCGGTCTCTCAGTCAATCCACCAAATACAGAATTTGTGATGTTTACAAATAAAGGTACTAGGTAAATATTCCCCCACGTCGAATCGTCGAGTCACAGAATATTCCCTGGAATATCTATTCTAATCTAATCAGTAAACGGACTCTAAAGAGGAAGGATAGAGAAATGTGATTAACGTGCAAACAGACCAGCTCTCGCACTAGAACTCGAGAGTCAACACGTCAGTCGGTGTTCCAGGATTAAGATTTACTTACGGACACTTGAATTTGACTATTGACTTATAGAGAGAGGTCATGTTTACCGACGAGTATAGAGTAAGAGAACGACATTGTTAGAGAGAGCATTAGGTACCGTGGAGTTATGAGCAAATTTAATCTTGCAACTTAATTTCTTTTACATTTCTTTATCATTCGCCTTATGGTCCTGATAATTACACCATAAGCTTTATAATTACACCAAAAGATTATAAAATCATTTTTGTAGACCTTTATTAAAATAATATCGATCAGCGTTGGAATGTTTAGTGCGATCAGCCCACACATTTTGTGGCACGAGAGCCGCAATGGCTATTTCTGGTAAAAACATTTCGGAAAATTCCATGGATGACCGGAATAATGTGCATTGCATTTTAATTAAAATCGCTAATATTCATTTAATAATTTGAAAAAATTTATTGTGGTCAGTAGATATCGAATCTGACCTTTTCTCGAAAATAAACATTTAAATTCCCTACAAATTCGTGCACCCAAACTTACACAAAGAGTAGTCTATCTAAGACGATACTAGATCTAGAGATCTAGAGAGACTCTGAGGAAGGCCGCAGAGTCCAAGCTATCGCCGTATTAAGTTTCATACAAATCTTTAATATTTTAAGTATGATTGAGTAACAATGAAAACATTAAGAGGTGCAAATTGAGTGCGTAATTATTGGAGCTTGACCGGCTGTTCTCTCATGGCCGCGAAAGCAATAGCTAGTTTGTTATAATTTTAGAACAAAATTCATTTGTTGAATTTTAATAGGTCCAGACATAGACTTAGACACAGACGTGTCTTTATTTGGCTCAGTAACACATTAAGGTAGGTATTATTTATTGTCATAGACTAAAATGTACGTAAAACTATTGATTTTGTACCTGATTTAAGATATTTAAAACAAAAAACGAATTAAATCGGACGCTCTATTCAATCGCTATGCTAAAAATAAAAAATCCAATACAGCGGTGTTTTTTTTGGGACTTTTGGCATTTCAATCAGTACATTTCATGGCATGTCAATCAGGACTATTCTCTCCATTTCCACCAATTTTCAGCTTGTTCAAACGTGCGGGTGGATGTAAAATTTTCCTGCACTACCATAGTTAGTCGCCAAACAAATTTTGCAAGCGGAGAGTGTCAGGTTAATGGAAAGTGTCAGGTTTAGAATACCCCTTTTATTATTCAACGTGCAATTGTTTTATTTCATCCGTGTTCGTTGGTAACTTTCGACACTGACTTTTTAATCGAATGGCTGTGAATTCCGATAATAGGTTTCAAAAATTACGACACCACGTCCTACTCTTCAGTTTATCAACTCGATACTTCTCAACTTCTTAGTTGACAAGTAAACCGTTTTTTTCTTGCTTTCTTTTTTCCTCCGCGTTTGTGCATTACCATGGCCATCGCAATTTTTTCGTGAACAGCATTTTCGCCAACTGGCGTTTTTGAATTGGTATTCTTCTTTGGGCTTTTTTCTTTCTTAAACGATGAAGACGTTGTCTCTTCACATATGAGTGGTTTTGGTCGGTTTTACTATATAGTCTTTCTATGTTTCGGTTTCGCCATTCTGCGTGTTAATAATTAATATGTTTTTAATAAGTCAATAATAATTGTACTTTGTCAATAATAAAATCCTTCTTTTAGGATGTAATCTAATACATTTTTTTCATTCAAATCCAAAAAGATGTTTTGATGCAGTCGAGAGTTGTAGGTATTGAACGGCACCCGCACAACACTTCTTTTTCAGTGCTCAGTTCCGCGGTCTATGACGTCATAGCGGGAGGTGGGGGGAAGGTTAAACATTTTTGTATTAGACCTTAGATATAACTAAAAATTTTCTGTGTTTATGCATATATGAACTTTTCAAAAGAACACATTTTCTATGACATAATTTTTATGGAATACCGGCTGGGACGACGAGTAGGATGTTCATCGAGTTCACGTCAAACATAACTTGGAAAAATAAAAAATAAATAATCTGCTATCCTAATCTACGATAAGGGAATATGTGCGCTTTAGAACTAACGAGATTTGCAATAGAGTCTGTGGTTTGAAATGCCTATCGAGGAATTTTCTGGCCTGTCCGCAATTCCGCATCATGAATTGTTTGTAATGTTATGTAATGCATCCTGTTCCTCTAAATTCTACATTAGGTTTGTGTAGCAAATTCCATTAGCTAATCCTATCCGGATTAAATTGACCGATTAGTCATGACAGGTTTCCCTTTACGTGATTAGTACCGGGACTTAAAAATCGATTTACAAATGCAACATGAAGGCCAAATACGAAAACTACAGTAGCCGTATTCTACCTATATTCATTGTTTTGGTAGGAAACGATTATCAACGCGCAGTTACGTTACGGAGAGTTCCAGAGTAAGTAAATAAAAAGTTTTTTTTTTAATTATTTACAAACAACTTTTTTTATACCACTAAGGTGGCAAACAAGCTTTCGGCCTGCGTGATTGTAACCAGGCACCGCAGAATGCACCGTCAGGCAAAGTATTAATAAAGTTTAACATTCATTTTGTTGTTTAAAGATAGACTGCATTTCGCATGGGGTTACTGATTCTACAGTACATATTTGTTGGTAACAATTTTGAACTTTGTACACTTGCTCAATTCTCGTAAGATATTTTCCAGGAATTACAGTGCGTGCATAACATTGTTTATTCTTATTCTGTATATTTGGAAGTAAGTATTCGACTTGATAAGAGTCTTTTAAGATGATTGGGACAGGGTGTCTGAATATTATCATTTGAGATTGGATGATCACGTGGGGTGTAACAATACCTTTGATTTTGAACGGGTCTAGTAGAACATTTATTTCTAAGGGATTTCCTTCGATACTCTTAATTAAATGTAGTTGATCGATAATGGAGGGGTGTACTATATAATATAATGTTTAGCAAACACCTAGGCTTCGGACCGTTGATATCATACGTCTTGAAGACTTACTGCGCTAAATAATATTTCTAATGTTAATTGATTCGATATTAGTCTCTTATGCTACCTAGTGATTAGGCTAGTAGATATGTTCTTAATTCTAGAGTTAATTTTTCATAAAAATATTAGACGGATCTAATACTAAATATATGTTTAATATTGACTAAGTCGCCACTGTCGAGGTTTCCTGTGGTAACTTTAAATAAATAAACTTTGATTATGTTACCCAGTTCGTTAATTAGTCCTTGTTTAGTTCTCGTAGAAGCCTGTCATATAATGATATAAGAGGTATTTCGTGTAATAGAGTCATTGTGGAATGTCGTATTGTCGTTTTGGATATGGAATGATTGTACAAGGGGGGTCTAAAGAAATCACTCTATTAGAAGATGCTCTCATTTTTGCAAATGGCCGCCAATGTGAAATCTGTTTTGACATTTGTAGACACTCCCCAATAACGCGGAATAATTGTGTCTATTTTTTGCGTAACAATTCGTCTGTGGTGTTGGCGCAGCGCGAATTCCGTCGCCGATTCCCCGGCCGTCCGACTGGAGGATGTCGAGCTGTCGCCGGAAACATCGACCAGACGCCGTGCCACGCAATTAGCCATCAGTCGGACGTCCCTAAGGCGAATTTTGGTGAAAGACCTGCGCATGTTCCCGTACAAAGTCCAGTCCTTGCATCAGCTGCTGCCTGCCGACCGCCAAACGCGCGTAACCTACGCCCAAGCCATCCTCAATCTCGAGGAAGAAGTGGACGATTTTTCGACCATAATCATAATGAGCGATGAGGCTCATTTCCACCTCAGCGGGTACGTGAACAAGCAAAACTATCGCTTCTGGGGCACCAATAAATCAACGAGTGATGCACTAGGAGCCATTATACCCGCTCAAGGTGACTGCATGGTGCGCTGTTCACGCTGGAGGAGTCATCGGGCCATTTTTTTTCGAGAATGCCGCTGGCCAAACGACAACAGTGAACGGTGCGCGCTAAAGGGTCATGTTGACCGAGTTTTTTCTGCCGCAATTGGACGAATTAGGACTGAAGGACATGTGGTTCCAACAGGACGGAGCAACAGCACACACTGCGCGAGCCACAACCGATGTTCTGAAGGCGGCGTTCCCGGGTCGCCTCATCTCTCGTTTTGGCGATTTGCACTGGCCCGCAAGATCGCCCGATTTAAGTGATCCAGACTTTTTTTGTGGGGCTTCTTGAAGTCCCGTGTTTACGTGACCAAGCCCGAGACTCTGGAAGCCCTCAAGGACAACATTCGACACGAATGCGAAAATCGGTCGCCCGAAGTTCTCGTCGAAGTGATGAAAAATGCCATAAAACGAGCCCGTATGGCAATCAATTGTGACGGCGCCCATTTGGCCGATATAATCGTCTCGACTTGACCAATAAAATTGTAAAGGTTCAAATAAACATAAAACAGAATCGAAGTTTTTCATTTAGAAAAAGAAAGAGAGCCCAACAACTTCGGATGACTTCTTTTGGCCCACCTCGTAGTTTGTAATATTCTTGGTACATGGGTCGGAGCATGATGGAATGAACTAGGTTGCATTCGTCTACCTTTATCCTTGTTTTGTTCGATTGAAACTATTTCTCCAGTCATGGGGATGAGTCATCCGAAACATCTGGAACGGAACTAATGTGAATCTTGTGATGCGAAATAAAGGGCTTTATAGTTCTTATTTTTGAAGTTTTGATCCTGTCGTGTTTTAAAAAGGTGGTGGGGCGCCGAACCTCCCTTCCCCTTTTACTTTCATCTGATATTATATCAACTAAAACTTACCGCTACTTTAGCGGCGGCCGGCGCAGGGATGGCAATCGATTTCAGAATTAGTAGTGCTTGGTTTCTGCGAAACGAACAAACGTATAATTCTCGGTGTTGCCAATGTAAATATTACACGCTACTTACCTATAAATTATATTTTTTATTTATTACAGTCACACAATGCGTGTTTTTATAACGTTTCTCAGTTTATTGTTATTTAATAGAAATCTCGACAATTACATTCAATTTAAAATTAATTGATCCTACCTACCGATTCTCACTTAAACAACCATAGGTCACTCGTTTATGACTCCATTGGTGTAAGGTTAATTAAAAAGCTGTTAAAAACAGAAATAAGTTACATTAAAAGCAAAATTTTCACATTCTTGATGATTATCGATATATATTTACATAATAAAAAAGGATTCTTTTCTTCATAATTCACTCTGTAATTTTTGGTAAATATTTCACGTGCTTTTAAAGACATTTGTTTAAATGACACCCAGACACGTAACAGAAACTAAATTTCATCATTTCAGTTTCTGCTTGGCCGGGAATCCAACCCGGAACCTCTGCGTGGTAACCAACTGAACCACTTAGGTCGCCAAAGATTTATGTAAACGAATGTTATAAAATCAAATAATATGTATTACATATTCTTACATTTGATACATTATTTAAGTAAAGGTAAATCAGTCCAGTAATTACTGCTTAATATAACAGGCCCGGCCAATATCTTCACTACGTCATAGTCACCTACTATATCCCTAGGAAGTGACTACCGCACTTTTTATGTTTAGAAAAATACGCTGAATAAGCCAATATCATTATACTGTATGGCGGAGCTGAGTCCCACTCAAGTGAATTCAATATCCGTTGTGTACCGTACTAATTAAGTCTAATTTATAATTGCTGCCTGAATTGTTTCGTCGCTCGTTGATTTTGCTGTACAATTGTCATATTGTATATTTTAATTAGGTCACATCAGGGCCAAAAAGAGCGAAAGGGGTAATTATTATAATCCATCCAAGTTCAAAGCAAAAAATATACTTGTTATAAACTTATTAGGGGCTATTGAGCCCCTATGAAAATTAATTAAATTGTTCTCCCAGATATTTCCTATTCTATCTAAAATATAGAAGCTTGCAGCGTGAAGAGGTTTTCAGAACATCTGTCGAAGGGCTTGCAGGTCAAGGTGAGAACACTGAGAACCATAAAATAATAAACAGAACGATGAATCATAATTTATACCTATAAAATTTGTTTAGCTATTTAATTTAAGTATGTTTGTTTTCATTAGTAATTTCTCAGTTATTCGTTCAGCGAAGCGCCTCCAACCAGGTTTTATTACTTTTCTAGGAATGGCTAATTAAATGTCCGTTTATAAAAATCCTCTTTCATTGGAACTCGTCTTTGTTTTCCCACTTTCCAGGAATATGTTTAATTGACTTTGACTGTTGGAAATATGATTAAACTAAGTTTTTATGGAACGCGCTCTTGAAAGATTTCTCTTTTACTTTATTCCATTTTCCACAAATTGCATCTTGCAAACATTTCAATAACTGCACGGGCGGGAACATGATTATTATTGCAGTAGGTAAGTACATAGCTGCGGGAACAAGCTTTTTTGTTTAGGTAATGCTTTACTGTAGTAAGTAAAGCATAATTGTGTTGTGATAGTTAACAGAATATTACTACCTATTCCACTAGGTACGTAAAATTTTAGCCTCACATATTGTCGCATGCATGAAACGTCGCTTGCGAATTGGATCGATTTTCCATGACATTGTATGCGTCGCCGGGCCTCGAGGGAAGCCCATTATTCTGTTGCATTTCCGGGGAATAGGAAATGTCAATCACCCTGTTCTTCGTGTAATTAAACGCGATATTGTGAAGGTCGGCCTGAAAACGTGATGGCTCGTGATTTTCTGTTTGAAAACGTTGCCAGACCATCGGTTACGAGAGGCCTCGTAGAGACGCCTTGAAAGTTTTTTGATAAAAAATTTAGCCTCAGGACCCCAAGGGCCAATTGTTCCAAAGGAAATAGGTATGATGATGAAGATACCTCCGAGATCCGGATATTTGCTACATTAGTGGGTTTCGGCGTTGGCTGCAGCCGAACCCGCAAGATAGGCAGTTGTCTGCAAATGGGATGGAGTCTAGAGACAATCGATCGTATCTTACACCAGAGACCTCCTCGGTCCGTCTTCACGGAATTGGAGATTTGTTTCTTCAGGTCTCTAGCCATCAGAACGAACCAGACAGTATGGTTTTAGAGTAGCAGGAGTGTTTACAGAGGCAAGAGCCCGCCGGATTGCCTCATTCAGAGAAGCGTGGTGCGGTATGCGGCCAGCGCTCAAGCGACATGATAGGCGTTGGTGGGTGCCCCAACTCGCTTGCCGACTCACCACAAAATGTATTAAAATAATATTTTAAAATAACGATTATTTAATCTCTATATTTTATGCAATTTGTCCAAACTACTTTTAAGTATTTAAGTTATACATCTTTTTGAAATCATCTCTTTAAGCCCTTCACTTTGATGTGTCAACCAAGGGATTCAGAGAAAAACAAATTTTGGAACCTCTCAATAGTTTAGTTCGCCACTTTAGACTTTTAAAATTTTAAAGTTCTCAGTAATAGTCGCGCCACAAAGACGAACCAAACGACGACGTATGATTGTTAAATCTCGAACGAATTAAGGAAAAAGTAACATAACTTACAAAAGCGCGCAACTCTATAACAATGTTCCAAAACATATTAAAGAGTCAAATAGTATACAATCCTTTAAAAATAATTATAATTATATATTAAAAAAAAAAAAAAAAAAAAAAAAACTTACCTGCCTGGATACAACATCTAGTTTCATTTGGTCCACGTTCTTCCTTTATTTAAACATACAATTCAAAATAATTACTAAAAGTTATAATAACATAACTACCTGGATACCTCATCTACTTTCTTATGGTCCGTGTTCTGTTGTAATGTCGGTCGATTAAGGAATAGTTGCATTGTACCCTCACATAATAGTTAAGATTTAAAAAAGTGTAAAATTACCTACAATTGTCAACACTTTATTATTGTTTAGTATGCATGCAAATGTACCATATTTATATTTAGTTGTTTCTCATGTAAGTGAAATGTATTGCTTATGAGAAAATAAAGATTCTTTAACCCGAAATCTGTTCATCGGTTTAGTAGTTACAAGGGATCAAAGGAACGGACATACAAACATATACATACAGGAATTTAGGTGACTAAGAAAGTTACGAAATACACTTAAAGAAAAGGGATATTTTTGGAACATCTTTCACTTATTTATATTTCGAATTCTGAAAGCTAAACCACCAAATGTTCGAAATGAAATAACAAAAAAGTGTCGATATTTTGCATTTTGCGCGCTTTTCCTCTCAACAATGGAATTCGAACGTAAGCATTTTCGTGCAATTAAGTGATTATAAAGTTGGTGTAAATGAAAGTATATATGTATGTTGTTATCCGCTTTCGGCAACCTCGCGCCGTCCCGTGCAACAATTTTTAGATGGTTATCTTAATTTAAGATTGGTTTCTTCTACGTATCCTCAAAAAATCGAGGCTGTAAAAAATTTTTACACGAATACCAAAAAACAACATACAACAATATAGAAGAAACCCTTAATCATCGCCGACAATTTATGAAATTTTTCACCGTGACCTACAAGTTACGAATCTTTGTTTTTGTTGGTTTTCTCATGCACCGACAACTGAACAAGGAAGTTTGTCTTTGATACTTAATACAATACAACTGAATAAAGAACGTCATAAAACGGGTTTCAAAGTGCTCTATTTGCATCATGACAATGCATCGTCGTACAAAGCGAAACTGACACAATAATTTGTGAAGAAAACTGAGTTTCAGGAATTGACCGGGTATGTTTATAGCCCTGCTATAGCTCCGTGTAACTTCTTTCTTTTTAAAATGTAAAACTAGGCCTCGTGGCATTTAATTTAATAACTCTCTAAAGAAGATTATCGCTAGTGTTTCAAATCTTGGCTTAGACGGATGAATCGCTGTATAGAGACCGATGAAAAGCATTTTGAAAAGTTATAATGCAAATTTTATTTCTGGCCCTAACATGTTTTTTGTATATTAAAACTTTCCTAGTCACCTAACGTACATACGTATAGGTAAAACACATAACCTTTCCTTTTAGGCTTCGCTGCAGTTGGGTAAATAGAAGTCTTGCATATCGATATTGCACAATCATATTTAAAGGAGTCATAGCTACTCACATATATATATATATATATATCGATCGTTCGTTGGCATGTGCCAGCGAGTCAAAGCGTGGCGGTCACATCAAAGGGTTAGAAGCAATCGTCCAACCGTATTGTTGACGTATGCCAAAAGCCAACCAACAAAAGCTCAGTTGAAGCGTAGTAGCTTTGCGTATGTGATAGAGACGGAAATAGTGCGAATACGACCCCGAATCAGTGTCTGTACAATTGTTTGTCATTCTTATATGGACGTATCTTCATAGGCAAAAAAGCGTGCGGCGACCAACGCCGAATCTTCTTCGTTGGCGTCCGTTGGATCACGTTAGCTTACTTAGCTCACTTAGTCAAAACTAGCATACTCTGGTGCTTGAAACTAGCAAGCGTAACCGGGAGTTTACTCAGAATTTCCGTAGCTAGTTGGCAACAGCGTGGCATTGAAAGGGTTAACTTAGTAGAAAAGCTTAATGCTAATTTATTACAATATTTTTAGCGAAATGGGAGTACAAAATCAGTAAAAAATTTTACTCATTTTACGAGCTTTGAACTGATTTGCTAGCATTGATTTCAGCCTGGTTGGTCCAGGAAGCGGTGCTCCCTGGCCACATCAGTTTATATTTACAAAACCAAAGAGCAGGGCTCGGTGCTGTTACCAACTCTGTTCCTTTTCCATATCAATGATATGCTGTCAATTGAAAGCATTCATTGCTATGCGGATGACAGCACTGGAGACGCCTTTTATACGAGTCGTGCCAATATCTCTCGTTCCATAGTGGAGATTGTCGTCGAGAGCACTCAATCTAGAATTTCCGGTTGGGGACGACTAAATCTAGTCTAATTTAACCCAGAAAGACATAAGTATGCGCGTTCACCGCCAAGAAAGCTCTATTCGTTGTAGCTCCATAGTTACAAAATACACTGCTTACCATCTCAAGTTCATCTGAGCATATATATCCTTGATGTCGACATCTCCATTTATGTCCAGATTCTCAGTCATTTGGATGAAAAGGTCAAGCTCGCATCTAAAAAGCGCGGTTTGCTTTACAGATCGAAGCAATACTTCACGCATTGGCAACGACTTCTCCTATATAAGACTCAAGTCAGACCGCATTTGAAGTCAATACTCCCTAGCTCTCCAATGAGAGGATGGGATGGGAGCAATCTCCCGTCTTGAGAATGCTTATAAGTGATATAGATTTCGCCTTCTTTAAGTCTTTAAGTCAAGGATTTTAGACTTTTCCCTACGATGCAGAAAGTATTTTATCTTGTATTGAACTTCATAAGTGGGCCACGGACGCGGACAGACGTTTGGTCAACTATTCGTGTATTAACAATGAAATGTACAATCGGTGTCAAATACAGTGTTGTGAATTTCCGTAAACTATGCATAGGGACGTGGGCCCAAGAACCCGGTCGTTGCGTGGTAGACGTTGCTATCGGTGACAATGTTGCCCACTGAAGCAAACAGCAGGCTAGTCGCCAAATCGAACAAACCTTCCTCTTTATAATAATAATAGTAATTATTAGTATAGTTAAATATTTTGGCTTTCCAAAGTATTCAACTATGACGTCTATACACTTCTCGTCTCATCTTCAAATACATTACTATCCAATTTTTTTAGAAATATTTGTTTAAAATTTGTATCCAAAAATTCATTGTAATCCAACAGTCGCTGCTCAAGCAGGCTATTCCAGTAGCTAATTTGTCCTAATTATTTGCGCGGCTTTCGTTTTAAATCTAACATAATTTTGAACTATAAATATAAAACTAGTACTGAATGTTACGTGGAAGTAAGAGCTTATTGAAAGTAGTTTTGAATTGCTCTATCCGCAAAGGAGCTCGAGGTTTCTATTAAGCCGTATTAGTCCGTACCATACGTTCATCTGCTTAGTAAATCCGTTTCCTAAACTACTTAGTGTCGTTTGCAAAGCTTTCAGATTCCAGTAATCAGTTCCATTTCCAGGAAAAGGTACCGCACGCGGATAAAATCTGATACAACATGGTAAACAAATGTGTCTTCTATTTTTTAATAACTTAATCGGCTCCATTTCTAGGTAAAGGTCCCGCAAGCGGATAAAATCTGATGTAACATCGTAAACAAATGTCTTTTATTTTTTAATCAAGGACATCTTCCCGTATCGATCGTAAACGGCGGTCTCTAACATTTCAACGACGGCACTGCATTTAATTTTGGACACAAGTAAGAGCAAAGAATTTAATACAAATCATTTGCTCTGTCTTTTACACTTAGGATAAACCGCCAATGTCTTACTAGTTTGGCAATCAAAAATTAACTACGTATCCAAAATGGCGGAAAATTTACACATGTCACCTGTTGACCTTAGAAAAAAATTGTCTCTTACAATGACGTATTTAAATTCGAAATTCAAATATACCGTGTATTTTTAGATGAGCCGGTGTATATACAATTTGAAATAACTTTTTCATGCAACGCTTTTAAGAAAACTATTAATTACTCGAGAAGTGATTTCGAGAAACATGTTATACACCCGAATTGGGTAAGCTGCTAAAACATGTATTTGTTAACCAGTTCTTATTACTGTACTTTATTTTTAGAACTTTGTGCCGATGCACCGTGCTACTGTCCCGAGCGTGTATTTATGTACAAAGGGAGCTGAATGGAGAGTCCGGTCCGGGTGGTTTAGGTAGAGCAAGTAATTATTCCATAGATTTCAGTTACAAAGGCTCGATCTGGGTTTAGCCATAGCATTGATGTGTTCAGAATGATATATCTCTAAGATAGAACATATAGATGACGTATCTCGAACATAGGTAGAATCTCTACCTACCTCTATGATTTTGCCTGCACTTTAGGTACACTAGCTGAGATTAGTATTCCTTGAAAGGCATAGATCATCATCACAGCCCGTAACAGTCCACTGCAGGACTTAGGGCCTCTCCCACGAAGGGGAATAATACATAGATAATACTGTATATTTCTGAATTGAGAAATATTGCAATAATCTGCTGAGAAAACTTCCTCTCTTGACTATCAGTGGGCTTAAAACCAGTTCATGCTGTATGTACCCATTCCACTGAGCAAATAATAAAATATAATATGTATAAAATATATACTGCTACCTCTTGTAAACTAAATTTTATGCGGAATCAATGGTTTTGTATTTGTATTTGTAAAGGCTTACATACCGATTAGTACTTAAGTTTACAATTTTTCTCTGGATGAAATTGTATTTTCTCAAAGTGCTTTTAGCTAGTTAGTCCTTTTTTATATTTATCTAAGGAGCTTGATCACGTTAAAGCGAGCATATGACAATATGGGTTTGAGCGAGGTTACCTACGCTTCAAACCCACCCTAACCAATTTTTGTAGTTCTTGGTCCTCCCTTGACAGAGGAAACGCCAGACTCTGATTGTCCAAAAAGCTTTACAATAAAATTGCATGTTCACCTCGCTTCACTTCTTTTAGCAAAATGTAAATATTCATCATAGAATGGAAAGCCTTTGCTAATTTAGCAATTATTTCGTAATGTACCTATTATGCTTCTATGCGATGGTATCCACTGAAGATATATGGTCTTTGATTGTTAATGTATTTCCCTATTTAGATTCCAGATTACATAAGCTACCGGGACGCCTCGAAAACTGAGGTGCAGCGAGGTAAATGTTGTAAAGCTCTTCTTAAATCAGTTAATAATACATACTTATCTATGTTGTTAATAGCCTATTAACAACATAGATAATGCCACTGCGATAGCAATTAATTCAATGTGCATAATGCACAGATTTGACTGATTTGACATTTTACGTTGTAATTCAATTGAAAAGAACAGGTATTTTTATCGGTTTTGCATTTTTAGGTAAATAAATTTACCGATTGAAAAAATTATAAATTACTTTTAATCTAGAGGTACATTATTACATCCTAAAAATCAAAATGTTTACAAATATTTTATATTATATTTTACTTTTTTATGAGCACGAAACGATGAAAAGGAATGTACCGTGCTATAAACTTTTCTGACCCGATGACGCGCGGCGCTGTTGCTTAGTGTTTTGGCATTGACATGGCATTTCATCAGTTCCAGTTTTGGCTAGGGTCAGATAAGTTTGCGGCACTGCATGAAATATCGGAAGTTTTACGACGGTCGCAGACTCTACCGAGAAGAATGTCAACTTCATCAAAACGGACAAAAAGATTTGAATGCCATCTATCGCACATCTGAAGTACCAATCATCATCATCATCATCATATTAGCAGCAAGACGCTCACTGCTGGGCATAGGCCTCCCCCAGACATCTCCATAAAGGCCGGTCCTGTGCCTTCCGCATCCAGCTGGTACCTGCGATCTTTACAAGGTCGTCGGTCCACCTACCCACGCTGCGTTTTCCAGTATGTGGTCGTCACTCGAGAACTTTAGTGCCCCATCGGCTATCTGTTCTTAGAGGGCTATATCGGTGACCTTGGTTCGCTTGCGGATCCTCATTTCTGATTCGATCGCAAAGTATTAAATTTATGATACGAGACAGACAATAATATATATCGTAGTTCTGATGTTTCTTTTTAACATAGACGGAAACCTCGGAACTTTGCTATGAAATGATAAAACCAATTAGACTTTTGCAACTAGTTTATATGTGTTTGAAATAATGTACTGCCAATCTACAACATATTGATAAATTGTAAGTGTTCCAAAAAATATTCCTGTTAGAACTAGAACAAATAGGCAGCTCGGCCTGTTCTAGATATTTTCCATAAAGATGATAATTGAATACCTACCTATTCAAGTGGACTGTACGACGAAAAATTTTTAGTTAGATTAGCATGAATCTTGAACTGAATGATGAATACTAAGTGGTTCCCAAGCTCCTCCCACGGCATATTCCAGAGACTCCAAGGCTAGACACTGTGCTGTGCAGACTTACCACGTCTTACCAATATAACCTCACTTTGAATGTACAGATAATCTCTCACGTAGTGCGCAAGCGGTGTACTTTCACAGGATTTGTACTTTGGTATGATTCGACAACGATAAATTGTTTTTAAAACATAAATATGTGCTTTAAAGTCTACAATAGACTTCGAAAATTAATAAAACAAAATAAAAACATTACATAAGCTACGGCTAGTGGTACGATATCCATTAAATTGTGATTATTAAAAAATTTAACGCCATTGAAAAAACGAAAATATTTTTTAAGACGGGTGGCTGCGTAATTTTTTCTTGGGTTTTAACAACAGAGTCGTGATTTTCATGCACAGAGTAGACATTGGCCATGAGCATGTCTGTACGTTAAGTTTTTATTTAAATAATCTTGAATAAAGTTACGCCACCTCGTTATTTTTATTTCATAAACAAAGTCTCCCTGAGCTTATTTCTCAGAAACCTTTGTCTTTTACATTGGCCTAGAGAGAGTAATTACGGTGCCAATAGATAGTTATAAGACTACTTACGTACTTTGTCTTTGTTGTCATTTCCTAGAACATGAAGTAGTGAGTAGAGTTTCCAAATGCGGATGCTTAACTTGACAATATGCGCTGTCAAAGGAGTTCGGAAAAGCAAGTTACGAAATTAATTCAGAAATGACATTAAGTATGCTATAAATTTTAACGTACTAGCCACTACGGTAAATTTTTTACTAATGATGCGAAAGGTATTACCACTAGTGGTATTACTTCTACCACTATAAACGAGTAGGAGTGCTATCAACGTTTACTTAACGCTATCTGGGCGCAACTTAGTCCGGCTTAAGTGTATAATTAGCGTAATAGCTGAACTTTGCTATAAATATCGATTAACAGCAAAAAAATCACATATGCGTTCATGAGATTAATTTGTTTTATACAAATTACCAGTTTGCTATTTCTCAGCAAGTTAGTTTTGTTAAAGCAGCCGGATTCCTTTTACTCAGAACTCTTTAGATTAGAAATGATGAATGAATTGTTTTAATTCACATAATATGATCAGTTATGTGTTTTTGTAGTGTGCTTAGTCTAAGATTTCGAGAAGGTATTCGTATTATATCTATTTATTTTAATTAGAGCGTCGGTGGCAGAGCAGTTACAGTATCCGACTCGTAAGCCAGAGGTCCCGGGTTCGAATCCCGCTGCGGCCATGTACCGACGACTCTTTTCTGAGTTATGTACATTAGTTGAATACTAACCGATGCTCTTACGGTGAGGGAAAACATCGTGATGAAACCTGCACATTCAGGCGACTGGATGTGTAACCATGATCCAATCTGGTCAGGTTCCCCTGATAGCAGGGTCATGGAGGTCAGATGGCAGTCGCTCCACTGTAATTACCTGACCTGCCAAATCCTGGATCATGGTCAAGGCGGACCCCGGGCCCTCGTGCGCGAGAGCATAACCGGTACATTAACGCAGAGATGATAATGATTTTAATTATAGTTTAAAGTATTATTCACCAACTTTTATAACGCTGTTAGCTATACGCGTGCTTTATATTAAAAAAAGGTTGGGGAAAAAGTCTGTTCGCATATAGTATGAACTTGTAATAAAACCTCTTTGGCTATACCATTTGTACCTGGCTGGTTTTGGTATCATTTAAAAGTTTAAATTTTAAAGAAGATAATTCCAAATTCAAATTATGTAAATGCGTGATTTTCATTTGATTTTTTTACCGTCAAGATGAGTAAGTCTAATGAAGAAATTAGAAAATTTTAAAATTTTACTACAAAAAATGCAACGCAATTTGGTTTAAGCGTTTTTAATCCGGAAATTTTGATGGCAGAGATGCACGTCGCTTTGGACACCCTGTTACGGATAAAATGGATGCTATTTTTGAAAAAGTGGAGCAAGATCGGCATATCAGTAGTTATGACGTAGCTGAAGAACTGGGAATTTACCACAAATCAGTTTTGGAGCATTTGAAAAAAAATGGGTACACAAAAAAGCTCGATATTTGGGTACCTCACGAGCTCTCTGAAAGAAACCTAATGAACCGTGTACTCATTTGTGATTCTTTTTTACGACGTATTGAAATCGAACCATTTTTGAAGAAATTGATAACTGGTGATGAAAAATGGATCACGTACGACAAGAACGTGCGAAAAAGGTCATGGTCAAAGGCCGGTCAGGCTTCACAGTCCGTGGCGAAACCCGGGTTAACTCGCAACAAGGTGATGCTGTGTGTGTGGTGGGATTGGAAGGGCATTATTCATTATGAGCTGTTAACACCAGGCAGGACCATCGATTCAGAACTCTACTGCGAACAACAGATAAGATTAAAGCAAGAAGTTGAGATTAAGCGGCCGGAATTAATCAACAGAAGGGGTGTGGTTTTTCATCATGATAACGCTAGACCTCACACATATTTAACCACTCAGCAAAAATTAAGAGAGTTTGGCTGGGAGGTGTTAATGCATCCGACCTTGCACCTTCAGATTTCCACCTGTTTCGGTCTCTTTAGAATTCTTTAGGCAGTGTCAGGTTAACATCACTAGGTAAAACTACTTGATGCACTTTTTTTATCAGAAGCCCCAAAATTTCTATAGCAATGGGATAATGTCCCTACCTATAAGATGGCAAAAAGTTATCGAACAAAATGGTACCTACATACTTTAGTTAAATGTAAATAAACTATATTAAAAATTTTTTTGAATTTTCATATAAAATGCGAAGAAACTTTCTCTCCAACCTATTATAATGAGAACGGCATGCAAGAATAACTTTACTGATAAAACCAGATACGCTAGTTCTATATGTCATGCGCTCTCTAATTTCTTAAACATTTATTATTTTGAAATATTTATTATTTCACAAATAATAAATATTTATGAAATGTAAAAAGTATTTAAAGAAAATTACTTTATATAGGGCATTGCGCTGTAAACGTTTATTCGATAGTTTTATAGCATATTTAGTAAAAAATGTTAAATTGCTGAGACAACCACTATTACATGACTAGGTATTCAATGTTTTGGAAACGTTAACTCAGATTTTACTCAAGTTCAGTAAATAATTTCTAATTCGACTGTTTTGCTGGTGCAGTTTTGCGGGATACGTATGGGCTCAACTTCAAATTCTCAATTCAGAAAACGGCTTATACGAGTAGTTTGGCGGGCGATATGAGTCCAGGCATCAAACATTGCACAATTACAGTATTAATTCACTTCCAGAATAGAATATTGAAGGCATCAAAGGCGGACCAATTCTGTCATAGGCGGTAACCCTGTCATGAGTGTTCACCAAGCTTATGAAGTTTGTTGTAGGCTTTAATTGCGGTCCAATTAACGTGGTTGAATAATAAATATGCCTTAAGAGGCTGGCTTGGTTTTTGAAGGCCTTAAGAGGCGGTCCAAGTATAGCTGGCCTTATGAGGCTTTGCATTTTGTTGAAGGTCTTCAGAGGCGGTCCTAATATAACTAGCCTTAAGACGCTATGTGAGTGTAGGCCTTCAGAGGCGGTTCACAAAACTTTAATTGGCTTTTAGAGGCTCCCTGATTGTTGTAGGCCTTAAAAGGCGGTCCAACTTGGCATTAAGAAGCCCTTGACGCAGACCTTTGGAGGTGGCGCGTCCGACCTTGGACTCAAGAATTAGCTGTCCGGGACGTGCAGCTTTGTCAGAATGGTCGACTATAAGGACACGGATTTTTGCTGAGCGCCATCTCGTGTTCCACCGAAGAAGTTTGGCGTGTGGCCACTGTACTAACTATCTGTCATCGTGGCACCTCACTCATTGTGATACGTTTCATTCAATCATTCTTAAGATCTCGTTCATTTACAAAAGATTATATCCATTTTTAAGTCACTTCGCTCCTGACCGCTGATATTGTTACTAGTTGCATATTGAGTACCTAATAAAAAGTTATTTCCTTAAACCAATAACATCGTTTCTTCTGAGTTCCCTTTTAGTACTAATCAGAGTGCTCTCTCAGTGCAATTCCGGTTGCAAATTCTGATTTATATTGAAGAGATCCTAGACATCGAATAAACAGATGATGCCAACCAGTATTGCATTATTGATCCTAGAGTATTGTGGTCCTCCTCATAGTTTGGAATTTTATATCGGAGCCGATATCAAGTGAAGTTTCTTTTTAAATGGCCATAACTATTTTTCCACATCTTTTAGAGCAGGGATCCCCAAACTATTTTGGACAAGTGACCCCTTTTCCAAAATGAACTGTTACCTCAGACCCCCATGGCCAAATTACCTACTTTTAAGATCAACCCCCTTAATCATAATGGTCCACTAACTTAAAACAGCTGCTACAGAATGTTATTTTTCATTCTGACTTAGGTCAATAGAAGAAGACAGAGTGAGAATTAGCAATGCTTTAAGTTAGCCGACTATTATAAATAAGGAGGCCTATCTTTAGTTTTTTACTATTGATACAAATTACCTAGGTACTAAGGTACCAATTGGAAAGCTTTGCACTTGGTTAAGTGAGTGAAGTTGACTTCATTTTCTCATCAAAATTTAACAAAATAAAAAGACATACAATTAAGTAATTATCAAGTTTAATTTATAATGATTATTACAAATTAAGTACTTAAAGAATCTTTAGTAGGTAGGAAATTATATTTAAAAAAGTATTAATTCGCAAAGAGAAAATAAAACATTCAGTGTGATGGATGAACCAGGTGAGTTGCAGCCTTAAATCTCCACGTTCGTTGATTTCCAAACATTGGCTTCTTCTATGGCTGTGGTATTGTACGAATTTATTATACATTGAGGAATTTGTAAATTTAAAAGATCCTCAAACCTCTCCGTAAAATCCTTGTGTAATGCGTCCAAGTGAGTGACATATAATAAAATGTCATCATCTTGAAGCATTTTTGGTAATTTTGACAAATGCGGTAACTGCGAATATTCTTTTCTGCCTAAATTTAGTTTATAAAGGATAAGTTTACCCACGAAAGCCGATATTATTGATTTTGTTTTAATCAAGTTAAGATCGTCACCCTGTAGTTGCAAATTAACTTTGTTGAACATTCCAAAGATATCAGTCAAGTAATAAATATATGTTTTACAATTGTTCAGATTTTCTTTCAAAGCGGATTTTTTTCTTGTAAAAACTCCAACACAGATTCAAAAGTGGCTGCAAATCTTTCTAAGCAAGAGCCTCTTGATAGCCAGCGAACTTCAGTGTGCAGGAGTAATCGAGTAAAAACTTCGTCGTTTTTCTCACATAGCTGAGCAAATAACCGAGAGTTCAAAGAATTGCTTTGAATCTTGTTGATAGCATTTATTACATATTGTAAAGACTTATGCAATCTAGGACTCAGCTTTTTTGCTACTAAATGCTGCCTGTGAATCACGCAGTGAATGACCAGTACATCAGGCAGTTGTCGCTTTAAGTGAGCTATAAAACCACGATGACGACCAACCATAGACGGTGCACCATCATAAATGTTCCACGGCCTGAAAAATCGATTCTCTAAATATGTAGCAAAAAGCAGTTCTTGGCACATATTTTCATCTCTGATAAATCGAATATATCCTAACAACAGTGCTTCATTGCCGGGTAATGTAGACTCGTCCAACTGGAGAGAGAATCTGTTGGTCTGTAAGAACTTGCATAAAATGTTTTCCACGTCGCGTCCCATCTCGTCTATGCGTCTCTGAACGGTGTTATTGCTCAAAGGTATTCTCTTTAAAATATTATGTGCGGGTTTGTGCAATACATTGTTAAGGACCTCCGCAATGGCTGGTAAGATAAGCTGCTCTCCAATTGTGTGGGGTTTCCCCGACTTCGCTATTAGTAAAGATATATTAAAGGACACTTGTAAACCATCATCGTCCTTAATAGATGATGACGCAAACATCGATCTTATGGATGGCCTTTTGTCTAGTTTTTCTTTAAGTGCTTGAAAAAATGACAAGGACTTACTTTTTTTGTCAGCATGCACTCTTGATAAGTGGTCATCCATTTTTGAAGGCTTCATGGCATCGTTACTGAATACTTTTTCACATATGAGACACATCGGCAAGTGTTGATTTGATGGAGATGCAATAAATCCGAACTTCAAGTAGTCCAAACTGTATTGTCCATCATAAAACTCTCAGTAATCCTGCAAATAAAAAACTACCTAAATAAAAAACAAAAATAAACTGTTAAATTTGCACACTATCTTATTTTTATCACACCCAGGTAATGGATTCTTGTTAGGTATTACTGACTTACTCATTGATAAACTTGGATACCTATATTAGGTAAGTAACTATAGTAGGTAATTAGGTATAGAAAATTCGTATTAGGTAAGTAGGTACCTATCAGCATAAGAACGAAAACCAAAGCAAACTGAACACTTCAAAGTTTAGGTACCTACCTACTTAACAACTTAAGTGTAAGTAATTTTTACAAATACTTTTATACCTACCTATTTAAAATATGGTGTATGTTGTGTTTACCACTTTTTCAGTCACTTTACTTCACTTTATTTTGCTATGTAATAACTTTGTAATCTCTTAAAATAAATGAGTACTTATATGAGTTATTATCGTTCAAGCTCCAACGAATTAAAAAAAACAAACAAAAATTTCAAATATTTTAAGTGCAAGCTCGTTAAATAGTAAAATATCAGGAACATGTTTGAACTTGATCATGAATTCGTTCGTGTTAAATCGCGTAAGCGTCAAATAGAGAGCAAGTCAAAACGCGCCTGAAAGACGTACGCGCGAACTCATTATCTTGCACAGACTTGCCGAGATTTTTATCTTGTACGAATTTGAGACTTTGCATTACTACAACAATGCTATTTCCTACAAAAATATTAATTATTCTTAGTACACGTAACACAACATAAACAACAGTACCTACCTATCTTGAAAGTTTTAAATAAGAACTTGTGTTAATTTAATAGGGGTCGATTTTTAGACCTCGTCGACCCCCAAAATCAGTTTTCGTTCATGTCGACCCCTAGGAAACCGATATCGACCCCAAGTGGTCGATATCGGTATCGGAGTATCGACCACTTTGGGAATCCCTGGTTTAGAGCATTGTTGTCATAGTAAAAGTTGTAGAGAATAAAAACTATTTTCAAGAGATAAATATAGCTTAATGTTATTGCTTATAGGCTGAATTTTCCAGTGAAAATGGGGAGTTTATTTTTATTGACCTTAACTTTCTTCCCACAGCGATTCATGAGTTATCGCCATAGTAAATGTTGTAGAAAATGAAAAATCCTTTCCATACATATCGCTTCTAGTTATTGGCCATATAGGTTGAGTTGTCCGGACCTGTTTTAAAGCAAAATATCTGTCGGCCCCTGAAAAAAAAAATTCGCTTGGTTTGGCACATCAGTTTATGTCGAAGATCATCTGCTGTTGTTCGTTTTCTTAGAAAGTAGGTAAGTGCACACTTTTTCGAGATCTTTAAATTGTTGGCTAGAGTAAAGGCCACGAGACTTTGCGCCCGGCTGAATGTGGAACTAAATTTCTCTGACAACGTCAAGTTCAGCCACAGTACACAAACCAATCAGTAGGTCATTTTCATAAAAACGGTCGAAGGGCGCATTACACTTTATTTATTTGTTAATTTTTTATTTATTCTCATGGCATTAACAGCGGTGTCGCAAATTTTAGCAATTGACTAATTAACACTACAACTACAAGTGAATATACTTTCGCGCCATAAATTCTCAGCATATCGCGATTGTGGCGTTCTAAAAATAGTAAATATGTTCATAAAGAAACACATTAGGGCGAACCTCCAGTGCGTCTTAATAGGGGATATCTTAGCCGTGTCGGGTTATGATTTAGAACTGGCCTGTCAAATTTGAGTCCTGGCTTGTCGAGGTAACGTATTAGTGATCACTATTGAAAATTTGAGAGATATTTTATTATAGTTATGAGATGGGTACGGCTGTCCAAAAAAGTGGTCTATTAGTTTTGATGATATACCCCCTGGCACATGTGTCTAAGGATAAGCCTAGACAATTATTGCATGAGACAATATTTCGGTTTTCACCAAAGGTCTCCGAAGCGCAGTCAATACACGGAGTTCTTTAGAACCACTTGAGGCTCATGTGTGCACCTTGAAAACCTACCGTGCAACTATATCCAGGCGGAAGATAATAATTAATTCAGAAATGTAAGATAGATAAATCTACTTGTCGCATTTGAGATGGCGAAATACTCTAGCTAGCTATATGAAGAGCTCTAACCAATTCTACCTACAAAGAGTTACATTATTAAGCTAACAAAACTAATATAACGCTATATCAATGATATTCCACTCAGCAAACCCCTCCCAGTAACACCAAATCGCCAAGCCCTCTTGGCACAATAACAAAGAGTTTTTTTATTAGGTACTTGCACTGGTTTTCGATCATACCTACAATTCTTCGTTCACTTAATTTTTCATCACTAATTGGCAAAATTCAAGCGTGACATAATATGTGAAGCAGAAATTACGACTTATTTGAATGACTCTTATTTAAATTCGTTAGAGGAAAAACTAGTATTGCACTTTAACCTTAAGCTTTGGTCAGCCACATTGATCCCAGTCTGTCTGATTCCCGGCCGAGGGGTCTGGGTATTTTACGCATAATGACTATGTTAGCCGTCGTGTGGTGTCCGGCGGAGTAAAATAGCACCAACCCCATACACTCGTGGGTGTCATATAAGGTGACTAATATTTTCGAGGCAAATCTTCTAGAGTCTCCGTAAGCTTGAAAATGGGCAGCAGCGTTTTCCATTGTTATGTTTATAATACGGCGATCTCCAACCCGCCTGCCAAGCGAAGAGATTATGGTAATAACCTCCCCTTTCGTGGGAGAGGCCCTAATTCCTGCAGTGGACTAATATGGGTTGTGATGATGATGAAGCATGTATTTCAAAATATATCAGCAATAGCAAGTATCTCAATGACTATTCTTAGCCAATATTTACTGCTAGTATCCCAAAAAAATACACATTTTGACAATTTTCGTTCTATAGCGTTGCTAAATGAGAGATAGTCAGATTTTGAAAATCTTTGGAAATTATATATAAGTATAAATGAGTACCTACGCGTGCTAAAAGTATGCAAACATATATTTTTTACTTGCCTACACTAGAATAAAATAGAATAGAATAGAATAGAAAGATTTTTATTTGGTACTCCATGCACACACATCAACTTATACCTAAACAATAAATATAAATAAATACATCTTAATTTAACAAAGAAAACAAAAAAAGAAAAAAAGAAATACCCCTTAATATATAGGCTGTATGTGTGCGCTGCAGCAACACAAAAGGGTTGTGGCTCAGCACAGTATTACCTTGAAGGGCAACACACTGATTTTCAGCCAAAACCCAGGTAGTACGCGGTACCCAATGAAATATTTTTTAAAACATCAAGTGTGTAATGTGAACGAAGTGTAGTTACATGCTCCACATTTTCAACTACCAATCAACACTACAAACGCGAAAATTGTGACATCTGTCTGTTCGTCTGCTACTTTTCAACGCCCAAAGCGCTGCACGGATTTGGAATAAAAAAAAAAAAAAATTTAGCAAGGTGATGGTCAGAAAACCCAAAACAGGACATGGTGGCCTATGCAAGCATTCCATATGTTAAGTTCCGCTATCGCAAGAAGTGCTCTGGAATACCCTCCTTCTGGATTTCTAAAAGATGACTTTTATAATGTTTCTTAAATGTGCACTTTGTGCCTAACATTCTTATTGGAGGGGGTATGTTATTCCAGCACTTCGTTGCTTGATAGCGGAAACTGCCCCTAAAAGCTGCCGACCCATGCTTATGAACCGACAGAGGAATACGTGCAGATCTACTGCCATACTTCTCCTGAAGTAAAGTAATTTTAATTTTTTCAAATAAGTAATGAGGTTGCTTAAACTTCATCACATCAAACAGGACACATGCAAGATGCAACCTCCTAGATGCCATATTTAACATTGATTTATTGTTTAAGTAAGGGGTTATATGGCTACGAGGTGGTATTTCGAAGCAGAAGCGACAGCAAGCATTTTGAACCCGTTGTATCAGTCTCTGGGTTTTACACAACAACCGTGGGCCATATAGAGTGTCGCCATAATTTAGTCGTGACAAAACAAGAGCGTCGCACAACCTAACGCGCACTTCCTCGCTGAGTAAGTTACGGACCCTGTATAATACTTTCAAGCGAAAGAAACAGTTTCTCACCAAGTCGATTATATGACTGTCAAATCGCAGCAGATTATCCATACTGATACCAAGATTCTTGACTTGATCTACCCGTTCAATACTCGCTCCATTGACACATATAATCAGATTTTGAACGGACATTTTATGAATTTGTTTAGTGGTACCTAATAACATAAACTTCGATTTAGTGGGATTCAACAACAAAGCATTTTTGTCAGACCAAACTGCAATACGTTCCAGATCATCGTTCATTTTATCAACTGATTGTGTAATATTTGCTGGCGTATCTGAAATATACAGTTGAACATCATCTGCATAGCAATGATATAAACAGTGTTGTATGACTTTAACAATATCCGCGCTATACAGTATAAAGAGTAAAGGCCCCAATATGGATCCCTGAGGTACACCACGCTGCACATTCTGCATACTAGACAGTTTCACACTACCATCTCTACTTAAAAGCTTTACTGACTGGTAACGATTGTCCAAATAGCTTCTAAACCAAGCGATAGAGTTTTCATCTAGCCCATAGTATGTCAGTTTTGACAGTAAGAGTGATATGTTTATACTATCCAATGCTCGCGAAAAATCAAGAAGTGTTAAAATAGTACCTCGGCCAATATCCTGTTGAGCCAGGATATTATCTGTCACATCCAGAAGCGTAGATATAGTCCCACGACCCTTACGAAATCCAGACTGAAATTTTGGTAACATGTCATTTGTCTCGATATATTTAATTAATTGAGCATGTACAACTTTCTCCAAAACTTTCGATAAAAAGGGCAATATGCTTATAGGTCTTAGGTCTTTAAGGGTCGTGGGATGATCAACCTTGGGTAAAGGAGTTACGATCGCGACTTTCCAAGGAGCTGGAACAACCCCTGCCATGACAGAGCAGTTAATAATGTGTGTAATCACAGATAAAGTGCGCGGAAGAGTGAGCAAAATCATGTCTCGGCTTATGCCGTCGGCACCGATTGCATTACTTTTGATGGATGTGATAAATCGAAATACTTCAGACTCACCAACAGCAGCTAGACTCATAGTGGATTCGTTGAATGAATTGCCCAGGAAATAATTTATTTCCGACTCAGGAACGCTGTCCGGCCCTTGCACATTTAAAAAATGTTTGTTTATATCATCAGCATTACTGAAAGTTTCAGGAAGATATTCTTCTTTTTTTGGATTGGTTAATATCTTATCATTAACATTTTTCCACAGTGCCTTATTATCTTGATATTTTGAGTTAATATAGTGATTAAAATATGCACGTTTTTCATTAAATATACTACTGTTTACCAATCTTTTCAACTCCTTATACCGTTCCCTGTCAGCTTCCAATTTTGATGCTCTGTACCTTTCATGTGCTTTATTTCGTAGGTCAATCATAAGTAAAACCGTGTCTGTGATCCATGGCAATGAACGGTCATCGATTATTTTAATGGTTTTAAGTGGAGCATGGCAGTCAAAGAGGAAGGTAATTAATTGATTAAACTTATCCACCATGGAATCTATAGTTGGCAGGCCCAATACTGATTCCCAATCAATATTTTTGTTTAAATCATGATTGAAACGTTCCAAATCGATATCTTTAGTTGGTCTATAGGTAATAACTTTAGCAGGGCACTTCTCTTTTTTTAATGACAATGTAACATTAACCATGGCATGACCCAATGACCCAGTAATATTGGACACCACCACCTCCCTCGCATCCAGACGCGAGTCAGTCGAGTGCAGACAAGATCAATCATGTGTTTAAAAATTTTCTTGATTACATGCAACTAAATCAAATAGGTTGTGCTACTATTTGATTTAGTTGCATGTAATCAAGAAAATTTTTAAACTTTACGGTTTTGCCATCAGTCACGTCCATCATATTGATATTAAAATCACCCAATAACACAACGTGATCATATTTAGAGAAGTAAGTAGCAGACTCTGTCACTGCATCGAGAAACTGGTCGACATCTACCCGCTGGGGTCGGTATGCAGTTCCTATAACTAAACTGAGTCCATTTAACTTAATAGATATCCACATCTGCTCAATTGATGCATCAGGATGTTTAACAAGTCGGGCAGACTTTCCCCGCTTTATGTAAAAAGCGACCCCACCACCTCGACCGCCGCGCATGTGCACCGGGCGCGGCGCACTTCGCAGCCGGGCGGCGCAGGCGCGCGCGCTTCTTGCCCAGCACGCAACCATGTTTCATTTATTGCTACGATGTCGGCATCAAACCGTTTCATAGCAATAAGGAAATCGTCCTGCTTAGTGTTCACAGAACCCGCATTATAAAGACCTAATTTTAAAAAATTTACTTTAGGAGCCATAAGTATAATAATTGAAATAGAAAGCAACAAAAGCGAGTGCAGAAAAAGCGATAATATAATATATATACATACTATAAGGTCCATATAGATACAGCAGTATGGTGCTTAAATAATACTTAATTAAATATAATATGAAGCATGAAACGTGTAGTGTAAACGGAAGCCATGACTTAGTATTTCTGCAGCCCAACCACACATAATCAACTACAAAAAGCAATGTAAATGGAACCACTACAGTGACATAAAAAGCGAAGCAAAAATTATAAGCAAAAAAAGCAAAAAATAATCGCAAAATACATATAAACCAATAGCATAAATGTATATGATTTACCCATCGACAAATAGCAAAGCAGTACAAACGTAGAATAAATATACCTTTAAAATCATCTAAGCGACAATTAAGATCCAACCACTTTAACTCCAAAAACCCTTTCGAGATCTGCCTCAGTGCGTATCCGATGCCTTGGAGAGCCTTCGTCCTTGGACTTGCGAGAATAAATGTTACCCCCGCGTGTCCACACGTATTGCGAACCCCGGCAACTAACAGCCTGTCTAGCCTTTTTGAAGAGTTCCCTGTTGGCTCGTGTTAGCCTCTCATTAATGTAGAAGCGAAGCGATGGTCCAGGCAATCCCGTGCCCTCTGTGGTAGCTCCTCGACGGACGCGTGCCGCCTGCAGCAACTTGTCCCGCACCACCTGGCGCGCCAGCCGCACGACAATAAGCCGCTGCCGCGAGCTCGTCTCCAGACTGCTGTTATCAGCCAAATCAGGAACACGCCCCACTCGATGAGCACTAATCACGTCGCTCTCAGCCAGGGAAACGCCTAATTTATTAGCGAGAGTCATGACGACGTGCGTTGTGTTCTCTCCTTTTTCCTCACACACACAAGCGATATCAATATCATTCTGCAGCTGCTGTTGATCTCTGTTATTAAGCTCCAGTTTTAGGTGAGCAATCTCTGACTTGAGCGACGAATCCGACTCCTCGCTAACCAGCTGCTCTACGGCATCCACACGTGACCACAGGAGGTCGATCCGTTTGTCGCACTCATCAACTCTCGAGGACAAACCAGCCATCGTCGCATTGAGCTCCTGCATCTGCAGTCGGGTGGCCCTCATCTCCCCTCGAAATTGGCGAAATTCTGAAACTAAAGCGGCCAACCCAACACCGTCAAGTGTTGCGCCATGAGGCGAACGTAGGTGAATAGAAACGTAGGTGATCGACATAAGAATATATGATCTGTCCAAACTGACTTGTCTTATTTGGTGAACAAATAATGCCCAAAATCACGACTTGCCGTTTCAATCACGCTACGTACCTACACTGTGTAATAGATGTCTTGAATTTTATAAGAAACACATAGAAGGTTACTTTCAACGAATTAGCTGCACATTATCCATTTAAATACATTATTTCCTTAACCAAATAAGACACGTCAGTCTGGACAAATTATACATTACTAATCTAGTCGTTTAACAAAGACGTTCTTGATTGCGCATACTGAAAAAAAAGGAACACTTCCAACTGTCATATCCGCCCGGACTTAAAGAAACGTGCGCACGTGTGATAACATGGCTTTTTATGTAGCCGAGGGTCTCAGGTAGGCATACAAATCACAAACACTTCGCGGTGCGCAATTTTTCTAAACAGACTTCGCATTGGAACCAATTATTTAAATTGGGATTATTTAACAAAAAAGTTATGACTGACTTTGATGATGCGTGGTGCAAGGAAGGCAGTTTTTCGGGAAGTGCACAGTAGGTCTGAAGTCGACCATTTTATTCCTAAGATGAAAGAGATTAAGTCCCTGATGATAGCAAGCGGTGCTATTATTTATAAATTGACATCGTGTACACCTTTTCAATGAGATCATAAACGGTGCATAAGGAATCGTGGATTTTTTTTATTTCTGTAACAACTCCCAAACTGAAAAGGATTTTGTGCTGCTCTTAACTTAACATAAAACGCAAGAGCATCTGTTATGACAGTTTTTGATTAACCCTAGAGTGGCTGCGTTATTTTTTGTAACATCAGGGGCGCGTAGTGAGATTTTGCTGCCTATATTAATTAGGTAATTAATAACTTTTAATGTAGGTAAATCTTGTCCATTTCTTTTGGGGGTCCGAGCAGTGTACCAAGCCCGGGGTGTTTGTTAACAATATTTGAACGTATTACTTTGTGTTTCTGTGACAATAATCTAGAGAGCCGCCCGCTATCGGATGGTTTAGATAACCGTTTTGTTTTGTAGGGGCATCGCTCTATGCTAGTATTTGGGCTGGGCGGGTACAGTGCAGCGCCCTCTGTTGAAAACGTGTGCTTTACACATTGCCTTCTTTGATGGAGTTTTTGCTTGCAAGTAGTTTCGTGGTGTGATTATAGATGGAGCCTCATTTTAACTACTGCGACCAATCCGTTGGCACACTAACGCCATCTAACGTGGGGTAATTGTATTACTTTAACCTTAGCTACCATACCTTTTTCGTTGATATTGCAGCGCCTCTTGCGGGCTTAACCCAGTGGAGGCGCAACAACTCGCCGCAGCCGGGACCGATAAGTGCCATCTGCCGAGGGGCTGCAACATCAACATGAGTATCAGCTTCATACGTTAAACCATGAAACAAAAAAGGGGTGCTTTCAGACAGCTACTTTCAAAAGTAAAAACTGTAGTTCGGCCGTGCCTCGGTAGATGGTGCCGCTACTCAAGTATTGAATTTGGTAGGTAACTGAAGTTAGTCGGAAAAGTGTTTCGTGATAAGATACTTAGGGTTAGTACCGTTTCTGAGAAGAAAGCACAAAATGTGTACATTTTCTCGTCTCGTTTTGATTTATTTATGAGAATCTAATCAATGCCATCTATTACAATTATCAGATTTTGTTTTAATCATCTCTTAGAAAATCTTCCATTATAATAATTATGTCTGCCGTATAACATAAAAAAATATCAAGATAACAAATCTCTTTTGTCATTATAGTGACAAATTCACATAAAGAATTTTTATTTTTTATGTCTGTGCCATAGAGAAAAAATTTTATATACAGAAGCAGAGAGTACATTCAGAGTTTAAATACGAGACAAAATGTCACACATCTCTATAACACACACACTAATGCAAATGCAGGGACGGAACAAGGCAGCCCATCTGCAGCAAAATATAACTCATCATGAGTTATATTTTGCTACGACTTTCTACTCGTAACGAACACAAACAAATCTGACTCGTTGTTCGCTCCAGATGACTATGCAATTTTTTTAGGCTTGTCCTTATATTTTAATATTGACATTATAATAAAAGGTAAGGTGTCTAGTGAATCAAAGTCATGCCCTGATACCTACCACCGTCTTTTCGATCTCTCGATCCTACATACCGTGAATCGGCAGTGCTTGCTTATGCAAAAAAGAGGGTTATGATTTTGACCGGTATTAATGTTTATTTGTTGCCTCATAACTTCTAAACTAAGTAGGTACCTACCTACTTACTTATAGTTAGAAGCGTCTTCATTGTTCACAGTTTGGCCTATGTGACTTCATAAATTTAATATAATGCCCTCTAAAGGACGGTCATAAAAAAAAAATGAAAAGGATAAATACATTAATAAATTAAATAAGCGGCATATTATTTATTTTCAGTAAAAATTCATATAATGCTGGTGCAGCAGGACAGAAGGGACTTGCATCTAATTATTATCTTGTTCTTCAAAATGTTTACAACGCAGCACTTCCAATTTGCAACCCAGACATAACCATGTCTGGTCTTTAGGAAACCTAGAAAAACAAATATTTATGTTAATAAACGTAAATACGCGATTAATCCGTTGTTTCATATAATGTCTGAACATTTAAAATGTCATCTAGGTCCATTTTTGATATGGAACCCTAATACATATAAAATTGTGGATCGCTATTCACAAGATTTGAGTAATAAAATACTATACAATAAATACTAAGACCGACCCTGTTACCATCAAAATATTTTCGTACCTATTTAGACACCGAAATATTGCTCAATTTGCCCATAATTTTAAATCTATCTCTAATGGCATGTATTTTTAAGGTAAAGCATTTCAATTTTTGCAAATTCACACTATTTCGATGCATATTGTTGTCACAATTTCTAAAATTTATTTCGGATCGCCGCGACCACGAATGTTTACTTACCGGTGAAAGGATAATCCAGGTGTATTTCCATACTTTGCGCTTTCACATAAATGTGCACTAAATTACACACAAAATTACAATCTTTTAAATGGTTTGATTTAAATTTTATTAGGAAATTATAAAATTTACACCGATGTTTCAAAAAAAACGTCAGGTCGTTAAGCCCTCGAGCAATATGTCGAACGTTCAAAACATTGCGCGCGTCATTTTCCGTGAACTTATTCCAATGGATAAAAAAACGGGAGAGCAAGATTCATAATCATTGTAGAGCGAGCGAATAGGGAATATTTGTGATTTGTGTTTAGTCTGTTATGTCTGTGGTCTGTGCTAATTCAAAAGTAAAGCTTGAGCAGCCACAGAGGTGATCTGTCAATCGTGGCGCTAGTTCTGCGTTTTATGTAGCAACACCGGAAGTAGTATAATCTGTCATCAAATTCATATGACGCTATAAGAATGTCAGACGGACAATGATGTGATCGTACATTAATACATATCGATATATTTTTATTGTATAAAACGTTGAGTAAATAATAAATATTACCTATTGAACAAAATATAAATTTTTTTTTAAACATTTATTCATCATCGTCATAGCGCTTATCCCGGACTCTGCCAGGGTCCACTTTCCTACACATGGTGACTGCTTACCATCAGGCGGGCCATAAACTTATTTGCCACCTTAGTGGTATTAAAAAATACATTCTTCTCCACTTGGCCCGGTGTACGCTATCCTCGCGTCGTAAGCCATTTCGCATCCGACTCAGCGATGGCATCCATGGGGTCTTGAGCCGCCCACGGGGTCTCTTTCCTGATACCGGCAGGTTCAGGCACGTTTTCTCCCACGTATCCCTGGGGTTTACGCAACACGTGACCATATTTTTAGCTATAAAGTGTGTGTATAAGTCTTGTTGGTTATCCTAAATAAATAAATAAATACCAGTGCAGGCGAGCCCCCTCGACCTTATTCGCGGTATTCCTCACGAAGATAATATAATTACTTGTCGAAATTGTGTAGGTACATCGGTGCTATAGACTTTGGGGTACCAGCCATCGAGTACATCACATTCGAAATGAAGCAGTAAATCCTTCCTTTTATAGTTAACGACAAAAATATGAAAATTACATAGAACCGACCGATATCGATACTTTTTTCAGTCTTTGAATCCCTATGAACTTATTTTGACGTTTTCGTAGTGACATTGTCACAATAGTTATTCCATCCCTTTCTTATTTAAACCGACTAATTTTAGGAGGTATACAACGACGAAGACGGTGGTAAATGCTTTAGGCTATTTAATAATGTCGAGGTACATTACCTTTTTTTTCGTCTATTATTGCCATTACATACTCATTTTTCCGCAACCTGTCAAAGTTAGCTAAGTCCCTGGTCCCCCTTTAAATTTCACATATTGTGATTTCATATATTTGTTATACCCTACCTTACCCATACTCTGCCCCTACCGACCCCTATCCTGCCCTTACCCTGTATGGATCTACCCCGCGATACCCTGCGTCAATATTCATCATCCAAGACATATTTCATCAACTCTCACGACAAGTCTCACAAATTACATGTAATGGTAACAATTACTGTACTATTTTTAGATATAATTTCACTACATACTGTTAATAATGACATTGATGTGTATATAGCAGTCAAAAAATATTTTCTCAACTTCCTTCGATAGTTGTATAATATGACCACGATAAGTAAGTAAGATAAAAATTATAAAGTGTGGATATGGCAATAATCTGGGGATAATCTGTCCTTGTCAGTCCTTCTTGTAAACATTAAGTTATTTTGTCACTATTAGCTCGAACTTGTAGTTTTAGTTTGTCTAAATTATTAATCATGCTGAAAATTATCTACCGCACTTCCTTAGCACGAAAATAAACAATCCTACAGAAATCAAATTGTTTGTGATGACTGTTATGAATGACGTGTTCTATGACGTTTGAAAACATGGCATAAGTTGCCATACAGAGATTTATTTTTCTTTTAATAAGCGATTCGGACTTAGCGTGGGCTTATTATAGATATTTGAAGGTTTTGACCATCATTTGAACAGTGACGTTTCAATACACTTTTTTGGCTAGAAAACAGCGCGAGACTCGCCCCTCGGTTGACTGACCAGTGACTGAATAATATAAACTGACGATTTGAGTAAATAAACATAATCATTCCGAAGTAATAATTAAATATCCCAAACTTTTACTGAGGTAAATATTTCATTTGTAGGAATGAGTACTCGACAGAGAAACTTGTCACACTGAGCGAGCACTTATTAATAATAATTACCTACTACATAATATATTTAGGCATTCACAGTATGCTTCAGTGAAATCATTTGATTAGGCTTCACGCAGTAGAAATTAGCTAAATGCGTACTGTTGAAATCTGCGCATGACAGACAAGCAGATGTAAGCGAAGGTTACGTGTCATAAATGTTGAAAAGCGAAAATATACACAAGCTACAAGTTTTCTAGTAAGATATATATTGCAAGTAGGTCTACGCAAATTAATATCGGGCGTAAACGTAATTAATATATTATAATTTCAGTGTCTTTTTTGAAATATTTTCTATACAGTTTGTGCAAAATAGGTATGGTAAACAAATATAAAAGAGGAATTGGGTTTGGTTAAATATACTTATCCCCATATAAACAACGTGACTCCCATTATATGCGTGGTATGGTCCGAAAGTTATTAGCCAACGGCTTGTCGTACACCCTATTGTATTAATTTAGAATGTTTTTGTGACGTTAAAATGCAAATGTCGTTACAAACTCCTTGGTTAAAAATCATTAGCTGGTGACCTTTAGCCCGGCTTGCATCAAATTCTGAAACGCGTTTAAGAATGACGTTTAACGTTTAGTTTTTGTTTAATTATAAATTTAAATGCGTTAAAGAATTTGGTGCAAGCTGCCCTTAGTAATTTTGTATCGATTATTGAAAATAACAAATCCCTACTATTTAGGTAACGCGGGAAGCATTTCGTGGCACGATGTATTATGATTAAAAACAGGGTTCATGGGTTAACGTCAAAATAATCACTTGAAAATTTATTCAGCGTATTTAGATCATTGGCCCCATCACATGCTATAGTCGTTATAAAAATGTATATGATTAAACGTGGTTAGGGCGACCTCAAACATGAACCTAGATTAAAACAACTGCCAACTGCAGTCGCTATTGAATGTCACAACATTAACAAGCATGAAATTCAGAATGAAATGTAGATGATATCCTAGATACTTTCCATAACTTAACGCGAACTTCTAGGTTAGGAAAGTTGTATCACGAATAATAGAAGAGCTCTTCTCTCTCAGAAAAGAGCAGAAAGAAGAATTTGAATGGTCCGTGAAAATCTATCAAACCTGTGTTTGATACTTTATTTCATATTAAATCTCACAGTTAGTAAAATTGTTATATTCTTTCATTAGCGACTATACCCCGATGACGTTTTCTGTAGTGACAGACTTTGACGGTTGTGGTGGTCTAGGTACATGTTTGAGGTCGCTCTGACCACGTTTAAAAGCATAAAATCAATAAACGACAATAGTATAGGATGGGGATAATTCATTAAACAGGCTGATAAAGTTTTCATGTGATTATATAAACGTTAACCAATGTTTATAATCATAACTAGTGGACCCTTCGCGATTTCATCGCGTAGCGTCCTACCCCTACCCTACCTTACACCTACTATTTTATATAGGTCCCCAACTTCTCGAGGGAAGTGCTAGGTTTTGTGGGGCTTCTACCGTTTAAAACTCCGCAGTGGTCCACCTGGGCGCAGTTCGAAGGGCATCTCGAAAGAACGCAACCGGAACCCTTCTAACACCGCGCCCGAAGGCTCATTACGAGGCAGATTGTGGACTCTCCAAACCAGCCTCGGCTTGATGACCACCCCAAGCCGACACCGTCCCGTTTAGTCGTTTAGTCGGACAGTGTAGCCCCCGCCATAAGTGTCCGCAACTCCGATGACCCCCTTTAGTTCGCCTCTTACGACAGGCGGGAAAGACCGTAGCTTTATTCTTAGCCGGAGCTACACGACTCGGGTTCACTGGAGTTTACGCTTCGGTATACCCTCTCCCGCCAACAGAGGTTGCAGGCAACCCTGTCGTGTGCTGACGCACATCAGAGACTCCGTGGGAGACTACTGGTGGGAGCCCTCGTCCTTATTTCTTCACTAGTAGCCGTACCACCTCATTGGTGAAGGACACGGTAGACCCTCAAGACCACAGCAGCCAGGATATTAAGTGGTAGAAAGTGCCAGTACAGTTGCCGCTCCGTACAACATCGTCCGATATCCTCGTGCGAACCTGATGTCAATGCATCGCTGCATAGCATTGAATTTCGCCACGCGGCGCCGAGCGCCTGACAGTCAATCTGACCATAACAGCGTCCCATAGAGCGCAATGGAGCGTACTACGCCCTCCTAGAGGCGACGAACACCTTCAGGCAGCAGTCTATGCATTGCACCCGCTACCTCTTCAATCCGGGGAACCAGTAACGGTACCAGACCCAGGTACTTCATACTCTACCCCACTTGGACCTCCGCTCCTCCCACCCGCACCACAGAAGCAGGAAGGTTCTCTCCCCTAGGAAGTCCGTAAATGACCTCTCTCTGCTCGGCTTTGCTATCTCTACCCACGGAACGGGTCCTTCTCTGGGAAACATAGTCCTCTATTACAGCCTGGAGACCATATGGGATCTAATACCGGACGAGAGCCTCCCGAATCGGGAGAGAGTTTAACGCATTTACGATGTCTATACTGACAGCCAAAACTACTTTCCCCTGGGAGACTGCCTCTAAAGCCACGAAGCCGACATGAAGGATCGCGTCTACTGCCGAGCTACCCTACCGGAAACCAAATTAGCTCTCCGATAGGTCTGGTTCGGTTTCCCGCAGATGCTTATTGATGCGGAGGGCGAAGATCTGCTCAAACAACTTGCTTGAATCATCGAACAAGCAAAGGGGCCGATACCCGGAGGGTGAATTTTCAGGCCTACCTTTTTCAAGAGGACGAGTCTTGCTTCCTTCCACAGTGCTGGGAAGCACCCGTGGCGGAAGCGGGCGTTAAACAAGCGTCTCATACTTTATTCTAACATACCAAGCACTATGGCAAGCGCCGAGAGCCGAGAGTGCCGAGAGCCGTGTTCCGTGTAGCAAGGCATCTCACCGCGTACGCCATCTCTGCCTCCGTTACCTCCAAACTCTCGGACCAAGCCTCTGAGGCCAACATCGCACGAGGAATATCAGGGCTACTCTCGAGTGGGAAGAGGGTATCTGCGACTCTTTTGGTAAACTGGGTTTCGAGAGTTTCCGTCAAAGGAGAAATCTAAGTGCGCGACACTTGGCATCTGCTGCATCATCTGACGACTGCAGAGCGACGTGGTGGTTCGGTAAGCGGCGCACCGTCTTCTTGTTCGTGTGAAGAACCTGCTTGTAGCGAGAGAGGTTCTTTGAAGGCCAGCAATATGATCCGACCATCAGTAAACAGGTCGCCTTGAATAAGACTTGACCCTGGGCATAGCAGCATCACAAATTGTGGTCATGCCAGTCCGGAACCATTCCGTCTCCCTTTCGGGTGCAGAAGGGTGCTCAAGGTCAGGTGCGGGCAGCCACTGGGCTGTGTGAGCCGCGGCCACCATCTTACCTCTGTCCAGCCGTTTAAGCGCCCAGGATGCCTGATTATCGTTCCGTTGTGGTTCCGCGGTAGGACGGCGGGGGGCGACGGAGAAAACGGCATGGACGGAGAGCGTTGCGACCGCCTCCCTCCAGTTCGTGGATAAAGCGATTGATTGATTGATTCGCCCTGCCATCTGACACATGTAGTAACCGAACCCCTGTTCAGCAATCGTCTCCCTCGTCTCCCCAAACCGGAAATCCGACATTGAAATCGCTCAGAATTAGCATCAGGACCTCACACCTACCCTACACCTACCCTACGCCTGCCCTTTTCTTCAGCGCTGGCATAAAGTTGCAAATCATCTGCATGAAGATGAGATTGTGAGTAACATTATAAATGAATAAAGAAAACAACTATGGAGACAATATACCGCCCTCAGGAACACTAGTAACCAGATCACACCAATGAAATACTAATTCGTCAGGCCAAATTGCCTGCTGCCGACCGTGGAGATAAGAGGAGAAACAGTTTGTCACCGAGGATGATCCAGTCCAAGCTGTGATAAGATTGCCAATAGGATGTCATGGTCAACATTATTGAAGGCGTATAATGCGTATGTGATATGTGCAAGTAGTAATCTATAAAAATAAGTATAGGTCGTCGGCTAGTAATTTTTGGTCAAGGAGTTTGTAATTATAGTATTTAAACTATACAAAAATTAAAACAATAGGGTAAATAACAAGCCGTTATACACAAAGTTGCTTAAACAGACGAGATCCTAGCCTTCCTTTTGGAAGTAGTTAATATTTTTATATAAACAGCCTCGGAAAGGAGGTTAGACAAACTACAATCTTTCAACATATCGCAAGATATTATAGTTTTTTACATTCTATTATCAATTTGAAAGCAATCTAGCGTACCTTACCTTAGCGCAAAGGAGGTTCGGACAACCCAGCTTATATAACAAATAATGTTGAGCGATATCGCCATAGTAAAAGTTGTAGAAAATTAAAAATCCTTTCCGTTCCTCCTTTGGATGTCTTATCTTATAGGTACAGTCATTCAACTAATTAGTTGACCCCCCGATCCTATGATTATCCATATGTCTATATAGAGTAAGGTTTCAGCTAATTAGTTGCATGACTGTACCTATGCTCAAGTATTTTGCGATGAGAAGCTGTAGACCCGGGGCCAGGTTATATTGCTCGGGGATGACAAAGGAACTAAATTTGACCGATAGTCAACAATATTAACTCACAATATAAACTATGACAAGGACGCTATAACCTCAAAGCAATCTTATTTAGCCCCGAGTCTAGTGTATAGTTATATTTCTGGTATTAACCATTAATTTTTCTTTTTCCATAGGTTCTCCAAAAAAGTGGGTTAAAAAAGGAAGATATTAAAATAAAACATGTAATCCACCCCGGAAAATCTAAAACAACTATCCATTACCCCCACGCGGCTCACATACGCAGGGTGCAATTACACTCCGCAGAAGCTACTAGCCCTCCTGAAAAAGCACCAGGAGTGACTAGTCGTACTTCCCAACGCTTTGGCATTCCTCGTGGCATGGCTTCAAAACTGGGAAATCGGTATATCCGATAATCCGCCACAAGCATACCTAGGCTGCTTGTAGGCTTTTGTAAACTTTTGATTTCATGCGATTTGATCGGATAGTTGTTTACCTATTTTCCGGGGTGGATCAGGTTGCATATAATCATTGTATTAGTTATAGTAGTACTTAAGTGGTATGTAAGATTAAAAAAAAACTAATTTTTTTTTTATTAAAAATAAAACATACTTACCAAAAAAAAAACAGTTTTTTTTATATTTTACAAAACAGGCATTTCACCGCCATCTCACCTGTTGGTAAGTGACTATGCGGCCGAAGATAAAGCATCTTCAGAAGACAAAGCCCGTCTTGGAACAGCCTTGAAGGCATCCAGATTATATTGACCAGGGAACACACTCGCAGGCAACGCGTTCCACTCCTTAGCCGTACGCATTACAAAGATGTACCTCTCTGTGGAATACAGCATTTTCTCATAGATTCCTCTGTTTTTTGGGAGATTACGTGATAGATTGGCTAAATAATAATAATTTAAAAATTAATTTGGACAAAACAAAAATAACACACTTCTTTCAACGTCAACAAACTGTCTCCATAGTTGTCAAATATGGTCAAAAAACTCTAGAAGTAGCAGATAGTACAAAATGTTGGGATTGATAATTGACCAGAGAATAAATTGGAAAGCACACGTTGAAGAACTATGCAAAAGCCTTAGCACGAATGCTTACGCATTGTACCAATTGGCCCCAACAGTAAACACACGAGCTATAGTTACGGCGTGCCATGGTATGGTAGAGTCGCGAATAAGATACGGAATCATATTTTGGGGAAATTCTACCGATAGGGAATTCATTTTTAAAGAGTAAAAATTTAAAATATAGAAACAGGCGTAATAATGACATGGTTTATGTACCACATGCAAAAACTGCACTGATGTTTAAGAGCGTCCTGTGTATGGTCCCTAGAGTTTATAATAAGATACCTAGATGCATAAGGGAACTAGAAATGAACCAATTCGAAAATTCAATGAAAGAGTATTTAATCAGAAAGTGTTATTATAATATAAACGATTTTTTGGAAATTATTACTTAATACTGAAATAATGAATTTGTTTTACTCTATATTATACTGTTTTAAATGTTGTTACTTTATGGACATGATTTTAATGACTTCTATTTATATTGGGTACTGAACTCTCAATTTTTACATTGTTTTTAATTTTAATTTGACATTTTGTTTATTATTTATTTTGTTTCAGTTTGGATTTATTGACTATAATATCATTTATTTAATCTTTATAGAAAATTTACAATTTGACATGTCTTTGAAATTTTTTATACTTCATATTTCATTGTATATAATTGTTTGACATTATGAATTATTATTTATTAACCTAATATTTGTATGCTCCCTTAGGGGAAAAGTAGAGGACAACTTATAATTATGACAACTTATGTATTACCTACTTATACTATTTAACAATATAAAAGTATTGTGACATGGAGAAAATTAATAAATATATTATTATTATATTATTATATTGCATGTATTTTGGTTGATGTTTGCTTTACTTTGTAAGTACAATACTGTTTGTCACATCATCCAAAATGGCAATCTAAAACATAAAGAGACAACCATTAAAACTTATGCAAATTGATTATTACTCCACCATTGCATTTGCATATTAGTAAAATGGAGAAAGTACACAGATACTTACCAGCGTACATTTCACTATAAATGCGTATTTTGGGTGAATTATATGTTTCAGCTTTGTATTTCATTGTACTCTGTATTCCTTAGTATTTTCTGCTTGGATTACTGTATTATCGAGTAATTCATTGTGTATGAAATGACATATAAAGAGAAAGTAAGGTTGCTAAACTGAAATTGTGACTGCATTGTATACATTTCTTTGCATTGTACTTATCGTAATGGTGTATGTACTTACCATAGGGTACGTTATTATAAATGCACTATCTATTTACATATTTAGTAAATAGTCAGATTTTCAGAGATATTGTATTAGTTAATCACTACAGGCGAGCGGCATCATCGATGCGCTAGGTGACATATCGAATGACATTACATGTCTGTCAATGTCAAAGTGACAAGTGGCCGGCGGGCGCCGCTTTCGTCCGTCGTGGACAAAGAATAAAATATTGGCCGCGGAGTCTATTTTTTGTTTTCTTTTTTTAAGTGGTCCTACATACTGGCCAAGAAACCGTTGTCCGCTCGATGGTGCCGTGGTGTCTAACATACGTTCTATATTGTATGACGTTCATAAGTGTTTGTGAAAACCTAAACTGAATAAACTCAAATCCGGTGCAAGTACCTAATCGTGAATGGTACGGTAGATACGCCTTTGGCCGGACGGCCGCGTGTCGGACTGGCTAACCAGGTCAATCGGGTCAAATCACATAGTACCAATAGGAATACAGTGTTCATATTAAAGTTCGGAACGGAGCACGCTATATGCATGTGCAATGCTCACCGTATGACGTCAGCGCGGGCCTCGCGGGACCCGCTTAATGGGTGCCGTGACACGCCACCACAAATCCTTGCTAATTTTGTATTATGTCGATAGTGGACCAATTATTACTATGACAGTTGAACGTCTATGACAGGCGTATTGATGAAGTTCGTAGGACCAAACAACCTTTAAAATCTATAGGTATACGTAAACCTACGAGAGATTCAGAATTTAAGCCACCTGAAGCTATAATAACATATTATTAGAAAACTGTGTTACCCACTGTCTTATATCTGTAGAACGGAAGGTGGCTCAAAATACAAATCTCTCAACTGTAGTATATAGATTGTGAGGGTGCCGTAGGTTATCCTACGTCATAGAGTAGAAGAAAAAATACGCTTTGTAGTGATAGTAGACGTTTGGGAGACCCGGGCGTGACGCAGGATAACCAACGGTGCCCTCACAGTCTAATAGATCAAAGAAACAAGTAGCCAGTGTTGTCTGTCCCTAGAATTCTTTGCCTAGGTCATCATCATCACAGCCTATCACCACCAGTCCACTGCAGGTCTTATGGCCCCTCCAAACAAAGGGGAGGTTATTGCCATAATCTCCACATATTGCAGGCGGGTTGGAGATCTCAGTGTTATAAACATAACAATGGCAAACGCTGTTGCCCATTTTCCAGCCTGCGGAGACTAGAAGATTTGCCTTGAAAACATTAGTCGCCTTATACGACACCCACGAGTGTATGGAGTTGGTGCTATTCTACTCTGCCGGACACCACACAGTCAAGATGTGATAAACAAATATTTAGCATGAAATATGAACGACGACAACCAGACAAATCTTTATTTTAATACATATACCTACCTACAAGTTGTTGTAGGAGAATTCATATTTATTAGTTTCGTTATTTCTTTTTATAAACAACCAAACTATAAATAACAGTTTTTCGTTAAATTGCACTTACAGTAGGTATTATTTTCATAAAAATGTTGTATGAAGAATATAAACAGCTATACCATAATATTATAATAAGTAAAAGAGCTATGGTTCGACCCTCGGCTTAGTGCACTAACCAAGGGAAACCCGATAAGTTATAACAGCCACCGTCCACTATAACAAACTAGGTATAGTTAGGTTGGTAGTAGGCAAGTGTATTGTATTGTAAGTGTATGTATTGTAAGTGTATGTAGTAATTGTATGTGTATTGTAAGTGTATTCTTTCATGTCTATTAAATAGTGTAAAAATATCGATGCCAAAATAAATACGTATACGGTTTTAACATAACTTTTTCTATGCACAGTAAGGTATAATAAGGTGGAATAAGTTCCCTGCAGCTCCTTTAATAAAGACCACCTTAATAAGCACCTTAGTTGTTTAGAAAAGATCTAAACCATATAAAGGTGATATCTGATGCCTTAGACGTCCTGACACCTGGTCAGGAACGCAAAATGCCATAATCGCACAAAGTCAGAAACGCGAGATGCCACCAGGAACGAAGGTTTTATAGACCCGATTTTCATGTAATACCGTAATACCGTTATTACTCAAAATTTTGGACAAGGAACCAAAAATAGGCGGCAGCGTTTTTTGTAACACATATTTTTGGCCCAATCTGCGATCGGTGCCATCGGCTGCGATCGGCCCAACCCTCGTACTATGACTGCAAAAGGTGCCAAAGCCCTTCTAATTTATACGAGGTTCAAGTTCAATAGTGGAACAGATTCTTGGTTATGTGCAATTTTTCTGTCTGTTTAGCATGGAATTAAATTTTCTAAATTTATACTCGTAGGTGTAGGCGCTACACATAATAGGTAGGCAAAACTTGCAAGAAAGGCCAACAATCCCATTCGTACTTCAAAATTACGCAAAAGTAAGTCAGTGGGACACAACAATATTGATTGTATGCTATTTTCGTGCTTGCGGAAAAAAATTAATGCCTAAGTTATTGGAGGCCAGTGATTGCATGCCGATACGACCTCGCGCATTGGCGGCGAAGGCTCGGGCGCCGCAGGCCGGAGCGCCCCGCCTTGGGAGCCCTATCCACATGTACAATACCTACCTAAATTACAAGAATTCCGCTTGTGCGAAAGAATTATAAACGCGAACATGGGTGAGATTTAATTTCATACAATTTAAACGTCTAGAAACATCACTAAAATCATGACTAAAAATTATTTTACATTTAAACAATATGTCGCTTCGACATGTAAAAGTCTGTTAAAAAAAAAAATTTAGAATAGTTTAATGATTAAAATTAATGTTTCTTGCGTTTCTCTGTAGAAAAATGGCGGCACTTAATTACCTACAAGGATCTTCATGTGGTTAAAATCAGAACTAATGCCGCCATCTTGTAAAGCGTCACTTTTGACAGACAGTAGGAGTTGATGTTTGACACTGACGCCCTCATCCAAGTGTTAAAAGATCCTGCCTCACCAAAACCTCACATGATTTAGCCGAGTATATAATTTAATAATACTAAATCTCATAAGAAAAAATGCGAAGAAACAATAGTGGGATTCATGAAAACCGCTAAAATGCAACTTGTTAGTTAATTGTCATTAAGTCCCTAAACATAATGTCAATTTTATCACTTGGTACGTCAGTTTTTTTTTTAATTTATTACCTAATTTAGAAAATTTATTTCTCATATGATTTATAAGTACGAGCGGTATTTGATGATACATTATGTACAGGTAAGTATTACCTTTTCAATAATGCAAAGGACGTGGTGACATGTTATTGAAAGCTTTGAACAGTTTATTCCTTACAAAGAAAGTTTCGAGGAATTTTCGTGCGTCCCGGGAAGTTTTGCTGGCTTGTGTGAGCTGTGGACGTACTTTTCCCAAAGTAGCTATCAGTTTTTCAATATTTCAGATTTCCTGATCAATCAGAAGTATTTCCCAGTTTAGAGATGTTCTTGTTTCAACGTTGCGGATATATCTGTAAAGTATATATTATACATGAAAATAATATATATATACAAATAATATATTATACATGAAAACTTTATAATCTCTGCAAACAAAGAGCCATTCTACTTTCTAGGTAGATTATTTTTCGAATTTATCCCGGAACTAATCCTGTTAGTTCGGGTACTTTATCCCGGAACTAACAGGATCCCAGGAGGAAAACAGCAGGTTTTCGTAATTGTAAGCCCGTAGTAGGTGCCAAATAGATTGACAAAAGCGGACGTTGACCTCTTGGTTTGGATTAATTTGTAAATGGTCACAGCATTTGCTATAATTATTTAAATAATCGTCTTCGTTAAAATGTGTTGTAAGTATCAGTTTAAAATATTTTTCATATAATTTTCATTGTCACTAGAGCATTGGTTGCCTAGTGGTTAAGGGGTCCGACTTGCAAGCAAGAGGTCACGGGTTAGATCCTTTACCAATTACTCTTTTCTGAGTTATGTACATTAGTTGCTCTTACGATGACGGAAAATAACGTGATGAAATCTACGCATTAAAGTGACTGAATGCACTGAGAGATCACTTCGCAAATTCGTTAACAAAATATTGAAGGTTTTAGTAGAAATTGTAGAATTGCGTCCTGGAATTTATAAAGATATAATTGAAAAGATACCTACAGCCCGAACTAAGTGATCTCTCAGTATCTACATACATAGTATAGGAAGGTTCAAAAGGAAGGTTTATAAGTAAGAAAAAAAGGGTAGACAGGGGTAAAGTAGTTGTACGCGAATGAAGTCGCACCGGGTTCACTAGTCTATGTATGTATGTATGTATGTACGTTTAGATCTTTCAAACTACGCAAACGATTTTTATGCGGTTTTCAACAATAGATAGAATAATTCAAGACGAAGGGTTATAAGAAAGAAAAATGTTTAGATATTTATGGGTAAAGTACAAGTGTACACGACCGAAGTTTCGCCGGGTCCACTAGTTTTCTATGTCTGATAAAATATTAAGTATTAACAAAATCTTCGCAATTGGCAATAGCGGTCGTTGACCTCTCGATCGTGGACTGGATTATATCTGGATATGCTTTATAGATACTGGACTGTTCGTACCGTCCTCTCAAGTCACTTCACAACTTGAAACTAACCTGACTTTGACAATTATGACTTAGCTCTCTGTGTCCTCTGATTCAAAATTATAATTAAAAAACATTGCTGGGCGGATTGGAGTTTTTAAAAGACGTCTTTGGCTGCTCCAAACGGAACCTTGCGGAGAGATATCATATCCTCGATCAGGATAGCCATTAGAGGATATGATGAGCCAGTGTAATGGCTGGGGCGAGGTTCACTCTCCCTATTTCCCTATTATTAAAATAATGTGGAGAGTCCCTATTTCCCTCTAGAATCAATACTCCCTTTAAACAATAATTTTTTTATAGCCAAGCTAAATCTGTTATTTAGGGTGAGTTGAATGATGAAGTTGGAGGCTTTTAAGTTAAGTAAGTCGGTAGTGACATAGTCCATGAATTTTTTTGAGTCTTTTTATTTCATAATCTATATTCTCAATATGGTGCTCCATGGGTATCATTTTGGGTTTTATTTGGTTTGAGTATAACGGACCAATAAAACCGATGCGAATTTTAAGCTATAATATATTATAGTGTCTCTAAGGTCACCGACATAGCCCTAAGGCTTGCCAGACTAAAGTAGCAATGGGGAAGGCACATAGCTCGAAGAACAGATGGCCGGTGGGGCAGTAAAGTTCTCCAGTGGCGACCACGTACCTGACGACGCAGCGTGGGTAGGCCTCCCACAAGGTGGACCGACGACCTTGTAAAGACCGCAGTAATCAGCTGGATGCGGATGGCACAGGACCGGCTTGCAGGATTTGTGAAGATCTCTGGGGGAATCCTATGCCCAGAAGTGGACGTCTTTCGGCTGATCTTACGGTTGATGTGTCCATTTCTTATAATTTGTCTCGCTTGTAGGGGTTACTGAGCTGGTAGCGTCGGTGGCCGAGCGGTTAAGGTATCCGACTCGCAAGCGAGATGACATTGTGATGAAACCTGCACATACAGGCGACTGAATGCATTGAGAGATCACTTCGCAAATTCGTGTATAACATATTGTAGGTTTTAGTAGAAATTATAAAACAATTGTAGAATTGCGTCCTGGAATTGATAAAGAAATAATTGAAAAAATACCTACAGCCCGAACTGAGTGATCTCTCAGCATCTATATACATAGTATAAAACAAAGTCGCTTTCTGCCGTATGCCTCTATGTACGCTTAGATCTTTTAAACTGCTAAACGGATTTTAATGCGGTTTTCAACAATAAATAAAGCGATTCAAGAGAAAGGTTTATAAGCAAGAAATAAAATGTAGATAGGAGTAAAGGTGTACGTCAATGAAGTCGCGCCGGTTTCAATAGTTTATGTATGTATCTATGTACGTTTAGATCTTTCAAACTACGCAATGAATTTTAATGCGGTTTTCAACAACAGATAGAATAATTGAAGAGTAAGGGTTATATGCAGAAAAATGGATAGGTATGGGTAAAGTAGGTGTACGCGACCGAAGTTGCGCCGGGTCCACTAGTTTTCTATATCTGGGAAAATATTAAGTTTAAACAAGATCTTCGCAATTGGCAATAGCGGTTGTTGACCTCTCGTGGTAGAGAGATTGTCAATAAATAACGTTCGTTATGTCGTTACTAGAGGTCAACGAACGCTGTTGTCAATTGTTTAATTATCTTGTTTGAACTTAGTATTTTCTCAGACATAGAAAACTCCTGACGAGAAGTGACGTACCTCAATACGCAATGCCTCGGGGGTGACTTCATAACGGCGAATTATATGTGGTAGTATGGCAATCGAAACGTTTGTCCCGGCCGGAGTTTGGTCTCGCCCAGGAGGTTCACTTGCAATCTAGGCGAGGCTTCTTAAGACCGCAGGTACCAGCTGGATGCGGAAGGCACAGGACTGGCATTTGTGGAGATCTCTGGGGGAATCCTATGCCCAGAAGTAAGCGTCTTTCGGCTGATCTTACGGTTGATGTGTCCATTTCTTATAACTTGTCTCGCTTGTAGGGGTTACTGAGCTGGTAGCGTCGGTGGCCGAGCGGTTAAGGTATCCGACTCGCAATCGAGAGATACCGGGTTCGATCCCGCTGCGGCCATGTACCGATGACTCTTTCCTGAGTTATGTACATTAGTTGAATATTAAACGATGTTCTTACGATGCTGCTCTTGGGGAGAACATTGTGATGAAACCTGCACATTCAGGCGACTGAATGCATTGAGAGATCACTTCGTAAATTCGTGAATAAAATATTGTAGGTTTTAGTAGAAATTATGAAACAATTGTAAAATTGCGTTCAGGAATTGATAAAGAAATAATTGAAAAGATATCTACAGCCCGAACTAAGTGATCTCTAACCATCTACAGGGTGTCCCGTAAGTCGACGTCAAGCCGTAATCGGGTGATAGTCCAAATCATAATAGTTACTAAAAAAATAAAAAATAAAATCTAAGTCTTGAATTTTTTAAATTATAGGCATTTCTTTTTTTTCGAGAAAATGTACACCCTGTGATGGTTTTTTAGCTCCTGTTGCCACAAATCTTAACTTTTTTTCAATTTTATTTTTCTTGTGTAATCCCGAATAGTGCTAATCTAACCTATTACTTAGAATTCTAAGTAATAGGTTAGATTAGCACTTAAACTGAAAAAAAAACGTACTACGCCAGGCAAGTAGCACGAAAAGTTGATGCATTTAATAAGGATTCTAAAATGGTATAATACTTGCTACATTCTTTCTTTGATTACGGGGGAAAAAAATTTCTTCAAGAAACCCAGTTTCGAAAATTTTTTCATTACCTACTAAAAATTATTTTAGTAGGTAATGAAAAATGAAAGCCGAGCTTCTGAAAGCTGGTGGCAAACCTGTGCTTAAGATCCTTCAGAAGCTGTTCAATTCCGTCATCCTCGAGGAAAAAACGCCGGAAGCATGGCACAGAAGCATAGTGATATTGTTTTTCAAGATATGTGATAAGGCTCTCTTGAAAAACTTCAGACCAATATCGCTGCTGACCCATGTATATAAGCTGTTTTCGAGAGTCATTACGAATCGTCTCGCACGCAGGTTTGATGAATTCCAGCCTCCCGAACAAACCGGTTTCCGAAAAGGTTTAAGTACCATAGACCACATACATATGCTGCGGCAGGTTATACAGAAGACCGAAGAGTATAACCGGCCATTATGCTTGGCGTTTGTGGATTATGAGAAAGTCTTCGATTCGATCGAAACTTGGTCGGTGCTCCAGTCTCTACAGACGGTGCCAAATTGACTATCAATATATCGAAGCACTGAAAAGTGTTTGTACGAAAACGCTACTATGTCAGTTCGTCTCCAGGACAAGACTACAGAGCCTATTCAGCTGCAGCGAGGTGTTAGACAAGGCGAGGTCATATCACCGAAGTTGTTCACCGCTGCACTGGAGGATATCTTTAGGCTTCTGGACTGGGACGGACTTGGCATCAATATTAACGGCGAGTACCTCACTCACCCCAGATTTGCTGACGATATCGTAGTCATGGCTGAAACCCTGGAACACTTGGGCAAAATGCTCGATGACCTCTGTAGTGCCTCTCAACAAGTAGGTCTTAAAATGAACATGGACAAGACGAAAATTATGTCGAATGTCCATGTTGTGCCTACTCCAGTGACAGTTGGGAGGCATTCCACTTGAAGTTGTTGACGACTATACATACCTAGGTCTAGCTAGGTAGGTCCAATTTCGAGAAGGAGGTCAATCAACGAATCCAACTCGGCGTTCGGGAAGCTACGCCATATATTTTCGATCCAATTACCGCAGTGTCTCAAGACGAAGGTGTTTGACCAATGTGTGTTACCAGTGATGACTTACGGAACTGAAATGTGGCCGCTCACTGTGGGCATTATAAGAAAGCTCACAGTTACCCAAAGGGCAATAGAAAGAGCTATGCTTGGAGTCACTTTGCGCGATTGAATCAGAAATGAGGAGATCCGCAAGTGAACTAAGGTCACCGACATAGCTCTAAGTATTGCCAGACTGAAGTGGCAGTGGGCAAGGCACATAGGTCGAAGAACAGATGGCCGATGGGGCAGTAAAGTTCTTGAGTGGCAACCACGTACCGGAAGACGCAGCGTGGGTAGGCATTCCACAAGGTGGGCCGATGACCTGGTAAGGATCGCAGGTACCAGCTGGATGCGGAAAGCACAGGACCGGCGTTTGTGTAGATCTCTGGGGGAGGCCTATGCCCAGCAGTGGGCGTCTTCTGACTGATATGATGAGTATGATGATGCCTTCGTGGACTGGATTTTACCTGGATATGCTTTGCAGATACTGGATTGTTCGTACCGTCCTCTCAACTCAAGTCACTTCACTACTCGAAACCAACCTGACTTTGACAATTATGACTTAGCTCTTTGTGTCTTCTGACTCAGAAATATAGTAAAAAAAATATCGCTACGCAGATTGCAACTTTTAAAATACATCTTTGGCTGCTCCAAACAGCACTGTAACGGATAGGAGAATATAAACGCCGGATTTGGTATTTTCAATGAGAACCGTGTGCAGAGCGGACAGCGCGAGAGTAGCAACTAACTTTTTTTATATTTTACCTTCATTTTGAAAATGACCTAATCCGCTTTACACCAAGTACCTCCTATGTTTAAAGCATCAGCAATGTACTAACGGCTAAGTTTTACAAAAAAAGGCATTTCCTATGGTCTACAATACCGCCCCCTAGTCAGCACTATTATCCCCAGAATCTAGCAGTGCCACGCGTGTTACCGGTCGCTGCAATACGCCAGCGCGAGTGCGCACGTCCACGACGCGGACGCGCCGTGGGCCGCGCTCACAACTCCATGCCGCCAGCTGCCACGCTCGATCTTAGGATCGACTAATACGACATAGTGGCCCACGCGTAGAGGTCTCTCTTCTTTAGTTCACTTTTGACGCGGCAAGAAGGTAGGCAGATACTCCTTCAACCATCTTCCCCAAAACATATCAGTAAGCCTTTGAGCGATTCTCCACCGTTTGCGAAGACAGAGATCGTCATCATCATATTTTCCATAAGGGGAGCTGGTACAAAGTGATTAGGGGTTAAAGCTTCAGGGAATTTCGGGTCGGTAGACACATGTGTGATTGGCCTACTGTTGACCAATCCTTCCACTTCGGCGAGTAACGTAGTGAGGGTCTCGGGGTGCGGAGAGCGCTCCTTCAGCACTACCTTTAGTGCAGTCTTGACCGTGCGGATCATGCGCTCTCACGCGCCACCCATCTCGGAAGCTCCCGAAGGTATGAATCGCCACTCGACGCCTCTCACAGCTCCATCAGAACGCAGCGTGTCCATGTTGAGTTCGTCGAGACTTCGCTTCAGCTCCGCGTCTGCACCTCTGAGGTTTGTACCATTATCTGAGTACAGAACAGCCGGCATACCTCGGCGAGCGGCCATCCGTGTTAAGGCCATTATAGTTGAGTCCGTAGTTAAACTCTCAGCTACTTCTATATGTACAGCGCGGACCGTCAGACACGTAAATAAAACGCCGTACATTTTCTGTCTTCTTCGTCCGATTGTTACCTCCATAGGACCGAAATAGTCGACACCACTATAACTTAAGGGCCGACGGTTATGTTGCAGCCGCGACGAAGGTAAGGCTGCCATCCGCTGCGAGCGCGGAGCGGCGCGACGGTAGCAGCAGAACAGGCACCGAGCCGCCACGGCGCACACGGCGGGCTGCAGCCTCACCACCCAGTATCGCTGTCGTAGTTCGTTAACTACGAATTCATTAGCGCCATGCATGGCTAGCCTATGATAGTAGTCCACAAGCAATCGAGTGATTCTATGTTTACCATCTAGTATTGTGGGTCTTAAGGCACTGCCCTGAACCCCGCATACCTTGTCGATGCGGCCTCCTACTCGTAAAATACCGAATTCATCGATATACGGAGTTAACTGCACCAATCGACTATGGGACGGCAGATCAATAGAATTAGTCAAACACTCTAATTCTGTTTTATATGAATCTAGTTTTCTTTATCAATAACTCCTCTGCTTTTGTCAATAATATATTATCAAATTGTACTTCTTTCGTTGACACTTAATTACGAAGTATAAGATCCTAGCTGTAGCACGCACGAGCCGTATCCAGGACGAACACCGTTCCTCGTCGGGGACGGTAAGCTCGGCAGGGGCTAGTGACGTCACGAGTACACTTCGTTCTTCGCATGCAGCCTCCTGAGCGATTTTACGCCTCTTAATGTCCTTGGGCCAATCGTCCTCCGGCAGTTGCAAAAACATTGGACCCTGAAACCACGCGTAACTATACTTCAATGGTGGATAATCACCTCTGGTTGCTATATCCGCTATGTTTTGACTAATAGGTACATATCTCCATTCGGTTAAACTTGTTAGTTCGTCAATTTCACCTAGGCGGTGAGCGACATAGGGTTTGTAGCTCCGAGGGTCGCTACGGATCCATTGTAACACAGTACTTGAATCAGTCCAAAAATACCTACTGCACGACTTAAAGTTCGGCTGCTCCTCTAGAACCGTCTTAGCTAGGCGGGTATGGGGATAAGCACCCAGCCCACGGCGAGTGGTGCGATGACGGAATTGTGCTGTGGGCACCAGATCAAATAATTCCTCAGAACACTCCCCATTGTACAGCCGGTAGAACACACACAGGGAGCCAAAGTCCCTTCGATCAGCCAGTGGTTCTAACTTGCCTGTCAGTATGGTATCGTCGACAATTCGTACGGCGCGCCTCTGTATGGAATCCAAGTGATTAAGCAGGTCGGCGGTTTCCCCGGCTCAAAGATGGGAACAATACTCCATATGTGGCCGCACCTGTGCCTTATACAGCAACAGGCGCTGTTCTGGGGTGAAGTATCGCTTAGATCGGTTAAGCACACCAAGTTTTTTCGAGGCTAGTTTAGCCTTAAAATCCAGGTGACTTCGGAACCGTACGTCGTCTGATATGTCGACACCAAGGATCCCGATACTTTCTGAGATGGAGAGGGATGTTCCTTGGAACTGCGGCACCATGACAAAAGGATCCTTTTTGGCGAAAAATGCGCAGACCTGCGTTTTAGAGGGGTTGAATTCCTACAGGTTGAATCTGCCCCAGTGAGCAACTTGCTCCAAAGAGTGTTTAATCCCTGACACAAGTCTTATTCGGCTTTCCGACACCACGGAACGAGGGATATTCGCACGGCCAGTATAACAAGCATCTGCAGTACTGTCATCTGCATAGCAATGAATACTGGGAATATTCAGCATATCATTGATATGCAGAAGAAACAGCTTGGGAGATAGCACTGAACCTTGGGGTACTCCAGCATTAATACTCTCGGTATCGGAGCAGCATCCGTCGACAACGACTTGGATGCTCCGCCCAGACAGAAAGCTGGATACCCAATTGCAGAGTCCCTCGGGGATATCGTACTTCGGGAGTTTTGTTAGCAGTGCCCTGTGCCAGACCCAATCAAATGCCTTGGCTATATCAAGACTGACGGCCAGAGCCTCCCCCTTGCTCTCGACAGCCTCAGCCCACCGGTGTGTTATGTACACAAGAAGGTCACCAGCTGAGCGACCATGACGGAAGCCATATTGACGGTCACTGATCAGCTGGCAAATGGGGAGCAAGTTGCACCAAAAATTAAGTTTTGCATGACACATACTTTTAATTGCGAATCTATAGATTCCTAAATCGCTGTACATTTTGATCTTCAGAACGAATTTTTATCCTAAGAAACATATCCTTAATACCGCCGATAATTACTACCTTTTTCTCACGAAATCGCAACATAATACCATATAACGAGTTATATAAATCCGGCCCTGTAAATAAATAATCATTCAGAGACATACCTTGTACTGAGCCGGCTCTGTCGAACACTAGGCGCAGTTAACCAGGTTTGTTCGGGTTGATAACTCCAAAATGGCACAGGTACCACGAATGATCACACGATAACTCGCCACTGTCCAGTTCGCGAGCGTATCCTTCTGTAAACAACTTAGTTACCTCCGACCTCCGTAGTTCGGATCTCGATTAAACTTACGCAACAATGATTGTAACCGGGAATGCGCGTACGCATAGGAATCGGGCATAACAAATGCATCTTGTTTGAACGGCAAGCCGACCTCCCATTGAGTAACCACGTGACGTGCGGTTTGGTCTAAGATTTCGAGCGCCTTACATGAGCCGTATTCCTGTAAAGTCGATATTCCTATGGCATCCAGAGAGAAAGATGTTTTTATCATTTCATTTAATTCACTAATAGTGCAATTTTTCTCTTCCGAATGAGAGAGATGGAAGACATTGTGACTTACAGGTGTGTGAGCGCGACCACAATAGCCGTGTATGGACCACCCTAAACGACACAAAGTACCGTACGGCTGATGTTTATAGCCGTGTATTATTTTAATCGGGGGAGCGTCGGTGGCCGAGCGGTTGCAGTATCCAACTTGTAAGCCAGAGGTCCCGGGTTCGAATCCCGCTCCGGCCATGTACCAATGACTGTTTTCTGAGTTATGTACATTAGTTGAATACTAACCGATGCTCTTACGGTGAGGGAAAACATCGTGATGAAACCTGCACATTCAGGCGACTGGATGTGTAACCATGATCCAATCTATTCAGGTTCCCCTGATAGCAGGGTCATGGAGGTCAGATGGCAGTCGTTCCACTGTAATTACCTGACCTGCCAAATCCTGAATCATGGTCAAGGCGGACCCCGGGCTCTCGTTCTCGAGAGCGCAACCGGGACATTAACGCCAAGATGTTTTTTTTTTTTTTTATTATTTTAATCGGGGCTAACAAATAATAGTTGTCCTGGCCGATTAACACGCGTGGCACTACGCGATCCCTACACACAAAATTCCTAATAGGTAACAAATGTTTACAGCGTATGTCATTGATAACAGATAAGTTTTGCAAGGGTAAACATAACTTAGATATTTTTCTTAACTTAATGTTATATCTAGAATTATTGTAGGCAGTTACATTCACAGACACTTGAGCGGCGTCCGGTTGATGCACTTGCAGTCCGAAAGCATCAACGAATTTAATAGAACTCGACTGTGTACACTCGAGCCCGAGCTCGTTCGCTAATTCAGAGTCTATTATAGACACCGAGGCGGCGTCGTCGAGAAGCGCGTAGGTACTCACGGTTCCTTTAGGTCCACACAACTTCACCTGAACGACTTTTAGCACGACATGCTCCGCCGACGAATCCATGACGTCACTCGCGGTCGTAGACATCACGCTGTGACTGTTATGAACCGAGTCTTGTCTATCCATAGCGCCTGACTGTACCGGCGAACTTGACACATTGTTTTGCACGGAATCAGCTGACTGATTAGGGTTGCTCCAATGCAACATGCGGTGGTGTGCTAGACCGCATCCGTTGACGTCGCACACGCCTGTAAATCACGCAATGCACGTCTACCTAATCGTGACGAGCGTTTAGGCAACAATAACACAATCCTTGTGATTTTACGAATCGCCATTTATCACGCCTCATAGCACGTTTAAATACTCGACATTCTGTCAGGGGGTGGCTGTACTTCTTACAAAACTGACATTTGTTATCAGTACTCATATGAGATGTGCTTGTGGTGAAAATAGGACGATTTTGATGTTCGTTATTGTTGTCGTTTTGCTTCTTTCCAACTTGATTATGACATTCCTTCGGCTGAGTCATACCTATTTTCAACAACATATTTGCTTCATGTTTTAGAAATGTGGCTAACAGTTCTAGCCTAGACATTCCGTCGGTTAATCTTGTAGCAGCGTAATCAGTCAACTTCGAAATTAATGTACATGGTAACTTCATGGTAACTGTAGTCGTCAGCTCCGGACTGCGAAGATAATCATCCTGTTTCAGTGCACGTATTGTAGCGACGCAATTATTTATTTTGACTGCAAAATTAACCAAGTCTTGGTGGCAACTTGTAGGTAGCGGTGGTAACTTTTTCAGCTGTGCCGTTAAATTAAACATAATAATATCTGGACGGCGAAACCTTAGTTCCAGCATATCCATAATTGTAGAAGTCAAAGTATTTCCAATTAGAAGATCACTTACTGATTCCTTAGCCTCACCCTTCAGGGACTTCCGTAATCTCCATAAGTTCTCGCTATCATTGAACTGACACACACGGGATGACTACAATCGTAGGCATTCTTGAAATGTAGCCACTCAGTACAGTCGTCACTGAAGAAAGGTAGTTCTCGTGGCGTGGCAAGGCGGCTGAGAAGACGATCTTCATGTCTTGGCGAGCATAATTTCCTTCAGCGTGTGAGCCAGCTGCTGGATCTCATTTCCAGCAATAGGAGCGGATTGGAGCAAAGCGCTCCCTGCAGCTGGTGCAGCTGATGGCGCCTGCGGCTGGATAGGCTCTCTGATCAGTTCCACTTGACTTTGTTCTAGCCATTCGTTCACTTTTTCTTGCGTGTAGCGATTTGACACGTCACTGCGCTGACTGCATTTCTCCGTATTGGCCTCTTCTTCGGCGTCGATTATGGCCAGATCAGCTTCCAATCGTTTATCTATTAATTCCATTTGAATTTTTGCCTTTTCTTCGGCAGCTTTTAATTGTAGCTGTTTTCGTTTCAAATCGGATGACGACGATGACTTACTAGATATCACGGTTCGGTTTCTCTTGACCTTCGAAGTCTCAGCGACATCAGCGACAGGCTTTATTATAGGTACCGATTTAATTATTTCATTACACGTGTCGCGCGGCGGGACGACCTTTGGCACCGGCGGTAGTTGTACGCATTTTCCATCTGTTCACGGTTAGATTGTCCTTTTTGCATCCGACGCGTATTCATCCTAGCGGGCGGTGTGCTAAACATGACTATCCGGCTCGAAGACCACACTTTGCAACGGATAGGAGAATAAATACGCAGGATTTGGTATTTTCAATGAGAACCGTGTGCAGAGCGGACAGCGCGAGAGTAGCAACTAACTTTTTTTATATTTTACCTTCATTTTCAAAACGACCTAATCCGCTTTACACCAAGTACCTCCTATATCTAAAGCAGCAGCAATGTACTTACGGCTAAGTTTTATAAAAAAAGGCATTTTCTATGGTTTACACGGCAACTTGCAGAGAGATATCATATCCTCGACCAGGATAGCTATTAGAGGATTTTTTAAACGTAATATAAAACATGTAATTTTTATTTACAAATGTGTCAATTTCTGTTGAGAGGTAGAGTTTAGATAGAGATAAGAGAGGTACCGGGTTCGAATCCCGCTGCGGCTATGATTCTTTTCTGCGTTATGTGCATTAGTTGAATACTAACTACTCTTACTGTGAGGGATAACATCGACGAAACCTGCACATGCTTAGAATAACTTATAAGTTAGAATACCTAAGAATGTGTTTATTAACACTTTTCTTATTGTCTCTATTAGGGAGAAGACACATTGATCTTGTGTTCTTTGTATTAAGCGCTCGTTGCACTACGTGTCTTTTATATTCGCCACCAAGAGGATGACAGAGGTTACTCAGCTACAAGCCTACAAAGTCCTAATTACAGAGGTAAACATCAGATAAATCAAACTCAGTTACCTACAAAATTCCCAGTAACAGGGCCCACTTAACCAAATTACGATGTATTATACATATACTAGTAGACCCGTCGCGACTTCTTTCGCGTGGCATCCTACCCCTATTTTACATCTACACTACCCTGCACCTCCCCTACATCAACCCTTTTTTTCGTGGAGATACCCTATACGTACCCTACTACATACTAATTTACTCTTATCGACCCTTTTTTTTCTTGTCTTTAAACCGTCTCTTTGAATCACTCTATCTATTGTTGAAAACCGCATTAAAATCCGTTACGTAGTAAGATTGATTAAAAACTCTAAACGTAATACATACATAGATTCATAGGGACAGACGGCGGAAAACGACTTTGTTTTATCCTATGTAATAGATAACAAATTATTATGAGTGGAATGTGTGCCAGGAAGTGACACCGATCCTATACGGGGCTAATTTAATAGCCTTGACTAAAAATGACGGTGGCGTACGACCGATCGCTGTAGGTTCCACCCTGCGGCGATTGGCTGCAAAAAATTGTGTTCAGCTAACTCGTTCTAAATTCCAGTCTCTTTTCAAACCCGTACAGGTTGGCTTCGGAACCCGCGGAGGCTGCGAGGCAACTGTGCGAGGTTATCCTTAAACTAAATGTTAAAAATGCTTTTAATTCAGTAAACAGGGACACCCTCCGGAATAAAATTAAACTATACGTTCCGGAGATTTATAATTTTATGCTACAGTGTTATCACTGTCCTTCAAAATTATTGCACAAAAATAATGAAATTCTTTCGACTGTGGGGTGTCAGCAGGGTGATCCCCTCGGTCCAGCGATCTTCAGTTTGGCCATAAATTCGATAATCCACAGTGTCAATTCAAAATTAAACGTATGGTACCTGGACGACGGTACCATAGCCGGGGACGCTCAGACTGTCCTAACTGATTTAGAAATGATAATACACAATTTTGACCTCATTGGTTTGGAACTAAATTTTAACAAATGTGAACACTACATTTCTGAGAAAATAGACACAACCTTGGCACAATCCATAGTCCAAAATTTTAATAGCGTAGCCCCAAATATTAGAATACTTACAAAAGGCAGTCTGAGCCTCCTTGGCTCCCCTATTTTCGACGAGGCCATTCCACCGCTCCTAACAAGTTCGGTTTCTAAATTTAATGAATCGGACCGCCTCCTTAAAATTAGCAGCCATTCTGCCCTTTTCATACTGAAGTTTTGTCTTTTCGTTCCAAAATTTACTTACCTGCTCCGCTGCTGCCCAGTGTGGAAATTCCCTGATCTAATCCAAGACTTAGGTAATGTAATAAAATTAAAAATTGAATCAATCACAAACATCAGACTCAGCGATGGACCCAGGCCTCCCTGCCAATTAGGTATGGTGGCCTGGGAACCCATAAAATCTCTAGTGTAGCACTGCCGGCGGTTCTGTCCTCTATCTATAGCTCGTCTGACCTCACAGGAAATATTCTTAAAGCCCCCGTGGCTACAAACTGTGAGGTCGCGTGCTTGGTGGAGGCTAAAACTGCCTGGCTAGCTGGACCGAGCCCAAATTTTTCTCCCACACCCAAAATTCAAAAGGCCTGGGATAACATTTCATCTCAAGTCAAATACGACACTCTCATCAATAACTCACCATCTTTAAAAGACCGCGCCAGGCTGGAAGCAGTTGCCAGACAAGAATCCGGGCACTGGCTCAACGCCTACCCATCCCCCAACACCGGCACTTTCATCGACCCGACCACTCTCCGTCTCGCCATCGGTCTCCGGCTGGGAGCCGAGGTTTGTATCGACCATAGTTGTGCTTCCTGTGGAGCGAGTGTTGACCGCCTCGGTCACCATGGGCTTGCCTGTTCTTCGAGCGCTGGCCGCCTTTCCCGTCACGCCGTGATCAATGACATCCTGCGACGGTCTCTCGTCAGCGCCAACGTCCCCGCAATCCTAGAACCTCAACACATTGCACGGGACGATGGCAAGAGACCTGACGGGATGTCTATGATAACGTGGAGGATGGGTCGCCCGCTGGTGTGGGACGCAACGTGCGCCGACACACTAGCTGCGACCTATCTTCCGGCAACCGCCAAACGGGCTGGCGCGGCGGCTGAGATGCGTGAGCGCTCGAAGGTGGGCAAGTACAGTTGTCTCGGCGCCCAATACGACTTTGTCGCATTTGGTGTCGAGACTCTGAGTACGTGGGGCCCGGGCGTGGGGCCCCACGGACATTCGTTCTTCAGGGAGCTTAGTAAGCGGCTCAGGGAGGCGACGGGTGACCCACGTGCCGACGGCTTCCTCGCACAGCGGATAAGTATCGCCATCCAGCGCGGGAATGCCGCCGGCGCCGCCATGATGGGCACCTTACCGCGGGGCACTAGTTTTGTACATCTTTTTAAATTTAGTTATAAAGTTAATAAAATATTTATAACTATAAGGTTTTAGTTTAGTCAATTTTATATGTATTAGTGTATATATTTGGTATTTTGGTATTAGTGTATTTTTATTATAACTAAATAAACTAATGATTAAATGTCTGTAAGTCTTACAAATTATATAAAATAATATATTAATAATGCTGACATACCGTTTGAAATACTGTGTGGTCCTTTGTTAACGACGTTGACGAGATAATATGTTTAAACTATGGGTAAGACGCTTTTTAATATTTGCATCGGTGACACTCTTACGCACCATCTATTTATAGTAGCTCTTCAAGGAAATCTTCCATTGACGTCACGCTTTGCAGCGGGCACGTCTGGATTCAAAACTAGAGCATCCTGGCTGACGTGTCCTGTTGCCTATTTAATTCGCTACTTCTACTTTATCTATGACCTTCCAACTCCATCATCATTACAGCCCGTAACAGTCCACTGCAGAACTTAGGGCCTTTCCCACAAAAGGGGAGGTTATTGCCATAATCTCCACGCTTGGCAGGCGGGTTGGAGATCAATTGAAAACCGGACAGATGATCAAATTAGGTTCGCAAATTTAGCCCCGAACATACGTACATACATAATTACAAACATTGCAAGTTAAACAAAAGCTTGTTTATTACTCTCACGCAAACTACAATGGTAGGAAGTAGGAAGCGGTTATCGAGTGAAACCAAAGACATTGGAAAGTTGGCTACTTTCATGTTTTAGACTGGCAATTTTTTTTTCTCTGTAAGTGAAACAACCTACGATCCTGATACATTCATACCTGTTTTGCCTATTCCACATTCATACGGATTCATATATTAAATTGACTCCTGAAGTGGGTCACGATAAAACCACAAAGTTAAAAACGGCCCGCCTCCAGGATAAAACCAGTCAGTCATGAAATGACAACAAAACCATCTCAGACCTCTTTTAATCCTACTTACCACACAATATCATCATTCCCTTGTTTTGTCTTCCTACTGGAAAGTTTATTATTTACGAAGATCCGAACTGAACGCGGGTGAAAGCCGCTGAGAGCGGCCAGTTATATATAAAGCAATATAGCAGGGTGAATTAAACTTTTTTAGATAAATCATAAGCCAAGTCTTGTGAGTAGTAGCTTTCTCAGCTGTATTTCGACCACGTCATAGCCCCTACCTACATTCGGCCGTTCCTTATATTAAAAATGTCACTCAAAAGCCACCTGTGTAACTACAAAAAGACGGTTGAAAATAATACGACGAGTTTAAAGACTACTTCAGGGGAAAAGCCAGTCTAAAATTATTTATTATTGTAGATATATCGGTTTTAAACGAATTCCAGTCGAAAAGTTAATCACGCTCATACAAAATAATTCAAAGCTAATTGAACACCACTAAAAGTAAGGAAACGCTACGTAGTATAACACAAAAAATGTTATTGTGTACTTTACGACTGCGGCTGGTTGATTTATTTTGTTTTAAACTTTGCCGTAATGATATATGGCGATCGTGAACCGGCGCAGACAGGCGCCCGCGCACACGTACTCTTTACTTAGAGTAGTGCCACCAAACATTGGTTAATTATAAAAGCATACATTAACTCCTTTCACTCTGGAGACTCTGGAGCTGAATGTACTTACTTACAATAACCGAGCCAAACTAAAAGCTATACCATTGTCCGCAAGCAGCCTACTTTAGTACTTAAAATAGTTGTTCTTAATTCAGTTAGTATTAACTTTAATAAAATAGACATCAGCACAAATACCAACCGTTAATTTATTCACGATTCCTGCTGTTCCGCTTGTATATGTTCTCTCTTGAGCGCAACTGTCTATTATAATTATTATTGGAGGCAGTGGCTGTGGCCGGCTTTCAGTTCAAAATAGAACCTATTTATTATTTACCAGTTTTGACGCGAACCTCCAATATATAGGTACACCGGATGGCTCGAGAGTTGGGTATAAGGGGTAGACAGGACAGGTATGTGCATATTCCATGGAAAAATGTCATGCATAATTTTGAATCGAAACCGAATTTTGCTGTTTCGTCCCCGGTTTGCTCTTAAAAGTCTAGTGTTAACTTAATCGTCAGTAAGGACGGTGCTGGGATGTTGAATGTTTCAAGCCGAAAATAAAAAATTGAAAACCGTTTGACTCGAGGTAAGTGGTTTTTAAAATTGATGCACTCCTGGTGTGTGTAAAGATCAGATCAGATAGAGAAAAGTTAGGTAAAGAGAACCCACCCTAACGAACTGATATGGAAAGATTGAGGACATCCGAAAATTATCGGCGGCCGTAAACTTGTTTGCCACCATAGAGGTATTGAAAAAATCCGAAAATGATTTGTCAGGCCTACCCATAGAAAAATATATTGTAATGCATATGTTATTATTATTACAATATATGAATGTGTTCCCATACTGTAAGTACCATATAAAAGAAACGGTATTGGGTACTCTCATAATGAAGCAGCTTTCCTGTATTTAGGACGTAAAGCACACAAAGCACCTCGCGGCGTTGACGCACAAAGTGTGATGTAGTATAAGGCTACTACCAAGGCCATGGAAGCACACTCGCAAGTAAGTAAGCCGAGTCAGGGCCAGCACTGCTTTAGACACACCGATGAACTTGGTCCATTAGAAATGTTTTGGCGTCCGGAACGCTTACCAAAAAATATTATCAAACCCCTTTTTCTCTGCAATCACATTCGTTTTCATTCTCGTATTGTATGTTTGGTAAATTGGCCGTAAAAAATTGGCAGTTCAAGTTTCCAAGTAGTTTTTGTTTTCAAAATGGATGGATGGAGTTTTTGTTCATTCTGCTCGCTCACTTGATTTTTGATGTATTTTCCCGTTTGCCCAAAGCCACGTGAGTTTTACCGGGTACTAAAATGGAGAAAATTTAGAGCTTGCTGCTGTCGGTAATTTTGTTTATCACATGAGTAGTAAAAGAGCTCGGACCAAGCAAGCTTGCTCCGCTTGCTCACGTTTTCTTTCCGGCTACTTACTTTTTTTAATACTTAACAAGCATTTTGACGTATTTAAAAAATACTGCTATTCTTTTAATGGTGGCGAAATCCCTAAACTTACTCCGATTTTCAAATAATAGATCGATTTCACAGAATAAATATATCGAAATTAACTATTTAAGTTCGGATCGGCGAATCCTGGACTAACGAGTAAGCCAACGTGACTGATTTATTGAAGCGGAAAACGTATTGGCAAATCTATTTTAGCGATGAAGTGACGCGGACACGGTGATCTCAGCTCATCCCAGCGGATCATGGCATTTCCCGACAGGCGAACCACTACCATGGTAATACTAAATCGGTGAAAAATAATACCAGCACCTATCTTTGGACTGCTATGTTATAAGTTTAAGAATTAATGAGCTCTTGATATATGGTGTTGGAAGAATCAATATCAACAGCACCATGTGTGTAGACTTAGGTCTCCCAAATGCGAGGATAATTTTTTTAAACAAACTTGGAAGGAGTTACCACTAAACAACTTACCACTAAATTAAACACAACAGAAAAGACAAAAACGCAAGAATAAAAACACGAATATAAAAAAAAATTAGGTATAGAAATAAAACAGAAATAAAACTCGATATGGCTCATATGATAAAACATTGCTAATTTCCTACGACCTTACGAGGACATGCATTTAATTTTTTTACCTATTTGTGTAAAATACCGTTTTATGAATGCGGAGCTTGCCCGCTTGCGAATCGGGAGTCCGACTCGTAAGCGAGAGATCCCGGGTTCAAAACCCAGTGTCGCCATGTACCAATGATTCATTTCTGAGTTTTGACCACTAACCGATGCTCTTCACTAACTTCATAACAGTCCACTTGCAGGACTTAGGGCCTCTCCCATGAAACGGGAGGTTATTGCCATAATCTCCACGCTTGGTAGGCGGGTTGGAGATCGCAGTGTTATAAATATAACAATGAAAACGCTACTGCCCATTTCCCAGCCTACGGATACTCTAGATCTTTTTCCTTGAAAATATTCAAAGTCTAAGTTAATATAATTTTTATTCAATTTATGTTTACAAACATAAATTGAATAATATAATATATATATACAAAATCATGTTTTACAAAATGCTCTTACGGTGAGGGTAAATATCGTGAATCTAAATGTGTAACCATGATCCAATCTGGTCAGGTTCCCCTGGTAGCTGGGCTACGGAGGTCAGACGGCAGCCGCCCCACTTTAATTACCTGATCTGCCAAATCCTGGATCATGGTCAAGGCAGACCCGGGGCTCTCGCGTCCAAGAGCACAACAGGGACATTAACTCCAAGATGATTCATGACCGTTTTATGAATCCTGATTATGATATATTTTTTATATACGCAGAAGACGACGACGACGATGACACGTCCTGAAAGTTTACCTATATGGGAAATCCTTGTAGAAGTTTTTAGGAGGTACTTTCAACGTATCCAATTTCACAAAATCGTTGTACGGTCAGATGAACGAACCTAAATAAATTAAACATAGCCAAAGAGTTACTCTTTGAAAGTTGACAACCCATCAGTTATAGCGCTATTCAGTTTAGAAAAAAGAAACGTAAGTAAACAAATATCAATACCAGATAGCGAGCCAAAACAAATATTCGTGAGTACCCCTGCGTTTCATTTTCAAAGAGTTCCCATCTGGGATAGACAAACAAATTGCACCTACCTGCCAATCCGAGAGCATTTCTGTACAAACTACGAGCAATCGTTGCGCCGACTCGTGCACCAAACGATTGCGTGTTATTATTCGTGAAAAAGCCGGGCGAGTATGAGTACAGTCAACGGCATATCGACAGCAAAGCCAGTATAAGATGAGATAGCGGCTCTATAGACGCGCATAGCAATGTTAGCTCCTTTTATACCGGTTATGGAGGTTTCACCACTCGATACTATGAATTGCGCAATGAGGGTTCCGAACTAATACCGCAAATAAAGACGATTTGTACTCGTTTTGTTTGATACAAAATCATGGTAGTCTTACTTTTTCTTACCAAACTATGTCTACGGTAAGTACCCAAAATGCCTTGACTTAAAGCGTGATTTGTTTACAGATAAATGAGGTCAGCCACCTTGGTATTTGTTATTAATTTCAAATTGATGACTTTAGCTAAATTCATATAATAAAACAAAATGATTCAGGTCGATGAAGAAATAGTAATAGAAAAAGAATTTTAAAATGTTTGTCTATTTGTATATAATCTCTGAAACTACTGGACGGATTTGAATTAAAGTTTTTTTGTTGTGTAGCTATTAAGCCTGGACAACTGATAGGGTATAATTTATTTTGGAAACTTCAACATCTGATGAAGAACCATAATAGTCTAGCTAAACTATAAGAAATATGGAACTCCTATATATGAAGCATACATACATACGTTAGGGAGGTCATATAAAATGGTCGTTCGTGAAAAGATATACTGCATATAAAATAAGCAATAAAGCTGTCATTGTAGAAACCAAAAATGTATAATAATTTTGGATTATCCGTGCAGAAATGGTTACTGCCCGGCATACAGATGGGCACTTAAGGTTTTGTTCTCCCTTTAAGGGTTCGGAACCCTAAAAATGATCGGCTGGTGCATCCAATTTTTCCTGACTACTCAACCACAGACGGGCATTGCTGTACTGCATATTGCGGCGTGATAGAAGTTCGTTCGAATCACTTTTAGAGGATTCATCACGGGTTTTTAGAAGCTTTTATTTACCTGCAATTTTTGTATGTAACTATGTATGATCGGTGCAAATCTTGTAAGCCTAATTTGACCCACTTCGCAACGTTCAATGTGCAGTTTTTCAATAGATAGGTATTTAAAGCATTCCTAACGACTCGCTAGATTGCGACTCGCTAGAGGACGAGTCGTTAGCCTACTTACATAAATTTTTTATTTTTATTTCTTTCAACCTTTAAAAGTTATGTTGATTTTAATAAACTATTTATTTTTAAGTTTACTATCAGTTGGCTGCTTGACATTACGGCCACAATCATACAGATTTAAAAAAGAAATACCAAAATTGTGGGAGAGCCATCTATTGTGCTTTTCGAAACCAACTACTAAATCAAAAACTAAACCTTTCGAAACCTATGTACAGGAAAACTGCTCATTGAGCTGAAATTTGGAATACCCATGTAACCTGGAGGACAATGCATTAAAATTGTACCATGGTCTGATGATGGAGTCGGAAGGTGGTCATAGGAACTAATAAATGCAGTAAAATAACACCATCGTGTTTAGGCTTTTCGGAATGTTCTTAATAAGTACTATACCCCTAGGTGATATTCAAAGTCTGATGATGATGATGAAAAAGGTGGCCTTAGGAACTAATGAACGCAATAAGATAACACCATCGTGTTTGGGTAAGAGCCTATTGTCCTCTAGAAATTCCTGTATACTGTAATAACATTTATTATTCCAAAGATAGAATGGTCTTGATGAGTACTATACCGCGCGAAAGCTGATAATAAAAAAATATTTTAATAGTAATCAGAAGAGATCTAAATCTTCGTTATAATTTAGTTTATTTAAGTGTTATAATTAGGAAGTCTTAAAATAATGGCACTATACATCTCTCCAATGATGACCCCTTCGCGAGCTAGTGTCGCAAAATAATAGTGATTTAAATTTCAAACTTCAACGCTAATAACAATGTCGTCGTCGCTGTCTTTTCATCCTACTAAAGTGCACTACATGTCTTAAACTTCAATATTTATTACTTCATAAGTTGTCGGCCTCGAAAAGGAGGGCACGACGAAGTAGCGACGTATGTGAAACAGTGGAGGGACCTGGCAACAAATAGGTCTATGTGGAAAAATGGGAGAGATGCTTTTGCCCTGCAGTGGGACACCGATGACTCCTAAAAAAGTTGTACATATATGGTATACATTTATAGGTAAACATTATGAACCAGTATAGTAAAGGTTTACAACTATTTGCTTGTTTAATGTTCATTAGTATGCAGATAAGCTTCTTTTAGGATGTGAGTAAGGTTGGCTCGTCGGTGCTGTTTCCCCACGGAGCCATGCGTAGGCGTAGGCATAATATGTCGCAATAGTTGTTGGTCGATATCCATATTTCGCGTATGAGAATTTTGATAGTCTTTTCTCATTTTTTGTATGTGTACCTTTCAGTTTGTGTCTATGTCTATTCCGAGTAGTGTCTTTTTTATATAATACGGCAGACAAACAGGCCACCTGATGGAAAGTGGTCACCGTCGCCTATGGACATCAGCAACCCAGGGGCGCTACCAATGCGTTGCCCGCCTCTCAAGAGATCTCTAATATACCTCTTGAACGATCCTATGTCATAGTCCAAAGGAAACTCTAGCTGGGAGCTCATTCCACATCCGAATCGTCTGAGGGAGAAACGTTCCTTCAAATCTTCGCTTTGACACTACTAGACGGTCATTTCTCATTAATGGGGATGAGTACCCAGACCGCGGCGGGTGGTTCAATGGCGGAATTGTGTTGTGGATACCAGATCAAATAGTTCCTCAGAACACTCCTTGTTGTACAGCCGGTGTCTGTTAAAGTCATGCTAATAAATAAGCACCGCAGTAACCATAGAGTTTTAATTATTTATGTCGAGGACCAATCGCTGAAATGTTAGGAAGATTCAATTTGGTAAGGTATTGTGTCAAAGCTCAGAGGATCTTTGGGATTCAGTTCGATGAGTTAGGTTAGTTTTGTGTCAATACACCGAGGAGCCTTTGTGGAGCCGTCAACTCAGAGCAGTGTTGACGTGTCGAACTTATATGCCAGGCAGATCTTAGACGGCCCAACTCGGCGATCAGTCTACGCTATTGACATTTCTGTGAAACAAACAACATCGTTTAAACTTTTCTCACCCCTGAGATTGAGACATGGGACGCATGGGATTGAGTCAGATCCTCTAAGCCAACTAGAGCTACGGGATATATTCGTATAATACCTGTGGGTAGAACAAGCATCAGGAGAACGCCATTCCTGCCATCAAGCAAAAATGTATTCTAGACATGTGGCATACTAGCTAAGTCCTCTCGGCGACAAAGGCTACATATACTTAAATATTTCCCAATCTAGTAAACTACTTATTAAACAAAACTAAGAAAGAACAATCTCTTTGTTGTTTAAAGAAAGAAAAAGATCTGTACTCATACAATCCAATTATACTTTGTTGGATATTAATAAAAGCTTTATTTGGTGGTGCCCGCAAATTCGTTGGCGTGGAATTTATAATCTTTGCCTTAAACAAAATTATTTATTAAGTCTTTCTTTTTAGCAAATCTTTTTCACTACAAAGTATAAATTAAATTCGCTCTCCGCCTCTGTCAATCCGTGTGTCTATTAGGCTATCAACTACCCCTAAGCGATGCCATTTTCCGCCGAGAAAGTGCAGCCTGATATTGTCAAACAACATCGTCTTGCCTGACGGTCTTCATTAGAATCTTGGGATCTAATGATCCTCAATCTTTTAGCTACTATAGAATATTGCAAAAGATTTGACCTCTTTTTAGGCATGGTTATTATCTAGTAAGAATAAATCATAATAATAATAATCATCATCTTGGCGTTAATGTCCCGGTTGTGCTCTCGCGTACGAGGGCCCGGGGTCCGCCTTGATCATGATCCAGGATTTGGCAGGTCAGGAATTACAGTGGAGCGACTGCCATCTGACCTCCATGACCCTGCTACCAGGGGAACCTGACCAGATTGGATCACGGTTACATGTCCAGTCGCCTGAATGTGCAGGTTTCATCACGATATTTTCCCTCACCGTAAGAGCATCGGTTAGTATTCAACTAATGTAAATAACTCAAAAAACAGTCATTGGTACATGGCCGGAGCGGGATTCGAACCCGGGACCTCTGGCTTACTGTACTCGAGTCGGATACTGTAACCGCTCGGCCACCGACGCTCTATTATCTAGTAAGAATAAAGAGTAGTATTTGTATATTTTCTTTGCAATTTAAGGCTAAGTGACTGCTCCGCTGCGGTACAGGGTAGGCTGCCGTGTCACAAAGATGAAAGGGAAAGGAAGTAAGTATGCACACAAAATAACATAATACCGAAGGCATATTACGTAGATAAATTTGAGTTTTAACCAGTAAAGCTAAATTTTCAATGATTTACCATCCGTCGCCTTCGAAAATTAGACCCAAACTCTTGCCTTCAATACGTTAAGGTACGCCCAGCTTATCCGATTACCTATATAACGAACGTACCATGAAATAAGTAAAAGCATATTACGCTGAACATTTTCTATTATAGTGTAGCTAATCTCCACATCAGATATTCCAGATCTTTAGTGTTTATCACGCTGACTAACTTCTGCTAAGGCGCCATTTCCAGATACGTTATAGCGGAGCTGGTCTTTTAAAGTCTTAAAAATCTCTGAATATTATACGTCAACAAAAATGCCGATTACGACGACGAACTTCTGCTAACGCACCACTTTCATATAGAATGCAGTGTATGTAGTTCATGTAGTGTAACTAGTTTCTTAGAGTTCCAAATCATCTGCTCCAGATCTTCGATTTTATACGTCAACAGAAAGTGCCCATCAGGCTCAACAACTTTTGCAAAGGCGCCATTTCCATATTTATTATTAGCTGGTCAATTATACCCTATAGAGTATAGCTATTAAAATTTTAAAGCCAGCCTTCTGGTGATTTGTAATTTTGGCCAGGCTCTTAGATAACTGGCGTTCTCAGTTGCGGGAGCACCCGTCGCAGCCTGACACGCGGTCACCTTCAGGGAGTGAGTGTTATTCGGTCGTCGGGCCTCTTACCGTCATCGCGGTCTAACCCAATCGGTTCCAGTACTGCCAGTGCAGCGGTGGTAAAGGCCCGGCGGATCATATCGTTTAATTTCGCGTGATGAGGAATGCGACCAGCGCTCCTGCCGCAAGACAAGCCGTGGTGGCCGAGCTGGTCTACAGGACGACCACAGCGGCATTGATGAGGAGCGCTACAGGGCGCGGTACAACAAGTCGAAGGGCCGTGGAAATCCTAAACGTGGCACGGTCGAGTAAAGTGCCGATGTTCTTAGAGGGCATTGCCTGTAACCAGAGACCTGACTCCCACTCGCCAGCTGCCCAGAGGCGAGCAGAATCTACAGAATTGGTTGATGCGCTAAATCGGTTGTTTCGCACCAATCTGCAGAGTGGCTCGTCCTGCGAGCAAGGATTAGCCGGAGGGTCCGACTCCGGGCAAGCTAACTGCCAAGTATTTTTGGCCTCGGTGGAGAATGCCGACTCAAACGTCCCCAGTTTTACTAAAATTTTATTTACTAGGGACTGCGAGCTATTCGCCGAGGACAAAAAGGCAAGCATAGAAACACTCGACACATTTTTAGTTATTCTATTATGGAGAGGTTTTTATAAATGAACCGCGGTGAGATTTATGCACACGATGACACCATGGGTCAGGATGTGACAGCAGAACCGCGTGAGTTGCGACGCCTTCATTTACATTTCATTTCTCTTAGAGCATATGGGCCACCGGCGAATCGCACAAACAGCTTACAGACAGCAAAAGTGGGTTTCGTCTATTTATAAGATTTGTCTGGCTGACCTTTAGGAATAGAAAGGGCCAGTATAACAATCTCTAACTATATACAAGCGAAGCCGAGTGTAGCTCGACATAAACCTTTCCCCATTACCCGGGTTCGCCCTACATACCTATAATGAAAAAAATGAACGTTAGCCGCTGCGTAACCGATAGCGTAAACAAAATAGTGAAAGCATGTATTGTCAGGGGATAGGGTTGAATTTCTCCAAGTGTGCTGGATGGTTCAATGCCGCCCGGTGCCATTGAACCCGAGTCTTTATCCCAAAGCAACAGTTTGCGCAACTAGGCCAGGGCCAACGGCTGGCAACCGAGGATTAACAGCGTCGAAAAGCGGACAGTTACCGGAAAGTGCAACCTCATCGCTACGCGGTTTACTGGAAAGGGGCCAATAAGTTTACCTGCCTATTTTGGCGTAAATCGTTAATGAAGCCATTCATACTATTATCATACTAGCTGGGTCGACGTGACTTTGTTCGCGTAGTGTCCTACTACCTACCCCTACCCTACCCTACACTACCCATTGACCCAAAGACTTTGGACATAGACCATAGATTGGAGTAGATTACGTATCCAAAAGATACAGCTATTAGTTGAGAAATAACTACACTATTGTCAAATTTGTAACCTGTGTCATCATAATGTTACCAAATAAAAAAAATACGTGTGGCACTCGGGGACTGCCGCAGTAAAGCTATTGCATAGCATTTTTTATCAACTTATACAATTATAATTATTTATTTATTTTATTTATGCAGTATTTTTTTTTCTTTGATATTAATTCAAGTTTTTCCTTTGATATTAACCATATACATACACGTTAAGGTTCAACTAGTCGCGGGCTCGAACTCACTCGTGGACGCGGCCAAAAAGCACGCTGTCTCACCTAGCATTGTGTTTAAAAGAGATAGAATCAGTTATGAGCAGTTAGCAGCTAGTCTACACGCATACGTCTAGTCGCACGCACACAAACACCGTGCCGAAGTCTGCCGAACTGAAACGACGTTAGACGATGCACGGCTTTCAATGCCGCACCGCTGTGCCGGTCGGAGTGGGGGGTGTTAGGTTTATTTTCGTTACGGAATTTTTTGATTCGATCGCCGCGCTCAAAGCCCGCGATAAAAGCTATGCAATAGCTTAAAAAGTCATTGTTATAGCTTTTTATATGACATTAAATGCATTTGTATAATGTTGTTTAATAATATAATATACACACTACTGAACTGTAGTGATAGAGTGCCGTAATAGTTTACATTATCTACAGATCGAGGCTCCATCTCTGTCCAAAATCTTGTCCTGACCTACCGTACCCCTACCTCTACACTACACCTACTCCACCCCACTCTTCTCTACCCCTACCCAAGCATTCTACCCTACCCTTCTCTACTCTGCCATATCCTCCTCTACCCTACTCTACCCACATCTACCCAACTTTACCCCTACCTCTACACCTAACGTACATCTACCCTACGCACTAGGTACAATTTATCTATTTATTCTCAGCTCAACTCAGCCTGCTGCGAACTCACACGAATTTGATCAGATACCATCTAATAACTCGTTTTAAACATCTAAATACATGGTGTTTATGTCGATGTTACTGGCAATCCAAAACAATATCTAAACCATTCATTCAGCTTAACTGTGTAAAGTTTTAAATGCATTTAGTCATTCTAGTCGCTCAACCTCAAAGCTGAAAGCTAATAAATATAAATAATTGATTGGCCACCATTGCAGAAGAGTAGCCGAGTAGCCAGAGTAGTCGTGTAGTTCCAGCAGAGTAGAATATTGCGCCACCCCTTTCTATTTACGGGTGCCGTACAAGGCGACTAATGTATTTGAGGCGAACTAGCAAGGACCAGATCAGAAAACGGGCAGCAGCGTTTTTTATTGTAGTTTGATCACTGCGATCTCCAACCCGGCTGCCAAGCGTGGAGATTAGGTTAAGACCCTTCACTAATGTGGAGGAGGCTCATAGTCCAGCAATGGACTGTTACGGGCTGTTGACGATGATTGCAGAAGCAAAAGCTTTACCCGAAACATTTTCTTTTCTAATTTTACTAAATTTTTCAGTAGAAATGCCTTTGACATTAACAATTTTTTTATGGTAGCGCTTTATTATTAAACCTTCAGAAAAGGTGTTTATTATTGTAGTAATTGCGGAGGTAAATTACTCATGAAATCTGATAGAATGTTTAAAGTTGTAATTTTATGCTTTGTGTACAAACATTTATTATCCACAAGTCACATACTTTCTGCTCTATTCTTTTTTATGAGAAACGAAATCATATGAGTTGTCAAATGAAAAATATTTTTTTCATAACAAGCTTTTATCGCGCGGTGTAGTACTCATCAAGACCATTGAGCCCAAACACGAAGGCGTTAATCTTGTTGCGTTCAGTAGTTCCTATGACCACCTTCCAACTCCATCATCAGACCAGCTTCATGGTACCATATTAATGCATTATCAACCAAGGTACCTATACCAAATTTCAGTTCAATTGAACACCGGGAAGTAGGTCCAATTAGGCTTGCAAGACTTGCCCGAAAAATTATTACATGTACTTTTTGTGATACATTTTTCAGGGAAGTGGAAAGGATCGTTGTAAGTGTTTAACTCCATGTCAAAAGGTATCATATTACACAAGTCTCAACACTTTATTAATTTGTTTGCCTGAAAACATAGAATGAATTAACTATAACAGCGTTAGCGAATCGAAGTTAACGAAGCTCTCCCGCCGGGGAACCTGAGACTGGTTGAGCTGTCTTGGGAGGGAGTTAATTAAGATAGTGACGGTGTTATTATTCTATTTTAAAATATCCCTTTCCCTGTACCTACTGATATTTCCAGCACAATTAACTCAAAAAGTATATTCTTAGGTCGATTACCATATTGTTATTGCATATGTCTATTGCTTAAAATAGACAAGACGCGATGTTATGGTGCATATACACTAAAATAAATATTTATTTTATAATATAAACTCTACTAGCCTTTACCTGCGACTTCGCTCGCGTGGAAATAGTTTTTACGGCAGTTAACCTTTTTTATTAAGGTTGTGTAAATGTGTATCTCAAAAACTCTTTATAACTGTGTTTGTGTCCCCATCTCTCAATATCCTAACTGAACGCGTAAATTTTGAATTTATGAGGGTTGTAAGTGTAAACCAAAACTTCTATGGTTTTGTTTGGGTAGTCTTTAATTTTATCTGACCAATCTAAGTATTTGTTATGTGAAGAGATAATTTAGAAAATCGATAATTTCATTTTTATTTAGTGTAAAATTATCTCTACGCATCCATCTCAGAGAGCACCGTGCTTCTCTTGTTTGTAGCGTAATCTTTGAAAGTGCTTTCAAAATAAGTATTCTTATAACATCCGCTTTCACTTGTACGCGGGTGAGAGCTTAAAAGAGCAAAAAGAGCGAATGGGGATAAAGATGTAGCTTTTAAAGCGCCCATAAACACGTAAGTATTGAGTGCTGGTTGCATTGAAGCTGCGAACAGCTTTTCTCGCGAACAGCGTTGGGCCGGTTCAGGCGACATAATTTCGCCCGGTTAATAAAAATGGAGGCGAGAGGGGTGGGAGCCGGGTCTCGGGTTTCGTTTAGCGTTGTTTCCGCCAATTAATGTAAATGGAAAGGTTTTAATCAGCCACCGCCCCGCCCGCTGCCAAGGCTGTGGCCGCTCACTGTGTCAAGTACGCCGTCAAGGTCGGCTGATACGCGAACCGCGATAGCATCTCGAGATGCCTCGGCCTCAATTACGTCATTACAGAATTAACTTCCCCACGGTAATAACCACCTTAGTGCGGGCCTTCATAGTAATATATCGAGTTTGCTAATGCGATGTTTGCTGTATATGTTTAACCTGAATCGTTGAGTACGCCCCTGTTATCTGACGTTACTAAATGATTATTGGTGAGGTCTGATTAGACACCAATATTGTGCGAATGCTCATTGAAAACGACGGCAATAATAGAACTCTGTAATAGTACAGTACAATAGTTAAATGAGACGAGTCGATCATCTTGATGTGACTGTTTGATCATTTTGAGCACCCACAGCCCCTTATAAAAGTAAACTGTGAGCAGACCACCAAACATCCGTGAAAAATTAACCGCTTTTAATATAATGAGGGAAACTCCCTTTAATCTATATAAGAACAACAGAAAAAGGGAGAAACCTTTAAACTTTATTGTGGTTGTTGTTTTTAAGTACCGTGCGGAACAAAGAGTCGCGCGGTAATATTATATGTATGTCCTCGTATGCAAATATGGCAATTGTGTTTCTGTCGACAGATCGGTCGGTGGCGTGGTGCGATTTAAATTTTATTATTCATTGCGAGCTAACACCGCAGTGGTGGCCTTGCCCCAGAAATGTGCGCTTTCCGCCAGCAGGCGACCGCCATTCCAGGCCTTAGGCTCTACCTCCACTACATTTCGTTTTACACTCGAGCAACAGCGCGACGTTGGCGAAATAGCTATTTATAGAAAACACAGACCGTAATTTATGTGGGCTTTTAAAATAGGTTACGTCGTGGTAGTAATCTGTTGCTCCTCTACACTTTAATAAAGACGGAAAGATTTGTTTGCGTACGGCGGGAAGGGGCAGTGACACGGAGACACTGCTCCAGGGTGGTATTAGGGTATCTAGAAATTTTCCTAGGTTGTGATATCAAACGTGGGTTGGATTATTGTATGAAAAATGCATGGGAAATACAAAATCAGATCATCACGGCCACAATAAAGAGAATAATCATTAGGTAACTTAATTTTTGTCGTTTTGTAGTAATTGTACATTTTATGTTAATAATGTATATTGTTTCATTGCATATGGTGTGGGATGGAAAAAGAGGGAGAATGTCGTCATTTAGCATAGCGGCGCCACGAATACAAGAGTCGGCACTGCCTACACCCCTCGCCATTGTGTATTCGGTTCGATGTAATTATGTGTAAATGCTCTAGCTGTGATTTATTATTCGTTGTTGACATGCGAAACATAGTTTTGACGTAGGTCCTACACAGGTCCTACCGAGTATCTAAAAAGAGTTTTGCGTGCTAACAATTTTGTGTTAACACAGATTTCCCTCTCATTACCTCAAAATTTCGGTTTATTTATAGAGTAATAAAGGCTCTTTTGGCGCTTCTATTTATAGTTTAATTACGCTCTGTGGACTGGTATCAGAATTTGGATCCTATTCGTTTCGCCCGTAAGTTTGTATCGCTACAAAGTTTGAAACGCTCGGAAAGCGAGGTGCCATAACCCATCCATTTTCAATTGCATTCGATAGTAGTAGCTGACAATTACGTATCGGAGTATTGATTAGGAGGGAATCAGAACTCACCATCGAATAGAGGGATAGTCCTTAGTCCTTAATCATTTATTCGTAGTGATAGTTAAGAAACAACTTTCATATGTTTAATTGTTAGCCGCCAGGCGCCCGTCTTACGTTTGTTTGGTACCTTAAAATAAATAAATAAATACAAAGTTTATTTACATATCACAATTTACATCTTTAACACTTATGGGAGGCAGATGCCTAAGCTATGTACGAAACCTTTATTTCAGGTCACCAGGCCCCCCTTGCACTTAAATTACATAGTATCTTGTTTGAAAAACAAACAATGAAGTAAGTAATAACTAGCTCAGGATAATAGTGCGTCGCTTTTCTGCTGGTACTGGTTGAGTTGTTGAAACAGCTTGCTTTATGTAGGCGGTATGACGGTAGGACCATAACATTTGTTGCAATAAAGTTTACAAAGTAATAAAACAGTAATTTAGACCTAATAACAGCAAGCAAGCGTATTATACAATATGTAATTCTTATGTACAATATTTCGTCAGAGACTAAACTAGACTGTCATAAACAAAAAATCAGGTCTCATCGCTGTCATTATATCGATAATGCTAAGTGAAATAGCATCTTTGCTCCCAAGTGAAGGTCGCTGATCTCAGATGACTCAGCAGCAGGTCTTAGGCTTGCCAACTGGCGTCTGCCAATAAGCTGGGGTGAGACGTTGTGTCGCATCATATAATGTACAATAATTTTACTCCTCCGCTATGACAAGATTTGTGTCGTCTATAGTTCCATTTAGAAAAAAGAACGCTCGAATCTTTTGACTTTCTTAGCTTATAATTTTATTAAGAATGAATTTGGGTTACTAATGCGTTACAATTATTATATATTGTCTATACTATAACTTATTGGAACAAAATTAACGTTCTTTCTTCACATTTATCTACATCTTACTTCTGCAACCTGTACAATCCCCCACCGTAATATATTTGCCTGTGACACCGGCTAAAGTTCCTTCTCTAATTTTGTCGGCGGAAATTTATAGGTGTTAATGGTTTCAAGCGCTTTAGCGTCGATAACTGAACGACTCTTGTTTTGTATCTTTAGTTAAGGAATTCGCCCAAATGTCGTTGATGTTCTGTTTGTGAACAGATTCGCTAATGCAAGCAGTATTAATTTCAGTAAAAAAAATCCTAATTTTAAAACATCAAAAGTTTAGAATTAATGCTAACTTTTTTATGCAAACCGGCAAACGGGCCGCCACTTGCTTCACTCTGCGCCACGGTTAAATTTTTATGTCTTTGATACCGGGCCAGTTAAACAGTTACTAATTTATAGAGGCATAAGAAGCCTCTTGCTGTGTAGCAGTATCTACGCAATGCGTCCAATAACATTCACGTACCCGAGTATTCAGAGCAATCGTAAACTAAATCGAAGGAAATGGTCTCTCCCTGACCTTGAACCCCACCGTGAGTGCCTACCGAGTCACCCAATGAAAATATTATTGGCCGCCCGAACCGTGCCGCCCGCAGCCTCCGAAATGATTTTCGCGAACTTATTACCTACTTGTGTAGGTATATATTTGTGTTAATGGAAAAATTGCACGTTGTTGTACTGTTGGTAAATTTCACGGGAAGTAAGTTAGCTACTGTTTCGCGACCATGACTGTTGGTATGCTAATGGAGCGCGGCCGCAGTGTCAGCCGCGGAAGGACGCTGGCGTTGAGTCGTCCTCGAGTCCTCGTGGTGGCGGCGGCGGTGCCGCGGCGGCAGGTAGGGGGGCAAGCGGGGGGCGAGGAGCTCACAGCGAGCGAAGCCGGCGAAGCCTCCGCGACACTCGCGCGCCCGCAGTCGACGCGTGCCCTCGCCTGCGCGGTACGGCTACGTTACGTAACTATATTTACGCCGACATCTGTTGAGCCCTCCCGGCCCACCCGCGCGACACGCTTTCACGCTGACCATCTCCGCGCACGTCATGCCGGCCGCGACCACCGCCACTGCCGAAGCCGTCGTCATGGCTACTACCACGCACCTAAACGATAGCAATACTTAGATAAAAAAAACAATAACATGTCTCTAAAATCATACTGCCAATACATTCCTGCCAAATAATTTTAAGTTTATATAAGTAGTGTTACGTCGCTTTTTGCTTGGTGATGATCCATAAAAAATATTCGAGAAGTGAAGACTGATGTTTACGTAAACTTTACTGCCAGACGTGATAATGATAACAGGGACCGCAACCATTGCTGAGTTTTCTTGCCATTTTCGCTTAGATCGACAAGCTTTCACAGCCAGCCCGAGCTCGTCACTAGTCTACTAAGTTAGATGTATGAAAAATAACGGAAACTAAAACGACTCGGTCTTTAGATTTTTCGGTGCCAGAGGACGCGTGCCCGCCGTCCGCGAGATTAGTATTCGGGGCTAGTAGCTATCCAAGATTCGCGATAACATCAGCTCGTGGGTGCTGTGGTGGCGTCACCGTCATCTTCGGATGGGCGCACCGCAGACCCCTAAACCGATCGAGGAAGATGAGTGCGTGCCGCAAGTGGCCGTAGAGGAGAACCGCGAGAGCAAGGTGGAGCGCCGGCGAGGGCCTTCGGGCCCGCGGCGCCGCGGCCTCGAGAGCGAGCTGGAGGGCGAGCGCCGCCGCCCGCGCCGCAAGCCGCGCAAGAGGTGAGTGTGCCATGCCGCCCAAGCCGCAGCCGCACTCACGCTCGCCTGCACCGCCATTGTGTAGCTAGCCGCGCCACATTCCCACTCTCACACACCGCAGGATACCCTCCCCTGCCGGTGGACGGCCGCGTCCGTACGCACCTGGCGCGTGTCTGTCGCTCGCTGCCGTGAATCGCGCCCGCCAATGTCACCATAATATTCAGAACGAGTTCAGCACCCTCGCTAGGCTCGTTCGGCCCCTCCGAATGCGTGTGAAACGGAACAATAACTCTGTGACATGTCCATTGAGTGCGTGGAAACGCAATTTATAATCTAATTTCGTACTGCGGGAGTTTTGGCATTGAAAAGTTTCTACCTTAAAAATGTTGCGCCGACAGGGTTACCTTGAGTAAACTAGTTATTTGCGAAATCGCGGAAGGTCTGCCGCAGAGGCAGAGCCTCCGCTGCGATCGATTCCACCGGCCCAGCGCCGGCTCTCATTAACTCACACCTAGTACCTAACTTTTTTTATTGCCCCCAAGTTATCACCGCGAACGATCTATGCGACGATCCTTTGGCAAATGCGAAACACGCGACTAACTTTTCATTATCGTTAGACCTCCTTAATTATAGTGGGGCGAGTAGAATTGTTTTCTAGTGGCTTGCAGCAAATTGGTTTCATTGTAAGAATGAGAAAAGGAACAAAGGGTTACAGGGTATTATATATTACCATCATTGTTATTAGGTATTACCGTACGAAAAAAGGATATATCGTTATTTATCTGTCTCTCATTCGGTTTGACCTAAAAATAATTATGTCACGGCGTTAATTAAGGGTTAGAGACGCGATTATAACACAAAAGGGTTGTTTCAACACATTTGTATACTTATTTTGGTACTTACGAGAGCTGGCACTTTATTCTAATTTTAACATTTAATTACACATGATAGGTACTCGTAGTTACTATTATTTGTTATATAGTCATTGAGTTTATCTGGCGAAGTCATGCTACGCCCCTTAAACTTCAACGTCAACTTGCCAAGGACTTTCAACGAAGGCCTAGTAATATATTAGAGTTAAGCCCACGAAAACTTTAACATGTCAAGTGTTGCATCCGACACAAACTTGGCAACGCCCTGTTGCACTTGTACGGCTTCTCAGAAATTACCACACGCTGCATCGTAAGTGTAGTGCTGCATTTGTTCGAATGCAATGCATAATGGGAATAATATGATATTTCAACTATAGGTTGAATGTTTAGCAATGCATGACGCAAAAAAAATTCTACTGAATACTGAGGACAGCCTCAAGCTTCAACAAATATATAATTAGGTAGACTAGGTAATTATTTACTTCCACGTTACCTTCACCTACAATGTAAAAAACAAAAACATCTTCATCAAGTTTTTTTTACCATCTCAGAGCTAAAAAAAGATAGCAAAATGTGCCAAAAACTATTGTTACCCTACCACTACAGACAGCAACAGTGCGAATACGAGAGCCAAGTTTTTCTCTCGCTATCAAGAGCGTAACGTTGAAGTATGTACAACAGACTGCTGTACAGCTGGTACAGCGCTTCAAGCGGAAGCATTCATTGTTTATTACCCGCTGGCCGGCGATCACGTAAATATACTCGATGGCACTCGCACTCAGCAGACGTATTTGAACTAGTCTACTTATGATTGATTATGATTTAAAAGATTAAATTTACGTTAGTGCCCAACTAATGTAGCTAACGTTAGTTGAGTACTAACGGATGCTCTCGGTGAAGGAAAATATTGTGATGAAACCTGCACTTTCTGGCGACGGAATGTGTAACAACGATCCAATTTGGTCAGGTTCCCCTGTTAACAGGGTCACAGAGGTCAGATAGCAGTCACTCCACTATAATTACATGATCTGCTAAATACTGGATTATGGTCAAGGCGGACCCCGAACCCTCTCGTGCGAGAGTGGAACCGGGACATAACGCCAAGATAACGACAATGACGATGATTTTAGAGATTACGCGCGCGACTTGAAGCTGTGCTCGAGGTCTTGTAAAGGGTGAATGTTTCAACAAGGTTATAAAAAAAAGAACTAAAGTTATTAACATAGAGCAGAGAATTGGCAAGCTGAAGAGAGCCTACAGATGAAGGCTGAATGCGATTATAATGAAAATATCTTGCTGCACCACGTCCGTTGGCTGTATATACCCTAGAGACTATACACGTGACCCCCGGGTGGTGCAGAGTGCAGTCCGAATTGCTTGCTGGTAGGACCTCGGCCCGCATGGCTAGTGACCACCCACGGAGCGAATTGCATGGCGCCAAGCAGTCCGTGGCTTGGCTTGGCCGGAGGATGCTATAGTCGACAATTCTTACAGCGCGCTTTTGGATAGAGTCACAAGGACCAAGCTGATATGCCGGTGCTCACACCCATAGATGGGAACAATACTTCATATAGAAGATGTCGTTGCCCCGACGTGAAGAATCGTTTCGATCTGTTAAGCACATCCCGTTTTTTAGATGCGAGTTTGACCTTTTCTTCCAAATGACTGCGAAACTGGACGTCACTGGAGATGTCTACACCTAGGATATGTATGCTCTCAGAGATGGTAAGCCGTGTATCCTGGGACTGAAAACGTTCTTGCCCTGCTGGATACCGATGTTACAGTGCTCCTTTACATCTCCACCTCTAATAATACCACAAATGGCAAGGAAAAATAAAAATAAGCTTCTCGCAGCGGCTCCCCTTTCTACACATCGAGTGAACTGTTGTAATATCAGGGGTCTCAGTTCCAAGGAACACCAATTTCCATCTCAGAAAGTATTTCTTAGGATCCTTAGTGTCTACATATTGTCGATGATCCCATACTAACAAGCAAGTTAGAACCACAGGCTGATCGAAGGAACTTTGGCTCCCTGTGTGAGTTCCCACAGCCCAATTTCGCCATCGCACCACCCGCCGCGGGCTGGGTATTCATCCCCATTACGTAGACCTTATAGTGGTGTCCACGCGATGATTCGGGAGAACGTTTCTCGGTTGTACGATTCGGATGTGAAATGAGCTCCCAGCCACAGTGTTTCCTTTGGATTATGACATGGGATCGTTCAAGAGGTATATAAAAGGTCTCCTTGGAGATGGGCAACGTATTGTTAGCGCCCCTGATGTTGCTGATGTCCATAGGCGGCGATGACCACTTTCCATCAGGTGGCCCACTTGCCTGTTTGTCTGCCGTATTATATAAAAAATATATTATAGTAATAATGCACCATGGGGACTCTGTCGGACTGACAAGTAATGGACTGAAATGGGATGTGATAATTTCATTATATTATATTTCAATACAATTGCTCGTAAATGAGCCGTTATCGACGTAAATACGCGTGCTTTTTGTTTATATTATCGCTCGCGAGTGATAACTTTTTTACTTTTTACATTACTACTTACTTTTTGTTTGGAGTAAAGAGATTTTACAAAGACGCAAGAATCGTTTCATTTGATTTAATGATTTATATTTTTAATCGGAATTACCACCTTGCGTCATAAATACACAAATACCTATAGAGATGCGTGTTTGATATTTTGATGCTACGCGGTGACTAAGCGGACACTGTGCGTTCGCGCGTAATCCTAATTCAATAATTACTTATATCATTTTTATTTTTTCATTTGATGACTTGAATAGAATACGTTTTTATTCACACACAACAACACATCACAAACATATAACATATTTGAATGGCTCAAAAATGCTTGAATCACTAACCTGTAACAATACAAGTATTATTAGAGGTCAGCGACTCGAATCCAAAGCTATGAAACAAAAAAAAGTAATATAATAGAAAATAGAATATAATTTACATTATTTAGTAGTATTTTAATTATTTAAAATATAGGGTGGGCCAAACAGTTTTGCAAATAACAACACTGAATTTCTCGAAAGTGGTTAGAGGTTAGGGCGCGCAGGTGGCTGGAAACTATACGTCATTTCATGCAATTTTAGTCACGATGGAGCACTTTACGGGGCTTTTTATGTTAAACAATTTTACATAAACAACGATTCCTACGTTACTGTACGACGCTTGTTTAGAATTTAACACGGATTACGCCATGTAAGTGAGTGTCCAAGTGTGCATTTAATTAAATCTTGGGTGGAGAAGTTCGAGCAGACAGGTTCCACAATAGACATTAAGCAAAGTAAGTAAACTGTAGTGAAGGAAATGTTTCCATACAAATTAATTTCTCGCAAAGGCGATATCGTATGACCTCCGAGAAGCTCAGATCTTACACATTGCAAATTTTTTTGTGGGGATACCAGCAAAACCTTTTACCTTCATAAATTGACGACAATACCCCAATTGAAGCAAAACATCAACGAGGAGGTAGCCGCGATCTCCCGCATGTGTCGGGGAGTTTTCCAAAGTTTGCGTTATTCATTGCATGGGTGCCAACGACAAAACGGAACAAATCTCGACAATGTCATTTATAATAAAAAAATGTATTATACGTTAATTAACGATCTATGAAATAAAATTTTGTTTTATTTCTATGCATGTTTCAAAAGTGCAAACATTTTTGGCCCACTCTATCGATATATAACAGATATAACATTTCACAACTGTTCTGTACAATAAGTTACTTAATTGTTGCATTATTTCACTAACAAATCGTTTCTATCATAATCACTGCACTACAGAACATGGGTTTCTCTAGACCTAGACTAATGAATTAGTAAGTGGGAGAAGAGTGGGCACTCTCCACCGGAGCGCTGAGAGGACGTGGCTTCCTCTGAAAAGCCATTATTTGACAAAATCTCTTCGCGGTGCATTTGCGGTCGCGCTCACAAGTGCATTACCTTAAAATTCATTACTCTTGTGCAGCTGTTAAAAGGCTTTACAGCATACTGTTCGAAAGGGAATATCGTTGCACTGGGTTGGCATATTAAATATTAAATAATATCGAAATCGTGTGTAGTTTTTATTTATTACAATTCAAAAACACTATGTAATTTTTTCTTGTAAAAGTTACAATAGTTTTTTACTTAAAAATGTTAACATGATGCTCAAATATTTTTTTATTTATTGTAATCGTACATTAATACTTACTAAAATAAAAATTTGAAAGCTACATTCCAAAAAAAATATTTTATTTTTATTTTATTAGACAAAGTGTGGATCATTTATCATTGATTACCTAAAAAACCTCTTGTTTAAGAATTAATTATTGGTGCCTTAGGGATAGCTAGGTGTCTAGGTGCCAACAGGCCTTTCATTGGGTTATTTTAGCCAATTGCATTTGTTTAACAATGCACTTAATATTCTGTATGTGGCAGTAGCTACAACCATTTTTTTTATGAGCGGGACTGTATCTACTAAAAAATACATCGTTTTTGGAAGCAGTTATGAAAAATAGTTACGATTAGCTTAATTGATTACAGAAATATGAAACGAAGGATTATAATCTATGCTAAAAATTAACTATGTTACCATTTTAATAAATAATCATGATCAACATCTCGGCGTCAATATCCCGGTTTGTATTAACGCGTGCGAGGGTCAGGGGTCCGCATTGACCATGACCCAGGATTTAGCAGATCAATTAATTACAGTAAAGCTACTGCAATCTGACCTCCGTAACCCTGTTAACAGGGGAACGTGACCATGTTGGATCATGGTTACTTGAATGTGCAAATTTCATCACGATAAATGATTAAATGATATATTCCCTCACCGAGAGCATCGGTTAGTATTCAACTAATGTAGATACATAACTTACAAAAATTGGGGTGGCTGGAAGTCAGGCTACTATAGCGATTTTTTCGTGAATTCGATTCGGCTGTTAATCTGTATCGGTACGAACAAGTTCGTATGTATTTAAACACTGGGTTTATGTTTAGTTTCATTTACAAGAAAACTAGATACAGAAAAAATAATCGACTCTCGGATTGGTCGCTCGGCATTTTCGCCAATCTGGTGCGAACTAGTGTTCTTCTATTGGGCTTCTTTCTTTCTAAAACGAGGAAGACGTTGTCTCTTTTCATATGAAAGTGGGTTTGGTCGGTCGCTAACAGGAATAACTCCCTTTTACTATATTTTTATTGTAAAGTTTCGATCTCGTTATTTCTGCGTGCTAAATATGTTTTTAATAAGTAACTTAGAAAAAAATTCGCTTACGCTAAATGTATGTAGGCAATCAAAAGTATTTTTTTTTCCTTAAAATGATCTTTAGGTTTTAGTCCACTCAATTCAGGATTTTTTTTCGTTAAAATGCAACTAGAGGTTTTGATTCTAGCGAGAATTGAACGGCACCCGTACGACACTTGATTTACAGTGCTCACTTCTGCGGTCTATCATAGCGGGAGCTGAGTGGTCAAACACATATTTCTGTATTGTCGCCGGATGGATCTTCACAACGATATAACATAATTTTTCTAACTTATATACTTTAGGAGTATGAAGCTTTTAAAGTTACACATCTTCCGCGACATAATTTTTCTGGAAGGCCCGTTGGGACGACGAGGAAGACGTTCATCGAATTCACGTCAAAAGATCGTTAGGATAGCCATTAGACCACCGATGCTCTAACTTGACCTGATTATTCAGTTCATATCAACAGATCCATAATAGGTTACTGTTAGAGTTGAGCCTCCTCCACATTTGTGTAGGACATTACCATAATCTCCATGCTTGGCTTTATTTTCGGGTTGGAGATCGCGAACGGGCTGACTAATAATCAATTGAAAAACTATAATAAAACACAAGTGCAATTAGGATTCGCGGTCTGATAGTTCAGTACATATTTACGTAATAATGTATATTAGGTACAGGTCCTTTTTTACTTGCATATATACCACTCATATACAAGCCAGAGGTAGTCAGAACTCTATCAGGCCTGAGAAGTCTTTTTGACTTCCGCCTTCACCTCATTTAGGTATTCTAAATGGCTTCATTTTGGCGTATTCTCTCGCTTTTATAAAACTTCATTTGCTTTGTGAAACAAACAACGAAATCACAAAAAGACAGTTGGAAAACCAACAAAGAGCGTCAAGCGTCTGTTAAACTATTTCAATACATACGACACCGCCACCCGAGATGAAGCTGAGCGCCGCAAGTTCTAAAACTCGAGGGCACAACTTGCTGCAAACACCCCGACGCCCAACGGAGCGCCCCCGGCATCAGCTCTCAAGCATTCCTCTATTGCAACACAGCAAATATTTGCAACTAATTTATTGTTAGGAATTATATGTTAGGAATGCGCAACAATGTTGTTCATCATCTCTACCTACGATCAGTTCTCAAATGCAGGGTAGAGACCTATGACAAATAAATTCTCAAATGAAAAATATTTATTCTTAACAAGCCTTTATCGCGCCTACTTCGCACCTACTCAAAGACCATGGGGTTATTTCATTGCATTCATTAGTTCCTGTGACCACCTTTCGACTTCATCATCAGACCAGCTCCATGATACCACATTAATGCATTGTCATCCAAATTACTTTAGTATACACAGCTCAATCGGATACCAACAATAGTCGAAAAATTGTTTGCAAATTTTGTCCACACAAACGAATAGTGCAAGTTTAATATAAGCTTGTAAAAGTAGAGGTTCAACACGCGGTGTTTGCTTGCATATTACTTGAGCCATTAGTATCATTATTCTGTGCGTGTTTAGCGATAACGATTTTGGGAGAAGGCAAGCTATTCTATTTATTTCGATAGTTGTAAAAGGTTTATGACAAGCATTCTAAGAAAAATTTCGGCATGTAATAATTGAATGGAAGATGTATTAAAAATAGTGGTGATCTTGGCGTTAATGTCTCGGTCGTGCGCTCGCGCGCTAGGGCCCCGGGTCTGCCTTGACCATGATCCAGGAATTGGCAGATCAGGTGATTACAGTGGAGCGATTACCATCTGACCTCCGTGACCCTGTTAACAGGGGAACCGGACCAGATTGGATCATCGTTACACATTCAGTCGCAAGAAAGTGCAGGTTTCATCACGACGTTTTTCCTCGCCGTTAGAACATCGGTTAGTGTTCAACTAATGTACAAAACTCAGAAAGAGTCATTGTTACATGGCGGGTATGAAGTTAGAACCCGGTACCTTGGGGTTCGAGTCGAACGCTTTAATCATTATACCACCGACTCGATGAACCAAAAATAGTAAAGGAATACTTTGGTCCATCGAGTCGGTGGTATATTGATTAAAGCGTTCGACTCGTACCCCGAGGTACCCCAATCCACATTTGTTTGTTATAACAAAATGAAGGGCAAGTAACTCTCGGATCGTTTTTAGGGTTCCGCACAGAAACGGGTAGCGGATCAACGAAATCCGAATATCAATAATCAATCCTTACCATCTGTCAGTCTGGTTACTTGAACAATAGGATAAACTTGAAATTTCACTTAAGCAAAAATGCCATGTCTTAACATGTAGAGAAACTCCAAGAATAGCTCTGCCATTCATAGGGTATTTAAAAAGTCAGTAGGTAACCTATATTGACACCGTTCGGATGCGGGCCCCTAAAAACCTATCTATAATCTAAATAAAGTGAAACTTTCATTAGTCTAAAGTTATCTACCGAAGACAACTAAATCATCTGATAAAGATAACAAACTTTCTCAATTACAGATACGCTTGTTCATAACTCTTTTGTTAACGGTATATCATGAGCAAATTATGTAAACGGGTGCCTTGGCTTGTTTTCCAATAAAGCTGGTCGGTGGACTATTTTTCCGGATTTCCTCACCGAGTCTCCGCGTTCCTTATAAACAGATGTCTGCCGACCATCTGGCCTTTGATAATAAAACTTTGCTCCCTTCCTTTGCTCCCCCATACTAAACATTCCATGCTTTTTCATGACATCGTCATGTTTCATTGCTTAGTTCCTTTTTCTTTACGATAATTTCATATAACTTCGTCGTAGGCTCCCACGGCGGCAACTTTTTATTAAAGGTATATGAAGTGAATTGTTCTTCATTGATAACCGTATTTTATACAGGATATTCAAAATTAATGAAATGTTTAACGAATAAAATTGACTTTTGGAAACCTAAGAAAACCATAATAGGTATCTATATCTATCGCACAGTTTTTACATATGTTACAGGAAATGTGTGTAGTCCGTCATTATATAGAATTCCTAGGAAATGTGTACAATGCCTATTCGGCCTGATATGTGTGAAACTAATTTTATTATTCACATTTCCTAGGAAATTAAATTTGTTAAATTATGTTTTTTATATGAAAATTTGTTAAAAAACGTCGTTCTGTCACAGAGGGTTAAGTTGTGAGCGCACGAGCCGAGCGAGCGAAGTGCGCGTGCCGCGACAGCTACAATTTTTCGAAGTGGCATTTTAAAATGACTCTTGCGGCTACGATCGAGTGTTTTGAGCGCCTGAGCAGTGGAATTTTCCCTTGTTACGTCCTTAAACCACTCATTACCGGCTACAATCATTTTAATTGTGTACATACAAAACGTGCACATTATTGATTACAACTTTTTGTTAGGTTTCGGTAGCGAAATGATAAATAACGATTTTAATTAGCAGCAGGTTTCTGTTTGGGAACACTACTTAACTTTTTATTTTTATTTTTTATGTATACTTTATGAAAATTGCAAACTGTCTCTACCTATTCCCACGATCTGTATCTTGACTCTGTGACAGACAAGCAGATACCGTACAGAATCCTATAAAGCACACAAGCCAAACCTAAGAAGGTATCTATTTGTTTGTTTTAGATAACAAGAGTTTTAGCGTTGTTTTATGAGTTCGTTGAAAGTAAGCGGGTAAAATTTTATAGAATTTGCTTAATATTACGAAGAAGAAACAACAAAAGAAACTTCCAGTTGAGATTGAGTTTGGTGAAACACATGATGCAGAAAGTCTAAATCAATTAACAGACCTTAAAATATATTTTCGTAAAAACCTTTTTCAAGCTTTCTTATATTAGAACCTATTGTGGTCAACCGAATTATTGACTTTGATCTTAAAACTTTTAGCTCAATCTCGTAGACTCTTTAGGTAGATATAATACATCTTGTACGCATGTTGACCACTTAAGTTATTTAAATTCAGAACGTTATTTACAATAAAGGCTATTTTACAAATTGCCTATATTCGGAATATTTGGTCAGGTACAAGAAAATCCCAGGAGATTGGGCTGTCTCAGCAAGTAATGAACTTTACGCTACGAATTGCTACGCCGTAGTAGCAGAAGTTTTAACCCTTGTCTTTTACGTTATTACTAAAAAAATAAGTTGTGAGAATAAGTGAATGTAAAAAAGGTTATTTGTTACTCTTTCACGAAAAAACTATAAAACGTATTTCGATTAAATTTAATTTATCCGATATTCGAATTAGTTTCCACTGCAACACAGGCGTAGGCTACACTACTGAACAAAGGCCTGCCCTACAGAAATCAAATTAGAATAAGGAAATAGAAATGCCATGCGCATGACGTTATTGCCGTCTAGTTGACTTGATCATCAACTATTGCCCATCGAAACGACCTGCTTAGTAGAATCCCATAGTGAAGTACTACCGAGACCAAACGCGATCAATGGAACTCAGTGTAGGGTAGCAAAGCAAGCACTATCGATTCAATCGAAACTCTTAACAAATAACACTTTGATAACGGACTCTGTAGCTCCAGGCTCCGTAGTAAGCGGAAAGGGATCTTACAGTGTTCATTTTATCTTTCTTGCGAAGCATCACTATCTGCAGCTTTTTTCTTTATTTTTACGGGTTCCTTCTATAAGGGGTTATTGCTTAGTTTCAGGATAGCTATTTATTTGATCTTACCTTTTTCTTTGTCATTATTTGTTTATTCCCTCAAATCAATTTTTTTAGTGCCTCACTTATGATTTTTTGGTAAATACCGAAAGCTCTTTTTCCATATAGCATTAAACTGCCAGATTTTGCGACGTCTGGGCACTTGACGCACACGAAGACCCGTGCATGTAATTTTTTACGTTGCCTGGAGTCACAACGTTATGCTTTTTATATGTATAGTAGCTGCGAGTTATGGTCTACCGTCATTTGTCGTCTCACTTATGGCGCACTGCACGCTCTTGTTAGCTTAACTCGTCCACAATTATTCTTTTTTTTTTTGGTAATATATTACAAGTATTTTTTATTTTTATGAATAATTTGATGCGAAGGAGATAGGTCCAGCAGTGGGTTGATAATAATGATTGATAATTATTAAAGTAAATTTACCTGCATTAGGTTAGTTCTACAATTCGGATTTTTATGTTTATTTAAATGTGCTTGATAAACAGTAATTATCTTATGATTAAACCATTATTGAACACTAACCAAGGGTCACGGAGGTGGCAGTCGCTCCACTGTAATTATCTGACATGCCAAATCCTGGATGATGGTCAAGGCGGTCCCCGGGCCCACGTACGCGAGAGCACAACCGGGACATAAACGCCAAGAAAATGATGATGATTTTATCATTAGACTAGGAATAGTAAGGTAGGATATAAGTAAGCGCATCTAAAACTTCTACCTTGCTGTGCTATAGTGCATTCTCTGCACAATACCCTGTACTAGAGTTACAAGAACTTCATGAAACTGTGGCGGGTTCGGAAATTTCGACACTGATCCTTTCTAATAGTTGGCTCTTAAAGTATTCCAGAAATTTATTAAGACTATTAGGGAACTTAGATGAGAGTTTAGAAATTATTTAGACACAGAGATGGATGCTACACTTAAGTATAGACAGGTAGTACAATAATCAACCTTATCTTCGTGAAATACAGGGATCAAATTCAACGAATATACTTAGCTTCTGCCTCGATGTTCCAGATTACACAGAACAATGTGTGTATGTGTTTTTTTTTTATACCACTAATGTGGCAAACAAGCTTGCGGCCTGCCTGATGGTAAGCAGTCACCGCAACCTATGGACGTTTGCAATACCAGGGGCCTCACCCTTGTTCTTGTGTTCTTGTTTTGTTTCCTGTGGTTACGCGCAGTTACGTCCAATAATGGCTGAGTCAGTGACAAGCGTTCTCTATAGTTTGACTCCTCACAGGACAATTCTAGTTGTAGATTTTTTAATTTCACTGATGGCTTTTATAATTCGTTTGCGAAACATTTTCACACGAGAATTTCGAATAGTTACGTATTCGTATATTTGTTAACCATTCGGAGCCGGGGTTGCCATTAGAGTGAAATAAAAGCAATTGTGTTAATTTCAAACAGAAATGTGTTCATTTCATGCACAAATGTTATGAATCGGTATAAAATAAAAAGGCGGTAATGGACAGAACGAGTAACAAAACGCCACATGTTTAATCTGTGATTTATGATTTTGACATTTCGGCGCTGCCTTTTGTAAAGTCCCGCGCTTGCTACTCAAATTTGAATTCTATCGACAGAATTCGAATTCAAGTGGTAAGAACCACTCGTTAAAATATGTGACTAATATGAATTTCAAGAATAGGGGAAATGAGAATTCATATACGATTTTAGGATTTTCGTATATATATGAAATTAAAAAATCGAGCCCCTGTTCACTTATTTATATTCCCAGGGTTTCCTAGCAAAGTGCACTATATTTGTGTGTATGTCAAACAGCCTAATCATCAGATACTCCATATCAGACCCGGAATCCGTCTGGGACTAGCGTCCTTGTCAACGCCATACGAGCCCCAAATCCGATAGACCTGCATTGAATTATTCATAACCTCCGGTCGCCACATTCTGTCTCCATCATCAGATCTGCTCACTGATGCCTTATCATTGCATTGGCACCTGACTTACGTATGCGTGCAAAATTTCATTTCTATCGAATACCGAGATATCGAAAGTAGGTCAAATAGTCAACCTAGTAGTTTTGTGTTGTAGATAGTAGTAACCGCGATTGACGGTAAATAGTTATTTGAGAAAACATATTTAAACCAAATAAAAGCTTGGATGAAATATTAAAATAATAAATATTTCTTTGTTACACGTACTGACTTATGAAAGCTTGAGAGCAGTGACAGCCGATACAGCATCCTGTCCAAGATAAAGAATTTAGATACAACGATCTTCTTGAAAGTACATAAAAAATTACACTGTCGCGTATACATGATGAGGTATGCTGAGAATTTATAGCGGTAAGTGTAAGCCCGTGTATCGGGCATTTACTTAAGTAGGTTTACGAAGATAGCCTACTGGACTTTTTCTTATTCTCTGATTTAGGGCTAGGTTTCTCTATAAATAAGAGAAACACCTTGCAAACCCAACTTATGTACTTTGTCATATTGGTAAATAGTAGGTACCCAAGGATATAAAATTTTCTCTTGTCCGGTTCCAAATACCAACCGGCGGCAGGGGTTGTGCGACCGGGCGCGCGGGCGCGTGTAATCGATGAGTTATCAACCATTTTTAGCGCGCAGGAATTTTATCCTCGGAAAAACCTTGCTCGCTTCTCCACAGGAGGGGCTATATTAGGGGGATATATATTTCATAACACAACAACTTTTATCAACAACTTTATGTTCCACTGAATTAGGTACCTATTAACGAGTAGGTATATTTAGGGATAAGAATCCCAAAAGTCAGCAGCCATAGCAGCAGCGCATTCTTTCGCTTGCTCGTTTGCCTCCCTTTCTTTCTTTCTTTGATCTCTGTTATGGCTTCCCTGTGATGGTCGTCATAAGTCAAAAAGTATTTTTAGTCTATTATCAAATAATATATATATGTGTGTATGCACGGTGTAAATGTATGTTATATACGTACTCCGAAACGGCTGGACCGATGTTTAGATGAAGTGTCAGGTAATTTTGATTCAATTATGGGTGTAATCCCATGATGTTTGGTACACAGTGCGAAGCCGGAGCGGGTCCAGTAAAATATATATTACCATAAAGTACACCAAGAAAGTTTTACATTTTTGTGCGTTAAAAATGAAAATGGATTACCTACATTATGAGCATGATGTTACGAGCTGTCACAGAGATCACGCTATATTTTACGGACTATTCAGTCGACGGCGGCGCTAGTTAGGCTAGTGAAAAGACATTTACTATGGGGCGCCTATAGTTCTGGTAATACCTACTGAACAGATACATTCTGTGCGTTCCAGTGTGCTAGTTGATAGTATTCGTGTGTAGTAACAGCGCTGTGCACAGAAAAGAATTTCATCGTAAAATCCTGCCGGGATTCCGCCCGATAGTAATACCGAATACTTATATTTATAATCATAGTCACGCACGGGGAGCCAGCTTAAGGAATGTTAGCTCTATTACGTTATAGTTTATGGTTTGGTAGGTGATTTCCCCAGCGTTCACCCAGGGACCCCAGTGACGAATCTTAAGCTTGAATAAACCGTACTGCCTTTGCAATAAGGGTAAGCAGTCAGTCCGAGATGCGTCCTTTGACAAAGTTAAGGGGAAGCCGCAAATCAAAACTGGAATCCAACCGTAGCTGAACCGATGCAATGGTTGTGGCAGCAAAGCAAAGTTCGTAACTAGAATAGTCTATGCTATCGAGCTCGTTTAAAATTTCCTGAAAATTCTACACAATGATGCGCTTTTGATACAAATGTCAGCGTTTCATAAACAAACTTTAGTAGTTACTCAAAAACAAGCTGAGCTCGGTTAGCCAAAACTTAGGCAATGCTTTAACATTAATATTGTGTAAGGATCGAACCCACCATGGTCTTCAGATTTGCAGGCACGTTGACTACCAATTTATGTATGTAGACGATTGAGTCATAAATATTGATAGATGACTACGACAACAATCATGTCCAAGTTGATCCAAGAATTTGTATTCTACAACGATAACATTGTAGATTGATGCAATCCAAAGTGTTTTCCCAGCTTATGCGATAGGTCTAGTGCAAACGGGCATGAGTCCATATGGTGTAGGTTTAATAATTTTAATAATATTATAATAATAAATCATTATTTCAGGCAATAGACCCATAACTTTACATATTAATGAAAAAATTAAAATGAGAGTATTCCAATCAGTACCATCAACCGTATGCAAATAATTGGATGCAAATGGCCGGCCCAATGCAACGTCAAAGCTTGTGAGTCGACGAACCGAAAATACATTGGAAAATGTTTCATAGATGAATTCAAAATTATTACAATATTCGATTCAATGTACCGTTTATGTGGCTGCAACAGTGTATCGAAAATTTGTATTTATTGGTGCATAAATGGAAAATCGATTGACTGCCTCCCAATTTGTATCCTTTTGACGTAATGAAGCTACCTACTGGTGTGAAAATTAATATTTTACGTAATGAAGTCATCGTCGGTGCTTTTAAAAATGCGTCGCGCCGCCTTAACAACATGAATTGGACGCGCCCATGAGATGAATACCAAATTATAAACACAGTACGTTTCAGCGCAGTTGGGACGCGAATAACCGCCTTGTGGAAACTGCTTTGAAAAATTACCAAGTTTATGCTGTAATTTTAGGTACTTATGCATTGAAAACGTACGGTACGCTTTAGCGATACGTTCGTTGTGAAATATTATTTTATGGAATGCATTCAAACCCAACACTCAAAATTAAACACTCGTGCGTTATCGACATACTTATTTCTTTATACATTTCATTCATAAAATAAATAACATAAATTACATTGGTCGCTACAAACGGCTTCGCAGCAAAGTGGGTCACTGTGATCAGTGTACACCACCATCAGCCGATGGGCCGAAAGTGATCCGGCGAATCGGAACTAGATATCTGCTCTCCTCGGATGTGATTAGAATTCCATGGGCATCTCCCCCGGGCCGCCCCGGACTGCACCCCCTCCCCCAAACATCCTGCCGTCGTTCCTCGTGACGGCTCGGCTTTAAACCGGCTCAAGAACACGTTGCTAGCGACATTTGTAACGCCTGTAAGTCAATTCACCGACCGAGCACTCGACTCGCGCAAATCAAGTTACAGACACTCCCGACTTTTCAATATTTCCCCTGAGGTGGCTTTGGTAGAAAATGAATCGAACTGTACCTACTCGGCCGCAGCATAGCGCGCATAGCGGCACAGTTTCCGTGATGTCAAATGTTTCATGTTAACGTGACAGCCCTCCATCAGTGCAAGGTCGGCGTACAGTGACACACAAAAATTGTGAAATATTTTTGTGTTATGCCTCGTGGTTGCTGGTATTTCAACGAACTTTGTCATAAGTTTGAAAATTCTTTTGCGATATCTTGCAACGATCGTTGAATTGGGCCCCGCGCCCCATCTTGCAGGGCTCCTTTGCACTTGTGCCTAACACTAACCACAGAATTAAAACGTAAATATCTGTAAAATTATGATGACAGTTAAAATAATCTATTATTCAAGTCTTTTATACCAAGAAAGGTAAAGATAAAGTTTACAGCAAAAGTACACACGTGAATGCTTATGCGCTGATTTCGCCTGGTCAACCATTAAATATAGGTCGGCGAACATTTAAAAAAAATGTGCGAGTCGAACTCGCATACATAGTTCCATACATAGTTGTAATTTGCCATGGTAAGTTATACGTCTTATAGTGGCTATAGCAGTATGAGCTATTTTCGACCTGCATAACATAACTTTGTTCGCGACAATGTTTTCTAAATATCACAAAAACTATAATTGTCACGAGTTATAGCTACAATTTCCTTTAAAAATATAGTCAAATCATCACCAAAATGAGCTATTTCAGAAATTTAACTTGGTAAACGTGGTTGAAACGAGTTATATTTGAGATGCTCACATCAAGACCTTTTATTTGATATGTCACGCGATGTAGTTTGCAAAGTTATTTTTAAATTTCCAATTTGCCTCTTAAAGTGAGTCCCATACACGAAATTTGTCTATTTACGTTACACGTCCACGTTTGAGTCGCAGAAAATTGACATGTGTACCAAATTTCAACTTAATCTGTCAAGTGGATTCGGATGTAATTGGCTGTGACAGACAGACGGAGGGACGCACGAGTGATCCTATAAGGATATATTCCGTTTTTCTTTCCGTACGAACGGAACCCCAAAATATTTACTAGACGTATGTACTACACGTAGTATAGTATTTAATAACACTCCTAAAGTTAGGCGCACAAAATAATCTGCTCAGGACAAATCTAGCTTATATTAAAACATATTTCATTTAACCCATGGAACACATTTAGCCCTGGATCAAATTTTTAGCATTGGATCAAATTTTTAAACGCGTTTAAGAACGACGCTTAAAGTTTTTTGTATGAAATTTTTTGTTTAACTATCAAGGTAAAACGTTTAAGAGTTTAGTGCACGCCGCCCTAAACTTACCTCCAGGCAAAACGGTTGAATCACCTAAAATATTACGATTACATTTCGAACTAGCATCTTTAAAAAAAAGCAAGCGTCAGAGCCCGCCTTCTATCCATCTCGATTTTGCTGAAAATGGTTTTATTGTTACATAATATTACAACGTCATGGGATGGTAAATGGCACAAAATGTTTTTAAAATAAGGTAGGCGCGAACATGCGATGCAAAATTGCAGCAACTTACCTAACATCATCTCTTCATTCACCTCACGACCATTCGGTAAAACATGCGCCTTACCTAAGGTAGAAATTCTTCGCCCGTAGGACTACAAGCTCCTACAACTCCTATAAATATTCAACTTGATTATGTTGGCTACTGTACACTCGGACGTTTAGCATGACAATATGCAACATGCCTTCTGATCATGCTATAGCATAATTATAGCGCTTATTGGGGTCACAATGCGCTATTTGTCCTTCTTAGTTACTGTTATCTTTGGAAATCAAGCATATGATAATACGATTCTCTGATTAAGCCTCGTCGCAATAATATGACTGATCTATGTTTATCTGTGTATCTGCTGTAACTGTGTACATATTTATGTATAGATGTATTTTTGTGACTGTCTTCCTGCTATCGCTTCTTGTTGTACCGCAACGTGCCCGCTTTTCGCATTACCGCCTGTGTGTGACTTGTCCTTTACATTCCGGATGAAAGCCAGACAAATATCACTGATGAGGATTATTGGCTCGGAATGTTGTGTCTGTGGTATTTGGTATTAATAGGTGTGAATTTAGGTTAGAAGCAGCCATTATCTTCATTAACGACACTTTCTATTTTGGAAACAATATGGTTTCTTCAATATCTTAGGGAGCCGTGATTATTTTATGCGAGTAAATAGGTTAATGTAGGTTCCTTACCTTAATATTCTTACCTTATCCTTACATGACTTTTTAATAAATGAAGTTTGAAAGGGTTTGATTCAGACTTGGTATCTGAATAGACACCAGACAACGCCATAGTCAGTCCCATATTACAACTACGTTACACAGCTAGCAATGTAAACGGGAACCAAAATTGACCAATCTCAGCGAGATGCTAGGGAGCACATCCGTTTTATTACCCACAAATGAGCTGACAACTTAACTTGGTTGTAACTATCGTCTCCAAACTAAATTAATCATTATGGAGTGTACCGAAAATATAGTGCTCGTTTATGACGAAGCTTAACCATGAAATAATTATAAAATAACAAAGTCAGTAGTTACCGTAAAATTTGTTGTACATAGAGTCCTATTAGCATATTTCTAGTCTTATCAAGGATGCGTATTCGGAAAAAATGCACATGCATTCAGTGTAGGTACACGACAGCGACATAAACTTGTGTTTCACAAGTCATCTGACTGCGTACTTGAAACCATGGCCGGCACATATCCAATTGAATATAATACCCGCAATGAAGCCTTGTAATCGCTATGCGAATTACCCTCTTGCCGTAATCTCTTACATTACGAGTATGCACTTAAGGTGCAATTACATACAGTATCAACTGGTGTGCAGCCAATTCGGTGAGCGTACATCTGGCGCCACTTGGCGAGGCGCCCGGGCGCGGGCTTTCAACGAGTGAACATTCAAATCCTACACTGTACTTTGTCTGCGTTGCGAGTCGAGTCGGCAGCTGAATGTTGCTCCGTTGCTTAAACCTATTCGCATTCGCCGATAATGGCCTGCACTTGGTCATTTCCTGGATGACGGACTCCCGATTGATAGTAGAACGAGCTATTAGTCAGGATGCCGGCCTATTTCGATTCCAATTTCAACGTGAATGTGTTTTATTTGACTGTAAATATTGTACGGGAACGGTACTACGGGAGTGGATACTTGGTAAACAGCTACTAGTAGTAATAACCTCTCGTAGTATCCTACTCTAGTAATAACTTACTCTAGTGGTAGTAACCTCTCGGTGTGGTCTCCCACACAAGACCTAATCTGAATTCCGCGGGTTTGACACGATTACTACAAGACGTCGGAGGTATTGATCTCGCTAGCTCTACTCTATCGTAACCAATTGCAATGTTAAATAAAGCATGAGTAATGGGTTAGAACTTTTTTGAATCTTGCAAAGTTAAATAACGAAGTCAAGCCCGAATGTAAACCTAAGTGCAGTTACGTAAGAGCGCGCCGAGTTGCGTAACTTCATGTTCGTCCTTTGTTGACTTTGTGAACTCGTATCGGCCTCGACAGAGATACAATGTATTATAGTAAAGCCAGGCCAAGACCGTCACTATTTTACTTATAGTCAGTAGTAGCCTGAGGCCTATCGTATTCCTAAAACATAATAATATGGATCATCGGCATGCGAGGAAATCGGGTCAACACCCTTTTTCTATAAATCTAATATACTGTTGAGAAGTATCATTCATAATTCCGACTTAAAATTTCGAAGTGAAATTTTAATATAGGTAGGTAGGAACTATTTATATAGGTACCAAATATAAAGCATCTGGATTTTTCACGATCTTCTTTTTCGTCTAACATTGCAAACGCGCATGTTTACCATTTTTTCTATATTGTTTTAGGTCCCTTGAGAGTAGTTTACGCTCAAGTTTGCAACACCTTGAAAAATCTGTCGTAATATCAAAAGATGACTAAACCAGAAAATGACTTCCCTCGAAATTGACCTACTGAGAAGATGACTAACCCAGAAAATTACTAGAAACGAACATGACGACGAACTTTTGCTTAATTAACTTTTTCAAATTCCCAACCATTTACGAGCTAAACAGTCTCGGTTTTGGCGGTAGGTAAATTAACATCCTTTTCTTAGAGAATTGTATGAAAAAATTTTGTTTTAAATTTACATGTATTTTTATGTGATACATGTACAAATTACCAGTTTTGTTATTTGTGCTATTAGACCTTACTTCTTGCTATATATATTTAATAGCATTAAAATGGCGTAAATCACCCTCTCATTTGTTTGTGATTAAAAAAGTGTAGTACATTATGTGGATCGGTCTGAAATACCTTTAACCGTAACTGTATAAGACTGTGGTTTGTGCAATTTGTGTCAAAGGAAATAAAAATTTAGGTCATCGGTAACTACCCCAGAAGTACCCAATAAAGTTATTCTGTGAGTATCAAAGTTTGCATTGACTTCAATCATACAAGTTGATATTCACAAAGCAATTGCATCAAAACGAATAGGGTAGGTACTTAGGTATTCATGAATATGAAATTTAGCGAAGAATTGTTTCGAAAAAAGTGCAAAAATGTCGTAGGTTTTCGAGCACAAGGTGTGTGGCACAGGTTTTTCAGTGGTACAAACTTGGGTGTAGACTACTGTAAAGGGACCTAACAACATAAATAAAAATCTTAGCTACAAGCGTGTTTGCGGTGTTTGCCCTTCCTGGGTATGTATGTGCGTAATACGTGAATATGAAAGATAAAACACATGTTTTTCTTTGTTTAAATGTATTTCCCGTAACTACTAAATGGGCAAACCGAGTTAGACAGTTTATACTTCGTTTGATTCGTCTTTGTAGCTCGAGTGTAACTGGGCATAATAAAATTTTTTAAATCCAAGATGTCGGACTTTAGGTGTCGTATTCTGATTTCCAAAAAATATTTTCTCCGTTACCCGTAGACTGGCGTATCAAAATGATAGGCAAAAGGTAAGCAATAAACAAAATTATACCGATGAATAAACTAAAAAGCGAAAAATAAAAATGTAGAACAAAAACTAAAAATACCGACTGCAATTATAACCTATATACTTATTTATTTACTTACTGGTCTGGTTGTTTATTACATTTCAGGTTTTAAAAGCGGTTGGGGTTTTTAGTTTGCGTACTATTTTTATTTTTTCTAAAGATTTACTACTTTAGTTATTTAGTTTAATGGTTTCACAAGAAGCAAATCGTAATTACAAACAAAGAGTTTATAAATGAACAGTTCGGAACGCATATTGACCTAAATCATAGTATGTAGGTAGTAGTAGAATATAAGTAGTAGAATGAGGACAATATTTATGACACTTAAAGCGGACGCAGTCCTGTGTGAAACTGGCGGTTGGCGGACATAAATTCGAACACCTTACCTACCTAACCTGATTAGTAGTTCAAATCAATATTAATGGAAATTTCATCAGGTGAGTTCAGGTCAAATGCAATGCATGTAGTGATAGGATAATAAGAAAAACTGCACTATAAACCAATTTATGAGTATTAGTTAACACCATCACGTACATCTACTCGTTAATTGAGAACGGGGAGAGCTACCTAAATCGGCGTCGATTCGAGCATCGAACGAAAATCCGAGAGAAAGCTAAGAAAAGGAAAACTGAAAGGAAAAAGTGCGAAAAGGAATTCTCCTCACAGCGGACGGGCACAATATTGTAGTGAAGATAGTTGATGGGAAGTCGGTCTTGATATTAGGTATATCTGTTTGTATTGGGCGAACTTGTGCAGACGAACGGACTTATCTGTCCATTCGAATGCTGAATTTATGAATGCTTTTTAACCCGCGATGAAAAAAGACGGATGATATACGTTTGACGTGTGTATCTGTGTATCTGTGTTTCTGTGTATTTGTCTGTGGCATCGTAGCTCCTGAACGGATGGGCCGATTTCGATGCGGTTTTCCTGGTTTAATAGAGATACTTTAAGAACTTGATGCTTTAGCTTTGTTAAGTTAAGTTTAAAATATTTGAGTATAAGCGTACTTGGTCAGGGGGTTCCGACATTTTTCTGTCTGTTAGGTTAGGTTATCCTCTTGAGGTTAACCAAAACAAAAGAAATTGTTAACTCAAGAATGTAGTACTAGCTAATAAAATCATTTGTTCCGGTGAAATCGATGGTTGTTCCTATTAGAGGTTGGGTCAGCCTTCTTTACCTTATGAATCCGGTATAGGTCACTTATTGAGCGTTTTAGCGCTATTATACGTTTATGGACAATGTTTTCTAAGAACCATATTTTTAGTAAGCTCATAAACCTTCTGTAAAATACGAATGAGACCGTACAACTAAGTATGCAGGTTGATTCATATCGCTTTCTAATTGTACGTAGGTACAAATTAATTGTACGGGATACTGCCATAATTGACTTGTTCTAGGAAAATAATATTTTATGGAATGAAGCACATACATAGAGCACACTGAAAGTTCGGCGGACGGCGCTCCTGGCCGCTCATAATTATTATGTTCTTTAAATATATGAACTCTATAACTGATTTTAATAAAATTGGCGAAAAATTGCGTGTCACTTGTTTTTTATCACAAGTAGAAGTTGGAGGTTCGTTACAAAAATGGAATTAACGCGAAAAGATATTAGAGCGATGATTTTTTATGATTATGAAAGTTCACTGTCTCCACAAGCTTGCACTGCTCGTCTCGTCAAAATACTTTCGGGAGGGAAGCACTTCATTTGAGCACCGTAAGGCGTTGGTACGCAGAATTGCGGATCACTGAGGAAAATGTGGCTACTGTCAAGCAACTAATTAAACCGGCGTACTACCTATGAGGAGAATCAATGAGCTAAATTCAAAAATCTTAAATTAACATTTAAAAGTTAGAAAACTTTGTTACCGCTGGATTCCTCATGAACTCACCTCAGTGTAAAAAATAATGTTAAAGCACGATTATGGAAGGTCATATACTGTGTATAATATTGAACAGGAGTTCATTTTCTTAGCGTGTCAATGACAAACATTATATTGTTGTGGCCCAAAACTTAGCCACATTAACAGCGCTATCGGCGGCTGTCATAAGATCCTTCTGCGTGCAGGTTTGGACATGCCGGGCACGATATGAGGTGTGTCATCGTTTGAGTAGCACCGCCCGCACAGCTGTTGACGTCAGTCACCTGAAAATCCCCATCTGGTTATGTTCTCCTTGCTCCGGCCAGTTTGAGTCCGAAGCCTATTTAATGACGTCCAAACCGGCCATAGTAAATCAAGACAGACAGGCGATGGAACATATATAGGTACATGCCGGAAAGAAAACAACAGTGTTCTGAAAACAAAATTGCGTTTTTTTTTCTCCCGGGCGGGCCCTGTCTGCACGGTTCACGAACAAAAGATAGTTAATGCTAAGTGATCTTTGAAAAAGTTAGGGGGCAATCATTTTTGGCTTCCGAAAAGATAGAGCTAGTGACCCATCCCGCACATAGTCCAGAGCTGGCAACATGCGATTTATTTATTTTCCCAAAAATCAAAGATATGATGAGATATTTGACATTTACGAGGTTGTAAGAGAACGTCATAGCTTTCAACCCACACCAGAAAAAATGATCCTCAATGTTTTAAAAAATTGTTTGACCGAAAAAGTCTTTAAAATGTAATAGAGAATAATACGATAGGCAGTAAATATATAACTTTACATGTAAATTGCTTTATTAATGAGTTACGCAAAACTTTCAGTGTACGCCACGTAATATGGTAAATAACTATTTACCATAAATAAATTTGCATTTAAAAATTGTTGCACTACCGTGCAACAATATACTTGGGATACTTATATTAATATGTTAGTCTGCGTATCTCTACGGGATATACGTAAGTGTGTAGGCATGTACCTATGTAAATAATTTTTACCTACATTTAGTACCTTCGTTATTAAAAGGAAGCGTCAGCACTTAAATTTTGTTTTTGACAGTATTTTCCTCTCTCGTGTTTTGACAGTATTAAAACTTTAAGCCCAAATTTTTAAACTCATTTCAGAATGACGTTTAACGACATTTTGTTTTGTATGCAATTTTTTGTGCTTATGAACAATAACTGCGTTTTTGTGCAAGACGCCCTAAAAGTATTGCCCTAGCGACATGATCGCGATTACATCATAAACCAACTACAACAAAATTTCCCTCTACTTTCCGATAAAACTTCGGCAACGGTTAATCCTAAATTACTCCTTTTTGTCTAATATCATCAGAAATGCTATGAAACTTCTCACATTACCATTTTCCAATAGAACAACTTGGCTTGGCGATTGACTTTACAATATGCACAGCATAATGTTTTCATCAGTTATAATTCTTACTAACATGAAAGGCACAGCATTAAACCTTCCGTTACGGAGGTTTCTTGGCTATTCTGTCGACTAGCGCCATCTACCAAAACCAGTGGAAACCTCGACTAAGAGCTAGTAGCTGGCAAACAATTTGAACAACGTTAGAACTGAAGGATACAGTTGAAAGCTAGTAGTTACAAGCTCCGAAACACTGATGTCAGGACAAGCGTATGTTGTAGTTGCTTCCGTGGAGCCCATTCGGAAAATGAAAGCGTTGACAGAGAGGTATAAATAATGATTAGCATGTCTACCTATACCTACAGGTGTAGTTATCCAATACTTAATTGTGACCAGACGATTATTCCGTTAATATAGGAGCTATCAACAAACACACATAAATTTAAACTGATATCATGCTCCCTTAGGTACATTAATTTACGAAATCTCAAACCGCTTCATAGACATTCATAAATATATAGTTTGACATTTTTCTGTTGTTTGACATCAACAAAATCATTTATCACAATATAAAGGAACGATTAGATACCTACTTAGTTTTGGCTTAGTTGGCCATGTGGTGACCGGCAGAGTGGAATATTTAATATCACATGAGTAACTAACACCAACCCCTTATTATATTGATCGGTATCATAAAAGCCGACTAATATCAATGAGATCGAGCAGTGACTTTTGTTGACAGTTGTCAAAACTGCGATCTTCACCCTGCCAAGCGTGATTAGAAATGCCTTCTACTGATGCGGAGGAGTGTCTGTGAACTATTGATAATGATGATGAAATAATTTATCTTGAGTAAACATACATCTACGCAAATCTAAGTAAATATGTAAATAGAAATGCTTCGTGCCATCTCAAGCTATCAGGAACACATGTCGCCAACTCGCCTTCACTACATAGGTTTCCATGCTTTCTGTTATAACGCCTACGGAAGTTCCAAAATGCTGTCAATCTAAATCAATCTAAACTTTAATTATAGTTTGTTAACGTTGTTAATATGTAGAATTGATCCGCTCACTCACTCACACATGTCACACGTATCCAGTTTCTGTCTTGTTTTCTGTGACCACTAAAAATTCTGAAACATGATGTTGTCATTCACTACTTTCGTATCACATAATATCGAACAAAAAAGGCAATGCAATATCAGTACCTATGTGTATTTTATTAATAACTAGTTGACTCGACGCGGCTTCTTTCGCGTACACCTACTTTACCCCGACCTACCCTTTTTTCCTTGCTTATAATTCTTTTTCTTGAATCACTCTGAAAACCGCATTAAAATCCGTAGCATAGTTGAAAAGATCTAAAGTGGCTGCCAGACGAGGGAGTAAGTACGCGTACTTGTGGCTCAACGACCTTACTCGCTCTTGTGTCAGTCAGCCTAAGTACTTTAAAACTGCCGAGTAAGTTCGCCGGCGATGCAACATGTTTGATTTGTGCTCGTAGCTCGTGGCTCGCACCACGAGCACCGCGAGCCACGAGCTGATATATTTTTTGTTATGTATTTCGTGCAGTTGTGTTTTGTGCATAAAATTTGTTTAAGAATAATTGACTTTATGGTTTTATGTTGCGAAAGTGACTTTTTGAAGCTATTGTTCTCGAATTATTTACGGAATTAATAAAAAAGCGGGCTGGCTAAGATCGTGAACTTAAAAACCGCGTACTTTTAGTTCGTACGTCTATCACCCATGTCGAGCCGAGTAAGTTCGCAGACTTAAAAACCGCGTACTTTAAGCTCGTACATGTGTCGCCTACTTTAGCGTACATAAATACATTGGGACAGACGGCGGGAAGCGAATTTGTTGTGTACTATGATAGATACACAATTAATACAAACGAAATATTATCGGTGAAATGAAACACTTTTTTATTTTATTATAACTTGTGGACGAATTCCCACAAAGGTAAACGTTGCAAGACACCATACCTATTTACAGCACATTTACGGCTCCAAATTCCGGCAGAAATACATAATTACGTTCAGAACTTCTATTGACTTATTTATTGAGATTTCTGTGCATCGTATTCAAGAACGTTTAGCAGCATATCAGATATCCGACTCCATGCAACTGATCGTCCGATGTGTGGGTATTAATTGAATGTATACCTATCTGTTTGCTCGCTTTGTCACATGCATGTAATTACATTGGCCGCCTAATCCTTCAAGCCGGAATATATAAAAGGAAGCATTGTTCTGCCTTTAAACAATTCCTAAACGTATAGAACTTCTTCATGGTATTTAAAAAATTCAAAATTCAGCAAGCACATATTTTTGCTAAATTAGGTTTAATAAACTTCAAATAACTTTTATGATTAGGACGGTGTCATTAGGTAATCTAAGCAAATAAATGGTTTGTATATTACAGTAAAACACTGAAGTTAAACGTAGCTAACTAGGTTTTTGCCTATGTTCGTTTGCGTATAATTCGGTTACTACTTACGTTCCGGACCCGTATCCGTATCACGTGTATTTTCAGTAAAACTGTAACCGATTTTACACGGTGAAAATGTAGCTTTCTATAGCTGAAACAATTTTGTAAGCGGTTTAGTTTTTGAGTTTATCAATTACAAAGAAACAAAAAATTTAATCTTTTCTCTTTATATATTATATAAATTATTATAAAATTATTATATAAACTTTAATATTAAGTGCAGGCAACCCTTATATGATTATATCTACTTTATCATCATGGGCCTTAACATCCATTATAGATGATTTAAACAGTGTCACTGTAAGTACGGCACTAAACTACTTTATTGACATGTATAAAATAATTATGGCCAGGTTATAAAAATATGGTGGTCGCTCTTCAAATTATTTGCCTTGACCTCCACAATGACCGAACTCCACGCTATAGGTAGCTATGTAATTTTCCAATTAAATGTAAGTGCCTGCTAATGAAGCGGAAAGATATATTAACATAATTATGTTAGAAAATGTTAGTTCCCTGAAACTTTGAACCTCAATGTGCACCTACTCCGCCAATTATGAGCCCCTACGGGACCCCTTTGAGTGACTAAAAGTTTTGAGGTAAATGTAAAATTCGCAGTACATGCATAATATAACATTAGTGACACATTCAGCGGGAGCTTTATTAACCGTTAACTGCGGAAGTGTCATGATTAAGCTAACAAAATAAACAAAGTGTCGCGCTCAGGTTTTCGATTTGACGATTTTGGGTGTGATCAGAGTACTCAAGCCCAAATTGAGTTAGGAAACTTTGCACCGCTCCTGTTTAATATAATTACGCCTATATAAAATTCAATGCTGATGACAACGCACAGCTTCTAGAACCGCTGGTTCTAGAAGCTTTAGGTACTTTAAATGAGGAAAGTAGACATAAATAAGATATTTTTAGAAATTCATCTCATGAGGGTGAAATACAAAAAAAAATTACAATATTTTGGAAAATTGCCTATAGGGGGCGGAAATTTGCAAATCTAACTGCTCAAAGACAACATCATATCAGACGGAAGGCCTCCCCCAGAGATCTCCGCAAAGGCCGGTCTTGTGCCTTCCGCATCCAGCTGGTACTTGCAATTTTAACCAGGTCGTCGGTCCACCTTGTTGGAAGCCTACCCACACTGTATTTTCTGGTATGTGGTCGCCACTCGAGAATTTTACTGCCCCATCGGCCATCTATTCTGCGATATATGTGCCCTGCCCACGGCCACTTAAGCATGACAATCCTTCGCGGTATATCGGTAACCTTAGTTCGCTTGTGGATTTCCTTATTTGTGATTCGATTGCGCAATGAGATTCCGAGTATAGCCCTTTCTATTGCCCTGTGCGTGACAGTAAGCTTTTTAAAAAGTGGCCACGGACAATGCATATCCGAAACCGATTAAAAATGTAATTCAAACTTTCTGGAAATCCCCCTATAGGGGGGTAATAGGGGGCGGCATAGGTAATAGAAGCTTAAAATGTTGTATGGAGGTTTCATGCATGTCTTAAGTGAGCACAAATAAAGGATTTTTCGAAATTCACTAGAGTTAATTGAAACATTGTATATTATATTCTTACAGTTTACCAAACATTATTGAATGCTGTGCAATAAAATTACTTTATCATAACTTAATAATAATCAGCCTATATAGAGTACCAAAGAATTTTGACCAATCTAATCATTTTGACATCTTATTTAATAATCTCCATTAAAATTCTGATATTGTATGCTTATAATAATAAAATTATTGTATGTGGTGACTTTAATATAAATATGTTTATATAACTTAATCGTTCATCTGATTTTGTGCATGTTATTTCGGCCTACAATCTAAAATTTGCAATTAGAGAGCCAACAAGATTGGAAAGTGGTACATGTATAGACAATATAATCCATAATATTAAAGGCAGCAAAGGTGAGGTGCTAGAATTCGGTATTTCGGACCATACTGCCCAGTTAGTATGCTGCTCTGTAAAATAATACTGCACTATAACCAGCTGGTATACACAGAAAAGAGATTATTCTAAAGAAAACTTAAAGAAGTTTACTGAATGTCTCGGACAATTAACCTTTTCTGAAATATATTCAAGCAATAATGCCAATGATTCTTTTAACAACTTTTATGATATATCTTTAACATTCTACGATATATGTTTTCCAACAATCAGAATAAAACATACTATAAAAAAACGTCCAAAATGGTTATCTAAAGGGATAAAATTATGTGCAAGACGCAAGCGTGACCTCTTGTGGAAATACAGATTTACAAAAAACAAAAGAGACAAAAATACATTTAAAAAATATTCTAGTAGGCTTAATAAAATAATAAAATTTACACAAAAATCTCAAAATAATAATTATATTACGACAGCGAATAATAAATCTAAGGCTAGTTGGCAGATAATCAATAACACTAAACAACAATTCCCAAATGAAACTATAACCCAAATCAAATAGCTGCACTATCCGTGATCCGACCGCCATAGCACAATCTTTTAATGCGGACGCTAGCGCCACTATATCCAGGCCAAAAACAAGAAATTTAAAAAAAAACATCCGCGACATTAAACTAAATTCTTTATATATGACTCCTACAACTCCACGTGACATTTATATGATAATTAAAAACCTTAAAAACACGAACAGTACTGGCTACGACAATATTAACACCAAAGTAGTGAAACATGTATCACATATTATTTCTTCACCAATTTATCATATCACAAATCTATGCATATCTGAAGATGTTTTTCCGGACAAACTTAAAATAACGATAATAAAACCAATATTTAAAAAAGATGACCGTGAGAATATTAAGAATTATAGGCATATAGCTTTAATCCCTATATTTTCAAAAATAATAGAAAAAGTTATATATACCTCTCTTTATCAGTACTGTGAAACGAAAAAAATACTGGTACCCCAACAAAAGGGATTTCGTAAGAACAAAAATATAAATATGGCCTTATACGATATGCTATATAATATTCATTTAAAACTAGACAACCGTTTGCCAATCACAGCCCTGTTTCTTGATCTAACAAAGGCGTTTGACTTTGTTGACCACAACATATTAATTCAAAAATTAGAAGCCATAGGTGTTAGGGGAAACATTAACAATTTGTTAGCATCTTACCTATGTGACAGAAAGCAAATGACACAAATAACCAGAATATGTCCCATAACAAGAGTGGAAACCCAATTCCTATCAAATTGCAATACTGTTCACTGCGGAACACCATATTGGGTCCATTATTATTTATTATTTATATTAATGAGATTGTAAATTCAATTATTGATTATATTACCATATTTGCTGATGACTGCACGGTGCTTTGTAGTAATATAACTGACATAAATAATATTTTGACTAAATAATTGACTGGTTGGAAAATAACAACCTACAAATAAATCTCAATAAAACTAAAATTATTAATTTTAAGCAAAGATACAAGGACACTCAACAAACAAACATTATTCATAACGGTAAAATAATCGAAAATACAAATGTCACCAAAATTTTAGGCCTACACTTGGATCGGAATATGAATTGGAATACGCACATCGATTATGTTTGTAACAATATAAACCAATCGTCATACGCAATTTACAAACTAAATAGGGTAGTGAATTGTAATACTGTGCTATTAGCCTATCACGGTCTTGTAGTTTCAGTGCTGCGGTATGGGATTATTTTCTGGGGCAACGCAACAGGGAAGGAAGCTGTATTCAGGACGCAAAAAGATGCTTAAGAGCCATCTGTAACCTGAAACGTAAGGATAGTTGTAGACAATTTTTTAAAGGGTTAAAATTATTAACGATGCCATCCCTCTATGTCTACGAAATTGTAATATTTGTGCGAACCAATCTGGATCTTTTCCCGCAAGTTGAAAGCGCACGACGCCGAGACCAGCTCCATATTCATCCGTGCAAGACCGCTTTATTTTATAAGAGTGTTTTTGCGATGGCCCCTTAATTGTACAACGCGATCCCAAAAACTATACGCCAAGCTGAAAATTTCAATATGTTTAAGAAACAACTGTACAGTTTTCTTGTTGAAGGGGTGTTTTACACAATTTACGAGTTTCTTTTGGCGTGCAAGGAATACAAATAGAAAGTAAGAATGTTATTTAAGATATGTTTTATAAAATAGGTACTTGTGACATTCTATATTGTTTTTGGATTTATATAGACATTTTTATATGCATATTAATAATAATTTTTATTATTTTGACATTGTTGTAATTGTGGATATTCTTAATAATTTGAGGTTTATAATTTTTTTAAATAACTTTGACATTATATTTCCATTGACATTCAAATTATTATTGACATTATCTACTTTGACATTTTAAATTTATTATTGAAGTAGTCTTGCAATTTATTAATGATTATTTAAGACTAATTTTAATGTATTTGAAATTATTTAAATTCAACTTTTATTAACCACTCCACATTTGTATGCCGATATGGCAGGTCACAGAAGACCCATCTACTAAAACTGTAACAACTGCTTAACCTGTGTACCACAAATAAAATAAATTGAATTAAATTGAATTGAAAATCCAACACATTGCTACAATTTATCCCGTTCCCGACGGGACACAGCATAGCCGATTTTTACGCGGGTCGCGTTTATAATTGTCCCACTCTGTTGAGTCTGAGGCTACTCACTAATCTTGATAATCCACCACGTCTTCGTCGTGCGAGTGGCCGGATAATACGCCTGATTTGATTCAATCCTATATAAACTATAAGAGATTAGATGCGAGAGTCGGTATCAATTAATTACTTTATAAAGTACCCAATGTAAAAATGGAGGTTCAGAGAGATTAATGGGCTGCAAAACTCCTGTAGGGATTCATATCCCTACAGGAGTTTTGCAGTTTTTGATATCATTATCAAGATATCTGTAATTAAAAACAAAATGAAAAAGAAAAGCAAATTGACATTGCGAACGAATATCACCGAGAAACAACCTAGTATTCCCCAATATTTTTCCAATTGTTCTACGTAAGACTAGACCGTTTAATTCTTACGGTAGACTGCGAATGCGAGTACGAGTTGTACTCGCATTCATATCAACACTACGCTAATTGAGATGTCATTACCGCACTCGCAGACAGGGTTCACCGGGGTACAAGTATAGAACATTCACATTGCTGGCACACTGCCAGCGCCCACAGGCGTAGACACCGCCGTTAACAATCCACTAAAAGTGTGACCTTTGTTTATTATTACTAGATATCTCATAATGGTGATCAGCAGTTGCTTTATATTTATTTCTGCGCGAACAAATCGAGGGATTCAAATTTGGCGATACAGACGGTAGCATTACGTCGCCTCAGAGCTTATTTGGCCTATCGACCAAATTTACTTATCGAAAAATGACTTTTACTGCGGTTTTGTTAAGGCTTAAATTTCAACCCTGTTCAGTGGTAGATAGACCAAATAAACACCGAGGCGGCGATTATGCTGCTTCAAACATTGTATAGGTGCGACCACATTAAAATTGCGAGATCGTTCTAAATCAAATGTCGTAAACGAATGGAGAACACGCTGCGAAATTATTTACATTATACTGAACATTTATTATTATAACACGATTTTGCTGCTCCAGGTATCAAAGCTCCGAGCAATGTTGTACTTTCATTTATGTTAAAAGTTATGTAATAAAAAGAATAGCTTGTATACTAAATGAATAAATTCCTTTGCTGAACAAATATACAAACAAAGGACATCGATAAAAAAGTTATCAAATGAGTATATTTTTTCATAGCAAGCTTTTATCGAGCTTTTTCTGTGATCAGTCAATATACTTGTCAAGATTAATCAAACGGCTCATATTCCACTCAGGTTTATTATGCGTAGTTTAGGAGTCCCTAAGGCCACCTTCAGTCTCCATCATCATCATCCATCATAACATTGCATTGTCACCAAACTTACATAAGTATGTAAAATTTCAGCTCAATCGGACACCAGAAAATGGGTCAAAATCTTGTAAGATTTTATTACGAACAAACACGGGGACATGTGAAAAGAGTAAATAAAAGCTTGTAATAGCAAAGAAGTATCAGTCGTCGCATCGTAGCGGATAATTCCGGCTTCTGCCAGGTAAAGCCAATCGGCTCCCGAGATTGTTCAACCAATCTCAGGGGTAGGGGAAAGCCTTCGGTCAACCTTGCTAAGCTATTACGAGCTCTTTGAGCAACACGGCCGGCGCACCGGATCGCCGATGGCCCGTATTACTCTATGTAGGAGGCGGACTGAAGTATATCTACTACCTCCGTAAACTAGGAAATGAGCAGCAACATTTTCTGTTGCGTGTTTTCAACACTATGATAGCCAACGTGGATAATATGGCAATACCATCCACTAAGGTGGTGGAGGCCAACCAAAAGACTATTATTGGTTATTTATCAGGTTAGGCGATATAACCTCATGGTGAGTAACTATCTGTTTTTGGAATTTAATTATTCCGTCAAAATCACGGTCCGGCCCTGCAAAATACGCTTATAAAATTAAAAAAGTAAGTAAATGTTTTATAGAGAAAATAAATTTATAAACAAAGAGTATAATCCGAGTGCCAATTCAAGGCAAAATGTCACACTTCTCTATAACACACACACTAATGCAAATGCAGGGACAAAACAAGGTAGCTCATCTGCTGATAAGGTATTTTACTACGAATTTCTACTCGTAATAATCTGATCATTATCACCGTCGACGTCAGCCTATACACGTCTAAACTACTGGGGTATAAATCTGTCCTCATTGAGAGAGAACGGGCAATTAGGCCAATTCATCACAGGCCCAACGCGGATTGGGAGACTTCACAAGCCTTCGAATTAATCTCTAACATGCAAGTTTCTTCACGACATTTTCCTTAACTGAAAAGCCAAATAAATTATTTGAATCTGAGTATATAATTATTTAAATTCTCTCATAACTTCTACATTAAGTAGGTAATTACCTATTGTTAGAAGCGTCTTCATTGTCCAAAGGTTTACCTATGTGACCTCACAATAAATTAAATAGTGTACCCTCTATAGGACATAGTCATGAACAAAAAATATTTATGAAAAGGATAGGTACATAAATATATCAAGCAGGCACATTCTTTATTTTCACTTAAAATTCATATAATGATGGTAGGTAAGTACTGCACCAGAACAGAAGGGACTTGCATCTACTTATTATCTTGATCTTCAAAATATTTACAACACATCACTCCCAATTTGCAACACAGACAGCACTATAAACTAGACAGGAAAACTAGACAAATAAACAAATGAAAATAAACGTAAATTCGCGATTAATCTGTGGAAGTTGCTTCATAAAATGTCTGAACATTTAAAATTACATTACATTTTTGGTATGGAACCAAAATATATATATATAAAATTGTGGACTGCTATGTACAATACCTATTTGAGTATTAAATCTGACACCGAAATATAGCTCAATTTGCCAATAATTTTAAATATGTCTTTAATGGCATGTTGTTTTAAAGTAAAGCTTTTAAGTAATTGCAAATTCACACTATTACGACGCATATTTTTGTCACAATTTCTGAATTTGATGCCCGATCGCCGATAGCTTTTTTAAATTGATTGATTTAAATTTTATTAGAAAATTATGAAATGTACACCGATTTTTCAAAAGAAACGACTGGTATTCAGGACCTTGTTGCTACCCATGAAAAAACGGGATAGTAAGATTCATAATCACTGTAGAGTGAGCGAACAGGGGGATGGGTGTCGTCTGTAATGTCTAGTTTTTTTATAATCGTCGTGGCGGCAAGTGACTATGGAGCATGCCTGTCTAGGACCCGCCTATTTATTCTGGCCGTCAAGGCGTCTAGATTATAATGATCATGGAACACATTCGCAGGCAACGTGATCCTTTCCTTTGCCGTGCGCATTATATAACGCTTTTATTTACGACTGGCGGTGGCGAACTAACAGGGGAGTGTAAAGCGGAGGCCCGGTCTGGACCTCCTGGTCCTGGGGTCCTTCAAATGCCATATTGCTTTGATCAAGTCCTTAATAAAGTTTTAAAATATGCTAAGTTTCGGAAAGGGGCGTAACTAACTTCCACCGTATCAGCCGTATCAATGATACGCCTCGCCATACTCACTCATTCTTAAAACATTCACTTGAAGACTTGAAGAAACTTAAGAAATACACAAGCAAGAGATCAGTTCCAGAACTCTCATTAGCTTTATTACTTCGTATCTACAGAGATCTATGGTAAAATACCTAAGAAATATTAGAACAAAGGATTATTACAAAGGAGGATTACAAAGAGCTTAGTCTCGAAATAGCGAATAAATGTTTCAATAACGGTACATTTATTTACTAATTAGTTCTTAACTAGTCATTTATAATTAGTTTCTTTCGTAGAATTTAATGATCCACCGACTAATATGAGTAATAACGATGAAACCAATGGTTTTCATTTAAAAGGCAAAATGTTGTTCCAATAAATATACTTACTACGTAAATCCGGTATAGTATATTGGAATTGATGCCACACCAAAAAGATATTCGGTCTCTATTTATTTTATTTTTATATCGTACACTGTACTGACAATGGTTTTACATATTTGAATTGCGGTGATGAAAATATATACCTACAAGAGTGTTAGTAATGTGTACAAATAAATTCTGAACCCTGTCACTGTCATCATAAGCTTACATTTATCCACTGCTGGATAGGTCTCCCAAAAGAGCTCCAAACATCTGTTTTCGATTTTTCTATTTGTATGGATAGCTATTACCTTCGGGAATGGTAAATGTTTGACAAAGTCTACGTGGAGGTAGTCACGTGATCAAACTACTAATAAAATAAAAGGCATCAGATATAATAATAATTTAATGGTAATTATAGTTCAATATCAATTAATGTGAAAGCGGATATTGGAGCGTCAGTGGCCGAGCGGTTGGTATCCGACATACACACAACTTTACTCACAAATATTTAGACATATTAATTTCTCCGTTCCCTCAAACACTGTGCCTGGAAATTCCTTGCATAGTTAGGAGTTTCCATAATGCCAATTACTGCCAAATAGGCTATGAAGTGTCTGCGATTGACAGCGATACATTGGATTGTTATGATGGTTATGACCGTGGACCAGGCAACTGATTTTTTTAATTTCAAAATTTATTACATATTAGACAAAAACATCCCGTGTCGTACTGTAAACTATTACTAGTAGTTTTCCGCCTTAGTACTCGAGAGCTTTGCTTTAATAAAAATAATGAAAAACGTCGTGCACGTAAGAAATGTAAAACTTATAGAAATCCACTCGACTACATTTCAACCATTTTTTAAGAAAGCGTGAACGTCGTGTTGAGAGACAATGCTATAAGACGTATATTGACCATGCTGAGTTCAATATATGCCCATCACCAAAATTCTTTTGGTATTTCATAAAATTCAAAACTTCCTCAAACTTAAATTTGGAAACATGACATATACAGGGTATGAGTCTATTTTTAACGAAGAGGGAGATTTTTAATAGCTTTAATAACTATTTTAACTCCTTCTGTACCACGCCTTTTGACAGTCAAGAATGTTGTGATAACATCCTAATAAATGATATCTCATCTGTGTCTCATCAATTCGTGTTTCCGTCTCTTAGGTCACTAAACTTCGTGAAAATATTGATGTACGTAATAATTAATAAATGAAGTGTGTATTTTGTATGTGATCGTCACTTAACTACGTCGTTTATAGGATTACATACCCAATACACACAATATTTATTTTCTACCTCTTTTGGGTTGCGTCGTAAAATAAGGAAGGTATAGTTTTGCCATGTACATCTGTCTGTCTATCTATCTGTCTATCCGCAGTAAACTATTGGTACTAGAGCGATGACATTTTACATGGTTATAGTATTATTCAGGTCGCCAAAGTTGTAAAAATAACTTCATAAAGTACCTTATATCTACCTTTATTTAGGTATCTCCCCTAAAAGTAAAGCGGGGGTAGACTTCTTTTTCGCATATGATCCATTGTGTGAGGTGTCGTTGAATAGGTCTTTTGAAAACATTGAGGGTATGTAAAAAAACTTCAGGTTTCCCCGTTTAAGAACACGTGTCAACTTTACAAGCTAAATTACAACGTTTGAACACGTGTAAAGTTTTTAGCTTAATAATATATATCTCTTCAAGTTAAAAGCTACACAGCACGCGGTTCAGCGCGTCTTGGCCAGTTATTATTACAATAATAGCAAAGTAATGATAGTCTCTGCCTACGTATGTATGTAGTAGCTTTTGCCTGCGACTTTGTCCGCGTAAAATTTGATTATTACATTACGTACATTCCCTTAGAATCCATATTGAATTTCGGGATAAATTATAGCCTATGTTCTATTCTAGGCTATAAGCTATAGTATCGCAAACTTTTATCAAAACCCGTTCAGTACTTTTTGTGTGAAGGACGAACAAACATCCATCCTTACAAAGTTTTGTATTTATAATATTAGTAGGAAGTAGAATATGATGATAGTAAAGTATCACACTACAGATGTCCCTGGTATTAGGTACAAACGTCCATACTGTAAATGCTTGTAAATGTACACGTATAATATTTCGTCAACGTACGTAAATATACTAGATGTTTGCATCTACGAGTATAGCTTCAGTATCACATCCGAATTTTCGGCATATATTATTAGCATGCTGACAACTAGCACGCTTTTTTCGTTATGGAATTTGACATTCACTTGCTTAAAACCATTTTGTTTGACTTCTATACATAGTATAAAACCAAGTCGCTGCCGCCGTCTGTCCCTATGTATCTATGTACACTTAGATCTTTTAAACTACGTAACGGATTTTAATGCGGTTTTCAACAATAGGTAGGTAGAGGTAAAGTAGGTGTAGGTATGCGAACGAAGTCGCGCCCGGTCCACTAGTTGTTTTTTAATGTGTAGTAAAATTGCTCGCTCAATGTGTATGTCTGTTGTAAAATCTATGTTTGTTTGTTATCTATAATAATATTATTAAGAGGAGAGATTTGATTTGTTTTTCGGTTTGTTTCTCTGTAATGGATAAACTAAAAACTACTTAACCGATTTTTAATATTCTTTCACCAATAGCTTTCTATAGAAAGCTACATTATCAACGAGTAACAGAGGCTATCTTAAAAAAAAATTGAGATCTATATGAAAATTGCAATAATATGACCCAAGATATCAAAGTGTTGCTTGTCTGCTGTATAAAAAATTTTAAAACTTATTTTTCAATTCACAGTTAATATTTATATTAACTACGTCGTTTATTTTCCAGGTAAGTTGCTGAATATTATTTTCCGTGAGTAAATATTTATACACGTACATATAAAGAGTTAATTTGGAAGTCTCTCCATGCATATTGCATTGCGTTTATTCATGTACCAACGGGGAATTCTCCACGAAAGAATCGTTTACATTGTAATTTAACGTCGGACATAACGCCAAGGTGATGATAATGACGACATTGTAATTTTATCAGCTAATATTTCCCTCCATCATTAACAACCCAAGACCACAACTAACCAAAATCAAACATCAAAGTTGTTCAAAAATTATATATTCCCATTAAAGTTGATAATTTTTTGTCGTAAACTTGAAAACTAGGCGGACACGACGTGTTCGCACAGTTGATTTTGGGGCGAAACATGTCGACGGTCACAAGAACTTTATAGAAAGGGATTATTAAATGGGGACACAACAGAAGTATAGCAACATTCCGCATAGCCAAGACCGCAATGCAGGAGGTTCGCACTCCGCCTTTGACCTTCGACTGGTCGCGAGACACAGAGATATCATAAAAAACAGCTGGATCCACGATCGAACGGGCGCTGCCTCTTCAGACTCCCTTTAGTAAAACCTGCACAAAGGATATCATAAATTATGCATTACGTAACATTGTTAACTCGCAAAGCTATCTCTCAGTCGACTTTGCATTTATCATTCAGCACTGTTCAAACGTTAATAGATTGAAGTCTGAAAAGCTTAAAAGATAAAATCAATAGTCTAGCTTTATGCACTTTACAGAGGGGCTCGAAAATACGGGCGCTGCGATAACCCCGCGTCTTCCGCGCTCATGCGTCGCGTTTTTAACATGAGCTGTCCACATCTTGCTTAAAAGCTTATTACGAAAAAATGTTTGTTCTCCCTTGGTTGAAATAACATGTCCCACTTTTGTAACAACGTTAAATATAATAATTTTTGTTTGACGTTTGCGCTATAACTTAATTGACATATTTTCCATTAGATATAATAATCATTTAATACAGATAAATGTAGTAAGAGGTAATATAATACTATATAACCTAATCCATTTAAAACGTCATTAAGTTACAAAGGCGTTAGATTGCGAGGGGCAAGCGACGAACATGTTAGTTGTTTTAAACCACCACGCACTAGCCGAGCGAGCGAAGCGAACGTGCCGAGGCAGCAGCCGTCGAGTGGCAGAACCAAATAACACGCCTCATTCACTAATTATTTTATTAATATTTGTTTGAACTTTTTCAATTATACCAGTTCTTCAAGTAAGGGGTGAAAATGTCGGCAACGCGTGGGTGATGTCCTTGGTATTGCAAACGTACATAGGCTGCGGTGACTGCTTACCATCAGGCAGGCCGTAACCTTGTTTGCCAACTGAATGGTATAAAAAAAAACTGTTTATAATTAATCTTTTTGGCCTTTGAACGAATTGGCCAATAGTGTAATAGACAATTTAAACGTTAGGACAAACGAAAATTAGGTCAAATAAAGAGCAAGAAGTACGATTATTATATCAAAAAAAAAGTTATAAGTATTGTATCTTTATGCCGAACAATATTATGACGAATAAATTTTAGATAAAATTAATAATTATTACAAAATACTTTATACCAACTGACATTATTTTTTCAACTGTCAACCGTTGTTATTTCAACCAAGAGAGTTTCGTTTAAGAACTCATTATATAACTACTCACTCAGTCTCAACAACACATTTTCTTTCCACTTAAATCGCCGAAGGCAACTCCTTTCCGCTTGGCGACTCTCCGCTCCGCTCATCTCCCATCTGGTAGAGTTTGGGCCTTTACCGTCACTTTTTTGACAGACAGAACGACGCTTGAGCCGATAATCCGCGTTATCGCAGCGACAGCGTATTTTGAGCTCCGATCTAGACAGATCGCGTCAAAAACGGTTTGGTCGCTCTAAAGGTTATGCAAAATGTAATTGTTGATTTTGATCCTAATTTGAGTCGCCCAAATAGAACGCCTGTAAATAAATAATCATCTTGGCGTTAAGGTCCCGGTTGTGCTCTCGCGCACAAGGGCCCGGGGACCGCCTTGACCATGATCCAGGATTTGGCAGGTCAGGTAATTAAAAAAAAAGGTCAAATACGAGTAGAACGCCTGTAATTAACCTAATTGTATTCGCAAGAATATAGTATTAAAATTAATTTAGTTGTATTACACCAGCTATTGACACTAGTGAAGTTTAATCTTAGTGAGTTGTTATATAGATTTCTGTATGTGTAAAGTACGTTTCAATAGAAAAAAGTAGAGCACGACTATGATAAATATTATATACAGAAGTCTAAATAAGGATGACCTTAGCCTCTGGACAAACAAACCCTACTTAATCTGTTATCTGGTGTGGAGTTCTAATGCAATGAAAAGAGTTTGCAATGTTTTGGGCTCGTCCTTGACCATGCAACTACATACAAGCTACTCCGAAGTAATACATACATACATACATATATTTTAAATCGTTGATTTTTCGATATATATTTGACCGATTGTTATGATTAATACCCTAATCAACTAATAGTATCCGTCTTTGTCCAGAGTGTAAGGACAACCTGTATATAGAAGTAAATTTATTTAGATTTCTGTGAATAAAACATATCATTCTCGTGCTCTACTTTTGTCTTTTTCTATTGCAACTAGTTACAACATTTTCTTGAATCTTTGAATCATCTAATAGTTATAGATACATTTTTATAAATCCCCATCGTGTTTATGTGGGTCCACGAAGCTAAACCAGTGGTAGTGTAACTCGAAGTATCAATTATAGACTCATCTTGACCTACCCGACGACTACCTGATTATTTTTTACAGAAAAGTCAAGAGAAGGGAGTAATTAATAATTCTAGAACCAAACAACTTTCTAGAGCTCCCGGATGAAGTCATTGAAATTTTAACAACTGGGCTTGAGCTCTCTTTATTAAGGGCTTATGAATTTTTTCTTGTTTTCATTCTGCTTTCATATTATGAAGTTGAGCATTCGGGTTCCTGTTAAAGTAACAACTAGTATCCAGCAAACTTTTGCCCTTTTTGGAATGCATCCCTCTCTGAGAGGAATAGAAATGAAGGAGTTTCTTGTTTCTAAAAAGTAAGTATCAGAACCATGAAAAAAAAAATATTTTTTTCCACACCCTATCCTACCCCACCTATAATGAATTTGATTCCTTGGGTTATATTATGCAATTTTCCTAGAGATCTAATATTTTTTTAAACATTAAATATAGCCTGTTACTCGCTGCTAGTGTAGCTTTTTATAGGAAAGATTTTTTTAAATCAGTTGATTAGTTTTAAGTTTGTTTACAAACAAACTACAAACAGACAAACCGCCAGACAATCAAATCTTTTGTCTTTTTATTATTAGATTAGATAAATTCTGAATTTTTTTTTAGTTAGGTACTCGTAATTAAGTTTATGTCTTCCTCGAGTGCCATATGTACATATTGTGTGGCGTATCATAATTATCTTGGCGTCAATATCCCGGTTGCGCTCTTGCGCACGAGGGACCGGGGTCCGCATTGATCATGATTCAGGATTTGGCAGATATGATCTGATCCGTGCGCTTTCGAATATGTTAATAATAGGAATAACATAATTCAATTAATCATCCTCATTGACGTTTTGACTTGATCGGAATTTTTGACAAATTCGTCCAGAAAAAGATCGTAAAATCACTGTTGCTTTAATTTCTATATTTTGGTTTAGGCTGCACGGCTAGCACGAGTTTTAAATCGCGCGCGATAATAAGAAAAGGGGCGGCATATATACTGCTATCTCATTCATCTTAGTATTTAGAGAAGGAAACAGTAGCTCTCCCGCGGCGCGTGCTGCGTCGCAGGCACACTTGTGCTACCCGTGCTGGTGTGAGAAGATTGTAATAAACATCGATCTAGGACTTTCTGTGTTGTGAAATTTATTAATTTCAAAACAGACAAATTTGAAGGTCAGGCTCATCTTCCCTCACTCACAATGCTGAAAATATAAACTCGAATTACTTGCTTGACTAATAGGCTTATATTCTAGAGGCAATAGCTATAATGAAATGAAAGCTGATTGTATCATTTAAATACTTTTTTTTATATATCGAGGGTACAACTATTGATTGAAACTATAGGTACTATAAACGTTAATATGTTATACGCGCGATAGATCATATTAAGACTATAGATCATATTAAGTAACTGGCTGCACAATATATGTGACAATGAGGTAGATCTATTGTCGTAATCCAATATTACGCGGAATTGTTCAACTGTAACTGATCAGATCTATTCAAGATAGTCAATTAATTCGAAGCGCGAGTAAGTCGAGAAGCTCTCACCGATACACCTAGCTGTCAGAACAAAGGCACGACTTGTGACAATTGAATGCAATGCATCTATTGTACTATCTTAGCGATAATCACAGCATAATGGGGGATCATTATTAAAATATCCTTTAGAGTAGGAAGAATAAAATATCCTTTAGAATAAGAATAGAATAGAATAGATTAGAATGCATTTATTTGTGGTACACAGGTAAGAATTATTGGAGTAGGTACAATACAAAATAAAGGTTCCGCTGCGACCTGCCTTTCGGCGTACAAAATTAAACGTCTGTGGGATTATTCTTAAAAAACAATAAAATTTCTCGTACCTATGCTTAATAAAAGTCTCAATAAACTCAATATGAAGTACCTAAATTAATTGAATTAAATAAAATGTAAAAGTCAAATAAAATATAACGAATGTCACAGAATATCTACAGGTACGTAATGTCAAGAAATTAATATATAATAAATTAAGTAAATTTCTGAATAAGATACATAAATGTCAACTAACGAATTTAATTTTTAAAGAAGCCAATTGATTTAAAACAAAAATTAAATAATATAAATTTACGATACAAAAATAAAAATGCATAATTGCTAGTGAATGTCAACGGTGGGGATAATATAATACCTAGTCAGTAGATTATGTTCTTATACCTTCTGGTTTCTCAAAAAAATTATCAACAGTATACAACGTTCTTTCCTGTAAATATGACTAACTCAATTTTCAAATTATTAAGTTATTTTAAATAACTACGGATATTTAATTACATTAAAATACAGGCTAAAAGTGTCTACATCGAACAATATGCAATTTTTTTAAACTAGACTTTTTTATATACTGAAGTTTTTAATTTAAAAGACTCATAATTTATAAAATTAAAGCATTTTCAATTCTTAACACTTCGAGTGGCGTACCCTGTAATAATTATACCAAAAGACAGTTAGGTTCATCAATAATTAGGGTCTATTATCATATGTGCAATTTTGAAGCAGTAACCTAAAAAGAATTAATAATCAAATTCGGAGATTTTTAACTTATCTCTTTACTGCCTTACGGCGGGTTACGATCTTGATTTCGGTTTTAGTATGTAAAATGAGGACAGCATTAATAATATCACAGAATCATCATTGAATGTCTCACATCTCTATTGTTGATACGGTGTTGACAAACCAATTAAATCTTTTCGCTAAATTTTGACTTCGTTAGCTAGAAGCTGACTCATATGCGAAGATTCAAAACTATGTGACGATGAAATAGTGTTTATTTTGTACAACCTGTGTAAGCGAATTGGTAGATAAAATTCGTTAAGTGATAATGTTTTTTTCTCAAAATGCCGAATTTCTTGTAAATAGTATCTGTTGCGAGTTTCAAAATCGTACCGGTACGATCTAGCGAACTTCAAACATTTTATATTACAAAATATAGGAATTTTAAAAACGTTTTTATAAATATGTAAATAAAAAAACCATATTTATAAGCGGTTCTTGAACTGCTGCATCAGATTATCTGTAACTGTTGAAAAAAGAAATAGTAGGGTCCGTATAAAAAACGGTTCTAAAAAATCTTACCGGAGTGACTGAATGTATTTCATTGCTGTCGTGGAGGACCGCTGTATGCCGGAAACAATCAGTAAATTTTCTTAACATTATACGTTACTAGACGGCTTACATATAAAAATTAAAATTATTAACAGAGAAAGTATAATGCATTCTATAGCCAAAGAGTTCCATTTTAAATTTCATTAAGGACTTTTTAATATCTCTATCTACACTCATAGCATAATGTTCCAATAACATATTCGAAAACAGTTGTTTAAGGATACACTTTTTTCACGATAGTCTATAAAATTAAAAAACAAATACTTTTCGATGCAGCATTTTCCATACTATTTTCATTACAGCTGTATCGAAAAATAACTTTTTTATCATTATGCAACACTTTTCTTTTTTAAATTTTTGTCTGGCGCCGGGACACGGCGAAATGTAGGCTGAATACCTAAATGTCTTTAATAAATTCAAAATTTCCTTTTTATATTTGTGCTCAGTTCATAGTCTGTGGTTGTGATTGTGTACATTTGGAATTCTTTTCCCGCTAAACAGAATATTTTTTCTAACTGTTGTAATTTGTTATTGTAAATGTTTTTTCTTGTTTGAAGCAAATAAATAGATAAATGTGAAAGTAGTGAACTGAAATTCCCGCCGCTTAATATACTTGACGCGTAGATACAACAAAACTGACTCGCAGCTTACTTCCAGCAAAGTTGAAAAAATTATAGGTACGAAATTTTTAACATGAAAATATGAGTGTAGATAAAGTAGTGTATGCAACTGCATATAATTAGGTATTAAAACACGAGTGTTTTAATACCCCCTTTTATATGACAGTTGCATAAACTACTAATAAAGCAGTTGGTTAAACTTTCAATAACATCAGAACTTACTTAAATAACTTCTCATAAACTTCACCAAAATATGGCAAAAATGCAGATGCCACAAGTGCGATGTCACCAATGAGTTTGAAAAGTTAGGTGCCTCCATTTTGCGCAAGGAGTTGCGTCCGGTAGTTGGGAGGACTATGCGAAAATAATCCCAGTGATGTTCATTACACAAGGCTGAATCGCCGACTTTACCAAGCCTTTAAACGGGAGTACAAAAATGTAAGCATTGTTATTTAGCGCAGATTCGATGGTGGTGGTACTAACAGTAACTATATAGTTAAATGTACCACCCGAGCAAAATAATGCTACTCCATATAGTGGTTGGGCTACGTGAAAAAAATCCGCAAATCAATGTACAGGATAGCCGTTTGGTACACGGTTACTTTAGATTAAAACAATCATTTTGAGCGGTGTTCTTAAAAATATTCCCATGGGGGGAGCAGTAGTGACGTCATCAATTTTTTATATGGAATTAATTTTTTTTTTATAAACGTATCGTGTTTGGTATCAAATGAAAGGACATCATGAGCTGGTTCTAAAAATATACTACACCATCACCATTGGACCACCTGTTTTCTAAAAATACCAAGAAATATTTTCAAAACATATAAGGATAAGAATAAGAATAAGAAATATTTATATCAAGTTTGTGCTCCTCCAGGTAGGAGACGGGTTAGTAAATTTTTGTTAAACATACGCCAAATGACTCTTTTTATATACTCATATATAAAGTAAAAAGGCGATTTTAAAAATATTAATTTTTTAAATTTTGAAAAAAGTTTGAGATTCACAATTGTTTTGAAACTTATCGAACTGTACTATTATTGTGTTTTGTGATATTATCTATGTAAAATTGATGTTCACGTTCACACGCTCCCTATTTTAATTCCTCAATCCCCTTCCAATATTGACGTAAACTGGACGTTGTCTCCGCCACTGACTGTCTACGGCTCGGCTCGCACCATCACATCCGCTCAGGTGCAGGGTAAGGGTGGGGAGGCGGGCAGTTATGGGAATAGGAAGCGTGTAAGTATCAATTTAACATAGATAATACCATAAAACGCAATAATAGTACAGTAATATAAGATTTAAAAAATCTGAATCTCAAACTTTTTTAAAATAATTACTTTTATTAATTGTTAATATTTTTAAAATCGCCTTTTTGGCGTTAGATATGAGTTTATTCAGAGGCATTGGGCGTATGTTTTACAAAAAAAAACTTAGTCGTCTTCTACCTGGAGGAGCCCAAACTTAGTATGTTTTGAAAATATTTCTTGATTTTTAGAAAACACTTGGCCGAAAGGCCAAGCCCTTTCATATGATACCAAACAAAAATTTAAATCCCGTACAAAAAATTGATGACGTCGAGACCGCTCCCCCCATGGGAATATTTTTAAGAACTACCGGTCAAAATGATTGTTGTAACCTAAAGTACCCGTGTACCAAACGGCTATCCTGTACATCGATTTGCGGTATTTTATCAATATTAGTCGTGTACACCTTCCACTATGACGGTGCAAACTCGCAAACTGATCAGAGTCTTGAACCTAGTAGAAAAATCTCGCAAAACGACGCTACGTAATACCTTCACGGGCTGCCAATCTGCTCCCGAGATTTTTCGATTCGACCACTAAATCGGATTTTCGCCAAGCGACCGCTTACCCTCCTCCCTCAGTGTCTTTGTCAGAAGCGGTCGAAACGAAATTTTGTGAGCCTTGTTACCGTCGTTGCTGAAAGTTTCAGTTACGTGTAAATCGTACAATGCCAAGTGGAAAAAGGGAGTATAAAAATAAATAAATTACGATAGCAACATTTTAAATTTGAATAGGAACTGCTTATATAATTACATAATAACAGCAATAAGAATATATAAAATTTAGGTACATTTCTTTGTCAGACTATTTTTATTAAAATAGTGTTACACTTTAGGGATAATTAGGATCAGTCTGCTCAGTAATACGCAGGATAAAAAATGTTAATAGAAAAAAATTCAAAATTTTCATGTGTAATTATGAAGCATCATGCATCCTTTCAAGCATCATGTTACACCTAGATACTTCTAAGTACGTCCTGTCCACAAATTGCAGTTACTAACTTCTAATAGTTAAAGAGTTATGTGGCCTAATCATAATTAAAATATAAAATACACAAAATAAAACGACGAAATGAGAAAAGGTATTATAATGTCAGTAGTAGGACGACACGAGAACTATTACAATTTTTTTACTTTATCACCCCGGGTTTATTTAGGTACTATATCTACCCAGATTTTCTACACCGTTAAGCCTGAGCCATCACCATATCTGTTGCTGCTAGTTGCGTTTCTTGAGTCATACACGACTGTATGACTGTAACCCATAAATTCCAAAAATAACTTTTCTTTGTATCATTTCTACCCTTCCCACACTTGTACTGAGTTGTATAAAAGTTGGACCTTGAACATGTACAAAAGCTATAGCTGTAGTTGTCCCGTGAGGGAACACATTTCAAAATCTGTAGGTGGTTACCAAAATACACAGTATCTTTTATCTCATTATTTTTAGAATGCAGTCCATTGTTCTTCCCTTACATAAAGGGTAAATAGGGTGATTCTACAGTGCCCTTTTAAAAAGACTAAGTACGTGTATAAATAATGGACGAGGCACCTCGTTTGTACACTTTCTGTTGTAGCCGCAACGTAAAGTTTTAACCTTTAATTTAATTATAATTGATTCTAAATCCAGTCCAAAGCTAAGTTAGTTTGGCGTGTGTAGGTAATACGTAGGAACGTAACCGTATCATATGCTTTAAAAGGCATTTTGATTTAAAAATGGAACTCAATAAGCCAATTGCTGAGTTTAAAAAGCAATGGATCAATAATGAACAAGAACCCTGTAATATTATTTATTGGAAAAATTCTAGTTCAAAGTAAATTTCATTTTGCGGTTTTATTTCTAGGAAACCACTTCAATCTCAGGAACAAAAGAGATTAAACCAAACGGATAACCGGATGAAATAACTTCGCAAGTACTCTCACTGTAAAAGCAATATCAATTTATAGTAAATTGAATTGATATTTGTAGTATTTTCCTCTGACGTTTGTATTTAATATCGGGAATCTCTGTATTGCCCCTCACTCACTACCCAATTTGGCTTACTGGCTTGAAACAAATCAAATACCGGACTCTCGGTAATTGCACGCGAGGGTAACTTCAAACAATTTTACACTGCTCTGATGAGAGCTTACATTTCGTATCAAATATTTGTGTAGTGCTTCAGCAATATTGCAGCTCGAGTTTTCAATTATATTAAACTCAGGAATCAGGGAGAACGTCAGGAATGCAATTACATGTTAATTACACGATGCTTCGTCCGACAACTCGTCTACCTACTTAGTTAAGGATTCCTTCGTCAAAACGAATACATTCACAAAATCTAGAAGTATTTAGTCTACTGATCATCATTTTAGTGCAACTCTTATTGATACTTGATTTATATCAGCAAAAGGCATATGGGAATTAAGAAACTTGCAGCAACCTCCAATCAATTGTCAAATAAATATCCAAAATCGTCCGTTTGAAGATTTTACCCAGTCAATTGTTTACAGATTTTTATATAGCTAATTTTTTACAGCGATAGATGTCAAGTTGGTGCGAGTGGAATAAAAACTGATAAATTATAACTACTATTTATTTAATGGTATTACACGTTATGTGTGTCTTAGTGGCCGGACCCAAAGACCAGGCAAACACCGGTGCCACAGAGCACCAAACTAAAACTAGTGATGGGCAAGCACACAATTAGTGTTGCCCTTACACCCTTCCTCTTACAAGCTAAGTCCTATACCTATGTGGTAATTCTAGTTTAGCACGATCTCGCAAGTTATATATCCGAGGATTGTTTGAAGTATCAGTTTCTTCTAGAACCCTGCTCGGATCTTCTTCACAATCAGAACCAGCTTGTGGGCAATCATCAATACAAGTTGCTTCAGGATTAACAGCCTCTGAAGTTACGGGGCTCATATCATTTGAATGGCCTTCATTTGTTATGATAGGATTTAATACACAGTTTCGAAGGTGCCTTCTGTTCCTTCGTAGTATAGCTCCACTATTCAACTGAACCAAATAACTTCGAGGCTCCTTAGTTCTACTTAATACTATACCAGGAACCCAACAATGCTTGAGAAAGTCAAATGTATACACATAGTCACCCTTATCTAAGGTTGATAGTGGTTTCGCATTACGATCATAATACAATTTCTGCCTACTTCTTTTCTCATACATTTCCTTTTTAACAAACCTATTGATAGAGGGTTTGAGTTGTTGCATAGTACAAGGAATTTTTTGTTTTCAATGATCTGTTAAACATAAGCTGAGCTGGAGAGAACTCAAAATTGTTAAGTATAGTATTTCTATAATTTAACAGCGCAATATTAATATCTGATTTATCTGCCAGTGCCTTTTTTAACAGAGTTTTGCTTATATTTACTCCTTTTTCTGCTAAGCCATTAGACTGAGGATAGTTAGGACTTGAAAAGATACATTCAAAATCCCAATCTTTGGCAAACAACTTAAACTCACTGCTATTAAAGGGCACATTGTCGCACATAAATTTCTGAGGTATTCCAAACCTGCTAAATATTTGCTTTAGCACATTAATAACTGTAAAGGCGTTCTTAGATGACACTGGGACACACTCTATCCAGTTGCTATATGAATCAATGACCCCAAGGTAATCTTTGTTGTCATAAGTAAATATATCGCATGCAATCCTTTCCCAAGGTCGATTTGGTATAGCATGCTGCATAAGAGGTTCCTTTGTGTTAGCGTTTTGATACTTCATACAAACATGACAGGTTTTAACAAAGGTTTCTACATCACTTGACATTCCATTCCAATATAAACATTCCCTTGCACGCCTTTTACATTTATTAATGCCCAAATGACCCTCATGAATTAATTTTAACATACTTTTTCTTAAGCTGTTAGGTACAACAATTTTATTATCAAAAAATAATAAGCCATCATCAATAATTAAGTTTTCCTTAACATTGAAATAGTGCACCAATTCCGAGCACAGTTTTTTTAATTTAGGCCGGCCTTCACTAACATATGTAATGACACAGGACAAAATGGAATCTTTAGCAGTTTCATTCTTAAAATCATTTTTCATTCTACTGGACATAGGAGCTTGGCGAGCCAGACTGTATACTACTCGTTCAGCATCAGTACTATCACTGTATCACTGCTAATTTTAAGACTGGCTCTAGACAGAAAGTCTGGAATGTACATCTCTCTACCAGGAGTGTATTTTACACACAAATCATATTCAAACAATCTTGACAATAATCGTTGCAACCGAGGACTAACATCACTTAACTTCTTTTTAAATATAGACTCTAGAGGTCTGTGATCACTTTGAACATGAACCTTCCTGCCATAAATGAAGTAGTGAAACTTCTCAACAGTAAACACTATTGCCAGCAGTTCTTTTTGTATTTGAGAATATTTTTGCTCAGACTTTGACAAGCTACGAGATACAAATCCTACTGGCTGACCATTTTGAAGTAAGCAGCCACCGAGACCCTCACTACTGGCATGACACTGAATTGTAATGGGAATTTCTTTATTAAAATATGCTAAAACTGGAGCATTTACAATTGCCTGTTGTAATGAGAGCAGTGATTGTTCATGCTCAGAGGACCATTCCCATGGTACATCAAGCCTGGTCAGGTTTCTTAATGGTGCCGTAATTCTGGACATGTTAGGCATAAACTTAGCAAGGAACTTTGCCATACCCAGCAATCTCAACAAATCTGTTCGATTATTTGGTTATGGAAACTTTAAAATGGCTTCTACATAACTTTGGTCAGGACTAATACCATTAGATGAAATTCTTTGTCCCAGATATTTAACAGACTTTTGTCTAAACTGAATTTTGTCTTTATTAAATTTAATATTGTTATTACGAGCCACTTCAAGAACTTTGTTAAGATTCTGGTCATGTTCACATGTAGTTCCCCCAAAAATTATCAAGTCATCAAAATATACATCTACACCTGTCAAGCTCCCAAATATTTCATAGTTCATACGCTGAAATACTTCAGGACTAGAGCACAAGCCAAAAGGTAACCTCAAAAATTTGTACCTGCCAAATGGAGTGTTAAAGGTGGTCAACTCGGAGCTGTCATCTAACTCAACTTGTAAGTAGCCATCCTTCATGTCTAGCACTGTGAAGTACTGCATGCCACTGAGCTTGACGGCGATGTCCTCAGCTGTGGGAATAGGAAAATGTTCACGTTTTATCACTGCATTCAAATCAGTTGGGTCAATACACAAACGCAAGTCACCATTTTTTTTATTAACAATCACAAGGGAATTTACCCAATCAGTGGGATGCTCAACACGTTCAATGACCCCATCAGCTTCCATCTGGTTCAGCTTGACCTTCAATCTGTCATGTATAACCAAAGGTACGCGTCTTGTTCGATGAACTTTTCCCACAGCTCCTTCCTTGAGTTTAATATTATACCGTTTGGGGTATTTACCCAGACCTTTGAAGAGGTCTTTATTGTCTTCCAAAAACTTCTCACGAGTTGTAATTTCATTTTGGGACAGATTCACGGCACCAACATTTTTGCAAAACAAGCCCATTCTCTCAGCAGTATGCAAGCCTAAAAACGGGGTGGCATTCAGGTCAACAATGATAAATCTTATGTTGTAGTTATTTTTGTTAAACTGGCAATCTAGTGTGACAGTCCCAACGGGTACCAATCTGCCACCTCCATATGGAAGTAGCACCTCCTTAGTTTTCTGTATGGCTGTGTTATTGGAAATATTCTTCAATAAACAAAGAGGTAAAATATTAGGTTCACACCCCGTGTCAATCTTGAACGATATCGACCTTCCTTGCACTAAAATGTTTTCAAACCAGCCATTATTGCCAATAGCACCAAGATACAATTCAATTTCATCATCAGACATCTCTGTGGTCACGGTGTCAACAGCTGTGCTTCTACAAACTACTTGAAAGTGACCCCTTTTTTTACATTTTGAGCAAATTCCCCAAATGCAGGACATTTGCGGGGAGCATGTCGACGTCACAGCGGTAACAGTTAGTTCCAAGGTTCGATTTTCTCACTGGGCGTGCTGTGGAGACTGAGTCTACTTCCTTGGCAACTGGTCGCAATTCTTCCATTTGCACTGTTGTGGTTTCAGCAGCCTTACATATGTTTATGGCATCTACCAAAGTTAATTTTTTTTCTCGTAACAACCTCTCTTGTGTCGATCTGTTACTTACTCCAATCACGATGCGATCACGCACCATTTCATCCAAAATATTGTCGTCGTATCCACAGGATAACACAGCATATTTGAGTTCCGTTACAAACTTCTCAAACGATTTATTACTTTGACTGATTTTATTGAATTTGAATCTCTCAAACGTGATGTTCCTTTGAGGCACAAAATGGCCGTCAAATTTTTCCTTTACCTGGTCGAAAGTTACAGCTTTAGGAAATGTTTTATAAATCCTTATGGACTCACTTCCCATTAAATTTATGAATATTGCGACTTTCTTCTTGTCATCGACATATTCTTGGGAGCTGGCTATCATGTAAATGTCGAACTCGTCCACAAAGCGCCGCCATTCCTCGTGTAAGTTGGCGGACGCGAAATTAATTTTGTCTGGGAGCCTTGTGTTTTCCATTTTCTTATTTCCAAATTATCACCTGACACCATGTCAAGTTGGTGCGAGTGGAATAAAAACTGACAAATTATAACTACTATTTATTTAATGGTATTACACGTTATGTGTGTCTTAGTGGCCGGACCCAAAGACCAGGCAAACACCGGTGCCACAGAGCACACAAACTAAAACTAGTGATGGGCAAGCACACGATTAGTGTTGCCCTTACAATAGACCCTAGTCTCAAAACAGTGACGACATGGCTGAGATACTCTGGATTCTCCCAGAGCCCAGGTTTGTCGCCGGTGGTGCACAAATGCTGATAGCAAATTGCATTTGCTTATGCGAACTTATTGCCGCTAGCATCGCCCGCCTACTTGCCCAGACAGGTATACAATGTAAAAGCCTTACATGTATTGTCTACAACAACTTGTTTCAAGACAAAGTAAATTAAACGAATTCAAACTCTCCTCAGGTGGCCTTTGTCTATTAGCCACGCGGTTAGTCTCTGTACGTACATTTAGGTTTAGTTAATTTTGCTAGAAACACATTCAGCGGCACAAAAAGTTGTCCGTGTAAGTAAGGTGAGGGTTAGGTATATTTGAGATATTTTAAATAGTACCTATAGGATTGAAGGGACTTGTTTAGTTTAGGGGGGGGGGGGTAATTTATGAATAAGTCGGCATCGGTGGCCGAGCGGTTACAGATCCGACTCGTAAGCCAGAGGTCCCGGGTTCGAATCCCGCTGCGGCCATGTACCAATGACTGTTTTCTGAGTTATGTACATTAGTTAAATACTAACCCGATGCTCTTACGGTGAGGGAAAACATCGTGATGAAACCTCTACATTCAGGCGACTGGATGTGTAACCATGATCCAATCTGGTCAGGTTCCCCTGGTAGTAGGGTCACCTTGTCGTGCGGGATATTAACGTGACGATGATTTTTTTAGGGTTTGTTTGCTCGTTTGTGTACTTCTTAAATTGTCTTTCTACTAAATGTTTATTTTATAACTAGCCTTTACCCACGATTTCGACCGCACGTGTTTTGGTTATGGCAAATCTGAAATTAACATATAAGTTACTTGTATTAATTGACCGTGAAGTAAACAGCTTTCAAACAAAGTTCAATATAAGCTCATTACTAAATAACTAAAGAGAACACAACCAAGTCGACAGTAAATTAATCAATTATTCAACGTATTTGTCGGTATAAGTACCTAAATCATTTAGACCAATAATTATTATTGACTGCTAGATACTGTTCTCGCAAGAATTCTGACGCAAACACATGAACGGCAGGAAGTGAGGTTTTCCGAAAAATCCTAGTTTTATTTTTCGGTAGTATAGGTACTCAAAGTTTTATTAATGAGTTTTTGAGCAGCTGAACAGATTTGAATGATACATTAGTTCGTAACCCTCATGGCGCGAGTAACACGCTCGGTTTTTTAATTACTCATTTCCCCGAATCAATATTTAATATGTGCGCAAATTACGCTGTACTCGAAATCCTGTCAGCTCCGACCCGTTAGCGACCGGAACACGGTTGGCGTGTGTTTATAATCGTATTTCGCGTTTGATTATGCAATGCGTTGGGGCGGGATGGCGGGACAAAGGGTGTCTGCATGCAGGGCCCTCGTCGCATGTCAGCGAGCCGCCGCCGTGTGAAATCCCCTTGTACGTGCGTGGCGCGGAATCCTGGCTCGCAGTGGACGTGGCACTTCTCGGAGTGCGTACAACACTTTGAATAGTTGTTAAAAACTTTAATAGCTCGCTTCGAAATGTTTCGACGCTACATCTATCCTGCAACTGGGTACGAATGGGAATTTTATCTCTAGTAGGGCTAGGGCTGCTATTTTTCAGATTGCGACCATACCTTTTAAATTTGATTTTAAATAAATAATAAATAAACTTGAACCAATTCACACAGCGCCATCTAGCCCCAAAGTAAGCAAAGCTTGTGTTATGGATGTTAGATAATTGATAAATTACTTACATACTTTGTTTTTTTCGAATACATACTTTATATATACATAGTACATCCAGATCCTATATTCACAGATTTTGTTATGTTTTGCCAAATAAACATGGACCATAACTACGTACATCACAATATTGAATATGAAATAGTACCAAGCTTTTACACAACTGGAACCGTACTCGCAAATTAAGGTAGAGACGCGACTAATATTAAGTTTTATGGGATCAAAATAGTATTTCCACCTTTTGTTTGGTGCTTTTCAAATTTTAGGTGCTCATCCATCAATAAACCTTGATTTCGAACACGGCTCGGGCGCGGTACTCGCGAATGGACTTTTGATGGATGGATTTGATTTTTTATTTCATGCATCTGATGCCGAGAGCCGCAGATAAGCAAAACAGTTTTTGCAGGATTCAGTACAAGTGCATGTCTGTCGCGTCGAGATCACCATTAAGCCGAGAAGCGGCGACGGCCTCCCCCGGACCCGTAGGTGTGTGTAGATACACCTGCGTATCGTCGGCGTAGGGCAATCAAGGAAGTTATTAGCCGTGTACAGGGCAATTAGGGTAGGTCCATGAGTGGAACCTAGAATTACACCCCTTGCTACCTGTCTCGGGCGCGACTATGCAGTGGAACCATTCCCATCAGTGCACTGAAGCACCTGGCTAAGTCCACTGAAATAGGATTAAAACGACTGACACGCGCTCTCAAAAAAATGATGATAGCTTAGCTTTGCTACGAGTATGGCACTTTTAATTTTAATTGGCTAATTGATCTTATGCTATTGTATATTTTTTTTGTTGCACGCTGTGAGGCATCCAAATAAAATAAAATACAATTTTACGCAGTCTAAAGCTTGAGTGCAGTACTGGCAGGTAAGTGCGGTTGCCCTCGTCAGCGGGGATAATAACATTGTCAGATTTGTTCACAAGAGCGGAAGCTGTACTCTGCCTCTAACGAAAGCCTGCATCAAAAGCAAAATGGAGTGAGGAGTCGTGATTGGAGAGGTGCTCAGGAATAGGTACCAAAGTTTTAAGTTTGAGTATATAAAAAAAATAGTTTTTCTTTTAACAGACAAATTATAGATATTGCGTAACTCACGATAATACTGCCATGCCGAATCTGATTTTGATTTTATACGGCAAACCTCATCACGCAAACCGTCAACCAAGGTATCAGCGGATCCTTTAAAACACGAGTTCTTAAAGAAGCGTACGTGCCAACCAAGTCTAGAATAAATATTTTAAACATGTTGACCGTGTTAATATCAGAATACATGAGCACAAACTCCCACGGCGTAAACATAGCGACCTCATTAATAGCGTCAGCATTGTCAGCCAGCGACCGGTACGACACCAGGTGGGGTGGGGTCCGGGGGGCAGAGAGTGCAAACTTAGCTATGACAAGACCGTGGTCGCTCTGGGACCCTATTTTTGAAACCGCATCGCTTGTCTTTTCTATTTCTAGCAACTTACCACGAGTGTGAGAGATAAGTAGAGCCTTCATAGTAGGTCGTCGTTGTGTACCACCTCCACATAAAATGGAGAAATGAATGAGTGAATTAGTATATTGTCAATTAGAGATTCACTTGTAGACGTTACGCGTGGTTTTCGTAACGATTTGTTGAAGACTGTGTGACTTGACCACGGATTCGAAAAATGGAGCTAAAACCATATTTTCGTCAAGTGAGAGTTTACTTGACGAAAAGATAGTTTTAGCTCTACGTTTCTGAGAAAAAGGGTCTCGACAGACCGACAGAAAAACAGCGGACAAAAAAGTGAAGGGTTAAGTTTTTTCTTCGCAGGTACGGAACCCTAAAATCGTCCACTATCCATTACTTACTACTAATAAATGTAGCATTTCGTCCGGACAACGCCGGTCTTCAGGGTTTACTCGATATTGGGTAAACCGAAGTGTTTAAATTGCACTCAGAGCGTAGGCTTACAGACTTAGTGCGATTTCACAGTGAGGATTCTATTCCATATTCGCTGATGAGAGTGCAGCGTATGCCTGCTGAAGTTCATCGCGTAACCGTTAGGGCGTTATGAAATAGGGATGACTGGGTCAACATTTTTAAATTCGAATTTATCCGTCAGCTAGATGATAAAAAAATATTAGACACGTATTTTTTATTTATCTTAAGTATCAATAAAAAATAATAAAGATAATGCGCATCACAATTTCGGAGTGGGGGCTCGCGACGTCACCTCTAAGTAAAACTTTACCTCAGGCGTGCCTTTACGCAACATTTCAACGCACTGTATCGGCGTTATTTCTTAAGTAACAAAAGAGAAAAGAGTCCAACGTTTTTTATAACCTACCTGACGGACTAAAAATATTTTCATTCACAATCCCTATCGCTCGTTAGCAACTATCGAATGGAATTGCCACTATAAGCCGCTTAGCACGCTGCCCGGTGGCGCTAGCGCGAGAATAGGGCCCTTGTCAATACCTCTCGACGCTACACTCGAAAGTCAAACATTTGGCGCGCATTTCCAACAAGTGCGACGGGACACTGGCTGTCCCGGGCCTGTGAATATTTAAATTCTGTTTTGAAAAATTCAAAACAATTCGTTTAAAAGTGCCTAACGTTCAGGAGGCCCTGGTGTTAAAATAAATCCGCTACTGCTACTGTAAATAAAACAGATACGGCTGCTGAGGTTGGATTTTGATTAGTGAGTTGATCGTTTGCTTTCACTTTTCGTCACGAGTGTGTAGAGAGCAGAGTGGCCGCTACGGAACTCGTAGTATGACTTTGTAACTTCCAACAGCGTGTCAAATAATAGTCAGCAATTTCTATAGCACGTAGTTTTTTCTTAATAAAATGCATAACAAAATAGGTCATTTGTCCAATTATTAGTTACAATTATGTAGTTCTTTTTTTCTAATAATTACATAGGTAGGTTTGATCGTACAAAAATATTTATATAAAAGTGCGAGTCCTAAACGAATTCACGTCGTGTAAAGTACTCAAGACCAACACACGCTACACTACCGAACTCCTAATTTAATTGAGCTTAGTTAAGCGAGTGCTACTCAAGCAGAACGTGTTATTTTTAGTAAGTTGCCGAATGGTATTTACCCTAATCTGGGCTTATTTGCTTAAATCAAAGTGATTGGTCCACGGCGGCGAGTACACTCTCCAGTTTGTTTTTAATTTATTGAAGTTTGCGTTCGTAGGCATAGCTAGGGGCGGGGTTCGGTCTGAGGAACAGAGCGGAGGATATCAAAAAAGGACGCCATGTTTATTGCCGAAAAAGTTGTTGCATTTGGTCTATGCCTCTTGGCTCGTGACAAGTGCATTGGACTCGAGCAAATGTCTGGAAAGCGTTGCACTGGATATTTGCCGATCAACGCCAGTCGTCGATTTTGTTGCTACTCTCTCGCAAATCAGAGTGCGAAGAGGTTTCTGTCTGTACTGACGCTGTAAAAAGTACGGACGCCATTCCACAATAAAAGGAGAAGAGAAGCATGCAACATACAATTTCTTGACAATTATTTTGTTGTGCATGATCACACATTCATAATCATACAGATATACAGGTTTGACAATCCGCGACCATTTTGTTTAATTTCGTACCGCGCTGTCATGCTAGTGACAGTGTCCAATTAAGCATACACTTATATGGCGGCCATTTTTATACTTCACTCATTTTAGAGTTCCTCATCCCGGCTTCTGCCTGGGTCCGCTTTCCTATACTTATTCTTCTCTATTTATCCCTGTCATCGGAATCCTCGTGTCTTAAGCCATTTCCTCTCGCTTCGTCCATCGCTTATTAGAACCCCACGGGGCCTCTTTCCTGATACCGGCAGGTTCAGGCGCCTATTTCCCACGTATCCCTAGGCCTTACGCAACAATATACCGGCGCTGGCGAGCCTCCTCGATCTAATCCGAGATATCTCTCACGCCAAAGCTGCAAGGAATGTACTCGTTACGCAGTACTCGGTCGAGTCGCGTCACTCCGCACTTCCACCGCAGCATTTTCAATTCGTTGGCGTGGAGATTGCGAACGTGCCTCCGAACTCCGACGTGGTTTTCCGAGTAAATAACTATCTGCTGGTGGCTTGAAAGCCAGTTACAATAAGCTTTAAGTACACAAAGTTCATTGGTGCTGTCTAGACTCTAGAGTTAGTCTAGTCATAAATAAAAATATAATTATCACGCATCAAGCTTTAGGTATTCTAATTATTGTAGTCCCATCGGCCACGCGAACAAAGTCGAGGACGGTAGCAAGTAAAAAGATGTAGTGTAGAGGTTAGAAAATGAGGAAAATATGTTATATTGTAGGAAAATTCAATCTGACGACTAACTTATAAAGAAAAACTGTAATTGAATATTGAGAAACGTGTACCTACTGTAGCATAAAGAAATAGTTTGGATGTTATAGTATGTCACACATCAGGCAGAACATATTCACCTATTAACTAAAATCTTAGTGAATGTGCGTACTAGAAACAACGAAAATCTACAAAAAAAGGTTACACTTAAAACTAATGTAAAAATAAGCATAAACGGTTAGTTAATACGGGTATCGAAATATCTACATAGGAGCTTATTTAGTTAAGAAAACATAAAATTCAAAGAAACATTAATACATAAGACCTGCCTAATGTGGTTCTGGTTAGTTAATAAGAACAGGAAAATAATTTGTATTTAAATGTCGGTCAGCTGCTATGTAGGATGCCCATATATAGGTTGTAGAAGATATAGTTACAGTGTCAAAGTGAATTTCATATATTACAAATTAAAATAAAGCGTAATTATAAAGTTTATTGAAAAGCTCTGTATAGTCAAGATTATGTCCACAAAAGCAGTGACCATAAGTTATCAATAAGTAAGTAACCTATGACTTTTGTAGTCATTGGTTGCCGCTGCCAATAGACATGACATTTGGACCAATTTAAATAATAACATCCAATCGTATTCTATGGTCTGTGAGGGCGTCGTAAGTTATCCGACGTCATCGAGTACAAGAAAAATTCCCCTTTGTAGCGATAGTAAAGGTTAAGGAGACCCACAAAACCTTGGTCTGTCAACTCAAAAGTCCGCACAAACTTGCACAAAAAAAAATTTTTTTTTTAACTTAAACCTAAACTTTTCGTAGCGGTCGTACTTACATACCCTCTTTTGTTTCAATGTAAAGTCACTTCTCTTTTTGGTGACTACAATGTGACTGAAAAGCGAAACTGCCAATTACAGGCATTAGTCCTCAAAGTGACAACGCCCCTGCAGTTTAGCTTTTTTATTACCTGCAACCTAAATGTATGAATTACATATGTTATGGGCGACATCTACCACTTACCATCAGGTGGGCTGTCTGCTAGTTTGTAACTGTGTGCACAAAAAAAAGGTGAGGCGGACCGGTATTTTTACTTCTATACTCCACAGAAGAGGAACTGTAAGTCATAGAGAATAAATTTTATATACAGGAGCAGAGAGTACAATCCGAGTTTAAATACGAGACAAAATATCATACATCTCTATAACACACACACTAATGCAAATGCAGGGATGAAACAAGGAGCCCATCTGCAGATAAGTTATATTTTGCTACGAATTTCTACTCGTAACGAACACAAACAAATCTGACTTGTGGGCGTATTTCGCTCCGGACGACTTCGTCATTTTTTTAAACTTGTCCTTATAAATTAATATTGTCATTATAATAAAAGGTAAGGTGTCTCGTGAATCAAACCTACGCCCTGATACCTACCACCGTCATTTTTATCTCTTGATTCTACATATCGTGAATCGGCAGTGCTTGCTTTTACAAAAAGAAGGGTTATGATTTTGATCGGTATGAATGTTTATTTGTTGCCTCATAACTTCTAAACTAAGCAGGTACCTACTTATTAATCGTTAGAAGCGTCTTCATTGTCCACAGGTTGGCCTATGTGACTTCACAATAAATTGAATATGATGCCCTCTAAAGGGCATAGTCATGAAAAAATTAATATTGAAAAGGATAGGTACATTAATGTATTAAAAGGCAGCATATTTTGTAAAAATTCATATAATGATGGTGCACCAGGACAGAAGGGACTTGCATCTACTTATTATCTTGTTCTTCAAAATGTTTACAACGCAGCACTTTCAATTTGCAACCCAGACATCACCATATCTGGTCTTTATGAAACCTAGAAATACAAATAACTGTTTTGTAAGTTGTTTCATACAATGTCTGAACATTTAAAATGTCATTAAGGTACATTTTTTGATATGAAACCCTAATAAATAAATTGTGGATCGCTACTTACAAGATTTGAGTATTAAAATTCTATAAAATGAATACTAAATCCGACCCTTTAGCATCAAAATATTTTCGTATGCCGAAATATTGCTCAATTTGCCAATAATTTTAAATTTGTCTTTAGTGGCATGTTGTTCTAAGGTAAAGCAATTCAATTATTGCAAATTTACACTATTACGATGCATATTTTTGTCATAATTTCCAAAATTGATTCCCGATCGCCGCGACCACGAATGTTTACTTACCGATGAAAAGATAATCCAGGTGTATTTCCATACTTTGCGCTTTCATATAAATGTGCACTAATTTACACCTTTCTTTTAAATGATTTGACTTTAATTTTATTAGAAAATTATAAAATTTACATCGATGTTTCAAAAGAAACGTCAGGTCTTAGGAGCTCCAGTAACATGTCGAACGTTCAAAACATTGTGTGCGTAATTTTCTGACAACTTATTTCAATAGACGAAAAAACGGGATAGCAAGATTCACATTAATTGTAGAATGAGCGAACAGGGAATATTTGTGATTCATATTCATCACATTCATCATATTCATATATTACTTATAATATAGCTACGAAAAGAAGTTTGGGCACTAAAAGAAGTAAAAAATTAGCAGATTGTGCGTGGGCAGACCTACATTTTGTTGGTCTCCATATCGTCTACTCTAGCTACAAAGTGGAATTTTTCTTGTATTCCATCGAATTAAATCGAATGTCATCACATAGGAAAACCTACGGCACCCTCTCAGTCTATTATTAATATTAGAATAGCCCTAGCGTGTGTCTCGATATTATTGTTTGTCCATGTATTCTCTTTTAAAGCTGCATCGCAGAAAAGGTCGGCGCCGTTGGCAAAGGGCGCAATATAATGGTGTTATTGACTAGCCGTTCTCAGCGGCTTTCAGCGGCGCGCAATCTGTGCGGATCTCTGTAAACATTTAATTTTCCCGCAGGATGCTTTTATTTTCCCAGGATAAAAAGTAACCTATGACGCTCGGGCAAAACGTAGCTTCCTATTTGTGAGAGAATTTTAATAATCGGTTAAGTAGTTTTTGAGTTTATTGATGACAAACAAAAATACAAAAAAAAAAACTCAATTTATTTATTGTAGTAAAGATAATAAATAGACTTTACCTATGATATTTTTCAGAAGTCGTTAGCAACAGTTTTTCATATTATGTTAGTTAAGTACAGGGAGGGCCGTGTAAGGTAACGGCTAGGTACTTAGAGTACATTGTTTATTCTTTTTGCAAATGATTACAAACGGGTGAAAGTTAGGTCTCTTACATATCTTATGAGTTTTATTTAACTATGACTAGTGACCCGCCCCGGCTTTGCACGGGCCGTAACAAATTATAACCCTTTTAACACTTTAATACACTAGAGGTATGCTTAAAATAAATCGTAACAGATTTTTCGAAAAGTATCTGATAGAATTAAAGGTATGGCAATTGAATTTACAAAATATGTATATGTTATCGGAAATGTGTAAAGTCTAGTATATACATTTCATACATACGTATTACATTTGTAAAATTTGTTAGGAATTGTACACAATTCCCAAATAGTAGCCGGAAATGTATGTTTGGAGCTTATGTTGACAATGAAACGGGAAATTTCACTGCTCCAGCGCTCATAAAACACTTGAATTGTAGCCGCAAGAGTTAGTTAACAAATGCGCGCCAGTTTTTTAAATTTCACTCCGAAAAACTTTAGATTTGATTCTGGCACTCGCCGGCCGCTATCACAGCACGCTCGCTTCGCTCACTAAGTTCGTGCGCGGTGATTCACAAGAACTAACGTGCTCGTCGATTCGTTCCTCGCAACCAAACCCTCTGTGACAGAACGTAATAGATACATTCGTCTAATTGATTTTTTTTAATAAATCAATAATATTAACATATTTCCGATACCTGTTCAGAAAATTTTTGAAATTCCTAGAAAATGTATCCAATCAAAAGTATATTACACATTTCCTGTCGATTTTAGGCATTGCATACATTTCCTAGTTTATATTATGACGGATTACATACATTTCCGATTACATATACATATAATTAAATTTAGACACCAATCATTGATAACTAACCAGGACGGCCGGCGCGGCAGCGGCTCCTACCGCGAACGAGCCGGTAATGTTCGGTTAGCCTCCACGCTGAACAATTACATTGACACTCGAATTAATTTTGGGACGCACAGACATCTTTTCATAGAATATTCTATGGAGGTTGGAAAGGCGAGCGTGGACGCATGCGCGGGGCGCGCGGCCCGCGGGTCTGAGACGAGCCGTCCGAGTAGAGTCGTGTCCGTTCAGTAAACAAACGGGACCCGCGCGAGTCGCTTGCGCGCCGCTGCGGACCCGCTTTCGCGCGCAAACTGCCGACGCGAGATAACCCCCCCGAGGTACGCCGGCCACCCAACCGTCGCATGTCTCCCACCGCAAAAAGTTGTACCGTACCACCCGCGAATCGAATGATGAACACAACACCAAATTACATCATACAATTACGTAGTACAGCATAATTACTTCCAGTAACGGTTGTTTTCGGTTCTAAATGGCTCTTTCGACTTTTGCGTCTATTCCGAAGAGTAGGCTCATAATGTATCTGGAAACTCTTGATTTAATCAATTTGTCCAAAAGTTGCGTTTTGCGTTACCTAAATAATTTAATTTTATAAATTCACAAATACCTGCAAACGAACAAGAAAATAGCTTACACATTAAATTTTAAACAAATTTAATAGAAGCAGATAAAAGCGTGCACATTTCTTTACATATGAATTACCAAAGAGTAGCTGCCGTTTTAATAGTGAGATTTCAACTTGTTATTCACTTTTCAGACCATAATCATATGTTTACCGGAAAAAGCGACTAAATGAAACACTCGGTGTATTTCGCACATTAAATAGTGACGCTAAAATTGCCTACGTTGCTATGTAAGCGCGGCCATTGCATAGCAAATTATACTTTCACGAATACAAAATACACATAATTATCCCGGCGCTTTGAGCGGTTGGTCCATCAAATAAATGGAACCCGGAGGGCCCAGAGATTTTCACAATTTACGTAAGTATGTTCAAAAATAAAATACAATGTATTTTTTTACACAGCTACCATTCTACCTGTTAAATTTTTTAGAAATGCGTTCCACGCAAAGATAACCACCATTCTCTAATATTTATAAGTAAGCTGATAATTTAGTCTGAATTCTTGCTTAAAAGATTTGTGCGCGCTGCGATTGCTCATTCAATAATTGAAGTTGCTTTTATTCTTTTACTACGATCAGCATCACACATCATCATAGCACCTTAGCCAAAATGTCAAAAATTTCGAGATCGCTCCGCTTGCTCATTCATTCATTGATTACCCCAGCGTTTAAGACCCAAAATGTCAAAGATTTCGATTATCAGATAATTTTGAAACTGTCTAACGAGGCCTGCAACTACGGGCGACCACCATAGCTTCCTGCAAACCTTGGCATGATAAGCCCGTATACCCCTGATGAGGTGGAGTGGTCTATGGCCCGTATAAAAAGCGGAAAAGCTATTTGCCACGAGAGAATACCCATAGATACCTGGAAATCAATGATTACCCAGGGCGAACTCTTGCTTAAAAGATTAATGCGCGCTGCAATATCTCATTAAATCATTTAAGTTTATTGATCGCTCCGCTAAAAAGCCATATAAATTCAATTACCTCGGATCCGTGCTGCATGAGTCCAGCGATATTGGTCCTGATGTCAAGTCCAGAATCTCTGCGGTTTGGGCCACATGGCGACTGCGAAACCTGACCGGCACGGGCGTTGACAAAACTCATCCGCGAACTTCATGCCAACAAAATGAAATTACTTCGGTGGATGTGTGGCGTTACGCGACTTGGTCGAGTGCGTAACAAGTACATAAGTGGCAGCTTTGGCGTGAGAAATATCGCGGATAAATCCGAAGAGGCACGGCTGCGCTCGTTTGGTCACATATTTCTTAAGCCCCAGGCATACGTGGGAAATAGGTGCCTAAACCTGCCCGTATCAGGAAAGAGATCCCGCGGGAGATCCAACAAGCGATGAAATGACATCGCCGAGTCGGACACGAGAGCCAACGGCTTACGACGCGAGGATGCCGAAGATTGGGCAAAGTGGAGAAGAAAAAGTATCTGAAATTTGAAGAAAAATCTGATAATTTTGAAACCGCAAACAGTATTCTAACTGGGGCCTACACATCTTCGAAGTCTTTGTTAGGGCCCCATATTTGAAAATCGTTACATCAACAATCCATAACAGTCCACTGCTGGACTTGAGCCTCCAACACAAATTGACAAATCTGTCAGGCAGGCGGGTTGGACATGGCTGTCTTTTAAAATACACTACAGAGAACGCTGCTGCGCGGTTTTAGCTCTATTTACTACACCTCTAAGTCGATGGGATTGGTAACCCTACTTTACAAGACACCATACGGCATAGGGAACACAGATAGGTAGGTAGATAATAATAAAACAAAACACTTAAATTACAAAAAAGAAAAAAGAAGTCTTCAATACGAGTAAATTAGATTTCACTATTTTTGGAGTCGGTGCTAACACAGTAATGTTCGTCGGGGGAGGGAGTAAAATCTTTGGGAAAGGAGTTCATAGAGACAATGTAACAAACACCCCATACGTGTCTACAAATATTTCCAAAGTTGCCCGCGAGTTCTCTAAAATCCCATTATCAGATCCTGACCTGATGACTATATGACCACCTGTAAAGTATACCCTTTCAAACAAAAAAAAAGAATTTTCTAAATCGGTCCAGGCGTCAACGAGTAATTGGCGAACATAAACTTTAAACCAAAAAATAAAAATTCCGAGTAATTGAGTACTTGCCCTTTTTTTGAAGTCGGTTAAAAAAGTAATTTACTTGTCCATTTATCAGTCTTCGTGTTTGTTTTCTCCAGAACAATATCAAATCTGTAGCTCTTTAAAGACAGACAGACATTATCCATTACAGAAAAATACTCCGCAGTGTTCTTTCAAAGACATAGGATCGTTCAATGATATTTATTTTTGCTTGGCTTGAGCTAAGCTATAGCATTTTTGTCCGACTTCAAGTAAAGTTTAACACCAGTTACTCGTTCGGTTCAAATGTCAATGCCATCAATCAGTCTGCACATTTTCTTTTTAATATTGCTTCCTAAGTTTTGTTCAGGTTTTGGCTAAATTTGTGGAAAAACATAAAATCTTGCAGTTTAAAGTGTTACTTGCGAAGGTTTCTTCACCAATTGTTTATGTAACAAATTGAAGTACCTCGGTTCCTAATACCGCGTCGTAATATCAATGAATGGACTCACTGGACGTCTCTTCCTGTCAGTGTCTAAAATCGCAACACACAATTCCCGTGACGGTTGAACCATCTTCATACATAATTAAGTTTGTACGGAACCCTTAAGGCAGAAGTCCTACTCGCACTTGTCCGGTGTACCTTAAGACATTCATGCGAACAACGCTTAAGCGGGTTACAGACCTTCAGTTTTAACACAACAGTCGAACTGTTCAATTAAAACCACACATTGAGTTGAAACCTCGTCAAGAGGAGGTTTTTTTTAGTTGTAATCTCTTTTCGTTTAATGGAACGAACCCTCAACTAACTCGCTTCTAAAACTCGTAAAAGAAATGAAGTAAGATAAGAAAGTATTTAGCACTACAACAGCGCAGTTCTTCGCTTCACATCTACAATTTTAACTGCACAGTTTTATCTTCGATTAGATTCGATTTTCAGTTCAGACCAACCGCACAGTTTTCAGTTACGTTTTAACTGATCAGTTCGGATGTAAGTTAAAACTGAAGGTTTGTAGCCCGCTTTATATACGTCGTAGAACATAATATACATTTCTATTCTTGTTCCGTGTAATTGTTTAATAAGTAACATAACTTTAGTGCCTGCATACATGACAATAAAATAATATTGTAGATCACAATAGAAGCCTAAGACAAATAGTTACAGTATGCATATCACAATCTAATTTAAAGATAACTAATGTGTAGGTACGTGTAGCATTCTCACATATCTAGTTGAGCTGTTTTGACACCGTATCAGAATTTTTGCTCATCTCATCTGATGTTCCTTGTGCACTGATACATATCATTATACGTCAATCAGTCTACCTGTGTGCCTATGAGTGGCGAATCACTCTAGAGCTTGCTGTCGGGACAGCGTAGCTGCTATCGACGAATTACTTATGTGAAACCTTAAGTGTTTTGAAGAGTATTACATTACGCCATTATAACAAAGTGATAAACACAATTCTAACAAAGCCAGCGGTACATTTTATACGTAATATATTTGCGTTTATGCCTCGCACTTCTATTGTCTTGGTCATGTTTTGGGAATACGGGAAATACAACTCCAAAACCGAATATCTGCATCTATAAATTCTGATGATCTGAGAATGAGAACCTTATGTGTGGGACAAGATAAATATTTGAAATATTTATACATTTATAAACTATGAAAACCCCAACAAAATCCATTCAGCGCCATTTCCATATTACTTATAATTTAGCTGGTCTAGTATGGTTCTAAATCAGGTGTTCCAGTTTCCAAAATCAATTATACTCTAAATGTGGCCCAAGTTTAATCAGGCACAACAAAAAAAGTTACATTCAAATCCGTCCAGTAGTGTCCAAATATACAAACAAACAGACAAACATTTTAAAACTTCTTATTCTATTACTATTTCTTCATCGCCGCATATTATTTTTTTTGGAAATATATTGTAATCAATGTTCTGACACACTTTTTTGCTGATTTTTGAGATCTCTGGGGAAGGCCCAATGTCTTTCGGCTGATATGATGAATGGTACTAATCACTATTAATTTACCGATAAAACGTTTAAAAGACCTTAAAAAATTAAGAATTAAATAATTAACACTAACAAAAAATATATATATTAATAATTTAAAAAAATACTTTACAATTAACTTTAAAATTTTGTAATTAAAATTAAAAATGTCATCTTCACCGCCGTCCCCTGCGATGGTGCCCGGAAAGCTAGCTGCGTTGCTTCATTAGCGTGCCTCTGTTCGAGGAACGAGCCAGCCTAGCTCTCGGTTCACCTATGGTGTCCGATTTGCATACTGGTCCTCAATACCGTAATTGCAATAATCTACCTACGCGGCCGAGCGCAGCTAGTAACAACAACCATACACATTTTAATCAAAGTCTGCACATTTAATAATATACATCCCTAGCAAAAAAATACCCTCGTTTCTACCAGTAGTATGACAAAGTAGTAACTAAGATACATTTTATTTAACTTTTATTTTAGGTATTTATTTAATTATCAAACCAAATCGAATTCAAAAATCAATGAGAAATAATTCATGCATTTCCCCAGATTAGGTTTTAATTTTCCCAAAAAAGGTACCTACTACTCCGTACAATATTCCCCAAATTGATTTTATATTTAATACGAAATAAGTCTAAATGATTACCATTGGTCCTTGTATTTTATTGCTAATTTGACGTCCACCATAAATAAAACATAGTTTTTCACCTACTTACTTTTATATAGGGACATTCATCCACTTAAATTACCTCCCTTATTTTTTGGAAAATATGTTTTAAATGTTTTTAAAATACGTTCCCCAAAACTTTTACCGCAGATTTCATTTTTTAAACTATCCCCCAAGTTTTTTTTACAAAAAGTGGTTGTACCCCCTGTCTGGAGACCTTCATTGAACTGGAGATTAATCTGCCGATTGGACGATAGGCATGATCGTGTATGGCTGGCTTTTTAACTTCCACATTCACGTCTAATAAAACTGTTGCCAACTTACCCACTCGAACTTTTTGAACATTGAATAAAGGTTTCCTTCGGACTTGCCGTTCACGTTTACGAAGTACTCATAATGAATTACTAGAAGCAGGGCGGGGACTTCGACAAAGTTATTTATAGTTTAAATAAATAAACTGTATCAAAGACAGCACGACGTCGGGATAGTAAAATTTTAAAGTGGTTGGCTACAGATTCATAGTTTGTATTTACGTACCTACATATGGCCAGAACCAGTTCAATATGCCAAAGGCTTTACAAACTTTCTTTGTAGTCTCTCAATTCGTTTAATATGGACCTGATAAAAAGGATGCCAAACGGGACTTTTATTTAGATTTATGTATTCTTCGTGCGTTTTCCATACAATTCCATCTCTTCATCAATCAAGCAATCGCGTAGACGCAGCAAGGAAAACGGTTTTGCGGAAAGTTTTGTAAAATAAGCTTTATTTGACCCTACATTAGGTACAACACGCAACGCGAGCGGCATCCGCGCGCCCTCCGAGCATCTATAGCATGTACGTCTGTACGAGACCTGACTACGACTTCTGTATGTTTGTCTGTTCGCGCATCACGCAAAAACTACTTAAAGGAATTTTATTCGGTTTTGATAGTTTGGTAGCTCGAAGTCCAGGGTACAATCTAGCCATGTTTCATCTAATTCGGGTAGGTAGAGCCAGAGATACAGCTTGACCTCTCCGTATTACACTACAATACAGAGGTCATTAATAATCGTAACGCGGGCTAAAGCTTCAACTGTTATAAAAAGTATTTCGTGGTCAAAAGCTAGAAAAAATAACTAAAACTTTACAAACTCGTATATACGCTAATAGATATAAAATACATACCCAAAATTAAAAAAAGTCGTCCACTGCGCTGGCCCTTGGAATGGTGCCCAAAAAGCTGGCACCGTGGCCTCGTCGCCGTTTCGATTCAAAATTCAAGACACATTGGATAAGCTGCATTGTTAAACGATACTGATTTGATATAATTTTTATAAAGCAAAATATTTTAAATTTGTCTGGAAATTTAAAAAGCATAATATTTTAGTTACCAAGCCCGCCTGCCAAGCGTGGAGATTATGGCAATAACCTCCCCTTTCGTGGGAGAGGCCCTAAGTCTTGCAGTGGACTGTTACGGGCTGTGATGATGAATATTTTAGTTCGAATGGATTTAAAATAATTCATGATATTACCTACATAATGATTTTTTCTTTCTAAATTATGTTCATTGTAAAAGTGCCCTGACTAAAATTATTTATCTTATTTATACTCTTCCAGTAGATCCAGTACTAATACAATTTGAAATATTTTTAACGACGGTCCGATTGATACTGGCAAATAAAATTACCCGTGGATCGACCAGTAGAACTTGGCGATCGGGTCACGGGTAGAACCTAGATGGGCGCCTAGTGGGTAGCGAGTATCGAAGCTACTAAGCGAGTCACCAACTGCGCTGTGCGGCTCGCTGCTAAAATTTTTTACTTCGCTGCCCCTAGGTGCCTATGTAGGCTATAGTTGGCATTCAGGGCACCTGCCAGTACAGTCTGCCAACGGTTGGCGATAAACGATGATCTGTCACTTTCCGTTTTACATAAGTATTTAGCTGGCGGCCCGCCGCGACTTGGCACTGACACAAAATACTCACCCTTGTAAAACCCGAATGTCCTTGCAGTAAATCTTTTGTTCATACAGACAAACATCAGCTTAAACCTAAGTTTGCATCAGTGCTGCATTAAGTAGGTAATCATTTGTTTATATTTTCTAGCATGACAGTGTGCATAATTAATTTTCTTTACATACCCATTATTTCATTGGAATTGCATGAACAGCTCGTATTAATTATTAATAATTATCATGGGTATTTTATTTAATGACATTGTATCCAATACTTTATCTTTGTGGAAATGATATAAAACTATTTACTATTCTACAACAAATTATTAGCATTATATACATTTTCTTTTCTAGTGCACTATTTAAAAATTGATACATCGTCTATTAAGTTTTGATCAGTTTGCAAAGCCTTTTATAAGGACACCTCTCGTTAAACGCCACCCACTACCGGACAAAATTATTACACCTTTGTCAACGGTAAAATATAGAATCATTTCCGCGAACGGGTTATCCGTTGAAAGGAAATAATTTAATATGATGAAAAATATTAGTTTTCATATTTCTGTTGAAATGCACTGTGCCATCGAAATAATATTTGTATAAAACACATTTCAGAGACTAGCAAAACCAATTTTCACATTCACACTTCATTTGCGGAAAGTAATTCTCTTTGAACCTCTATTTATCGTAACTGAATTTCACGGTAACACGGTTGAATGTAACTCTATGTATAAGGGTACATGATATAAAGCTGTATTTACTTCGTATTTCATTTGCCACATTAGTCTCACATGAGTGAAGACTGAATTTCATTGGTTTCAATGAAACTGTAAGCTGATTATTGCATGATGAGTTTGTGTTACCAAATTCCCGTTGGTTCCAATGAAACTGTAAGCTGTTTATTGCACCCTGAATTAACGTTACCAACGTGTTTATTAATTGAAAATGATGCATCGATGGGTCTTTTGAAATCTAGTTGAACCACAAATAGGGATGCGTCAAATTATTTTCAGTGAATATTGCTGTTAACCGTAAACGAGTGTGTGTCATTTAATTTATTTAACCCAAAGTGACCCTTTTACCAGTTTGTATATAAATTGAAAATGCAGCTTCGTTGGGTCTTTTGAAATCTAGTTGAAGCACAAATAGGGATGTGTCTATATTATTTTCAATGAAAATGGCTCTTAACCGCAAACATGGGGTGTATGCCATTTCATTTATTTTACCCATAGTCACACATTTACGAACTTGTATATTAATTGAAAATGAAGCATCATTGGGTCTTTTGAAATGATGTCATTATTGTAATTGAAAATTACCGCTATTTACTATTTATTACTATTGACCGCAAACGGATATATGCTATAAGCCAAACTCCTTTAAACTGCGGTTAACAGTTAGTCTTTGGAATATCATCTGTGTAGTAGATACTCGTATTTCTGGAGCTTACCCTCATCTCTGTAGATGTACCTACGATTCACTTTATACTAGAATCATTCGCGTTTACGTACAATCAGATTTTATTCCAATGGCATCCTGTACAGGGACCGATACATCAACATCGCGTCTCATTAATAAATGCATACCTACATTACACACTCACGCCCGTATCTCACTGGGGTAGGTAGAGAATATCATTAATAAATGTCATGCGTAATAAAAGTGATTCAAAGTGTTTATAAATTTTACAAATTGATTTTGCACTTGCCTTTTGAAACACAATACTAGCACAGTTTAAAAGTCCCTATCCTCTGCAATTAGGGATCTTGCCTCTAGCAGATCAGCGGCAAATACTGTTCAGAAAAATAATTAAATAGAAATTATTCCGATGACATGTTATACGATTCCGAAATGGACTACTTTAGCCTGTGTTATCTATACAGGTGCGTCAATCGTATTCGAAAAAATTAATTCTTATAACAAAATCAAAATCGTCGGTAACGGCAAACACAATTTTTTACCAAATAGTTACGAGTACCGAGTAGTGGAATGAACTACCGAAATCGTGGTGACTAGCGCTCTATCATTATATGTTATAAAAATAGATTGTTAAGGTTATTAAATGGTATATCAAAGAATAATAACACCCATTTCCGCCATGTCATTGTGCAGTTCGCTGAAACCGGTATTGCAACTAACACGTTCGTGCATCCGTAAAAGCAGCTTTGTTTTTTATATCAGATAGCGGAATCCTGATAAATGTGCCACCGCCACCGCTTCCTGGCGGGAGAAGGGTACGGAGACAAACGTGGTTTCTTAGGCGTTTTGTGACGTAATTAGATATTGGTTTACTTGCTATTCTTGTGCAAATCGCGCTTTCTACGGTACGGTATTCTAACGGTACAAAGGTATCCATTGGCCTCTTTGTAAAGGCAGTGCAAAGGTACAGAAAAAAATATTTGTACAGTTTAGGTGCCCACAAAGATACAAGTTGAAACATAAGCGAACAATGGATGTGCAGGCCCATTGTACAACCGGTAAAATAACTAAATTCTGGAAATTTCCATTGTGCAATAAAAGGTCTAATCGGAGTTGTTTTCTCTCGACGTTCATATGTTATGTGGGGGGCCTGATGTTATTTCGACATTTGTCCGCGTACTAAAATTAAGTTCCACGATGTACGAGTACAAAGCATTGTACTAACTTCCATTATTGCACTAGAGTATTTCCGCCCTCGGCTACGTGAATGACTGCTCCCGTACAACAAAATGTATTTCATTTTTGTGGTCGTTTCCCGGCGTCTGTCCCTCTGTATGAATATAGATCTTTTAAACTTCGCAACGAATTTTACAGTGGATTTTAACAAAAGATTGATTCAAGAGGAACTTTTATGGGGTGCGACAACACGCGAACTATGTCGCGGCGGGCCAGCGTAGTAATTGAGAAAGCCGTGTTAAAGACATCAATTCGTAGAACGATAGGCTAGCGATTTCGTTCCTTTTTTATCCTTACTCTAGCTATATTAAACTATTCACCGATGAACACCGAACTCGGTCAGTTAATTATGACCGAGGTAATAAAGTCAGCCATTCCAGGCCCGCAAGTGAGAACATAATGTTCAGAGAAACTACGAAATAAGCTTTTTATCTTTTGGAACGGAAAGGACATTTTGCATTGCTAAAAATAGTGAATACGTCATTATTAAACCGTGGAAGATCGAATATACTCGACAACAGCGGATTCTCCCAATTAGTGCCAAATGAAACACAAAAGATTTAATATTTTGCATATTTCAATAAAATATAGCGCTTATATTTTGAATTAATTTCAATATTTCATATTTGAATTTAGCACTGAATTTAATTCTGAGCACTCCGTCTGATTAGTTAGGACCAGGAAGATATTCGGATCAACATCGAGATACCGTCTAATTAACTAGTTTGAGAAACTACGAAACATCTTCTAGTCCTATTCATAAAATGTCTCACGACGAGTCTTTGACTAGTGTGTATGCCAGTGATGTCTTAAGGTACTGAAACGTAGTCGCTCACGAAATTCAAAGGGTAATGAAGAGAGATTTTCACGGAGTTCCAGCGTCAACAAAACATAAACTTGTGAGACTAATATGATTAAAGTCTAGCAAGATATTTCATTATGGACGCGAATTTTATGCGAATGAGCTATTATATAAGTTAAGATTAAAGTTAGAGTTATCTTTAATCCTAACTTATTAAATCCAGTATAACATTTTGGATCTAATAGAAATTAACAGTAGGTATGCTAAATGGGTACGCTATGCGTTTTACTAAAAAGACATAACTGCTGTAACTATACAGACTACTAAAAGCGGAAGGAATTGCCTATTCACTAACACAACACTCTAGTAGGTAAACAAGCCTAAGCGTAATAAGCGAGAAAGGGCCGCGACACATTTCTTATTCGTTACTGAGATCCACTTATATTCATATCTCCCATCTACTTCAAAGTCAAATTATCTCTATACCTTTAGCCGGAGAGGGTTACAAACCTCCGAATACATTAGGTGAGATAAATTGCATATTGATAAGTCGTGGATACGGACCGTGCGTTTGGCGCAGGCTGCGGCGCCGCGGAGTCTGACGACCGGGGCGCCGCCGAGTCTCCCTCTCTCCGGGCCTAAGAGAATATGAAACTCACCATTATGGCGTAGAGAAAATCCTGCCGCATCGTCCCACTCAATAACTACTTTCTCTTACGAGACAATATGCCCTCGGAATGTGATCTACGACGATTCCCACATGCCTTGACTGCTGGTATGACTAGGAACAATGTCGTCCCTCGTGTAAACGGAATTAGGAAAGAGGCCTCGTGGATGGCCAAAGAAGCGATGGATTCCATAGCTGAGTAGGATCCGAGAGTCCACGGCTTACGACGCGAGGATGCCAAAGACCGGGCGATGTGGAGAAGAATGAGTAGTAAAGCAGATCCTGGCAGAGGCCGGGATAAGCGTTAGAATAATAAAATAAAAAATAATCATCTATGCGTTAATGTCCCGGTTGTGCTCTCGAGAACGAGGGCCCAGGGTCCGCCTTGACCACGATCCAGGATTTGGCAGGTCAGGTAATTACAGTGGAGCGCCTGCCACCTGACCTGCATGACCCTGCTACCAGGAGAACCTGAACAGATTGAATCACGGTTACACATCCAGTCGCCTGAATGTGCAGGTTTCATCACGATGTTTTCCCTCACCGTAAGCGCATCGGTTAGTTTTCAACTAATGTACATAACTCAGAAAACAGTCATTGGTACATGGCCAGAGCGGGATTCGAACCCAGGACCTCTGGCTAGTCGGATACTGTAACCGCTCGGCCACCGACGCTCTACGTTAGAATAATGATGATGAGTAATTTAATGTACCTACATTTTATAGGTAAGCTATTTTTAATTTCCCAATACCATCCCCACAAATTATTTATATTTTTTATTTTATTTATTTAGAAACAAACGGTTACATTGTGGTTGATTACATTTACCAATATGTTTACGTTAAAACCTATAGGTTCCTAAATATAAAATATAGCAGTGGTGCAGTCAACTGTAGTTACTAAGAAACTAAATTAAAAACATTTGTATGCTTCCTTCGATCAAAATGATCGATGTTTAGATGGATGTTTGATACCTATAAAAAGTACTGCACGTATATTGTTGCAATTTTGTTTACGATCTTTGTAATTGTCTCACTTCAAAGCAAATCGAAAGAGCTAGCTAGACTGATATCCCGTCTGCCCGGCTACGCAGACAGATTCAATTGAGATCCCGCGGGACACGGCATAAGCGGATTTAAAGTGGAAAAGTCGCGAGCAAAAGCTAGAATTGTAAGAAAATTATTAGGATTGATCTATCTTTGTTAAGACGCGGACAAAAATATAATTTATCGTAATTATTATCTCAGTGTTGATTCGACTTTTTAATCCGTTTAGCTTGTTTAAATCGTTGATTTCGCACAGTAAATCAATCTTTGTGAGTGTTGCATTTGAGTAAGGGTATGTTTGTACCTCTGTGTAACGCACCAAAAATAGGTACCGCACGCGATCATCACGACTGGTGACATGGGTACCCAGCTGTCAATTAAAAAACTTTGCTTACATATTTAGCTTTTATTTAACTGTTTTTCGTCTAATACATTTCGTTACCTGTGGAATGTTAATTAGTGACCACAAATAAATTGTACGAAAACTAAAAAATCATTAGGCATTAAATATTTATCATTACTTCAGTGCACTGCCCAGAGGCCAAAGCGTGTGAGTCACGGTATCGCGTGTGCTAGACAGTGAAAAGGCTCCGCTTGTTCATTTTTCTAATGAATTGGTAATCCTAATAAATTCGTACAAAAATAGATAACAATTTGTAGTGTTAATCATAGTTAAAAATATTACTCTAAATTACGGACTGCACTAATGCATTTCATACAGTATTGTCTTGCCATGATGATTGCGCTGTATTGTACTGTAACTATCGTCTATTGTTCAATCGCTTGGCTGGACAGTGTTGCATATAATTTAGGTGTACAGACACGAATATCGTACTAATATAATAAATGCGAGAGTTTGTAAAGATGTTTGGATGTTTGAAACTCATTTACGCAAAAACTACTCTACGGATTTTAATTATATTTGGTAGAAATATAGCCTACAAAAAATTCAATGTCGTTCCCGCGGGAACAGGGTTGGAACGTTATAACCGAATTTTATGCGGACAAAGTCGCGGGCAAAAGCTAGTAGATAATAAACTTTATGTTTGTCATTGACCCGCTTTTTAGAATAAAGTTTCTAACACTAAATTAACTAGACGAAATGCAACGTATTTGTCATAGCTCACCTGATGGCACGTAATGATGTACCTAATGGCGACTCGCTGGTTCGTTAGGGGCCTGGTTAAGCTAGTAATAGCGTACGCGCCAAGGGATAATGTTAATTATTCAAATGGATTATAGATCACTAATCATTTAGAGGTTAAGTTCAAATGTTAGCATTTTTCACTTGGAATGTAGGCACTAAGTTTAAGTATAAACACAAGACGGGGATATTGGCATAAACCACCGATTTCCTAACAAATATAAGTCTGTTGTTCCACCTAGTCGTCTCCCAAATGGAAAATTTGCGAATTTGCCAAATTTTCCATTTAGTAGACGACTAAATATGCTAAACTTTAAAACATTAATTTGATTTCGTTTTCTCTTTTCCCTTTGTCGTCTTTCCTACTTACCGCCGTTCCGGTTCGGCTATTTTATGTTTTGTGTGGATCGTAATGCCGTACTAACCTACTCAATACGTACATTGCTAACATAAACTGTATTTTATTGGCTTAATAAACCAATACTATACCAGCCAAAGACTGTTATATCGTAACTGCGTAACAAGTTGGATTTATGTCATCGAAACGCGTTTCTTGAACCGCGTACAATTTAAACATAATTAATTCAAGTATTTGGGCAAGGTCGGCTGTTGAATCATACGTATCACCACTTATGTCAGTTTCGATTCCTTATTTTAGTCTGAAACACATGTCTTTATTTTATAGGTTTTATGTCAGTTCATTACTCCTCCGCGATCTCCAACCCGCCTGTTAAGCGTAGAGACTATGCCAATTACGTCCTATCTTGTGGCAGAGGCATTCAGTCCTGCAGTGGACTCTAATTAGCTGTGATGTCAGTTCATAATAGATCTCTCTATAAATTTAATATAGTAGAGCGCTTCCTGTTTAAGTTTCGCTTAACTAGAATATGAGGGTTTCTTCTACGTATTTTATAATAGGCGTTCTTGTAGCTTCTCTTCCGGAAATTGCTCCGTAAACCCTGTTTAAACGCTTTAGAGCCGATAGATCAAAACAACACCGTGTAGCTAATATCATAAGTACTTGTTTGCAGTGTAGTTGGTTCTGTTTAAATAGTGCTCTCAGAAACTGAATTCAAATCAGGGTTATTGAATGCCCGAGGGCGGGCGCTCAAGTTCATTAGGCAGCGGAACACACATGTTTACATAAGTCACTGTGCAAGTTTCACCTAAAGGGCTAAGGGCTTTTGTCTGACTGTATGCCATTTCAAAGGTACCTGGCTTAACACATTGTAACAGAGTTGTCTACAACTGTAGACTACTGGTGACGGAATAATGTTAAGTTATAGGCACGTAACGGTTACTAATTCCTAATATACTATATAGATACTAGTAAATAATAACTTAATATAAAAGCGAAAAACTGGGCAGGGCTCTGTCGTCAGGGCGTCAGGCCGTTTGTTCAATGTGAAAGTCAACGGCAGCCAGTCGATGGGACTGAAATAAAAACGTGATATCGGGTTCGATACGACTTATGGTGGCATTAAAGTTAGGCTTACTTCGTTCACGTATTCCGTTGGAAGCCTTTAGCTCATAGATGCTCTACGAAACACATAGTTTTAGCACGGTTTATAAACGTTTATCTCTCTCTATGAAGCCTTAAATATGTACGTTGTACATAATTAAAGTGTAAATACTAGAAGATGTAAATCCATTTTTAAAGCGATATAGGTAAAAGGGAAAACGTGTACTACAGTTAGTTCATAAACGCATCGAAACGGAAACGTCCACTGTCAACCGGACAAGACGTTACTGTACTCATAAAGATTTCCATTCCATAGAGGCGCAGCCTGTCGCACATAGTGTCACACAGTTTTTTGCCGTATGTATTGGTAAAAAATAGGTTGTTTTCTTGCCACGTGACAATAAGTTCGCGTCGATAAAAAACGCTTAGTGCGAAAGCCATTTTGGTGCAAGGCTAATATTAGATAACTTACATTCAATCCACATTTAGGATACTCGCTCGATTGTCTAAAACCTTTACTTTTTAATTGATTTTATGATTTACATCCATGTCGGAGTTGCAACTGTAAAAAAGGTATTATATCCTTTCAATTTCGGGAGTACTCAAGAAACTTCTTGAGTACTCCCGAAATTGAAAGGATATAATACCGTAGGGCAGAAAGCATATTAACCTACCCAATACCAGTATAATATGAGCTAGCTTTGCTTTGGATGCGCGCACAAACCGGAAATGATCTGAAGTCTAAACGGGATAGGCTGAGGTACTGTCACAAGCCTGTGCCACCACCCAGTTTACGCAGCAAATAATACCATGTCTCGGGTAGAGCCTAATGTTTGCCTATCGACCGCAGCTCTGCTTGCCGAATACGGTTGAGCGAATAGCTTCCCAGAAGCTCTAGCTAATATCCATCCTACGAGGCCTGTGCTGCCGTTGGGCCGTGGCAGCCTACATACACTGGCGCCGTAATATCACTCGCTAAGACATCACAACAACCGTTATTGGAAAAACTTTCAGATTTAATACATCCAACCACGCGGAATAACTTTTTGCGATGTACACCTCGAGGTGTCGAAACATATTGCTAAAACTTATTCTGTACTACCAATGAAAACCTTTGTTTCTCGCCAGTGAAAACTTAAAATAATGACCCAGAATCTAATCAATGGATAAGTGAGTGGCGTGAATGCTGAGTTTTTTGCCTCAGATTCTCGGGTCGGCGCGAAGGACCAAAAATTCGAAATGACTTGACTGCTTCATAAAATAAAACGAACACTGCCATTTTTAAACGAATAACACCAAGCCGTAGTATAGTGTTAATTAAATAATGTAAATAGTTTTTAAGAGCACTGCCAGTGCTCAGCTAGAGTTTAAGCAAGAGAAGTGCCAAGCGGACCAACCACAGTCGAGATGCAGATGATCCTAGCAGGCGGCGCCGGCGGCGGGTGAGTACTAGTTTTAGAAGACACCCGAACGGGCTTACAATTAAATAGCCCCGCATCTTATTTTTATTTCTGTGACTCGCACCCACTTTCAGAGGTTATTATTTCAGATATTTTATTGACAAAAGTCTTTTGTTAATCTGCTTTAAATAAAAGCTCGATATTTCTTCTATGATATGGCTCACTATTTCAAATCATTGGTGGTGCCTCTGGTGTTACTGAGATGGTGGTGGGTGACCACTTTGCATCAGGTGGCCCGTTTGTTACCGAATAACATAAATGAAATAAATAAATGTACTTAGACAATTCAAATAGTTCCATCTAGTCCCAAAGTAAGCAAAGCGTTAAAATAAAAGTAAATGTATGAAGATATCTCTAGATTATTTTGTGGATTCTAATTCACTCACGTTAATTAAAGCATCACGTCCCGCTCTGAGAGCGAGGCGAGGAAAGCAAAAGATTTCTTTCCACTGTTTAGCACTCACATGCGATATCGCTTGCCTTTATTATAGGAAATATTTCGTTGCTCGTCGTCTACTCATCTTCGTAGACGCTCGAAGGTTACTGTTACGTAACCATTTAAATGTTTTGTTACTGTATATTCGATACGAGTATTAATAGGTATACGGTATAAAAAGCAGGAAACTTAGAATGATCATGTTTCTAATCACAATATATGCCAACACAGTAGCGTTTGTTCTTTTGATATACACTTGACTTCGATTAGAAACCCTGCGAGTAGTCAGTCACCTCCCGCCTGATCCCTCTTCACCCCCCCTCCCCCCCTCTCTCTTCCCACCCGGCGGCTCACGACGATCTTCACGACTGTCCGTTATACAGCTTAATTTCAAAGAATGAATAGTTGGTCTGCATTATCAATAAGTATTATTTTTTTGTATGGATATTTTTTTTTTATACCTTACGACTATTCTTACTTTTCAACGCTAATTTGTATGCCAATTGCGGTTTATGCTTTATATAAGCCAGTCAGTTTTCATCCACCAATTCACTGCGACTGTCACGTTTGTCCCGAAATATTATACGAAAACAACGTTGTATTAATCAGCATAAATGGATTGGCTTCCGCTTTATTATATTCATATTTTAAAATGATCAATTCATCCAAAAATAAGTCATTGCGAGACAAAAAGACCCATTTATATCGAGTTGTAGGTATAAAAATAACCATAAATTGAGAAAACTGATTATTCTTTGTGCAGATCTCCATGATACATTGTAGTATTGTCTTATTCATAAAAAATTGTTTTTAAACGATCCATAAACATATTTCAGTTATAGTTGTATGATTTGTCACATTCTTTCAAATTCAATGATTTTAGTGATAAATAAAGGCAAACCCTAGGATGCATAGGTTATGAAACATCCATTTATGTAATTTATCTACACAAAGTTGGATCAGTTGGTAATTAGTGTTGAGTCAATTTAAATGAGATCATGGAAATTTCATACAATGCAACCACTGTCATAATGTATTGTATTTCGTATTCATTTTTAGGTAGATATGTGGATCAGAGTCCTTGAAAACAAACGAATATTTTGTAATACCTGTATTTCGGCATTGGGGAGGACAACAATATGCTTTGGGAAAATTACTAACGGTATATACGTCGTGTTTGGGGATTATAAATAAAACACTCCGAATCTGTGTTGTGGCACGTACATTGCTACGGTGACACGTACGTAGCCTCTGTGTAGTAAGAATGGGTTCCATGTGGTGAAGAGCCGTTTGCTCAGATCTCAAAGTCCGGTACTGATCCTTCTAACAAAGTCGTACCGTACCTATCTCAAGTACTGCCACTCTGGCGGTACTCACTGGTATAATGCTTGCGGACCTGGCGATGGGGCAGGCAGTAAAGGTGGAAACGGGTTGGAGGTGTAGAAGCTGTTGGCCTGAATAACTCTGCGGAGTGCTTTTGGAGACTAAGGACCACATTTTGTTGTAATGTAAGAGGGACAACAGGAGTGCAGCATCATGCTTGCTTGGTACAGAGGAAGGAAATGTGTCCGGTCTACTTCATGTATCTCGTATCCTCGGAGATGACCTTCGCGAGGCTAAGAGAATTTATGCGCATAGTTCCGCTTAGAAGTAATTGGTAGAAGAAGGGAGGAGGAACGTAGGAGGAGAAGAGGAAGATGAGTGAGGGAAGAAAAGAGTTATTATGTATTAAAAAGTTTGACCATCCGTTCTCAGTTGAAATGACTCCCTATCAGAGTTTATCAAAACCTGTATGCATCCTCTACGTTTAATGTCTGAGTTTCCATGTTTCTGCATTCTGCCATCGGTCCAAAAGTCCATGTTAATTCTGTAGTAGAATTCAAAGTTAATTTCAAATACTTTTATTGTGACACGCAGAATATGAGTAAAGATCTTATTTTTCCTTTAAATGCTCGAGTAACGCTTTCTTTTCTAGTACAGTTTTTTAATACTTGATACTACGAGTACATATGTGCTCGGTATACGTTTAGCTCAACGGAAACTGGAAATGCTCTAGATGATTGCCTTTTGGTTGGTTCTTTTTTTAAACTTTTTTGGATTTACTATTTGGAACGCAGGATATCGGCTTCGATTACCAAAAAACTCCAATACGCTGCTCAGTACAGCCGATCGTCCATCGCATGATAGGTTTTCCACGAACATGAAAGGATTTTCAATGGCTTATCTGTTTTCAAATCATTTTTAAATTCCATGGCAAAGGGAGCTTCAAAAAAATATGATTGCTTCTGTTGAAGGATTATAGGCTAACGAAACGCAAAGCGAAACAATTTTTTGAAAACTTTAATCCCAGCGTGATATGTATTTCCGTTTGAAAATCGGCATAGATAGAGAGGACGATGTCGGCCGGTTACGGTAACTGTACGTTAAACTTTGTTCAATAATTTTTAGAAGCATACATTTATACTATTCTCCTTTGCTTTTAAACTAATTTTAATTTCGTTAAAAAAAATTGGTATAGTTGTAGGACTATTTTCATATTTGCATAAGTTTTTAATCGTCGTCGTCGTTGTCGTAATAATGCTAATATGTCTAAAAGCGAAACTGATGTAGACTTCCTCAATCATTACACTAATATAAACACATTTTAAATTCGTAACGTAAATAATGTCTTTTGGTATCATTTCAATATAGGTATAATATCTGGTACTCACACCCAAAAATTTTAGCCAGAGAAAGTTAGGGCGAATCTGAAAGAAAATGAACACAATAAAGTTATCGTTATTGTATGGAGCCATTATTTCGCTTGCCAACTTTTCTTTGTTGTCGTGAGTCGAAGAGATCTCTCAATATTTATGATAAAGTTGAACAAAAAATCATCCACTTAGAGACCATTTAACGTACCTATCCAGTACAGTTATTGGAAAGCTGTTGATTAATCAGTTTTAAGTTAGTTTTAGATCTAGGTACAGAAGCATAGCATACTATGTACAGTTAGGTAATTAGAGTAAAGCACTTTATTTGGTTGATTCCAACTTTGTGTATTCTTTTGTAGGTATGTGTATTTTTTGTTGTGGGAATTAGACTCGTACATTCAGTTGGAATGTTAGCTAGACACGTACAATTTCATACTATTTTTAAACAATGTTTTTAATATTCACGGTAAAAGTTAATGCATTTACACATTGAGCTGGATCAGCGATATACGTTTAATTCAAGTATAACGTAACAAGTACTTTCCATGCGCTATAGAAACGTATTACTGTATTTTCATGTCGATACGTTTGGCCGAATGATCCAATCCAACCTTAATTAATTTTTCCGTATCTCTGATGTATATGAAGCTCTCTTGATTGGTTGTAAGTAATTGAATACGGCAATTTCACAATATCGTGTGTGCATACGCCAGGAAAACGTTTTGAGTATTTAGGTATTTTCGTGTTACTGAAATCCGAATAATTGGACCACCATCCTGCAGGCAGGTAATTGTATTTTACAACATGCAGGCTTTCCAACCTTCACATATCGTTGTATCATGGTTTTTTAGGTATTGTTACAAATGTGCATGGATACCTGAAATCGAATTTTGACCACGTTTCTACAGCAGATAAAAATTGTATTTTCCTGGAACTGAAGGGTAACCTATTACCTAGGCCTCCCTGTCTGTCTGCCTATTTGTCTGTCTTTGGAACCGTGACAGTCAGGTACTTGAAATAGAAATTTAATAATGTTGAAAATTATTTGGGAGCCCCGTACAAGAAACATGCTTTTTTCGCCGTTTTTAAATGGATGTTTATTCTTCTTTCTTCTTTCTAACGTAATAACGGCAATACAAAAGCACAAAACTTTGTATGATTATAGATAATAAAAACCAGTCAAGCGTGAGTCGTACTCGTGCTGCTAGGTTTCGAATTTAATTAAAATTTGATGAATTATATGTTGCTCTGGCATCAAACCTTTGTTGTTGGTAATGGTATGGAACCCTTTGTATGCGAGTTAGACTCGCACTTAGCCTTTTTTATAAATGTGCACGCTCTCCCATCTTTTCGTGTCACGGTACCATTGTTTATTACGCTTTACAATTTAATTAAATCATATTGTGAGATAAAATAGGGATGATGATTTTTTTATTAAGTTTAATTTTTTTTAAATAGTTTTTTTGTTTTGTGTTTTTTTGTTTGTGAACAATAAAATTATCGCTATATTTTTATTGCTCCAATTGAAGTTTAGATAAACGAAAAGTAAAGCAAAAGATTGTTTCATGCTACGCAATGACAAGCCAGCAGAAAAGCCCACCTGACAAATAAGCGGTAACTGTCGCCCATAACATCTATGATTCATGCATTTAGGTTGCAGGCAACAAAAATGCAGAACCGCTGAAACGTTGTCACTGTGAAGACTAAGATGAAATGACTCGTGTCTGTAATTGTTTTGGCTACCTTATCCTTCAAATCGGATCACATCAAAGCAAGCATTGTTACTTGGCGGCAGAAATAGATAAGGCTTACCCAGGCGGACTCCTCAGGCTTAACAAAGTCCTACCACCTGATAAAAACTCCTTAATTGTGTTTATATAAATGTAGTATTCCGGCTATTTTTCATATTAGTATCAGGAAAAATTCCAATTTGAACAAAAATGTAGTACAAAATGCTGATAAAAGGTTCAAACCAATGAAATTTTATTTGGTTAGATAGGTGCTATTTAGGGTCTCTCGGAATGAAGTAACTTACCTCAGTGGAAAACATTATCGTTAGAGTTATTATCATTTTTTAGAACTTGTGCAATCATAATAAAAAAAAACGGTTTAAAAGGGCTGTGTGTCTATGGGGAGCCAAAATAAATAGAACAATGCTCAATTTTACCCCACCACGCCAAAGCCAAAACAAATTATATTTTAGGTAGGTACCATAAATTTCCCCATTTTATTAAAAAATGTTTTTATTATGTAAGATTACATAAAATACAACGTCAATTTAATAAAATCCATGTCAAAACTAAAACTAAAACTAAAGGGGGGGGGCGACCCTCGCTCTGGGTCATTCCTGTTACAGAGGCTGTCCATCGCCATACAGCGTGGCAATGCCGCTAGTGTCATGGGCACCTTTGGACCAGGAATGGCAAAGAGTGGGGCCTCTAGTTTAAGTTAAGAGGATGTGATGCAATTACAGATACCCATTTAGTTTTAGTTTTAGTTTTAATTTTATTAAAAGGAATTCTAGAAATAAATCTGGTTCTATTTGGTCAATAGGTTCCTGCTTATTTGTATGGTTTCGATATCTCTCCTTTCAAATAGTTTTGAAGTCAGGCAAGTGTTCCGCGTGATTTGATATTTCCGCGAACACTGAACCAGTAATTGGAATCCAGTACTCTCAGATTTCACTTCAGAAGAGTATTTGTTGATACGTCTTCTTTCATGAAATCTAGCGCACGTTTGATGGGAACTGAAGCACTACATATCAAGTCAATAGTGTTCGTTCCCTGATAGTTCCGCTTGCCGGAAGCTTTGCGGCGTGTAGCGGCCACATGAACTATTGGCATATCGAGTCTGACTTTATGGAATACTCTAAATCAATATTAACATACGACTATATTAAGATATATTTGACGTTATTGACTTACAGCTTGCACCAAATTCTTATACGCATTTCAGTTGACACTTACCATCAGGCAGGTCGTAAGCTTGTTTGCCATCTTGGTGGTATAAAAAAATCTTAATAAAAAAACTTAATTCAATAAAACGTTAAACGTCACTCTTAAACTATTTTAAGATTTTGGTGCAAGCCGAGCTTCTTCTTACAAAATTAATTATTTTTAACAGCAATGCATAAAAATTTGCATTTTTCTCTTCGGTCCGGAGTGACTTCTTTGGCGCCTGTTCTTGGCGTTGACTGTTATTTCAAACTGAAGTGCAATTTTCCTATAGTTCCAGTTTTGGCCACCAGGTCAGATAAGTTTGTGGCACTGTAATTATACTCACAGCGATATTTCAATTGTGTTTGGTGGATGTTTGGCCGCTACGATTGGTCTGGCTGTTAAAAAAAAGGTTCTACGAGTATCGAGTAATATAAAAAGTAAGACTCCGACTTTAACTAAGATAATGTTATTTTCTTGCGAGTTGCAAAGCGTCTAACGGAATAACCGTCGACGGGAAGTGTATGTTTCATAGTATGAAACATAGTCGCTTCCGGCCGTCTGTCCCTAAGTATCTATGCATGTATCTAGGTACGCTTCGATCTTTTAATCTACGCAACGGATTTTAATGCGGCTTTCAACAATATAACGAGTTCAAGAGGAAGATTTATAAGCAAGGAAAAAAAGAATAGGTAGGAGTTAAGTAGGTGTAGGATAGGTGTAGGGTAGGTGTAGAGTAGGTATAGGGTAAGTGTAGGGAAGGTGTAGGGTAGGTGTAGGGTAGGTGTAGGGTAGGTGTAGGGTAGGTGTAGGGTAGGTGTAGGGTAGGTGTAGGGTAGGTGTAGGGTAGGTGTAGTAGGTGTAGGATAGGTGTAGAGTGCTACAATGTCCGACCAAACGACTCCGGGGACTGTGTCGGCTTGGGGTGGTCATCAAGCCGATACACACCGGAACGGTGTAGGGGCAGGTTTGGAGAGCACACAACCTGCCTCGCGATGGGCTTTCGGGCGCGGTGTTAGAAGGGCTCCGGTTGCGTTCTATTGAGATCCCGGAGCCCATCGAACTGCACCGAGGTGGACCGCCGTGAAGTTTTTAGTGGGTAGAAGCCCCACATAACCCAGCTCTTCCCCCGATGGGCTGGGTACCTGGATCGCAGGTTTTCTCCACGATATCAACACAATAAAAAAAAAAAAAAAAGTGTAAGTGTCGGCAGGTGTAAGGTAAGTGTAGGATAGGTGTAAAGTAAGTGTAGGGTAGATTAAGGGTAGGTGTAGGGTGGAGGTAGGGGTAGCCACGCGAACGAGGTCGCGCCGGGTTCACTAGTTGATTTTAACTATTAAGAATATTCTGTACAACATAATATATAGAAATCAGCACTCAGACTTTAAGTAAAGTACGCAAAGTTTTTACACACCTTTAGCACCTGGTACCTATAAACTGCCCATCAGCATATGCAAAATACATACATTTAAAGTATATGCTGATACTACTCTATGCCACACTTTGTTACCCAGAAAATACGTAACGTCTGGGTGCCCTGGAATCTTGCTCTATAAGGTAGTCGTGTTGGACCTCGGCCAATATAGGTAATTGCCAAAAGGTCAATATAAATAGCAATGTTGCGGTTTGCTGGTGAGCTGCGGCGGTGGCAGCTAATAGGCCTTACAACAGTTAGTTGTCCAACGGGTCAGTTCCATCAACGGTCATTAATTGTGTCTGCACTTGTGAGCGAAACGCCGTTCTGGCCCTTTAGGGCCACACTCTTCGTCACATGTATCTGGATGGGATCAAGCCGTCTATTTAGAACTCCAGAGGTTCGTACTATAGGGCCAACTGAGCTGTTTTTTATGTAAGATGTGTTTGATCTACAAATTCTCAATATGTCCGAGGTACAACAGTGTAGTGGCCGAGGTAGTACAATTTGAAGTAAATTATGAGTTTTACTTGATCACCTACCTATTGTTCGTAAAAATATTTTTTATTTATATCAGCTAAACTATCCCTCTGCTGGACAAAGGCCTTTTCTATTCTTCCATACTTCGCGATCGTTTGCTTTGGTTTGTCAGTCCTTGTCACATGCCAACAACTCGCCTCTCTATATTTTTTTTGGTCTGCCGCGACGTTGTTTTCAGGTATTGCCCAATCTGTAGCGGTTTTGGCCCATAACTCCTCCGACATGTGGCAGACATGACCAGCCCCACTTCAGTTAAAAAAGTTATGTTTTTATAATTGGTAGTATACAATCGAATTACTAAGGTTTTCACATGTAATTAAAATATATTTAACTCTATTTATAACAAAGCCGGGCTGTTGAGTATCCGACTCGTAAGCGAGAGGTACCGGGTTCAAATCCCACTGCGGCCATGTACCAATTACTCTTTTCTGAGTTATGTACATTAGTTGAATTCTAACCGATGCTCTTACGGTGAGGGAAAACATCGTGATAAAACCTGCAAATCCAGGCAACTGAGTTTGTAACCATGATCCAATCTGGTCCGGTTCCCCTGGTAGCAGGGTCACGGAGGTCAGATGATAATCGCTCCACTGTAATTAGCTGATCGCCAAATCCTGGATCATGGTCAAGGCGGACCCCGGGCCCTCGGGCTCGAGAGCACAACCGGGACAAAAACGCCAAAAGATTTATATAACAAAGAAATAGGAATAAAAGTCAAAAACTGTCCTAGGACTGCACTTTCCATATATATGTATAAAAAAAGATCATCTAAATCCGCTAGGATGATGATGACATAAGAATAATTATCATTATATCGATAACATAAAGAAAATGTCGACAGAGTGGACATCTCTTTCTATTTGCTGCTAGTTGAAAATGAAGGAGACTGCATTGTTTTTTGAAGCTGCCCCGGCACGCATTTTTCGTATGAAGAAACTATCAACGGCCTCTATAGACTGGCAATTTTTTTTGCCCCATTTCTCACACGAAGCAACAATGTTTGCCTCGCTGTGGTCCGGTTTGAATGATAGGGTAGGCAGCCAGTACAATATCACAAGCAAAATCTGTGGTTAGGTATATTTGTCTTCACACTAACAACGCACCTGCGGTTCTAAATTTTTGTTGCGTGAAACCAAAGTACGTCAGTCGTATACTTAATACGTTATGTGTGGCAGTTACTGCTATCCATTATGTGGGCTAGTGGAAGTTCCCCATAAGGGAAGGTAAAGGTACAATACCATATCACCAACTGTAGTAAGGAAGTGTATTGCATAGTTTCTTACCGCATACCTTGGGTACCTTGGGTAAGTTGGTAACCGCGATAGTTTCAAACATTACGTTGTATTGTTGTCTTCATCCATAATTCATTGCTAAACGAGAAATGATAAATGATAGATAAATTATAGTAGTTTATGCAACTGTCATATAATACCTAATTATATGCAGTTGCATACACTACATTATCTACACTCGTATTTTCATGTTAAAATTTCGTACCTATATTTTTTTCAACTTTGCTGGAAGTAACTGAGAGTCAGTTCTGTTGTGTCTTGTACGCGTCGAGGATATCAAGCGGCGGGAAATTCACTTCACTACTTTCACATTTATCTATTTATTTGCTTCAAACAAGAAAAAACATTCACAAACACAAATTACAACAATTAGAAAAAATATTCTGTTTAGCGAGAAAATAATTCCAAATGAACACAATCACAACCACAGACTATGAACTGATCACAAATATAAACAGGAAATTTTGAATTTGTTAAAGACATTTTGGTATTCAGCCTATATTTCGCCGTGTCCCGGCGCCAGACAAAAATTTAAAAAAGAAAAGTGTTGCATAATGATTAAAAAGTTATTTTTCGATACAGCTGTAATGACAATATACAAAAATCAGAATAATGTACATGCGCGCAAAGGCGGCCTTATCGCTGTAAGCGATCTCTCCCAGACAACCTTTGGGAAGAGGTAATGTTTCACATGAACTAGTAAGTAGTGCAAGAGTAAATAGTAGTAGCAAAAAATATCAATTAACAAATAAACTTAGATGCTTCTAAATAAATAAAATATATATGTAATACTATACATAAATACAATATAATCATAAAATATTCTATAATACTATACTATCAAAATTACAAACAGAAAATGTATTTACTGCAAACAATTCGACTCTGAGAAGAAATATTCGTGTACTTTCTTTATAATTATGTAATTGGAACATTACGCTATGAGTGTAGATAATAGTAGTTTATGCAACTGTCATATAAAAGGGGGTATTAAAACATGAGTGTCTGTTTATCATACGAGGCGTAGCCGAGTATGATAATAGTTTGACACGAGTGTTTTAATACCTAATTATATGCAGTTGCATACACTACTTTATCTACACTCATATTTTCATGTTAAAATTTCGTACCTATAATTTTTTCAACTTTGCTGGAAATAACTGCGAGTCAGTTCTGTTGTATCTACGCGTCGAGAATATCAAGCGGCGGGAAATTCACTTCACTACTTTCACATTTATCTATTTATTTTCTTCAAACAAGAAAAAACATTCACGAACACAAATTACAACAATTAGAAAAAATATTCTGTTTAGCGGGAAAATAATTCCAAATGTACATAATGACAACCACAGACTATAAACTTGAATTTGTTAAAGACATTTAGATATTCAACCTAAATTTAGCCGTGTTCCGGCGCCCGACAAAAATTTAAAAAAGAAAAGTGTTGCATAATGATTAAAAAGTTATTTTACGATACAGCTGTAATGAAAATAGTATGGGAAATGCTGTATCGAAAAGTAATTTTTTAATATTTTATAGACTGGCGTGAAAAAAGTGTATCCTTAAACAACTGTTTTCGAATATGTAATTGGAACATTACGCTATGTGTGTAGATAAATAATTTTATTTGATACCGCAGATTAATAACTTGTTAGTATTAGGCTGTTTGGCGGATTGCCTCTGCTTTTCTTTTTTTAGCGTTGACGAAATTTTTATATGTAAATATTATTCCGTAACAAGAACAATTTCTTTCCCCCTGCTGCTGCATGCTGCTCCCGCCTTGTTAATGAAATATTTTATTGTGTATTGAAAACTTTGTAATATACTCGTGTGTATTGGTGATTATGTAATCGGCAGTATCAAGCCTTCATCTAGGACTCGGGACCGCATCTGGGCTTTAATCGTGGCTTGTGTGTAACGACCCAAGCCTCACACTTGTATTGTAATGTACTATTTCGATTTTCATGCGAAATATATAATTATTCAAATCTTATCTTGAAAGGTATGAACACAAATGAAAACTGGAATTCAATTTAATATAATACTAATTTTATTTTCGTACGTTTTTGCCCAAAGATCTTTAAAAACTTCCATTTAAAACGGTTTCATTTCCTTCTGCAGAAGTATTATTAGCTACCGATAAGATCCATAATTTCTTTCAAACTGGAATGAAGTAAGAGTGGGAAAAAATATTGAAAACTTTGATTGAATTTGTCTAGCTGAGAAGCACTGCGCTGAGAAATGAAAGGTTTTATTTTCCTAGGTTTTTATTTTCACCGTTTTCTGGTTTATGCTAATACGAAATCAATACTTTAAAAATTGCTTCCATTATCACTAAGTAGTTTTAATCTGAATCTCCCCTTTTCATGCGGCAGCTAAACAAAGAACTGAAAAGCTTTTATGCACAGCGAATTTTTTTGCCTAGCGAAAGTTACGTCATCTCAGATCGGTATTTACTGTTGCCACCTACCTCTAGGCCGCTGCTCGGTGACCTAGTGCGACATAAATATCGAAATGATTTTATTACCTACACATTAGTAGCTTGTATAATATGAATTATTGCTTCTCTTGTGTCACTCTTTTTCCGTGTAAACTGCTTTAATTATCCACAATTTTCATCTCTGTGCCTTGGTGCGCCATCTGAGAAAATTTCCACGAAGTAACATGTTGGTTTTCTGGCCGCAACTCTGGCAGCTACGCGCGACGTCCGGGGGTAACGGAGCTTCACGCTTTTCCCGCTAGAGGGAAAGTGGCGTTAAGTGGCGTTGTGTGGCGTTGTTCGTTGCTCGCCGTACCTACGAGCTACGAGTTTGCGTGCTACGAGTCTACATCGCAACAGTGACATCTATGTTCTAGTAGCGGTAATAAACCGAAGTGAAACATGCGGAACTTGCTTGATTGCTTGTATAGAACAGCTACTCGGCCACCGATGGCGCGACTGAGCACAAGATTTCTGAAGTTCCAATTTAATTACGGTGCCAAAGTTTGACCGTATGTGCGACATGAATCGATACTTGAATGTCAACGCAATATAAATTAAGGTTAATTTTTCTAAACGTAGATAAACTAGCGTAACGCGAATATTGCATTACGTTACAATTCGCTATCAGACTGCAGATAATTTACATTTTTAGATTAGTTGATTGTAGAAATTAATTTTCAGTATTGCTTTTTACTCGGACGTTATGCAAGGAGTTCGCAAACACATTATTTTGTAGTTGTGGTGATTACAAGGCTAAATTAAGAAAGTCAAATGGGTCTCAATTATCAGATAGGGAGGTAATCACGTAGGGAGGTAAATCGAGTAGTCTGTCCATTGTTTGGCATTTCGATGGGTGACTTGGTGCCTTTGTTCTGAGGCGTTACGTAAACCTTTGTTCGTCCGATCGGGAACAAAAAGCTGCGTGTCTCCTCCGAATTTTAGGGCGGTTTATCATTTAAATGTTACGCATTATGTATTGGCCCGTCGAGCACAATTTTGTATTGACTGACTCATCGGGATTCTCGTCAATGACGGGCTTCACCCAATTCACGCTCTTAATTCGCATTTGCGTGGTAGACGGAATCCTATCAATACACTTATTAAATAAGGCCCAAAGGCCTCCGGCTTCTAAAAATACTGAAATCTAAAATTAGACCAGGTTTTTGCCACATTTTTATTATTTGGTTATGTAATTTATTTGGAACTAGCCGTTCTTAGGGGCTACCACCCACGCGCTGTGCTAATCTCTATAAACTATCAACTTTCCCGCGGGAGCCTATTCTATTATTTTCCTAGGATATAAAATAGCCTATGTTACTCACTGATAATGTAGCATTCAATTATTGAAAGAATTTTTTAAATCGCTCTAGTTGTTTTATTGTTTATTCATTTTCTCTTTATAATATTATTGGCCTGTCGCGACTTCGTTCGCGTGTGGTCCTACCTCTACTACTACCCTACCCTACTCTACTTTACACCTACCCAATCCCTTCCTGCCCTTTTTTTCTTACATATAAACATTTCCGGATAATTACAAATCTAACAAAAAAATAATTAATTAAATAGGTGCAGTCATTCAATGTGTGCGTGTGCACCAATAAGTGAACACTGCCTGACGTTTGTCCGTACTAAAATAAACGAAAAAGTGATAAAGTTTTAACCAGAAATAAGTTTCGTGATACAGAAACTGAAGAACTAACCTTAAAGGAAGGAGTGGAGTGAAAGCCTCTGGGTAAATGTTGTTACTTATCACTATAAACTTGTCCAAAAGTCTAGAAACAGTCACCGAAATCCGAAACTCACTCACACATACACAAAACAGTCTAAATTTAAAGTGCAACGACCCAAAGTATTGTTTTATTACCCTCAAAATACAGGTGTTTTACAACCTTGACCGCGGACTGTTTATAAACACTTCTGTCACCTGTCACCTGTCGCACTGTCATAACAAGTACGATTACGACCAGTTATCGCAGAGTTGCGTTTCTATACACGCCAATAATAATTTGATGATTTGACTGACAACATGACTGCGAAACTCTTAAAGTGTGATGATTGCAAAAGAAGATGTAAATTAAATGACTACATTAGTAATAATGTAGTAATTGTAATAGAGTATTGTGTATGGATAGATGCGCTTAATTATGAAGGAAACGTTTTACTTTAATGTACCTCAACAATAAGGCTTCCTAGAAGTGTGATAAGTGCATTAGGTTGAAAACGAGCACTCCTATGAATGTGAAAATTGCAAGGAATACCATAAACATCAAACCAGACTCCAATATACTAAAACAAATAACGACTACGACTGAAAAGTGTGGCCAACACTTCCTCTTCTTCCATAATGGACGGCGGTTGCCTGCTGTGAGGTGGGCGCTTCGACAGAAGAGTCCTGCATCTGTTCCCACAAGTAGATTAGTTTCACTTTGATAAGTGGAGCAGCTGCGTTATGCGATGCTGATATCAACGGTTCTTATGACGCTGAATACGCCGAACAATGCGTTCCTTCGCTGGCCCGCACTGAGGTTGTAGCGGACAGTTTTTCTCCATTGGCAGTGTTACAGACCGTAAGTTCACCTTCAGTGGATGATGATCCGGTGGGCGAATCTGTCGAGAGCGGTGCCTGTAACAACGAGCGATGCATTTCGCCCCCTCCCCGGACTGGGAACATAACCAATGACGGCACTTCTGCGTTAGTACAACCCATCGCTTCACCTTCCGTTGGAAACAACATAACAAAACGCAAAAGAGGTACCGTTGTGGTAACCGCCAACTCCTTTGAGTGCCTATCCTCAACTGTGGAGGGCAATAGTGATGAAGAAGATAGAGAACCACATCCTAACTTCAGTAGAAGTTGCCCGGAGTTAAACTACGTGCTGCCTCAAAGTGAACTGGAACAACTTAGAGAAAGGGTCGAAACTCGAGAAACTGAATCGAAACTAGAGTCAGCAGACAACGAAATCGAAGGCGTGTTATCTGAAAATTTTGATCTGTAGGAAAAATTAATTCAATGTTCAAAAAGATGTAATCTGATAGCTAAGTTATGTAGGATAACTGAGATAAAGAAAGACAAATGCAAATTAAATGCAACTATGCCGAATTTGAAACAACCAAGTGTAATCCAATTGTGGAGTCATTCTTTGAATCTTAACAAATTCTAAGGGATGACAATACTGTCAGTAATGTAATATTTGTGCCTACTGTACAGTATGGAGATAATAATTAACAATTACACATGGAGGATTTTTGCATAATATTATTGGGTGAAGAGGACTTCATCGCAACAAAAAACTATCACGACTTGGTTTCATTCATTAGGGTGACTTTATTGAATTTGACACATACTAATATTATAATTTGTTCGCCCACCTATAAACATGAAAAATTCATGAACTTGTACAACTTGCGAGTGGAGGCCTTTAATAATCTGCTTTTCTTAGATATAGAGTCGTATAATTACGCCTACCTGGTAGATTCTAACAGAAATCTGAGATATGAGTTTTCAAAGCTTCATAGAGACACTGGGACCCTGAATCGACTTGGAATTCGCACTATTTTTAGAGATTTAAGGGACACTCTTAGTTTTGTGTATGACACCCCCCAGCCTGAGTTTTTTCGCATGCAAAGTAGTTAATGAAAATTGTATTTCCGAGCTCTCGAACGAATCTTGTTCGAGTAGCGTATCTGAGAGCTCTGAGGACCAATGTCATAATAACAATATTGAACCCATATTTGATCCTTTGACATATACTACCCTCAGTTATTTTTATCAGAATGTTTGTGGTATAAATACTAAGAAGAATCAACTGGAATTATATTTAGATGGTTTAAAATTTAAACAAGATTATGTTTGTTTAAACGAAAACGCAATTAAAACGATACATTTTGTGAGGACAGTATGATCTAGCTTCAAACTATACAAACTCAGAGAAAACGAGAGGTGGTACACTAACACTAACAAAATAAGGCGGAGAAGTTGAGACTATAGATTTCTGTAAAAGGTTAAGTAAATCGGAATCTTTTGTAATATGTGGAATCCGAGACATAAAATAAAAAATAAAAAAAAGAATTAAGTAGACTCTGTGGGTTTCTTGCCGTTTCTTTCCCCCACGGAGAACCACCTTGGAAGCGGCGTTAATTTTTCTTCCTTTCTCACACATAAAAATGGTAAAATAGTGGTAGGGTAGGGGTAAGATAGTGGTAAGGTAGGGATAAGATAATGGTAGGGTAAAGGTATGATAGTGGTGAGATGGGGGTAAGGTAGGGTAGGGATAAGACACTGATAGAATATGGTAGAGGTAAGCTAGGGGTGGGGTAAGGGTGGGGTAGGGATAGAATAGAGTAGCGTGGGAGCGGCTACCCATCACATGCAGCGGGTGTAATGCACGCTCACTTAAAAGTCTGTCTGGCGGTGGCGTGGGGACCGGGTCGCTCTTTTTTCTCAAATATGGTTGAATTGGACGATGGCTGGGCCCTGCATTATACTCATGAATGGGTGCTGTCTTGGTGGACTGGCTTACTCTTGCTGTAGTTTTAGGTGGTGTTTCTTTATTATACTAGAAATACCTATATAATATATTGAGCGCGGTCCGGCTCTGCCTGGCATTGTCGGGCACTGTCCGGTCGTGGTTGGCGTGGGGTGGGTTTGTTGCGGCTATGGGGCGGCCAGTGTGTCACTGTGTGCTTCCTTTCCTACACCCCTCCTTTTGACGATATTTAATGTCCTAATCAATAAATAAATTTTGAATTTTGCATTTTGAATAGACACAAATCTTATATTGTGTTGGTTATACCCAAATAACAAAAAAAATTACGTGTTCTTAGAAAAACTTGAACTACTGTTGCAGCACTTTTTTAACAAAATGTGTTTGATTTGCTGAGATTTTAATGTATCCACAATACTATAATATATCCGATTTTGTATATTTACTTAAATGTTATAACTTTAGATATTTGGTAGAGACAGAATTGGGTGCATTGTAAATGTGGATCAGAATGGCTTGTCAGATGGACATTGTGCAATACTGGGGAATGTAGAGCTGGAAGGTAAATTTAATAATAAATGTAATAGTCATGGACAGTATGTCTATGTAGAGAAAAGGATGTTTAATTAAAATAATTCAAATATTTTTGGACAAAAAAATTTAGATAGAGTTTGGAAATAGCAAGGAAATAGGTATTAACGGAATTCTAAAAACTTTTAACGATATATTTAAACGGAGCCTCAGAAAAGTAAAAAGAAGGATAAATTTAAAATAGTGCACTGATCTAAAATGGGTCACAAAAGGTGTAAAAGTCTCTAGCAAAATGAAAAAGGTGTTTTGTACCCTGGATAAAATCCACAATGATGAATCCTTATTTCGTTACCAAACTTCTTATATAGGATTATACAAAAAGGTATTGAGAACTGGTAGGTCAAAGGCTGTCTAATCAAGAATAGTTAAGGCCAAAAACTCATATATATACATATAGGCAGAAAAATAAACAACATATTCAATTAAAAGATAAAATGATGATTAAAATGAATAATGTTGTAATTGAAGACCCTGTTAGGATTACGAATGCTTTCAGCGAAACTTTTGACCACGGTAGTGTGATTGGTTCGGGAAATATTATAGATGCGACCCCCATACTAAAGAACAACACTGATCGAATAGAATCAGAATTGTCACTACATCTAACAAATGGAGTAGAAGTTACAAAGATAGTACGAGGCATGCTGAACGATGAAATACCCATTTCCATAATAAAAGATAACATAGACATTTTAGCCGTATCTCTGTCTTATTTCTATAATTTTTGCAAAAGCAACAGTATAATTCCAGATCAATTGAAATTGGATAAAGTTGTTCCAATACACAAGAAAAAGAGCAAATTAGATCCAAAAAACTACAGGCCCATTTCAATACTTTCTTCCTTATCTAAAATCTTTAAAAGGATCTTAAAATCCAACCTGGATTCATATAGTATCCCATATAAATATTAACTCTGTACTACATTTGAGACAATTCGGTTATCAGAGAGGAGTAGGCACGGTAACGGCAATTGATACTCTTGTGAATGATACCTTGCAGAAAGTCAACCTTAAGAAAAAAGTTGCTGGCATATTTGTGGACCTGAGTCTGCTTTCGGCTCAGTTGTCCACGACATTCTGATCAGCAAACTGAAACATTCAAATCATAATTAAAAAATAGAAAGCAGTTTGTTGAAATATCACAACTTGAAGACAGACTGCGGACTGAGAGACGTTACAAATCGAAAATCGTAAATATAACCGCTAGAAGCTAAAAGAGGCTCAATTTTGGGTTCTATATTTTTTATAATATTCTTAAATGATATGCTGAACTACGTTAGTAATAAAATTGCAGAAATAAAATTAGAAGTTTTTGCTGATGATTCGAACGCCATTCTGTCAAGTGATAATATGAACTTTTTGAACGATAAAGTGGGCCAGACCTTGCTTGTATTAAATGAGTGATTTCGGTGCAATAATCTCAAACTCCATGCTAGCATCTTACTTTTTAAAACGACTGCAAGGAATAGTGATAAACTGGACATTTCAATAGATGGTCAAGCTATTAGTATTGTCAGCGAAGTTAAATTTCAGGGTGTACGCATAGATCAATTCTTGAATTGGAAACCGGAACTCAACGCTTTGGTTAGCTCTATAAGTTCTGCGTGTTATGCGTTACGTAGTCTAAGGGACGAACTAACTTGCTAACAGCTAAAATCGGTTTATTTTGCACTAGTGGAGTCAAGATTTAGATACAGTATTACACTTTGGGGCAATAGTTATGGCTATAATATGTTAAAGGCTTTTACAGCTCAAAAAAGGGCAATAAGAGCAATGGTTCGCATTCCACCGTGGGAACCATGTAGGACTCATTTTATATCTCTGGGTATTTTAACTGTCCCAAGTTTTTACATCTTAGCGCTGAGACACATTGAAGAGGTGCGCCGCGCGGTGTACTGGACAATATGGCAAAACTTTTTGCACGCTGAGCAGTTTGTATGCAAGTACATTGACAGGTGGCGAAATGTCCCACTGTGCATGATGGAGCAAAACCCGCAATCCAAGCCCGAAATGTCAGTTTGTATGAATTTTGTCCACATTTTTTCATCCCATCAATCGTGCAGTGTGTGGCGCGCTGTCAGCAGATGTCAACATAAGACGTCACACTTGACTGTTTCTTTTTACCAACAGTTCGAATCTTTTCTCCTTATGTGACACAGTTTACACCACAGACATAACAGACTAAACACAAATCACAAATATTCCCTGGTCGCTCGCTCTACAATGATTATGAATCTTGCTATCCCGTTTTTTCATCCATTGGAATAAGTTCACGGAAAGTGACGCGCGCAATGTTTTGAACGTTCGACATATTGCTCGAGGGCCTAACGACCTGACGTTTCTTTTGAAACATCTGTGTAAATTTTATAATTTCCTAATAAAATTTAAATCAAACCATTTAAATGATTGTAATTTTGTGTGTAATTTAGTGCACATTTATGTGAAAGTATGGAAATACAGCTGGATTATCCTTTCAGCGGTTAGTAAACATTCGTGGTCGCGGCGATCCGAAATAAATTTTAGAAATTGTGACAAAAATATGCATCGAAATAGTGTGAATTTGCAATAATTGAAATGCTTTACCTTAAAACAACATGCCATTAGAGATAGATTTAAAATTATTGGAAAATTGAGCAATATTTCGGTGTCTAAATAGGTACGAAAATATTTTGATGCTAACAGGGTCGCACTTACAATTTATTTTATAGTATTTTGTTACTCAAGTCTTGTGAATAGCGGTACACAATTTTATATGTATCAAGGTTACATGCCAAAAATGTACCTAGATGACATTTTTAATGTTCAGACATTATATGAAACAACGGATTAATCGCGTATTTACGTTTATTTACATAAATATTTGTTTTTCTAGGTTTCCTAAAGACCAGACATGGTTATGTCTGGGTTGCAAATTGGAAGTGCTGCGTTGTAAACATTTTGAAGAACAAGATAATAATTAGATGCAAGTCCCTTCTGTCCTGCTGCACCAGCATTATATAAATGTTTACTGAAAATAAAGAATATGCTGCTTGTTTAATATATTAATGTATCTATCCTTTTCATTATTTTTTTTTCATGACTATGTCCTCTAGAGGGCATCATATTAAATTTATGAAGTCACACAGGCCAACCTGTGAACAATGAAGACGCTTCTAACTATAAGTAAGTAGGTAGGTACCTACTTAGTTTAGAAGTTATGAGGCAACAAATAAACATTAATACCGGTCAAAATCATAACCCTCCTTTTTGCAAAAGCAAGCACTACCGATTCACGGTATGTAGGATCGAGAGATCGAAAAGACGGTGGTAGGTATCAGGGCATGGCTTTGATCCATTAGACACCTTACCTTTTATTATAATGTCAATATTAAAATATAAGGACAAGTTTAAAAAAATTGCATAGTCATCTGTAGCGAACAACAAGTCAGATTTGTTTGTGTCCGTTACGAGTAGAAAGTCGTAGCAAAATATAACTCATAATGAGTTATATTTTGCTGCAGATGGGCTGCCTTGTTCCGTCCCTGCATTTGCATTGGTGTGTGTGTTATAGAGATGTGTGACATTTTGTTTCGTATTTAAACTCTAAATGTACTCTCTGCTTCTGTAAATAAATTTTTTTCTCTATGGTTTACACACATATATCTGTCTTCTTTTTTAGTACAGATTCAATGCGCATGAATGAAATAGTAATTCGACCTTGTCAAAGAAATTTTGGCCGCTGATGCGTAAGCCCCTCCCCTTTGTGTGATTCTGCAACATTATCGTAGTTGTTTCGCTTTCGTGATCCTTTCGTCATTTTGTTCTTAGTTCCTCCCGAATTATAAATAAGGCATGTTTTGAACTAGAACACAAGTTTCTAAAAAAAATTCTGGTACTCGTCAAGATTTACATTTCGGATAGCAGCTATCAAACTTAAGACTAATAACTCTGAAAATATTACTCCTAGAACACTAGTTCCTCAAGTAAAATGATAGTGCAGACGTAGTGTAAAATTATTTAAATGTCAAATTCAGTTCTCAACTGTAGCAGTTCGCACCCCGCACCGATACGACACCCCGAGGACTTCTAATGTATATACAGTCACGTTCATAATTGTTATCGATCGAAAGCTCATTCTTTCAAAAAAATTCTTTGGATGACATACATTCATACTGTCACTCCCGTAGTGGTGACAGAGACTACATTGTTCTATTTGCTACGGTTCTAGCAAATCTCAATGGCTTCTTCATACATACATAATTATGCGAGTCGTATAAAATAACGCGCGTAAAAGCGTCGAAAAAGCTCTCGTGCAAACATTGCCTAGCTTAAAATCTCTCGTGCGAACGTTGCCTAATTTGAAAACCCAGAATAACACCACCGTTTGCTTTGGTTGTCACCGTGACGTGGCACCACGCAGTGCACTGCACCGCGCCAATTTATTAAAAATGCAACATACACTCACTAAACGACCGTTGTTGAAATATAAACAAACGGACAGACATATTAATGACTTTTAAGGTATCAACAATAAAGGACAACTAATTAGAAACAACAGAAAGATACAGGGTATAATTAAATAATTTATTAGTTAAGTAATAACTAATATATTATTTACGCTATACTGTTCTCAGATTACTAAATTTAGTTATAATTAATATTTAGTTGCGTAGCCTTTGTTATCAATGACAACTTTGCAATGGCGTGGCATTGATTCAAGCAATTTCAGATTGAATGAATTTACCATGTTTATTTTTGTTTCATCTGAGAATAATACTTTTTTCCATTCTCGTACCGTCCAGTAAGCATATTTTTTTGCGAATAATAATCGCTTTTTTCGGTGTTGCTTGGTAAGAAGCGGTACCTTTCGAGAAACCCTCCCAAACAATTTAGCTACCACTAATCTTCGGCGTACCAATTTTGACGAGACGTTTTTAGGGTCATCAGGCGAAAATCTTCAATTTTAATTTGGTTGGAACCTTTAAATGGGTCTTGTTTGGCACGACGCACGCTTAGCATATCTTCTCTGGACGATGGTTTCGTCGGTCGAGCCTTTCTGAGAACATTTTCAATAGTTCCGTCTTTTATAATGGTCAATAACATTATTTACAGAACAATTCAAATGGTCAGCTATTTTCCTATATGTCCACTTTTCATCGAAATGCAAATTAACAATTATTTGCCGAGTCGACGCCTCACAACTTTGCCTATTTTCGACAAAACTGATTAGCCTTAAAATTTCAAATATAATTAAATTAAATATTATTAAATAATGGGCAAACAATTAAAAAGGAAGTGAGAGTGATAATTTTCAGCATGATTAATAATTTCGTCAAACTAAAAGTACAAGTTCAAGCCAAATATCTGAATGTTTACAAGAAGGACTGACAAACAAGGACTGACAAGGACAGTTTATCCTCAGATTATTGCCATATCCACATTTTATAATTTTTACTACTGTCAGTTAATTGGGACTTAGCGTGGTCCTATTATAACATTGTGTCAATAACTTTAGTACTAAGAGATCGAGATTTCTGGACAGGACCTCATCTCTTTTTCAAAATGGGCGATTTTCATAATATCTCAGAAACCACTTGACTTGACATACCTTATTTTAACCTAGTAATTATAACACTTATTTTAATTTACATACAAAATCTTATACCTTATTTATTTAACAGTTTATTGTACACAAGATAACAAATACCGAAAGTACAGAATAGTTACGACACAACAGGCACTACCCTACCCATGCTGTTACAGGTCACAGATGTCAGGCGGCAGTCGCTCATGGTCAAGGCGGACCCCGGGATGTTTATGTGAAGATGATTATTTTTTATAATGTACTTTTATGTTTATTCTTTATGTGTGTCTGTCAAGTATCTGTAACAGTCCATATGACCTGTAGGTTAATAACGTAATGCTGTTGCTAACATTCCGTATTATCGATTTCATGGCTTCAGTTGCTATCATAGCTCCATTGCTATAAGCTTAAAACTATTAAATCAATCATACGTAATCGCTAAAGTAACAATTTATATTATTGAAACAAGAAAATTGATGGCAACGTAGTTACGTAATTAGCCTACTGATCCTTCTCCACATATATAATGCATGTGTTAACAGATGTGTATTTAGCCTGACGTACTTAACTGCAACCGGGATTTCTTTTTTCAGGTAAGTGTTCCATATCGTCTCTCCATCCCTTACAGTTAAGGTAAGCGACACAACACTCGCCTACAACTCGACGCCTATTAATTTTAATCACGTAAAGATTAACTCAGATAAAAGAGAAAGCAGTTGCGGTGGCCGGGTTGCTCACGTCACGAAATTTTATTTTTAGAGAGGTGAAGGGCTTTGGCCACCGATTGACGCTATTTGTGGGCACAAGAACAGGAAGACAACAATAGTATTTCATAAATGTTACCCCGATGATGACCCATAGCTCATTTACCTACCTTTATTGTAAAAATATATATAACTTGTTAGAACATAAAACCGGTCTCATTCTACAAATACTGTACTACTAATATAAAAGAACAACATTTCTCCAACATTTCTTCTGTATTATACAGTTATTGAAGTTCTTACATTTAATTAAATTCAGCAAAGAAAATCGCCGTAACAAACAAAATGTACGTAACACCCAAGCACAAGCATTTAAACCCACAACTAGTAGGTTACGTACATATTAATCGTGTGTACTTACTTACGGTTTGTAATGTGCACCGCTTGTTTCGGCCACACTCTCGCAGGGTGTGGGCTCTACTGGCCTATTTATTTTCGGGCCCGGTCCCTATTTAGCGGATGGCAGTACGAGCGGGCCGCGCGGTCCGTCACTCGGACTATAAATCAGCGCTTATCGTCCCAGTACCACTGCACCGTCCTGAATTATAGGCCACCTCCTCATCGCCCGATCGTGATTGATCACGTATCTGGCTCGTATGCTTCTGGAGTTAGCATAACTTATAAGGCAATTAGCTAAACAGACGTGCCAACGGGTGTACGAGCTTGCAGGTTTGGAACAGCGAATGTTTTACTCAGTGCGAAACTGACCAAGTAGAGGATATAGAGACGGTTGTTAATGAAATGTAGGTCATATTAAAATTAGCTCGGCGATATGCTGTGCTATGAAATAGAGTGGGTGCCTACTATCGGTAATGGTACTGGCTACTTGTAAGTATATAAGTATATTAGGTGACTTAGTATTTAATCATTGGCCGTGTGGTGTCCGGCAAAGTAGATTAGCACAACCCCTTACACCCGTGGGTGTCGTACAAGGCGACTAATGTTTTCGAGGCAAAAGATCTAGAAACTCCCAAGTGTCCAAACTCAAACTTGCCCGCCAAGCATGGATATTATGGCAAAAACCCCTCCTTTTTGTGACAGAGGCCCTACGTCCTGCAGTGGACTGTTATGGGCTGTGATGATGAGTATATAATAAAATAACCCATCTCAAAAGGGTCTTAATATAACACATCAATATACCTAGATGTGAATTGAAATCGAAAGCAATTATTTATTCATAAATTGATAATAACTAGCGGCAGCTACCTACATACATTTAAATTTAGAAAATAAGACATTAAGCCGTTCGTCGAATAAACACGAGCGTCCTACGGGGCGTGAGGCAAGGAAGCGATTAGGGCCCACGCGGCGTGGCGCGGGCGCGGCGCGGGCGGGTTCGCTTCGACACCGCCGCGCGCTACGAATTAGCGTCCGATCACAATCGTCGCCGGAGCATCAAACGACTATCCACAATGGGCGGTTATTGCGTCGGCGGCGCGGTGTCATTAGTACATTACCCGCTTGTCGCCGACCCCTATCGCCGGAAAATAGCTTGGGAAATGTAATCGTCACTTCCTGGCCGCTTCCGCCTCGCTGCGGGCACGCAATCCTTAATGCGAAACCACTCAGCCTGCGACTGTCGCAACTACCTATCGGTACTCACTGCGGCTTCCATTCAAGTTTAATTCGACCCATTGTACATGAGCCGCTCGAACCAACAATTAAGGAGCCCCTAAGCCTGTAACTTTCAGAAATTAATCGTACCGAGCACCTTTTAAGTAACACCTAACACTTTTGGAAACTCGTGTTAGTTACAATTGTCTTACGTAAACATTCCAAGGATAATTAGTGTTGTGTGTTGTAGCTGTCGATCAATAATCCGCGGACTAGCCGCTCGCACGTGCTCACACGAATCGAATACCGGCTGACATTGACTCGAGTATTGGTATACTTAGTTCCTTAATGGACTCGATTCTAGAGGAGCCACTAAAACTTCGAATTTTATTTAGGCACTGCTAAATATTTAGACATGTCTATACATAGAGGAGCACCGCTAAAACACTTTGATGTTATCTGTGCAACTGTCTAAATCAAGCAATCAATCAATGAAATAACTTTTATTCAATTTGGGTTTTACAACACTTATGAATGTCAATTTACAATCGTTATAAATACAATGGCATCGTCGACCCGAGCTAGTCACTTGACTGGTACCATGCGAAAAATAATAAAAATTGCGGTGACTGGAACGTACCAGGTATGTTAAGTGTTCATTGGCCAGTGTGACCGGACTACATACAATTCATAGTCTATGGACCCGACTGTCGTGCTGTCACTGTCCAATGTCACTTTGACGTCTTTGACTAACTGGATCAACGCACGGGGTGGAATCGCAGTATCCAGAGCCATAAACTTAGTAAAAGCGATTAGATTAGAATAAATTGGCAGAACAAATTTGAATCTGACCTTCCTAATATTAAGCAGTCAATTTAATTTAGAACGCCACAGACTTATCTAACACGGTGATGGCGGTTCTATTGTCGACAACAAAGTGTCATTTCAAAATAGCGACACTTACTTCCCCTTTTGGCCTCCTGGTTAGATAACTTTGTGGCACTCTAGATACTAAATGCTTCACCAGGAATGCTTATTTTACGTCATGCATAGAAAGGTTAACTTAACTTTAGCGGGACGACTAAATATAAGAGGTTAAGGTTACGTGGGCATCGAGAATTGACTCTTTTGTATTAGACAAAATTATTTATAAAGGTTAAAGACGGAAGGAAGGAAGAAAGAGAAGGTTTTGATATAAACCTATACCCAACCCATATATCTCGTAACATCTTCGATAACATTGAATTGGTTACGCAAGTAAAGAAATTGTTACTATGAGGACGAACGCTTAACGCCTCATGCCAATAATTACATTGGCCGCCTTGCCTATCGAATACCAACACAACTCGGGCATTCCCTAATTAGGGAAGTTATCTAACAAGGGTTACGTCACTAGCTTATATCACCAGTAACTATTGTGACTTACTGTTTCATTATTTGTATCCAATTCGATTCCACGATCATTAGGCCAGAGGTATTGTATGGATATGAATGTTGGACAACCAAAGCGTGGGTGAAAGACATGTGCTTCAGGCGGAAGTGAGATTGTTAAGGTGGATGGGTGGAGTGACGATAATGGACATAATATAAAATGAGTATATTTAATTATTAAGATATAAAAATAAGCTTGAACAAATTCACATAGCGCCACCTAGCCCCAAAGTAAGCAAAAGCTTATCTGATAAACTACTAATTTCCAGGAATCGAACCCGGGACCTCCGCGTGGCAGACCGTCATTTTAACCCTGAACCACTCAGATCATATAAGTAGAAGTTTGAAAGTAGCGCGAGTGACGGGAAAAATGAGGAGCAATAGCCTAGCGTGGTATAGGTGGAAGGATAAATGTAATGTGGCAAGGGAGTCGATGAATGTGAATGTGGACGGATGCTTAAGTAGAGGCCGACCTAAGAAAAGATGGATGGACTGTGCGAATGACGACATGCGGGCGAAAGGAGTGAGTACAGACAGACGAGTGATAGGGTTGAATGGAAGAAAGAGACATATTGGGCCGGCCCCATCGTGTGCGATAAGGGCAGGTATCAATATTGGTTAACTTCAAAGGTTCAGTTTAAATATTGGTCACCTCAGCCCACATCCAATTCTATTGATCTGTGCACTGCAGTTTTATACATATACATATGTCCAGTTTTTCCGACAGTTGCTATAAAACTGTTAGATGATTTATCTATTTAGACGTGTTTAAAACTGGAAAGTTCAACAGTGCATTGCAAGCAGAACGTATTAAAGGTTAATGGACTCCTTTTTCCGCACTTGAAATCAAATTTGGTCCTTTGTACATTTGTAAGCATAACGTGTGTGACAATTGAGTATTCTCTACCAAACAATAAATAAATATGATTTATAACTGCGATTATAAGCTGGACTGTACCTGAATGCGCCCATATATAGATAGAATATGTATGGCTGCTAATAATTTGATTTTGGCTGAAACACCTCAGGTCAGCATATGTACACGTTATATACTGTATATAAACAGCAGCAGGGCCCATGTAGACACAAAGCAACACATCAAATAGCGTCTAGGAAATTCGATTACCGGCAACTATGAGCTGCTGCACAGAGTTGAGCGCTCTGAAATCCGAACAGATTGCTATAACTGAAATCTGATTTACCTTGGAGAAAGAGAACTTTACAAAAACGTTTGTGTCGTCTAAATCAATATTTGTATTATTTTTGTAGAGTTGACGTGACTACCTAGAATTCGTCATCATCCGAGCGGTCAATTCCGGCTTCTAATCTATAAAAGTAACAAATAAAAATCCTAAAGTCTAAGTACAATATTCAGAATTTTTGCACACCCTTTCACAATGGCACGAATCAATTAGTGAGTCATTTCGTAATACGGGAACAGACATCTCGTTTACTGGAAGTATGTACGATATTTCGTCATCTCTACAGGTACCCACTACCACCCACTATACCCAGGTTGCACTAAACTTAAGCGATGCCTAACTTATTAACTTACACATTCCTTCAACTTGTTTGTCGAAAACAAAAGTAAAGTTCAGCGCCGCCTATTTCGAGAGTTCTGAAATACCTACAAGTTATAATATGCCTGTGGTGCATGCATGCAGTGCCAGACACCGCATCGCGCGCCGCGAAGCTTCTTTACAGCTTTGCAATGCGGTAAACTAGGAAATTGCGTTGTGCTGCGGCATGACACTGTGTATGCTATATTACGGTACCTTTTTAATTAATCGAAATAATTGTAACTTACCCATTGCGTAGGGCCTTCAAATAATATATTTGCGCAGGAAGTACTCCCACGTCCGGGAACTTTGGTACTTGATCGAATTCACATAACTTTCTGATGTACAAGTTCTTAATGCGGTTGAGAACTTGGGGAACTGCAGCCAACAGGCTAATAAGTTCCGCGAATTTCGAATACTAAGCTTCTTCACGGCGGAATATATTATTACTTGTCTCTCTGGTAAGGCAGGTATTATATCGATTTTATATTAAAGAAGCTTTAATGCACAAGCATATTAACCATCAACTAAGAGAATTATCGCCAGCCTACGTACTTTAACGGCAAATTACGTGTGTGGGAGGAACGGAGCTTGCCGTAGTTCGGCCGGCTGGTGGGACCGATATCGTTCGATAACTCGGCAGTCGCTAGCGTCGGTAATAAGGACGACTGCGGGCTCGGTCGGTGGCGCCAAACTGTCTCCAGCGTTTCATAACGACAGGCCGCAGGGCGCGACGCTCTCTGCCGACGGCTACTAAGAGGCGGGATTAGGGAGCCAGATGCCTTGACGCCGGCTCGCTCTACGCCGCCTTAGGAGGTGATCGCCAAAATGAAACTTGCACCGCAAATAAAACTTTAAAAGTAACCGATCGTATGTTGAGTTGTTGACTGTACTTACCGTATTCGGGAATGTCAGTTTAGTTATGTGAAAATATTCTATAATGAATCGCTATTGAAAGATAATGTAATGACTCCTGAAATTTAAGTTATAAAAGGAACAAACAAAGTTAAAGAAAAATTGGGAAGAAATAAAACCGACTTCAAACCCAAAAAAGTAAAAAATAAGCTTTTTATCATACAATCCGAGTAAGTTAAGTTAGATACCAGGAAGCCTTTATTTTTGGACTCGGTGCCAGCTCAGTAATGTTCGTCAGGGGAGGAGGTAATACCCTTGTGGGAGGGGAGGGTTGCTGTGAGACGCCGAGTCCAAAAATAAAGGCTTCCTGGTATCTAACCTACTGGTATTGTAAAAATTGCTTATTTTTTACTTTTCTGCAATTTGAAGTAGGTTTTATTTGAAGTAGGTTTTATCAATTTTGTTTAATTTTATATGTTTTAGTGGTAGTTACGATAAGTACCCTTTTAAGCATCGCGTTACCCCTAGATACAACCCAGTAGTTTCCGTCGACATATTGCAATACTATCATCTAACTCCTAGTCGTTAGAGTTCTGTGGCTTAATCATAAGCAAAGCATCATCTGATGATGACACTAAAGCGAACACCTGAATAAGTGATAACTGATAACGTATCAGACACCTCATACGTGCCTAGATCCTGATCTGATGGCCATAGGACCACCTGACAAGTATACCTTCAAAACAAAAAAAGAATTTTCCAAATCGGTTCAGTCCTCTTAGAGTAATACACACTTATATAATCAATCATATTCCGGGGAACATACATTAAAAGATTCCGACAAATTAATAATCTCCTCCCTTTCGGAAGTCGCTTAAAAAGACGGCAACACAATTCGATTTTACGAACGTTTCTCTTGACTCGCTCGGTTGTATTAAATATTGCGCTGCATTATTAGTTTTAAAAGTTGTTGTTTTCGTACTCCTACTAGCGGAGAAATAAGAAAACGTGACTCAAACTCCAGCAGTTGTATCCAAGACTCTGTTTCCGGCATAATCGCAAATGACGCAACTAAAAAGATTTACGTAATAACAATTTATTGGCGTAGCGTATACGTAGTGCCGCGGAAATCATCAAAATTATACGTTTCTTTTCTTGTCTAGAGCTATCATCAGTCTGCTTTGCAATGATTTAACATTTAAGTGTTATATTAGTATAGTAAATAGAGGGTGACTTTAAATTAATTCTTGATACCAAGAAACACCGTTTACTATGGCACCAATTCATCACGATATCATTTTAGCCGAGTACGTTTGGAATTTTGTATAAAATAGCTGCTTTTTCTTCGCGATTTCAGAGTTGGTGCCTTAGTCAAAGTAGTTTGTTATCACGAGCACATGTCTCTTTGCATCAAGAATTAACGTATAGTATCAAAGCACAATAAAAAAAAAATTGTTCTTAATTCATATTACGGATGATACTCCATTATTGTAAATCCCGGCACGCACGCACGTCGCTGGAGCAACCGCAGTCGAGTTCTTTTGAGTTCGACCTTCCTTTGCCCAGAAATGGACGTCTTCCGGGTAATAATTATGAAGATGCTGATATTTACATGAGTGGACTGCAACTTTTTAAAATACATATTTTTATTCCAAAACCGTTTCCAGTGACACTATTACCTAGCTGCCCACGTCAAAACATTACGACCCTGTAAGCGACGCGTCTAATTTTATTAATATTTATTTACGTGCGTATTTCGCTCCACTGTCCCACTCAACTAAAATCGAGTTTAGTGTATTTATACATTGTCTTTGGTATATTTTTGTTGTCAATGTCAATAAAAAGCGACGTGGAATAGTTGGTGTTAAGCTTTGTGTACACTTGTATGTAAAAACTAGAGTTTGCACAGTAGAGCGATCATTTAAAATTGGAAATAGCAGGCGTGCCCGTGCACACTAATCGCGCCCTTCTCCGCAGCCGAGCGAAACATACAGAACTATGCTAACACTTTTAGGGCCTCTCTGCCCTTTCAGAGTGGCCTGTCTGCGACGTGTTTCGCGAATATACAGAACAATTAACAGTTTTAGCCCAAAAACATTGCCGTGCATTTATTGTCGCACAGAGCACTCTTTTCCACTATCAATAATGTAATCCCAAATATTTTTTTTTTTACCTGTATTTAGATATTTCTTCCAATATTTTTCCACCGTGGAATTCACAAAGGACTTATTAATAGAACCACTAGCTAGTATTTGTTTGAACATTATAAGTGGTTATGTAATTTGGTAGCAACAAGCAACTTCCAGCTAAGTTAATACCAGGTATTTTCTGTATTAACCCGAGGCAAGTTTTGGTCATAAATTAAGCTAACTAGAATACCTAATTTATCATAATATGTTGGTTAACAAGTACTCTCTGTAATATACGCTTATTCAACATAATTTCAGTGTAGTGTACGCTTTAAAAATGAGATACATCGAGTTTATTGGTGTCTCGATTATAAAGCGAGACGTGCCCACGCAGTGGACATCACGTCAAATCTTTGCTATAATTTAAAAACTTTTGTGACGTCAAACGACCTTGTTTCAAATAATAGAAACGAGTAACTGCGATTCAGCCATAATCTGAAATAAGTTGCGGTGGTTCTCTGTCGGTCCTTCTCTGTGGAACGCTTCATCTACGAAAATTATATTTCTATACAATGCTACGCCTCTGCATTAACAAATGCACAGTATTAGAGTCCGATGTTTCACCAAATATCTACCAATTGGAAATTAACCAAGTTAAACCTGGAATCAGAATTTTGATGATGGGCATTGGGTTGGAATGCAACGTTATTATAACACAGATCCGGACCTCTCGCCTGACACGTGTATTGTTAGGACGTCTACAAAAGTGATGACTATATATGTAGTACCAGGTTCGTACCTATTTAATAAATGTGACAATCCGACAATTGTGTCACTTTTTGAAATATAAGTCGAATTTTCGCGACATTTGCCGTTTAATAAATGACAATTAAGTGCAAATGCGACAAGTAAATAGTGACAAAATTCGTATACTTCCGTTTTTGTTTGCTATTTGAAATGGACGCCAAATTAATAACTATAGGCCCTATAGGTAAACAGAGACTTTTTATTTATCAAATTTAGTGACAATTTAACACACGAAATGTAAATTAATAAATGGGAGCATTCGAGAACATACATTCACCTTAACTACTCTGCTATCCGTCGACGACGTTGTAACATTTTTTTTATTATTCGTACCTATTGATGTAACTACTGAATAGCCTTGACATTGGGTAAGAGGCTACCTGTCATAATAATTTTGGGTGTCATAAATAAATAAAACAAATTTGACAAGTTTTTCCGGACAAATTGTAATCTGTCGGCTGACAAGTGAACATTTTTATTAAACAGAAATAGTCGGCATACTCGTATTTGTAGATTTTCCACCGCGACAAATTTGTCAGTGATAACGTTTATTAAACAGAAAATTGACGAATTGTCATTTGTCACCTGTCGCCTGTCACCTGTCATTGTCGCATTTATTAAATATGCCCCAGGTAGACTACAAAATTATCTCTATGTAATGTTAGTAGCCTTGTGGTGTCCAACATAGTGGAATGTTGCGCCAGCCTTTTCCACTTAAATGTCGGTAAAAAGGCGAATGTTTAGAGGCGATCCAGCCACTTCAGCTAGGCTAGAACCTCCATAGACCAGACAATAGCCGGCAGCGTTTTCTTTTTGTATTTAAAACATTAAAATATTAATCCATCTAGGCGTTAATGTTCCGGTTGTGCTCTCGCGCACGTGGGCCCGGGGTCCGCCTTGACCATGATCCAGGACTTGGCAGATCAGACAATTAGACCCTGTTAACTGGTTGGATCATGGTTACACATTCAGCCACCTGGCTGTGCAGATTCCATCACGATGTTTTCCCTCACCGAGTATCAGTTAGTGTTCACCTAATGTTCAAACTCAGAAAAGAGTCATTTTTACATGCCGGCATTGGGGTTCGAATTCGGTACCTCTCGCTTACGAGTCGGACCCCTAAACCACTAGGCCACTGGTGCTCTGAAATGGTTAAGTGGTGCTAGTTACCTATATATAATAAAATATTAAAAAATAAATAATATTCGAATTGAAATCAAACAATCAATCAAAGTTACAAACAAGACAAACAAAAAGACAATGAAACAAGTACATTGACGTTAAATCTAATTATAGATACGTACAGTCGAGCAAAAAATCATGTAAAAAATGTACGTATCGACAGTGGCCACTTTCCATCAGGAGGACTGCCTGACCGTCTGTCTCCCTTGGATATAAAAGAAGTGAAAAATATCGATGAGTAGCTTCTGTAACTTGGTTTTAATCATTTAATCATTCAGGTTTTAAAGACAGTTTATATTATTATTTAGATTTCAACATTGGTATGGCCAGTTCAGGTTTATATTGTTACCCATTGTTATATATGTTAAAATAATAGCTAGCCTGTTTACGCTACGCTTACAAACCGCCTAGGCAACGTGCAACGACCTAACAGAAAACGCGCAGCCTACCCTTTACATTTTGCGGACGCGATGCGGTGACTGGCCGTAGATGTAATAACATATATAACAATGGTGAGGCAGATACGACACAGTGGCTGCACCACGGTAACTAAGCTGGCGTTGCACTTTGCTGACAGACAGATTTATGTCATTAGTAGGTACAGAAACCAAAATTGCTGCATTTGCAACAACGCGCACAGAAATCATGCATGTAAGGGCTGTCATTTTATTCTGAGCACCAATTTGTAATCTGGCTAGGAGTAGGAACCGTGCCGCTCAACCGTTAAATCTAAATTTAGCATCAGAACATTTTTGGTCGGAGATATTATCTACTATTTGTTACATAGAAAGGATTTCTGAAATTTTCCCAGAGATCAGGGTTTATTCATGCGTACTACTGGCGCGTGGACAAATGCTAGTTATTATATTATGGGAGTGTGATAAATGTAACAGGATTTTATTTCGGCTGTTTTCGGCTATCTCGTACTGAGCTAAGACTTCCCTTATTAAATCTGTTATTCAGCCAAATCGCGCAATATACGAGAGAATATGACTCAAATAAGAAAAAAATATTGGTTGCCTTGGTTGTTGTTGACTACCTCTGGTCCAATTATGGGGTTGCCATGAAGATATTATATTTTCTATCTATTCATAATATATTTAATACATATTTTTCCTTATTTGAGTAATATTCTCTGGTACTTATAGTGCACGATTTTCCTAAATAACATGAGGGAAGATATTTCTATGGCCGGATCTCATACTTACCGAAATTACGTTTTTCGTCTGCTACCTTCTTAAAATATTTATATGATTTACTATCACTATTTTATTCACCTTCAAACGAAGTCATCTAGTTTGTATCTACCTGTCAAACGAGCAGCTAGCCCGACTGATGAAAACGATTCAGTCACGCCTACCCTCTTTACACTTTCAAGTTTCTTTTAACAAAATGCAGCATCGTAGAGAGAAAGCTAACGTTTTTCATGCCTTTGACTGTTACTCGCATAACTACGGCGAAATGTCGACGTGACGCGAAAGAAATCCGAGAAAAATATAAAGGCACGGACCTAAAAGAAATACGGACGGAATATCTTTAAATCATGAGTGAAATGGCCGCCCATTTATGTGTGTGCGTGCTATGACACTGTCATTTTTGTAACAGTGCGGCGGCGAAAAATGGCGGTGGATTGTCGGACCTGGTGTATCTGAGCGTCATGTGCAACAAAATAAATTGTCATTAAATTGTCATTAAATAGTCATTAAATTGTCATTAAATTATCATTAAATTGTCATTAAATTGTCCTACCCTACATGCGTCACTTCACCATTATGTAAAATGGCGTCCATATTTTTTTCAGGTCCGTATTGTTGTAACCATTCAAAAAACAGCCAGCATTCTTTTGAAGTTCGTTTGACATGACGAGACCTTCGTACAAGTACAGTGCGATCAACTCTGTGTCTGTTTTGATGTCATTCGATTGACAGTGTCTTTGTTCGTTTGATCCAGGGTTTTGAGTGCGACGGTGGCGACAAGGTCACAGAAAGATTGGTTGGTTGACCTTTATCGAAGACCTTTATACAATTTCAATTGATAATCTTGTGAGGAGAGTATTTTTACGTTTTACCAGTCAAATAGTTGTTCTTTATCTTACATAATGGTGTATTAGTCATTGATTCGCAATCATTGTGCTCTTTTGATCAATTCCGACGTGTAACCTTGCCGAAGTTCCTACGTTCGGTTTTGACCGAAGTGCAGTCTACCTCAAGAGGATGTTTTTATGAAGTATCTAGTAGATATCCTAATTACAACGATAATGGATATTATTAGAACACAAACAGGCCTCAGGATCCTAAAAAAATATCACAGAAGAAAATGAAAGAATGCGAAAAATCCACCATCCGCCAGCTTCGTGGATTTACGAATACGCCTAATTGAATGACAATAAATACTGTTGAAGGAGCTGCAATAACGTACACATTCATAAGTTGAAATAAGTAAACAGTTTTGCACTAGTTAAAAAAGAACATTTTAAAAGTATTGGATGTATCATACATACCTGACACCATAAATGATACGCAAAAAATGACTTAATATTTACTGATATGCAGATTTTGTAATAGAGGGAGTCGAACAGGTCACCTGATGGAAAGTGATACCTGCCGCCCATGGACACCCGAAACACCATGTCTCCATTTTGTTTTAATTTTCATTTTGTTAATTTAAATATTTTGAATTATCAACAGAATAAAATAAAAAATACTCAACGTGGCGTTAATGTTCCGGTTTTGCTCTCTCACTCTAGGGCCCAAGGTCCGCCCGTGACCATGTCCCAGGATTTGGCAGATAAGATAATGACAGTGGAGGGACTGCATGGTTACACATTCAGGCGACAGAAGTGCACATTTCATCACGTTGTTTTCCCTATCCGTAAGAGCATCGGTTATCATTCAACTAATGGACTTATATAACTCAGAATAGTGTCATTGGTACACGGCCGCAGTGGGATTCGAACCCTGTACCAAGCAGTTACCGTAGCCTATGCATGTTTCCAGGGGTATGATATAATTCATATGTTTTGTTTGAGTAATCCAAAGTACGTAAATTACGATGCGGAACCATAAAAATACTACTAACTACAACCCTTATAAATTTCCTTTCCCTAAGTGACAATCGACAACTTTCTCAAACTTAAACTGTGAAACTCAGTCGCACCAACCAATATATATGAACTGACCACCTAAAGTTCGCCCGGAAACTTATTACGAATAGATAGCGTATTGGACAGCGAAAACTCTTCACCGATAGATTCGAGGCAACCAATTGCAAATTGCACTCGGATCCGACTATTTTGCTACTCTACATACATACCTACTTGAGTGTATACGTTGCTTGAAGGCATCGAGCGCTTAGCGCGGTACGGTCGCATAACCACGAGCGGCTTCCTTCCTGCCCCTGACCCGACACAATAATAAGTTTTACCCTTGATAAATAGCGTTATTGTTCTCTACCTACCTACGTTACAAATTTTTGGTTGACGTATATACCTATAAATAGCGGAATAACAGCTAGAGCGCATCCTCGTTAGGAGTGCAGAATATAATTTCCAAAAATCTGGCATGTACAGGTTCTAATGTGTTTTAAGGGCCATTACACGTCTCCCTGGCGCGTACCCTGAACTTTTCGAATCGATTTAAAAATTTGGCCATCTGCAACCGGTTAATCCCTGGTTTCCATAACAAATCGTCGTTCGGCCGATTGTTGTGTGTCGGTGGTGGTCGCCGGCGGCGTCGCTGGCTCTTTGTGCGGGTTGCTGGCAGCGTGAGCAGTTGGCGGGCTCGGGCAAGCGGGCGCGCGATTGCGGCGTGCGTGCGGGCGCGGGCGGAGCGCGGGGCGGGCGGGGGGCGGGGGGCCGCCGGGGGATGCGTCGGTAGCGCGGGCGCGCGGCTGGCGCGTGCCGCAGTAGCGTGGAGGCACCGCCGCGGCCGCCCGACGCTCCCTCGCTCCGGCGCCGCCGCGCCCGATGCGAGCGCCGACCGCCAGCGCCGCCAAAGGCCAGTCCACCTCGCCGGGGACCGTATCGAACGACTCGCACCACGCTGGGGCACCCCACCGCACCGACTCGACTCGCTTGGCGCCAGGTTAGGTGCAACTTGATGGTTACTTTGCCACCCAAAAGGTTGGGATCGCTGCCGAAGAGACCTATTGTTTGCCTCCCGCTTCACGTCCTGCACCGGTTGAACTTGCCGATATGTCTTCCCCGCGTTGTACGTCATTGTCTCTACAAACTGTTGAATAGACTCGTAACGCAACATTCGGCAAAGTCTTAGGTTGAACTATCAAAACTTCTCGTCTGCGATTTTAAGCTGATTTATTTATTAATATTATTACGTTTGAACTATTAATATAAATACGAGTATATTGCATAATAAAAGGATGCCGGTCTATTTAAATTAATTAGCGCTAAATTGTTCCCGTTTGAACCCGCCAGATGCCGCCACTGCAAGTTGCACCAGGCGCAACCTGACAGTTACTAGAGTGCTATTGGAATAAATAATTTATTACGCGGCACATGTTCACTTTATTCCATCTAATGTGATCTACAAGAATTGCCTACCCGTATTAAATTGATGGCTCTATCAATCTGTCATCTCCGAAGCGTCGTTAGTAGTACTCAAGTATACGATTAAGTGATGATACGGGACGGCCGAACGTACGAGAGGACAACATTTATCGCACCTTTTAGTGATACAACCAATTTGTTTCAAATTTAAATTTAGTTTGTGATATTATTTGAAAAGCCGCCAACTCGCTGGTATAAAGCATCATTTACATACATATTAATGTCACTAAATGTGTCATTAAAGCAAAGATAGCCCCTCTACGTCATATTGAAACCTATAAACCTATATATTAAAACGTTGTCCTTTTTCTAAAATTTATTTATATTATTTGTAATACCCGTAGCATGTTGAAGTTTGTCGTATTTGTTGAAGGGGCATTATGCAACCGTGGTTGGTTGTGTGTTGACGGTGATGCGCGGCTGGCTCAGCTCCATTCGCGTTATTGTCTCCCGCGCCTTCCGCCGACCTCGCCACTTTCTTAATGGGCCCTGAGATATATATGGAGTCATTGCGAAAGTCATAATGTTCATTCATAACTTTAATCGGTAGGCGCTTCCAAGCCCGTTCAATTTTCCGAGTACCTACCGACAGTAAAAGGTTCGCAGAAGCGAGCGCAGGGTGGCCGAAGTTAGGATTAGTTAATTTATAACTTAGTGTTGCTTTATGAATATACTCGTGTTAACGTCGACACTAATACATTGGCTGCATAGGGAACGCCGCCTATTTACCTAATATGACACTGCTTTACGGCAAAGCGATGCGAATTCCTTAGTTATGTTCAACAATACTCTCTGCAATTTGCTCAATTCAATTACAGGAATCCAGATAGCCAGCCAACATCGACGGCAGATTTTCATCGGGAGATAGTTTATTCCGTTCCGATTTTATTGTACAAAGAACAGAGGCAATTCATAAATAAAGATTGAGAGAGCGTAGCAGTTTATATACTTGTTTACATAATATGAATCGAGGGTATAATGAATAGGGTACTTGGTTTTAAGTAAATATGATGAATATCTACGCGTTTGCGTTTTATCCACTTTATTGAAACTATTACTGAAGAAAATGTCATATTTATACGCGAGATAAAAATGTTTAATGAACGAAAAAAATCAGTACACCGTCAGTAGTAATGGACGCCTAACGAGAGTCGAAAAATTCTCCTGAAAGCTACCAACAAAATGTTAAAACCTTTAGTATCCCAATGCTAACTGCATTGAATTGGCTCTGGCATCTCTCGGCGTCAAACCCGATCATTGCCCGCAGACCGGAATCTAATGCGCTCGGGCGTGATGCCGGCATCCTGGCAATTTCATTACCTGCCTGCAGCCTGCAGCAGAATTCAAATATTGTCAGCGCTCCGGTCTCCGTGTCAATTAGCTCCGATTGCAAATCCTTGTCGACACGAAGCATTTCTCGTGACTTGATAATTAATAGGCTATCTGGATTTTGCAATTAGTGATATATCCAACAAAATCAGAGAAAATATGTACATAGTTCAAACGAAATCAGATTTTTAAAACATAACACTATTCTGTCACAACGCTAAACCGTAATAGACACTTAAAATATTCCCGGAATATGTGTTTCGATAATTATCTATTATTATAGGCCACTGTAACAACGAAATTTAAAAATTGAGGGAGGTTCCCACACAGCCTGTGCCATAGCGTTATTTTTTTTCTTTATCAACTTGACCGTCGGTACGTAATTTGTGACAGCAAATAATTTTATACTAGTCAAGTGTGAGTTGGTCTCACGCTTCTTCTGGAATCAATTCTTGTTCTGGAATCAATAACGTTGGTTATCTAAGAATAACTTGTGTTAATGTTTTACGAAATTATATAGAACTCTTCGTAAGTGACCCCGTGTTGCGGATGACCGGTTTTAAATAGTTATTAACAGAACCACTCGTATGAATGTCTATAAATCAATAGTTGGCCAATAGCTAGGCTCTGCGGATTTCTAACGCTCCAACCGCCTGTGTGAAAAAACATGTACAAAATAAAGCACGTTCGAAAAGTACGAACACTGTGTTGGCTCGCGAAGCGCAGTGCTGCTGCTCGGCAATATTCTTAATAAGATTCACAACTATGCTTTTCCAGTCTATTTTCTTTGATGAAAGACCCATTGTTATAGGACTTAGCAAAGGCTTATCTGAGCTTCTGTTTTAAATACATCTCAGCCATCCTTTCACATTTTATAATTAGTGTTTCACTCGAGTTCCTCCTGTGCTGAACAATGTGAAAATATAAAAGATACACTGCATCGGTATTGAATTTTAAACTTGCTTGCGAAATAAAATTCAAAGTTAAACGCATTGCGGCGCTACCCTACTTTGCAGTTTTCTTGTGCCTTCGTATATTGTATGCAGTATGCTTTATCCTTTTCGATTCCGAAGCGGTAAAACTAGTGTAGGTACTACTACGTTACCAAAAATACGTATCATGGGCATTTGAATACTCAGAAATGGTTCGAAATTGTCTGTGAGGAGCTGCCGCAACATTCAAAGCGGGGCAAATCTAATGAATCTTCAAGAATGCAAACCATTTAGGCTGCTCGTATATCATGTACAGTTACATATAGGCTGTGTTGAGCCCGCTGTGGTTAGCAGCCGCATAGATGGCGTGCGGTAGGCGCGTGCCGGCTGCCGACGGCTGTAATAGCCTCCAGCTGGTCGCCCGAGGCACGGTATGCTTAATTGCACTGCATTACATCGGTGTGACGCGCCAGATATAGCTGCTGCATGAAACCACGAACTGAGACATTTAATTATACAGCCGCCTCGCACTTTCATTTGGAATTTAACAGGGTTTGTTAATAGGATCAGCTAGCCAGCCCGCAACGTGATTGTTCAATTCACGTGGAATTCGACTCCGATATAATGGTGGTTGCGATGCGATGCAATCAAAATTTAAATGCTATAATATAGGTCGCCACAACACCAGTTTGACGGTACTTATTTGGTTAGGTAGACCAATCGCACTGGACACTCCGTGCTGAAACATGACTCTTATTATTATTACAGTTGACGTTTTAGGGTTAGGGTTTTTGGTTACAAAGTTTTTAGGGAGTTCACATAACAGAGAAGACTTATTAGATATAGCTAATTGTTGTTTGTATATTTCAAAGAAGCGAACTACCTGAAAGTTGGCCCATCGAAAAGGATATGCTGAGACGCATAACACATTTACGTGCATGTACCTAGCTACTCGTATATACCTATGCCTTAAGCAGTATTTAGCGGTATCTGGCTAACTAACTTTCACAAATGACCATAAACCAATTTCTTTTCAAGCACTTTCTGCATTATAGAAATTTTTTCAATGATGCCGTGGATTATATCAAACATCGCATATCAGGCGACGCAAGGTGCGTCGGCGACACAGGTTTTTTATGCTGTCATGCGTCGCCTACATATAATCCGCGCCTAATTATCATCTGTTTATATTCGGATGATCATAGTGACACAAGCCAAATTACTTTTGCAGAATTTGCCTCAACGCTAATCTTCTTCATCCCGTTTCTAGTTAAGAGAAATGCTCATCATCTTTCAGCTTAACGTTCCCCGAGCTAGGTACCTCTGGAGTTTAACTTGGCAACGACAAAAGATCTCATCGTCCATTATTACGTATCTCCGCGGAGCTGTTCAAGTTATTGGACCGAACTTCCGTCAGGCGTCGCGATTTCTCAACATTGTTTAAGGTCGGCCATACAAACGGTTTTCTAATTCGGTGTCAGGAAATGAGATTCGGTCGTCGAAATGTACACGTCATGTCGTTTAGACGGGCGAACGTACTTATTGACTATTTATCGGTAAGAGATTTTCTTAACATGAACCTTTTCTGCGTTTGAACATGCACATACTGCTCATAATCTGACCCTCGACACTGTGACAACGATGTTGCTCGGAAAATCTAAATCGGAATACCTGGGCGTTTCTGAACTTTAACGCTTATAGTTTTCTAAGTATAACTTAGTCTATACCAACTCAATGGAGCTTCCGGCTACCCAGTAAGCGTAGTGAGAGTGTTATCAAGCACTACTATTGTAGTAGTTTAAACTTGGTCAGCGCCGTTCGCGGAAGGTGTGAGGTGTAGTTCTTTCACAGTTTTACGCGATAATGGTTTAAGTACGACGGTATAAAACTCAGGTTATTAACAGTAAACACATATTCTATTTGCATCCACCATTTTATAAGTCTTCTAATCAAAGAGAATTAAATATTTTCTTATGAAAAATCTGTGCTTCTATCACTTAAAAACTTTCTAGCTCAGTCGGTGACAAAACGCGCACACACACACATAGTATTACGTCACGTTACGCACCCCAATAAGGGGAACAAAAAGTCCTGCAATAAAAACTTTGGCTGTTAACAGTACTGGGAGTTTTGACCAACCAGCTAACAAAAGAGAAGGAAGTACTTTAGCAGACATGACCCACAATAAGTCACTTTTGAGTTATCGGCGTTCAAAGGTCAGACATTTTCTGTGTCGGTGTAATCAAAAGATTTGGCGTCTTTTTATCACTTAATCAAATCTTGACGATTCAGAGTTTGGTTAGGTACTTTTGGAAGAGATAGAGAAATAAATTACTTTGAGTTATTTTTAACACAACGCAGCGATTGTTTTAATTTATCTATTGAATGAATGAAGAACAGTTGAAAATGAAACAATATTTTTAAAATCAAAGTAACTGCTTTCTAGCCTACCATACCAATCGATTTCGTGTCTCTTACATTCATAGGCTCCCTATGAACTTTAAAGGGTCAAACGTTCATATCGTGATTAAGGTGGACCCCGGGCCCTCGCGAGCGAAATCACAACCGGGACATTAGCAAGATGACGTTGTGAAGGGTGAGGGGGCATAACTGGCCAATACTCAATGTTAAAGACCTTCGTCTCTAGACACGTGTTTTGTTGATTAACTTGGACATTTTGTCACATTGTCCGTATCTATTTTTAGGCCTATCTATTAAGACTCTGCCGAGGTCTTCGAACAATTGCTATAATTTCGTCAAATGCTGGATGCTTTCCAGTCCAAGTGCTTAAACACATTTCCCTCGACCTCTCTTGCATTTGGATCAGCCGTGCACAAGCCCTGAATTCGAACCGATATGTTGGCGTTTTTACAGCCTTATGAACACTTTGACCTACCTATAGTCAATGTGGAATCTCTAAAGAGTCTGAAGCATGACCCAGACCTTGATCGACCGTTTCACAACGTCCAGAAACGCAAAGCGTACTTCTTGGTCTTTTGTATAACACGCTACAGCTTGTGTATGTGGTCTAAGTTCGAGAACCCTTTTCGGAACCCGATATGTTCGGGGATCCGGAAGTGATATTTGAATTAATGTAGTTCAAAGCACGGTATAATATTACCGCGTTTCTTGTAAAATAACACCTGTGGCGTTTTTATCTCGAGGAAATGAAATGGAATTAAGAAGCCTTTGATGGTGTAGGTAGGAAAGCAATACAGGTTCAAGTGTTGGCGATGGCGATATACATAATATAATTACTCGCCTGGCCGAGTTATTGTGGCTAAGGTACTGAAGTCCAATAGACGATTAATATATCTTGTACTCGTATATGGAAGATTCCGTTGGTGCGATGTAGGTTTGTTTATGACAGTTGCTGTTGTAGTCTGTAAGACGTCGTTAGTTGAAGTACTTGTTACAAGCCTCTGAAGATCTTTCAGTATAGGTGTGACACCCGCTTTCAGAAGCTCGAACGTGATTCCGTCATCGCCCTGTGCCCGAATTCAAACAGAGACTCTCAATTTTGGGTTTTTTATATATTGCGATCTTAGTCATCTCCACGTCTTTGCATGACTGCATAATCCTCCACTATTGTGAAGGAAGCTGGTGTCCAACAATGGACTGTTACTATAATCTATATGATGATAATATAATCTGAGGTACAAACCGTTCCTAATAAGGGTTATTCAAAACATAAAACTTATTAAAGGTCAGTTGATTTATCTTCACAAGCTTTATGAATATTTCATAGAAGGATTACGTATAAAATTAATACGAGTAAGGTTCCGAACGCTTTAAAATAAATATCAATTAACTCAAAAATATATTTGGATTATTTGAGATAATCCTATTACTTTGCATCCGTGTTTGTTTATTTTGTAATACAAAATGGTTGCACAGAATTTAATTGGATTTGATCATTACAACATGGGTTGTTATTATAATTCCAATTCCTATTATGATGTATAAGCTATGTGGCAGAGTAGAATTGCATCAACTCTAGCTTAAGGCTAACCAGGTAGGACTTTCGCAGGTCACAAAATGGATATTATCTGGTGTTTCCAACGTGTGTGTGTTTTCACTGCCATCTCCACCAGCCTCAAATTAGAATGCAGGATTGACATTTAGCCCGGATTTTAATGAAATTTTGGAAGTTTATTCGGGAATAGTGTGCGGTGTGTAATTTAAGTTTTCGACCTCGAGGAGCCTGTTAGAACAGACCTTGGGGGGGCCAAAACCTCGAAATTGAAGCAATACGCGAATAATACATTTTCCATTTTAAGGGAAGAGGAATTAACATTTAGAAAAGGCTACGTATAACATCTTTAAATCTATAATAAATTAACCTAAAATAATAATTTATAAACAGGCGCACACATAAACATATTCGTAGCTTCAAAACCGTTTCCCAAGATAATATATCGTCGGATATCAATTACAGAGCTACCACTCCGGCAGCGCTTGTTAAAACTCAGACGGCGACTCAACATTTGAACTTCTCGTAACTACCCGAAAATAACACAGCGACGTTAATTAATTCTACATTTCTGTAGTTATAAATTAGAGCTCTCATCTCTTCTTAATGGAAAGGTACGCGCTGTTTTTCGTGGGCAACGTTTTCTTACGAAACACCGTAGTACTTTTGACCCCGTTAACTTTGACACGGCTTTGAGGAATTGGTTAATGTGAATTTAAAAATATAAGTAAAATGATACAAAACGTTTAAACAATTTTTATATATTAATTCAAATTCAAGTTCAAATTCATAATTGTTTATTTAACATAGGTATAAATATATACACTTATTGACGTCAATCTTACTAATGTAGAATCCATAAAATCATCTTAGTTTAATAACTACAGTATAACAATTTAATCAACAATTATTTAAAAAATCCCGAATTTCAGGGATTACAAATATGTAACATTAGCGGCTCAGCGAGGCGATGGGTGACCCACGTGCCGGTGGCTTTCTTGCGCAGCGGATAAGTATCGCCATCCAGCGCGGGAATGCCGCCGCCATGATGGGCACCTTACCGCGGGGCCCTGGTTTTGTACATATTTATTAATTTAGTTATAAAGTTAATAAGGTTTTAGTTTAGTCAATTTTATATGTAGGTATTAGTGTATATATTTGGTATTTTAGATATAGGCTTAGTGTATTTTTATTATAACTAAATAAATTTTACGTGTTCCGAAAAAAATAAAAAAAATAAAAAATAACATTGGATGATGAATAGTTAATATTATCAATAATTCATTAATATCCATTTCGAATCATTCACTTCTATTATAATAAAATAGAATGCTTATTTTATAAAATAAAGTTATTATTACAATTACTTAAGTATGTAAATTTTATCAAAAGAACCTCATAAAATAACAACAAATAAAAACAATGTCAAATTAATTATTAATAGAATGTCAAATTATCAATAGAACTGGGTAAACGTTTATCACTGAATTAAAAATAGTTATTATCAATTATTTAGAAATATCAAGTTCACTTGAAACTTATTTCTATAATAAAATATAGGTAATCAAATCATTTTTTAAATAAATTATGTCAAATTATTAATATAATATCTCAAGAAACAAAAAAGTTATAAGACTGTAAAGTTGCGCTGACTCACCAGTACCGAGATCCTGCATTTGTAACGTTCATTCAACGAAATGAGCTCTCAATATGTTCTACCGGCTCTCAAAATGAGTTCTATCGGTCTATAATTATTTCGTTCTTCACGGCGAACGGTGAATTGTATGTACGATTGCTTCAGATCAAGGGTAATTCGGACATGCACCCTTAACTCTACCCTTAAACTCGTAAGGGCGGTATCATTGACACTGCAATTATTGCAATTGTCTAGCTATTATAGCTAGACACTTGAAATGGTAGATATGTGTTATTATGGCCACTATAAACACACACGTAATTTTATGGTGTTTTCAGTGGTATTTAATTTTTACTCTATCGCGTTAATGGTCAAACTTACAAGGGATAAACAAGGTTAAGCAATGCACCCAATGTCCGGGAACTAGATGGGTGCCCGTTTCGTACTTTGAGGCAGTGTACTCGTGCTCGCCACTCTTTGGGTGTGCCTCCTGATACCGTGGGCGTAGCAAGGTTGATCAAGATCATCCGCTGAGGACATTGAGACTGATTGAATAAATAGAGCCCCGTAACTAGCTAAATACATAGAAATATAAATATTGTATAATATTATGTATAAAAACTGGTCAACTTTGAGTCTTACTCACGTACCGGAAATGACCGTTCGACCTCAAAGTATAGTACCTACTGTGTTGTCAGACCTTAGGTCACATCGGGGTGTCAGGTAGGGGCCTGAGTCCTCGTCCAACTCCGTCTAGCTTCAGGTCCAATTTCAGTACCGATCGCATACGATGCCCCATATTGATAGACCAATTACGCTAAACTGAGACAACAACAACAAACAGTAAAAGTTTAATCTAAATGGCCTAACGATCGAACCGGAGAGCATGATATATCCTACGCCGCTCCCACAGTTTAACTACGAGCATGTTTGCATCGAATGAATAACAGTTTGCATCGACACATATGAATAACCGTTTGTATCGACATCGATCACCTCATTGCACGGTTACAATTTATGTCGCTTGTATTAGTTGCCACTGTGACTATTCACACTGGAGGGCGCCGGCCTTCAACTTTGTATTAATTTCAATATGTTTTGATTACGGTTATTTCAGCTAACTTACTATTATAATTTATTAGGGGCGTTATCTTACCGTACCGTAGCGTCCGTGAGAGCGCCGGTGGTTGAGTATAAGTGTGAGACACCTGGTTCGGTCCGTATGACCGAGAGGTCGATAGGGACGAACGAGATGGGTTCGAACCCCACTGCGGCTATGTACCAATGACTCTTTTCGTGATGAAATCTGCACATTCAGGCAACTGAATGTGTAACCATGATCCAATCATGTCAGGCTCCCCTGGCAGCAGGGTCACGGTGGTCAGACTGCAGTCGCTCCACTGTAATTACCTGATGTGCCAAATCTTTGATCATGGTCAACGCGGACACCGGGCCCTCGGGCGCGCGAATACAATCAGGACATTAACGCTAAGATGATTATTATTTTCATATGTTAGTTCCGTACCATCAAATGCTTCCTGGGTCCCACATGATATTGTGTTACTCGTAATTAAATGCGCTTATAACTACAATGTAAATATACAATTTTGATATACCATGACTATAGATCCAACCATATACTTTCGCGTTCCAACTATGAATGGCCATTTCCGATTGTCGTTAGCCATGGTATTGAATAGAGTACGACCCCATGTTTAACTATAAAATAATCGATACATCGTAAAAGTTGTAGGCGTTGTTACGGACATTAATGACATGAGTAAAAGGGATTTCGGAAAGTAACCCCAGTTGTAGTTAGATAGAGTTCCATTAATGAGGGTCAAAACTATATTAAAAACTTTCGGAAATTCGATTATAAGTGGATAGCTGTAAATAGTTTTTCATTCGATTTTGGTCATTTGATGAGCAGGGGTAAGCAGGCATTTATCAAGCCTGAGAAATCTGCCTGGAGCAGTACTACCTCCTTATCTATTTCTGCCGCCAAGAAGATGTGTTTATATTGTTGGAATCCTGTTTAAGGGTGAAGCGATTGCAAAAACAAAAACTAATGCTAACCAGTTCTTTGTCATGAGGTTGAAATGTCCGAATCCATTCGGGGATCGACTTGGAGGCCCGCGAACCCAACCAGTGAAATGCATCAAATAATAATTTGTTAGGAACGTCTATAGTCCTTTTATAAAGAAAGTATGATACAATATTGAATTTATTCTAACTTTCACCCGCGACCTAGTTCGCGTAAAGTTCAGTTAATTATGTTACGAACCCGTTCCCACAGGAAGCACATTAAATTTCGGAATAAATTTTAGGGTATTTGCTATTCTGGACTATAAGGTAAATGACTGCCAAATTTTATCAAAGCTCGTATGTAGTTTTTGCGCGTAAGAGTAACAAACAACCTTACAAACTTTCGCATTTATAATTAGTAAGATTGGTAGAAATACTAAACACTCCTACATACTGGTAGGCAAATTCTCTAATCGTTATTAATTCATTGAGTTCATTACAAAAGCTTCGTCCAAAATGAGGGTAGATATTACTATTTACGTCAAAGAAGAGCATAAAAAACAGCAATGTTATTGCGCTTTGAGTTCATTGTCAATGAGTTTTAAAGTTGTTCATGTAACTAACAAGTCCTGTAAAGAAATACCCTCCATTTTGGACAACGTAAAAATAGACGAAGTCCTTCGTGTCCAATATGCACTGCTGATCAATAGGCTTAACCGGTTCTTTAAATAAAGAACACTGTTACCGCTTCCACTAGGAGGGCTGTCATTTGTGACTGATAACTGTAACTTTTAAAATATGTAACGTAATTATGCATCGTTACCTCCGATAACCAAGCGACCTGCTGACATTTTCAATCGCATGCAATTTATAGACATGGACTTGGCTTGACAACTGACATTATGAAAATCCATAAGCGTTCACGTAATAGGGCAATTTTAGAACGCTGCAATGCTAAACTCAAACAAAGTGGGCACAACACAAATACAGTACATCATGGATTTACTTTGATATTTGATTTTGTTATTTACGAATATAAATAAATATATGCGGGAATTATGTAACTTCCTTAAAGAATAAGTATTCTGATGTCTGTCAACTGTTGAATCTTGAGGAGGGTAACAGTCTCTCATTGAACTTTTCAAACTAAACTGGGCTTCTCAAATCAGGCGAATGAGTTCACGAGCAAAACATGTAAGTGTGGAACCTACTTTTGTTTAGATGAGGTCGTATTTTCCTTCCACCCAGCCCGTAGTTGACTTGGAAACGCGCCAGGTTTACCAAGACCTTAGGGCACTGGGCCTTGAGATGTTGTGTAATTTCAAAATAGTTATCAGTTACTCCTTTGCACTTTGCACTTAGCTTTTTAAGCTAAATTCTTTGGAAGATTTTGATCAAATGTACGAAACCGGCAAACCCGCCTTCATGTTATGACGCCAACGAATTGCAATTATGTTGAACTTAGGTTCCTATTCGGACAACTTGCATTTGTGACAGGGATTCTATGCACGACGCAGCCACAGCAAAAGTGTACTAACCCAATGGGTTTTTCCAGCTGGTTCATCATTTGTTCTTTATGGGCAGGACGGCACAGAGTTGGATCGATATTTATTAACGCATCATTCAAGTCGACGAGCTTAATCGTGCTTTCTTAAGGAGCATTAGCAAAATCAATATTGTCACATCAAAGCAGCATTCTATCTACTACTACTACGGAAATGGATAACAAAATCGAAAACACTCGATTAAGAGTGTTAGCGGGCCAAAACCAGACCGGGCCGAAACGCCTGATTTTACAGGCCCAACGCAGTTGAAAATTCCGTTAAAAATGTTTTTTCCCGACCGTTCTATACAATTTTAAGGACATTTTTAGATGCGGGCTCAAACGCCTGAGGAATAAAATAATTATTTTAGTGCGTGCAATACCAGGCCGGGTCGAAAGACTTGAACACGTATGTAGAAAATTTGTAGATAAGTAAGTATTATGAAAGCATAATACAAATTTGCCTGAAACCCAAAGTTTGTGTTATCTATTGAATAAATTTATTTATTATCAGTGACTGTTGGACCACTATGAAACCTCTCAAAGGGAAAATATAAACGCAATATTGAAAGGTCATTTGCAGTAATACAACGTGGCCACGAGCATGTCATTACGCCTACTTAAACGAGGGGTCCTAATTAACTAATTAGTAGTAAACCATATTACAAAGTTATAAATGCACCTAGTTCCAACATCATTCTATACAAATTGTATAAAATGTTTGCTTATCCAACTCCATTTTATAAGTTGGACGTCTATTAATCGACAACTTGAGAAGTTCACTTAGCTGTGATAGGTTTCCTTTTAACTACGTTATACTGTGAAAACTGTAATCAAAATAGATTTGTTGGATGTTACTTTGTCAGTCAACTCGTAACCACGGCGCATGCAACTGCGACGAAAAATCGTGGTAAAAACAATACTAACCATGGTAACTAACCCGATAATATGTGTAGTGAATAACCACCAAAGTCTTAAAACCTATATTGTTAGATGAATTTGCCAAACGCCTTATTTAGTTGCAGCGGTTTAGCTGGTAGAGGGGGGAGCAGCACATTACACTCCCCGCTTTAGAGAGGGAGGCACCCAAAATTGTACTTTGTAAAGGTTTTCAAACTCTGACGGCGTGTTCAACATCTAATAGTCTTTGAGTTAAGCCGCGGGCAGACAGACGGACAGATGGATTTGGCGAAACTATAAGGGTTCCTTAGGTTTACTATGAATCCCTACAAATGGGCGAAAACTAGGCTGACGAATTAAAAGTGCTTGGAACCCCGCCTCTAATGAAGAAGAGCTCATGAAGGATGAGCGCCTGTAACTCGTTTACTTACGAGAGTTCTCTTCATCCTGTGGTGCATGAACAAGGTCGTTGGGTAAACCACGAAACAATACGGATGAATTCGCAGGCAGAGATTGCTACTGTATTGTAGATGAACCAAGAGAGCAATGGCCTGTAAATAAGATTTGACTTAAACGAACCAACCAGCAATCGAATTTTTAATTTAATTTGAGTTTTTTAAATGCAGACGTTCATTTTGATGTAAGAAAAACGTATTGAGAATCTCATAACGGGAAAGTACGGGTACAAATATTTATTAGTTGCACGAAGTAGCCAAATATCAACTGCCTGCTTAGAATTCGGTGGAGACAAGTAATAGAAGGATTGAAAGTTCGTTATCCATGTAATTGAATACAGGCAGACCGCTTGTAAATGTAGAAGGCTTTAACGCTAGACCACGTGACATGTCGTGCGCGAGATTAATTTGCATTTTTGTGGTACGCCACTCTCGTTCGAAATTATTGGCTGTCTGTCATATCAAATTTGTAGTTTGATTTTTACATAAATGGCGATCGACCGGCGGCATTAGCCTAGATGAAATTGACAAATCATAGAGACGCAATAAACGCGGTGCATTCTTAGTTTCTTGCATCCTCCAGTCATATACACCATCCTATACATACCAACTTCTATACGGATACAAACTTGGATGAGCCTGGGCTGAAAGGCAAGTCACGGGTTTGGAACTCATTAGCGCGGTAATGAGTCGCCGCTCCAATATCTCCACGCCTATTGAGCATCCATTCAAATTAACACTTGACTCCAAGAGTTCTCTGAGTTCGAGCCCTCTACTGAAGGGTCTGTGGGAGTGCTGGGGGCTCCGCTGTTCAAATTTAAAGTTTTTAAAAGAAATAATTTTACTGTATTTAGATTTTATTTCAAAATATAATTGTAGATCAATCAAGTGCAGAAATATATTTTTACATCTTCTTGGGATTTTACCTATATAAAACAAATACGAGCAATCGTTCGTATCAAATATCAATAAAATAACAATAAAGTACAGCAGGGATACTAAACGGTGTGCAATGTGATCAGGCGTTTATTCAGTAATGAGATACTTATTCACGGAGTATAAATATGTCATTAGTACTAGCAGTACTTTCATGTTTGTAGAGATATCATAAACCCTTAAACTGATATCAAAAGTACGTCGTCTATTGAGAAAACCGGAAGTATTAAAAAATTGTGTACAACATTTTTGAATGAACGTTGAAATTTTGAATTTTTCGCTTGATTTGAATTGCGTAGCACTCTAGGCAATAAAAAAAGTATAACGTAAAATTTCAAGTCAATTTGCCTGCACACGGTCAGAGGTTCCAGCTAATGGACAGCGGCTAGCGTTAAGCAGGACATCCGCAACATCAAAGCGGAGCGGATGTAGTGCCGGCCTTTAATATGATATTCGTTTAGAGGTTTTAACGCACTCCAGACTGTAATGAACAAAGTGCCTCCCCACTAACTCGCTTGGCTAGAGTCGGCCCGTGCCCGCCCTCACTGTATTTACGCTCTTTTTAATTGAGTTTCCACAACGCTGTTCACCTATAAGCAATCAAAGTACGATCGATAAATTATATTATGTCGCAAACCGATATTACTTTCCATTATTGAGTTAATAATAATATGAGTTAGTATCGGTATAGTGATAGTGGTTGCTTCAAGATTAGGTTAAGTAGAAATAACATGGTAACACGGAAAGCAAACGGTTCAAAATCAGCGTCATGTATGTAAAAAATTCAATTTTACATATCGAATATCGAAATGAAAACCGTTCGACTCAAAAGAAGCGGTTCTGTCGTTTCGTCGCTTCAAATGGCCGACCCATTGCCACTTAACGCAGTATTCAGAGCACACAATAGAACAGCTGCTTCTCATTTCTTGGTCTAAGGAGAGAGGCGATGCCGTAAAAGTAAAAAGGTAAAGAGTCAAAATTTGTCTAAACCCATCTTAGCTCACTGGTGTTGAGTGTGTACTAATTCTGATGACTTTTGCTTCCGGAGATAAGTGTCTACGACTAGCCTGGCATTTCGTCATCCGCTCTCAGTTTTTGATTTCTATTATATCTTGAAGGACAATCCCTTTTTGAATACATTTACATTCTGATAGGTATGTATAAGCTTCAAACATGTCAATCAGTAACGAACCCTTGTCAAGTTATCGTGTGCACTAAAACATGACTTATTGAATTTTCTTCTGTTTTTTAAATTCCTATCAAAACGTTCTTGAGAGATTGTTAGAACTTAGCTCGTTAATGTTTAGAATTTAGCTCATTAAATTATTATTGAGATAGTTTCCTTCCGAGTTTTATTTTTTACCTGAACGTAAAATTTATCTACCAAGGGAAGTAAGTGCGCATAGCTGAAAGAGGATATAAATTTGGCAGAAATTTTCATTATTCTTGAGACACCCAACAAAACAACGTAATAATTAAAATTAAAAACTTCATATTTTATTATACAACTTATACATAATACACAAACAATATATAATCACTAAAACTACCTATAAATAAAAACCTTAAAATTACTTAAATAGATAAAATATTTGCCCCAAGTCCCCTGAATGCGGAAATGTGCCCAGAAGGCTGGCCGCGTTGCCCCGCTTAATTAAAAACTAAAATTATTAAATCACCAAATCAGTGACAAACGAACAACAACAATCGTAAGAACCAACCCTAGAGAAAGTGCTCGATGACGCGTGGCAGAACAAAGTGGAGATAAAGTTGATTCGGTGTGTTTTCGGCTGCCCGGCCACGTGGTGCCCGAATTTGGGTCATTATAAATGTAGGCTCGTGATACAGGTGAGAGCTGAATCGCACTCAATTACCGCGCGTTAAGGTAGCAATTTATTTACATCACTTTGCAGAGAATTTATGTATTCCCTAGACCTTTTATTTCCTAGACCTTTTAATTTTTTCAGTAAAAATGTTAATTACTACAAGCTCATCGACGTTACGTACTTTAAGCTACGGAAAAACCAGTTAAGTCCTACAAGCGATTCCTTTCGACTGAAGTCGATATTGAAGCGTGCTTTAAGCCGTTCTTTTTAAGCCCGAGACTCAGCAACAAGTGCGGTATTCATCTCGAAAGTTGATGGAGACTATTGTTTGGTATGCAGTAGCTTTTTATTGCTACAAGTTGTTTATCTCTCTATACTTTTTCTTAATTTACTAATATTGATTATGGATCTAGCAGTGGCCTAATCATATAATTATTTATAACTAATTTTACGAGTTTGATACTCGCACAATCCAATCACACAATTTAAGCGTCAATTGAGCTCCAAGGTCAAGGTCCAAATCTCGCGAACGCACCCCAAACGTTGTATATGACCCAGTCTTGCCGGCCACATGGACTCTTTAACAATGTCCTGAGTTACCTTTAGTCCCTTACTCTGTTGTAACCTTTACTCGGTAGCTAAAAATCGTAGCTAGCAACGATGTGGAAATGAAATTTCCTCTTTCATAGACGCTTTCTTATTGCGCGACGAACACGTAGGCGTGCAAAGAAGAATCTAGTTAGGTATAGGGGCCTCGTTGATAAAGGCTCTTTGCTCTGCAGCTCAATACCTATACAAAGAACTCAACGTTCGTATGCGGAGGCGGTGGTAGCATTAATGCGGCTTGACGTCGCATAAAGCCTCTCCCAAGCTTAGTCGATCTGCAGGCACGGTAGCGGTCGCGGTCTGCAAGCGGGCACGTTTGGTTTACACTGGCGCATCAGAGCAGTCAAATGCATCTATCTCTAATTTCTGCAAACCTAAAGTAGCAAGGATTTACTTCTCTAACGAACCCACCCCAGTGGAGACAATAATATTTCAATTTGCTATATTCAGTTGGGCCATTTGGATTTGTTAGGTCTGTGTTTTAATCTCCAAGAAATTTCTGACGAATTTGTAGTCCTCACTTGGTCACCAGTATACTGAGGTTTTAGAACACCTTTCTGTAACGCGAAGAACTTTGCTCCCGATGTTTGCACAAACTGAACGCTGGACTCGACACAGCTTTTATATCCCGTCCTTACAATAATTATGTTTCGATGTGTAATAGCGTTTCATAACTCCCGCCAACTATGAATAAAAATAATTATGAAAGTATTCAGTGGTGGTATTGGTCCATATTAAAATACCTTTGCGTACAACCATAACAATAAACAACTACTTTGTAACAATAAACGTTCGACGCTCTTAACCCCATTACTAAGGATTCCCTGTATCGTGTGCCATTAGACACATATGAAGGCCAGTATACAACTGCGCGAGCCCAGTACGGCAATCAAAACTCTTAATCCTTGCTTAAATCACAAATGCGAAAGTAAGCTGTTGGTTTGTCCTTCTGTCCGGCCGGGCATAAGCTACTTTTTGTTGAAGTTGGGGCATACGGAGAGCTAAAATAACAATTTATACGGGTTGAAAAAATAAAAACCGCAAATATCAACGTTCTGTATTTAATTCGGAATAATGTCGGTACTGTCAGACTGGATTCTGATCAGAACTACTTAACTGAGGGTTTTAAAAAGAAAACTAAGGTTAGGGGGGTATAAAATGTATTAAATATATTTGTAGAAGGTAAAATTAAAGAAAACAAAACAATAAACAATTACAACAATGAAACAGTATGAAAATACAAATTAAAATTATCAACCTTATCATAAAAATGGGTCCCTCTTTATTCTCAAGAAACTTTAAACTACTTATTACACTATTGCAACAAAATCATAGAGCATAAGCAGCGGCTCAGAACTCTACAAAACTTTTTAGAAGCAGGTTAGTACTGAATTAGGATTAGTTTTGCTAGGTGGAGGGAGTTGGTGGAATATAAAAAGCTGGTGATATAGAACCTGGATGGAGCTTGGGGATGAGCTGGCTTGCAGGAACTCATGCAGGCCGCGATGCACGGTTCAATCAGAGATACTTGCGTGTAGGCGGTCTATAATCACCAACAGCCAAGGCACAAGAAAAAAGACACCCGGCTCTAGAAGTGGAGCACTTCCACCCTCTGCCGTGTCTGACTTTTGTCAGCAAGCACTGTATTACAAAATAAAATACACCACACAATCACAACTTGTGGTTAAAAATGAATAAAAACTGTGAGATAATGACAAAACTATGAATAAGTTATTTGCTTGAAAATAAACAAAAAAATCGAAGAGACAATAAAGAAAACCTCTCGCGCCCAAAGCGCCTTTGAAAATAGGGTACCTAGCACGTCAAAATAATTTCCCAAAACGGTTAGCCAAAATGTAAGAAAATATAAATATGAAAACAAATAAACTAATAAGAGAGATAACATGGTAGAAAAATCATACCATGTTACATAAATACTAAATAAATTACAAACTTTAAATTTATAAAAGAAATATTTGCATGACAGAAATAAATTAAATAATGCTAATACTAAATTATAAAATACTAAATAAATAAATAGAACTAGTAAATAAAAGAAATACACATACATAAACTACAGGATAATCAGACATTATGCCTTAAAGGTGGCCAATATCTGGCAACAGAAAAAAGTGGCAACACTGCGCTCGCTGACACTTCTTGACTTGCGCAGTAGGCGTCAATCGCGAAAACACAGGATAGAGCGCCTGAAAAGGATAGATATATACATAAATAGATTAGGAAAAAAAGAGATAAAAGAATTTTAAATAAATTTTGAATTTGGCAAAGGGACGTGCTAGGCAGCCTTAGAAAAGAAAAATAAAAAAGAAATAAAGGGAACGTTCACAAAAATGCAACGTTACAGTACACCAAAAAAGGAACATAGCTCTAAAACATATCAGATAGTCAAATTAAAAGCGCGGCTCGGTGGTGTTCTTTCATCCACTGATATATTGATCAAGGGCATCGAGGCCCTCTGTGGTTTCCAGTAAAGTGAGTAGGTGGGAACAATTTTGCGCCGTGTTGGACGGATTTCACGGAGCATGCATTTCATCAGGCGGGTCTCCCCTGTGAGCCTGCGCTACGGCCGGCATTACTCGAGGCTTTTATTCAATGTATTATTTTTCCGTAGCTCACAATGATGTAGCGGTTCATAATTTGAGGTTAAAGTGGGTTAAAGTACCTACACTTATCTCCGCGAGAGCTTTAGCGGATTACTTAAACTTTCAACTTTCGCTGGTTTTATAAAAATCCTTTTACAAGTTTAAAAAACGATGTAAGAATAAGTGGGAATAGTGACTTACAAGTGTAAATTAAAAAGCAAATTAATAGTTGCATGTCTAGAATACCCAGTGTATTATAATTTTGTGCCATACTCGTATTTACATCTTTAGCATGTAGGTACCATCCTTTAAAAATGCAAAATGTTACGCAACGAAAAATATAACTGTGGGTTGAATATGAAAATCGATTACGTGATTCCAAATTTGCATGATCATACAGTTGGTATTGTTGGAACTACTACCCAGAATATAGTTATAGTCTGATTTATTCAGTGATAATAATGATTGTTATCCCTGGTTTTCCCAATATTGCACCAAAGACCGTATAGGCTTCGCTAGGACCTCTGTAGTGGGCAGCAGAGATTTTTTACTTCTGTTTATTGTTCTCAATATTGTAATCGGAGACTAAGGCGAAGCCCTACACTACTGTGGAGGACGGTTAGACAAGTAGCAGTAAAAGCAGTATTTTAATAAAGTTTTCTATAAAAATATACGTAGAGGTTTTAATCACGGCTACTTACACGTGCCGTTCTGTAAATAAAAGCTTTGCAAACTAATATATCCAGCATTTCTAGTTTTCCCGGAACTTTCCAATATCCCACGCAATGCGCAACGGTTCAAATTTCCAATTCCATAAACCTTCGGGCAAATATAAAGTCAGTGTAGGTTTTGCTTTTGCTTGCATAGCAACAGCAACCATCTTTCATTAATATTATGTTACCAACTCATGCCAGAGGCTCATCCACGTGTAATGCGGTTATTATTGAGGATGAAATGTATATGTATTTCCCAATGTTATTTTCATCCTTACCAATTCTACGTAGCTGTTCAGCGGTTTCGATGTGAAAATGTAATGGACAGGCAGACAGACCAAGTTACTTTCCCAGTTATAATATTAATTTGGATAATGGCATCCTGCTGAAAAACCTCGTAAATATTAACTGAAGTATGAGGGAAATATGAGGGACTTCGTGAAGGGACTGCCATTGGAGACTCCGTCTACGACGTGCATTGCGAATTTAAAAGAGCAAACATTCTTCTTGTGTAAATATGTTTAATTTGAAAACGTAGTCAAAAGGGTGTTTTTATTCATAACTTCATCAACAAAATTTTTTTATTAGTTTGGAACAAGCCGCTCAGAAACTCCTGAAAATGTATATTGCATTATGAAATTTTAATTTCATCGTACCTACCGCTAAATTCGATTTAAAATGAAAGTCGCTTAAAAATTGCAAGCCTCACGAAATCAGCGAGCTAGTTTGTCTTATAGTGATTTTTTTTTTATATCACCAAGTTGGCAAACAAGCTTACGGCCTGCCTGATGGTAAGCAGTGATATACCTAATATGCTAATATGTATAAATGCAAATGCTCACGAGTTTATTCAACTGTTTTTTACAGACTTGAGGTCTATTCTCCCTCTATGACATCTCAAATTCGACTCTTTCGAAATTCTCTCACTGGCCACAAATCTGTATTGAAACTTGACCTTCGTCATTACCAATTGTAAAATATACCTGAGAAAATTGATTTTACTGTAATAGACATTTCGGTATTAATAGAGAGTTGTAGCTAAAAAAAGGTCGACCTTGAGATGTAACAGTGCGAGAATAATCCTCAAATCCCGTATCAACATCGGCAAATAATTTATCATAGCCTTCACGGCTATCACTGCGACCGGAGGACGTACAGGACATAGATAAACAGTAGTGTAACAAGTACAAATTACAAGTCTTTGCGATTACGTAGTAGAGTTTTCTAATACATAGTTGCGATAAATGTGGCGCGATCAGAACGTAAATAATTGCATTGGGTATGGTGCCATCTACGGTTAGAGCGATGTCTTGGGGCATTAGTGCGGAGCCCCGCGGACGGTGCGAGTCGGCCGAGAGGCGTTGCGAGCGGCGCCCAGCGAACCCTTGTCTGCGCTTCCACAGATGCTGCAGCCGTTAAGCCTCGAATACTACATCCAGCAAAGTTTATGAAACTCGCGCTATGAAATCTCGAAGCCAATAAATCAGTAACAATAATAAATGAATTATAAATAATATCATATAGATAAGAAATCTTTCGCTTATTTACTCAATTTAACTTATGACAAAATACAATAATAAAATTGTGATTTGTAGACTATACCGTAAAATATACTGTACCAATCGAAGCGTCCAAATTTTTTCGAAGTAGTTCGTTAATGATATTAGATGGATAAATTAAGCGTTTAGTAAGGCAGTTGTGATGCGCGATCCGTCTGTGTGCAGCCGAGCTGGTAGGGGTACCGGGCCTGTGCGCGCGCGGGGTCGTTCGGTTGTGATGTCGGCGGTGCTGCGAGCTTAGGCAGGGAGTGGGAAAGACATGAGCGTGCGCGGAGTGCGGCTTCACTGGGGAGTGGGCGCCGACTATGTGAGTGGATAAGCATGGGCGCGGGAGAGTGAGCGGTGCGATGGCGGCGGTCGCCGGTCTCTACGGGCTGGGCGACGAGCAGCGCGCGCGCCACCGCCGCGGCCAGGCCAACGCCGAGCGCTCCGAGTCCCGCGACGACAACACTGAGGCGTAAGTCGTACACTATTCGGACACGCATACGTGTCTAATCCATGTCATTTTTTTTCAACTAACACTAGCTAATTTAACCGCCATCTCACCTGATGTTGGGGCGATGCGGGCGAAGATGGATCATGCCTGAAACAGCCCATATACTGGCCTTGGAGGAATCAAGATTACAATGTTCGGGGAAGCAAATGCGTAGACAAAGCGTTCCATTTCTTAGTAGGAAGGTCGAGATCAAAGCGTCTCGTGCGAATACACATCATATGTTACAGTGGAATTTCCTCTTGTGCTTCTTGTGTTGCGAAGGCGGAGAGGCGCAATCGAGATGAGGAATGTAGTGATGATTATTAACAACATATGAAAATAGCTTCAAAACTATAACATAAACTGAAAACAAGATTAATATCGGTTAAAAACGTGAGACATAAGATCTTAAAGAACTGTCTTCTCGCAAAACGAAGTTTATGTGTATTTTAAACCAAGGTACTCGACTGTGACATTATGGTTTTATAGTCGATAACGTGGCTTATTTTTGAAAGATATTTAAAAATAATGTTACTATTCTATTCGTTAAGTACAATTCTATTAATTAAACAATAAAAAAATTCACTCATCGGGCCTATTTCCTCGCACGCTCCCCGAAATGTAACCTATAAATCAATATCGAAAGAGCAACCCTACGCCTATGTTGGACGCTTTGCAGCTTACCATACTATATAAAGAATTAAAGTGCAGAAATGGGTCGATAAGGGTGCCTATATACGGTGCATGTAGCTTGCGCATTTTGAGGCATTTGCGCATATTACATGCTATATGGAAACGTGATGAGCTTGTCCAGCGACTCGCGCATGTTACTTGCGCGGGTGTCTCACGTAATAGCCGAGTTCCTTGAGCAGGTAGCATGGAGGGATTTTCTGACTGCCTATTATAAAGTAGAAAGTTTACAAAACGATCTAAGAAAGGACTAAACAAGGAAATAATTTCATTCCGTAGCCTGCGCCTTTACTTGCTCTAGCTACATGCACCGTGTACAAGCATCCTAATGAAGCCGCCGCAGATTTTCTTATTTAGAGTTTCTCTTAGTAGAGACCTTTAGCTTTTCCGATATTATACGATCTTATTATTCCTTTATTATGGAGACCTTTTTTTATTATTTCTTTCCTTTGATCAATCGTTTTATGGGATAACAAAGGTCTTTAGGTAATTGTTATTTCAAAACATAACAACTCTAGCACGGTTTAATAAATATTTTATACATAAGTTCATACAAGAATAAGAATAAGAAGTGTTCGGGAAATCCAAAATCAAATTAAATTGACTTGTACTGAGTGAACTTTTTAATTAGGCTAAAATAAGGTTAAATTAATTTCATGGTGGCAATATTCATAGTAACTGTTCAAATACTGATTTGTTTACATAATAAAAGATACGTTATCAATTTAAAAAATAAACATAATACCGCGATTGTGTTTATCAAAACAGCGAAATAACAACTTAATTTTTTTATTTCACTTGATCGAATAACTGTACCAATAAATTAGAACTCTCTTTCTTTACTAAAAGTTATGCGGATACTAGGGCGCAACGTCATACCGTGCTTAGATGCAATGGTCTTTTTTTAGAAGTAACTAAGTTCACTTAATTAGGTTATGCACATATCGTTGACCTGCTTATACCAATACATACAAATTACATGCCTCGGACGCGCAGCGACCAGATAGTGAACGAGCAACAAGAAATGTAGAAATAGACATAGATATGATTTATTTTGACATCACAAAAATCCATAAGCATAAATAGGAAGACATGTAGTGGCGTGGTCGGCACTCAATCGCTACGCGGGAGCCTTCGCAGAGGTTATGCAGGGCCTACGCGGAGGCTACACAGGCCCTACGCGGCAGCTGCGCAGGCTCTACGAGGAGGCTACGCAGATGCTACGCAAGATATACACGCTCGCAACGCTTGCCTAGTCAGACTCATAAGGTTCCCAACTAAAAGGAACCCAAAAATGCAAAGTTAGCGTTTGCCACAACACGCGAGGCGAGTTAAGATACCACGCAGCCAGTGCCATTAATAAAATAGTACGAGAAAACAATTTCTCAAAAATCAATATGAATGTAACTCAAGCAATGGCATAATATATCCAATAACGGCATATGTTGCATAAAATAAATGTTACAAGTGAAGCTATTCTTTACGCTGCCACGAAACATCCTTCCATTGAAAGTTTATTGCTCGAGTGATCATAACAGGCGAATGCTATTGGAAGCGACTGTTATTCTGAATTCAAAATGCACGGTGCAAGCAAATATTGCTTCAAATAAAGCCAAATACGTATTGCTTTATTTTCTCATCCGATTCCTCTATATTTGCAACAATGTTTATACAGCAGCAAGTTTTAAATTACTTTTCCCGATTTAATTTGAATTCGTCCAGCGAACGAGTGCCTCTATTGTCCATTTACATATTGTGCAACTCATAGCTTATCCTTGTGGGTCCATTTAGTAGTTCAATTGAGATTGACTTGACCATGCGTGGCGGAGTAACGCTCATTTAATCAGTTATGTAGTAGTGCGCATTTCTTACTACACTTGCTACAGTATAAACATTATGGGCGGCAGTTGCCGCTTTCCATATTACAAGTTTACATAAAAAAAATCATATTGGCGTTAATATCCCTGTTGTGCTCTACACTTGCTACAGTATAAACATTATAGGGCGGCAGTTGCCGCTTGCCATATTACAAGTTTAAATTAAAAAAATCGTATTGGCGTTAATATCCCTGTTGTGCTGTACACTTGCTATAGTATAAACATGATGGGCGGCAGTTGCCGCTTTCCATGTTACAAGTTTAAATAAAAAAACAAATTGACGTTAATATCCCTGTTGTGCTCTCGCGCACGAGGGCCCGGGGTCCGCCTTAACATTGATCTAGGATTTGGGAGGTCTTGTAATTACAGTGAAGTGACTGCCATCTGACCTCTGTGACCTTGTTACCAAGGGCACCTGACCAGATTGAATCATGGTTACACATTCAGTCGCCTGAATGTGTAGGTTTTATAACGATGTTTTCCGTCACCGTAAGAGCATCAGTCAGTATTCAACTAATGTACATAACTCAGAAAAGAGTCATTGGTACATGGCCGCAGTGGGATTCGAAGCCGGTACCTCTTGCTTAAGAGTCGGATACCTTAACCACTAGGCCACTGACGCTCCCACATTAGAAGTTTAAGCTTAATGGACTTCGAATGCCAATTTCGTTTTCGTTCCTATTGGCACTTCCACCGCTTTTATGTTGCCGAGTGCTGTACAGTATGAGGGTCGCTAAAATGTCACGACGCCAGCCGCACCCCTGGCCGCAGTCGGCCTTGGCACCTGCACGGGCATCGAGCGTGGAACTGTCCTCTATTCGCGGAACGAAAATCGAATCCAGCAATGATTTCTACAAAAAGCACGAGAAACAAGTTCAAATGAAAAATATTTTCTCATGGCAAGCTTTTATCGCACGTTCTCTATGATCACTGAGATTTTAAACTTGTTTGTATTTTCTAAAATTGTGCACACCTATGTAATGCAAATATCATACAAACAAGTGTTATGGTTTACTTAGAGAGTACTCTGTCCTATCGACTTTAATGTAACTACTGTTGTATCTTTTTACTTAATAAATAATAAAAAAATTAAAAGTCAGTCAGAGGTATTTGTCCAAACTAATCAAACGAGCCCAAACTCGATGGGTTTATCATGCGTAGTTTAGGAGTTCCTATGGCCACTTTCCGTCTTCATCGTCAGATAAGCTGGATGGTATCATAACATTGTATTGTCACCGAACTTACATGAGTGCGCAAAATTTCAGACCAGTCGGAAACCGGGAAATTGGTCTAATTTAACTTTCAAAATTGTATTACGAACAGACATGGGGACATGTCACTAAATAAAAGTTGTAGAAAACATTGAAGACTATATGTTCAAAGTTTTAAATCTAATGCTTTACACCCAAGTAAACAAAGGGAGAGGGACATGAGATGTTGAATTTTCCTACGGTTCATCTATCTGGTCCCATCTGGGACTATCTGGTCCCATCCGGTCTCATAGGTGTACGGTAGGTGAGATGGGTAACCTTCATCGTGTTTAGAAGCCACGTTGACGGATCTACCCGTAAATCAGACCAGACACTCGTCAAATTATGTTTTTCGACAATTTATAAGCTATCTTAAATATAACACTAACTAGCAATTGTACGGTGATGTATATCTATGTAAATTTTCCGAATGAACATATATTTTGTGGACGCTCACTGTACGTATATATCTGCTTCACCTGAACCCCTTCCATTCCCGGTTATAGAACAAAGCTAGTTAAGGTCGACCGGCTTGCCCTCAACCTCTGAAGTCATACATCAGAAAATAGCTGCAGTATTTTCTGCAGTGAAGTATATTTTCAACGCTGGTATTTCCGACGACAAACAAGATACGGCGAAGCCTCTTAATTCGGACGACCGGATCGAAGCTCTATCGCAATGTTAAAAATACTCGACATAAAATGCTACTGTAAATTTTCTATCCTAGCTGGATTTGACGCCGTTTTAGCCCATAAGTAAAAAGGTTTGACACTATGATCAGTGGTCTGACTAACAGGAAAAATGTGATGATGTGATGACTTGGGGTGACCACAACTCAGGAATGTATCATTGGTATTATATTTAGAGTAGAATAGCACCAAACCCTTACATTCATGGGTGTCGTACAAGGCGACTAATGTTTTCGAGGCAAAAGATCAAGAGTCTCCGTAGTCTAGAAAATGGGCAGCAGCATTTTCCATTATTATATTTAAACACAGCAATCTCCAACCCGCCTGCCAAGCGTGGAGATAATGGCAATAACCTCCCCTTTCGTGGGAGAGGCCCTAAGTCCTGCAGTGGACTGTTACGGGCTGTGATGATGATTATATTTACAAACATCGTTTTGTTATAAATTCAACCGGCGTAAATGTATGTAAAGATAATGAATAAGTATGATAATTATAAGAGTAAGAAGAGTAAGAGATAATGGAGATGGTAAAGTAAAGAACCGCTAGGCCGAGACCGAAAGGGCGCTTGTAAAGTAAAGAATGTGGCAGAGGCGAAAAAGGTGTGACAGAATCGTAGCTTGTGGCACTTGATAGTCTCTGTCTACCTCTGTGAGATAAGGGCATGAGAATGTATGTATGATTGACATGTATGTATGTATGTAAAAAGTATTATAAAATAATAAATAGGAGTCATTAGGATTGTAGAGCCGCAGATTTCTCAGCTTCCAAGCTAACTCCGTATCAAAACCATACAGATAGTAATATTTTATGTGAAAATATGGAATAATACACGCTTATCTCTTTACTAATAGAAAAGATTTGATCTTTTGTTTGTTCTATAACTATATATCTAAATAACTCAGAAAACAGAACCAAACCCGTATAGAAGGTAGAACACAGTAGGGGTATTTATGAAATTGAAACCACTCGGACAAAGTCGCGCCAAACCGGTAGTATTGAATAAACGCATAGTAGATATCTTATCAAACAAGATCAAACCCACCCTCCTTCAAATACTACGTCATTTATTTCTCATTATAAATATACCATAATACATACGTACGGTAAATACACAATCGATTTTGTAATCGTATGATTATCTTGCAAAGCAGAATAACTAATAATTTATGGCACCAGGTAGTCTGAAAAAAATACAGGGCTTATTAAATAGAAGTCAATCGCATAATTTCATTACTTATTATTTGTACGTTGATCAGATACTTGGAAAAGCTAACGGTTTGAATAACGTAATATGTAATACCTACCATTACAGGCTTAGACTTAAGAAAATAATTTAATAAAACAGTGTCAACGAAAGGGCATTTTGCAAGGAACCGCTTCTTATGTCCGACTACGAGTAGTTTAACTGAGAGTAAATGTGGTCCATCTCTTTCTGTAACCATCATTTTCAGTTTACCACTGAAATGTGGTAAACTGAAAATCTTATATGTTTCGCGCGGGTCCACTTCAGTTCAGTGGGATGCTCTGCCCCTGACTGGGACGAAAATAAAAAGACAAGTTTATTTCGGTAGCCTTTATCCCCTCCGTTTACGGGTCAATTTACATATATCATACATTTCGCACAGCCCTGTGGAGCCGTTACGTAACCGACCGCCGGTCTCAAGGCCAAGAGGGTGGAAGCGGTTCGCCATCAATTAAATCTTATTCAACTCCAAATCCCAAATCAACTTCATTGAATTGTAGCGCATAGACTCATCGAATTAAGCTTTTATAAAGACAATATTTGTTCCACATCAAATGTTTACTGCATAATGATCGTCTTAGCGACTATCTCGGCTTCTGCTAGGATCCGGTAAAACTTTTAATTATAGTATACAAGGCTTCGCACAGGCACTCTCGGGCTTTCTCTGTTATTATATGTATTATGTTTATAGTATTCTTTTTTTTTTCTCTCTCTTTGTAATCTAATATAGAAACGGTGTCTTCTGTCACAGGCTTTGCCTAAAAGGAGACTCCAGAAACGATAGATTTAAGTACTATTTGTTAATGAAATAAATATTTATTATTATTATTATTATTATTATTATTATTATGCATATAATCCTGATGAACGTAGGTGTTCTAGTGGTTAAGAGATCTGACTTGTATTTGAGAGGTCCCGGGTTTGGATCCCACTGCCGCCATGTACCATTGACTCTTTTCTGAGTTATGTATATTAGTTAATCACTAACCGATGCTTTTACGGCGAGGGATACCATATTCTAATGTGGTCAGGTTCCCCTAATAACACGGTCACAGAGGTCAGACGGCAGTCGCTCCACTCAAATTACCTGATCTGCCAATCCTGGATCATGGTCAAGGCGGATCCCTTGTCCTCGCGTGCAAAAGCTCAACCGGGTTATTAACGCCAAGATATTTTTATAAAAAAAATAACCTTCGGGAAGGAATTATCTAAATAATAAAAAAACCGCATCAAATCCGTTTCGTGGTTTAGGAGTTAGCGCTGACACAGACAGACGCGGAAAGCGAATGTTCCGATTAAAATTTAAATACATTTTTTACTTGTTTTTTATGTGCGAGCTCAGGCAATTTCACTTCCCCGTCACAACCAGTTGAACATTTTCTTTCCTGTTGTACCGTACGTATCATAAAGAGAAAAGATACGTATTTTTCGATTTTTGTTTGTAAGGAATAAACTGCAAAAGTTATGGACAGACTTAAAAAAATTACCAAGAGATATATAGGATATATACTCAGTTCAATACATATACTTTTATCCCGGAAAAATAATAGGTTCCCGCGGAAAGTTTATTGTGAGAAAAGAGAAAATTTGTATTATTGTATGTAACACAAAAACTTTTGGACCGATTTTTAAAAGTCTTATACTAATAGAATGCTATATTATCATTGAGTAACTACTTTTATCCCGGGAAATTAAAAGATTCCCGCGGGAAAGCGCGGGTGAAAGCCGCTGAGAATGGCTGCTAAATAATGTAGATTACAAAACACCCATGTCCATTTTATACTACCGCACATGGGGGGTAGTAATTTCATTATTGCACTCACACGCTACTTAAATAGTAAACGACATTTATCCACGTGGAGGACACGCACTGACGTAGAATTGCACTAAATTCTAAAACAAATTTCAGAATGACGTTTAACATAATTTTGTACGAAATTTTTATCTTAAGCTTAAATGCAACTAAGAATTTGGTGCCAGCCGCCCTTAAAAAGCAAAGTAAAGTCGGCTTAATCTTTCCCTGGCCCGTCTCCATTATTTGTAAGAACATATACCAATACTCATATAAGTAACTTCACCAAATAAGCGGAGGTGTGACCTGGCCACCCTCGCGGGGATTAACATCCACACGAGGCGTCGCTCGTGCCGAAGCTTGGCCCCATGCAGCCTAGACCAGATAAAAATATGTTAGCTGTGCGATTCCTTCCGCTAGCTAATTAAATAAAAATAATCACCTTGGCGTTAATGTCCCGGTTGTGCTCTCGAGGGCCCGGGGTCCGCCTGGATCATGATCCAGGATTTGGCGATCAGGTAATTACAGTGAAGCTACTACCATCTGACCTCCGGAACCTGACCAGCTTGGATCATGATTACAAATGCAGTTGCCTGAATTTGTAGTCTCATCACGTTGTTTTCCCTCACCGGGCATCACAAGTGCATCTGAACATATGTACATAACTCAGAAAAGAGTCATTGGTACATGGCCGCAGCGGGATTCGAACCCGGTATCTCTCGCTTACGAGTTAGATGCTCAACCGCCCGGCTACCAACGCTCTAGCTAATTACCGACCATTATGCAGCGCAGTAAACAACGTTGACGCGCGACACAGCTGGCAAATCCAGCTATAGACAACATAGACACAAAATCCTCCGAGCCCGTGCCCCGGCAGAAGCACAGTCTCTCGCATACGCTACGATTACCCGACACTCGCCTTAAAGCCGAGATTAACTGTTTGCTTATCATTTTCCACGTAGTATGAGACGAATGTTCAAAGCGCCGTGCACAAGCCCCCGTGCTGTGAAAACACCGTGTCGGGAGCATTAATTAGCATCGATTACAGTATTCATTTTACAGGCTTATTTGTCAGTGGATATTCTGGGCTTATTGTTATTAGTGACGTCGTGCGTTCGTTCGCTTTACGTATATCTCTACGTTGTTTGGTACAGGAGTATATTATTATAATACAGTATAAATATTATGGGCGACAGTAATCACTTTCCATATTACATAATACAAAACAATAATCTTGGCGTAAATGTCCCGGTTGTTGTGCTCTCGGACATGAAGGCCCGGGGTCCGTCTTAACCATGATCAAGGATTTGGTAGATCGAATAATTACAGTGGAGCGACTGCCATTTGACCTCCGTGACCCTGCTACCAGGAGAACCTGACCACATTGGCACATGGTTACACATTCAGTCGCATCGGTTAGCATACAATTAATTTACAAAACTCAGAAAGGAATCATTGACCGCAGTGGGATGCGAACCCGGTAGTTCTCGCTTACGAGTCGGTTACCTTGACAACTCCGCCACCGACGCTCCCACAGGAATATACTATTATAGGACGTAATTATTCGAGTGTGCCACGTTTTCGTGCTTACGTGCTACACTCGGCAGTAGGACGCCCTCGTCAGCGGATCAGGCTACGATCGAGCCTCCACGCGGTTTTTTTTAGTTCTTTTTTTAATTCGTTCGGCGCCATCCTGCACGTTATTCGTACAATATCAACGGTCGAACTCAAAGTTCGGCGACAAAGAAATCGATGGGATTAAAAAAATATTTCGTTTCTTGCCACGCGACCACTTAAACTTGACAGGCTATAACTGTGAAAGCCTACTTCCCTCCGCCCTCTTTCACACAGCAATGCGGTTTATCAAACTGACGTAATTTTCATATGGGTCACTCGTAGTAGTAGACTGATATTTTCGGCCCGCCCACAACATTTAATAATATAGGAACGAGCTTTATGAATAAAGTTTCGTATAACAAACCACAGTTGCAACTTCCAACTGTGAGAACTAAACGCTATGTCTGTAATTACATCATCCAGCATTGTTACTCCACAGGTTTGACAGGCCACTCCTACCACGAGCGTATTTCCTGTAATATTGACTTAGGGAACAATGCATCCAAAAAGGGCATGTTTGTGCTAAGGGTAACCATTGAAAGTGATAGTGGTCGGTGATTATTAAAATTGAATTATTCAACACGAGACCATCGACCCTGAGTCACGAACCTTGCGAGCGGTGCCACCTAGCGGCGAGTGGCGCAACTAACATGAATCTCGAACTGCAGATTACCTACATGTTGCTACCGCTGTTCGCTCACTCTACTCTGTTCACGTTTATTTTGTTCCATAGCACATACATCCACAGGTACCATGACATTTGATGAAAATACAGTATAGACGATTTAGGGTTACTATGTTTTTCAACAACTAGATATGTTTACAACATAAAATAAATTGCAAAGGCTATAGATAAAAAGTAGAAATAGGAACGCAATCGCACAGGTATTCGGTCGCTAGCGTTGCGTTCGAATGTTTTTTTAGTTTTGGGACAGGTGGCGCTACTGGTTCTAAATTGGAACACGTTAGGAACTGACATGGAATAATCTATTTATTCACATACATTCATCTACAATATCGCGCAAATCGCGTCTTACGTATTATGGAGGTAGGAAGACAGTCGCCCCATTGTAATACCTGATCTGTTAAATCCTGGATCATGGTCAAGGTAGATGTTATTTTTTTAATTACTTACACACACGTGAAATCGTTCGAGAGGTATATCTCAGAGGCGGGCAACGCATTGGTGACTCCCCTGGTGTCCATAGGCGGCGATGACAGCTTTATGCCTCAAAGCGCATTATTACCCCGCTATTATAAGCCGCTACCATTATTTAATTAACACTTTTATGTACCTGTGATGAATGAATAAGTGATTATGATTATTCAAAATTCAAATTCAAAATTCAAAATTCAAAATTCAAAATTACTTTATTGAGTAGGATATTACATATCTCTTTCAATCGTCAAAGAGGAGGGGGTAGGAAATTAGGAAGGAAACACACAGTGACATGTTGGCCGCCCCATGGCCGCAGCACATCCACCCCCCGCTGACAACGTCCGGACCATGTCCGACAATACCAGTGATAGGTAGCTGCTCCCACTCTACCCTTACCCTGCCTGTAGCCTACCCCTATCCTACCCTACCCACCCCTACCCCGGCCTACCACGTAACCTAACCTAACCCTACCCCTACTTTTCCCCTATCTTATCCTACGCCATCCCTACCGTAGTCCGCGCAGAGCAGACGCCCCCCAGCCCCGCTACGACCAAAAGTCACAGTGTGTGGGAAGGGAAGGAATGTTAACGCCGCTTCCTAGGTGGTCCTCCGTGGTAAAGAAACGGCAACAAACCCACAGAGCCTAAGTTAATTCATTTTTCTTTTTTTTTTTAAGTGTCTTATATACTAATTACATTATATTTACAATAAATATAAATAAACGTTTATATACGCTTTATAATTATAATTCCAATTCAAATTTTGTTTAATTGTAACAAATTAAATAAATACTAAATTCTAAAATAATATTTACAAATAAAAAACTTGCCCCAAGTCCCTTGTTAAAAGAATAGTCCCCAAAAGACTGGCCGCATTGCTTCGCTGTATCGCGAGGCTGATCCTTTGGCCAAGGTATTGACCAGCCTTTTGGTCGTGCGAAGCGTTAACCAGGCGCTTAGACAACTCTTTGAAGAGAGTATGAGCGCCTGGACCCCACGGCCCAAGGGTTTCTACGCCAAACGGCGCAAATAGATGATCTCCGCTGAGAACAGCATATTTGCGCCGTTTGAAATTTTCTGCCGAAGCGGCAGCGGAACCGGCATTGACACTCGTGGATGGAATATGTGACGGTGCAAGGGTATCGACGCAGGTAGCGTCCCAAACCAAAGACCGACCCATATTCCAAGGGACGAGTATCATACCGTCAGGCCTTTTTCCGTCGTCTCTCGCCAGTCCATTTGGCTCCAGGATGGCGGGAGAACCAGCAGTGGTAAAGGCCCGACGGATGATGTCGTTCAGCTCTGCATGCCGCGAAAAGCGCCCGGCGCTCCTGCAACACGACAACCCGTGATGCCCAAGTTGCAACACTGCATGGCCACAGCTGCACTCATGACGGGCTACGAAGGGAACACCAAGGCGAAGGGCCGTGGCAACTCTAAATGTAGGGCTATCCAGCAGGGTGCCAATAGTGGAGGATGGAAATGACTGAAGCCATAGGCCTGACTCCCATTCGCCGACACCCAGGAGGCGGGCACGCACTGCAGGATCGGTTGACGTATTAACCAGATTATCCCGCACCAAGCTGCAGAGCGGCTCGTCCCAAAGTTTCTGTGACGAAGGGGTGGACGGATATTCAGTCCTCGGGCAGGCTAAAGTCCATGAATTCCTGGCCTCTGTCATGTATGCCACCTTACACGCGTTGGTAGACGTGCCCAAGATCTTATCTACCAACATGCATGTGCTGTGTACAGAGGACAGGAAAGCAGGTAAGGAAATACTAGAAATTTTTCTGATGCCCAGACCACCAAACCTGACGGGTAGGGAGGCCTGGGCCCAAGCATTGTCATCGAAATTTAAATTTAAAAAACGTCGTTAATGAATGTTTAATGGTGCTGTCGAGTCGAAAAAGTAAATCAAGGTGTTTCCATAACTGACAGCACCGTAAAACATACGTAAACTGGGGGACAAAGAGGCAAAATCGTAGAATAACATAGGCCATGTGGGTACTAATATGCTGAAGGCGATCCGACACTGCTGTGAAATTTTGAATTTTACTGTCAACAAAGGAGGAAAAAGATTCGGCAAAAATTGGGGCACCTAGGAGATGAAGCGTGCTCTTGTTGACAAAGGAGATCAAGAGAGACAGCGGGTCACCTTGCTGACACCCAACGCTAGAATGCAATAAGTGATCCCTGTATATGAGTTTTGATGATTCTTTATAACATTGCCATAAAAACCCATATACAGAGGGTAACTTTGATTGCACTTGGGTCAGCAAAGCGCCCCTATCGACTGAGTTGAACGCATTTTTAACATCCACTTTCAGCAGCACTTCACAATCCTGGTTTAGTAAAAAGGTTCGTAGAGCATGTACCGCCGCCTCACAGCCACCCTTCGACCCAAAACCCAGTTGAATTGGCTGAAAATAAGCGGCCAATTGTTCGGTAGCGCTCTTACAGCAAAGTTTAGCTGCTAAGCGACGGTACGTAGTACCGACGGCAATTGGCCTGACACCACCTCCTTTTTTATTCAAAGCTATCAGATTGGCCCCATACAGGATGTCGGTGATACCATCCGCAACCGAACCAGATAGCATAAGGTTAGTTAGGTCCTTTAATTCATTGAGTCCTTTATTTACATAATAATTTTAACTAAATTAATACCTGTTTAAAACTGCAGTTCAGTTCCATGGACTGTTGTCATTCACATATTCAGGTATACTATAATAACTTTTTTGACATAATTTATTTTTTATAGTGGCTTTAAATTTATTCAATGGTAAATTCTGTATATCTGTTGGGACCTTATTATAAAAGCGTACACATTGACCCATAAATGATTTGTGGACTTTGGCCAGACGACAAGAACTAGTAACAAGTTTATCTTTATTAGTATTTTTACTGTGCACATCACTGTTCTTCATAAACAAGTGTATATTTTTATGAACATAGATCTAGTTCTCATAAATGTATTGTGATGGCATTGTCATAATGTCAATATTCTTGAATCTATCTCTAAGTGAAGTTCTAGGTCCCAATTGGTAAATCGCGCGAATAGACCTTTTCTGCAGAACAAATACATTTTGCCAGTCGGCAGTGTGTCCCCACAGCAGTATGCCATAAGTCATAATACTGTGGAAATAACTAAAGTAAACTAATCTTGCTGTAGCCTCATCAGAATAACCTCGCATCTTCTTTACAGCATATGCTGCAGAACTTAGCCTTTTCGCTAATTTATCAATGTGTGGACCCCATTGTAATCTACTATCTAGAGTAAAGCCTAAAAATACTGGCAAGGAGAATTTTAAACATTTTGTCTTTTTGCCATTCAGTAATAAATTATTAATCGTAAACCAGTTTACCACTTCTGAAATAGCTTTGTTCACGTCGTCATATGTTAATTGTTGTCTTTTAATTTTAAACACTAAAGATGTATCATCAGCGAACAAAACAATTTCGTGAGTATCTTTTACAAAGTACGGCAAATCATTTACATAAATAAGAAACAAAAACGGACCCAGAATTGACCCCTGTGGGACCCCCATAGAGACAACAGACCCTGCAGATCTTTCTCCGTTCACATTAAACCGTATGATTTGAGTATTCGTTTCACTTAGTTACTCCTTATTCATACTGCGGCCTCACAGGAACCTATTGTAATGTGGAGAAGGCCATGTGTGTGTGTGTGTGGAGGGGATGTCCAGCAGTGGACTAATTATTTATTTTTTAAGTACATATAACAAATTACTGTCAACAATAATTTTGTGCATAGATTTCTTATGTTTTTTTTTTATGTTACCCAGCTGAAAAACAGACATGCCACCTGACGGAAAGTGGTCACCGCCGCCTATGGACATCAGCAACACCAGCGGCCTTAGCCAAGTAGATCGTTAAACGTTAATCTATAATCGTTTGTGGTAGAAAAAATGTATGGGATCTAACATAAGCTAACGTTATCTGAAATAAGCTAACGTTTTGGGTAGAATGAACGCAGAAAATTCTACCAAAGGAGAATATACGAGTACACCTGCGTAGAGAATTTAGGTAGGACAGTAAACTTTTTATAATTCCTAACTAAACCAATGAATTTTATATTATATACAGGTATAAACTCTTTGAACTAAACCCATTGCGAGAATGTTCTCGAAGCCGTAATTCAAAATTTTTGATGTTTGATTGACAGCGGAGGAAAATCAGAGTCAATGTAGATGTTTCGGTAAAAATAGTCGAACTTCGAGCCGTCAATTTTCTACCATACACGTTGCGCAAGCGGAGCTGTCAAAGATGGCTAGACGATCTGGGGTGCTACCAATGCATTGCTCGCCTCTAAGGAGACCTCTAATATATCTCTTGAAGAACCTCATGTCATAGTTCAAAGGAAACACTGGGATCTCATTCCACATCCGGGCATGTCAATTTAAGACAGAACTTAAAAAACTAAATTTCTTGCGCGTCTCTTTCAATTATTAAAATAATGTCATCGCATAAACAATGAAATGAAATTCGTTTCTGTCAAATAAAATGTCAAAATTTTCTTACATTGAAGTCACTACGGTAATCATTAACATTGTAATAACATTTATCAATTAATAATAACGGGGGTTCGGACTTTGGTTTGGGACGCTACTTGCGTTGATAACCTTGCACTGTCACATATTCCATCCACGAGTGTCTAGTTAGGTAGGTCCAATTTCGAGAAAGACATGAAGCGACGAATTCAACTCGGTTGCTTAGCGTTTGGGAAGCTATGCCATATCATTTTGTCTCAAGTCGCAAGTCAGTGTCTCAAGCTGAAGGTCTTTGACCAATGTGTGGTGCCAGTGATGACCTACGGAACAGAAACGTGGCCGCTCACTATGGGCCTTATAAGAAAGCTCACTGTTACCCAAAGGGCAATGGAAAGGGCTATGCTCGTAGTCTCGTTGCGCGATAGAATCAGAAAAAGGAGATCCGCAAGCGAATCAAGGTCACCGACATAGCCCTAAGGATTGCCAGGCTAAAGTGGCAGTGGGCCATTTCTGAAAAGTTGTCCCAAAAAATTATGCCATATCACAAAGTTGAAGTCACAAATCCAGGATATAACGTTAGGACTAAAAAAAACTAAAATAAAAACAATTCAAAATTTGTAAAGTGAACGTGACCGTTGAAGTGACCGCTTGAAGTGACCGCTTAGACTCCGCCTATGGAACGCGTAGACGAGTAGCATTTCGTAGACCTCAGAGGTCTACGGATTTCATACAAATTAATAAGACTAACACCCAGTTTCTGAAACGCATGTCAACGAAAAAATTAAGTTACAATTTGCCAATCCCTGACTAAATGGAAAGTTAGCTATCTTCGTTACACTGGCAAATTTTTTTTGCTTTGTGTTAAATGCAGTTTGGGTATCTGAAAAGGCTAATTGACAGTATGTTAACAGTTTGTCATCGCAAAAGTAAAATCTCGAATTAATGGCCGATTAACATTATTTTGGGATTCTGGAAAGCTTTTCGAATGTTAACTGTATGTTAGCGGCTTGTTATTTTAATCAGCGAAAATCGGCCAATTAACAGATTGTCAAAAGAAATTATATCAGATTTTATCAGACTAATTAACTAAAAGTTTAGTTTCTAAATATGTAATTTATCTTATAATTATTAAAAATAGTTTTAAGAACTATTTCGATGTTTTTGGTTAGTATCTTTGCACAATATTTCAAAGTTAATTAGAATTATTATAACGTGCCGTTATTGGTTGAAATGTAACGGCTTCCGATTTCCGTTTAAATGTTGGTTGTATAGACCCACCTTGCTCTAGGAGGGATCTTTTGCTCCAGACCAGACACAGAGTTAAGTATGAACTTGAATTGTATTACTTTGGTGCCTATTGCTGGTTTGTATCGATTTGTTTGATTAAATTCTCATGCGATGTAGCCGCTGTCCTTCATTTAAGGATAAAATTAAATATCCATGCTTTATTTATGTTCAGTATATATTGTTATATTTCCCATGTAACTTTATTTGCTATGTTTGCCTACCCTATAATATATTCATTTTTTATTTAATGAACCTTTTCCCTTAGTTTCGATAAAATACTAGGCCATTTTCATTAATATCACCTAAATACCTTAATTCACACCTGATATCTGTACACTTTATACACCCTTTCTAATAAGTGAATGAATGTGACTGATTTTAGCTGGGGTAGCCAGACGAAAAAATTAATCACCTGTTAACGATCGATTAGCTAATTTGAGGTAAATGGCCTTTCAGAAACCCACAGTGGTTTAACAGATTGTTAAATGCGATAGTCTGTTAGCTAATCAATGATTTAACATACGTTTCAGAAACCGGGTTAAGAGCTTTAATTGATCGAAGACTAGCTTAGTTTTGTCGTGTATTCCTTATGTGCCCATCCTTCTTCCCTTTACTGGCAACGTCGAGGGCTAGAGCACACGCTGGTCTGACCGAATTGACGCCATGGTCGACATCAATGCCTATAATGCGCTTTATTGCTTCAAGGTTAGACACAGGTGGCCGCCATTCCCCCAATGATTGACATATTTGAGTCAAGCTATAACGTTCCCAACTCTCTGAGGAAAGGTCTCTAAGGGTGTAAATAAAAAATAAATATGCTTAGATAAATTCCTAATGGTCCTACCTCAGCAGATACTGATGTGCCAAACTAACCTTACTAACAGTGACACGGTCCACCGTGTTCCAACCACACCACTGGTGCACAAAGTAGACGCGGACCGTTTTTTACTTTGTGACTCTAAGGAATCCCAATTGCACTAAACTTTAGGCGACGTTTATGTTTATTTAAGATATTCCTTACTAGAAAAAGCATTGTAAGCTTAAGTGAAAATTAAACTCGCTCTGTCACTCTTAACTTTATGACACCGATTTGGTGGTTATAAATAAATATCTTAAGGCATTCCGCACATGACGCGACAGTAAAGCGACGGCGACAGTGTCAAAACTGACGGTTTACAAAGATAATTTGGCACGTGGGCGAAATCAGAATTAACGCTGCCATCTTGTAAAGCGGTATATTTTTAATGTATAATATACGGATATCACGAGAGCGTCGGTGGCGAGCGGTTACAGTATCTGACTCGTAAGCCAGAGGTCACGGGTTCGAATGCCGCTCCGGCCATATACCAATTAATGTTTTCTGAGTTATGTACAATAGTTGAATACTAACCGATGCTCTTACGGTGAGGGAAAACATCATGATGAAACCTGCACATCCAGGCGACTGCATGTGTAACCATGATCCAATCTGGTCAGGTTCCCCTGGTAACAGGGTCATGAAGGTCAGATGGCAGTCGCTCCACTGTAATAACCTGATCTGCCAAATCCTGGATCATGGGCAAGGCGGACCCCGGGCGCTCGTGTGTGAGTGCACAACCGGGAAATTATCGCCAAGATGATGATGATGATGATCTCGTAAAGGGTCACTTTTGACAGACAGCTGGAGTTGATGTTTGACACTCACGCCCTCATCCAAATACCAAATGATCCTTGTAACTGTGATACAATGAGGGGAAAAAAGATCATTCTAAGAGGAGAGAGCACAATGTCAAATAATGCTTGACACGGATGTGCTCAAACTAGAAGAACTATATACCAAATTCAATAGAATCATAGTTTATCTTTCTTATCTTATACTTACACTCAGCAGCACAAAAATTTTATCAAGTGCTTGTCGTAAGTGTGTAAACAAAGTAAGAGTTGTTCATGAAATGTTTACACCAGTTTTCTGAAACGCTTGTCAACGCAAAAATTACGTTACAACTTATTAATCTCTGATTAAATGCCATTTGGGTTTCTGAAGAGGTCAATTGACAGTTTGTTAACAGTTTGTCAACGGATTGTCATATCTCCAATTAACGGCCGATTAAGGTAATTTTGGTTTTCCGGAAAGCTTTTTCTCATGTTATCTGTATGTCGTCTTGTTATTTTAATTAGCGAAAATCGACCAATTAATATATTGTCAAAAGAAATTATATCCGATTTTCTTGGTCTAGGTCTTGGTGCTGGCACTGGTCCAGGTCCTAGTTTTGATCCAAGACAAAGTCCAGGTCTAGGACCAGGTTCAAACAGCCCAAGTCCAGGTTCTGGTCCAGGACCATGACCAAAACTGGAACAGGTATTTGAACCAACGTCAGGGCCAGGACTTACACCTGGACCTGGATATGAGATTGGCCATGAACCAGAACCAAGACCTGGACCTGGTATTGGTATTGGGCCCGAACGGACCTTGATCACAATTTGAGCCTGAACCAGAACAAGAACCTAGACCAGTGCCAGCGCATAGACCATGAACGTTAGCTAGACCAGGACCTGGACCTGAACCAGGACCTGATCCGGGGCGAGGACCTGTACCTAAACCAGGACCTGGCCCGGGGCCTGGTCTTGAACCTGAACCACGAACAGGTCCGGGTTCAGGACTCGAACCAGAATCTAAACTTGAACTTAGATCTTTACCTGGACCTGGACTAGAACTACTTTGTCTGAACTTGGTGTTGAATCAGAACTAAAACCTGAACCTAGTCTTGGACTTGCAAGATTTAACTAATGGGATTATTGGGAGAAACTCACATAATCGTTAGCCGATGGGGCAGATGTTGTTGAGTGGCGAACTGGATGGCCTCCCAAGAGATGGACGGACGACCTCCTAAGGGTCCTAGGGAGCTGATGGATGCAAGACAACAGAGTCGACCGGAGTGTAAGTCGTGGGAGGCCTGTATTCAGCAGTGGACCCGGACCTACCTACCTGCCTAAAGATGATGATGGGATTACTGACACACTGGAACCCGTGACCCTATAACATAAATAATGTTATAAGTTATCTTTTCTCGCTCTGTATGTTTTAGTCGATAATTTTCGATTTTACACGAAAACAGAGCAGTAGCAGAGTCACGGAGGTTAGATGGCAGTCGCTCCACTGTAATTACCTGATCTGCCAAATCCTGGATCATGGTCAAGGCGGACTCCGGGCCCTCGTGCGCAAGAGCACAACCGGGACATTACCGCCAAGATGATTTTTTTATACGGATATGTGTGGGATCATCATCATAAGTAATAGAATGAGGAATAGTGAGTTAAGAGTTCGTAAGAATGATGTGATGACTAGGATTGAAAGAGGTATGCTGAGATGGTTTTGAAACGTGGAGAGGAAGGACGAAAAACTGCTTACAAATGGTATCTATCATATGAATGTGAATGGAAGGCTCGGTCGAGAGCGCCCAAGAAGACATTATACTGATCAAATAAATGATCAGCTCCAATAAAGGCAGCCAGGCGTACCCTTAACCGGCGTTAATGCATGAAAAGATGTATGAATGTGGAATAGGGGAAAGAGGTGTGTTAGAATCGTATACTGGCGTAAGTGTTGATGTGATGTATGAATGTAATAATTGTTTACATATATATCTAAGTTTACTTAATTAAAATTGAAAAGTGTTCGGGACCAATTTTCATATAAGAAGTACCATATCTCACACTACATAATATTTAATCGATGAGGGTCTGACATTTGTATACCGGGTCCCGACAGCTTTCTAATTTTTAGCTTTACTTAAACAAAAACTGGAACATCAATAGGAGACACGTATACAGTGAGTGTCATGTCAGTGTCAAGTTGCATGTCGTTACGATGTCGTTAGCGTGCGATATGCGCAGACTAAATATAATTATTTTTTCTCACACGCGATTTGTATCCGACGCGCATCCGTCGCCGACGTCTACAGTTGTACGCGACGCGTCGGATGCATGTCGCGTCATGTACGAACTGCCCAAGGTGTCTACATAAAAATCTACTAAGTTTAGTGTAATCGGGCTTGAGTGTACTACAATCGCCAAGTCTAACATTGACCTTGTCTGTAACGATCAGTTGTTCAAAGTATCAAACGTTTTCTGCATTTGCCATTACTATGAAACCCATAATTAGCAACAGTTAGATCCTCTATATTGTCTTTGTGACTAGCTGACCTTGTCAGTCATCAGTAGTTCAAGGTCTAAAATGTAGTTTTCGAACGGATCAAGCTACTTGTAATTACGTGTCAAGCTGAAGGACAGTATATTTTACCAATATCTCCAATAATAGTAGTCTTCCTTGTGATACTCGAATATATAATTGGATATGCAAATGACTGCCATAGACGTTTTCCTTGGTTTTCGAAAGTGGGAAAAGTTACAATATATGCAGCTGTCGTTGAAGTTACAATATAGAAACGGTATTTACTAGGAAACTGACACAGTGCAAGGTTAACTATGGCTGAAACGGGTCGCGACTTTGGTGAAGAAAGTGACTGCGAAAGCACAGGGTAAAAAAGATTAATTTATACTTTATTATTATTTAATTTCTATTTAGGAATTGCATTTTTCTCTAATTTACTAAGTCGAAAAAACTTTTTATGCCACTAAGGTGACAGACAAGATGACGGTCTGATTAATGGTAAGCTTTTACTTAAATTGCTTGTTTGATAAGATAGTAAAATATAATAAAAAAATTAAAAGGCAAAAGTTATTGTAGACAAAAAAATCATGCATTTTTATTTAATCGTAGGTGATATCGTAGGTAATGATTAGGCGATATGTCTCAGATAACTAATTTTGGTTTATAAAAATTATATTTTCGAATTCAAACTAAGATGGATGATGTGTAGTGTAGCGAAATTGCTACACTACGATTAACGAATACAGAAGATTAAAATATCCAACATTCAGATCCTCCTAGTATGCGCCTATGTGCGCCAACCGCACACTGTCCGACCTCAGGTCAGGTCGATCAAAGTAAATAAATCATTGCACTAATGTAAGCTTAAATAAGTAAATGTAGACTACTTTTGATGGGTCGATATTTTTCTTTTTCAACGCGTATATTTTTTCTAGGCTTTAATTTTAAATTTTCATGGGTTCGATTACCAGCAGCATTGGAAGTTTAGACTGTCAGGACTAAATCGTACATTTATCTCCTCTCTGGTCAGGGCTGATTATTGTGAAAATTTTAGGCGGTGTTGTCGCAGCACGAACAGAACGCAGCCTCACCTTTTACCTGTCATCGGTCAACGTTCTAGTTGATTGTATTGCGTCACGTACCTACCAACGAGATCATTGTTTTTTCTGTAATTTTTGATTTTTTTTGCATTAAAACAGCTCAAAGGTCCCTTGAGAGTAATTTATTTCACAACCTGAAGAAAACGCTGTGCAGCCGCAACAAGTGTGTATTTTTTATTCTATTTATTCACATACATTCATCTACAATATCGCGCAAATCGCGTCTTACGTATTATGGAGGTAGGAAGACAGTCGCCCCATTGTAATACCTGATCTGTTAAATCCTGGATCATGGTCAAGGTAGATGTTATTTTTTTAATTACTTACACACACGTGAAATCGTTCGAGAGGTATATCTCAGAGGCGGGCAACGCATTGGTGACTCCCCTGGTGTCCATAGGCGGCGATGACAGCTTTATGCCTCAAAGCGCATTATTACCCCGCTATTATAAGCCGCTACCATTATTTAATTAACACTTTTATGTACCTGTGATGAATGAATAAGTGATTATGATTATTCAAAATTCAAATTCAAAATTCAAAATTCAAAATTCAAAATTACTTTATTGAGTAGGATATTACATATCTCTTTCAATCGTCAAAGAGGAGGGGGTAGGAAATTAGGAAGGAAACACACAGTGACATGTTGGCCGCCCCATGGCCGCAGCACATCCACCCCCCGCTGACAACGTCCGGACCATGTCCGACAATACCAGTGATAGGTAGCTGCTCCCACTCTACCCTTACCCTGCCTGTAGCCTACCCCTATCCTACCCTACCCACCCCTACCCCGGCCTACCACGTAACCTAACCTAACCCTACCCCTACTTTTCCCCTATCTTATCCTACGCCATCCCTACCGTAGTCCGCGCAGAGCAGACGCCCCCCAGCCCCGCTACGACCAAAAGTCACAGTGTGTGGGAAGGGAAGGAATGTTAACGCCGCTTCCTAGGTGGTCCTCCGTGGTAAAGAAACGGCAACAAACCCACAGAGCCTAAGTTAATTCATTTTTCTTTTTTTTTTTAAGTGTCTTATATACTAATTACATTATATTTACAATAAATATAAATAAACGTTTATATACGCTTTATAATTATAATTCCAATTCAAATTTTGTTTAATTGTAACAAATTAAATAAATACTAAATTCTAAAATAATATTTACAAATAAAAAACTTGCCCCAAGTCCCTTGTTAAAAGAATAGTCCCCAAAAGACTGGCCGCATTGCTTCGCTGTATCGCGAGGCTGATCCTTTGGCCAAGGTATTGACCAGCCTTTTGGTCGTGCGAAGCGTTAACCAGGCGCTTAGACAACTCTTTGAAGAGAGTATGAGCGCCTGGACCCCACGGCCCAAGGGTTTCTACGCCAAACGGCGCAAATAGATGATCTCCGCTGAGAACAGCATATTTGCGCCGTTTGAAATTTTCTGCCGAAGCGGCAGCGGAACCGGCATTGACACTCGTGGATGGAATATGTGACGGTGCAAGGGTATCGACGCAGGTAGCGTCCCAAACCAAAGACCGACCCATATTCCAAGGGACGAGTATCATACCGTCAGGCCTTTTTCCGTCGTCTCTCGCCAGTCCATTTGGCTCCAGGATGGCGGGAGAACCAGCAGTGGTAAAGGCCCGACGGATGATGTCGTTCAGCTCTGCATGCCGCGAAAAGCGCCCGGCGCTCCTGCAACACGACAACCCGTGATGCCCAAGTTGCAACACTGCATGGCCACAGCTGCACTCATGACGGGCTACGAAGGGAACACCAAGGCGAAGGGCCGTGGCAACTCTAAATGTAGGGCTATCCAGCAGGGTGCCAATAGTGGAGGATGGAAATGACTGAAGCCATAGGCCTGACTCCCATTCGCCGACACCCAGGAGGCGGGCACGCACTGCAGGATCGGTTGACGTATTAACCAGATTATCCCGCACCAAGCTGCAGAGCGGCTCGTCCCAAAGTTTCTGTGACGAAGGGGTGGACGGATATTCAGTCCTCGGGCAGGCTAAAGTCCATGAATTCCTGGCCTCTGTCATGTATGCCACCTTACACGCGTTGGTAGACGTGCCCAAGATCTTATCTACCAACATGCATGTGCTGTGTACAGAGGACAGGAAAGCAGGTAAGGAAATACTAGAAATTTTTCTGATGCCCAGACCACCAAACCTGACGGGTAGGGAGGCCTGGGCCCAAGCATTGTCATCGAAATTTAAATTTAAAAAACGTCGTTAATGAATGTTTAATGGTGCTGTCGAGTCGAAAAAGTAAATCAAGGTGTTTCCATAACTGACAGCACCGTAAAACATACGTAAACTGGGGGACAAAGAGGCAAAATCGTAGAATAACATAGGCCATGTGGGTACTAATATGCTGAAGGCGATCCGACACTGCTGTGAAATTTTGAATTTTACTGTCAACAAAGGAGGAAAAAGATTCGGCAAAAATTGGGGCACCTAGGAGATGAAGCGTGCTCTTGTTGACAAAGGAGATCAAGAGAGACAGCGGGTCACCTTGCTGACACCCAACGCTAGAATGCAATAAGTGATCCCTGTATATGAGTTTTGATGATTCTTTATAACATTGCCATAAAAACCCATATACAGAGGGTAACTTTGATTGCACTTGGGTCAGCAAAGCGCCCCTATCGACTGAGTTGAACGCATTTTTAACATCCACTTTCAGCAGCACTTCACAATCCTGGTTTAGTAAAAAGGTTCGTAGAGCATGTACCGCCGCCTCACAGCCACCCTTCGACCCAAAACCCAGTTGAATTGGCTGAAAATAAGCGGCCAATTGTTCGGTAGCGCTCTTACAGCAAAGTTTAGCTGCTAAGCGACGGTACGTAGTACCGACGGCAATTGGCCTGACACCACCTCCTTTTTTATTCAAAGCTATCAGATTGGCCCCATACAGGATGTCGGTGATACCATCCGCAACCGAACCAGATAGCATAAGGTTAGTTAGGTCCTTTAATTCATTGAGTCCTTTATTTACATAATAATTTTAACTAAATTAATACCTGTTTAAAACTGCAGTTCAGTTCCATGGACTGTTGTCATTCACATATTCAGGTATACTATAATAACTTTTTTGACATAATTTATTTTTTATAGTGGCTTTAAATTTATTCAATGGTAAATTCTGTATATCTGTTGGGACCTTATTATAAAAGCGTACACATTGACCCATAAATGATTTGTGGACTTTGGCCAGACGACAAGAACTAGTAACAAGTTTATCTTTATTAGTATTTTTACTGTGCACATCACTGTTCTTCATAAACAAGTGTATATTTTTATGAACATAGATCTAGTTCTCATAAATGTATTGTGATGGCATTGTCATAATGTCAATATTCTTGAATCTATCTCTAAGTGAAGTTCTAGGTCCCAATTGGTAAATCGCGCGAATAGACCTTTTCTGCAGAACAAATACATTTTGCCAGTCGGCAGTGTGTCCCCACAGCAGTATGCCATAAGTCATAATACTGTGGAAATAACTAAAGTAAACTAATCTTGCTGTAGCCTCATCAGAATAACCTCGCATCTTCTTTACAGCATATGCTGCAGAACTTAGCCTTTTCGCTAATTTATCAATGTGTGGACCCCATTGTAATCTACTATCTAGAGTAAAGCCTAAAAATACTGGCAAGGAGAATTTTAAACATTTTGTCTTTTTGCCATTCAGTAATAAATTATTAATCGTAAACCAGTTTACCACTTCTGAAATAGCTTTGTTCACGTCGTCATATGTTAATTGTTGTCTTTTAATTTTAAACACTAAAGATGTATCATCAGCGAACAAAACAATTTCGTGAGTATCTTTTACAAAGTACGGCAAATCATTTACATAAATAAGAAACAAAAACGGACCCAGAATTGACCCCTGTGGGACCCCCATAGAGACAACAGACCCTGCAGATCTTTCTCCGTTCACATTAAACCGTATGATTTGAGTATTCGTTTCACTTAGTTACTCCTTATTCATACTGCGGCCTCACAGGAACCTATTGTAATGTGGAGAAGGCCATGTGTGTGTGTGTGTGGAGGGGATGTCCAGCAGTGGACTAATTATTTATTTTTTAAGTACATATAACAAATTACTGTCAACAATAATTTTGTGCATAGATTTCTTATGTTTTTTTTTTATGTTACCCAGCTGAAAAACAGACATGCCACCTGACGGAAAGTGGTCACCGCCGCCTATGGACATCAGCAACACCAGCGGCCTTAGCCAAGTAGATCGTTAAACGTTAATCTATAATCGTTTGTGGTAGAAAAAATGTATGGGATCTAACATAAGCTAACGTTATCTGAAATAAGCTAACGTTTTGGGTAGAATGAACGCAGAAAATTCTACCAAAGGAGAATATACGAGTACACCTGCGTAGAGAATTTAGGTAGGACAGTAAACTTTTTATAATTCCTAACTAAACCAATGAATTTTATATTATATACAGGTATAAACTCTTTGAACTAAACCCATTGCGAGAATGTTCTCGAAGCCGTAATTCAAAATTTTTGATGTTTGATTGACAGCGGAGGAAAATCAGAGTCAATGTAGATGTTTCGGTAAAAATAGTCGAACTTCGAGCCGTCAATTTTCTACCATACACGTTGCGCAAGCGGAGCTGTCAAAGATGGCTAGACGATCTGGGGTGCTACCAATGCATTGCTCGCCTCTAAGGAGACCTCTAATATATCTCTTGAAGAACCTCATGTCATAGTTCAAAGGAAACACTGGGATCTCATTCCACATCCGGGCATGTCAATTTAAGACAGAACTTAAAAAACTAAATTTCTTGCGCGTCTCTTTCAATTATTAAAATAATGTCATCGCATAAACAATGAAATGAAATTCGTTTCTGTCAAATAAAATGTCAAAATTTTCTTACATTGAAGTCACTACGGTAATCATTAACATTGTAATAACATTTATCAATTAATAATAACGGGGGTTCGGACTTTGGTTTGGGACGCTACTTGCGTTGATAACCTTGCACTGTCACATATTCCATCCACGAGTGTCTAGTTAGGTAGGTCCAATTTCGAGAAAGACATGAAGCGACGAATTCAACTCGGTTGCTTAGCGTTTGGGAAGCTATGCCATATCATTTTGTCTCAAGTCGCAAGTCAGTGTCTCAAGCTGAAGGTCTTTGACCAATGTGTGGTGCCAGTGATGACCTACGGAACAGAAACGTGGCCGCTCACTATGGGCCTTATAAGAAAGCTCACTGTTACCCAAAGGGCAATGGAAAGGGCTATGCTCGTAGTCTCGTTGCGCGATAGAATCAGAAAAAGGAGATCCGCAAGCGAATCAAGGTCACCGACATAGCCCTAAGGATTGCCAGGCTAAAGTGGCAGTGGGCCATTTCTGAAAAGTTGTCCCAAAAAATTATGCCATATCACAAAGTTGAAGTCACAAATCCAGGATATAACGTTAGGACTAAAAAAAACTAAAATAAAAACAATTCAAAATTTGTAAAGTGAACGTGACCGTTGAAGTGACCGCTTGAAGTGACCGCTTAGACTCCGCCTATGGAACGCGTAGACGAGTAGCATTTCGTAGACCTCAGAGGTCTACGGATTTCATACAAATTAATAAGACTAACACCCAGTTTCTGAAACGCATGTCAACGAAAAAATTAAGTTACAATTTGCCAATCCCTGACTAAATGGAAAGTTAGCTATCTTCGTTACACTGGCAAATTTTTTTTGCTTTGTGTTAAATGCAGTTTGGGTATCTGAAAAGGCTAATTGACAGTATGTTAACAGTTTGTCATCGCAAAAGTAAAATCTCGAATTAATGGCCGATTAACATTATTTTGGGATTCTGGAAAGCTTTTCGAATGTTAACTGTATGTTAGCGGCTTGTTATTTTAATCAGCGAAAATCGGCCAATTAACAGATTGTCAAAAGAAATTATATCAGATTTTATCAGACTAATTAACTAAAAGTTTAGTTTCTAAATATGTAATTTATCTTATAATTATTAAAAATAGTTTTAAGAACTATTTCGATGTTTTTGGTTAGTATCTTTGCACAATATTTCAAAGTTAATTAGAATTATTATAACGTGCCGTTATTGGTTGAAATGTAACGGCTTCCGATTTCCGTTTAAATGTTGGTTGTATAGACCCACCTTGCTCTAGGAGGGATCTTTTGCTCCAGACCAGACACAGAGTTAAGTATGAACTTGAATTGTATTACTTTGGTGCCTATTGCTGGTTTGTATCGATTTGTTTGATTAAATTCTCATGCGATGTAGCCGCTGTCCTTCATTTAAGGATAAAATTAAATATCCATGCTTTATTTATGTTCAGTATATATTGTTATATTTCCCATGTAACTTTATTTGCTATGTTTGCCTACCCTATAATATATTCATTTTTTATTTAATGAACCTTTTCCCTTAGTTTCGATAAAATACTAGGCCATTTTCATTAATATCACCTAAATACCTTAATTCACACCTGATATCTGTACACTTTATACACCCTTTCTAATAAGTGAATGAATGTGACTGATTTTAGCTGGGGTAGCCAGACGAAAAAATTAATCACCTGTTAACGATCGATTAGCTAATTTGAGGTAAATGGCCTTTCAGAAACCCACAGTGGTTTAACAGATTGTTAAATGCGATAGTCTGTTAGCTAATCAATGATTTAACATACGTTTCAGAAACCGGGTTAAGAGCTTTAATTGATCGAAGACTAGCTTAGTTTTGTCGTGTATTCCTTATGTGCCCATCCTTCTTCCCTTTACTGGCAACGTCGAGGGCTAGAGCACACGCTGGTCTGACCGAATTGACGCCATGGTCGACATCAATGCCTATAATGCGCTTTATTGCTTCAAGGTTAGACACAGGTGGCCGCCATTCCCCCAATGATTGACATATTTGAGTCAAGCTATAACGTTCCCAACTCTCTGAGGAAAGGTCTCTAAGGGTGTAAATAAAAAATAAATATGCTTAGATAAATTCCTAATGGTCCTACCTCAGCAGATACTGATGTGCCAAACTAACCTTACTAACAGTGACACGGTCCACCGTGTTCCAACCACACCACTGGTGCACAAAGTAGACGCGGACCGTTTTTTACTTTGTGACTCTAAGGAATCCCAATTGCACTAAACTTTAGGCGACGTTTATGTTTATTTAAGATATTCCTTACTAGAAAAAGCATTGTAAGCTTAAGTGAAAATTAAACTCGCTCTGTCACTCTTAACTTTATGACACCGATTTGGTGGTTATAAATAAATATCTTAAGGCATTCCGCACATGACGCGACAGTAAAGCGACGGCGACAGTGTCAAAACTGACGGTTTACAAAGATAATTTGGCACGTGGGCGAAATCAGAATTAACGCTGCCATCTTGTAAAGCGGTATATTTTTAATGTATAATATACGGATATCACGAGAGCGTCGGTGGCGAGCGGTTACAGTATCTGACTCGTAAGCCAGAGGTCACGGGTTCGAATGCCGCTCCGGCCATATACCAATTAATGTTTTCTGAGTTATGTACAATAGTTGAATACTAACCGATGCTCTTACGGTGAGGGAAAACATCATGATGAAACCTGCACATCCAGGCGACTGCATGTGTAACCATGATCCAATCTGGTCAGGTTCCCCTGGTAACAGGGTCATGAAGGTCAGATGGCAGTCGCTCCACTGTAATAACCTGATCTGCCAAATCCTGGATCATGGGCAAGGCGGACCCCGGGCGCTCGTGTGTGAGTGCACAACCGGGAAATTATCGCCAAGATGATGATGATGATGATCTCGTAAAGGGTCACTTTTGACAGACAGCTGGAGTTGATGTTTGACACTCACGCCCTCATCCAAATACCAAATGATCCTTGTAACTGTGATACAATGAGGGGAAAAAAGATCATTCTAAGAGGAGAGAGCACAATGTCAAATAATGCTTGACACGGATGTGCTCAAACTAGAAGAACTATATACCAAATTCAATAGAATCATAGTTTATCTTTCTTATCTTATACTTACACTCAGCAGCACAAAAATTTTATCAAGTGCTTGTCGTAAGTGTGTAAACAAAGTAAGAGTTGTTCATGAAATGTTTACACCAGTTTTCTGAAACGCTTGTCAACGCAAAAATTACGTTACAACTTATTAATCTCTGATTAAATGCCATTTGGGTTTCTGAAGAGGTCAATTGACAGTTTGTTAACAGTTTGTCAACGGATTGTCATATCTCCAATTAACGGCCGATTAAGGTAATTTTGGTTTTCCGGAAAGCTTTTTCTCATGTTATCTGTATGTCGTCTTGTTATTTTAATTAGCGAAAATCGACCAATTAATATATTGTCAAAAGAAATTATATCCGATTTTCTTGGTCTAGGTCTTGGTGCTGGCACTGGTCCAGGTCCTAGTTTTGATCCAAGACAAAGTCCAGGTCTAGGACCAGGTTCAAACAGCCCAAGTCCAGGTTCTGGTCCAGGACCATGACCAAAACTGGAACAGGTATTTGAACCAACGTCAGGGCCAGGACTTACACCTGGACCTGGATATGAGATTGGCCATGAACCAGAACCAAGACCTGGACCTGGTATTGGTATTGGGCCCGAACGGACCTTGATCACAATTTGAGCCTGAACCAGAACAAGAACCTAGACCAGTGCCAGCGCATAGACCATGAACGTTAGCTAGACCAGGACCTGGACCTGAACCAGGACCTGATCCGGGGCGAGGACCTGTACCTAAACCAGGACCTGGCCCGGGGCCTGGTCTTGAACCTGAACCACGAACAGGTCCGGGTTCAGGACTCGAACCAGAATCTAAACTTGAACTTAGATCTTTACCTGGACCTGGACTAGAACTACTTTGTCTGAACTTGGTGTTGAATCAGAACTAAAACCTGAACCTAGTCTTGGACTTGCAAGATTTAACTAATGGGATTATTGGGAGAAACTCACATAATCGTTAGCCGATGGGGCAGATGTTGTTGAGTGGCGAACTGGATGGCCTCCCAAGAGATGGACGGACGACCTCCTAAGGGTCCTAGGGAGCTGATGGATGCAAGACAACAGAGTCGACCGGAGTGTAAGTCGTGGGAGGCCTGTATTCAGCAGTGGACCCGGACCTACCTACCTGCCTAAAGATGATGATGGGATTACTGACACACTGGAACCCGTGACCCTATAACATAAATAATGTTATAAGTTATCTTTTCTCGCTCTGTATGTTTTAGTCGATAATTTTCGATTTTACACGAAAACAGAGCAGTAGCAGAGTCACGGAGGTTAGATGGCAGTCGCTCCACTGTAATTACCTGATCTGCCAAATCCTGGATCATGGTCAAGGCGGACTCCGGGCCCTCGTGCGCAAGAGCACAACCGGGACATTACCGCCAAGATGATTTTTTTATACGGATATGTGTGGGATCATCATCATAAGTAATAGAATGAGGAATAGTGAGTTAAGAGTTCGTAAGAATGATGTGATGACTAGGATTGAAAGAGGTATGCTGAGATGGTTTTGAAACGTGGAGAGGAAGGACGAAAAACTGCTTACAAATGGTATCTATCATATGAATGTGAATGGAAGGCTCGGTCGAGAGCGCCCAAGAAGACATTATACTGATCAAATAAATGATCAGCTCCAATAAAGGCAGCCAGGCGTACCCTTAACCGGCGTTAATGCATGAAAAGATGTATGAATGTGGAATAGGGGAAAGAGGTGTGTTAGAATCGTATACTGGCGTAAGTGTTGATGTGATGTATGAATGTAATAATTGTTTACATATATATCTAAGTTTACTTAATTAAAATTGAAAAGTGTTCGGGACCAATTTTCATATAAGAAGTACCATATCTCACACTACATAATATTTAATCGATGAGGGTCTGACATTTGTATACCGGGTCCCGACAGCTTTCTAATTTTTAGCTTTACTTAAACAAAAACTGGAACATCAATAGGAGACACGTATACAGTGAGTGTCATGTCAGTGTCAAGTTGCATGTCGTTACGATGTCGTTAGCGTGCGATATGCGCAGACTAAATATAATTATTTTTTCTCACACGCGATTTGTATCCGACGCGCATCCGTCGCCGACGTCTACAGTTGTACGCGACGCGTCGGATGCATGTCGCGTCATGTACGAACTGCCCAAGGTGTCTACATAAAAATCTACTAAGTTTAGTGTAATCGGGCTTGAGTGTACTACAATCGCCAAGTCTAACATTGACCTTGTCTGTAACGATCAGTTGTTCAAAGTATCAAACGTTTTCTGCATTTGCCATTACTATGAAACCCATAATTAGCAACAGTTAGATCCTCTATATTGTCTTTGTGACTAGCTGACCTTGTCAGTCATCAGTAGTTCAAGGTCTAAAATGTAGTTTTCGAACGGATCAAGCTACTTGTAATTACGTGTCAAGCTGAAGGACAGTATATTTTACCAATATCTCCAATAATAGTAGTCTTCCTTGTGATACTCGAATATATAATTGGATATGCAAATGACTGCCATAGACGTTTTCCTTGGTTTTCGAAAGTGGGAAAAGTTACAATATATGCAGCTGTCGTTGAAGTTACAATATAGAAACGGTATTTACTAGGAAACTGACACAGTGCAAGGTTAACTATGGCTGAAACGGGTCGCGACTTTGGTGAAGAAAGTGACTGCGAAAGCACAGGGTAAAAAAGATTAATTTATACTTTATTATTATTTAATTTCTATTTAGGAATTGCATTTTTCTCTAATTTACTAAGTCGAAAAAACTTTTTATGCCACTAAGGTGACAGACAAGATGACGGTCTGATTAATGGTAAGCTTTTACTTAAATTGCTTGTTTGATAAGATAGTAAAATATAATAAAAAAATTAAAAGGCAAAAGTTATTGTAGACAAAAAAATCATGCATTTTTATTTAATCGTAGGTGATATCGTAGGTAATGATTAGGCGATATGTCTCAGATAACTAATTTTGGTTTATAAAAATTATATTTTCGAATTCAAACTAAGATGGATGATGTGTAGTGTAGCGAAATTGCTACACTACGATTAACGAATACAGAAGATTAAAATATCCAACATTCAGATCCTCCTAGTATGCGCCTATGTGCGCCAACCGCACACTGTCCGACCTCAGGTCAGGTCGATCAAAGTAAATAAATCATTGCACTAATGTAAGCTTAAATAAGTAAATGTAGACTACTTTTGATGGGTCGATATTTTTCTTTTTCAACGCGTATATTTTTTCTAGGCTTTAATTTTAAATTTTCATGGGTTCGATTACCAGCAGCATTGGAAGTTTAGACTGTCAGGACTAAATCGTACATTTATCTCCTCTCTGGTCAGGGCTGATTATTGTGAAAATTTTAGGCGGTGTTGTCGCAGCACGAACAGAACGCAGCCTCACCTTTTACCTGTCATCGGTCAACGTTCTAGTTGATTGTATTGCGTCACGTACCTACCAACGAGATCATTGTTTTTTCTGTAATTTTTGATTTTTTTTGCATTAAAACAGCTCAAAGGTCCCTTGAGAGTAATTTATTTCACAACCTGAAGAAAACGCTGTGCAGCCGCAACAAGTGTGTATTTTTTATTCAATATTTTGACAGTTACGTTTTTCTGTTTAAGTTGATTTTTGGGATTGGATTCGAAGTGCACCTTGTGTTAAATGGATCGATTATTCTGCTCCTGGTCATTGAATGCAATTAATAATATTCTACATAATGTAAAATTTAACGGTATAAAGGTGATACCATGAAGCTCTTCGAACGCATTGTTGACTCGCGGATCCTACGGGAGTGCACAATCTCGGAGTGTCAGTATGCGTTTCGGCCGGGTTGTGGGATCATGGACCCCGTATTTGCCCTGAGAACTCTCATGGAGGCATACAGATCAAAGAACACACCACTGCATTTCAGAAGAAGGCCTTTGACTGTGTCCCTCGGGAGATGATCTGGTGGGCATTGCGGTCCAAGTTGGTGCCCGTGGTAGGCCTCGGATAATGTCAATATAGGTATTGACATTATCCGAGACATGTACCGCGATTCCGATTCAATAGTGAGGACTGCTGTTGGTGACAACAACCTGTTCCCTATTACCTATGGGGTACATCAGGGTTCTGTGCTCAGCCCACTTCTATTCAACGTGATATTAGACGTACTGTCAGACAGCATCCGAGACTACCATGAGGTGCCTCCGTGGCTTCTCATGTATGCTGACGATATCGCGCTGATAGACTCGAACAAGGGGTGACTAGTCAAAACGTGTAAATAAGTGGAAGGAGTCACTTGAGAACGGCGGTCTGAAGATTAATGTGGCGAAGACAGAGTAAATGGCCTGCAACCGTGCAGATCAACTACCCGTGCGCATAGGCGAAGATGAAGTCAAGCGCACAGATCAGGCCAGGTACCTGGGATCTGTACTTAGCGCAACCGACGACATCGACAGCGACGTCAAAGCCCGAATATCCGCAGTTTGGGCCAAATGGCGGGAGGTGACAGGTGTCATTTGTGACCCTAAAATGCCGATAAAGCTGAAGGGACAGGTCTATAAGACCATCATTAGACCTGCTCTTCTATACGGCAGCGAAACTTGGCCCTTACTAAAGCGACACAAGCAGGAGCTGCGCGTCACGGAAATGAAGATGCTGCGGTGGATGTGTGGAGTTTCACGAAAGGATCGCATTTGAAGCACCCACATTCGAGGTAGCCTTTGTAGGGTCTTGCCCTGACGCTTGGTGGTGTAATACGGTGTCAGGTGTACTTACTGTTATTAGGACTCCTGTCCAAACAACTGTTCAGCACGCTGACACTTTTATTTTATATTTTATACATATAATTGGTATATTCTTGGATTTGGCCCTTCAGGCTCTGATTGCTCATCATCCTTGCCTGAAAAAATTGTTAATACTGTAAATTTTGACTACGTTGTTCTTTTCGAACTTCGATTAGAGTATTTTCTTTTGGGGAAATGATCTCTCGTTTCCTAAATATCCAATTGGTAAAAGTAATGATGGTTTTTGGACAAATACAAGGGTGTGTGTCTGGATTCTTAGCGTTGTAACTTCTTGTTTTCCTTTTGTTTGGAATCCAGATGGACCCCCATGCCACGGGGGTCATTTTTCCATCACATTAGAGTGTTTATTTCGTGGCAAATAGTTGATTTATACATAAAATATCACATTTTCCAAAATAATGTTAACCTTTTATTATTTTATTCTTTGTACGTCATATGTTGTCATACGGACGCAGTTCACAGCATAGAGAAAAAATGTAATATACAGTAGCAGAGAGTACAATCCGAGTTGAAATATGAGACAAAATGTCACACATCTCTACGACACACACACTAATGCAAATGCAGGGACGAAACAAGGCAGCCCATCTGCAGATGTTATATTTTGCTACGACTTTCTACTAGTAACGTACACACAAAATCTGACTTGTTGGCGTATTTCGCTTCTGACGACTTCGTAATTTTTTTAGACTTGTACTTATAATTTAATTTTGTCATTATAATAAAAGGTAAGGTGTCTTGTGAATCAAACCCACGCCCTGATACCTACCACCGTCTTTTCGATCTCTCGATTCTACATACCATGAATCGGCAGTGCTTGCTTTTGCAAAAAAGAGGGTTATGATTTTGACCAGTATGAACGTTTATTTGTTGCCTCATAACTTCTAAACTAAGTAAGTACCTACTTACTTATCGTTAGAAGCGTCTTCATTGTCCACATGATGTCCTCTAGAGGACATAGTCATGAAAAAAAAAATAATGAAAAGGATAGGTACATTAATATATTAAACAGGCAGCATATTCTTTATTTTCAGTAAAAATGCATATAATGATGGTGTACCAGGACAGAAGGACTTGCATCTAATTATTATCTTGTTCTTCAAAATGTTTACAACACAGCACTTCCAATTTGCAACCCAGACATCACCATGTCTGGTCTTTAGGAAACCTAGAAAAACAAATAAATGTAAATAAACGTAAATACGCGATTAATCCGTTGTTTCATAAAATGTCTGAACATTTAAAATGTCGTTTAGGTATATTTTGTGTATGAAACCCTAATACATATAAAATTGTGGACCGCTATTTACAAGATTTGAGTATTAAAATTCTATACAATAAATTCTAAGTCCGACCCTGTTAGCATCAAAATATTTTCGTACCTATTTAGACACCGAAATATTGCTCAATTTGGCAATTTTTAAATCTATCTTTAATGGCATATTGTTTTAAGGTAAAGCATTTCAATTATTGCAAATTCTCACTATTACCATGCTTATTTTTATCACAATTTCTAAAATTTATTCCCGATCGCCGCGACCACGAATGAAATTACTTACCGATGAAAAGATAATCCATTTGTATTTCCATACTTTGCGCTTTCTCATAAATGTTCACTAAATTACACTGTCTTTTAAATGGTTTGATTTAAATTTTATTAGGAAATTATAATATTTACACTGATGTTTCAAAAGAAACGTGAGGTCGTTAGGCCCTCGAGCAATATGTCGAACGTTCAAAATATTGCGCGCGTCATTTTCCGTGAACTTATTCCAATGGATGAAAAAACGGGATAGCAAGATTCATAATCATTGTAGAGCGAGCGAACAGGGAATATTTGTGATTTGTGTTTAGTCTGTTATGTCTGTGGTTCACAGTCGGCGGAGATTTTAATCTTTTTTGTGCTCCCCTTATTCTAGATAATTGCTGAATCCAATTCTTCATCATGTCTTCATGGATTATATGCTTGGCTGCCAAACATGAGGTCATCCGAGAATTAATATCGACCACTTCGGGAACTGGCTGGTTGACTATGAGTACTGACCATCAATACTATATGTTCTTTTGTGCCAAATCGTTCTCGAACGTGTTTAAGAAAAGACCCGAGTCTGCGATAGAAAGTACAGCTGATGAGTGGCCAGCCTTCGAACTAGAAGGTGGATCAGTATCATAGCTAGAAGAAGCTATCTACAAAAACTAAACGAAATACAAGTGACCGGTCAAAGTATGCACGTGGCTACATAAATCATTATCTTCGAAAATCTCTAACTAATCAGTCTGTCGGATCAATCTGCAATCTGTACTTTTTCAGCCAGCAGTGAACTCAGTGATCCAGCCTGGATATAGGTTGTGTGGAGTGACTTTCGTAGGAACTTTCGGCTTAACCTTTTAAATTCTTTTTATAAATTTCTTGTTGTTGTAGTTTGTAGTTTCTGGACTGATTGTATATAAACCTACTACCCTGAATATTTGTTGTTTCCTTATTAACTGAACCTGGCACTGTCCGTGGGACAGTGTTACGTTACACCTTGGCGACCGTGATATCGCAGGCAAGCTGCAAGAGTGCCGCCTACGATGGTATGGCCACGTCTTGCACAGACCGGCAAAATACGTGGGGAACAAATGCTCGGCCATGCCACCCCCGCCAGGCACGGGAAGGAGAGGTCGGCCCAAGAAGCGATGGCTTGACGTCCTCAAGAATGACATGCGTGCCAACAAGCTCACCACTAAATATGCCGAAAACCGAGCGAAGTGGGCCAGGAAGAGTAGGAAGGCTGACCCCGGGCCCTCACGTGCTGCGCGGGAACGTACCCGGGACATAACGCCGAGATGACGATGATATATAATGTAAAATTTATTCTTCTTTCTTTGACATGCAATATTGTATATTCCTTTATATTTAATTTAACATTAAATTTGAAATTTCTTATATTTATTTAATAATATATTTGACATTTTTGAACTATTTAATTATTCAATTTCACATTAAATTTATTATTTTGATATTATAATTATCTAATAATTCAATTGACAGTTTCGTATCATAATCATTGATAATTATTTTAGATAATTTTAAATTATAATTTTATTGATTGTATTTTAACATTGACATTAACCGTTGGTAATTCTTTTCATGAAAATATTTTAAATGACGATGTATAACTATTATTACGAATAAATGAATATGAATATGATTTTCCTTCTGTTGAAGGTCAGTCTTCTTCTTATTTCCCTATTATTTATATTTAGCATAGCAGACACGCTCAGTGCTCTTCTCAGCGTGTCCCGCTGGGAAAGGAAATATTTAGATAACCATCAATTGTATTTATTCCCCTATAGTACATGCGTTTCTCTATTGAACTAACCGAGAAATAAATTGAAGGTAGAACAACGAGAAGTTATTTCTGATGGTGGCCATAATAACAGCTATGCACCATATTTGATATCACAGTAAAGCTGGTCACTCTTAGATGCTTTATGAAGATATTCATTATTACTAACCTTAGGGCGAGCGCCCACGGCGACTTTTTGTGGCTTCTTTTGCGAACGCACATCGAAGCGGTGGGTACAGTCACGTCAGATTGGCAACGTACTTCTGCGTTGATGCAGGCGCGTATGCGGATAAATTGTAATTGAAAATGAACTGTATGCTTCTTATAATAGAATAAATTGTTGCACTTACAATAAATATCGACAGTCAATACAAGTATGTGACAGTTTTGTCGGAGTTCCCTTGTCGTCAACGCCATCTCTTTTTAGTTGTTAGTAGTTTGTAGAGAAGCACTCACATAAAGTTTAAAAAAGTTATTAGTCAAGGATATTTCACAATATTCCATTTTCACAGTGTTCATGGCTAAAAATCTAAGTACAGGATAACCTAGTTTAGGAGGCAAGAAATCAATATGTGGCTAATACATTTTTGTGCGTGAATTGTTTCATACACACATAGTAACTAAGATATTGCCATTTATTGTAACAGTTATGTTGTGTTTGTTGTTGTATATTTTGGCTGATAAATATAATTATTATTATGTGATGTATTTGTCTGAGCCGCACTTTTCTTTTGTTCGTATGCGAAGCACTAATGCACTCTACGACTGTTTGGAGACGACTGACTCGAATTGGGTCATGTAAATGATGTAAAATGCATAAATGCGTTGTTAGCGAAATTGTCTGTACGGTTAGCTCGACAATTTTTATAATTAATTTTCATTTTACTGTTGACGATTAAAACTCGTATGAAAAAAAAGTATGTTTTTTTTTGTGTATTGTATTAATAAAATATAATTGATATTGTGATTAAGAAATATTTATTTATAAAAGAAATATTTGCATGACAGAAATAAATTAAATAATGCTAATACTAAATTATAAAATAATATTTACAAATAAAAAACTTGCCCCAAGTCCCTTGTTAAAGGAATAGTCCCCAAAAGACTGGCCGCATTGCCTTGCTGTATCGCGAGGCTGATCCTTTGGCCAAGGTATTGACCAGCCTTTTGGTTGTGCGAAGCGTTAACCAGGCGCTTAGACAACTCTTTGAAGAGAGTATGAGCGCCTGGACCCCACGGCCCAAGGGTGATTTATATACAACATACAGAGCTTAAGCGCTTTTATAAGCGCATACCTTAGTGTTGCAATTTTAAGCACCTCCGGATAGATTAAATCCATTTATTTGGTACAGAATGGAATATTCTAATCACAAATGTCAAGATTGATGACCAATCTGAAAAACAACCATTCCTTTTCCCCCGACACTGTAGGTTTTACGACATTATCACCGTCATCTGTCCCCTATTGAATATGTGGCACGCGAAACCTCGTCCACTACAACCCTATTTACATAGACACAAGTTTGTGCGTTCACAGCGAAAAATGCCTATACTTCCAAAGGCCTGCTGGAAGAGATTTCTTTTAGAAAAAAGTAGCGCCTGGTTTGCCATTTATTACTGTCTGTTAATCGCAATGTATTTCCTGCGCGCAATGAACTGTTAAATAATTAAATACCCCATTTCCAGAAAAACACACAGTTTCAGAACGTTTCCCTTACTATCACAAAGAGTATTGGGGTCCTCTGCGTCGACATAACAAACGAAGCCCAATTAAGAAATTACTTGGAAGGTGAAGCCAAGCTGGCTTAGAAGACCGGCTTATTTCCTGTAATGTTATAAATTTATGCAATAAAGAGATTATATACATACATACTTGGGGTATTTATTATAGCCAAGCAGTGCCTCACACAAAACACAGCTTTTATTTTATTTTATAACACTAAGGTGGCAAACAAACTTTCGGCCTGCCTGATGGTAACCAGTCACACGAATGCACGAATATGCAACCGTGCAAAATGGACAGTCACGCAAATGTTAACAGTTTCATTAATTTAAAATGGAGCTGGCAGGAGTCTACGGATTTCACGCCACACATTGCCATAGTACACCTTTTTTGAGCCCTAAACACAGTTTTCCTCACTGAAGAGTTCCTCAAAAAATTATACCATATCGCAAAGTTGAAGTCATAAATCCATTATATGACGTTAGGACTAAAAAGCCATTAAATAAATAACATAATTCAAAATGTATGAAGTGAACGGCTTCTTGCAGTGTCCGCGTAGACTTCGCCTACAAAAGCGTAGACGCATAGCATTTCGTAGACCTCAGAGGTCTACGGATTTCAAACAAATAAAACTCCGATTTTTAATTGGGCGAAAACTAACTTAGTTTTGTCGTGTATTCCTTATGTGCCCTTTTTCCCTTTACTAGCAATGTCGAGGGCTAGAGCACACGCTGGTCTGACCAAATTAACGCCATGGTCGACATCAATGTCTATAATGCGCTTTTTTTATAACATTAAGGTGGCAAACAAACTTACGACCTGCCTGATGGTAACCAGTCACCGCAGCCTATGGACGTTTGAAATACCAGTGGTATCACCCACGCGATGCCGACGCCGTAAAAACCTTTTTACCCCTTTCTTAAAAAACTCCATATTGTACTCTCCAGAGAAAACCTCTCCAGGGAGTTCATTCCACAACCTAAGCGTGTGTGGGAGAAAGATTCTTTGGAACCGCAAAGTTCGCGACCACTTTGGCTCCAAGGTGTGAGGATGAACGTAGCGATGTAATGTGCGATGATAGAATGTAGTCGTAGGCATAATGTCAGAACAAACACCCTCATAACAGAAATCCAACCGATGACTCAGGGGCTCAATACCACTTGTGAGCATGGTATCATAGAGAATTTACACAGCGCGTTTTTGGACCGAGTCACAAGGACCAAACTGATATGCCATAGATGGGAGCAATACGCCAAATGGGGTCTGACTTGAACCCTATTTTAGTGACAACTTCGGGAACCATATTAACGGTCTCTCAAGAAATCGTGTTCTTCTAGGTAACATAGGAGCTGTGTGTTTATAACTTTTTCCATCACCTGAGAGAGAAGGGAGGTAATAGCAATAGGCCTGTAATTCAATAAGTCTGATCTGTCGCCCTTTGCCCTTATGGGCTGGTGCACCCCAATACCAACTTCTCTTAAAGTTATGTCGATTATCCCCTTCTCCTAGATGGTTTAAATCCCTTAATCTTCTGGAGAAACGCTGTATATTCTCTACCGTCTGTACAACGGGGAATGTTTCGAAATAATGTTTGACTTGATACCACCGCCACTTTTCTGCCAACGCACCCTCCGACGATGGGAAATATTTCATTTACATACACTTAGTTGCACATGTCCTGGAGCAATGAAGGCAATAAAAAAGATTTGATTTGATTGTGAAATGTCTGCACACAATTAGTTAACAATTTCTTTATAGTCTCCTAAAGACCCATACATAAAAGCAATGATTTGACCGATGATTTGATTTAGTGGACGTTTATACAATGTGCGAGAGTTCAAATTAAGTAATCCTTTGACATTACCCTTCATACAATGTGACTTTTACAATTGGAAAAACTTGTAAACGTTTTTACAACCACAACAAATATGCGTTTTATGCGCCCGCGCTGAGTGCCCGAGTGTGTCGTTATATATATATATATATATATACGAGTACTTTACATATATATATATATATATATATATATATATATATATATATATATATATACGAGTACTTTACATATATATATATATATATATATATATATATATATATATATATATATATATATATATGTAAAGTACGTTTCAATACAAAATTGCAAAAGTATAGGACGTTATCGATACGTATTACCTACAGAAATCTAGATAAATTGACTTATTTAATGTAATATCCACTCCAATGAAGAATCTAGTCTAAGTCGCCACACTCTTGACAGACTTGTCCAGTACCACAAGGCGTGACAAGAAACGATATAATACTTTCCTTGAAAACTAATAAGGAAGGTTTTCTTGAAGCTAAGAACGATTATGGCAGTTGTAGTCAGTGTGACAGTGTCAATAACAATACAATCATTGTTTATAGAAAACATTTATATCAATCCCAAAAACTGTATAACGCTCGTATCTTTCAGAATATACCTAACGCAGCATTTAGATTAAATTAGGGCATGCTCATTCTATTTTTTCTCTTAGATGCACTGAAGTCAACCGTTTGACAATCTACATATTACCTACAGCCTACAACCTAAATTTTTTAGATTCAAATAAGTAAAGTAATCCTTTGTTATAATATATATTTACCACTAAAACTGGCCAGTCAAAACAACCTTTATTTTTGTACCTAGTATAAGTAAATACCAGAAAGGTTTATTATCATATCTATGTCGTCGCAAATAGCAGTAAAAACTGAAGAAAATTACTACAAACAAGCATACATAAACTGTGCAATAAAATAATTCAGTCACAATAAAATGCGACGAAGTCCCTAAGTGTCGTAACTATTTGTGGCGTCTCTAACGACGTGTCCAATTATAACTGCGCTATTTGGGTGCACACTGGAGTACAGCCTGAAATAGCTCCTGTCCTTATGTAAATACGAAAGTCACTCGAACGGTTCCACAGAAAACCCATCGAGGCAGCAATATCTCGCAAATATTCCGCTTTGTTACTCCACTCTTTATTGTGTTTGTTTAGAATACGCTCGATTATGGCTGCGGATTTAGACGCGCGCCGTAATATCTAGCTGATTCTTGGCCGACGCCGGGCCGTGAGGTATGCCGTCTTCAATTATGTATAGTTTCCCGGGTCTGAATACACATACCCAAGTGTCATATGTATTCTGATAAAATCGTTTAGTCTCATGAACATAGTCAAATCTCCTAAGAATTTTATCGACGATTTTATTGTAATTTACCCTTGGTTGTCAATCATATGCTCTACTATATTATATTATAGTAACTTAGAGCTTCACGGTCACAGCTCCGGTTCGCTGGCCGTAAGACTTTCAATGTGTACCACGTTGAGCGGCACCGTTGCAAAAAATCTCATCTTCCCCCCTCCGTAAAACGTTAATGAGAAGGTGGGTACTAATAATTGTTGAGCCGGAATGTGGAACATAACGATCTCATGTTAGGAGTTTCTGGGCGGGCGAGAGCCGAGCCGGCGCCGGCGGTGGGCGCGCGGGGGGAGCGCCGCCCGCTGCTTCGGGAATGATACAGCAGTGCGGCGCAGCACAGCCGCCCGGCCAGACGCCGTGACGCCGCAACGCCCAACCACCACCGGCCACCGGCCGCCGGCCCGCATGACTCGCCAAACCTACGCGGCTATGACACAATCAACCCATCCGAATATTAGCGAGCGAAATTAGAAAATAGACACTTATTTTTATAAAACGAACCGCTCGGCCACGAAAGCTGTGCATTCGAAATTGTAGCTACGTTTAAAACATAGTTACACGTTCCGTAGGAATTTCGTCTTAAAAATATCTACGTATTTCTAGTAATCCTTATCGTGCTCGCGGAACGATGAGCAATTACTTACTTTGGTACACAATAATCTATAAATATCCACCTTATGGGCGGAAATAACTTCAATTTGGTGAAACCTTGGTAAAACGATCTATGGTATCTATCTATATATCTATGGTAATATCATGACTAGGTTTTCGGCACGTATTATTCCCTTCAGTTACCCAATCGTCGTTGATGAAGTTACGTACGATCATAATGGCTAACACCCTAAGAATGTAGGTAGCCTTCGAAAAATCCGGGACAAAGCCCCACTTTTTATCTTCGAGGTAAATAGGACAAGCCCCCGCGCCTCTGGCCGCGTGACGTCATGCCGCAAAGTTCACTGCAATACAGCGCAGTAGGTATACCCCGGCGGATTTCATGTGCCGCCGTTTCGCACCAGTAACATGTGCCAACATTACTATGGCTGTAGATTTATTCGGCTACAGAAACATTGAGAATTGTTTCAATATGAAATAAGTACAGTTTTCTGTTGTTTTAGATTATATGAAATGTTTGCAATCTTTCAAAGCAAATCAAAGTCGCTTCCCGCCATGGATCTCTATGTAGGTACGCTTAGAACTTTTTTACTACGCTAGTCGATTTTAATGCGGTTTTCAATAATAATATAAAAATATTTCAACAAAAATTTAAAAACTACGAGCTATTGAAATGTCTTACTTTAAAATTATTTTTACAAATTAAAGCCCGCCCGGCTTTAACTTACTTACTTGCCCCGAATTCTTTAAAACGTTTAAGTTATAAATATGTTTAACTTTTTTTGTATCAAGTTTTTTGTTTAAGTATCAACTTAAATCCGTTTAAGAATTTGGTACAAGCCGCCCTAAATCCCTTAACTTATCTCGCCTAAAAAACTACGCCCTACATTAGATCAGGAACTCCGCCCGCACATTGCGAGATAAAGCCAACACAGAGGAAACGGAGCTGCGTGCAAATATTTCCCGGAGTCCACAGGCCGCATCGCAGAGTCCTCGCATGAATCGATACTATCACTGGGCGTCCGGGCGTCCCCTGTCTCCCTCGCGCGGCCTCGCCGTCCCGGTGCACGACCCTGACATTCATTTGGCCAAATGGAATGGCTAACGAATAACGAGATTATCCGCATCAATTTCAATTCCGCGCGGAAAGTCGCGGCGTGATGCCCGCGATAATGTACACAAAATACGAGTACAGTGTGTTGTAAAAGGTAGACTCATGTGCTCGCTAGGCTAGCTGTCTTCTTTAAATGTACGAGTAAGGCCACTATGACGTGCGCTTAGCTAAAGCTTCACTCAGGCCTGATTTGCGACGTAGTAATACCGAGGTTGAGGCGACCACCGCCTCGCTCTGTGACATTATCCATCTCCGTCCACCAAAACCCGCAACGACGCGGTTACGTAAATAGTGGTCATATGGCCGTACTATGGGGAATGCAAGGTCTTTCGTCTGTATTGAGCTTAAGAGCTGTGATGTACTTGTAGTATCGCTCTCCCCTGTGTTTTTGGTGTGTCCAGCTACAGATTAGCGTGGTAAATTTCAGTAAAAATTTAATTATAGGTACTCTTTTTATGTCATATTGCAAGTTTACGGATTTGCTTCTCATTGGCAACTTAGTGTTTAGTTAGAAAATGAGATACCCTCACAATTTCCACCTTTTTGGGACGCAAAGCCAACAATCTTTTGAACTATTGTCAAAAGCAGTTGACCTAGTTTCCGCTATGGACGTCCTCAATGGCCTCTTAAGGTCGCTGCATACAGGACGGGCGTCGTCGTGGCCGGGGCGGAAACGGAACGTGATGTTATGTAAACACGGACGGGACTTTAATGCATACCAAAAAGATTGGAAAGTTAGCTCTAACAAAGGAACATTCACGGCGCACGCAACATGTCATTCTTCTCGAAACTTTTGACGTGTCGTGACATTTTATAATTTGGTGCATGATTTCGTGAAACCAAAGAAATTAGATAGAGTCATAGAAGGAGCCTACTCACAGCTGAAGTAGCAATCTATATTTTCTTTCCTTTTTAATTGTGCATATTACGTGTCCAAAAGGCACATAAGTTGAAAGATATAAGTTATAAAAAAGACTCTATAAGTTGTCAAATACCCTTCCGTCATCATTGCTATCGTCAAATTAGAATAGCTTTTTGTATAACATTGAGTCAAAGGTTATTTTTATAGATATGTGACAGAGTGACAATATACCTACATTCTCTATAAGTCGAGGCTCCATCTATGCTCTATGTCCAAAATATGTTTTTTAAATCTCTGACTCTCCGGAGCAAATAGAGTCACTGACCATACGCAGCGGAATATATTCACTACAGCTTCCGGACACAGAGATTGAACGGATATAGAAGGAAACGCAAAGTATTCGGACTCTATTACGGAAGCATCTACAGTTCTGCACTTGAGATGAATGTTTAATAAATACTAGTTTTTTCAATCAATTTTTATTGGATGATGTAGTGATTGGGATTAAAATAGGCAAGCTGAGAAGCATAATGTGAATAGAAAGGCCGTTAGAGGACATATACTGATCAAATACCTTCTTCTAAAAGGGCAGGTCAGGAGTACCCTCAACCAGCGTAAGTGTATGATAAGATGTATGAATGTGCAAGAGGCAAAAGAGGTGTGTCAGGATCGTAGCTTGCGGCGCGCGATAGTCGAAACGGCATTTAATTTACGAACTGAACAAACAACGGGAGCACCCCGTGAAACTTTCTCTCGGTCGCCTATTTTGTCCAAATTGTTTGCCAAAAAATTGAAGGCCTTCGTGACCTCCTTCCAGCCTCACTAAATTTCAGCAGCAGGGTTGGAATGGAAAGTAGTAAATATCTCTTTTGGATTAAGTAAATTGGCACTGCACCAGCCAGCTAGCCAGCGCCACCCCGATGGATCATCCAACCGAGGCAGTAGCGGCGGCGCGCCCGCTGCGACTCGCGCGCCGCCTTCGAGTGGCTTCGCTCTTTCGGTCGCCACTCGGCACTACCGTTCGCGTCGCCAATTGCGAACTTGACAACCTTATGGCGTGTTCGAAAACTTTACATGTACAGTAGTACAACGTAACCCAGCAGCGTTTGCTGTGTGTTATCTTTTAAATGTTTTGTTAGTGAGAATGAAACACTGAAAAGATGCGTGTTCGTAACGAATCGTTTACCGAGGCGGTGTTCTACCAAGTGCATGCTGATGTTGTGAAGTTTACCGAAAATGTAATATGTATTTAAAGTGATTATATTTATGTCCGATTGCATTAAACTTAGGCGACGCTTATGCATTCCTAAGCGTTAGGCATAAAAAATCGGTGTCATAAATTTAAGAGTGACTTATAGGCTTCACTCAGTGTTGGTGCAATGGCTTTTTGTTAGGAAAATATTTAAGGCGTCAACTTAGGCGTCGCCTAAGTTTAGTGAATTCGGGTGAAAATATCCAAACCCTCTATAAGCCAAAATAAACGGTGGGTCCTGTTTTCGTCGACGTCGCGTCTCCGAATTAGATTTCTTTGCCGACACCTTCGTAATTGCATGGGCTGTAAAAATTTACCTACCAATAATTATTAAGTGCATTGTCAATTGTAAAATGATATACCTATTGATATGGCTTTATTATTTTCACATCTGTTGTTAATATTGAACGTGTAGGTAAAAATTTCTGCATGCTATTTTGTAAAAAACGGATAATTAATTGGCATGTTCCCTTACTTGTTCTCGGTTTCATAATCAAAGTAATTTTTACTACGAGTTAAAAAATGTATAATCTCTTAAAAATTGTTTGCGTGTCCAAGTTTAACTTAAGGACCGAATGAACAATAAATACATTTGATTATCGGATAATTATGACCTCTCTGCATTGTTCTCCGGGGTGACAAATGGAAATTTTCGTGGTCTGAACCGGAAGCATCTGTTCACTTACATTTTTTAACTTTAAAATTTAATTTACATGTACAAAGTGTAAACTTGTATTTACTGAAATATATAGTTGAATATCCTATTTCCTATTTTGATAATTTAAAACAGTTTTGTGAAGTTAAAAACAAGCAGTAGCAAATGCCATGTCATATCCAATCAGAAAAAGGGAAAATTAAACATTGTTCTATAATCATTTTCCCTCTTCTTAATTGCTCTCATGTGTGTAAGACGTAGAAACAAGAAAATTGCTGTTATAAAGTATTGGATTCCTAATTGCCATGGACATGGTACGTTTTTTAGCTCCAGTTAGTAGTTCGTATAATTGCATTGCCGTGGGATAAACAGATTTCCTGGAAATACTTGATTGTTCTTAGCATCTACTGACACTCTACGTCGATATTTATTGGTTCTTGAAGGATGTGCTCTATTCATAATAAACTTCTTTGTAGACTGTACGCGTTTGTTAGTGACGCAAAATCATATGTTCTTATTACGTATACATTGATAAACCAAGTTACAAAAACATTGATTACAAACTCGCATTTCTGCCAACGAGCTCAACGACCATTAAAAAGTAAAAGTGCTCACGGTCTCCAGGAACACTTAAGGGCATGAAAAGTGAACGTGATCACAGCATAGCGGGTCGGGTAGGGAAGGTGTTAAAGGTTCGCGTGCGTGAGGTGGGGTATACACCGAGGCGTCAGCGGCGTCGGCGGCGTCGGCGTCGTCGGCGGCGGCGTGGTCGGCGCGTGGCCGCGGGGAGCGGGCCGCGCGCGTTGCAGTGGTTGGCGCGCGGTGTCGATACGCGTGCGGCGGGCCTGCGCGGGCGGGCGGGCGGGCGGGGCACGCAGGCGCCAGTGCTCTGACGCCGCGCCACGGCGACACACGCGTCCGCCCGGGCTTCGCGACCGCCACGCGGCTATCTGCGAGACCATGACTCGCCGCGCCCGGTAAGGCGCTGCCGTGCGCGCCCCGAATACGTATTACGTAAGGACCGGTCGTCCGAGACGCCTGCGACATATCACAACACGGCCATCGCGCATCGACACATATCACCTATATATCGAACATTCATACACATCAACGGAATCGCATAGTTAGAAGTTAATCGTCGTAGTATAGTTTTAGAGGCGCGTCGAGAGCGCGCTTTCGCAGTGTACGTTAGGCGGCAAAGTTGCGCAGCTCCCGCGAGTGCGCGGTGCGCGCCCCGCTCCCGGACGCGACTGTACGGGCGTGCCGCAGTGTCCGCCACGGGATCGGCAGCGATGCGAGCGCTGTCACCGGCGGGCGCACTGTGAGCGCACTATGAGGAAGTCCGCGGTCGCGCGCGCGCTCGGGCGGGCGTAGCACGGGCAGGCAGCAGCGCGCGGGCCCGGCATGGCGCGCGAGTAAGGTGGCGGCCGCGGCGCGCGCTACGAGCCGGTCGGGGGGCGCAGCGGGCCAGCCGGCCTCTCCGCCGCGTCCCCGCTGCACCGCCGCACTCGCTCCGACCCGATGACATATTGGCATTGAGTAGCCACCATTGCTCGAATAGAGTTGGTCGAGAAATGGGGGCTGACGCCTGTCCTCAGGCCGAGGCAGGAATGCCCCCGGGCCCAAGAACCAGGCGGAGACCAAAGGTACGTATCGTTAGCGCACCCCGTCCTCTAGATCGCGTAGGTATGGCCGGAGCTGCGGATGCGGATGAGGCGATGCGTCGTCCGTGTTGCGACGGTCGTAAAGCGGTTTGCGGTCAGGATGTGACTCGTTTGCGTCACAATCAAGCCGGCCCGGCTGGCGGTGTGGCGTCGGCGGCCACACGGCCGGTGTGGTGTGCCCGTGCACACTCGCCGCCCGCCCTCGGCTTGCCTCCACATGTACATCGACGGTATTATGGAATATTTCGGCATGTGTTGGTGAGTGCGTCACCTCCAGTAAAGTTGGCGACTCTACTAAACTAACACGACCAGTGAATCGCAAAATATGACTAACAGACTTCGTATCTAGTGATTTCTGGTGAGTGTCGGAATTTTCAGTTTTATTGGTTGTTTAAACTACCTATTCTATAATGAAAAAAAGTACGCACATGCACACGATGATGTTTAGCCTATATATGTCAAACAAAGTATTCTAAAGAAAACAACAGGGTACTCTACAAAAACACCGATGATGTATTTACCTAGCTTCGTAATGAGAGTTACCAACCTTGAGACCGCGTCGTACTATTACGCCGCATCATTCCCATACGTATGACTTTAATAAAAAATTAATTTACTAACATCTGAGAAAGATTAGTAAGTCGACAAAAGAGAATATTGTAAGGGTGGTATGTAATGTTTGTTTTAATTACAGATAATGAGAAGGCCATAACATAACACAGCGTTCTAATTATGGCGATCGCGACTCATCGTCGTTGTGATGTGACATGTCACGGCTAGATTGCCTCGAATTTCATTTGAAACTTAAGAAATAGCAAGGACACAAACCCGACACGCATACTGTACATGTTAAAAAGTGGATTTTGTAGCGAAAACATCTGGGAAGCGGAAATTAAAGGGTGTTAGTGGAAATTCTATCAAGTTCGGGCGGCGCGCGAGCATCGCCTGCGGCGGTGGGCGCCCACTTATATATTTTACTTTTGTTAATTTCATGCTAATTGAGTTTCAAAACAAGCAAAATTCCTTTTTTTGCCTTCAACTGTTGTCTTATAATGCTTTTGTCGTGTAGAAACTTTGTTCAGATACTCCGAATAACGTGAAGATTTACATTTTTAGGGTTCCGTACCACAAAAGAAAAAAACGGAACCCTTATTGGGTCACTTTGTTGTCCGTCCGTCTCTCCGTCTGTCAAGACCCTTTTTCTCAGGAACGCTGGTTTCTCAGGAGGTATCAAGCTGAAAGTAATATCAAATACTCAAGTCTACAATCCTTTGAAGTAGTGACAAAGAAAGACTTCAAAGTCAACGCAATCAAAAGATACGGTCATTTATGCCGCATATTTCGACTCTCTCAAGGAAATCAAAACTATAGGGTACTTCCTGTTAACCGAGAATTATTACATTATTTTTACAACTAGATGTCATTTTAGTTGACATTTTCGGACAAATATGCAGAATAAAATACACCAAGCTCTTAACGGTTTCACTGAGACAAAGATCTCATGAAGAGCCAAGCCCCTAACTCTACTTACCTAGGCTCCCATTACCAGTTTCTTCTTGAGCGAAGTGGAAACGAGTCTCCTAGAATGAACTTAGGGAATCTGATAACCAAAAACTAAAACGCAGTTATTTAAAATCAGCTTTACGAGTTATGATAATACTCTTTATTTCTTATTCTTGTTATAACTGGTTACGAACACAAGTCTCCATACATCATACCTTGGACAGTATGATTATTGAATGTTGAGAACCGCTGCTTACACTAGCGAGCTTGGAATCCGACAAGTTCGGACTCCGACGTGTTTGGAATCCAGCAAGTTTGGAATCCGGCGAGTTTAGAATCCGACGAGTTTGGAATCCAGCGAATAAGAAACCATTGAAAGTCAGTGACTCGCAGTAACAAAGTTCAGTCGCCGAAAAACTTATTTCTCGTTGCACTTAAACTTTTCCGAGTATGACAATCGATTCCTTCAGGCGATTCTCGCGCGCTGCGATGCGACATACCTTGAAATCGACATTATCTCCAGATACAATAAAAAAAAATACACTGTAATCTCAGTTGTAGCCAAAAATTTTCTTTTTCGATGACGGGTGATATAATAGTTTCCATATGCGTTTCCAAAAAACGCAGGAAAATTGCAATTAAATAACCAAAGTACCAAACTGATACATGTTCGTGCATAATTTTAGAACAGCTGCACCTGTTTAACGAATTCTTTTTTGTTGTGTTTATAACCGTGTGGACAAGGTTGGTATAAAAGAAAAAATTATAGGTAAGTGATACGGAGGGGTAGGGGTAGGGTAGAGGTAGGGTAGGGTTTAGGTAGAGATAAGGCAGAGGTAGAGTTCATTAAATTGAAACCACGCAAACAAAGTGCGCCGGGCAGGATTTATTATTATTTATAAGTGTGATATTTATAAATGAAAAAAGTCTCTAGCCCAGGAAGACGATTATTGGTTATCGTTGATTAATAATTTTATTTTTCGCACGGACGGGTACCTCCTCCTATTGTTATATTGCTTATTGGTCATAGACCGGTATAGAGGCTAGCGCTAGCTGTGATGAAAATAATACAGATATTTTCAAATAACTATTTTTAGGCTATTTTTTAATACTTAGTACAATTTTTGGTATACTTACTTTCAATTCCACCGGAATCGCACTGGCATAAAATTAAGAGTTTATCGCAGTGAAGCGATAAACTACCTATGCTAAAATTGGGCATATTATATGGGTTCGACATATTATTCCTTATTTGCCGATTTATTAACATTGTATTGGCTCTTTGCTTCGCCCACCTGTTGCAATGTTGTATCACCAGTACAAACTGCATTTTAATTTGTTTTTTCCAAGTATTTAAAAAACAAGGATTCGAAATAACTTTCCAAGACCGAACTAGCAATCGTGTAATTTTCCGAAGATTCAACAGCATCTTCCGATTTGAACTGTCTCATTTGTCTTTTGATTTCCGAGCCATTGTAAATACGGCTGCAGAATTAGTTATAGGTCTGATAGAGTGGAAGTGCACAGAATAGAAAAAAATAAGTAATCCTACATATTTGTTTTGGTTTTCCTTCTCACCTCCGTACCTACACATTTATTGACAACGGTTCTGCGAGGTTTTGTCCTGTATGCAGTTCGGATCCTTGTGAACATTTATCTATCCTGCGGGATTCTATTATTTTTCCCTACTCTAAAGGTACCCTATGACACTTGGCAATCATGTAACTTCCCATTCGTGAAACAATTTTCGAAGTCGATTCAGCAGTTTCGGAGATTACCCTCAACATCCAAACAAACTTGCAAACTTTACCACTTTATATCCCTATCCCTATTGATCGGTGTGTCGAGGTTAAGTTACTTTAAAAGTTAAAAACGTAACATACGTATATGATACTACACAACTTTAACACTTGTGGGCCTTATTGCATTGACAAATGGGTGTTTTGTATTTTACCGCACTAGTGACGTAACATTAGAATTCACTTTCATTATTACAAAAAGTGTTTTAAATCCCAGTAACGAGTTCTACATCTAAAACAGCAAATATAAGATATTGGCGCCTAATAAGGCCCATCTTAAGCTCACTATAAATCCATATGAAAACTAATTAAATTATTAAAACACTACTTTCATAACCCATATATAAATATAAATTATACAAAATCAGCAAATATCATTATTATAATGAAAGTGAACGCCACGATTAAAAAATAGACAATGGGCTAGACCGAACTCTAAGAACTCCGTGTCGTATAAGGCCCGTTATACTAAGATGTATCCTACGATTTTCAAATCTTTTATAAATTTTTAAAATGTTTCTTTCTACGAAACGTTATAGAAAGTCAGAAGTTTAGAAAGACTCCTTGTTAAGCCGCAAGGGACTTGGTTCCTACAAGCAGCCACCAACGGGTTTGGTGTCGACACTGCTCGTTTATCATAAGGTCTCGGTGTTGGGCAGTGAGACCTCTCTCCGGGTATGACTTTACAGCTACTTTGCCAACATTGTCTTTCCGAGTGAGAAAGTAATAGATCTGGGTGGCGCGGCGCACCTTTAGGTTATCAGATGGTCGGAATTCTTTTGCAAAATAAATAAATAAATAAATATATTCGTGGACAAATTCACACAGCGCCATCTAGCCCCAAACTAAGCAAAGCTTGTACTATGGGTGCTAGATAACTGATATACTACTTAAATAATTTTAAATATATACTTATTATACATAGAACACCCAGAACAAAAAACATGTTTACAACGGCCAGATCGGCAGCCATACATACATGGCGCTTTTCTTCCTCTTCTTCTCAAAACCAAAACCGGCGCGAACACGCCAAAACTCCTCACACAGAAGTGTGGGTGGCGATCTGAACGGTCATGTGGGTGAGAACACCCAGATTGCCACCCACAACAATACCCAGCAACAAAGAAATGTTACTTTGTACTTCCCCGATTTGCTTCCAGAATAACGACTTGTCCGCCTCGCTTCAACCGACCTGTGGAGCGTAGGCGCTTATCAAATTGGTCACGATCCCTTCAATAAGTACTCCCACAGCTATAAGGCGGTCGCTTTCATACTTCACGTCCAAGATCATCTCATCTTGGCGTTAATGTCCCGGTTGTGCTCTCGAGAACGAGGGCCCGGGGTCCGCCTTGACCATGATCCAGGATTTGGCAGGTCAGGTAATTACAGTGGAGCGACTGCCATCTGACCTCCATGACCCTGCTACCAGGGGAACCTGACCAGATTGGACCATGGTTACACATCCAGTCGCCTGAATGTGCAGGTTTCATCACGATGTTTTCCCTCACCGTAAGAGCATCGGTTAGTATTCAACTAATGTACATAACTCAGAAAACAGTCATTGGTACATGGCCGGAGCGGGATTCGAACCCGGGACCTCTGGCTTACGAGTCGAATACTGTAACCGCTCGGCCACCGACGCTCTTTTACTCTCACTTCACGTCCAAGATGTAGTCCCCCGAAACTTCTCAAAGAAGCCCCCCGCCCCCTCCTGACGAGTACGTCGGCGAGCTTACGAGCATGTCCGGTCCGCTTTTCTTGTACTATCCTCTTTAATCGGGTCCGCCATTCGCACAGCATCCCTAACTTACTTAGCACAGACGTAGGACGATCCTTTGCACGTTGTTTTGCGGCGATGCCCTATCCATATCCGGTTTCTGTATTAAACCTGTAATATTTTTCTGCAGAGTTTTCACTTTTTACGTAGGGCGTGTCCCATTTGTCCCGCACAACCCGTTAGGGATAAGTCGATTCGCCAGAGGCTCGCCCGTCTTCCAGCTCCAGCTGGGATCCAGCCAGATCACGTGCAAGTTAGGTTGGCTTGGGCCCCTGAGGTGGTGGTGGGGTCCCATAACTCCTCGCTCAGTTGATGACATTTGTGTTTTTTTTATTAAAAATATCTAACATAAAATTCATTTTATAGTATGTTTCTTAAGTTTACCTTACTTTTTTTTAAGTTGGTAAATCAAATAAATCCCTTTCAAGATAGTATTTGTTCAGATGCATCTATCTATTCAGTTTCTTTGTCAAATTAACAAGCAAGACAGTTTAATAAGTCAATAATAATAAAAAATAATAATCATCTTGGCGTTAATGTCTCGGTTGTGCTCTCGAGAACGAGGGCCCGGGGTCCACCTTGACCATGATCCAGGACTTGGCGATCACGTAATTACAATGAAGTGACTATCATCTGACCTCCGTGACCCTGCTACCAGGGAAACCTGACCAGATTGGGTCATGGTTACAAATTGGAACGTTTCTAACCAGGTAAAATATAAAGGTAATATTACGTTTCGATTTCTATTCCACTCCGTAATTTCGATACATAAAACCTTCTTTTTCGCACATACGAGCATGCCACGATCAAGTCTGTCAATTTTCATCGCATGTTTTTATGTGACAGGTACTTCACGCGAGTGATACGGATATTGGAATTCCACCAACCATGCGATATATATCCCGCTTTTTCGGAGAAACGAGCATTTCTCCGAAAAAGCGGGATATATATGTTCCAGTAAAAACTCGTATTTCGTTAGATCGCGTTTCATCTAGTTAAAACCAATATTTACTAAGTGATTTGCCTTTTTTATAACTATAATTTACTGTTCTTAAAATTATAACTTTAGTTATAATCTACTTTTAACTTTAAAACTTAGTAAAAACCAGTATTAGAAACGTATTTGGGGGAACGACTTCACAAACTACTGAAATAATTGAAATTTGGCAGTAATATAGATTAAAGCCCACATTACACATAGAAATTAAATGTGGTTCCTCGGGAACGGATCCGGAATGTTATTATCGGATTTTACGCAAGCGAAATTAGTTTAATAATTTTGGTCATTCGTTACAATTATCAAGAGGCGTAGATTAGAGTCCATACAGACGAACACGATATCTGTAGGATTTATTCCAAATTATTACGCGTTTTCGGTCCGGTTTGTAAGCGACGACGCATAAACGGGCCCATAAACAGGACGCATAGACGTATCTAGGATATGTATGCCAACACTGAAGCCGTTGTCAAAACCTTCGCAGGCCATCGTGTTTACCAGGGTTCTACCCTGAGTCCTTACTTGTTTTACGTTGTGCTTGATGCCCTATTAGCTGGAATTTTGGAAACGCCTTGTGGAAAACAGTGGTTTCACAAATCCACGCTGCACGTGACTGTCCCAATGACATGTCCCATATCTCTGCTGCTTGGGCCTAATGGCGAGAGCTCAAGTGACCCTAAAATCTCTATCATAGTCAAGAGCTTTTAAACAAAACCATAATTAGGCCTATGATGTTTTATGGCTGCGAGACATTACCAGCGCTGACGAAGGCCAACCACAAGCTTCATGTCAACGCTATTCTACGTGGCGTTACATGACTAGACCATGTATGTAATGAGTGCATCCGTGGTATGGGTTACATCACGGATAAGTTTATAGCCTGCGCTGGTTATTTGGAACATAACCCTACCGCAGGGCACCGCGGGAGATCCAATAAGCTTTGCGGATGCGAGAGCGAAGTGGAGAAGAAAGAGATAGAAAGCGGTTCCTGGCTGAAGTCAAGACTGACCTGACCTGAAATTAAACCTGTGTCGAAACTGTTTTAAATGAACCAATTTGGGAAAACACATTTTGTCTAGTTAGAAAGTTTTAACTTATATTCATTTTTGAGCAGCAGTAAAATCTAGTTGTAACAAAGGCTATTCGTAAAAGCTGGTATTAACTAGAGGAAACTCGTTGTAACTAAAAAACTGTGTAACTGTAACATATACATAAAAAGAATAAATAGTAGGAGATTTCAGTTTAGATGGACACTTATAAAAACCATGTTAAAGTTACATGTAAGAACGCAAAAGAGATCTGCGTAAGCCTTCTCCACATCAATGGACGTTTATGCCATTATCTCCACCCGTGGCACGCGGGTTGAAGATCGCTGTGTTTGAAACACACAACAGAAAATGCTACTTGGGCAGTACTGTAGTTATCTGGTCTAAGATATTAGTCGCCACGACACCCAGTTGAAGAGGTTGGTGCAATCATATTCTGTCCGGCACCACACGGCAACGGAGCAAGGGTGTTTTCCCGAAATACTTAGTCGAATGCTCTAAGCGGTGATTTTACAGCTGCTAGACTCCGTTACCTCTCGCTTACACCTTAACCACTCGGCCACTGACGCTCCTCTTTTGGCTTAAATCCCCATACCACCAAAATATTCTCAATTCTCATTATGGCGAAATCAGATTTAGCGAAGGCTTATTTCCACAGTAATCTTTGCTGATTTTCTATTATACCTACTCCATGATACCTATATAATAATAATAAGGTTTATAAAGCAACAGTTTTGATAGAAAAATATTTCTTTATCGATTTATTTATTTTATGAACAATTTATAGCACACAAAAAAACACAAAGAAATATCATACATATAAACGACACAACAGACTCTCACTTGACTGGTATCGTACCTAAGTCGTGGAAGCTTGCTAATGTACAGCCTGTGCCTAAAAAAGGCAGCTGCGCAGGCCCTGATAACGAATGCTCTATTTCGATCACTTACTACTCCTTAGTTTGTAAGATTACGGTAGTACAACCAACTGTTATGCTTGGCGTTTGTATGGTCCGCAGTCCACTAATTTAATCTTTTGAATTTTGGTATATTGGCTCTTATAATCTGATGCGAGCGGAGTGAATGTTTAAAAACAAGACGAGCGCGGCGAGCTCGAAATTTTGCGAATTTTGGCTCAAAAGAGAACATATTCAAAGTAACATAAAATAAACAAACTCCGAATTATGTGTATTTTGGCTCATAAAATGCGGATTAAGCACAGGGTGAAAGCAGCGAGTATAAAAAAAAATTGCAAGAATTTGAGCCAAAATTTTTTGAATTTTGGCCCAAAAAAAACTGGGCGAACTTAAATACATGTAACATAAACTAATCTGCACATCCTGGGGTGTGCATCAGCAAAATAAGTTCCTTTCGTGATCGTGTAACTCCAAATAATTATAAATAGCACTTTGTCATCGAAGAAATCTCATTTATTCGGACAAATATAAAACAATTTAGTAATATAATTAACTAGCAGGCCCACCGCGACTTCGTTCACGTGTTGTCCTACTGAAGTTCGTTCAGTAGTTTTTGAGTTTATCGGGAATAGATAGACAGACAGACGCGGCGTAGGACTTAGTTTTATAATATGTAGTGATGGAACTAGATTTCTTATTCTCGTATTTTATTACGTCATACATAGTCATACATTCGAACTTGTACTTGTACACTATATTAGTCGCGAATATGTTTTCTATTAAGTAGGTACCTAGCAACTTATAATGTAACTAATAAATATATATATATAGTATAAAACAAGTCGCTTCCCGCCATCAGTCCCTACGTATGTATCTATGTACGCTTAGATCTTTAAACTACGCAAAAGTTTATAAGTAAAAAAAATAAGGGTAAGTAGGGGTAAAGTAGGTGTACGCGAACGAAGTCGCACCGGGTCCACTAGTAAATAATAAAAGGTGAATGTACCATTCCTAAACCTAAAACTACTTAATTACAATAATAACCGATACTTAACTGACGTAACTTTTGTTTTTGTAGCCACCAACCCTAGCGCTTTCAAGGACTTTAAATATCAAGGAATTTCAAAGAGTAACCCTACTGTAGCATAAATGTATTGTGCTACAGGTGACCAGGGGTGAAATTATTGCGAAAGTCACGTGTCCGAGCTAACTTGAAAGCTCGAAGGGTCGTTTTAAAGGCTTCGTCAGCAGCATTATGGCAGCGGCCCGATTTGTTCGGAGGCTCGCGCGGACAGTTATAAGGAGCAGTTTGAGTCTCGACACACAGCGAGGCAGCGGCGTAGCTCGTGCGGGACCGGACCCGCTTTTCGTTATGGATCGTGCAGATTTGTGCAACTCGTGCTTGCCCGGGTTCAAGCCCACTGCTAGGTAGTATTCTTATTGTGTGCTGCTAGCCTACTACGGTGCACCCAATTAAGTGACAAATCATATTTACCCTTAAATAAATAATAAAAAAAGCAGTTCCCACTTTATAAGGTTCACAGTGGTCGAAAACAATTATTTATTATTTTGAAAATATTCAGAAAAATATTTGTCTAGACTTCTGAAATCTCAAAGGATTCGGATGCGCTTCGAAGCTGAGAGTGAATTATAAATATTTAGGCAGTTTATAAAATTACAGTGTAATGGAGAAATTAGGATAACGATAAACGATAAACACTTACATACACTTACATAAACTTTACATAACGATAAACTTACATGATTTTATTATTCTTTCATTAAAATCTATTTTCTCACGGTAGATACAGGCAGGATTTAAGAAGCCCTTTTAAATCCGAAACAGGCATATAAACATTCAATTAATTAACCATGTAAAATAAACATTATAAATCGTCAACTTATTTCAGCACATTAAAATGCATCATAATTTTTTTAAATATTGCCATTTTCATAGAATTAAATAAATTTTATACTATAACGACACCATCAAACAAACGTAACACCAGACCGCAGTGTATGTATAATTTTCTCTTATCGTTACAAAAAACCTGTGGCAACTTTTTCGCTTATTTCCTGAAAAATATTACATATTTAGCTTCTTATTTTATTTTATTTTTTTACAACAAAATTAACAACATGAATTTTTTGGACACAAATGCATTTACAAGTTTTTACAATACTTTCAAGGATCTGTCAGGGATTTATTTTACATTATTCCGAGGCTGTATAAGTATAATATTTCAGGAAGTTACTTATTAAAATATTAACGCAACTGTTTCGAATATTATTGTGAATGACAATAAAGTTACGATTGTTAATCGCATGGATACAGACAGAAATACGAATATATGAGTAGGTACCAGTGAAGATACTGTAAGTGAAATAATTTAATATATTTACTACGTATTACTCGTCCTACATAAATGTTCGCTAAAGGCCTAGAAACTTGAGATTCTAAGCAAGTTTTAGGACACAATAAAGTGAAAAGTGCGGTGCGAACAACAGGAGCGGTAATATTGTATATTTACGGCGTTTATAAGGATTTACCTGCGGGAGTAGAACTTTAAAATTTGGGATGTGAGTAGGCCTTAGGATACAATTCATATAAAAACTCTGAAAACTGCACATTTTCAGAAACAGGGGCGATCATAATATTATATATTTAAGGCGTTTTAGAAGTTTGCAATCTGATTGAATCTGGGTTTCTAAGATTATTTCGTCCTAGAATTTAAAATAGATTATTACATCCTGAACCAAATTCTCTTAGAATTTAGGAGACTCTTCAATTTCGGAGCCATTTTTCGTGGACTTTAGAAAATGATTGCGGCTACAGTGGAAAGTTTTGGATGAAAATAAATGAACATTGTGAAAGTTTCATTTTTAATCTTGGGAATTTAGTTGTTATGCCTTTGATTTTCTGCAAGTAAGCCATGCAAAGCCTTCTACCGATATTGTTTTTAGAAAAATTACGTTTATAGTGTTACAAAAAGAGTTCTAACATTAAAAATATAGGTAAATATGTTATATAAAAAATACGGCCAAATTATACGGCCTTACAGCGGTGCATATTTTATATACTTAAACAAATTTCATTGCATTTGTCTGGTTGAACGCTGTACGTTGCAAAACTTATTCAATATAGCGGCCAACTCAAAAACTCAAACTCAAAAATTATTTATTTAATTGAATAACTAATTTTTATCAAACGTCAAAAAACTACGGGAACTACGCATGTAGATCGGCTAGCACGCACGAAACGAACGTGAAGCACCGTACCAATACGCAATATGTACAGTCAGACGCAGAATGAACGGACAGCCCAGCACACATACAATTTATGTTGAGGGGCCACCCCGCAGTCGAAAGCTTGTGAGCGTCACATTAATACAAAATTACTTTATCATAGCATTAAGTTCATATTTTCCGATGGTCCATTCAATCACAATTCGTTTCACATTCATACAGAACAGATTTGTCAATGCCGTGCCTATTAAAAATGGAGCTTTCTGTGTTGTCATGCGAAAATACGCGAACACATAGTACAGGGCTCAACAAAAGATTGAAGAACCAGACTCTGAACGCGTTGGTCGACTAGAAAATGCCATTTTATCTTTGGCTCTCTCAATCTGGAGTGTCTAAAGCCAGCACTTTTGTTCGCCCGTCGGGTGGCGTGCCAACAGACGACTGTCGCAGCAGAATTGAAGCATTCTTCATTGAGCACTCGAGTTAGCAGCGATCAACATTTTCCTACCCACATTTCATTGTATATTACAACTGCTTTTAACTCTTCTTAACAAGACATAAAAAAGATTTTACGTGTGACCAATTGAATCCGGCTTCAAAGCAGTATAGTTTGCATCAGAATTACGAGGAGACGGTAGCCCATTGAAAGGAAAAATGTTGGAGAAATCTCTATGTTCTGTCGTATATTTGAGCACGTTCGCGCGTACTTGATCTCAATCCGAGCAGCGGGCCATCACTCAGGCGTGGGCCTTCGATGCTGAAACGCGTAGTTTACGGGAAAATAAATAATCGATGATTAATTAATTCTAACGCGGATTCGCTGAACGTTATTTAGAGCTTTAATGAGATGGACGCCCATTTAACTTGCTAATGTTGTTAATAGTGAAAATAGGATTTTGACTTATGTTTATAGTAAGTAGTTAATAACACTCGGGGTCACTCAACTGTAGCTAGTACCTATACCTAGTATTAAATTATTATTATCTATAGCTGTAGTCAAGTCTTGCCGAATTTAATATTCTGGTTCTACAAACACCTATATACGTTGAAATATTATAATTATTAGCGATTAATCTTATAACGTGAACTAAAGACAAATAAGTCACTTTTTAGGAATATGTCAAATAAGTTATATTAATAATAACTAGTAGTTTATTCCATTGTGTTGAATTTAACATAAAATTTTATCTACTTGTGTCTTGTGCCTACTCTTACGGATTCTTCAATTATGGCGATTTACAAATTTTGTCTGTCGCGTAACATTTAAAAAACAACCTATTTGTACAGTCATAACTGGTTTACTCTACAAATATGTAGGTTAGGTAGGTACAGTATGACAATTCGTCGATTTTCCAGCTCATTCATTGGTTTCAGGTCGCTGCCCAAGTTATGCAGTCAAGAGGAGGAGACGGGGCGGCCCCCGCAGGGAGGGGTCGTCACCTTCGAACCGATACAGCACGATCACGACTACTGCGAACGAGTCGTGATCAATGTAAGTGTTTCAAACATATATTTCCAATACTAACACGAGTTGTCGATAATTCACAGCAAAAATTCAGATATAGCACAACTCTCGATAAAAAACAAACAGTCATCAGCTGAAAATATGCATCCCGAAACAAATCTAGCACGTCAGTGATGTTTTTGTTAAGAACTATGCCTTCCTACTTCCGTTACTTATTTGATACAATCTTATTTTAGCTCGATTTAACAAACGTATCGATGTCGAATGTGTATAGCGGAGTTAACTCTGTTGAAACAACAACGACGCTACAGGATAGCTGCCAGCTTTTGCACTTCCCTTCAAATGTTGGAAAGCTGTTAAATAACAGCTAAACACATAAATACTAGTACGCCACTCACGCAGAAACTGACACAAACGCAACACCTGGCGACGAAACAATAGGTAGGGAAACGAGGCAGTCATGATAATTAACGAACGCTTTTGTTGCGCTCTGCATTGCATACTCCGGAACAAATCCATAAAGCCACTGACTAGTTTCTCTGCGAGACAAGTGTGACTGTAACAGTGAACATAAAATTAGTTTCATGAATGTAAATTTGAGTGAACGGTAAAATTACTGACCTTGTAAACTTCTGACACCGCCCAGCTGATGTTTATTTTTATTTACTTATACGTACGTACTAAAGGCGGCGGCGCGCCGCAGATTTCCAGAGGAAACTATTTCTGGTGCGTGAGGTGAAGAAAGTTCATTACGCACTGTTACGGAAATGATATTAATGAGCGATAGAATTCGCGGAAAAGTAAATTTGTGAGGAAAAAATTCGATTCGGCGATGTTTTATGTTAGTTTGTTTATTAACGTTTTTTTGTTATAAAATCATTTTGTTCTGACTTTTACGTCAAAACTTATCAGTCTATAATCCAGAAATATGGAAAATAAGTTTCGGTTGCTAGATAGATAATGTATTGTGTCTGCCGAGTCATAACGTTTATTCATTGTTGGAAGGCGTACGCTACTTACTACACTTGTAAACTGAATTCGAATGCACTATAATCACTAAAACCTTGCCCTTTACAGCATTGGGCTATGTAAGGGAAGGTTAGGCTACGTAATGCATAACCGCGCCACATTAAGTTATCATACCACACTCCCACTCCCGCAAATGCCCACATTGCACAACATGCACGTGAAACGCAAATTGATAAAAAATTTCTGGACACATTTTTCCGAACCAACAAAGTTGATTTATTCTTTCAATATTATCCTGAACATTTGAAATGATCAACCTTAACGACTTTTTGGTTGGACGGAAAACTGTACAAAATTACGCTTTCTGCGGCGACCATGTCGTCGTACATGCACCAACACAATTTACGCACTTATTTCCCATAGTGCCTGTTCGTTCTACAAACATATGAAATTGGACGAAGTCCTCTCTGTCGCCCGTTGCGTTTTTCTTTCATTTTGTCCAGATTCTTGATTATAGCTACGCATAAATTAAAAGTATGCAATGACGCACTATCTCGCTATACTATCTACCTATACTATCTCCGCGGATTGGCCAGAGTTGAATAATCTCGTGGCCCCACTAACCTTGTTTATCACTCAGACTATCGAAACAAATAAAACAATACCCGCTAGTCAACCCATCAACGGTTCAAGGGCATCCGATACTTTCCTACTCACTGACATTTTTATAACCATTGAATAGCATCTATAAATAAGCGTAAAGTGATATTGCCGGTGATATTACTGGTACCGGCATGTCGGTTAGTTCGTCCTCAGGGCATCCACCGGCGATTCAGCTTTTTGTGAGCCGTGACGAAATATGAATCACATATGCTAAAAGTTTAACAAGTTTGTAATAGTTTCCAATCGAGTGGTTTGACTAATAAACTACCCTGTTTCGCTATAAATAACTAATCATCTTGGCTTCAATGTCCCGGTTATGATCTCGCGCACGCGGGCCCGGGGTCCGCCTTGACCATGATTTAAGATTTGGCAGATCAAATAGTTACAGTGCAGCGACTGCCATCTGACCTTCGTGCCCCTGCTATCAAGCTACCCTGTTTCATTTATAGACATCATCATTTATGCACCCCAGACATCTCACTTTCTTTTATTCAATAAACAAGTTTTAAAAAGTTCGCTGTGAGCGTTGAACGCAAAAAAATTGTAGTTGGTGCCAATTCCGGCGAGTGACGTCACTATGGCCTAATTCTTTGATATTTCAGTGTATTAACGAAGTTTGCTATAGCTGTGACATCACATGCATGCGCCGACATCATTAATTCAGAAGTTGAAATTGTAAATGTGATTTTCGTTTACGTAAAGATTTTATTTGATCGAAATATTAATGGGCATAAATTATTACGTCCTTATCTCCGATTATTGACACAACTAAAATTGGAAAATAGCGCATTAAAGCACTTTTTTAAAATGCGGTAATTGAAATAGAGTTAGCATTAACAAGATGCTGCCTTTAACTGTTGACACTTTATCAGTATGAGGCATTTGCTTAGCATGTGTGATGATACAGGCTGATATTTTAATAATAATAACACAAGTAGCTATTTAACACCAACTAGGAATTTACTAATTCCGAAGGCATTATCGTGCGCTTTCTAGGCTACAAACACATCATACACGTGTCGTTCGCAAGTGTTGCTTGAACTGGCTATTAATTAAATTAGGTAACGTTTGTTAAAATAGTGTTAAAAGTGTATGATAATGTAATGAACACGGTTTAAAAATGTATCAGCATGGAGTCAATTAAAATTGCTGATAAAGGCCGCGCACGAATAGAAGGCCGCCGCGCCCAGCGACACGGGATGATGAGGCAAAATAATCCGAGAGTTGTAGGTATTAAATACAGGGTGTTATAAAAAGATAAAAGCAGTAGAGCTTGTAACCGTAAGTAATTGAAATTTAACACTTAGGAGTCAGTTGTAGTCTGGTGTATGCCGGGAAACAGGTCAAATTTATCATTTAAACTTCCAAATTTTTTGATACTATATTACGTAACTTTATTAAAAGATAATAATCGATATATTAAAAAAATGGCATTAATTTTTTGTGTCAGTTATTCAAGTTCTGTAATCTAATAAATGTTTAAGAGGTTCCTCCGTATAATTAGAAGGAGGCATTCTTTTAGGGACTGTAGGAGCAAATTCTTATCTAGCCATTGGATAGAAACCAGTTCATTTGAATTTTTCATTTCCCGCTTGATACCACTCACGCTTATGTGGCATTCAAGCTTTTCTTTATTTTTATTGTTTTGCTCAAAACATGGTTGCAATTATAGGTCTTAAGATTATCATCACACAGTGGCTCACACAGCCAGTATTAACAGGCATGCAAATTTATTCAACACACTGTTACCTTATTAATGTATAGGTTCAAAGTCGACACGTAAACACCCTCGCCGCTCGCCCTGCACTACAGCCACAGATTGGAAAAAAGTTACTACGTAACCACAGGTCACTTGAATCTGTCCACAATTTTCACTATTACTTTTCCTACCAACCTGTATATTGAGTTCTCGCGTGGCTAAGGCTACTTCATAAGTTGCCAGCTGAAATTTTTATCGATTTCTTTGGCCGAGCGTAGACCGTGGGTGCGTCCGCTCCATGGGCGAACGCCACTGGCCCTTAATTACGGACCTGTTGATTTACTACGTCACACACCCGAGTGCCCATATTATTAACAAGGCTGTCTTTGGTACGTGAACGTTATTTTCTTGGAGCGAGTTCAAGGCTAGTTTAGAGTTTCAACAGATAGTGTTGTGGCGTGCAGACCTTGTGGAGAACTTGTTAGAGCGTACTTTAATTAATTAAGCTTCAGAGGAAACTACTAAGCTCTCTTGTAGAGTAGACAGTGTTAATTAGCGGTAAAGTGAAAATTTGCATTATATAGCCTATAATTTTGTGGAGAAAGTATTTGTACTAAATACGTTACGTAAAATGTAATCAACATCAATTCGTAAAGGTATAAGACAAGATATAAATAAGGTAAGAGTCCCTCTCTCCCCCCTTCGTTCCCCTATCGGCCACTTTACGTCTGATCTTTAGTCCTTATGTTTACATTTAAATTTTTTATTTCTTTTTCAATTTTAAAAACAATTTTAGATTGTTTATTGTTTGATAACAAGCTTGCTTCGTAGCTTATTAATTAGTTAGATTATTTTAATTACCAATATTACACACTATACAGCAAGTATAATTACCAGTTTACCACTTTCCGGGGAAGACTGCTAGATAAAGCTACAAAGCTTTAAGTCCACCTTTGTACTATTTTGTGTATAAAGTATTAAACAAATAAATAAATAAATAATTTATCGAGGCGCACGGCTATGGGCCAGGCCAAGTTCCGTGTGTATATTTACAACTTCTGAATATTTAATATAGAGATAAAATCTGGATTTCTAAGGTTATGTTGTCTTAGAATTTGTAATTCAGACGCGATTTTCTTCGAAACTTCCTAGTATAAAAAACGCTTGGTTAGGCGGAAGAATAGAGCCCGTCGCCTGGGTACGGGAACGGATTGGTGCAATATTCAAATCCGCCGGACAGCACATGGCTAGACTACCTACTACTAGGCTATATAATAAGGTCTGGTAACTGAAAAAACTTCGCAGCTGGTAACCTATACGCCCTTTTGGATTCAGATAATACATACAACCTACAACTACTCTGTACCTACCCGACCCTACACGTATTATACACGTACCCTACACGTACTATACACGTATCCTACACCTACCTTACACCTACCCTACCCCTACTCTACACCTGCTCTACACGTACCCTACACGTACTATACACGTACCCTACACCTACCCTACCCCTACCCTACACCTGCTCTACACGTACCCTACACGTACTATACACGTACCCTACACCTACCTTACACCTACCCTACCCCTACTCTACACCTGCTCTACACGTACCCTACACCTACCTTACACCTACCCTACCCCTACCCTACACCTGCTCTACACGTACCCTACACGTACTATACACGTACCCTACACCTACCTTACACCTACCCTACCCCTACTCTACACCTGCTCTACACGTACCCTACACCTACCTTACACCTACCCTACCCCTACCCTACACCTGCTCTACACCCGCCCTACGCCTGCCCTACACCTGCCCTACACCTGCCCTACACCTACCTTACCTACCCTACCGTACCCATTTTTTTCTTGCTTCTAAACCACCCCTGTATTATTCAAAGCCGCCCAGCCGTTTCTGAGTTTTAGAATAATGCATAGCAATCGATTTTTATAATATAGACGATATCGCTGGCAGTTGGTGTCATTTCCTGATATTGAAACGATAAGTGGACGGTAGAGCGAACCTTGGCATTATGTAATACCGATTGCATTTAAAGTTCAACTTGACCGATAATGGCGTAGAGTCATAATGTATTTAAAGTGAGCACTAATAGCTCTGCCCTCAACCTTGCCTTCGTAACATGCATTGGAGTAGTATTGAAAATGTTCGATTGTGTCTTATTCTCTTCGTTTTTTCTTTTTTGCTTCATAGTTAGCTATATTGTTATGGGTAGTGCTTACTTTGGGCCTAGATGGCGCAATGTAAATTTAGGTATAGGTGCGTTCAGTAGATTTTTCGTAAAAGAGCGAGATACGTACTCGTACGTACATCCATCTAAATAGAGGGGAATATGACAGCGGCACACGGTAAACCGGATCACCAACCGATCGGAAAGAAAAATCTTCTTACGGAGGAAATTTCCTAAGACAATCCTCACTTACCGCTAGCTTACGTCTCGCGTCGGCTTCGCCGCGATATGTGACACGTAGTATTGCTGCCTATCTTTGATTTTCGTGTATTTTAAAAATGTTAGCTTATAACAACAACTGTTGAAATCTATACTGTTACTACTAGACACGAAAACTGCATTTTGAAAAAGCCTTAATTTTAATTCTGTTCAATGCTAGATAGGCCAAATTAGGGTTCTTATAATTGTTATTAATATTTTTTATAAATAATTCAAGTTCCATGAAATTAATTTAAAAAATTTCATTGACTTGAAGTTGTTATCGGGTGACGCCTAGTCATCAACCAGAGGTCGCCAAGCCATAAACGCGGCGTCGGCTAACCTATCCTTATCCTAGACTGATCAGCACAGCCAATCTGTAAACATGCGATGCCGTTGCAAATCTGCAAAATCTGCAAAATGATTGCATTTTTGAAAATGATTCTGTTATAACGGAGATCTGTAGAAATGATATTTTGGGAATCTGTAGAGCTGGGAATCTGTAGCCATGCGAAAAATTGCCCACGGGAAACGTTCCTAGTGCTTACATGTAGAATCCGTTTTAAGAATTAAGTTCCGCGGCAGTCAACGGAAATACAACCATTAGCTAAGAACATAGCCATAATTGCATAGAATCATAGAAGCCTTGACAGTAGCGCCTCGTAAACGCAATTATTTCTTGAAATTACTCTAGTTGCAGTTTATCAACAAAGTTATTTTCATCGTATTGAATGTTCTAATTAGTTGTGACTTGTTTTATCTTTTTGTAAATATGACTGAAAAATAGAAAAAGAGTTCGTTCAAGTAACATTCTGTTAACAAAAACAAATGGATCAAAAATTTCATTCTTTTTTATTAACCATTTATTGTACACAAGATTTTTACAAAAATTCTTATTATACTTTTAAAATCTTAGGCAATTTAGTTAGTCTAGGAACTATGGAAATTCAACACCAGTGCCACATAATACGAAAAGACAATTACAACCCATGAAACTTATAATCGGGGTATAATATTATGCAGGCCTTGCTTGGGGAAATGAAGTTATGTATTTGTTCAAAATGCCAGTCTACAAATCTCGGTACGTAAAAGTACGCTTTTTATGAATTGTTTCGTAATATTTTGAGAGCTACGCGATAAACAAGGTCAGTACGACGTTTGGATCTATACACAGATACATGGTATGAATTATCGATTCTAAACCACGATTGTTTACTAATGCTTTGGATAAAAATAACGGTTTAGGTATTTTTACGCCAAGACATCGATTAGATCGGTAATTTTTTTTCGCACCACAACACGGCCGGTTGTTGATGTGGGACTCGCTATGCAAGCGTAAGCGCCTACCCACTAAACACTACCAGCTTGTGCCAATTAGCCCGGTCGGCAGGTAATTTCGACCCAGACACAATTCTGATTGTAGTGAAATTTTGGGAGTCTGTTCGGGAGAATGAGGGGGGCATAAAATTCTCTACGACTTTTGCTTTTACAAATTCCTTTTTACAACCAACTTTTACAAATTCCTAACCGTTTACAAGCAAAACAGTTTTGGACGTTTGCATTTTTGTAGGTAATTATGACTGAACATCAATTTTCACGTAACTTTTTTCCTAAATATGTTAGAGTTGAGTTATAATGTAATAAAATTATCAGAATTACCAGATATTTCATCTAACGTAGGTAAGAAAGTGCTACATTACTGGGTACGGTGTCAATACATTTTTTTAAATGACCAGGTAAGGCTCCTAATTTATCCCGCTTTAATCCCGCTCCGGTCATGTACCAATGACTCTTTTCTAAGTTATGTACATTAGTCGAATACTAACCGATGCTCTTACGGTGAGGCAAATCATCGTGATGACTACACCTACAACCTACACATTCAGGCGAATAGATGTGTAACCATGATCCAATCTGGTCAGGTTCCCCTGGTATCAGGGTAACGGAGGTCAGATGGCAGTCGCTCCACTGTAATTACCTGATCTGCCAAATTTTGGATTATGGTCAAAGTGGACCCCGGACCCTCGTGCGCGAGAGCACAACCGGGACATTAACGCAAAGATGATGATGATGAAGGCTCCTAATCTGTACCTGCCGACCAGGCTAAATACCCGGAAAGGCTTTTAAAGCTTCATCGGAGGCGACAAAGTCATTTATAGGAGGTATTTTGTTTTAAATTATGAAAAATAAGGCTCAACCAAATTCGATTGTAACAACATTAAGTGACGTATTAAATATAGTTGAAAATACACTGTCACCGTTTGTATGTTGGTGGTCGAGCGATACTATTAGCTTCCGTGAGATAAACCATTGTTACCCCATCACAAGTGACCTAGGTGGTGACAAACGAGTAGTATAGTTCGTTTCCAGTGGTATACCTAGGGCGTGGCTAGTCCTCCAGACTAAGCCGCACCGCCAAACAACTTTCGAAGTAGCGATGTTTGGGGAACCCGTTCGTAAGTGGCTCTGGGTGCTTTCAGTTCCAATTCCAACAGTCCTACCTCTTTCCTAAAAGACTGTCATGCGCCATCATAGATTGCATCTTAACATCAAGTATGACACCAATTAAAATAAAAAATATATATCACTAGTTGGCCCGACGCGACTTCGTCCACATGTTGTCCTACCCCTACCCCTATTCTGCCTCTACCCTAACCTACCCATACCCTACTCTACCTCTACATCAACACTACCCTACCCCTACTCAACAAAAAGGAATAAGTTAAATAGGTGCAGCGCTTCTGAAATTATGCACGAATTTGATACCTTAGCTTATATTATTGCAATTTTCCTAGAGATCTAATTTTTTTTTTTTAAACTTAGCCTTTGCTACTCACTGATAATGTAGCTTTCTATATATATATATGTATATCTATATATAAAAGAATTTTTAAAATTAGTAAGAGTAATTTTTGAGTTTATCCATTGACCACTACAAACAAATAGATTCAAGAGATATGTTATAGTCGGACATGTTAGAATGGAATAGGTACGACCTCTATCCTTACTGGTTGCTTCAAAAGCAATAACATCGGCGAGGCGAAGCATAAAACCTAATATTTGTAATCGTTTCAGAAAGTCAGGTCAGGAAGATGTCGGTCCAAAGCTTATGCCTAAACGCCTTGCTCTTACCAAGATATGCCTAAATAGGTATTTAGTTGAATATTCTGTTCTTAGTTAGATTTCAAGCCAGATATCTCACGGTACATCGTGTGAATATTTGTTTACTTTACTGACTTGCTACGGTATCGTACGGGAGAACCGCTTTCATGTAGGCGGCGTGTGATGCGTGAAGGTGGTTGACGTGTGGTAACGAAAACAGTAGCGGCGAACATGCGTAGTGTTTAAGCGAAATATCGGTTATGTTTCCTTGGTACCCGATTTTACGAAGGGAATATAAATTTAGCTTTTATTCATATTTTCTGCAGTTTGTTACGCTGCTTTAGTCCCCTAAAGCAGAGTAACATGAAGCATGTTATTGGTAAACTCTTTAGCTGATTAATCTTAGAATAACTTCTATGTGCCCTTTGTCTGCGATCCGTTTCAGTTGCTTAATTGATTGCAATGCATTGCCAAAAAAACTATAATTCTATTTACTTATTTACCTCGCTAAGGGAGAACTCTGGCATTGGGCCCCCTTTTTGAGAAATTAGATCACTATGGGCTCTTGCTCCACCCACGTTTTTCAAACTCCCTTATGTACTCCACAAAATTTTGCAATGATTTAGCAGGTTAGATTGTCAATCAATGGTCATCATCTATGTTTTCTTTTTTTACCACCTCGGTGGCAAACGAGCTTACGGCCTGCCTGATGGTAAGCAGTCACTGCAGCCTATGGACGTTTGCAATACCAGGGCCATCACCCACGCGTTGCCGACCCCGTAAAAACCTTTTAACCCCTTCCTTGAAGAACTCCAATTGTATGTACTCTCCAGGGAGAGTTTGAGAGTTGAGGGAGAATTTAGTCGCATGCGGCCGACTTATGGACTTACTACCCAAGTCCGTGGGCTGACATGATGTTTTGTGTTATCTTATATGTATGATTGCTTGTATATTTGCACATTCTTGTAAAGTATTTTTTTTTGTGATTTTATCTTATGTTGTGGCTCAGCAACGTAAACAAAACTAGTTTTTACGGTTGGAAGAGAATATAACGTATTTTCCTTGGTTTTTGTTAAAGGCTCCTTAGATTTGGTTTGCCATGCTCTCTATTAGTGAACATGGTAATCGCTAAAGTATGTTTCGATAGAAAGAAGACAAAAGTAGAACCCAACAACAGTAAGTACCTAATATCCACAGATATCTAACAAAATGACTTGTTTAAAGGGTAACCACAGAAACTTAAAGATGAATCTATATTTTATTTAAATAAATAAATTTATTTACAAGTTTTCATTTTTGTAGATATAGTGCTCTTGTTATCGTGCTCTACTTTTGTCTTTTTCTATTGAAAAGTAGGTACTTTACAAAACAGCTGATTACCGGTATGTAGGTATAGTTCGCGTGTGCTACCTTCTTAGTCCACATTTAAGCCCAGTTTTAACCTAACTTCGTCGATTAAAACCCCTTAACTTCGTCTACTTTTTTCAAAATTAGTTATTGCTTTTTTCAGATACCTCTGCGCTTGCTCTTTATTTTGGCATGAGGCTGCATAGAAAATAATTGGTCAACTAATCTAATGAAGTCGTCCATATTAGATTTATACCCGTTTTCACTAAACTCGAATTAAACATTACCTAACTGGGAAACTTATCTTTAGGAAGGGTCTTAGCCAATTATCCTATTTTACCAAGCCTACCTCGCCTAGAAAGGCGAGATTTATATATGGATTCGCGTTGTAATGTTGGTAAACTGTAGAGTGCCACAAACCTGTGACGGCGTCGCTGTTGTTGACTACCGGGCAAGCGGGCATTTTAGTTTATGTTTAGTTTAGCTGTGGAAAATAGAACACAACTGTCATTATAGGCCATGACGTGCGACTAAGCACCGCCCAATCCACTTCCTGACTTTAAGCGTTACCTCCTAACGGCATACATACACACTCACGTATGTATCATATAGGAATAGAAAGAGTCTATCGAGTGCCACAAGCTATGATCCTGAGACACCTCTCTCGCCTCTTTCACATTCATATAAATTTTCATGCATTAACGCCGGTTGATGATACCTGCTCCTGACCAGCCCTTTTTAACCCCTGACGAAAAAAATACGGGTATTATAAGTTTGACGTGTGTATCTGTGGCTATGTGTATCTGTCTGTTGCATCACAGCACCCGAACGGGGAGACCAATTTGGATTGCAGTTTTGAAAGCCAGTTTAATCCAGATCGTTTTTAGCTTTATTTCATTAAAATCGGTTCTGTAGTTTAAAAAATATTTGAGTTTCAGTTAATTTGGTCGAAGGCTGTCAGACCTTTTCTGTCTGTGAGCAGATCCTTTATCTGATCAGTATATATCCTTCTCGGGCGCCCACTACTGACCTTTCCATTCACAATCGCACGATATACCTTTCGTAAGCCGTTTTTCATCAATCCTCTCCACGTGTCCAAACCATCTCAGCATACCTCTTTCAATCCTAGTCACCACATCATCCTTCAACTTACAACGAACTCTTAACACAATATTCCTAATTGTATAACTTAGGCTGACCCCACACATTCTTCGCAACGAATTTCCACCGCAGTTCATCCTCACACCTTGGAACCAAATTGGTCGCGAACTGTGCGATTCCAAAGGAACTTTTTCCCACGCACACTAAGGTTGTGGAATGAACTACCTGGAGAGGTTTCTCTGGAGAGTACAACATGAAGTTCTTCAAGAAAGGGTTAAAAGGGTTTTTACGGGGTCGGCAACGAGTGGGTGATGCTCCTGGTATTGCAAACGTCCAAAGGCTACGGTGACTGCTTACCATCAGGCAGGTCGTAAGCTTGTTTGCCACCTTAGAGGTATAAAAAAAAGAACTATTTTCATGTTTCTTCTGCCATATCCAACATTCACTTCCATACATAAGAACCTTTTGTAAGGCCGCTTGGCTACTCACTACCGCGTGCACAGCTCCGTTGACTGTATTCCCCGTTGACACTCTCTCAATATCCTCTTCGCACTTCCCATCCATTGTTATCATATTTCCTAAATACACAAAGTCTTTTACTTGTTCCACTCTCTCGCCATCCATCATTATCTGTACTGAGTAACATCTTCCTCTCTTTTTATTACCAAAACTTTCGTCTTACTTACAATATTTTTCATACCCTTCTCTTTAAACGCCTCATGTCCTGTAGCTCCTTCTCTGACGTCACCTGTAAAACCTGGTCGTTAGCGTAAAGGAGACACTTGACACGCAACTCATTTATTCTCAATACCCATTCCATCTCTTTCAAACCATTCAAGCAGCTGTCCATATAAATATTGAAAAGCCATGGAGATGCAACATATTCCGGTCTAATACCTCTCGAGATATTTAACCAGTCTGAGTAAGCCGCATTGACCCTGATACACGCTTTACATTTCTCATATAAAGATTTTAAAGCCCTCACTAGGGTGCCCTTAATACCGAGCGGTTACAGTATCTGACTCGTAAGCCAGAGGTCCCGGGTTCGAATCCCGCTCCGGCCATGTACCAATGACTGTTTTCTGAGTTATGTACATAAGTTGAATACTAACCGATGCTCTTACGGTGAGGGAAAACATCGTGATGAAACCTGCACATTCAGGCGACTGGATGTGTAACCATGATCCAATCTGGTCAGGTTCCCCTGGTAGCAGGGTCATGGAGGTCAGATGGCAGTCGCTCCACTGTAATTACCTGACCTGCCAAATCCTGGATCATGGTCAAGGCGGACCCCGGGCCCTCGTTCTCGAGAGCACAACCGGGACATTAACGCCAAGATGATGATTACTAGGGTGCCCTTAATCCCATATGGTAGTGGTGACCAGTGTTGAAAACAACTCATTCCTCAGCACCCGGTCATAATATTTTCCAAATACACGAAGGCGCAGTACACTTTTTCGCTCTTAAATAAAATGACTCGATCGGTGCATCCATCAAGTCTAAATTCCGCTTGCACATTCCACATTTTTCCATCAGTGTCACTCATCACTCTTCGAATCAAAATCTTTGAATACAATTTGCCGACAACGCTGAGAAGACGTATGCGCCGGTAATTCTTTCATTCTTACTGTGGGGGCTTTCACGATACCCATTATGCACATTTGTTTTCACCGACACAAACGAAAATCAGCAGAAGAAGGCGCTATTATCTTTTACAAAATAGATTATACTTGTTGTTATATTGAATAAGCTTCCTACTTACAACGTCCAACCGGCCAATTCAATTCAAATGTTTATTTGATACAGTGTTTTAGGTCTTATTGTAGGTCCTATTTTGGTCTCGCCAAAATTGGCTATTAGCGGCATACAAATGTTATTGTCTCGGGTCATAAATTACTACAAAAGTCAATGAAACATAAAATAAATTAGCAATTAATTTATTCAATTAACAGAAAATCAACATTACATAAATTATCAATTTAATTACCTACAATGAAATTGAAATGTCAATCTGGACCGCGCGTCAGAAACTCATTTACACTCATCTTGGCGTTAATGTCCCAGTTGTGCTCTCGCGCACGAGGCCCCGCGGTCCGCCTTGACTATAATTAAGGATTTGGCAGATCAGGTTATTACAGATATATATTAGAGCGACTACCATCTGACCTCCATGACCCTGCTACCAGGGAACCTGACCAGATTGGATCATGGTTACAAATTCAATTACACTATATGCCATTTAATGCAATGAAATATTTAACTTCTTCCGTGTATATATGTGCGTGTTCGCATTGATAATTAATTAATTACCAATCAATCATACTTGTATCATAATGTAGGTAGATATTAATGTGGCAAGGCGTCAACCATACATAGGTTCTATACGGAACGAATCATCCCAGCCCAAATTCCACGTACCAATTTTTTTCCAATACTACAGATTTCCAATTCTATAGATCTAGCTTTACAGATTCCCTACCTAAAATGCTCCTAGACGTTGACAGCCTCGTTATTATGGTGTCTGGGTGTCTATACACACACCCCTTCTCCTGTTTTAACAATAGGAAGTAGAGCTTGGCAATAGTCATACAGTTTGCTTCTAGTTAAATATAAAACTACAACGTAAAATTCATAAAGTGGGCGCTAAAAAGCTTTATTGCTCTATACACCCGGGTGGTGCAAATTATCGAATAGTACCTACCTACCTATTTGACTGAAATAAAGTCTTCCCATGCGTTTCATAAGTTTTGTTTGAGATTGAACTCGAATTAGATATTTACAACGTTTCCGAGGAAAGCCTTGGAGCATTGTGTGTTTGGTAATTGTGTCAAATACATAGTAATGGTGGCCGTTAGCGAGTGCGCGTGAAAGGGAAGGCGAGGCGCGGGGGGCGGGGGGCGGCCGCCTGCAGCGCGCACCTCGCCTCGCCCTTGGAGATCACACAATAAAACGTATTTTTGGAACGGGCCATTGCCAACCGCAGAGTAACATCCGTGGCGGCGAAAGAAATACCGTGTGAAACTGTACGCTTGGACCCGTGAGCGCACCAATATATAATTTATGCGAGGACCGCCGGCATTCATATTTTAATTAGGTACGCTACCAATTTGTAAGCAGGATGTCTTTTGCTTTCGGCCTGTATAACTCTCGTTAAGTCTCGTTCGTTGTAAATTAGTGTAGGATCTATATCAAATATATTTATAAAGCGATTTGATGAGAAAAGTTTAGGATTCCTACACAGTAAAAAAGACAATGTAGGTACGTGCCTTTTTAGAGATGTGAAATTATTAAACTCGAAAGAGAAATAGAGCGCTGAGCGTCGTAGCGATACGACGATGTTGAAACTTGCCGCGTGACAAACTCATTAGAAACATTACAACTTTCAATGTCTATTTAATTCATTGTTTTTGCGTCCACTCAGATCTGAATGATCCCAGTATTTTTAAAATTGTTTGTTTCTCAACTCCGCTTAGACTTTGTTATTATTGTTTCAGGTGAGCGGGCTTAAATTTGAAACACAACTTAGGACATTAAACCAGTTTCCCGAGACTTTACTTGGAGATCCGCAAAGAAGGATAAGATACTTCGATCCCATAAGGTAAGAAGGAAAATTTGACTAATAGACCTGAAATTTTTCACTATAGCTTGTTACAAGTGGATGTTATTATTAAACCGAACTTTTCAGGAACGAATACTTCTTCGATAGAAATCGGCCGTCATTCGACGCAATCCTGTACTATTACCAGAGTGGGGGGCGCCTCCGCCGCCCAGTCAACGTCCCGCTAGACGTATTCTCCGAGGAAATTAAATTTTATGAACTCGGGGAGCAGGCTACTAACAAATTTCGGTACCTATAAACATTACTTCATATTATGCATATAAAGTAAAATGTAGCTACTTCATAATCACTCCCATTATTTATTTCAGTGAGGATGAAGGGTTCATCAAAGAGGAAGAAAAGCCATTGCCGTCAAACGAGCGTCAACGAAAGATTTGGTTGCTATTCGAGTACCCCGAAAGCTCCCAAGCAGCTCGTGTTGTGGCTATCATCTCAGTATTTGTCATCTTGCTGTCGATTGTTATATTCTGCCTGGAAACCCTTCCGGAGTTCAAGCATTACAAAGTCTTCAACACTACGACTAACGGCACTAAAATCGAGGAGGATGAAGTACCTGATATCACCGACCCATTTTTCCTTATAGAAACCCTTTGTATAATATGGTTTACCTTCGAATTGATAGTGAGGTTCTTAGCCTGCCCCAACAAATTTAATTTCTTCAGAGACGTGATGAATATTATTGATATTATTGCCATTATTCCGTACTTCATCACTCTCGCTACTGTTGTCGCTGAAGAGGAAGACACTCTTAATCTGCCTCGAGCTCCCGTGTCCCCGCAAGACAAGTCTACCAACCAAGCGATGAGTCTCGCCATACTGCGAGTGATCCGTCTCGTGCGGGTCTTCCGAATCTTCAAACTATCCCGCCATTCAAAGGGCTTGCAGATTCTAGGACGTACACTGAAGGCATCGATGCGAGAGCTTGGACTTTTGATATTTTTCCTATTTATTGGTAAGTGGCGAATTAATTTATTTTTTGTTAAAATAGTTTGATTTTTAAATTTTAATCTACATCTAACACAATAATAGTGAATTGTTATTCAATGTGAGTTATATTCTAAAGCTCCTTTTCAGCCCGTATTGCCTTTGCATACTGCAAAGTAAATATCTATATTTAAATAATTTATGAAGTATTAGCAGACGAAGTCATCGTAAAGCGTCCTGATCTTCTCGAGGCCACCGTAGGGCGGCGCAGGTGACGGCGCGGCGCGGGCTTTCCCATGTGCGACTTAGCGTTCACATTGTTATTTGGTGTTCGCAGGAGTGGTAGTCTTTTCGAGTGCCGTTTTCTTTGCGGATAAAAATTGCCCAGATACCAATTTTTCCTCCATTCCTGACGCATTTTGGTGGGCGGTCATAACGATGACCACCGTTGGCTACGGCGATATGAGGTATATGACCCGCGTCGCATTTCCGTCCCTGCCCGCTCGTTCAAGCGCTCCCTAGCACTGTATGTTGCACTGTATTCTCCGTTGGTGTGTGCTTGTTCTTAAAGGTGTGGTGCTGTTTTCATCTGCGGTGTACTTCGCTGAAGCCGGAAGTGAGAACAGCTTCTTCAAATCCATACCTGATGCGTTTTGGTGGGCGGTCGTGACAATGACGACCGTAGGATACGGAGACATGACGTATGAAACAGTGACTTCACCCTAAATTTCAATTTTGCCTTCTTATCATATCATTTTCCTAAATCTTTTTCATTGACATTTTAACACAATTGTGATTTTCGTTCGCCACAATCATGTAAACTACATCCGCTTTGGTTTGATTTACCGTGTCGGTTAACTTAGATCTTAACCGATCACCTCACTTTTACAAAATATTGCACGTTCCAAACGTTCGTTATCTTATTGTCGTTTCGTTTTTTTAGTCATACTACTTTTCTCATCAATTTCTTCCTGAACTATCACAATTTTACACGGACCGCTTACTTGTAAAGTTTTTATTGGAGATTGAAACATAACAATGAGTCTCATTCGGCGTCGTCGGTGTGACAATCGCCCTTCCCATTACGTATACCTACAAACTAATTCTATCTTAAAGAAGCAGCTTTAGTTGTGATACACTTCAACTCTATTGATTATGAATATTTACTAGAGTTGCAGTGATATGACTTATTCACTTCCGAATGCTCCTTTGTAAAGCTTTGCTGAAAATGTGTACCTGTTACTTGTTACTTGTGTTAATGTTGTGTTGTTAAAAACGCCAGAATAGCTCATCGAAAATGGTGATTACCTTAACCGTGTGTATGCCCGATAAAATCATTGTCAGTGTTAATTCTTCCAGAAATGTTAACGACTTGTAAAATTATTTTGCTTTTATTGCCTTCAATCTCTATTATTTGATATTTCATACTATAGTCCTTCTCAAGTCAAACTTATTGGTAAATTTTACTTCTAAGCGCTACTGTGTAAAATTTTAGTTCAGAAATCACTATCTTAATTTGTTTCTGGCTTCTTATCATTAGCTATTCACACCATTTTCGATAGCGATTACAGGAGGGTAATATTCCTACCTGTTTACATGTTATAAAAAGTGGTTGCATGTCTTTTAATGTCGCACATTAGATTAATCGTTAGATCATTGTTATCTGCGTTCACGAGAGAACCGATAGGGTTCTATGGGCCATGATGTTAATTTATGTTCTTCGTTGATTTTGCACGCTCTTGACAGTTATGTCAAGTTAGATAGAGATAGAGTATTTCAATTATTCTTAGTAAGGTTTAGTAGAATTTCTTTGTTGAAGTACAGTGACTGGAGGATTTGCTGGCGATAAATAACTCGCATCGCGATAATTCTGCAGTTACAGTAAGTATATCTGTAACTCTCTTGCGGGTATGGAAGGTGATGAGTGAAATTGTATTGCAATGCGATTGATTGACATGTACTCTAACTAAAATATAATGTTGCCCAGCGAATGTTCTATTATTCAATAACTACTTGTGACTACTCTTATCTACGAACGAAATTATATTTAACGATGTAACCGGCGTTGTAAAATCACTTTACGAAATTATTTAAGTTATCACAGCACATCTAAGTATTTTTGATGTAAATTATATGCACAGTTCACGAAATTTGTAACATTAATTTGTCGACGATTAGATTTAGAAGAAAAGAATTCCGAAATGAAGTACCTTTGTTCAACTCTTTTATTCTATTATGTAACAAAGTCCTATCGCATTAGATGCTTGTCAGCCCGTTTGTAACCTAATATTAAAAATATCACTAGACTTTAAAATAACAATCAAAATTCTTAACGGAGAACAAGTTTGCGTACGTAAAAGCATTTCAAATATGAACATATAGGTAACCAACATCACCCTAATTCGGACATTGCCATTAACGCCGCATAAATAACACAATTTCCTCTGCTAGTAAGAATATCTACCGAGAGATATGTACATAATTAGTTTTAATGATACGACAATGGTTTCATCGTTGTAGGTGTTGATCTTTTCCTAATGATGTCATAAAACACGTAAAATTATCATGAGAAATTCGTAAATCGTAAAGTGATAGGTTCATCTTGCTCGAGAAACCATCATCACTTTTATAAAATTGGTAAGGATCGTCACTAAGCATGCCTAGTTCACTTAGTTTATGTTCGTATTCATGTTCGTTCTAGCATGTGTCTGACCATCCTCTACAGTTTAAGGCAAAATGTAGTAGCATAGAAATACAAAATGAGTGACGTGAATTGCTTTGTTTGTAAGGCTGTTCTTGTATTAACAGAAAGATTTCCTTTAAATAGGCCTGTTGGCGTTTGGGGGAAAATTGTGGGCTCTCTGTGTGCGATTGCCGGTGTGCTCACGATCGCTCTTCCCGTGCCCGTCATCGTGTCCAATTTCAACTACTTCTACCATCGTGAGACTGATCAGGAAGAAATGCAATCCCAGAACTTCAACCACGTGACCAGCTGCCCGTACATGCCGGGTACCTCGGGGGAACCCTATTTGAGTAAGTGACAACAAGCTCAACATAAAATCGGTACTAAGTGTTACACATTTTTTTTTTTCATTTTCAATTACCTATACTTTATTACAATTTATTACTGTTTTGCAATTTATGTGGCACTTTCTGTATTTTGCATGGAGCGAAGGCGTCTTATTTCATTTACGCATGTGTTTTATTATTATTTGGTTCTCTTATGTTGATTTTCGGTACTTTCAGGTGGTATGGACGATGAGAAGGAGGAGTTCTGCGGGGATCACTGATCCTGGCGACAGAGTGTTTAGTATCGTTTACATTTAAATCGGCAGAGACGATATTTGTGATATTAATCTTTAAGGGGACGAAAGAGAGAGCAAAGTGTTTTGTAAATAGTAGTGTGATAAGTGACGTGTAGTAATAAATTGTTATTTATTTTTATTTTAGTTATTTTTAATTATTTGTCTTGTGTTCTAATTTATGTCTTAATGAAGTTCTACGTCACATTCACAGCACATTGTTTATTTGATTCTCATTCTTTTCAAGAACGTGCTTGCGTACAGTGCGGAATTTGTTTTGTTACAGTTTTAATTTAATTTACAAATTGACATTTTATACAGATATCTAAACGAAACCCAAAATGTATAGAAACGTCAAATTAAGAACACTTCCACATAACTAGTTGTTGTATTTGATAAACTACGAATATAAAAGTCAAGACTCGAGACGAAAAATATTTCTAGGATTTTTCATTCAGTTGGTCTAATGTTAGTTTTTCCGATCTATGCTGTAGAATTTAATTAAAATCAGAGATCAAGATTAGCAAAATCCCCTAAAATACCTAAGCGTAAATCTTTCACGCATAAAATTAAATAAACGTTTACAGTTAGCGTTAGTTTCCGCTACTGTTAGCAGAAATCAAACGTTACGTGTTTAATGAGATTGTCCAAAAATTATTTAAACACTCAATATTATTTAAACAAATATACGCTCGAAAATTTACATAGTCTACGCCCGAGAAAATCACGAGATGGTTATTAAATTACAAATATCAATCCAGTTACGTATGTATCTCATTGAGATAAAATATAAATACTTCTGACATTTGAAACAAGCAGTCAAACCCTGCCAGGAAATCATTATCTGCAGGAAACAAGGGTAACATCCGCCTACCCTGCTCAATCCGGTATCCTGTTACTTTTCCGGAAAATAAAGTACACCTGGAAAAAACCTGTGACAATCGGGAAAAATATTTAGCGAAAGACATTTTTGAAATCAGTTCAGTAGTTTCGGAGATTAGCGCGTTCAGCCAATAAACAATCTCTTTTTAGCTTTGTTTATTAGTTTATCTAGATGAGATGAGACGATGAGACCCATCTCCTCTCCCGCGGTCGCCTTTAGGTTGCTGGAACCGCGAAATCTCAAAGTTTTGGCAAGGAGTTCTTATTTTCCTTAGACCTCGAATAAAGGATATATTTTGTGAACCGTGTAGATACTAGTACAAATATCAGTATAATGTGATAAAAGATACACAAAATTACATACAGTCTACCTACTTTATTGTAAAAAATTTCTACAGAAACTAACAGTACCTACTTGTAATTAATGAACATACCTTGAAACCAACGAGAAGTCATACATTTCCACGGCTACTAACTAATTGTAAATGCTCACTTTGTTTATTAATACGGCCGTAACAGTTTCGAGTTTGCCAACACTAAGATGGGCCGACCGTGTTTCAGCCAGTTTCAAAAGTTATTATCCCCGTTTTATAAGCACGCGAATATTGTATGCAGGTTTGGGTAGAATTCGAAACGCATTGTTAATATCATGTATAATCATCATCATCGGAGTTCTATCCCGGCTTCAGTCAGGGACCGCGTTCTTCACTTTGCCCGATCTTCGGCATATTAAGCATTATGTCCATTTTCACATAAATTATGAGTACAATGAGTACATAACTGAGTAAAAATCTTAACTGTCTGTTGTTGATTGTTAGATTCTTGGTGAAAGATAGGTCAAGCACATAGGTACCTGACAAGCCACGAGGCTAGGTTGATATTACAAGTAAGTTTTTATTTTTGTTTCATTTCTAAAATCAATACAATAATGTATTTCATTTCTTGTCTGATATAGTTTTTTTATTATTTTCCTTCAAATATAAACCAAAAAAATTGGGCGCTCTCCTAAATGTAGATCATTAACACTGAGTATTTCTGCATCGTACTGCCCTCAGCCGCCTAACCAAGCGCTCCGAACCAGTTTCAGGGCCGATCCAGAAGAAGTCATCAGTGAGCGATGACTCGGCCTCCGATATGATGGAGCTGGATGAGAACGTTCTGGCAGCCGAGCCAGTCGTGGAGCAGAACTTGCGCCGGCTGAAGGATGAAGAGCAAGTCCTGTTGGAGCAACAGGTGGCCATGGAGTCGGCGCGCGCCGACGACATCGCCACACTGCAGCACCAGGACGCACTGCGACTCAACCAGGTAAGACCATAGACGGGCTGTAACAGCCAATATCATCGACGCTAGGTCCACTGAATTGGACTTAAAGGTTATCTATCACTGGTGGACCCGGTGCGGCTTCGTTCGCGTACGCCTAATTTACCTCTACCTTTTTTTGTTGCTTATAAACCTTCCTCTTGAATCATTCTATCTATTGTTGAGAATCTTATTAAAATCCGTTGCGTAGCTTAAAAGATCTAAGCGTACATAGATACAGACGTTGGAAAGCGACTATGTTCCATACTATGAATAGATAGGCCCTAGGCCTTAATCCACTTGAAATAACTATATACCAAATTTTAATCGATATAAATTTTACACTACGTAGTAAATTAACAACAATAACTGCTTGCACTTACGATATACTGAAGAAACCTAATTCCGTTGAACAGCTGCAGCAGCTAGAGATCCAACGTCACCAGGCGGCCGTGCAGCGGCTTCGACAGGCGCAGAGCCTCGCGCTGGGCCAGCTGAACGAGGCGGCTGCCTACGGCGGGTGCTGCAGGCAGATGCCAGCTTTGGCTCTGGGGCCGCTGCCTGGCGTGTCCATGTACCGGGGAGGGGCGGTCAACCCACTGGCAGGCGTGCCGATGGCCTACGGAGCGCATTTCAACCCGCTTGCCGGCGTCTCGAACTACGCCGGAGTCGCCGGAGCCTCCGGGGCCTCCGGAGCGGCCTACGCCGCCGGGGCCTCCGGGGCGGCCTACGCCGCCGGGGCCTCCGGGGCGGCCTACGCCTCCGGGGCCTCCGGGGCGGCCTACGCCTCCGGGGCGGCCTACGCCGGCGCCGCGGCCTGCTCCACCCGGCAGCCGCCCGCCGCAGGCGTCGCGGGCTCATCCTCCGACCCTGTCCGCCGCGCTGCCTGCACAGTGCGCCTCAACAGCTTCCCCGCGTGCTCGTCGGAGGCGATCGAGACTGATGTCTAATTAGGTAAGTCTCAAAACTCTCCAGGAAAATCTCGAAGCATACTCCACACGTAATGCACAGTAGTTCAGAGATCACTTCGTATTGTAAATTAAAGTTGTATATGGCCCTTACCACCTAGCACCGTCGACCACTTTTTACAGTGAGGCAGATGTCTCACCAACAGCGAGTCATATTTTCCCATTCTGAAAACAACTGCCAAATGGGAATTTTAAACGGTTTTTCAAGTTTCACTTCGTACCTAGCTGCGAAATGGGAAAGGGATTTACTTATTTTCGCCGAGCGAGTTTTTCATCATTTATACTTCCACTATGTTTGTCCCAGTTCTTTTAAGCCAAAATTCGCAAAATTTCGGACTCGCCATGTTCGCTACATCTTTTTATTATTTATACCGCCCGCGCCGCGTGCTCTATTCCGATTTTATGAGTCAAAATTCTTAAAATTCCAAATTTTCTGAGCTGGCTCATTCATTAGTTCTTTTATTATGTCCACTCAGCTTAACTTTTTACATAGAGAAAAATTTTATATACAGAAGCAGAGAGTACATTTCGAGTTAAAATACGAGACAAAATGTCACACATCTCTATAACACACACACTAATGCAAATGCAGAGACGAAACAAGGCAGCTCATCTGCAGATAAGTTATATTTTGACTTTCTACTCTATTTCTGCTAGACTTTCTACTCATAACGAACACAAACAAATCTGACTTGTATTTCGCTCCAGATTACGCAATTTTTTTAAATTTGTCCTTATAATTTAATATTGTCATTATAATAAACACGCCCCGATACCTACCACCGTCTTTTCGATCTCTCGATCCTACATACCTAGAATCGGCAGTGCTTGCTTTTGCAACAAGGAGGGTTATGATTTTGACCGGTATTCATGTTAATTTGTTGCCTCATAACTTCTAAACTAAGTAGGTACCTGCTTACTTATCGTTAGAGGCGTCTTCATTGTCCACAGGTGTAACTACACAATAAATTGAATATGATGTCCTCTAGAGGACATAGTCATAAAAAAGAATAATAATGAAAAGGATAGGTACATTAATATATTAAACAGGCAGCACAGTCTTTGTTTTCAGTAAAAATTCATATAATGCTGGTGCACCAGGACAGAAGGGACTTGCATCTAATTATTATCTTGTTCTTCAAAATGTTTACAACGCAGCACTTCCAATTTGCAACCATCACCCAGAAGAGACATCACCATATATGGTCTTTAGGAAACCTAGAAAAACCAATATTTATGTAAATAAACGTTGATACGCGATTAATCCGTTGTTTCATAAAACTGTCTCAAAAAGTCTGAACATTTAAAATGTCATCTAGGTATATTTTTGGTATGAAACCCTAATACATATAAAATTGTGGACCGCTATTTACAATATTTGAGTATTAAAATTCTATTCAATAAATACTAAGTCCGACCCTGTTAGCATCAAAATATTTTCGTACATATTTAGACACCGAAATATTGCTCAATTTGCCAATAATCTTAAATTTATCTCTAATGGCATGTTGTTTTAAGGTAAAGCATTTCAATTATTGCAAATTCACACTATTACGATGCATATTTTTGTCACAATTTCTAAAATTGATTCCCGATCGCCGCGACCACGAATGTTTACTTACCGGTGCAAGGTTAATCCAGGTGTGTTTCCATACTTTGCGCTTTCATATAAATGTGCACTAAATTACACACAAAATTACAATCTTTTAAATGGTTTGATTTAAATTTTATTAGGAAATTTTATTAGGGTCAGGTCGTTAGGCCCTCGAGCAATATGTCGAACGTTCAAAATATTGCGCACGTCATTTTCCGTGAACTTTTTCCAATGGATGAAAAAACGGGATAGCAAGATTTATAATCATTGTAGAGCGAGCGAACAGGGAATATTTGTGATTTGTGTTTAGTCTGTTATGTCTGTGACTTTTTAAGCCAAAATTCTAAAACTCGCTCGCTGCGCTCGTAAATTTTTTTAAACATTCATACTGCTAACACCGCCGTTTCTAATCAATCAGAAGCTGAGCTAAACTGAGCTCGCTCCTTCATTAGTTATTTTATTATTATGCTCGTCTACCTCTTTGAGCCAAAATAAGAGGGCGGTATTCTTTTTAGTTCTTAATTTTGAGCCTAGCCCGCTAACACACACAAAATTTTATTTATGGCTCTTTAGAAAATCCAGTTTGACACTCCTGGTTTAGGGTATTATTCCATGACCTAATAATGATGAAATTTGGCAACAAAATAGCACAAATAAAGTGATAAATAAAAATATTTGAATTTGTACATAACATAGGTAACATCGGTAGGCAAGATCGAATCAAAAACGAGGAGATCCGCAAGCGAACCAAGGTCACCGACATAGCTCTAAGGATTGCCAGACTGAAGTGGCAGTGGGCAGGGCACATAGCTCGAAGAACGGATAGCCGATGGGCCAGTAAAGTTCTCGAGTGGCGACCACGTACCGGAAGACGCAGCGGGGGTAGGCCTCCCACAAGGTGGACCGACGACCGACGATAAAGATCGCAGGTACCAGCTGGATGCGGAAAGCACAGGAGCGGCCTTTGTGGAGATCTCTGGCCTATGCCCAGCAGTGGGCGTCTTCTAGCTGATATGATTATAATGATGATGATGATAGGTAACATAAATAAATTAAAAATTGTTCATACAATTCCACAATCAAGACTGTGTCGCTCGTTAACGGTTGGGAATTTGAAAAAGTACATACTTAAAGCAAAAGTTGTAGAAAATTGTATAGGCTTTAATTTAGAAATTAACTATTTTAGAGTTGCAAAACACTGAAGAAAGTATGATCATTTCGAGGTTATTTGGCCAGCAAAGGTAGTCCACTTTTGAAATCTTATGCCGCAAATAATGTATGCTGAAACACTTTTTGGATCCTCTATATCAGGGGTGACCAAATGCTGACCTATGTTGTGCGTACCAGTAAAGACCTCTATTAGTTGAGTATCGACGCGGTAAGGCAAATGTCAAAAACTCCTAGCTCACAGCGCTTGCTCAAACATTTATTTTGGCGGTCAACCAGTATTTCAAAATATCAAAAAAATATCAAAGTCAGTTGAAACTGACACGACAATCATATTATTTTTTAAAACGGACCCCGAAAATTAAATAATTATATATATTGGGCCTAGGTACTTCATTCACGTAGTATTCGATCATGGGTTTCGCCAAAAGCCGGTCCGGTAAGCGTGAAAACGTAACTAACCGATACGTGCCGACGCTTTCGCAATTATCATAATAATTTACGATAATAGAGCTCGAGTTCTTGTTTAGTGCACTTTAACTTTGCAGTAACCAAAAAGCCATAATTTTGTTAAATAAACAAGCAGACATAGGAATTACTAGTTATTACCTACTAAAAGAATTGGCAATCACAAAGTCGAGACGGTTTAGAAGTGACGAAGTGTGTTGCCGTAAAGGACCGGCATTTTGCTCTCAAGTGCAAACTCTGTTAAAGACCATTTGTGCTGCCATTTAAGATAACAAGTGTGAGCAATAACCACAGCTTCCCGCAAACCTTGGTATGATAACCCCGATTACCCCTGTCGAAGTGACGCGGTCACTAACCTTCATGAAGAACGAAATAGCTAGGGGCCATAATGGAATACCCATAGAAACCTAACAACAACGGAGACCCGGGGCGTACTCCTGTTCACTGAACTATTCAACAGCATCGTAGGCTCGGGGCTTATACCTGACTCGTAGCGCATAAACATTAGGTCTGTCGATAAATAGGGCAGTGTATCAGGAGTATGGCAACTATAGAGACAACATAGATCAAAGACTCCGCCAGGAAACTCCCTGTCGGAATGCAAATAGGGCTTCAGGCCCGACTGCAGCAACATGAACTTAATTTTTGCCCTATAGGCCTTCAGGAGGTCCATTGCAGTAGAAATCAACCTCTGCAGTTCTCATTACTAATTTCTCGATCTGCAGAGAGACTTTTACAATTTTGTTCGAGATATAGGTAATCTGGTGGGCGCTATGGTCCAAATATGTGCAGGAAATGTAAGTACGTCAACACTGAGGCCGTTGTCAAAACTTATCGTAGACCATACAAATCAATACCCGATTACGACAATGTTCACCAGGGTTATGTCCTTAGCCCTTTCGTGTACAATATTATTTAGGGTGCCCTCTTTTCCCAAATTCCAGACACGCCTCCATAGCTCATGGAACACTTTGATGACATCGCACTGGTTGTCAAGCTTAGGCTTGAAACCAGGATAAGTACGTGCTAGAAAATGACGATTTAAAGCTAAACATCACCAAAACTGAGTACATGGCTGATCTTGAAACCATCCACATAGAGAACGAAGCATTTAATAGATCAAACTAACTCAAGTACCTCCGATGTCCTCCGATACAAGAGGATAATTGGGCATGTAATGCTCTATAGCTGCGAGACATGAATAGCACTAACGAACTCCACGCCAACCAAATGAAAATGCTGCGGTTGATGTGCATCCGTGGCAACTTTGACGTGAGGGATATCGCGGATAAGATCGAAGACGCCCAGCTGCGCTGGTTTGGTCACATGTTGCATAAGGCCCCTGGGCGTTACTTGAGGGCATGGGCCCCATAAGTGAGAAATAGTTGAAGTCAAATGCAAGCTTATTGAAAAAAAAATTTGCCTAAACTTGTCGGTATCAGGAAATACGTCGCGAGGAGTCGCAGGAGACCCAAGAAGCGATGGATTGACGTTGACGAATCGGCTGCTGGAGCAAATGGCTTACGCTGTAAGGATGGCGAAGATCGGACATGGCGGACAGCGGGCCCTGGCAAAGGCAAGAATGGAACGCTCGCTGATGATGATCATGCACTTTAAGCATTTTAAAAATGTTTTTTGTTTGCCTCATGTTAACTGCTAAAACACTTGATAACTTCAAACAATTGCAGTCCGAACTAACTTCCGATTTTGACTATAAAAACCGGCCAGGACGTGTTGGGCTACGTGCTGTGTAGGGTTTCATAGTTGCCTGTCAATAAGCACATTAAAAGAGGGCTCTTTTTCATACTATAAAGACAAAGTTACAAATGCACCTAGCTGTTGCCAACCACCAAGTTGGTTGACTGACTTGATGAAATTTACCATTTTCGGATTTTCCCTCGCCAGAGTCAGAATATGCGACATAACCGGAACATAACAGACGTTTTTTATATTGCGTTGACTTAGAAATTTCATTTTTACATTGCTCCAAGGGATTGCGGACCTGATTTCTTGATATTAGTTTCAACTTGATACCTTCACGCGTTCCTGAGAAAAAGTGAACCTTTAAAATAAGGGTTCCGTTTTTCCTTTAATGTACAGAACCCCAAAAAAATTTTATTTGAATGAATTTACCAAGATTATCAGGAAATGTTCAGCATTCCCTTCCGACAGAGTACGTTAAAGTCAATCTTACCAAACAGTACAATACCAAGTAAATAAATATATTTCGATTGGCAACAACGAGTGGGTCAGTTGCTATTAAAATCATTAAACTGGAACCTAGTTTTAAAATAGTTAAAGACGGCTCGCTAAGGTGCAAATTCGAAACCCCCACGATGCCCGCGTCGAGTAGAATAATTACACCGCGGCAAACCGCATACAAGCTTAGTGTTGGCTGTATGTGAATGGCGATGCACCATTCACCCAGTTGGGCACCAATCGGGGCGCGTCGGTGCTGTGGCCGCCCTTCGTGGCTTGAATGGAGGCGGAGGGTGCCAGGATCGATAGCCGCTGCGGCAAGGCCCGCGCCTGTGACGTCACGCGCCCTCGCCGCTCTCGCTGCCACGTGCTCGGGTGCGCGCCGCGCGCCGTACGGACTCTGCTCGCCAAACTCTCTTTTACGAATACCTATGGAGCCATAACCGCACGGACCGCATGGCCGAGGCCAAACAAATTGGGGCTACTGCTTAGATTGGATGGATGAAAATCGTTCTAAACCTACGCTACGCGATTACTGAAATTGTCGTTGTTGATTTAATAGACGAATGTCAAATATACATAGCTACTTACCTATTTTTAAAATCACCTAAATTCATTTTGTTTTAATAACTAAATGACAATTAAATTAGGTTCCCCTAAGTGCATCAGTTGCGATTGCGCCGATTTTGACCAACTTTACTTTTCAAAATATATTCGTACTAATACTTAGTCCGAACAAGGGTTTTAGAGGAAGAAGTTGATCGACAAGTTAACGGGATTTCAAAATAACAACACCGTCGGTCGGGTCAGATACTTTCATATTTAAAATAAATATTAAAAAGTGGCTTCAGTAAGTAGGTACATAAGAGAAGTGTCCCCCGACCCCCGAGTGTGCTCCATACAAACGAAGTTTGATCTTATTTTTAATATTAACCCAATCAAAGGCTACAAATTTTAAAACTATAAAACGCGTGCAACTTTGAAACGATGTATTTTGTTGAAAATCTGACAAACTACAGACATAACTTGTAACGTCTGACATAACTTTTCTCCACAATTACAAAAATTCGGCTCAGACGATTCAAATTGCTCTAATAGGTCAACAGAACAAATGTACAAAGTATGAGAATTCTCGAATGGGTCAAATGCCGAATGTTTGCCCTAACAGCTCCCACTAAAATATAAACGGACAACTCGAATCAATTAGTATTTATTATAAAATGAAAACTAAAATACTTATCGAATACTCCGTAAGACACTCTGTAGACAAAGATGCATTTTAGTTAATTTTTTAGGAATCTTTTTTTTTCTAATTTAGCATTAATTTAAAAAATCATATTTGCGTCAATATCCCGGCCCGGAGTCCGCTTTGACCATGATCCAAGATTTGGCAAATAATAATACGGTGTACGGCTAAGGAATGGAACACGTCGCCAAAGAGTGGGATCATTATAATCAGGACGCCTGTTCCTAGACAGACATGCTCCGTCTTTGGCTGCATCGTCACTTTAACACCAGTGAGATGGCAGCCTTAAAATAAAATAGTTGTACAAAAAACTAAGAAACCCCGACTCCTATAAAAAAAACTGAAAAGTTATAAATAAGCCGAATAGTGTAAGGAAATAGGTGTATAAAGTGCAAACGTTAGTTTAATTTAAACTTCAAAGCAGGCGGGGGGGACCCATTTTCTTATAAGTAGGTGAATACTACGCGGATACTTAAATTTAAGGTAGGGTTAAAAGGTAATAGCAGTGAAGCGATCCATCTGACCTCAGTGACCCTGTTAACAGGGGAACCTGACTAGATTGTGTCACGGTTACACATTCATTCGCTTGATTAACGCACTGAGAGTTTAATGTGTGGTCCACAATACCTAAATAAAATACAAATCATCAGTTTACCTACTGCCTAGAATCCTAAATTTATATCCCCGAATACGTGCCTTGGTGGTGGTTTGGGCTATATCAAATTATTTGTATTTGGCATATAATACTGAACATGGCCGTTGTGTATATGAGCCATATGTTTGTTTGCATTTCCTTTTTCATTCAGCGTAGGTATTTCGATGTAAAATTGCAGTGTCGGCGAGTCGGCGAGCGGGCGGCCGGGGCGGCGGGGCGGCGCGCGGCGCGGGCGCAGCGGAGCGCGGCTTGGCGCCGGCGGGCGGCGCGCCCCGCCAGCCCCGGCCGCACGCCGCCTGACGCCGCCTTCCCCGTCTCCTCTCACTACCACTCAACCTCCGAGTGTCAAACCAACTAAGTGCTACACCGCAAACGAGTTTCCCCAGCGACCTGATACCTATATTAGTTAGAAATTAAAAAAAATAGAAGCGAAGGGTTTTCGAATAATATAAAAATCTTTTAAATATGCTTGTATTGGGCACTCACGTGCTCGCTCCTGTTGTAAATAATATCGAGACAGCTATACCGCTTCATACACGTTATACATTTCGACACACCTGTATTTAGAAAAGAAAATGGTTCTCATGAAAAAATAATACTCAAAATAGGCCTATAGAAGTTTTCGTTCCGTTCAGGGGACGATAATCTCAAATGTCGCTTATTGAAGCTTGCCGAACGCTGAATTCGATAGAGACGGTGTCCCGCGAGCGCTGACGCGCCATCGAGCGGACAGTCAGCCGCCGGGTTTATCGAATCAGCCTGTAGTTACTTGTAAATAGGAAAGGCGCGAGTGCTGCGCCATTGGACCATACACTCCCGACACTTGACAATTCGTCATGATGAGCAACACGAAGAAAGAACTCGAAGCCCTATGGGCGAGTTGGACAGATTAATGGCCTAATAATATTTTGGCCTTCATACATTCCATACCAGGACTGCCTTCCAGTTACGGCTACCGAAACAGACTCTCAAATAAATAAGTGGATAAGGCCAAAACGTGCCCCCGTGGCACTCCGACCTAGATTTTCGACTAGCTTATTATTAGCTCATCCAGAAGGACAATTATGCGGTATGATGTGTTTACAATTTGTTTACGGCCGAACGGATAAGGGAATTACAGAACCGAATAAGGTTACCCGCGGATCTTTGAGTAAACCGACCTCAAGGTACTAGAAAATAAGTAACTTATATTTATGTTATAAATGTCGTGCGTTATAATCAATATTCAATGTAATACTAGGCGGCCGCGCCGTTCGCCGCGCCGTTCGCCGCGCCCGCCCTCCTGTCCCGTGTGTCGCGCAACAGTCTCGGATTCAGTTGACAAACTACATTTATTCGATGTGTAGAATTTATTGTAGCTACTTAGTCGAATACATAAACGTGTTCACGTTAAATGGTTGTTTAATCATCAATAAATAATTGTTGTTTCATTGTATTATTTATAAATGTTAATATTCGTTATATAGGAAGGTTGTGAGGCGACAACCGCCAGAAGATTGTACTGATAACTAAGGTTAATAACGGAGAGATATATTTTCAGGCAAGAACTTCGAAGGTTTACATTAACGATTTAGCTTATAATGTTAACTATAAAACATATCCACTAAGACATGAAAATATTGATGTATCGTTTATAAGTTACTGATGTTCGTTAGATTGTGTATTTTGATTGTCAGAACGGAAAGCAACGGCGGCCAAGTCGCGAGCGGGAGTCGCCGGGCCTACGCTGGGCCCCGCTCGGGCCCAGCTCGCGTCGCGCGGTCGCTGAGTACGATTGAGTTGGTTTGAGTTACAAAAATCGATATTGTTATTCGTAGATATAGGACATCCTAAATAATTTTTATCATATCATTGTGACACATTTCATAGCGATTAAACATCTAGATGAAAAGACATAATATTTACGCAGTATATATTTAGGTAAGTGTAGAAATCATTAAATAACTAGAGGTTAAATTAAGTACTGCCCTGTAGGGCCTAATTTTCTTTATCGTTGGAACATACATTACATTGTTGTTTCACCTTGTTGCGAAATGCGAACTGTTTAGCAAGTCCAGTTTAGCAGACTGAATAGGATCGAAATATTATAAACCATTTTTGAAAATAAAAGTAAATTAATGCAATAGCCACAGTTATCAACCTAATTCCATACTTTGTACTCGTAATTCAAAACTCCGTCAAATATCGTTAGTACGTACACATGCTCTTCGAGTTCCTGATTAACATAGGTACTATTGTACATTCGCTACCCTCTACTAAGATCAACCTGGATCACGTAATATATAATATTTTCTTGTAATAAGGTTAAACTACAATTTTCGACATTCCATAAACTGAAAATATGTCAAACATAAATTGCTGTTAGTTGTAATAATCTATAGTATAGATAAATTTGATGTATACCGGATATAAACTTAACTTCTGCGTGTTGTTTTCTATGTTACTACATAGCTGAAAAAACCCATGAAATATACAAAAAAATAACCCTTTTAATTGTAAGTTATGATCAATTTGTCAATTACAACGTGTGGCCGGACCCGGCCCGCCGCCCGCGCCGCGCTGCGTACACTGAAACCGAGGCTGTTGCGACCTACCTAGATGTTTTATGCATGATATACATTAATCTGTTGTAGAATATTCGTACAATCGATGTTATATAATAGCATATATGGATTGATAAGCACACGGGTCCATTTGACTGAACGGCATAGCAAAATACAGTTGTCAAAATTTAGTCACATTGAAAGTCGTCAGTGGAAGGTGTCATTTACACAGTATCTCTTTGACAATGCCATCATTTGGAGCGTCTGCTTGTACCTTCGACATGGGTTACACACTTAGTTGGAGGACGTTACATGTCATGGTTGAAATGCAACCACAATCGTGGACAGAACTAAATTAAAAAAAATATCGATCAGATCTAAGCGAGAGCTTCCAACTGTTTCATCGATTAGGATATTCAAAATTATTGTTCAACATTTTGTGTAAAATATGCTATCTTTAAAAAGTTCATATTTATCATAGATAGCAAAAATTAAAGTGAATTACTCAAATTGGCCAAACTGTAGCTCCGCCGACACGCCGGGGCGCGTTATGTTTCCGCTCAGTATTATTAGTTGGTATAACGGCGAGTTACGAGAAATTGTTTGCAGACGCGGGATATATCGCTTGGGCCCGGTGCTATTGTTTTAGTCACTTCCTTTGAACTACTAACACGGATTCTTTATACTATTATGTTATTCTATATAAATTAAACTCCATTGAAATCTTAGACATAAAACCACATAGATTTCGCTGAAGAAATCACGTTTTTTCTATTTACTTGAGTAATATCAATTGCGTAGGTAGTTAGGATCGGGTTGGCAAATATTTAAATTTATTAAGAAGTCTGAAAATGTCCGTAATGTATAACAGACTGTATTTAATACGGTCTTTAAGAAACAACTGTAATCAGTAACTTTACCTGTAAATTCAATTTGATTTAAGATTTATAGTTAGGGTGATATCTGGAAGTCTAGTGGTGTGTGAAATATAAACTTTGCTTGGATTATTTCATTTATGAATGACGTGCCGGCTGTATGAATTCCGAAATTATAGTTTTGGGACCTCGCGCTTATTTGTTTTTGGTGTTATGGTTACAATATGTTCATAAATACGAGCGTGCCAGTTTTTTTTAATAAAACGCCAAAATGTCGTATTGAAAAGTTAGGTTAGTCAATTAAAATCCTAGACCCGCTAAAGATTTCCATATACTGCACAGAGCATATTGAAGATTTTACAACTGTTACCATACTGCAAACGGTTTTGAGCTATATAAGTATTGTTGTTTCAAATAGGATCCGGTGCAGTATATGGAAACGAAGTTTACATAATTTTTTTTGTTTTTAAATATTTATTTACTGATAATTCTGAATGAAAGATGTATTTAACCTGGTTTTATGAGATTCTGTGAAAAATAAAAGACTGCAATCTCAATTCCACTTCAAATTTTATTGGCATTATTTTCATTAATTTTACCATTTTAAACCAGTTTTATAAATATTTAACCTGTTTATTTTACTTCCATTTTATTGATTCATTGTATAAATCTCATATTCTAGGTAATATAGTGTTAAAATTCCCTTAGACTAATTAATTATATATTAAATGGTTTTATTTCACGCGCCCCTCTCCGTCCAGGTTAAAGCGTGTTCATATACTAATATACGCAAGGTTTAAAATATAAATTCACAACAAAATACGCCATTTATAAATATTTATATGAGTTTACAAATCGCTTGTCCTCAGTAAAACAACTCTAACAGGCACATTTATTATTTAAGAACATTAATGCCCGCTTCAGGAACGCCATCTAAATTTTAAGGACTTCGAATTTCGAAATACATGGGTACTAGTAGAATGGGGTTACTTTGATGTGCGGGAGTTACATTGGTCACTTACTTTTCTCCATACATGTGACACACCCTACATGTGACAATACTTATAAGTGGCGATACTGTACATCAACCATGTTCCCTTACAACTTAACAGAGAAAAATGGGTGGTCAATGTAACACCCAAATCAAAGTCGCCCCAATTTGCGGTACACAGAAATGTCCAACTGTTATAGACTTCTTAAAACTCAGATGGCGTTGGTGAAGCCGGGCACAAGTTTTGTTAATGGATTGACAACGCTGCCCGATATTGCAAACGTCCACAGGCTGCGGTAACTTACCATCAGGGCCGTACGCCCGATTGCCAACCTAGTGGTATAGAACCTAACTTTACATACCGACTGCATTGAAATTTATATTACACTACATGTCATTGCGTTAAGATTGAATATCGATAATTAAAGATCACATTACGCTATAACATTGCTACGAGCTTAGTAATTATTTCCATATGAATATTAATAGGTATTAAATTCAGTCGTTCATTATATTGTAATTTTATTAAGACCTTTAAGTGGGTCCTTAATTACTTAACCTCCTACAAATACATACTTAACATTTAAATAAGGATTATATGGATAAGAGCTTTTTGAATAGTATACTTACAAAAAGATGAGATCTTATGAACTAATCTGAATTTTTCACGATAATTTATTATATTTAATATCCATCCAGTATTATTAGATAGGTATAATGGTCAGGAACGCCATTTTGTAGCTCCTACAGTATTTTAAATTATAATAATTGGCCAATATAACTCTAAGTAAGTTACAAATTTTGCGAAACTATTTTATCATTTGGTCCCAAATTGACTGTTGAATTAATGTAACTAAGTATTGCTTTGGCGTAAGAATGAAACCTTTGATAATTCTAATAATTATTAGTACCTATAACATAAACACAAAAATCTGTCAAACCGCCTCGTTATTCTAATTGTAAAGACCACTGACATTGTAGCAATTCGGAATTCATAAAATCGGAACGTCTTACTATAAATCTTACAATGAAGTGAAAATGTATGTGTACATTTAGAAGGGTTCCATTCGTTAGTTATGACTAAATTATTTGTCGAATGTCATTAATTAATTTCGTTTTAGAAATAATGAAAGTATATTGATATCTCGTATAGTATTGTAATACGAAACACCGCGGCTTACACTCGCGCACAGCATACTTGTCTTCGGTTACTTGGCATTTACTATTTTGAATATGTTTCATACTAAGCCGTAAGCAGGTTAACGATATTCAAAATTTTAAAGTAAGCATCTCTAAACATAGTGTCATGTAATTAATTTAGTTTCATAACTATACCAACATTTAGTTTCATTACGGACGCGGCACTGTTATACAGAACTGTACCCTATTATAGTAAGTCAATTTAGATCTTATGAAATCTTATCATTATGTATTTTAAAACGATTGATCCTTTCTATTTTGTAATTATTGTTGCATTAGATTTAGATAAATATCAAAATTAAAAATAATTTATCTTTGTTGAACTCAATAAATCACCCATAAGCGATTTCACGTTTGTTAACAAAAAGGTAGAGACGGACGCCTGTGTTACAAACCGTAGCGTCGTACAATACTATATGGATGTTAATGAGTGTTGTGGTGGTTGTTTGGATGGGTCGATCCCGCTGCTAGTGGCGACACTGTAAATGTTCAAACACTACTTGTCACATAGTGTAAATAAATTATGATGCACTACAGTGGGTGATCAAAGTTTTTTAAATATCTTTATGGGATAGATAATTGCGACAGATTTTGAATGTGTGATAAATATGGCTCTACATGTTCTTGCGAAAATGTATCTTTTAGGCTGGCTATAATCGGACCAGTGTTGTGTAAAAGCTTTATTAACTCCTGTTTAAATTGCCAAGACACATTTCTAAGATTGAGGACGTTTTATTAACCCGGAAAGAATGTATCGAATATTAACACTTGTTCAAACAACGAGAACTGTCAACTAAAAATTAGAACATCAACATAATTATTATTCTAACACTTGTGAAATATACGGGTACGGATTTTCTGAAATTACTCAAAATACCCATTGTGCTTGTGACTGTGAGTAATCGCGTACCCATCTTCCTTATACATGTATTCAACAACGTGTCAAGTTTTCGTAGTTTAAATGAGTGTAAAGAGAATAAAACAGCGCTCGTTATACATATTTTTTTAAATGAAACAAGGGCTGTTACTATTTCATATGTAATGATGTCTAACGAAAGATATGTTGGTTGAACTAAAGATAATCCGAGATTCTAGGATTTCAATACTTTGTGGAAATATTTTATTAAGCGAAAGATACTAAATTATTTGTTAATCTATCATTAAATATTCCGTGTTATATTTTGTTCTATACAACTTCTTTTACGTCACCGAATATATGTATCATGAAAATATACATACCTATTTATCTTTATTTACCGAGATACTTCCTCTGTATCCTTATATCCTAAATCCTCCTTGCCTAAAACTTACGAAGTCTGAACCCTTGAAATGATAAGCCAGTAAATGAAAAGATTACTACATCATATAAGTACCTAAAATGTAAAACTAAGCTCAATTACATTCATTTGTGAAATATGGTAAAAGAACACTTTAATAGAGGAACAATAAAGCGTTCAGATTTCAGACGAATGATCTTCTCATATTATACTGCATAAAATACTTCTGCTATAAAACTAAATTAAAAAGTTAGTTGTTTTACTCAAAGTATTCTGTCTAAGCATTACATACCTATCTAGCTACCTTTTCGTCCAAACCCCCCGGAACTCATAGCCGCTCGCTTTCAATTGTTCATTACTATATTCTCATGGTATGTATGGAGCTTTTTCTAATTTTTATACTTCAGTTGTAACAGTGCTAATCTGTACAAGCAACTTTTTCCTTTACATATGAGTTGTAAACTGAAACTTGTATAAATTATTCAATAAAGTGATATCGATGTTTTATTTACCTAATAAATGAAAGAAGATTGACGAAAAATATTGCATATGGCGGAAACGAGTGAATGGAATTGCTGGGAGGGAAGACCGAGACGATCGACGACGATTGATTAACCCAGCACGTCCTAGTTACTTTCCTAGTCCTTACGTTTTGAATGGGACTTGAGCGGTTATAGAGGTTCCGAGACGGTCAAGCAGCTTATTTGCTCAAAGAGCTTGATACGACATTTTTCTCATTTCGTACCCGATCGTTCGGGGTAACCGTTATTTATGGTATAGCTGGTCAAACAAAGTGTTATGTTTTTCGAACTTACTTGACGAACCGGTCATGACCACCATCAAGATGACGCGTCAAGACGTCGCTAGTGGCGACAAGCCTAAATATAAAATTGAATCAATCTGTATCAAGCTCATACATGCTAGAGTCGTGACCGTCAAGCTGGTTGACCATCTCGGAACACCTTATTAAAGAACAGTCAGTTCAATTAAAGTACCCTGCACGGCCAGCATAAGTGTGCTTGCGACACAGCTCGCACCGCGTGAGAGCGTTTCTTTCCTTCTTTCAATACTAAGATGTAAGAGATAGCAGTTTCTATGTCGCTCCATTTCTCGCTTATCACGCGCTAGAGCACACATGTGCTAGCCGTGCTGAACCGACTAGTATATATGAAAAGCGAGAGAGGTATGTCAGGACTATAGCACAAGTTAGTAACAATGAACGTAGCAAGTGGAACAATGTGGTCTCTACCTACCCCTACGGGAAAAATGCGTGACAGTATGTACATATGCATATATGTAGTAATAATACCGTTACGAGACGCCAATCGGTACTCCTGACTCCCATAAGACTCCCGCTTATATGTATTTTACCATAATCGTATAGGACTTAATATGCAGATATGTATGTTCATTACGCTTATTAACCTTTTCACTGCAACCTTTTCAAGGACATATACAGATATCGTCAAAAGTAATGGATGTTTGGATTTCCCTTGTCCTTTACTGTGTACCTATTTCATTGTAGGTCCTTATTACTATTATAGAAACAACAAAATATATTCATTATCTATCACTGCATCTATTCCGTAACTGGCATGTAAGACACTTCGAATCATGATGGATGAAGTACGTAACTTCTATGACCATGAATGGTGGGTATCACAGCTATATCTAGATTACCACCGCCTTAACTTTTTCTGGCACCAAACAACTATGAATAATTAATTATTAATTATTATGCTATCACGCATTACGCAAGTAGTACCTCTCAGTGATAATAAGTGATGTCCTGAGTGGTTTAGTGGTCAACATTCCCGGCCGGGCAGAAATTGAAATGATGAATTTTAATTTCTGTTACGGGTCTGGGTGTTATATGTATAATAAGTATGTATTTAAGTAATTTATCAGTTATCTAGCACCCATAGCACAAGCTTTGCTTAGTTTGGGGCTAGATGGCGCTTTGTGAATTTGTACACAAATATTTATTTATTTATTTATAATACACCTGTGATAAGTATGTTTTGATATTCGCGAGTGATGAAACCTTATTGTAGGGTCGTAGGCAAAAAAATAATTAATTAATGAGTTCTTTCAGACACCCTCGGTCGAGGCCCCCGGCTGAGGACTTTTAGTAAGTTGTACCTAGGGGATTCACCCAGTCTGTCACACGCTGACTGGACTCTAACCAGTACAGCACGTCAAGTAAAGTTAGAACCGCCGCTATTTTCTACTGGATGCTAATGTCACTTGACTAAACTCAAAATTGCAATTTAATTAATACAGATGCGAGATCCATGAGTCTCAATATTCAATGTCCGAACTTCCGAAGTATCCCTAGTGTTTATATTTGTAAGAACACTTGCACACAGCACCTGTTGCTAATCTGAGCTATAGTTTACAATGTCCGAACGGTTCGGCGCGTACCTGGGTAGCGCGGTGCGGCGTGCATGACCACCTTAATAATCATATTCCTTTGCACTACTGTGCAGTTGTTAAACGGTTTTTATAGCATTCAGGAATTAAAGAATTCCTTATTTTATAAAAAATATGGGGATAAAGGACTCGTCCTTTGGGCATAAGGGACAGCAAATAATAAAAGGGATTCTTTTAGCAAACTGATTCTGGCTAAAGATGCACTAAATACCGTAAATGTTGCTGTAGCGGCAATGGAAAATTTTCTTGAAGTTATAATGCACTAATGCTCTTGCACTGTAGGTATTTCTCAGATTCAGAACATAAATTGCACTTAGATAGTGCATTTTAACCGAAATTTTCAAAATTTGGGCACACAAAACCAAACAAAGAAGTTACCGTGTCTCATTTATTAATAAAGTGTACGTGCCTACACATTCACCAGGGCCCTTCAACACAATTTATTATAGTAATTGGGTAGTACTTAAACGAACGACTTTCCATTCATATTATTTTACAGGTTTCGCAAAAACCAAAATATCGGTTTATGAAATACTGAGCAGGCAGCAGGCTACTGTCTGTGGAAGACCACAAAGTCAAACAAGTTTTAGTTAGTTCAATGGGCGGCATGAATGAATTATAATTCATATAAAAGTTTACGCAACTGTATTCATTTTTAGATTTCAACAATAACAAACTTGTTTTTTTTGCGCTGAAATAAAATTATCAGTCACTCGCCCATATATTTTGAAGTCGCTAGTTTACCTTTTCCCCATTATCAATTAAAAAATAAAGTATCATGTAATTGTATCCACATAATATATTATGTCTATTTTAGGACGTTGCATTTAAAAATAAGAATGTACCCCGTATATCCAAACGTTATATTACAAAAAAAATACATGTATTTACTATTGTAACAAATTACCCAGCCTATAAGTATTTATGTATTGAATACTTTTACATTAACATAGGCGGCCTACACTTTTTAAGAAAAAGGCACGCTTATTCCTCTAGACTTCACCCTATACACGGGTGCGCATCATGGCGTTTACGTATTCACTACGACGCTTGTCATCCGTGAACTACATTTTATAATGATGAGGACTTGCACGTTTTTAGCTCGAAGGCGGCTGCTAGCACTAAGTGGTCGGATCCGTAGACGTCGTTCGGTAGTTTTCCCAGCACCTCGCACTCCGACGCAGTGGGCAGCCGCAGCCGCTCCACCAGCCTGAGGTTGCTGCAGCAGCTGAAACCGGGAAGCGCAGACTGAGGGTGGATTCCTCAAGGAATACAATACCAGCAATACTCTATTCCGCTCAGTACCCGGCAACATAAAGTCTTTGACTAGATACTATAAAAATTATATGGTTCTAAAAATTCGTTCTTATTTGAAACTCTCCAACTTCTTAACTACGCAATGGATATTCAAGCGGGTTTCACATTATCGATAGTAATGCACGAAGGAGGTTTACGTAGCTATATTGTAACTGTGCTAGGCCGAGTTATTTATCACAATCATTATTGGCATAGACGCCCATGATGGCTTCTGCCAGTGCCCGCTTCCTACTCATTCTTTTCCACTTCGACCGGTCTTCGGCATCCTCGCGTTGTAAGTTGTTGGCTCTCGCGTCCGACTCAGCGGTGTCAATCCATCGCTTCTTGGGTTACCCACAAGACCTCTTAGATACTGGTGGGTTTAGGCACCTATTTCCCACTTATCTCTGAGGCTTTAGCAAACCAAAACTTAATATTACGTAATATTATTAAGCAAAATGATACCAACCTGAAATATATGTAATCGACTGTGACCCAATAATCTTGAAACGTGGTAGCTTCGTGATGTTCGCTGTGTTTATATTTATTGTAAGCCGATTTCAATTTCAGAGTGTGCCCCAAAACGCCAGTATTGAAAAGTTCGTTGTAGTCAGATCTAGGTCCGCTGTCAGCACGGGACATCCTATCCTCTTCTGAAGGGTAATCGGAGTTGTAGATCTGAAAATAATGTGTCAGATTTAAATTCAATAAATCATTGTTACATATTTTGTATTGCATGGACCACGAAGGTTCACGTTACATGTTACAATTTAGGCTGAAACCACACGAAGGTAATTTTTAAAGTTGTGAGTCGCGACATTTCTATCGTTACTTTTACTTTTTCAGTTTTATGAGTAACTCATTTCAGACTGAGTTTAGAGGCACAGTTGTCATAATAGGTATTGTAGATAATCATTTTGAAATTAAAAAATTAGGTTCGTTCTATATATAACGACGAAACAACAAAAGGCGCCAATATCAGGCATTGGCAAAAAAAATGTTGCTATTATAGAATGGTCCCTTAAACCGGGGACGCAAGTTGTGCGAAAGAAATTACACGACTAACGCACAAAATAACGCTCGTTTTGCATCAGCCTTACGTAAGTATGATTATTGACAACTACATTACTCTCTGGAGGAGGCCTATCCCACCAGTGGGCGTCTTCTGGCTGATATGATGATGATGATGACATTACTTTTTCTTAAATAACAAATAGGTAAGTACCAACAAAATTGCGTAGCATTTCTTTACGAAAATAAACCAGGACACGATAACTAGATAAATCTTAGCGTGTTTTGTTAGACTTCGATATTTTTGCCGATCATTTGGCAGAAAAGAAATTGGCGTTTTGCCAAATGTGTATAAAATTATACGTCAAATGAACAATAACATGTTGGGCCTCGAAATTGGTATTTTTGGCTCCTTCACTGCCCTCTGATGGTTGCCTCGTACAATACGAACGTGACCTACCTATCTGGTCACGTTTTATGCGGGACATGTCCTGCTGTACGGGAATAATTCATGTGCCCACTGTTTACACTAGATGGCGCTGATAACAACATAGTTCTCTAATTGTTTATATTAAAGCTGGAAATACCTTTCATTTATTTTGCAATCACAAGTACCTTTCACGCAAATACTAACAATTTAGCTATAGGATATTTACTTTGGTGGAGGTGAAATCTGTAGCCTGTCCGCGTTGTCGATCCAAGAGCACAGACAAATGTTGGCAGTTATCCGTCACACCTATACGCTTCCAATCGGAATTGTCACGGAATGCTCCAGAACTGTAACATAACACGCTTGTTATTCATTCTCAAACCACCAGCACATTACAGATAAGTATGATTGAAAATGCTTAATTACCTCACATGTCCTCTGTCTAACAGTTTTATCACTGCACTCTCCGGAGTCGAATTGAAGTCGCCAGTCAATATTATAGGTAGATAACCGGATCTGTATATTGAACGATTTATTCAAACAAAGATTTGATAAACGTAGTAATATTGGCGATTGTGGAATGTCGATGGCCAAGCGGTTAAGGTATCCTACTCGTTCGAATACCGCTGCGGCCAAGTACCAATGACTGTTCCGAGTTAGAATTCAACTATGTACATTAATTGAATTCTAACCAGTGCTCTTACGGTGAAGGAAAACATCGTGATGAAACCAGCACATTCAGGCGACGATCCAATCTGCTCAGGTTCCCCTGGTAGCAGGGTCACAGAGGTCAGATTGCAGTCGCTCCACTGTAACTACCTGATCTGCCAAATCCTGGATCATGGTAAAGGCGGAACCCGGGCCCTCGTGCGCGAGAGCACAACCGGTACATTGACGCCAAGATGATGAGTAATATTGAAGGCATTTGTTGTACCAAAACACTTACTCTCGACCATTACTGCAGTAAGCGAAGCGGTCAATCTCTGCGAGGAACACCTGTATCTGCGCCAGTCTCACGTCCGTCCTTTTAGGGTTGTAGAGCAGGTGCGTGGTGGCCACGACGATGGGTGGGCCCGGTTGGTTCCTCGGCAACAGTTTCACTATCAACCCGATATTGTCCCGGTTCAGCAGAGGTAAATCTGGTTGGTAGAACTCCACCTAAAAAATGCAATAAATGAAACTCGGCGACTTTCGCTTATTTATCGTCGAATCGTTTATAACAATCGCCTGAAGCGAAGATTATTGTTTTATGGAGTTTCATGAAGTCATGAGTTTTATATGATTCATAACGGCCAGTGCGTATGTAGTTTAGGTATGGGTATCTAAAATATATTTATTGTGCAGCCAAACATCGCAATGCAGGAAAAACAGACAGTCGCATGTTTAATAATAAACGTATGTTTGTTTAACTTTTGCATACTGTACAAATATTATGACGACCTGAGTGGTTCAGTGGTCAACATTAGCATGTTGACCACTGAACCACTCAGGTCAGCCACGCAAGAGGTCCCGGGTTCGATTCCCGGCCGGGTAGAAATTTAAATGATGAATTTTAATTTCTGTTACGGGTCTGGGTGTTGGTGTATAATAAGTATGTTATTAAAAAGTATATAAGTAGCATATCAGTTAACTAGCACCCATAGTACAAGCTTTGCTTAGTTTGGGGCTAGATGGACCTGTGTGAATTTATTTATTAATTATTATTGTTTGTTTAACTTTTGCCACAACGATATACACTGTGCCATTAGCAAACTAACGCAAGGCATGCCGTGTAAATATATTTAAGACGTGTGGATGGCATAATATATTTTAGTCCGTAAAGAATAAAAAAGAATAACAGAATATATTTTCGGTTAGAAATAAAACAATAATCCTTCTATATTTTACTTGAGCTGTTTATGTTTAATATTGGCCTAATCAGAAACTTTTAGTACCTACGGCCGCGCCAAGGTTGCAGAAACCATTATAATCATAATCTTATTAAACCACGGCCAGCCGACATAGGTACATATTACATCACCACACGTACAATACAATATTTGCATTTTTTCATTCTGGTTCAAGTTGTCTATAATAGATAATTAAATACAACCTTTTAATCAGATAGTAATCTAGCTGCTTTTGTATTCTCTGGTATAGAAATCATGTCCAGGTATCTATATTATTTTGAATAGTGAACCAAAAACAGGTCGCTTACATATTTAATATGTTTTTTTTTTGGAGACCACAACAGAGACTACAAAGTTCCACGTGCTAACGGTCCTGACAAACCTTTCTCGCTTCTTCCACACAGATCACAATGTAAGGAACACAATATCGCAAAGCGGTTTTGATAAATCAAATCATTACATTTTCGCATATCTTGACAAGAAAAAGGTTACACGTGGCTTAATGAATAACCGAATCGAGAGTTATCGGAATTCTCCGACTAAGTCTACATAGATTCAAATATTTGCAAAAGTTTTAATAATGAACCGATTTCAATGATACAAAGCTAAGAACCATCAACTGGTTTTCAAAAAAGGAAATCGTGCCGAAATCGGTCCATGCGTTCGGGAGCTACGATGACACAGACAGATACACACGTCAAAATTAAACCACCTTTTTGCTAAAAATTACAATAAACGTAAACAATGAACGAGTCTTTATCAAAACCATCATCTTCCGAGCGGTCAGTCCCGGCTTCTGCCAAGGCCTGCTTTTCGACTAATTCCTCTCCACTTTGCTTCGCGGTCTTGGGCATCCGCGGGCATTCCGCGGGACCCCTTCCCGGATACTGACAGGTTTAGGCACCCATTTCACACGTATCCAGAGGGCTTACGTCGTCACCATACCAGCGAAGGCAAGTGTTTTCAATCTTGTTAGTGATATACAAGGGGGCCGATATCTCCGGACTCGTGCAGCATGGATCCGAAGTATTTGAATTTGTCTGTTCTGACAGCGTGACCTACATGGATCGTTTCAAGCTTCGCACTGCAGCTAGCCACATACTCTGTTTTGGCAATATTCAGCTGCAAACCGCCGTTTTCTAGCCCTCCCTTCCCTTCCACGTGTTTACCCTGATCTCAAGATCTAACAATGAACGAGTATTACGCGATTAACCTAATCAAGCAAACAAGTAAAATTAGAGAAACATGGTTGAGAAAAATGAAAACGTTGTGGTGGATGTGCGGTGTCACACGACTTGACTGAGTGCGAAACGAGTACACCCTTGGCAGCTTTGAAGGGGATCGCCTGCCTACGTAAGCCTCAGGTATACGGAAATAAATGCATAAACCTGGTATCAGGAAAGAAGTCCCGCAGGAACGGTCACTCGATAGATCCGAATCCTAATACTGTTCGCGGATCGAGGTTGACCAACGTCTTCCGCTAGGGACCCTAAGACTGGTTAAATAGCCTTGGAAGACGATTGGCACCTCGTGACATATTATATTTTATCGACAGTTTTTTGACATCCGATGGATTCAATGAAAGTGTTCGCAAGATAACTTGGTACTTGAAATATGGCGTCATGATAGTTGGTAGTTGATAGTTCTTGTTGGCTGACTATCTAATTTGGTTTCATTTTCAGCCGCGAGCCAAGTTATCCTGCGAGCACTTTACGAATTTCATCTGTCAGTCTGAACTAAAAGTACCTACTCATTAATATTATCCGGCCCCAGTGGTTATTTTATTCCAACTTTGTACGAGGGAGTACTTTGTACTTGAGACAACTTTGTACATAGATAGACTACAGAGCATAGAGACTGATTCTTGTTTCGAGGTCACAGTTGACACGTGTCAATTGTATATGCATAAAATAAGGATCGCTTATTCATGCCTGTAACTATATTTTGCGGCATTCATGGACAAACGTATTAGACTGTGAGGGCGCCACAGGTTATCCAACCTCATCAAGTATTTACATCGCTACAAAGTAGTATTTTTCTTGTACTCGATGACGTAGGATACCTACGCCGTCCTCACAGTATACTTAAGTATATTTTCACGAAACTATTTATGTAAGAAATCTATTGTACATGAGAACAGGTATTTGATTCTGAACAGTAACAATAATTCAAACTTACACTTATGTGGTCCACCATTTCGAACAAAGATTGTTTGAAATAAATAGCACAGCCATCATGCCTATGTCCGGTTTTCTGTTTAAACATCCCGCAGTAGCCTATTTCTTCAAATTTTGAATAAAAACTTTCCAAATGTGAAACTTGTACTTCTTGCAAACATAATATCTGCAATTAAAAGTATATTAGGAAATTTGATCCAATAATCTTCAAATAATTATTAAAATCAGTTATAAAAAATCAGTAGGCTCATAGAAACCAGTAGGCTAATTACGTAACTCTGTTGCTGACAATTCTGTGATTTCAATTATTGAAATTGTTGCTTTTGCGATTCCGTATCATCAATTTCATTGGTTCATTCGCTGTGCAAAGTTCCACTGCAATATACTGAAACTATTAAATCGCTCATACGTAATCGCAATCAGAGAATTGTAGGCAACAGGGTATTAAGCCTACACCTACAATTCTAAAAAATGTTTATGAAGAATTTTATTTGTAGTGTAGGTGACAATAATCTCTTACATCTGGGGCTAAATTTGTGATTTCCTCAAAGAGTTTTGTAGCCCTTACTGCCCATTTCAAATTATGCGGAGCACAGTCTGTATATAGGTAGGGGTGGCATTCTAACAAATACTGCGCCAATACATTGTAAGACAGTATTTTAAACTTAAAGGAATTTCCTGAAATATTAAAACACAAATCAGTATATGGTTAATTTCATCACCTAAAACAGGGTGTCTCAATGGGAACTTCTAAAATGAGAACAAAGGGATTTCACTCGAATATTTTGTGTTATATTGAAGAGCGTCGGTGACCTAATGATTAAGGGGTCCCCTGAGGTACCGGGTTCGAACCTCAGTGCCAACATGTACCAATGACTCTTTTCCTCAGAAAAATGGACAATGAACCTTGTGTTTTATGAAGTGCAACTTAACTTCAACCTTAGGATGCTAAAGCAATTTCTTGGCCGACAATACATAATGAGTTATCCAATTTAGGTCCATTATCCTTTGATAGGTATAAGGTCGGGTGACACAGATACTGTTTTTACCACTATACCAGGACTGACAGTGGTAGAAATTATAAAATGTGGATATGGCAATAATCTGAGGATAATCTGTCCTTGTCAGTCCTTCTTGTAAACATTCAGATATTTGGTTTGAACTTGTACTTTTAGTTTGACGAAATTATTAATGATGCTGAAAATTATCTCTCTCACTTCCTTGTTAATTGTTTTGCCCATTATTTAATAATATTTTTCATAACTCACGAAAATAAACAATCCTACAGAAATCAAATTGTTTGTTATGACTTTTATGAATGACGTTCTATTACTTTTAAAAAACTTGTCATAAGTTGCCATACAGAGATTTTTTTTTTAATAAGTTATTCGGACTTAGCGTGGTCTTATTATAGGACTACGAGAAGTCCGTATTGACTGACAGCAGTAAAAATTATAAAGTGTGGATATGGCAATAATCTGGGGATAATCTGCTCTTGTCAGTCCTTTGTCACTATTAGCTTGAACTAGTACTTTTAACTTGTCTAAATTATTAATTACGCTTAAAATTATATTCCGCACTTCCTTTTTGCCCATTATTTAATAATATTTTTCATAACTCACGAAAATAAACAATCCTACGGAAATTCTACGGAAATCAAAAACGTTTAAAAAACTTGGCATAAGTTGCCATACATCGATTTTTTTTTAATATGCTATTCGGACTGTGGTCTTATTCTAATACATAATATAATATAATAAAGTATAAACTCTTTCTTCAGAGCTTCGGTGGCCGAGCGGTTAGGGTATCCGACTCGTAAGCGAGAGGTACCGAGTTCGAAAGAGTTCTATTCTGAGCTATGTACATTAGTTGAATTCTAACCGATGCTCTTACGGTGTGGGAAAACATCGTGATGAAACCTGCAAATTCAGGCAACTGATCCAATCTGGTCGGGTTCAACTGGTATCAGGGCCACGGAGGTCAGATGGTAGTCGCTCCACTATAATTACCTGATCGCCAAATCAGGGACATTAAAGACAATATGCTGATGATGGTCATATTAGCGTAATAAAGATGACCATTTTGTGCTATGTGGTCGATATCCGCGCAATCAACTGCATGTAACCTCAATACCGTATGTTTTTCTTCTTCATTCTTTAGAAACATGGCAGTAGGGGAGCGAGATTGTTTGGTAATTAATTCGCTTAGATTCATGCTCTGGTACTTCTAAACCCCTCAAGCCCTTTATTTTTATGAACTGAGCTTTCTTGAAACATGCGTAGCCAGGTTTTAGTTTGGGGGGGGTTCAAGCTTAATGTATTTATTTTTTATGTCATACGGTAGGTAAACAGGCAAGCGGGCCACCTGATGGAAAGGGTCACCACTGCCTTTAGACATTAGCAACACCAAGAGTATCGAAAATAAAATTACACGGCGCGGAAAGTGCCAATCTTTGAAAAAAATGAAATTTTTTGAGTTTTGGTTTAAGAGTGAACGTGATCAATGTAACATAAATCCATGGAATTTTGGACATATTGGATCATAAATTTTGAATTGTTTACACGCTGCAGGCGGTGTCAACATTTAAAAACTCAACAAACGTAGCGAGCTCTAATATTCATGGTAGATTAAGCCTTAAAATTCGAATTGATTACACGGCGGTGGTAGCGTGTATATTTAAACAATGAGCGAGCGCAGCGAGCTCCGAATTCTTTGATTTTGGACTAAGGTACCTGAAGTGAACGTGTTAAATGTAACAAAAATCAATGACTGGGTGAGTGAGTGCAGCGAGCTCTGCTTGGAATTTTTGGTATACCTATTGACTCCTAAAATCAAAGCGAGCTCGAAATTTCTCCAAATTTGGCTCATATACCCGGGGTGAACATGATACTTAAATGTATCAAAATCCCAATTTATTACGCGGCGCAGTGATATGAATATTTAAAAAAATAAGAGAGCGTAGCGAGCTAGTATAACGGTCGCTGCGCCGCCGACCGCTGCCACTCTGATTTGAATTATGTCAAGGTTTATGTAATCGTAAAGATGGAAATGGAAACAAGTTACAAATAATTGCAGTCGTAGTTTTGTTTGCATCGACCCCCATAAACGTATGCTTTTTACATCAAAGGCGCGCCTTCAGTGGCGATTTCTCTAAGTTTGGCGAGGTTGTCGCCGCAAAACCAAAAGAAACAAAATAATTAAATTACTTCATCAGTAAAACAAACAAACATACCCTTTATTAATAAATTATTTTTTAACTAATAGGCTCGTCAGTACATTCAATTTGAATTTACCGCGACCAGCGGCGCGACGCGCGCAATCTTTTCGCGATAGCGACTTGTGCTTTTGCCGCCCGCGTGCCCTGACCCTGCGCTCGTTTTACACGGCTAGTTGGCGCTTTGAAAGGCGCAACTGAGCATTTATTCTCGCAAAGTTCCCGATGAAATTGTGATTGTGTTGGATTGTTTGGCTTACATTTTTTATTTTTAGTTTTAGCGCGCCTTATGTGCAAACATTGCGCTTGGAGTAACTGACGCAACAAAATCGTAATTTTTACAAGGGCCAAAGGGTATAATTTTGTGTATTGTAAGAACTGATTTTGCATCTTGATTACGAAATATATATCTAATAGAAATTATTTTTTATTGGGAAAAAATTACACCGTTTCCTCGCGGCAACCCAAGACTAAACACCAGGATTTGCCACTGCGCGCCTTATGTTCAAACATTGCGCCAGGAGTAACTGACGCAACATGAGCGTAATTTTCACATGGCCACAAGGGTGTAATTTTGTGTATTGTGAGAACTGATTTTGCATCGTGATGTAAAATAAACCCTCCTTTTTAGGAAACCGAATTCTTTTATATATTTTCCTCTCTCTGGGTCTATTTTTTTTCTTTCAAAGTAGTGTAATGATCTAATGCTTTTTAGAACATATTTTGAAAAATCTTTCTCTAGCAGGAAGCTACACTATTCCCGAATGACGTAGCTAGAGGCACTTTTGATCCCCGAAAAATAATAGGATCCCAGGGGATAGTGTTTAAAGAGACCCAAACTGCATTCAGGTGAAACCCACAGGCAAATATATTGATGTCATTTTATAAATTGATTTGGTAGTGGCAATAGTAACCACAATCAACTACCATCCACTACTCAATCTCTTCCAGCAGGCCTTCAAAAGTGTGATGTGATCATGAGACGCCAATAGGACTAGTATATTGTGTACAATATTACTTATTTAAATAGGCATATTTATAAGTCTTTGTGATGAACATGCACATAAATATGACGTAAAACCCGATGGTGGCTGCGTGAAGGAACCAAATCCCATGAGTTTACCTCTACTCAAAATATGTTTGGCCTTGAGACCCCCACCTTCACCATGGGGGACATATTTTGATACTTTTCATGCATTTTATGTGGATAATATCCACTGTCTAGTAATAATAATTCAAAACCTGTAATACAGATACTGTTAACATACCATCATTTTCAGATTTCTTCAAAACAGGTTCCCAAAATCTAAAGTTTGATGGCAAGATACTAGCTTCTCTATTCTCAGCATTACGAGTAGTTGTCGACCCACACTGTCTTTGCCAGTCATTCCTCGAAGTAGCACCATCTTGTTTACAATCTTCTTCTCTGTAATTAAAAAACTTTTTGAAAGCTAAATAATAATAACACAAACATCACACCTCACGTCCATTTCATCATCACTTACATGGTAAATTGTCCACCATAGCTCATGTGGTTCAGTGAAGGCTGCAGTGATTCACCCATTGGACTGTATTTTTTTGATTCATTTGAATTTGATAACTGCTTTTGTTTGAGTCGTTTCTTAATATTTGCAAGAAGTCTCATCTGTTGACCCGTGTCTATACTTGGACTACATAACTGAGTACTATGTACAATCTTTGCTTGACAATCTTTTCTTCTATAACTTAAATGTGTAAATTGTTTTGTGTGAGCCTTATAATGATTTATATTTTCAAATGTGAGCTTCAAATATCTGCAAAAACTATTGGTCAATTTCAACATTGTTAAAACATAAGAGCCGAGTAAATAACATACTTAATTAAATTTTTAAGACTAGTTTAATTAGATATTACAGCGGTGTTATTAATGCATTAATAAATATGTGGCACAGAGTGGCTATGCTTTCTTAATTAAATATTTGGCATGGGTTTCGCTCTCTATTTTCATTCCTGGAAAAGAAAACTTTATTAACTATATAAGTAATTACTGAGTAAACAAGTTTGAATTGAATCCACCAAAACAAATAGAATAGAACAGGTTACAATACAATTGTTTTTGTTTCATTCTAGATATAGAAGTCAAAGGTATGGATCACATTAAGTTATTATTTTATGTTTTGTTCAATTATTATGTAACTCTACTAAAACGACAGCAGCACATAAAATGAGATACAAAATTAGCATTCCAAAGCAATGAATTACAAACAAATAAATTACCGTTCTTGGTGTAATTTTTGCTGGAGCTTAACTAAATTAGAAATGAACTTACAAAGCCATTATTGCTAACGACGAAAGCAAAGAGCGAAAACCATGATGATGAATGAAAAAAAATATTATTTGTTGACCCACCGACCTCTCATGTCTCAAATAAGATATCTCGTCTCGTTCCGCTTTGCTCGTGCAACAATTTTCTACCACAGGCTACAAATTTCTACTATTTGAAAATGTCATCAGAGGGTTGCCAACTCTATATCAAGGATCCGTCAGAGCTACCACAGACATAACATAACAGACTAGACACAAATCACAAAGGAGGCAGTCTAAAATATTCCTGACCACCAGCCGGCATATTGAGGTTGATATTATTCTTTAATTAAATTAATTAAATTCTTCAGCTAGCAAATTTTTTTATATTGATGTTTAAAATATTACAAATTCGCTATGAAACGAACGCATTCTTGGCATGAAATTATGAACACACCCGGAAAAGGTATGGATGCACGAACTTCTGACCCGGTGGCCAAAACTAGAACCAAGTGTCGCCATTTTGAAATGTCGCTGTCACTGGGTCAGATTAAGTTTGTGGTAACAGTGTTGGACAGGTAAAAAAATCATAGGTTTTGACATTGACAATAACAGGCATGTCATTGTCTTTGTCATACACTGCGGCATTTGTCTCAATTTTCCATAGAGAAAAAAGTTTATATACAGAAGCAATTTTCATAATTCATTTTCATTTCATTTCATCATTTCGTGAAAGGTAGTGCCTAGGGTGACACACGCGGTTTGACCTTAAATAATTTTTTCTTGTTGTTTTTCCATTTGATATAAGCGTTGCATTCCTTTTTTGTAAATTGTGCCCTGTGTGCTAAGAAAGTTGTTTTTATCTGTACCTACGCGACCCCTCTTTTGTCACTCCTGATCCACCTGATTCCCCTTCAGGGCTCGCGCCCGAGGAACGGATGGAGGAATCTCAGATTCTTGCGTCCGTTTCTTTGGAGTCCCAGCCCAGGAAAAGAGTTGCTGTTGGTGAACCAAGTGTCGCCTCTAAAAAAAATCATAGTACGGCTGATTCTAATCAGTCCGTTCATTATTCACGTATTAAGGGAGGAGTCCCACCCTAGGGCTGGCACTACTCTGAACCCCATGCAATTTGGCCAGACCCTCATGAGGGTAAAGATTGAAGGCATCCTGAAGCATGGCGTAAAAAGTGTTGGGGGGAACAGTTTCTGTGGAATTTAAGTCAGATAATTACGCGAACAGGTTCCTTCAGGAACCTGCTCTTCTTAATAACAAATTCGTTGCTAATATCCCAACGTTCAATATTACTCGAATGGGGAATGTCAGAGACATCCCCACTGACTGGTCTATGTCCGAATTTGTTAATGAAATAGAAGTCCTCGAAGGCTGTGGAATAGTCCTTAAAGCTCGCCAACTAAATCGTAAAGCGCACTCCACATGTGGATAGTTCCGCGGGAACACGAGAATGTAGAGGGAGTATTCGCCTACATTCGGGTAGTCCCGTGCATGTTTGACATGTCTCGCCTATTTCATAGACTAATTAGAGATAGGTTGTTGCCGTCTCGATTCGATCGATTTTATATTTATATTCCTAGCGCTTTTTCTCGTAACAGGTTCGGGGTACACTTGACTATAATCCAGGATATTAGTAGATCAAGTAATTACAGTAGAGCAGCAGCTATCACCTCTGTGACCCTGTTTACAGCAGATTAGCGATATTACACCGATGAATCGATATAATGTCGACGCGTTTTTACACCCACCACATCCTTAATAGGCGAGAATGTCGAGGGTTGACCAAGTCCCGGCAAAAGTTTCGGCGGACATGTGGAGTACGCTTAAGGTCCGCAGAGTCGTGCTAACCTTTAAAGGCCAAATCCTAAGGTTTACTGCTGTTATACAGTCCTTGAGGTTAACACTTACGAGCTGCCCACTATCCAGAGTAATAGCTGTTGTCGGTTTGGTCACACCCAGGACAAGTGCCGCTCAAGGCCAAGGTGTTTTCGATGCGGTGAGGCTCATTTAGGGAACTCCTGCAGGGTCCCTAATGATGAAGTTTCCTGCATCCTATGTACTGGCAACCATTTAGCCACAGAGAAGAGGTGTCGCGAGCATAATAATAAATAATAAAAAGCTTTTTATTGATTCCTTACATCACGCATCGCATAAACATTTTCTTAATTTACGTATTACAGATTTGAGTGTTACGAATATATCAGTTTATTACGTATGTTATAATAGTTGTTTATGCAACTGTCATATAAAAGGGGGTATTCAAACATGAGTGTCTGTTTATCATACGAGGCGTAGCCGAGTATGATAATAGTTTGACACGAGTGTTTTAATACCTAATTATATGCAGTTGCATACACTACTTTATCTACACTCATATTTTCATGTTAAAATTTCGTACCTATAATATTTTCAACTTTGCTGGAAGTAACTGCGAGTCAGTTCTGTTGTATCTACGCGTCGAGGATATCAAGCGAAATTTACTTCACTGCATACATTAGAGATTACATTTATCTATTTATTTGCTTCAAACAAGAAAAAACATTCACAATCACAAATTACAACAGTTAGAAAAAATATTCTGTTTAGCGGGAAAATAATTCCAAATGTACACAATCACAACCACAGACTATGAACTGATCACAAATATAAACAGGAAATTTTGAATTTATTAAAGACATTTAGGTATTCAGCCTACATTTAGCCGCGTCCCGACGACGCCCGACAAAAATTTAAAAAAGAAAAGTGTTGCATAATGATTAAAAAGTTATTTTTCGATACAGCTGTAATGAAAATAGTATGGGAAAAAAAGCGTATCCTTAAACAACTGTTTTCGAATATGTAATTGGAACATTACGCTATGAGTGTAGATAAAGTATAGTATAGTTTATTTTTTTAGTATTACAATTTATATAGTGTATTTATTTATTTACTTTTTAATAAATCTAGATTAAATTATTTGTTTAATTTAGTATGTCATTAGTAAATATTTAAATTGATGATAAATTTTTTTTTTTTTTGAATAGATCATATTAATAGATTTATTAATGTTATATTAAGACTTTACATTGTTAATTATTTATATAATTGTTATTGTTCGTTGTATTATTTGATTGTTTTTTTATTTTCTAATATTTTTCTTTTTTGTCTCGATATAAGGACAACCTAGTGCGGTAAAAGCCTCCTCCATGTATTTCCATCATTTGCGATCTATTGCAAGTCTGTTCCAGGTTTTCCCCGCAATTCCCATCAGGTCGTCGCTCCATCGTTTATGTGGTCTTCCGGGCTTACGTTTCACATTTATGGGGTACCAATTAGTCACTATGTTGGACCATCGCTTGTCTCTTGTTCTTTGCACATGTCCAGCCCATCGCCATTTTTACCGCATTACATATTTTACATTTATCGCTTTCGTTTTCTGTCTCATTTCCGTGTGTTTTACTTTATCCTTTAGTTTTAAACCGACATAGCTTCTTTCAATGCCTCTTTGACAAGTTATATTTTATTCATGGGTTTCTTTGTTATAGTCCAGGTTTGGCACGCATACGTAATGCAAGGAAATAAACATATATTCATAGCTTTAGTTTTCAGCGTTGTTTGTAAATTACTTTTGAGTAGCTCCTTCATGCTCCAGTACTTTTTCCAGGTGTTTTCTATTCTACGGTTAATTTCGTTTTCTGTGGTGTTAGAAAATGAGATTTGATGGCCTAGGTATATGTAACTGTCTACATACTCAAAAGGTGTCGATTCCAGCCAGATTTATTTTCTTTCTTTATTCGTCATCAAAGTGATGACGAGAAAGAGAAAGTTTTTTCTCGATTTAGTTCGAGTCCTAAAGCTTTGCTATTTGTGTTCAGTGATTCGAACATGTAATGCAGTTCTATTGGACCCTCAGACAACAATACAATATCGTCAGCGAATCTTAAATGCGATAAGTAGGTTCCATGAATTTTAAGCACAATTTGGTTCCAGTTCAAACTCCTGAAAACGCTCTCCAATACAGATATAAATAATTTAGGCGATAATGGGTCGCCCTGCTTTACTCCTCTTTCTTTTCTGAAAGAAGGTCCAGGTGTTTCCATCTTTATTCTAGCAATGCCATTTTTGTAAATGTTTTTAATAATTTCGATGTAGGTAGCGTTCACTCTGTTTCGCACTCAGAGCAGTGCGAAACAGAGTCGAAGGCCTTAGAGTTAGCCACAAATTCGATGTAGAGCGTTTTCCCGTGTTCGTTATATTTTTCGATATAATGAACACGGGAAATATTTTTCAATGCATGAATATGATCGACAGTAGAGAAACCACTCCTGAAGCCAGCCTGTTCCACCGGTTGAATTTCGTCCACCACTCTCGTAATGCGTCGTAGGAGAGACTAGGGGAAAAGTTTGTAGAGTGAAGACATAAGGCTAATTGGTCTGTAATTGGTAATTTGTTTTGCGTCTCCTTTTTTATATAGCAACGTTATTTCACCAATCGTCCATTGCTTTGGAATATCTTTATTTTTCAGGATTTTATTAAATAACATTGTTAAAGGTTTTATAAGGGCCTCTCTTCCTGCGATAATCAAGTCATTAGTAATTCCGTCGGGACCGAGACCTTTTTCAGATTTTAGCTTTTTTATTGAGTACTCTATCTCGCTCTCGGTAAATGGTGGTACGCTATCTGTAATTCTAGGTGCAGTCTCTGACTGTAGAGTTTCGGTGTTTTGGTACGGCTTCTTATAGAACTTATTGGCCACATCCAAGAGTTACTTACGACTGGTAACAGTAGAATCAGAGGTAGATTTAGGTTGGGTTAGGTTAGGTTAGGTTATTGGTTTCATGTTATTAATTTTTTTGTAAGCCTTTGTTGATGCCTCCTGTTTATTCCAAATAGTGACTTATTGTAGAGAGTCTGTAATTTTTCATGTTTGTTTTGATTTTTTGGTTTATGGTACTATAGAGCATACTGAGTTTCCTTTTTCTTCCTTAGTTTTGTTTTCTTTATTTTTTAGTTGTTGCCTGTAATGTATTTGTTTCGTTATGTTCTCTTATATTATAGCATTTCTTCTATGTTTTTTTACTTACTCATTGGCATTCCTGCAGCAGTCCTTTATTATTTCTTCAATATTATCGTAGAGTTCTTGCACTGATTTGTCGTAGTTGATGGTAGGTAGAGTTCCAGTTAGACTGTCTAGCGTTTTTGTGATGTTCATTTTCATGCATGAATTTTGGTCGTAACATTTTCTGGACGGTTTCCGTGTTCTTATGTTTACTTTTGCTCTGACCAGGCGGTGATCGCTCGGGAAGGGTAAGTTATTGAGTACGCTAACATCTTCCACATTTCTAGGGGTATTTGTAGTGAAATAGTCGATTTGGTTTTTCGTAACTCCGTCTGGTGATTCCCATGTCCATCTCATTTTTAAAGGTTTTTAAATTTTGTGTTCATAATTGATAAACTGCTGATGTAACTAACTAACTGCTAAATTGATGATGCTTTTGACAGAAGTTGATGAACAATTCTCCTCTACTATTTCTACTCCCACATCCGTATTTTCCCAGTACTTGTGTGCTTTCTTTCTGCATTTGTCCGATTTTTGCATATATATCACCCATACAAATTACGTTTTTGCTACATCTATCTATTGCCCCTTGTAATGAGTCATAAAACTTTTCTATTTCTTCATCGGGAGCCTTTTCTGTGGGTGCGTAAACTTGTATAAGAGAGTAAGTTTGCAGATGTAATTTCACTTTTAAAATAGCTACTCTTTCGCTAATTGGTATGAAATCATCAATATGCAAGTTTTTCTGTTTTCTAACTAAAAACCCTATGCCTTTTTCCCCTTTCGTTTCACCATAACTGTGAAAAATGTAGTTCCCTCTGTCCTCAACAAAACATCACTTCCTTCTGACTTTCGAAATTCCACAATATCCCACTTGATGTTTGATAGAGCGTGTTCTAACTCAATTACTCTGACTTCTGATAATACCGAGCGTACATTGAAAGTCGCAATGTAGTAAGTTTCTTTGCATGGAGGGTTGTAGTCTACATCCCCAGCGGGGACAACCCGTATTTGGAGAGGTGGAGGGGCTGTTTTTAATTGCTAGTTTGTAGTGTTTTAATTCGGGGCGGTATCTCTTTATGAAGATGTGTCACTGTTGCCAGATTTATTCAAATAGGATGTTATATAGTTGGATTTATTTTTCTTTGGCATTTGGTTAGTCTTTGTCTGTCCTATCTCGTTTGGGTAGTAGTTTTCTCCTTCTTTAGGGGATTCTGATAGATTGCGCTTTTGTTGCATTGATCCTACTTTGCTGTTTGAGTCTTTTTCTTTGAGTGTCACCAATTTATCATAGCGATGAACTACGTTATTTCCTTGTGCTCGCTCCTTTTTCACTTCTTCCTGAAGTTCTTTACGTCTTTGTAGTACACTTTGAGGGTAGTCTTCTTTGGCGAACATTTTATACTTATCCAACGATTTATTTTCCCTTAGGATCTCAAATTTTCGCCTTACAGTTGTTAGTGTTATTATTACTGGTCTTACTTTTTCACCCTTCCGGCCCAACCTTCGTATATCTTCTATCTCTCCTTCCTGGCAGCTAATTCCCATTTTTGTATTAATAACATTTAAAATCATATTCATAAGTTCTTCTAGAGTATGCTCTAGTTCTTCGACTCCGAAAAATATAACATTCTTTTTCTTTAATTGTTTTTCCAATTGATCTATGCAGACTTGTTGTTCATTTACTTTTTTCTCTAATTGATCAGTTTTTACTGTAACTGTCAGGGTCAATGTAAAGGACCAGTTTACCCTAGCGAGTAAGCTCTTAGCACCGACAATCGACACAAGATGGCGGTATCAGTAATCAGCCGATAGAGTATTAGGTTACCCAGTGCTGCCCTCTATCGTAGAGTAGCGGTGTAACAGGGTCATTGTTCCAGTCTACCTTGTTTAGTTCAGATAGCAATTTATTTGTTTCGACAATCGACACAAGATGGCGCTGATTTAAATATTTTCGGTTGATGACTTGCTAAGGTTGAGGTTATAAATAACAATTCAAGTAAATTTAATAGTTTGTGAAGTTTTCTAATTATTAACTTGTTTTTCTGACCTTTTTTTAGCTGTGCCTTTAATGTATTTCCATCGGGGTTTTTGAGTACCAGTTAACTTTGTTGAAATTAGTTTGGTCTGATTTTGTGTTATTTCTTCTATATTCTTGCAAACTTGCTGGTGAGAATAGTTATATAACCAATTTAGCACTTATTGTTCACTGCTGACTGATTTTTATTGCGTATTTATCACTTTATCGATTTTTATTTAAACAAACAACCGTGAGCCGATATTAACTAGAGCACCGCATCGCCTCTCTCCTTGTCGCGAGCATACTCGGCAAAAAGACATAAAGTATGCGATGGCCTAAGAAAATATATCATATTCTGAAGCAGCCAAACGGTTCCCTACTATCAATCGGCCATCGTATGCTGATGTGTCTCGAGCTCTATTTGTTCCGTCTCCACGTTAACAGCCCTTGTCCCAACCAAGGGCTTCTCAAAACTCTGCCTCTCGATCTCCAGCTTCCCCAGTCAGTACTAGACGAACAATTTGTATAAATTGTGATAGGACTATTCCTAGAAGGCCCCGTGCCCCCCTCTCTCCTGGTTATGAAAGGATTGCCCATCAAGCTCTAATTTATCAAAGACACCCCCCCCTCAGAATGGTGCTGCCCTGAGAGCTCCTCAAAATGACAACCTGATTAACCTCACCCTTTTCCTCCTTATAATTTTTATGCAAATTATCGAATCTCCTCCACCGTCCAACGTTGCCCACAAACTCAATCTTCCTTTCAAACTGATTGAAATTCCAGATCGTACAATGGAATGCTCAGAGTTTGGTTCGTCCCCAGGGACCGGTTTCGGATCCCTGGGTATGTCTGTCTCCGTGACGATAGACAGGATGGCTATGCTGGTGCTGCGATTTTAATTAAATCCTCTGTTTTATATTCTCGTTTAGCTCTTCCTCCTCTTTCCTTTGAAATTAACGCAGGTGCTGTCAAGGTCCTTGGTTTAACTATCGTTTCAGCTTATATAAATTTCAATATCAGTCTGAATCCAATATTTTCGTCCTTAACTGGATCATTTTTATTACTTGGTGACTTCAACTGTCACCATTTACTGTGGGGTGGTTCCCATTACGATGCTTTTGCTTGTGATCTTGTAGATCTCATGGATCAGCTTATTATCTGCTTATTAAATGATGGCTCCCCAACTCGCCGATCAGATTCTGGTCAAAATCCTATTGCAGTGGACCTATATTTATGCTCACCTGATCTGCGGTCTTTATTATCATGGGAGGTCCTAAAGGATTCCCATGGTAGTGACCATATGCCTATTTTGATAGCTGCACCAGATCGCTTTAACCCTCCTAAGAGGGTGTTTTTACCTCTCCTTAAGTATCGTTTGGGGAAGGCAGATTGGGGCAAGTTTTTTAGGGATACGGATTCACAAGTACAGGGGATTCCTACGGTTAACGATTAACCTGTTTTCATGTTACTTAATTAATTCTTTGACCCATGCTGCTGATGTTAATTTCCCTTTGAAAAAAACCCCCGGGTCTAAATCATCTCCTCCTTGGTGGGATGCGGAGTGTACGGAGATGCATAAGACGATCCGCACACTGGAACGCAGCACCGTACCGTGCTGCGGAAAACGCATCCACGCGCGTGGCTGCGGATCCGCATCACCACAAACCATGAACTATATATACAGACGACCGACTTCATACAAAATAATGTGCACAATAGCTGAGCACGCACACACGTGAGTGTTTGAGTGTGGTTCGTGTTGTCATGGGATGCAATCTGTCTCTTTCTGAGGAAAAGAGACAGTTGATTCTAATCCTTACTACATAAACAATAAAGTTGCTTTTCGTTTAATCATCGGTCGTCGGTTGTTTCCTCACACGCAACTACTACAGTTGATTCTAATCCTTACAAAATAAATAATAAGGTCGCTTTTCGCATTATATATAGTCGTGCACGTGATAGAGGGAAAGGGACAAAATTATTTTAATATGAGTAAGTAGAGACGGGGACATCCTAGAGTGATTCTTATTAGACACATTAAGGTATTGCAACTTGGACAGACCTGTGCACCACCGTACGTTTCCATAGACAACTCCAGAGTTGCATTTCCATAGACCACTCTAGTGTTACAAGATTGGACTCTTTATTCGTCATTCTGGCGAAATTTGGAAATATGTGTAATTTTTATATTGTTTATATACAATCAAATATTTAGGAATTATCCAAATTGTTATAATCTTTTCATAAAATTATATTATTTAGGGGAAAAATAATTTGATAACTGAGTAACGGAATACCTATCCGACAATCCTGTAGACCTCACTTCACAGCAGCGGCTTATTTGACGCCTTTTTATGAAGAAAGTACATCGCCAAAAACTTATCTGACCCGCAGCCCAACTGCCTAATATTCGAATTGAACGTCGCCCTCTTCTAGCAATAGGATATATTTACAACATTATCATCAATTTAGAGCGACGATGGGCAAGTATTCAGATGTACTACTTCTTCAGATACTATAGTCAGAAGGCGATGCATTTGGATAATGATTGTGATCGACTTCAATTTATTTGTCAGTTTGACAAATTATCCGTGGTATTGTTGATGGCTTCCATCATATTAGACCATAGCCTCCTTCATTCTACGTTAAGCGTACTCCACATGTCCGCCGAAACTTTCGGCGAAACTTTGGCCGGGACTTTGGTCGAACCTCTACATTCTCGCCTATTAGGGATGTGGTGCGTGTCAAAACGCGTCGACATTATATCGATTCATCGGTATAATATCGATATTCTGCTGTAAACAGGGTCGCAGAGGTGATGGCAGCTGCTCAACTGTAATTACTTGATCTACTAATATCCTGGATCGTGGTCAAGTGTACCCTGAACCTGTTACGGGAAAAAGCGCTAGGAATATAAATATAAAATCGATCGTATCGAGACGACAACGAACTATCTCTACTTAGTCTATGAAATAGGCGAGACATGTCAAACATGTACGGGACTACACGAATATAGGCGAATACTCTCTCTATACTCTCGTGTTCCCGCGGAACTATCCACATGTGGAGTGCGCTTAAGATGAAAAAGGCTATGATTAGACACATTAAGGTATTGCAACTTGGACAGCCCTGAACAAAACCTCATTTTCCCAGATCCCGTCATCCGTCCATAGAGAAAAAAATTTATATACAGAAGCGGAGAGTACATTTCTATTTTAAATACGAGACAAAATGTCACACATCTCTATAAAGCGCACTCCACATGTGGAAAGTTCTGCGGGAACACGAGAATGTAGAGGGAGTATTTGTGTAGTCTCGCTCATGGACTTACTACCCAATAGGGACTGCGCGCTTCTAAGACAAAATCCGGGCCGAGCGAGAGTCACCATCGATAGTCCTGTGCCCCTTTCTAGTGTGGCTATCATTGTTGATGCAAATTCTGAAATGCTTTTATTAGCGCGGACACCGACCTACCCATCAAGACTAGGCAGAGCCGGACCGGGTGCAACCTGAAGATCATATTTTCAACAGGGTCCAGTCCAAGATTACTATCCTGCTACTCGGAATCTATTGGTCCTAGAACACTAGTTCCTAAAGAGAAGTGATAGTGCTCGTCGAGATCTACATTTTGGGTGACAGCTGTCAAACTTAAAACTTAAATAACTCTTAAACTATTGGTGCTAGAACACTAGTTCCTAAAGAAAAATGATAGTGCTTAAAACTGTCACTGCCACCCGAAATGTAGATATCGATGAGTACTATCATTTTTCTTTAGGAACTAGTGTTATAGGACCAATCGTTTCCGAACTCTTTTGTCTGTTTTGTTTAACAAAAAGTCGTAGGTTAACAATTATGTCGACTTGACGTTTGTTTTACAAACGTTCAGTTGATCAAAGGGTATTTTGACAACTACTTTTCGGATTGTACGGACTACCCAAAATAATACCAAATTCATGGTAAAGATATTTCTCCAATAATGGTAACACCAAACATGGCTCGTCAATTTAGAATGACGGTGATTAGGCCAATAACATTATGTTTACAATGTTAGAAAGGGACAAAGGACTATCGATGGTGACTCTCGCTCGGCCCGGATTTTGTCTTAGAAGCGCGCAGTCCCTTTTGTGTAGTAAGTCCATAATCTCGCCTACTTCAAAGATTAAGTTTTTTTTTTTATCTCCTTTTATTACTACGTTCTGTCTATTTTGGAAGACATTTAGTAGAAGTTTTGCCGTGTCATATAACTTGCCAGGCATGCATCCAGTGATACACCCACAATATATTTTTTAAACAAAGGTTGTGAGGTCAGAAGGGATTTTCTTTTTTAATCGTCTTGTCATTTTAGCGTCTAGCAGGATCTGAACCAATTCATTGGGGTGCGACTGCAATCTTCTGTGGTATTTATTGGCGTGCAATGAGATTTCTTGCTCGATAGTTGGCATCTTCAGGTCTTTATGGAGTCTGTCATTTGTGACATACCATCATACGAAGAATTTTGGATTGGAATCGCTGAAGAATGCTGAGGTTTGATTTTACAGCTGTGCCCCAAAGCTGAAACCCATAGGTCCATACAGGCTTCAGTATGGCTTTATATAATAAGAGTTTGTTTTCCAAACTTACTTTGGACTTCCTGGCAAGAAACCACATCAGTTTTCTCGATTTTTCACCCAATTGCTTTCTTTTCATAAATATATGTTTTTGCCAAGTAAGCCTTCTATCTAAATGCATACCCAAGTATTTGGTATCTTCAGCCTCGGCGATAGTTTGGTTGTTTAACTTTACAGCAGGACAGGTCCGACATCTATTTGCAAAAGTTACATGAACGGACTTCGATTCATTGACCTTTATGCGCCATGTTCGCAGCCAGATTTGGATATTGTCCAGATCTCTTTGTAGTAACTCAGAAGCCAATATGGAATCAGTGTCGGAGGTCAAAATCGTCGTATCATCAGCATACGTGGTAGTGATTGATGTGTCCGACACTGGTAGGTCTGCGGTGAATATTAGATATATCTAATTTATAATGTTATAACCAATGTTATAACATTGGCCGAAGAACCCTTCCCTGGGGTACCCCAGAGTGTATCCTGTACAATTTGGTAGTTTTTTCTCCGTGTCTAACCAGAAAGTGGCGATGGGTCAAGTACGACTTTAAGATGAAATAGACATTCAGTGGAAGACCTTTTTTCATTTTGTACAGGAGACCTGTGTGCCACACTTTGTCAAAAGCCTGAGTGACGTCAAGGAATACAGCATCTTTTTTCTTCTAAGTCTGTGTGAACTCTCTGTACTATTCTGTGAACCTGTTCAATTGTGGAATGCTTCTCCCGAAATCCAAACTGATGTGATGGAATAACTTTTCTATCTTCGATATGTGGAGCTAGGCGACGAAGCAGTAGTTTTTCAAACAACTTTGACGCTATTGGGAGCAAACTTATGGGTCTATATGATTTAACATCGTGTGTTGATTTGCCAGCCTTGTGAATCATAATAATAGAAGCCACTTTCCATTGTGCGGGGAATGAACGAAGTCTTATGATAGCGTTGAAAAGGTACTAAGTTCGACCCTGTTAGCATCAAAATATTTTCGTACCTATATAGACACCGAAATAATGCTCAATTTGCCAATAATTTTAAATCTAACTCTAATGGCATGTTGTTATAAGATAAAGCATTTCAATTATTGTAAATTCACACTATTACGAGGCACATTTTTGTCACAATTTCTAAAATTGATTTCCGATCGCCGCGACCACGAATGTTTACTTACCGATGAAAAGATAATCCAGGTGTATTTCCATAATTTGCACTTTTACATAAATGTGCACTAAATTACACACAAAAATACAATCTTTTAAATGGTTTGATTTAAATTTTTTTAGAAAATTATTAAATTTACACCGATTTTTCAAAAGAAACGTCAGGTCTAATGGAGCTTCAGCAACATGTCGAACGTTCAAAACACTGCGTGCGTCATTTTCCATCAACTTATTCCAATAGATGAAAAATCAGGATAGCAAGATTCATAATCATTGTAGAGTGGGCGAACAGGGAATATTTGTGATTTGTGTTTAGTCTGTTATGTCTGTGCCTCAACCTCATAATCTCTATTATGTTGAGTAATAATGTACCATCGTCTTGGAAATTACAAACTATAATCCCGATTCTCAAGCCCAATAAACCATCTGATGATGCATCTTCGTACAGGCCAATAGCACTTTCTTGAGTACCTGTACAATAGCTGAATGTTTAATTAAACATAGGTTAGAGTCGTTCGTGGAAAGTAGGAGTTTGCTATCCCGTAGCCAATATAGATTTAGAAGGGGTAGGAGCACTATTGATAGCATTAGTATTTAAGACAAATATGTAGTTATTAATCCAGGGTTAGGATTTAATCATTGTATTCGTGGGGATTAGGAATGAAGATCGTTTTTTTTAAGAAATTACTGGGTAATTTCTTTATTTGGGGCGTGGGTAGATGTAGCATGTGTGCTCGGGCAGGCCCTAGATTAGGACGGATCCCAAGACAGGTAAGCGTTCGGAAGCCTCATATCTGGATGGGCTTTAGGTTAAGTAGGCTTCCGGGTGAGGATGCTGCTCCCATAGGGCAGCCGGGGCTTTAATCAGTTAAGTAGGTTGAAACATGTAGGCTTAGATAGTTCGGAGCAAGCAGGACGCAGGTCTTTAACTTATCTATATGAGCACACATAGCACTAGCTAGGTAGGAATTCAAATGGTTTCTATTTGAATTAGATGTAAGGTGTCTTTTGTATTTTATAGCATTCTTCAGTATACTTTCACGAATATAACTTAAATTAACCAGTAACCAGTTTTTATTTAAAGCCCCTAGATCCCCAAGTGTTACATTTTGGTGGAGGCGCCGGCGTCCACAATAGCGCTAATAGTATTTTTTCAGAGAGAATTGGAAGAAATTAAGAATAAGAAGTCAATGTAAAACTTGTCAGATCGAGTCATTTTTTTCCGTGGACAGGAAAAAATCTAGCAGTAACAACAGAAAACAGGAAAACGCCGAAGCCCACAAACGAGTTAAAGGAACTAAGGAGAAGTGGCCATATACAGAAAAAGGATAATAACCGAAGTGGACACAAGCGGACACGCACCAAGACTGTCACACTCCGTATCGTTTCTCATTTTCTTTCTTAATTAAAATAAGACTTATTAGATTCAATAAGATGAATGTAGAAGAAGTATACACAGACATGAAGGGCGATATTTTATCATCAAACGCCTAGACGAAAATAAAAAGATCGCTACGCAGCCGGCATACCTCGATGGCCCGGCAGCGGCGTTCATTAGCGAGTACGAAGAAAGAAATGAGATATTCACATCCGATGATCTGATTGTGGCCATAGAAACAGAATTCTCGCCCACGACAAATTATGTGGAACAATTTTACTCTCGCCAGCATCTACCGGGCGATGATATCATGTAATTCTATTGTAATCTCTCAGAGATGATAGCGAAAGCGAAAATTGACGATGATAAAGTATTCATCAATATTTTTTTGAAGAGGGTCGCGGCAGATTTGCCAGTAAAATCAACTCTTCGTTGATCACATCCAAATAGCCGTCAGCAAGAGCAACCCCAGCAGCGGCGGGAGCAGCAAGAATACTTGGCACAACATCATGTGAGAGGTGCATTCGCCGAGGAGAACGCACCCATGATGTCGCAATCTTATAATTCTTATAAGATCAAACAATATATCTTGTGTAGATTTGGAAGTATTTAGGATATTCCTGCATTAGTCGATACAGGAGCATCTATTTCTTGTGTGTCGAAAAGTATTGTTGATAGAATAGGTTTGAATATGATGAATTGTGATGACATCTATGTCGGGGCCGTGAATGGTGCAAAAATTAACATTTTAGGAAAATATAGCGAAATAGTTGAGATAGATAATGGGGAGTATGTATTACCCCTGGTGGTAGTGGAACACCTAGGGTGTGAGGTCATCATAGGTCAAGATTTTTTATATCGCCACATGGCAAGTATAGATTTTTCTCAAAAGTGCGTGACATTGGGAAAGAACCATCACGTTAACTTTTTATTGAGTAGAAATGTATGTAATAGTAATGGGGATTTATACCAGGGTTCTCTAGAATTGTCAGGGCACCAGGAGCAATTTGATTATATTTATTGTGCGTCTTTAAATGAAAGGGACGTATCCACAAAATTAATAAATAACACAGTTTCCAGAGGACAAGAAGTTGTCCTGTTTGAGCGATAATTTGCCTGCTCAGGAACGAGAGGAGTCAGGGATCTCGTCAAATCAACTTGTAGATAGATTAGCGTTTGATAGTAGTCGGTCGAGCATTGTGACTACGGACATGAAAACGGGTGATGATGTTCCTATTCGTAGTTCTCCGTGTCGTATTTCGCAGGTGCAAAGCGAGAGACTGGACACCCAGGCGGCGGAGACATTGGAATTAGACGTACTTAGGTCATTTAATGTAGAACGGGATTTAGATTTGGTTAATTGTGCAGGTCATGGGAATGTCGTCGCAGATTTTCTTAGTAAAAATCCTTTAGCGGAAGATAACCCAGCTCCGGTGATGAAATCTGTACCTCCGGACGGATTAGAATTGTCCATGGTATCTAAGAGGGGTGAAAATAAAACTCGTAATAAGGTTTGTGCTAGGCGTGCAGATAAAGTTTGTGCTAGGCGTACAGGTAAAGTTCGTACTAGGCGTGCAGACGAAGTTTGTGCTAAGCGTGCAGGTGCGGTTCGCGAAAACCCGAACAACATAGATAATGGTTATTTTATACGAGATAACCTCTGGTGTAAACGGGCGCGTAATAGAGTCATGTTACCTGATGTGTGCACTGTGTCACCTCTGATAGTATTCGCGTACAATAGTAATGTGAAGGTTTCCCCGTATATGAGAATTTTCGGTTCGGATTTTCTGAATTTCATAACACTCACGATTTTCGTGGTAGGTTAATAAGTAATGCTTCTGGACAGCAGGTGAATACGAATGGGAATAACGCTGAACACTGATGGTCTAGGTATTTGATTTTCAAATTCTATACAAGATCAGATATTGTTGTGCCTATCTTTTGGCATGAATTTCATCACGTTTGGTCAAGCACTTCAAAGGTTCATTGTTTGAGGTAGAGTAGATTGGATAGAAGGGTTAGATGTTATTATATGCGGATATTTTTAACTTGGATTTTGGTCATCATCAGATTGGAGCCATGCTATAATGGGTCAGATGTTATAGTTTCTGGTAAGGATTTCCTATGGTCCTCAGTGCGGGATCCACTTAGGTGGTCTGAATGATATTTCACTTATGGAAAGGATCAGCCTTTAGGGATCATAACAGGGATGTTATGGATGAATTGTAGATGGTCCATGTATTATAATGAAAAGATTTGTTTGAATTGGTCTCAATGGTATTTAATTGGATATGGTGTATGTTTCTTTTCCTACCTTTTATTTAATAAGTTTTAATACAAGGTGTCTCAAAAGAAAGTTTATATTTATTTAGTTTACTGCGTGAACGCAACGAATCCAAGGGGCGCGGGGGTTATGTCAATCGGTAGCCTGACTCTTGGGAATTCAGTCGCTATGGAGCGTTTCTCAAGAGCAGACCACGCGTTGTGCGTGCGAGAGTTTTACAAACACGGTAATTCGGCGACTGTAGCGCGTAGGAGATTCTGCAGTATTCGAGGTTTTCGCCACTCAAATTATGCTTCAAGCATTCCTCTTATTCGAAAATCGGACAAGAAGTTTGAAGAGACCGGTACAACGCTGGAAAAACCAAAATCTGGGCGACCAAGGTCCTCAAGAACGGTAGAAAACGTGGAGAGTGTTAATCAGTCTGTTCGTGATGACCCGAACCTTACAATTCGGAAGCGCGCAAGTGCTTTAAATGTGCATAGATCATCATTACACCGCATTACAAGCTGCACCCCTACAAAATTCAATTGGTGCAAGAATTAAAGCCCCAAGATGCCAGTCAGAGGCTTGATTTCGTAAATCAGGCAATTGAGCGCTTTTCAACGTTTACCAACATTTTGTTTTCGGATGACGCTTATTTTCATCTTAATGGACACGTAAATAAGCAGAATTGCCGCTACTGGAGTGCAATGAATCCGAAACGCAAGCATCAAAAACCCCTTCATTCGCCTAAAGTGACCGTATGGGCAGCGATGTCGGCGCGAGGAATTATCGGCCCTTACTTTTTTGAAGACGTAAGAGGGCGTGCAATTACAGTGAATTCAGAGCGTTATGTGGAGATGTTAGACGACTTCTTGGTGCCTGAACTGCAAAACTTTCCTGGCTATAACCAAAGAACATGGTTCCAGCAGGACGGAGCAACGTAACACACGTCCAATACATCTCTTGCCACGAGTTCGTGAAATTTTCTCGGGCAAATTGATCTCCAGGAGAGGTGACATAAATTGGCCTCCACGCAGTCCTGATTTAACCCCTATGGACTTTTTCCTATGGGGTTATATTAAATCTAAAGTTGACGCCAATAAACCAACTTCCCTGGCGCGTTTGAAAGAAAATATCCGTCACGAAATGGCATCCATCACTGAGTCCACCTGCCGAGCCGTCAAAAGTAATTTTACTGTTCAATTAAATTAGTACCGCGAACGCGAGGGTCCACATTTTGACGATATTATTTTTAAGAAATAAATTCCCAAATTGTGTATTTTAATGATCAATAAACATTTTTTCGATACACCGATCGTAAATGAAAGCCAATTGCGAGGTGTTCCGAATATGACATCTCTTCGCTGGTGGTGCACCAGCTGTATTGTAATTCGGCGAAAAGAAAGATTTTATAATCATTATTAATGATAGGGGAAGTTCTTGGGGTTTGTCAAATTATTTCTTCATGTTAGAAAGAAAGGGGATATTTCGTATTCATCTATTTGGGTGCAATCGCTTTTTCAGTATATGGACGATCGCTTTGAATGTCATTTGAAGAAATAAATTCGTGGTCCATACCTGATCAAGTGGAGGGGTGATCCAACCGGTTCACATGCTACAGTACTCAGCCCAATCCTCTATAATATACATACAGACCTTGAGTCTTCGCTAAGGCAGGAAACCGCTGTGGAAATTCTTCAATATGCAGATGATCTGCTTAAATATATTATTAATCGATCTATTCAAACAGCATCTACCTTGTTAACTAACGCAATGTGCACACTAAAATTATGGCTAGATAAAAATAAATTAAAGCTTTCGCCAGCTAAGAGCACAGTAGTTCTTTTTTCAAGAGCTCGAATGCCTCCTCCGGTTAATGTTTTATATGAGGACTCTATCATACCTGTTAAAAATAATGTAAAATTTTTGGGTGTTTATTTTGAGTGTAAATTATCAGGTCATCACCATTGTGATTACGATTACTTCTCAATATCTTGAGATGTTTGTCAGGTGTATGGTGGCGTGCTCATCCTCTTTCGCTTAAGCTTTTATATAATGCCTTAGTTAGAAGCGTTATGGACTATGGTTCCTTCACTTTGGAACCGGGTAATGTGACTACTTTTAAGAAACTGAATCTTATTCAGTAGAAAGCTCTTCGTATTGTTTCGGGATGTATGAAGTCAAGTCCTTTAAATGCTCTTCTAGTAGAATGTGGGGACCCACCGTTACCTTTACGTAGACAATATCTTGCAGATAAATATATCTTTCGTAGTTTTCAGATCATGCTCTATTTTATAAATTATCTTCCTTATCTAAATTTACTAAAACCTTTGCTTATTGGGCTCAATCTGTTCTTTGTTTAGTAAAAGTTTTTAAAAATTTATCGGATTTCAGGCACCAGTTCACCGTTTCACAATTTTACCTATTTTTAAAAGTCCATATGAGTTACTTTCCAACTACTTTGATGTGAGACTTGATTTGGGTATTAAAAAGCATGAAGTTGACGCAAATAACTATTTTAATTTATTAGTCAATGATCAGTTTCGTGATTTCCACCACATTTAGTGATGCTTCGAAACGCACCACTTCAGGCCTTGTAGGGTAGGTGTATATCACTCCCAATATGATATCGTTCAAAAAGTTAAGCTACCATATTCTACATCTGTTTTTACTGGTGAATGTTATGCAGTTTTTAATATAGTACATTGTCCTAATGAAACTTAAGAAAACAATAGCCTTTTGTGATTCAAAGAGCTGTTTAATGTCCATCGAACAAAATCCATTTATAGCTAATGCATTTCTGGTAATTTTTGACATCCGCAATTTGTTATATAAATGTAATAAATAATTTTAATATTGTACTTGCATGGATTCCGAGCCATTCTGGCATACGAGGAAATTATACAGCAGAAGCCATTGAATGTGGTGATATGTACCTTTATAAAATCTTCTGTTACGATTTGGCCAGGGTTTATCTCAAGGATGCTTGAGATGAACTATGGACCTCCAGCACTCAAATAAAGGGTAAATATTACAGATTCATTCAGCCGCACATCCCTACCAAACCTTGGTTTACTTCATTTAAATTCAATCAATCTGCAACGACATCGATTATTCCAATGAGGCTTGGTCATGTTTGTACTCCGGAACATTTAGCCAAAATCACTATTTTGTCTTTCTCGTTTTGCGAATGTGGTAATGAGGGTGATATTAATCATATATTTTTAATTTCCCATTTAATGATAATGTTTCCTTCATGAATGATCTGATCCGAGTGCGTATTCCTCTTCCCACAAATATACCTACTCTCCTATCAACTGTAGACTGTACTGTACTCTGCTTTATATAACTTTCTATCTATTAATAATATATACATATATATATATATTAGACCCTGATTATTATTGTGCAATTTCCCATGTTAGTGGCAAATGTGAGAGCCGCAACCAAAAAAAAAGTAGTAGCCGATCACAGACATAACAGACTAGACACAAATCACAAACATTCCCTGTTCGCTCACTCTACAATGATTATAAATATGGCTAACCCGTTTTTTCATCTATTGGAATACGTTGACGGAAAATGACGCACGCAATGTTTTAAACGTTTGACATGTTGCTGCCGCTCCTAACGACCTGACGTTTCTTTTGAAACATCGGTGTAAACTTTATAATTTCCTAATAAAATTTAAATCAAATCATTTAAAAGATTGTAATTTTGTGTGTAATTTAGTGCACTTTTATGTGAAAGCGCAAAGTATGGAAATACACCTGGATTATCCTTTCACTGGTAAGTAAACATTCGTGGTCGCGGCGATCGGTAATCAATTTTAGAAATTGTGACAAAAATATGCATCGTAATAGAGTGAATTTGCAATAATTGAAATGGTTTACCTTAAAACAACATGCCATTAGAGATAGAATTAAAATTTTTGGAAAATTTAGCAATATTTCGGTGTCTAAATAGGTACGAAAATATTTTGATGCTAACAGGGTCGGACTTAGTATTTATTGTATAGAATTTTAATACTCAAATCTTGTAAATAGCGGTTCACAATTTCATATGTATCAGGGTTTCATACCAAAAATATACCTAGATGACATTTTAAATGTTCAGACATTTTATGAAACAACGGATTAATTCATATAATGCTGGTGCACCAGAACAGAAGGAACTTGCATCTAATAATTATCTTGTTCTTCAAAATGTTTACAACGCAGCATTTCTAATTTGCAACCCAGACATCACCATGTCTGGTCTTTAGGAAACCTAGAAAAACAAATAAATGTTAATAAACGTAAATACACGATTAATCTGTTGTTTCATAAAATATCTGAACATTTAAAATGTCATTTAGATATATTTTTGGAATGAAACCTTAATACGTATAAAATTGTGGACCGCTTTTTACAAGATTTGAGTATTAAAATTCTATACAATAAATACTAAGTCCGACCCTGTTAGCATCAAAATATTTTCGTATCTATTTAGACACCGAAATATTGCTCAATTTGGCAATAATTTTAAATCTATATTTAATGGCATATTGTTTTAAGGTAAAAGCATTTTAATTATTGCAAATTCACACCAGTACGATGCTTAGTTTTATTACAATTTCTAAAATTGATTCCCGATCGCCGCGACCACGAATTAAATTACTTACCGATGAAAAGATAATCCATTTGTATTTCCATACTTTGCGCTTTCTCATAAATGTGCACTAAATTACACCGTCTTTTAAATGGTTTGATTTAAGTTTTATTAGGAAATTATAAAATTTACACCGATGTTTCAAAAGAAACGTCAGGTCGATAGGCCCTCGAGCAATATGTCGAACGTTCAAAACATTGCGCGCGTAATTTTCCGTGAACTTATTCCAATGGATGAAAAAACGGGATAGCAAGATTCATAATCATTGTAGAGCGAGCGAACAGGGAATATTTGTAATTCGTGTTTAGTCTGTTATGTCTGTGCTTTTGGTACGATTTACGTACTATTTGGCCAACTGTCGTACCTTTGGCGTACTTTGTTCCACATCGTACTATCTAATACGTTTTTACAAAATGCTAAGTTTAGCTGAGGGAGGTGGCCACTTTGCCTTTCATGTCCGCAAAATACCGTAAAATAATGGAAGGAATTGTTGATTTTGCCGTGTTTTTGCTCACTGGCACAACCGGCTAGTAAACAAGGTCTTGTCTTGTCAAAATAACGCCGTTTAATGGCTATAAAATTTAAACCGTACCTTTTTAGCTATTTTCGTACTATTTTAGGAACCCGGACGTACTTTTTTGGAAACTAATGTTGGTAACACTGCACACGACACGAGAGCAACGAGAGGACGACATATTTTTGCTCGTATTCTAATCGTAAATTCGTAAATGAATATTTTTAGTGTATCATTAGTAGATTTTAAATTTTAATTTCACAGTGCACTACTCACAACTAATAATTCAGATTCTGCGATTTGTCATTGAAGTATAAAGAAGTCTTTTGAATTTGTATTCATTGTGCTCGAATCGATAACGGGTAAAGCTGTATATTCATTTTGCTACTACTACCCACTTTGGATAACTAATTATTTCATGAGAAAACTCCCAAACGTAAGTACCAACGCGAAAAATTTCATTAAATTTGTACATTATGCGAACAGAGTACTCCTTGGATGTTGTGCCAGATGACGACGTCGCAGATAATTCTCTGTATTTCCTTATCATAGTTATTGAAGCCCATATAACAACGTTGTGCAATAACAACTTCGCGGCTTAACTCCCTTGGAAAATGTAAAAAATTTACTTACCCGATTAATTAAAGTACCTAATATTCGCCTGGCAAGGAAGGTCAAACCAAACAGCATATGTTCGTCTTTGTTGTGGCAATTGTCACCTCTACCTACACTCGTCTATCAATTAGGTCAGGGTGTAAATAGCGAAGGGGCGTCAGATGCCCTTACTTCTTACTTTTGCTCCCAATATGTATCCTGACTAAAAAAACAAAATACTGCTCTTGCTTGATGGCTGGGATGTATTCAGAAGATTATATCTTAATTTGTATTCAAAACAAGAAATAGTATGTAAACATACTATTTTATTATAACATTGTTATAATAAAATAAGTACACCCTAAATAAAGCTTCATTTTCACATCAACAGCCCTTAGCAGTCCATACTCAAATTATCATCTTGGTGTCAATATCCCAGTTGTGCTGAGGGCCTAGGAACAGTTCAGACTCAAAATTAACATGTATCCATTCTTACTGTCAATTCTTACAGCAAATAATAGAGGAAATTGTGAATGTTTTGGTCTATAGTCTTCTATTTACTTTTTTCTTATTTATATGTGCCATTAGAACCAAAACCTCCTTTTTGCTTCTTGCATAGACAGCAGAGGTAACAAAATAAAACTTAAAGTGGCAATCTAGTTGTGTATGTTTGGACAGACCAAGGACAGTAAATCAGATTGTAACCAATTCAATTGACAATCAAATTGTTTTTAGAATGGGTTTAAATAAGATAACTTCTTCCCTCACTACCAAGGGTTGTGATTCCTATTGACTTTGTCAGCTGTTTACCTCCATTGGTTCTAAATCGCAATCTATAGTTTCTCTAGACCTCTTGTGTTTGACTTTTTTTTTACCAGTAATTCCAATCTATTTCTCAATTTCCTACTATGGCAAGAAAATACTGGAAAAAGTAAATAATACACAAAATGTTAATTATTTGACAAAATTTATTGTATTGCCTTCAGTCTTTAAATGCGGCTTTGGTCTGAATTAATGCACTTACACCAATAAACCAATTACTTAAAAATAAATTTTAAGTTATTCCAGAATCAACTTGTCTCGCACGGCTCGTGCTTGAGTCAATGTGTTTCATGCCTAATATGTCTAGAATTTAGAATAAAAGCACGAGATAACTGATACACATGTTTATTAGAGCTAAGGAGCATAACCTGTGTCTTATTGTCCAACTACCTGCAATATTATCTTATTCTAAAATAAGGTAAACAAGCAGATACTACCCTCACTTGCATACATAACATACCTCCCCGTTTAAGCTAGACAAATCTAGTATTTAAAAATTAATTATATAATTAAGAAAGATGACAAAGATTATTATTATATCTAAACCCAACACCTATTTAATCTAAATTTAGTCTAGAATCATTCTTTTGCTGATGACTCTGCTGATGATGATGGTCTCCGATAAGGTGATCTCGAATGTACATTTAATCTATTTTTGATCTTCCCAACACCCTCCAAATGTACCTCCGCTGACTGTGGGATTCCCAACAACTCAGCCCATATATCTGAACTCAGGATCTCAATAATATTTTCGCCAGTTTCGGCTTCTGCCTCATCAGATATTTGTAAGTCTCCCCTTGCCTCTTCTGGCGTTTGAACACTTGTTTCCTCTACTCCACGTCCTTCCCCTTCTTGTCCATCATTATTCTCAGCCCTCTTAATCATCTGGTCAATATGTCTATTAATAATCAATCCATCATTGGTTTCGACCCTATAATGAGATGGTCCATCTTTCTCTAATACCCTTCCCGGTAACCACCTCGGGCCTTCACTATAATTTCTGTACATCACTCGGTAACCAACTTGTGCTTCTCTTTGTTTTCTATTAGTATTGTTAGCTATTTTAGTATTGTATTGCTAGCTTACAAACAACTCTTCGCCGTTGCTCTTCGCGCTTGCTTCTTGTAAGGGCTCGCTTGAGTTCTTCGTTTTCATGTTCAGGCACCATAACTTCAGACTAGAGTCAGGAGATGTTCAAGTTCCGCAACCTTTTCCCGACCCAGGTGGTTCCTCGCGCTGGTCACGTACCAGGTCGGGTTTCGCTGCGTCCGCGTAGCTGTAGGAGGGCTGGGGTCTGCGCGTAGGCGCACACCTCTGCCATTTGGGACGTTTAAGACGATCTCGCGGAGAGATCGTCTCGTCAAGTCGGCCTCCCTTAGCCGAGGCTTGCACCAGCGGTTTGTTGGATTGCTATCCAACAAACCGCTGGTTTTTAGGCCTTCTTCCATTGGCAGCGGCCTTCTGTCCACAAGGCGAGTTTCCCTACCAGTGTTTGGATTCCAACCGGCCTTGGACGTCCCGGGTCGAGTTTTCCCGTTGCTTGTACTGGAGAAGTGTTTGCGTTCCCGCTGTCGCCTGTTGATTTCCCTCCTTAGCGCCTTGTCCAGTTTGGCCTGCGCTCTGGAGGCAACCAAGGTCCAGCACTCTTCCATGGATCCCTTGGTTTGTTCACATCTTGTGAGCTTTCTGTAACATTTTGAGCACATGAAATTCCATTTGCCATGCACAAAATGATTCAAATTCTTTGTGCGATGTTTTTGTCCATTATAAAAATAGCAAAACACACTTGCACTTGAGGTGAACTAAATGACAGATGGTGCTCAAACTTCGCGCCAGTATAGAAAACATTTGTGCTAACTTAGCGATAAAAATCGTTATTTGTATTGAATTTGTAAATAGCGTTACATACATTATTGGTACCTTTTTGACAGAATAACCTATTTGAATTATTTATTTGTGGGATTTGTAATTGTTAGGACAAGGTTTGTAATGTAAGAAACAAAAGGGTTAGGTATGGGTAGGATAGGTTAGGGTATATAAGAGTTGGATAAGGTAGGTAGGGGTAGGACACCACGCGAACGAAGTCGCGCCGGGCCAGCTAGTTTAAAATAAAACTTATTGTTAGTTAGTAGGCAGGTAAACAACAGTTGAATTACTTAAATCCGGCTCTTCTTACTCATCCGATTTCAATAAGTTATCTGGCATGTTCTGTTAAGAGGAAACCTACAAATTTAAGCTACTGAATTTGTAACCAAGATCCAATTTGGTCAGGTTCCTCTGCTAACAGGTTCACAGAGGTCGGATAGTAGTAGCTCCACTGCGATTACAGTTATTTATCTGATCTGCTAAATGCTGGATCTTGGTCAAGGCGGACCCTGGGCCCTTGCGCGCAAGAGTAGATGATTATTTACATCTAGCATGTTCACTAATGTAGATACTACACCAAGATAAAGGCCAGTTTACTCGAGCGTTTCCTCTGGCCGTCGATGCCATAGGCCAGATCACCAGGATCACACGATATTGTTTTATTTGCAAAGAATTATACACAACATAACAGTAGGGGTAGGCAGAGCACAGGTCATTCCACTTGCAATGATTCGACCTGACAAAGTTCATCAAGTTTTTAGTGTGTCATTTTAAGATCATTAGCTACAATTACGTTAAAAACTTTGTGTTTTTGATCTTTCAGAATTAGAAGATGTCTATACGCAACGTAAGAAAGTTACAAAAGGCCACGTTGCCACAACCACCCGCTAGCAGTTCTGATGATGAATATGAACCGTACACAAAAAATTCGCCGTCTAAGTTCAAATTTGATGCGGTTAGTATGATGTTAATATTACATTTAGCTTAAGCTCTTTGTTGTGTGGTATTTAGAAGTATAAAGAGGTGTACGGTCAAACAAATATAAAGCTACAGAGGGGATGTATGCAAAACAAAGCGTTTTGTTAGACCCTCTGTAGCTTTGTATTAGGCATTGCGAAAATGTGTACTGGAGAAAAAAATTTAAATTGTCAGCAGCAGAAGTTCGATCGCGCAATTTGCGCCGCCTTCGATCGTATGGGCATGGTGCGACGGGGCGTTTTAATGTCATTTATTATTATATTGTCATGTCGTATGTATTAGACGTGCCGCGCCGCTCAAGTGTGTCTAGCTCCATACAAACTCATATAAACGAACCCTGTCGCGCCACGCAATGCAGCGTAAGTGCGTGTGTCCGATTAGTCTTATGTGTATAAAATAATATTTCACACTAATTTCGGTACATCGATAATGAAACCACGACCAAAGCTCTGCCGCTCACAAGTCACAACTCATAAAAATGCGCTCGTGGTGCTATCAGCATAAAATTTCAAAACTAATATGCAAGGCGAAAATAATATTTAGGTACTTAATGCCGCAGCGAATTATATAATAATTTTGAATACATATAGATAAGTGTAAAGTTTTGTTAAATATAACTAAGATTGTTCAGTGCGATCGTAAGTTAGCTGAACCCAGCTAAAATCCATAAAATATTACAGCTTTCCAGTTTAATATGTGTGAATAATGTGTGTGCTATGTTACGGATAACTGTTTGTACGCATTATTTTTATTATCCGAATAATAAGTATATTTTATTTTATGATGTGCATGCAATTCAATCCTAATTTTTTTTTTGTTTTGTTTATATTTACTTGCTTATTTGTTTTGTTTATATTTAGCGTCAAATCGTAGAGTCCCATTGACTTGAATTTTTACAATAGGTATTAGTCAAAGTATGAAGAACAACATTGTAAGGCGAAGCAGCTGTCGTGAGCAAAAGCTAGTAGGTTCCGGACTAGTCAGATCCCTTAACGATGGGTTTTTATGCGAATTTTATGTTTTATACACTATTATGCTGATAGTGATGCAACAAACTTTATGTAATTTTTATAAACTTTCATTTTCACATTCTGTTCTGGCCAGTTGGTATACAAATTACGACCAATCCCACTACGCTAACGCTATATCGGGTGACATTGCATCGCTTTCTGGTCTATGGAGATAATAGAAGGTCTGCTTGTGTGATATTAGTCGTCTTTGCGAAATCCGCCCATGGAAAGGGTTTGATTTCAAGGTATCGCAGAGTCGCAAAGAAAATTCATACAAGAAAACGCTACTGTCCTGTTTCTAGCCTACGAACGTAGTAGTTGGTCTGCCTCTAAGAGAGGTCGCTTTCCCTCAGTTTCTTGTACCTAATTTATATAATCATCTCTGTGTTCTTATATTGCGACGGGAAGTATTTTTCAGGGATCGTCGTATGTCAAATGTGAACGCCATCATCATCATAATCCGAGCGGTCAATCCCGGCTTCTGCCAGGGTCCGTTTTCTTACCCTTTCTTCTCCATTTTGTCCGATCCATGTTTGTGCCATGTTAAGGCACCTATGTTCCATGTATCCCTGGGGTTTACGCAATGCGTGCCTCTTTCATCTTATCCGAGATGTCTCACGTCAGTCAAGGGTCCACGCATGTACTTGTTACGCACTCGCCGAAGTCTCGTAACGCCACACATCCAAGTGAACGACGTTACGACGTTTACCAGTTAATTGGAACTGATTCCATTATGATTTAATCTCCATCTCGTCTAAAAATTAACGTGCGCTTGATAAGGCAGCCCGAGTACCGAGCTATAAGAATTAAAACAATCCAGAGTATTGTACTTCGTTTTTTAAGACTAGAAATTATGTACCTAAACAAAAAAGCAGTGTTACTCGAAGTAAACATTTTTTCTTTAGGTATCATCAGGTACTATTTTTTTATGTCTTACGGTAAACAAGCAGTCTAGCAGGCCACCTGGATGCTGGAAAGTGGTCACCTTTGCCTATAGACATTAGCAATACCAGGGGTGTCGCCAATACCAACATGGATACGCTAAGCGAATACCCATTGTTATGTTACATGCAACTGTTTATAAGTGTTATTTTATAATACGCAAATTCCTACTTCTCTACTTCCCACGACTCTGCCTATTTGATACGCTTTCACGGCGAAACCACTGCAACGATTTTGATGAAATTTGATATCTCCAATTTAGCACCTGAGCTAAAGATGGATATGCTACTATATCTATGTATATCTTGCGGTTCTGCGAGGATTCTGTAATATGCCTGTAATTGCGATGCATACGTATACATGTATCGTCACCCTGCGAAAGATAACAATTTTAAAACTTTGTATGCGAATGCCTGCATATTATTTTAAAACATTTAATCAACCCGGAATTTTCGTCGTGGGCAGATCGTCGAGTTCAGCCGATCGATATCTGCCTGTATATGATTATAATTTGGACATGCGACACTGCCCCGTGTTAACGAAACCCCGTTTCGCTGAGCTTCTCAGCGCTTTGGCACTGCACCACAAAATAAATAACGGCCCGCCCCAAGCAGAAGGTCCTAATCAAATACAACTTCCATATCGAACGTACTGCCTGGGCACATCGCGATCGGTCCAATTCGACGATTGACTCACGACATAGGTACATACTTACCTAATATATACCTACCTGTTTCCATTTTAACAGCTGGCTTTAAGCTCCAATTCTGAATCTGAACATGATACCGCGGCTCCGGTAGAAAACCTTAACCCATCACCTCAAAAAACCATTGAAAAGAAAAAGAAGAAAAAGAATAAGAAGCGAAAAAATAAAGTAAGTATGTCATAAGTATGGCGTTTATCAAAAATATTAAATAGAAAATTAAGAGCTTACAATACAATTTGACTTTGTGACCTTTAACTACCTACGTACCTACTTAACTAATAAAATCATTTTCTAGAAAGTTTAAGGTTAAAGGCATCTATTATCTTGAAATAGGGAAATCGCAGAAAAATATATAAAATCTTTAAATTGCCGTTTTGTATGGGGAACAGGACCAAAACTATAATTTTCATACAATCGAATTTTTCAATTACTAGAAAATGGCTGTTCTGATTTTAATGAAACTTCGTTGGTATAATCAAAAAACATTAAGCTAAGTTACTGAAATTAAATGCGAGTATTTTTTTGAACCACCTATATAAAAAAATGATATCTGGTTGGAGGCAAAACTAACGACAAATAAAAAGGGGTATTTAAAAAGACGTTTACAAACTTTAATAATTATTATTTTATCGTTTCAAATGTCTTAGAAGCATTTAAACATACTCTATTTTCGAAATCAATTACTAGTTTTTACATAATATGGCGAAAAAAACGGCAACTTCATACTTAAACCCCAATTTTTTTCCCTGTCTCGGTTGGTTCACCGTTACACTTGATCGCAGATGGACGAGATTGACAAGTGCTTGATGGAAGTGAACGCCATGCTCGGCCCCCCGCCGCTGAAAGCCAACGACGACCCGGGCTCGGCCGCTGAACGGCCAGCGCGCAAGGAGAAGGATCTATTTGCGGTCGAACATAGGTTCCTAATAGCTGCCAACGAGACAAGGAGAATCTTTGGAAATGCGGCTCCTCAACAGAGGAATAAAAGGTGCCTGTTTGTCTCTTTTAAGAGGTTTTGTACTTTTGTATGTTATGGGGTTGGTGTCTTGTTTGTTATATCATCTAATCGTATTATAATACATGGATACCATTTTCTTTAAGACATGGCCGTATAAGCAACCTCGACCAACAAAAGAAGTTCATAATGGTTCCGATAGATGAAAACATGGCGCGGTTCCCCAAGGGTGGTAAGTGTAGATTTTTAAATTAAATGTTTAAAATTGATTCGCCCATCTTTGTGATATCCGCATGTATTTATCCTTGATTGCGTAGGTTTGTCGATGTCAATCCAGAGGACCGAAAACGGCATAATGTACTTCACCTTCGACCATAACCCCGAGTACCAGCGCGTGCACGGCCAGTTCTTGCGAAAGTATAAGAGCACCAGGACGGCTTCCGCGGTCCACGAGCACATTATGGGCCCGCGGATCGAGGACGCCCGAAGCTCCATGCATGTCGAAGGCCTGCTAGAGGTTAATACACGTATTCAATTTATTTAATCTTGTTATCTTTGTTTTTTTTATCTTCCTATCGTAATTTATTTAATTTGCATATAGTTAAAGATTCTAGAAATTATTTTCATCTTAGACTTAACTCTTCAATTAATATTTCAACAGTGTGCCGATTCTATGTATCGATTGGAAGAATACTCTACAGCTAACACGCTCATCGAGATGGTGATTGCATACCTGCAGTATTTAGCGCATCCTTCCTTCAAGCTTACCGACGTGAGTGTCACTCGCATTATCGTGACTCTACTTATGAATTGCTGGTTAGTCGAGAGTGTTTATTCGTATTCCGTACGCTTACAGAGTGCCGTCCGTTTGGAGTACAAGTTTCCCGAGAACCGGCCCTTCCACGTGGCTTTAGTGAAGCATATGCATCTGTTGACGAGCCGAGCCTGCCATCGCACTGCGTTGGAGGTGGCCAAGGTGCTGCTGAGACTGGACTCCTCGGACCCTCTGGCCGTGTTGTTGGTGATCGACGCGCTGGCTCTGCGAGCGCGGGAGCACGAGTGGCTAGCCCTCGCCGTAGACCACTGGGCTGAGGAAAGGGATGCACACTTCCTATTCAACATACAGTACTCCTACGCTATGGCCAATTACCACATCGCCATGAAGAATAAAGGTGAGTGTTTTATTGCTAATCGTTTCTACGTATAGTACTTATCGCTGCCAATTTTAGAGCTCTATTTAGATTTGTTAGTGGAATGGGTTTTGTGATTATGTAAGTAGAGGCTGGCTGGCTGACTGACTGTTTAATGAGTAGCCGATAACACTGAAACTAGAAACTTGAATTGTGTTAGATGTTTTCTAAATATCATATTACATGTCTGAGCATCGCGATAGTAAGACACGGTTGCGGCAGGTGACTATCGCACCGCTTTAAGCTTCGACCAAACCTGCGCGATCAAAGCGACTGTAATGGGAGCGTTAGTCGCGTGGCGGTTATTACTCGTGTTAATCTACGAGTATGAGAATTTTTGCATCTTGCCTACAAATCCAAATGGCACATTCTTGTCACAATTTACACTACGACAATACGACTCCACCATTGCAGAGAATCTTACTCGCCCCGACATGTTGCTGCAACGCGCGGTGACCCGCGCGCCGGGCGCGGTCAAGTATTTGCTCCACTACACCACTGGGCCGCGACCAAAAGTCGAGAATCACCCGTTCTTCAAATTCGTCGAGCCTAAGTATGTGACACAATCTCCTAATAACTATTTGTGTCGAACGGAACGCGTCAGAAAGGACGGCTGCCGTCCGATCCGCCCAGTTATAGGACGATATGACAAGGGTTTTTGAGGAGTAAGAATGAAACTTGAAGTATTTAAATAAAGGAGAAATTTCAATTTAGTTTTAACCCGATTTGTTTTCGTTCCCACGAATATTGTCGATGGAATTTCAACTTTTTTGTAATACATTTGAGCTACAATCAGTGTCACGAAAGATGAGACCTGTCAAATGGCAGTAGAAGGGATTTCGCGCAGGTACACTCGCGCTCACAATCTAAATTGAAATACATCGGCATAAGTTAAAAATATTTAGTAAAATTTACAATTCTCTTTGCTGTAATTAGCGACGTTTTAGTTGCGGCCGCTGTACGTTTTTGTACCTCTTTGAAATTGTCGACGCCGTGCTCTGCTTCTCTCGACATAAAAGTGTGTAAAGTGTATACGTCGTACACAAGTTTTCTACATTGTCAGTTTAAAGTTTTACTTAGAGGCATAAATTTACTGTGGTAATCAACAATGTAAACAAAGACGAACTAAACAACTATCAACTTTTGCACTCGTTAGTATTAGCGGACCACAACGGGGTATGCGCGGGATGCGGGGGATGTCAGACGGCTTCGGCGCGTACGGAAGCGCCGCCCGCCGTCCCTCACCCCGCACGCCGCTTGCCTCACCCCTAAGCGGCCCGTCCGCTCCCCTCCCGCCCCGCATACTGCCAATGTAACCCACAAATCGTCTACTACGCAAGTCAAACCACGTGATCCGCCAGGTCTCCTCTTTCGTGACATTAGTTGTTAAATACAACTAATTTCAATTTCAACATTCAATTCCTGGCCATGCCGTCCTGCCGCTGCTCGCGAGTGTACGTCTTTCTGACTTGTTCAGTACAATGTTGGACCACCTGCCGTTATGGTGATATGGTTGTTTTATAAATAGGAAACTGTATTTCTATTTGTGGAATATAAATTCATGAGCAAGTCTCATTCAAATCTACCGATTGAACTACAATTTTCATGGTATTAAATTCGGCTCGCTTCGACACGTTCCGCACGATATAAATCGTATTATGTTGTATCAATTCCTTGATTATTTTTAAAATGCATCATTTATATGCACCAATAATAATTATGCGAAAGCTACAACTTGCACAACATTTTTACGCAAACTGCAAACTCTAAATTTGTCAATTCCAGTCAAGTCAATGGTTTTGAGCCCGGCTTAATAGCTCACAAATCCGTTCGTTAATGTTTCCGTTATGCAAAGCGAGGTTGTACTAACTTTATTCTCTGGATAAGCAATCCTGATAGCGATTACGTGTTTTCCAGTTCGACCGAGGACATGAACGATTTGATGAAGCTGTACGCCAAGCTCACGTGGGCCAAGTGGCGCGAGCCGGGCGTCATGGAGTGGCTCTTCAGGAACATCCAAGCCGTGATGGATCGGTTCGACAGCAGCGAGGATAAACAGGTCAGTCGTTCGTAAGCGAAAGTCAAATTAATAGACCCAAGCGTAAAATGTCAATAAATATTAGGTAACTCTACGTTTCATGTAACAAAATTCGAGAAAACGTGATAATTTATTTATACTATTTTTATTTTGTAAAATGAATAAGTAAATCAATCAAATTACTGACCTTCATGTTTTTATTTTACAGAGGGAGATGCGTTTGTCATTCTTGCTGTACACGCATTACCAATTCAAGACCATACCAGTGGAACTAATCCGTCATCTGTGCATCATAAAACCGATGGCAGATCTCCTCCTCGATGGCGTAAGTTAATTGATTTATGCGCAACACTATGTGTGACTGAACTGTTACGTTACATGGTACATAATATATAATTTATTTCTTAGATATCCGCGATGCATGAAAAACTGTACTTAGTTCTGCTACAGATATAATGCTTAAATCGATAGGTTTCTGCTTTATTGGTGTGTTTAAGAAGCGGTTGTGATAACATGACATCATTCATCGACCCTCTATCACGTCTCATCGTCACCCTCCAAGCGGTCAACCCCGACTTCCGCCAGGGTCCGATAATAGTGTAGATAATAGTAGTTTATCTACACTCATAGCGTAATGTTCCAATTACATATTCGAAAACAGTTGTTTAAGGATACACTTTTTTCACGCCAGTCGATAAAAATTTAAAAAATTACTTTTCGATACAGCATTTCCCATACTATTTTCATTACAGCTGTATCGAAAAATAACTTTTTAATCATTATGCAACACTTTTATTTTTTAATTTTTTGTCGAGCGCCGGGACACGGCTAAATACCTAAATGTCTTCAACAAATTCAAAATTCCTGTTTATATTTGTGATCAGTTCATAGTCTGTGGTTGTGATTGTGTACATTTGGAATTATTTTCCCGCTAAACAGAATATTTTTTCTAATTGTTGTAATTTGTGTTTGTGAATGTTTTTTCTTTTTTGAAGCAAATAAATAGATAAATGTGAAAGTAGTGAAGTGAATTTCGCTTGATATCCTCGACGCGCATATATAACAGAACTGACTCGCAGTTACTTCCAGCAAAATTGAAAAAATTATAGGTACGAAATTTTAACATGAAAATATGAGTGTAGATAAAGTAGTGTATGCAACTGCATATAATTAGGTATTAAAACACTCGTGTCAAACTATTATATATGACAGTTGCATAAACTACTATTTTAATCTATATGCAAAACTTTTCTTTGACTACTATTATTATAAAACTACTATTATTAAACTAATATTATTTTATACTATATAATGACAAACTCCTTGAGAGAGAGACTTCCCAAACCCTACACATAACGTCGAGCTCATAGCGCCGCCGTCTGATAGTTTTTAAGTAGTGTAATTTTAGTGCGAGGGTAGTTCGAAGAAAAAAGTCTAAGAAGTATTTCATATTTGATTGGCAGGAGCTCCCCGAAGTACAGAGGTTCCTTAGCGCTGACCCGGAGCCGCCCACTAATACGGTCCACCGCTACAATTACAACGCGAGCGAGCGCCCTGCTGCCAGAGGCTCTATGATCTACGAACTGTTCGCTTCGGTCCTGCCCATTTACGAGTTGTCGACGGAAGAAAAGTTAGTACTCGACTAGTTATAATATTAATATTGTGTACAAGTAGAGCATCGGTACTGGAACCGGTATCTCGTACAGGAAGACGCAGCGTGGGTAGGCCTCCCACAAGGTGGACTGACGACCTGGAGGCGGAAGGCACAAGACCGGCCTTTGTGGAAATCACTACCAGGATATTGACGCCAAGATTATTATTTTATTTAACTACTACCGATAATAGTAATGTTAACAATTCATACACCTAAACCTTTTTTAGTTTATCGCGGACAGACATATAGGCAGACAGAGGCGGCGTGGGACCTTGTTTTATAATATGGTGTGATTGTGGACAAGCTAATCTCGGAGGCTTTGATCTTAGTAATTCTGTCGGCATCGGGTCGGAATCATATGACCAGAAAGAAATCTTTGCCTACTGAGAAACCTGTGACCTTAGTGGTTACAAACATAAGGTGCGCAATACACGTTCATAAAACAACTTCAGAAACGACGTCACTGTGCGGGCACCGAAATCCGAGCGCAACCCAACATGTAATATCGGTCATTTTTTTTTAATTCTTTGTACCCATAGAAATCTCCTTGAAATACAAAGCTCGCCTTGAGAGGCATCCTAATAAATGGGCGATGGAACTCACCTTCCTAGATGATATGAGACATTTGAAGAGATACAAAATAATGGAAATCGACGACAGTTAGACTAACTGATGATACATTACCATTAGGGAATGTCCTTAGCAAGCTTCTTATCTTTCAACTCATCTGCTCATAGTCTTAGGACTGCTTGCAAGATTTAAAAAAATATATGTACTCAAGCAGCAAATGAATGATTTATGTAGGTTTTGAAGATATCTTGAAGGTAAATCGATTAAATCAGGCTATTGTCTTAGTTAGACAATCCTGATTTTAATATATCTTAGATTTATCTATAACATCAATTTTGACTTGGCAAGACTGCTTAGACTAGATTCTGTTTTACGCAAGTTTTGAAATTATCAAAGTATAGTAAAACAATATTTTTCTATTTCACTGTAGACATCAATAATAGTTTTAAGAATAGATTTGTTTTTTACTATTCTTATCTTACTGAATTAGCGGTGGTATAATAGAATTTAGTCTTATAGAAAATAAATGTATTACCGAAGTCATTTTCGATTTAGCAAAAACGAAGTGTAGCTAAAGTATAGACATAGAAGATTTTATCACTATTATTGTTTGCTAATTGGGTAGGTAGGTCGATTTCACCGCTAGGCGACAAAATCACTCACATGCCTAAAAAGGTTTGCAATCCCTTAAGACGGCGGTCATTGCATCTGTGCGAGCATGACGTACTATATTTACACAGGAAAGACTGAGACAGGTAATAACCGCCATAGTAATACTAATACCACATAACTAATACTTTACCAATTCTCTGATTTCATGATTGAAATTGTTACTCTTGCGATTACATATGATCGATTTAATAGTTTCAGTTTATTGCATTGGAACTTTGTTAGCAACTAAACTATTGAAATCGACGATACGGAATCGCAAAAGGTACAATTTTAATCATTCAAATCAGAGAATTGTTAACAACAAAATTACGTAACTAGCTTACAGATCAATGTACGAATTTCTTTCTGGTCCGCGACTGCACTTTAGCTCAAACAGAAAAATGAAACGATGGAGACGTATCTATATGAAATGATCCCAACTCGGGAGTTGGACTAGTTTCCGATATTCATATTTTGCTTCTATTGTATATTTGATTTCATTGCTTTCCAGTGAGGAATACCAGCCCTTGAACGCGCCACCGCAACCGCCCAACGACCAGGACGGAGCCGGCGCGGCGGGCGGCGCCGACGGCGCACAACGACCGCAGGGCGGCCAAAACTAAAATTATAATCGAGGAAAGGGGTTATGATGTAGCTATTGCCATAACATATCCCCTACCCTGAAGGGTGAAAGATTGTCTCGCTGAGCGAAGCTTATAGCAGGGATATGTCACGGCCCAGGCCTAGAGGCTTTTTAACTACTTAACTAATGCCTCTTGTAGGTATTGGGAGTGGCGTGACTGTATTCTAATTGGTCTGAAAAGTACTACTACTTAAATTTATTTGTTATCTGATGTGCCGATTTTGCACCCTAAAGGGACTATAACCACACTAAATGAATTAATTACTCCATACATTTAATTAGAAATCTCTGTCTCTCTGTCTGATATAATACATATAGCACATGAATTAAAATAAATGTTAGTAAAGTTAAGTGAATGTACACGAATGGATATGCAAAATCTAATAATCAATTTGTATAGGATAAATTTGACTATTATTATAAATAGGGGAGGTGTCATCCTCCTTGCCAGACTATGTTTCTTATAATATACGTATTTATTTATAAATTATTCGACATTTTAATGGACCCACTATTTATCACATTACCTAAAATATTGGGTCCTTACCTATGAAATTGGCGTTTTTTCGCAATTATGTTAATGTTGTCTGATTATACCTAAAAAAAATTTCGTAATCGGATTTTTTTTCAAGCTGTTTCCAAAAAATTTAATAATGTTTTTGTATGAAAATTCTAGTTCCCGTCATTTTCGTTTTACAAAACGGTAATTTCATAGGTAAGGCTAAAAATTTTCGTAATCGGATTTTTTTTTTCAAGCTGTTTCCAAAAAAATTAATAATTTTTTGTATGAAAATTCTAGTTCCCGTCATTTTCGTCTTACAAAACGGTAATTTCATAGGTAAGGACATATTATTTATAACTACAATAGTGTTGTGGCAATCGATATTTATTTAGTATGTAAGTCAAATCGGCAGATAAAATGCACTTTTAAATCGTTCAGGGGTCGCAACAGATAGGTTTGAGATTGTATTTACGTCTAAACATAAACAAGTCATAATTGCTGTTTGATTGACCTTATAAAATATGTACGCATTCTGTTATCGTAGAAGATCATCAAGTTAAACATAAAACTGAGCCTCAACCACACTTAGATCGTCGCACTTTGACGAGGGGCAGTTTTTCTGATTCTGTAGATAGATATTTTGATTCTGTATATTTATTTTGTTGTTTTAAATTATTTCAAAAATATATGTTTTAGAATTTTAAATTATTTGAAAAATTTGGCTGTTATTTATTAATTATGTACCTTTGTGTTGCCGGCCAAACCCAATTTCGGGCCCAAGTAAATACTAGTTTATTGTAAGCGCATTAGGACTAACTAGTTTGGTCAAACTGTTTTTGAATCTGATTATTCCAATGACGACAGAAACCTTATAAAGAAAGGTCATAATCATCAAAGTCGAGTATTAATCACGCGAAAAAGGAAAATCAATTCGATCTAGGTCAAACTAGTTTATCCTAAGCAATAAATAAGTTTCACCTGAAATCAGGTTTGGCCGCTAACGAATACGCATACATACATAACGAGCGCTACTATAACTATATCAGCTATATTTACTGATACTATGTTACGTTATGTCCTCCACTGTGACTCCTACATATACCTACATACATAAATAAGCGCATATACTATTATACTTATTGAGGACTCCAGTAGTATTTTAAGATTCATATTGTTTTTGAATCGTGCCAATCTGAATATTTATTCTGCATAAAGTTTGCGCAATTCACTAATGTCTCTGTTTTAAAAATAACTCCCTTTCCAAAAAGTTTCAAAGGTTTAGGTTTACAATATAAATAAATTGTGTTTTCATTATTTTACTCTTTACTCATCATCATCGTCCTAACGCTTATCCCAGCCTCTGCCAGGGTCCGCTTTCCTACCTATTCTTCTCCACTTCGCCCGGTATTCATTACGCACTTCATCAAGCCGCGTAACTCCGCACATCCACTGCAGCATTTTCAGTTCGCGGACGTGTTTCCTCAGCGCTAGCCATGTCTCGCATCCATAGAGCATCACAGGTCTAATTAAACTCTTGTATATAAGCCCTTTGGACTTGACAGGGATTTTAGGGTCACAGATGACTGCCGCGAGTTCCCGCCATTTGGCCCAAGCTGTAGAGTTTCGGGGCTTGACATCGGGGCTGATATCGCCGGACTCGTGCATCACGGATCCGAGGTATTTGGATTTATGTTCTATTGACAGCTTGGTTACCTATACGAATGGTGTCAGTATCCGCGCTACAGCCGGCCATATACTCTTGTTTTGGCGACATTCAGCTTCAAACCACCGTTTTCTTGCACCTCCCTCCACATCTTTACCCTGGTCTCAAGGTCCTGCCTAAACTTGCTCACCAGTACAATGTCGCCAGCGTACTTCATAAGCCAAGGAGGCATGTCCTGAATTTCTGCTGAGAGCATAATGCAAAACAAGCAAGAGCTCAGCACAGAACCCTGGTGAACACCTACAGTAATCGGGAAGGGCTGAGTATGGTCTACAATGGTATTGGAATACATGTCCTGTATAATACAAATGTACGCCTCGGGCCCAGACTTTAATCTCAGAGCCCACCAGATTATCTCCCGAGGGACACTGTCGAAAGCCCTCTGCAGTCTCATCATCATCATCATATCAGCCAGAAGACGCCCACTGCTGGGCATAGGCCTCCCCCAGAGATCTCCACAAAGGCCTGTCCTGTGCTTTTCGCATCCAGCTGGTACCTGCGATCCTTACCAGGTCGTCAGTCCACCTTGTGGAAGGCCTACCCACGCTGCGTCTTCCGGCACGTGGTCGCCACTCGAGAACTTTACTGCCCCATCGGCCATCTGTTCTTCGAGCTATGTGCCCTGCCCACTGCCACTTCAGTCTGGCAATCCTTAGAGCTATGTCGGTGACCTTGGTTCGCTTGCGGATCTCCTCATTTCTGATTCGATCGCGCAAAGAGACTCCGAACATAGCTCTTTCCATTGCCCTTTGTAAGTACCTAAGTCATCACTGGCAACACACATTGGTCAAAGACCTTCGTTTTGAGACATTGCGGTATTTGGGACGAAAATATATGGCGTAGCTTCCCGAATGCTGCCCAACCGAGTTGGATTCGTCGATTGACCTCTTTCACGAAGTTGGACCTACCTAGAACGCCCTAGCTGATGTTCGTAGCCTAGATGGTGTTCGTTTCTAGCAGCGGACCTTATCATACTATTTTTTTTTGCAGTGTTTTGACTTTTTATGTGCGGCGACTACCATCCGGTCCGCACAACCCGATAGACAAAAGCCGGTTCCCCGCTCTGTCAGCAGTTTTACTGTTAGTTTATGAAACCGAAACGAAACGATTATTTGCACATTTAATTAATGGTGTTTGTTTATTAACAAATATGTCGAGACGTAAAATCTCTTACTCCGAGACAAAAACATTCCGCACTTGTGTGGTTATGTGAACACAATGCACGCATTTTTAATAGGCTACACTCCGCTACACTGTATGCAAAAAATCGGGTAAAAATTGTAGGGGCAAATTTTTATAAACCGTTGCTTTTATATTGCTGTGCCAAATTCAGCCAGCACTAAGTTTGGCGTATTTCCCAAGGAAAAATCGGACTGAAAACCGCGGCGACCTACCAATGTGTCGATGGAAGTTACGAGTGACTAATTGTGCATTGATGACGAGGATATAGGATAACGCATTTAAGAAAGAAAATATTTAGAAAATTGCGTAATTGTTTTTAACTTTTTATTTTTGACTCTGAAATGGTGTTCATGAGTACTACACTCCTAGGTGATATTCAAGGTCTGATGATGATGACAGAAAGTGGCCATAGGAACTACTGAACGCACGAAGATAACCCCATTGTGTTTGGACTCTTTGGAATGGTCTTCATGAATGATCTATCTGAGGATGATGACAGAAAGAGGCCATAGCTACTGAACGCAACAAGATAACTTGGTCGAATGGTCTTCATAAGTACTATACTCCTAGGGGATATTCAAGGGTTGATGTTGATAACGGAAGGTGGCCATAGGAGGTACGAATTTGAAGATTCCATGTTCATATGAAAGGGTTGATTGACCGCAGGGGTGGTCGCAATGTACTTAGTTATAAGTAATTTATTTTTTCATACATAAAGCTTCCGCTAGCTTCCCCCCACTCCCTTAATTAAATAAAAAGCTTATTTTTTAAGATGATGATGTCGATACAATTGTAGCAATTTTTTAGCCGTCAGGCTAGAAAATTTGATGTTAAAATAAACATCTCTGTTAATGCAGAAACAAATTGTAGTTCAATAACTTTGCCCGTCAACACGGTCAATGGCATGAAGTTGTAGGGTTAAGGTGAGAGAACACTCCACATTTGTACACACTCGCACACTTGTTTCGCTTTTCGTGGTCAGGCCGGCTAGGCCACACAAAATGAGATAGAGATACCTATAGGTAATATTCTGTAGATATTTTACTCAAGCTTTTGTTCGAAGTGATCTCTCTCAATACCTTCCACGTTCATGTGGAGAACGGGAATACCAGCAACCCCTCGCCGGCGCCGTTGCGTCATCAGGAACCTCCAGCCGCGCTACAGAACTCTACCGTCCGCTGTAGGTACTGTTTATTACGCTCGTTAGCAAGAGTGAACTCTAGTAATTAGCAATAAAGCTGTAAAACTGTTTATATTAATAAGTTGGAGGCTCTACGAGTTAGTTTAATCTGAAAATATTTTTAGGCTATTTTTAATAGTTATTTATAATTATTTTACGCCAAATAAGTACTGGATTCATCTTTATTTATTCATTTCTTTATTTGATAAACCGATAGTAACACAGTGCAATAGTAGTACATGTTCTAGACAGCACGAACTATCTTTACAGGTATACACAGCTACTACCATATTTGTTATAACACGCTATACTTACAGTGAAACATGTCAATGTCATCAACAATAATAGTGTACGTAATAATACAAGACGGTTCATGGGTGCGTAAATATTTGTTATCATTCATGACTTTTCGAACGTACGCTTAAGTGGGAATCTAGGCATTACTCTCGGAAGACACAGTCGAAGTTCGCTTAAGTTTATACAGAAACAATAAATCGAAAACGCCTGTTTTCCAAAGTGGAAAGATAATTTTTTTTCAGACGACTTGCATAGTCTGCTCTATTAGAGCTGCATTGTAGGTCCTTATATGCCCTTATAAAAATTTTGTAAAATAACGTTGAATACGTTCGATACGAGCAATATGAATTTTATAACGAGGATTCCACGCACAGGCACCGTATTCAAGAATGCTACGAATCATTGTCTTGTACAAGTTGAGAATAACTTGCCAGTTTTTAAAATCTTTACACATTCGCTTAAGAAAACCCATCAGTTTCCAAGCCTTAGAAACTACTGTATCGATATGATCAATGAAACTCAGTTCACTATCTACAATTACGCCAAGATCTCGCACCTTCTTTGCTTCAGCTATGAGCTCGTACTAGGTATATCATTGGAGCCAGATATTCTTTTATGACATCTTCTAATAAAGCTACATAAGAAAAATTTGATAACTTTAATATCTACGAATAATTTCGCACGTTTTTATTTATTTAGGTAGTAATAATAATTGTTGTGCAACCGTGGTATACCAAACTCTTTGGTTCAACCATTGCACGAGAAAAAGGATTTTATATAGGATTTGCCGTAACTCAAAGGAGTGTGGCCTATAATTTCCGAAAATCAAATTCTATTAGTGTCATTTGTTCCATTCCCATATTTTCTAAATTGCTGCCATGCCCTCCATGGGAAGCCGCAAGCCGACGCACTAAAGTACCTAGTATATCTGGAAAAAGGAGTTATTCGTTACCAATTACGATTTATCCTTGATTTCACAGGGTATCCATCATTAGATGCTGACCTGATAACCACGAGGCCATCAGTACACGTACACCCTTATAACAAAAAAATGGTTTCATGGGTCTTCGGGGGACATAGGTAGATGAAAAATAAAAGATTCGATGAATTGAGTACCTTCTTTCCTGAAGTCGTTTAAAAACCGATGTAAGGTAGACCGGTTTTTTACTACTATAAGTAGGTATAGTATAGGTAGGTATAGTTTGGCTACTGAAGGTAGAGACTGAGCATATATTTCTAAACTGCCGTCAGTATATAGATCTTATATAAGACTAAGCAATTTAAAAAAATGTTTGTAAACTCTGACAGTATGACCACAGAATTCAAAATTAATTATTTAAAGTTTGTGGAATAAACAGAGTTGATACTGTTTAATTTTTTATATAACTTTACATTTTAGAAATTTATGGACATAGGTAGCCCTACCTATTAGTAAGCTGAAGTGGTATTAGGCTGGTCACATATGTCGCAGAGCTGATAAGAAACTCAGTCTCTACTTTCAGTAGCCAAACTATAGTCACATCCCTTTTGTGAAAATGACATCGAAAGGAGAGTGAATGCGGGAAACGTGAATGGAGATATAGACAGCCATACAGCATACATTTATAAACAGCCAGAAGTTTTCTAATGAGGCCTGTCCGTCTGTTTATAGAGAGGTCCTCGATCCAAAATTTATGTATGGAAGCGAAAGTTGGGTGTGGCAGAAGAAGCAGGAAATTAAAGTAAATACAATAGAAATGAGACCGCTAACAAATTTGGAAAGAGTGTCAATGAAAGATAAAATACAGAGTAGTGTCATAAGGGAATATGCTGGAGTGAAAGAAGATGTAGTGGCTAGGATCACAGAACATGAATATACCAGGATAGAAATAGGAATGGTGAGTTGGTTTGGTTATGTAGAGATGATAAATGAGAGGAGATTAACGAAAAATATATATGTGGCAGGGGTGAATGGAAGCGTTGGCAGGGTAACACCGAGACATACCTAAATACCAATCAAATCGGAGATATTTTAAAGAAAGGTCAAGAGAAGAGTACCCTAAACACATGAGCATGTATGTAAAAGTAGATGAATGTAAGTCAAAGTCAGTCTTCACAAAAAAAAAATATTTCCTATTAAATTAAATAATTAAATTTAGACAATGTACTTTAATACTGTTATGTATACGGTTACTGCTGCAATAAGTACATCGTGCTGTGTGGACGTAATGTTCATAAAAAATATAAATCGCATTACATATGTACTTAACCATCTACATTTGCCCTGTCTTTTTAATTTTCAGTGTGGTATAATGTAAATTCCTGTACAACTGTGCTCAATCTTCGATCAACTCGTATACAGTAGATCGCTACAAATTGCGCACTGTCCGCCTTACAGATTACGGGGATTATCTACTCTCGCGCCGCCGAAATATGCACCGCTAATGCACGCTGGATGATTTGGAAATCAAAGAACGAGTTGGGTTTGTTTTACCCTGTTCCTATTTGTTGATCTATGTACAGTCCTACCCATAATCAGTATAAGATGAGCTAGAGTCTCAATAAACGCGCATAGCAATGTTAGCTCCTTTTACACTGGTTTGTTTAGGTCGCTCTGCTGTCTTCTGTACCTACCTACGTAATGACAATAAACATAATCACTAAAACTAGTAACAGATATTCTGTTTTGGCTGAAGTTGACCAACCGTCAGTTGCAGTTGATAGGTAGGTACTAATCCTCACGCTGTATAAAATAAAGTCGCTTGTGGGTGCGGCGGACGTGGTCGGACGTCCGACCAAGGTCGGCTCGCCCACGCATCCGAATTAATCCAAAAGCGACTTTTTTTTACGTCGTAAGGATTAATTAATATCGACTGCAACCGCCGGTTGGTCGCCTCCAGCCAAATCAGAGTGTCTGCTACTAGTTATATTCATATCAATCCCACTCACGCCTGGAAAGTCGGGTAAAGTCGATGCCACGAGTAACGCCAATTCTCTCCCTACTACTCCCAAATTATTCGTCTCTCATTCACCAATGACCATCGCAACGATCTTCAGCCAACAACACTCGGATGAAGTGAAGATCTGCGTCGCTGGCGCAGCGCCTGCAAAGTAGGTAGTCTAGTGTGTTATTGCAATTTCAATTTATGAAAGAAATAAGTACTTGTGATTGACATTTATTGATTCTTCATACTTAGTTTAATAGTTAGTATTTCCTTTATAACTATCTCTGGCTATCCCGTAGGTACATGGTTAGTGCCGTACGTACCTACAGACCTCAACAATTTTGACATATACATTTATATGTTATGTCAATGATCTACCTACATTATGACAATTCGTTATGATCGGTTTATCAGATACCTTTGACGATGTACATACCTTTTAAGTATAATAGACCTGTGTCTATTATTTTGTATGTATAATATACCTATGTATATTACAAAATGTCCGATATTATCCACTAAAGCCAGCAATTTGCAACCTGACAGATTGACGGCCAACAGGGAGGCGCAGTTTATCCGTTCATTACATTGTGTACAAAGGGAAGATAAAATTACATCTCATTACATTGCAAGTCTATAAAACACATTACGTTAATGTGCAGGTTAGGGCATAATGTAGTGAGACCTATAGTTGATTCGTCGGCCACAATGGGGCACGAGCCGCGACACTATGCATTTATTATTGAATCGACACAGAATGTATTTATATTAACGGTTCTCAAACTGCGACTCTACATGTAAATCACGCCCGTCCTAGTTATTTTTGTGCCAATACGCTTGTCAAGTACCTGCTTACACCCATGGACTCACAAATTCACAATACCTACTATCAGGGGTTACTCACGTGTTGCCGGCATTGTGAAAGTCTTTGATTAACTTATACTCCCTACTACACAAAGTCATTGGATTATATTTCTAAGAATATCTACTAGGTAGGTAGTAGGTATATTAAAACCTACCACTACTCTGTCGAACTTACAAACAATAGAGCAAAAAATGTAATAACAATTATCAACAAAACTTAGCTCAGAAATGCTAATCAAGAGAACTGAGCTTTGAAGCATAACTATATAATAATAATAAAGTTCTTTATTTAGCCAATAAAGCCATTGTGAAATTAAAATCACAATGAAATACATAGAATTAAATACAAAAATCTTATTCATCATCACAGCCCACAACAGTCCATGGCAGGACTTAGGGCCTCTCCCACGAAAAGGGAGGTTATTGCCATAATCTCCACGCTCGGCAGGCGGGTTGGAGATCGCAGTGTTATAATATAACAATGGAAAACGCTGCTGCCCATTTTCCAGTCTACGGAGGCGCTTAGATCTTTTGTCTCGAAAATATTAGTCGCCTTGTACGACACCCATGAGTGTAAGGGGTTGGTGCTATTCTACTCTGCCGGACACCACACGGCCGAAAATCTTATTAACTACTTATAAATAAAAATAAATTCCATAATTTTTTCAATTTTATTATTTGTCAGGTCCCACGTTACCAGCAATAAAATATTATTATTACTGTCACGTATCCTGTCTCAAAAGGAGACTATCCGTGTCCTAATAATTGCAAAAAAGTCGGGCATTGCCGCCTCGGCGAACATACCGGATGCGCTGCAGTACCTCGGCAAATTCATAAGAATGCGGTATCTATGCATTATTATACTGCATCTTATGCAGAGCTGGCACGTATAAAAAAACTGGCAGAATGCCTCGAAAAGAGTGCCCTTCACCTCCTTGCTGCTTTTCCGACAATGCCCGTCTTTCTCGCTCTATGTTAAGGTCGTCTTTAAAGTCCTCCCTAATTATGTGGCAAGGATATTTGAATTTCACCAGAACCCGAATCGCTGCGCCATTTAAAATTACTTCTTCTCCTGACCCATTCCCGCCCTAAAAACCATCATCTCTGTTTTGAGAACATTATATTTCAGAACATTATATTAGAGCTTGCATAATTCTCACAGACTGAAAAGAGCTTTCTCAATCCGCTGACTGAAGGACCTAAGCACCATGTCGTCTGCGTAACTAAGATTATTAACGCAGATACCACCGATATAACATCCGATGCCAGTATTCCTCAGCTCACCAATCAGGTCGTTGACATACGCGTTGAAAAGGTCCGGAGACGTTAACCTACCTTGGCGAACTCCTCAGTCTAACCTGTATGCGTTATATGTCGTGTCGCCCCATCGTACATGGTTTGTTTGGCCACCATACCAGTGTCTCAACAGACCAACGATATACTTAGGAACCTCTGAGCCGAGCAGTTTGTTCCAGATAATGTTGTAGTTCACTAGATTTAACGCACGGCTCAGGTCCAGAAAACAGGTACACACCGACGTATCATGCTCAACGTAATAGTCGACGGTACGCTTGAGGCTTACTATTGCGGAGTTCGTTGACACAACTGGGCGAAACCCAAACTGAGCGTCGTGAAAATTCAAATTCCTCAGCAACTCGGGCTGCAGCAGTCGTTCAAAAACCTTTCCTATGACTGTACCAAAGGAGATAGGTCGGTAATTACTGGAAGAGCCTAGGTCACCTGTTTTAATCGTCTTCATGAAAGAGTCCGGTAGGTATGTATGCGTCAAATACAAATTATGAAGCACACATAGATAGGGGAAGGTGGCCTAGACCGGGTAAGCTTCGAGCGAGGATAAAAAAAAATTTGAAGTATGGTGTATATGTTAGCTTGATTTAGTTTATTAGATAGGATGTTTATTAAACTTGAAAATAAAACACAATTTTCAAGAATTTTATATCAAATATTTTCTATAAAACCCGTTTTGCCCGCATATGAGTCTAAAATGGGTATCTGATTTGGGCAAAACGTGTTGTCGTCATAATCTTTAGGAAATCAAATTAAGTAAAGTATGAGATCGAATTAAAGATAAAAAATGTAAACAAATGGGTTCCCACCACAAAAAAAAAATAACCTAAATAGAATAGAATAGAATAGAATAACTTTATTGTTGAAATGGTGGATTATTTTAAATCATTTAGGTAAATATTGATTAAAATTTTTACATTCAAAATAAAATAAAATTATATGAATATTTTAAAATATTTTACTGAATTAAATAGGGAATAATGTTTCTTTTCTAACATATTTGTTCTGTTTTAATAAAATATGTGTAGTTTTCATTTGGAAATGGTGAGAAATTCTAAACATTTGATTCGATATGTTACAGTACATTATTGTAAAGGCTCGGACAGTAAGGGATTGACTGATGCCGAGACATATTTACTGCTTTTCTCAAATAATAATACATAAAATTATATAAGATTGAAAATGGCGGCCAATTCTTTCTATATTGGAGTTTTCTAACTAGTGCTCTTAATAAATTGAATAAAGGGGAGTAAATCGATGTTTTTCGCTTTTGAAAGTTTACCAGCCATTTTAAAGCACATTGAAAAGTGTGCATGGTGTATAAGTGCATAACCATTTGGTTATGGAAACCAAAGGTTTTATACCCCTGGATAGTTGTGTGTTTACATGTTTGATCTTTAGTTTCATCTCCAAATTTAGGAATCAACTCTATACGTACCGACTATAGTTTATCATTTCGACTAAGTGTAAGCATTTAACATTACGTTTACTGTTAAAATGTTAAAACTTAAAATCCTAAACCAATTTTATATTTATAGCTACAGGAGTTGTAGATCAAAATACCTTTACCCCTTTGAGGTATTTTTACGAGATAGGTAGTTCTTCATTTAATCCGTTTTGTATTAAATTTTTCATACAAAACCTGTTTTGGGCTACCCGTTTTGCCCAATAGCATATGTTTTTGTAAAGTAATTAAAGACTTCAAAATGAAAGGTAAACTTTTTGTCCTAATTTAAAGTTAGAGATGACGCTAAATTATAAGTGCAATATTAACAATGTGCTAATTATAAAGGTTTTCGACTAATCAGGGGAACACATATCTTAATTTGTTTTAAGTAGACATACATCCGCCATTAAGCTGCTCCGGTTAAGCAAATTAAGCAATTAAGCAAAACGGATCGAAACTAGTCAATATACTAGGCTACTCTCAAAACGTGCACCCATTGACACTACTTATTGACATGGTAGCGTACGAGCGCTTACCCGTCTTAGGCGACCCACCCGTTTTAGGCCACCTTCCACTACCCACGTATTATTTCCAAACCGGCAAGCGGGCCATCCGGGTTGCGTATAGACATTGCCGGACAAGCAAATAACAAATGTGTTTTTAAACCGTAAGCGAGCTATAGTTTGAGAGCCACAAACAAAAACGTCATAAGTAGTTTAATTAAGGGACGCTTGATAGTATCCGCCATCAAGCCTTAGATCGTAATGCATCGTAGCTATATAAATGAGCACGTTCGTGCTCTGTACTTACACTACACTCCGTACACTAAAATGGCAAAGCACGTAGCGCGTACGTCGTTGGTGCTGTGGCTGGGCGTGCTCTGGCTGGCGGGGCCGGCCGCTGCCAACATGGACGTTATGAAGGACGTCACTCTTGGCTTCGGCGAGGCGCTCCAGCACTGCAGGGAGGAGGTATGGGACGTCTTTCTTTATAATAGAGAGATGCAAATAAGGCCACTCTGATTGTAATCACCACTGCCCATAAGCGAATGCAGAGAGCGTGAGCTTACTCGGTGGCTCAGCTTGCCGGCGGAGCCCGCAGCCACCGTCGTGATATCACTTTTGCTCTTGGGGAGGCACTATCTAGTTATATTGTTGAATCCGGCAAGTCTCTTCTGGATGGATATTTTTTTTATTGGTTGGTGCCTCCCACACGGATGGACGGTCCAACTGATGGAGAATGGCCACCGTCGTCCTGGGCATCTGCAACCTAAGGGGAGCGGATACGGTGACGGCTTCTGGTTACCTGTATGTATTAACCCTCTAATGAATTAAAAAGCCGCGTATCCACCACAGACCGGCCTCACCGAGGACAAGATGGAAGAGTTCTTCCACTTCTGGCGCGAGGATTTCAAGTTCGACGATCGCGATGTCGGCTGCGCGATCAAGTGCATGAGCCGCCACTTCGACCTGCTCACCGACTCGCACCGGATGCACCACGGGAACATGGATAAGTTCATCAAGTCCTTCCCAAATGGTCAGTGGCTCGCAACACAGAATATTTGTTTTTAACGTTTTTAGTACAGGCGAACAAACAGAAGGCTACAGGGGATCAAAGAAATACAATACGTTTGGTACTGTCCCTGTGTAGCCTTTTATTTGTTCGACCGTACCTACCAGTGGCGTAGTTTGCCCTACCCCCAACTCCGGGGGTGGCAATGAGCGCAGCGAACTCGCATGAATTCGCGTGTTAATAATTTAAAAATCTTTGAAAAATAAGCGAGCTATACATTTGTGTTACATATACAGGGTGTAAAAAGACCGCTAGCATTAATTGAAACCCCATATTCTACCCATGAAACGGAACAACTTTCCCCAAGAAACATACCCGCGGAAATGACTTCATAATTTCGCTACCTAAAAAAAATAATTAATTGCGACGCGCAATGTACATCGTCCAGCGCACGGCTCTCGCTTGCCCACGTGACCAGTGGCCATTGACCCCGCGCGGCGGCCGCTTTGGCGTATTCTACCTAACTAGTAGGGATACCTAAGCTTGACTATTGAGTACCTACCTATCTTCTTTTTTTTGCTTTAGTCTCCACGGTTCGGTCGTGTGATAGGAATTGGGAATATTCGTAATACAAACATGTTGGTTTGGTTCATCCGTTCATCCTGTCAGCTGATGACAAATGGTTCGCACGGCGGTAGGTAGTTACTACCACAGGAACTACGTTCAATTCTCATGTTCCTAGTAGGTATTGGACTATCGATCGTGATCTTTACTGCACATATCGACAGTAGGTAGGTAGTAGGTACTGGGCTCGATTCTCGTATGATGTGAATGTCCGTAAGCAAACGTGTACGTAAGTTAGGTAGGTAGACAGCTGATCCTGTGCCTGATCATGCAAGTGCGCGCCGCGGTAAATACCTACTATGTTAAATTTTCATGTAATGTGTATGGTCGTCATACAATCATTTACCTAGGTAGGTAGAACTTTCGATCGTGAACTTTACTGCTGATATCGACGATAGGTAGGTGCTGGGTACGATTTTCGTATAATGTGAATGACCGTAAGCAAACGTCTAGGTAATGCATTAAGGTATGCGTACCCCTGTCGTGTTAAACTTTACCGAGTGGGAGCATGGCAGTGTTGCTGTCCCATGGGCATGGGCCCACGGGCGGCCGGTGGCGGTTGGCGCGTGCGCGGCCGCTGTAGGTAGTACCTACCTCCGGGCGCGCGGCAGCGAGTAGATAGGTAGTGAGCACGCTTTACATTGCGTTCTTTTACTTACAGTGCATTTATTTCAACTTAAACTTGAACTTTGAGTGTCTAAATTAATTGTGAACGATTTAGTTATCGATACTTGATATTTTTTAGTACAAAAATACAACTTTATTTTTAATTTTTAATCTCGATTTCTGCCGAAACTAAGAGTTTCCGCGGGTGTGTTTCTTGGGGAAAGTTGTTCAGTTTGATGGGTAGAATATGAGGTTTCAATTAATGCTAGCGGTCTTTTTACACCCTGTATATACCTACTCTAAAAGAGCGAGCTCGGAATTTTTTAAATATTGGCCCTTAGCTTGGCTATATTAAAACGAGTTATAAAAATGACTTATGTTATTGAATGAGCGAGCTAGCGAGATCGAATTTTTTTAATTAACCCTTAAAACCTTGTGCGATATTAATAAAAATAACATTAAATCAGTAAATGGACGATACCGCCGGGTAATCTCGACATTTTTGACATTCTGGTGTGACGAGATTGTATAATAAAATAACTTGGCGAACAACTAATGAGCAAACGCAGCGACCTCGAAATTTCTGAAATGTTGGCTTTAAAACTTTCCATGATTAACTTAAGAACAGATTGAGGGCGTGTGGGCGAAGACGATTTTATTATGAGCTCGGTCCATCTCACCCGCTTAGGAAAGAACGGAGTAAGGAGTTTCTTAAGTCTTTGAACTCAACCGATAGTGCTGAAAATATGAGATCAAAATTTTGTCATTTTTGCCATCTTGCATATTTTACACAAATTCAATGAAGTAATGAAAGAGAGCGCGTGGAGGGTCCTAAGTTGTTTGTATTTTTAATAAAGAAGGATTGTATCACTTGATTTATTTGTTTCTTTATTTAATAACTTTATTGCACAAATTACAGCAATTGGCGGACTTAAAGCCATTGATTGAAAAAGCTATTTTTGACAAAGGGGGCCCCTGACCCTGGTCTAGAATTTTCTATTAAAATTTTTCCCCCGGGAAGTAGGGAAGCGTTTAATAATACACAAGTTTGAGGCCCTATGGCCAGTGGACCTCGTATTATTGATACGGCTGATACGGCGGTAGCTACGCCCTTGGTACCTAGATCAATACTAGACTTACAATCTCACCTATCTTCATTACTGATCCTATCACGTAGGATAGGAAGAGCGTCGGTGGCCTTAAAGGTACATTAGTTTAACAATATTGTGCTCTTACGATGAGGGAAAATATCGTGATGAAACCTACACATTCAGGCGACTAAATGTGTAACCATGCTCCAATCTGGTCAGGTATACGTGTTAACAAGGTCACAGAGGTCAGATGGCAGTCGCTCCACTATAATTACCTCGATCCTAACAGTACCACTCATTCCCAGGCGAAGTCCTCTCCAGGCAGATGGTGGACATAATCCACCAGTGCGAGCAGCAAAATGACAGCGAGGCGGACCACTGCTGGCGGATCCTTAAGATCGCGGAGTGCTTCAAGGGCAACTGCCAGAAGCAAGACATCGCGCCCACCATGGAGATGCTGATGGCGGAGTTCATCATGGAGGCTGATGCGCTGTAGACGCCTGAGAGGGTTGTGATAGGGAACTCGGCTGCGAAACTGTTTTTGATGATTCGTTAAAATATGCGTTTTGGAAATTGTTCACCGGGAAACCTATATTCCACAAACTAGGTATACATAGATTGTGGGTCATGGGGTTTCATTTTTTGTGCTAGTTTAGAATAAATATTAAGATTACTTAATTGGTTTGAGGTAGACCTTTAAATCATTATTAACACGAATTGTTTACAATATACAATGCCGATCCCTATAAGAGACAAGTCCTTATACCCAAGGCTTTCGAATTAAGGAATAAGAAAACGTGTGTCATGTAATATATAATTTTATTTATTTACTTAAACGGTGACGGTATGCAAAAAATAAAAAAAAGAGATCTAAAACTGATTTTCATCATTAACAAACGATCCTCGCGGTGTTCACCCGCATACTGAATGCGTTCAGTACCTGGTAATGAACAGCCTGGTAATGATTACCTTTTCTAAAAGACGTATAGACTATGACCCTCGGGAAGAATGTAGCCTATTAATGAATGAATTATGAAACCTGTTCAGTAGTTTTTACTATGTAGTATACCTAGGCTACTTCCTGTCCGCGGTTCCGCCCGGATAGACTATTGTACCTATACGAACATCTTGCGAGCTTGTGAGTAGAGGGGAATAAAAAGTAGCCTATGTCCATCCTCAATTCCTCAAGGACTACTAAGCTATCTCCATACCGAATTTCATCAAAATCGATGCAGTGGTTTAGTCGTAATGGGTACAAGACAGACGCGACAAGGACTTTGTTTTAAATGCAATTAGTTAACAATATAATTTTCAGTAAATAATTTGTATTTATAGATACAGCTTGTTAAAAGAGAATCGGCAAGATATCATAGAATTTTTTTATACACAGGATCAGAAAGTAGAATCCGATTTTTAATTCGAGGCAAAATGTCTCAGATCGCTATAACACAACCACTACGGCAAATGCAGGGACGAAACAAGGCAGCCCATACAGATAAGTTATTTAAAATGATGGCGCTCATGTCAATGACGTTTTAACTACAAAGTGGAATTTTTTTTGCACTCGATGACGTAGGATAAGCTATACGGTGCCTTCGCAGTCTATCCATGACTCCACAGGACACCACTGGGCAAGTAATAAGTATGGTTTCACATAAACGTCCACTGCCGGATATGAGCCTCCACCACAAACATGGTGGGTTTTGCATAATAGCAGTGTTTAAAATGCACATCAGATAACGCTGCTACTCCATTTCTGGCGTAAGACATTATTTTGTTGCCTTTTGCGACACCCATCTGATATTTCAAGTTTATGTTTACCTACAAAAACGTGGTAGGTAGTTTTTTTGTACCTACGTATTTAAATTATATTTCCTGCGAAATAAAGACGATGGAATGACTGCACTATGCATGGAATCACTACTCTAGTGGTGGGTAAAAGCGCGTTGTTTGGAACAGTCTCTTTCCTAAAATATGTATGTCACCAGACAGTACTATGATTAAAAAGATTTCAATCTGAAAATAATTATTAAATTATGTGCATACAAAACCACCAATATGCCTGGCGACATAGGTAAGTTCAGGAACATACATTACGAATACGTTAAGCTAGCTCCGGAGACTTATAACATGCCAGAGGCCGCACCATTAACTTTATAAAACCGTCCAAGTTCCGTGCAGTTTTGATTGGGAAAAGACAAGCTTATGTGACACGTATAGCGATCTTTTAAAGCAGGGCAGTTCTGTTTAGGTCTGCTAACAGAGCAAGAGCACGCGATAAGCGAGGAAGGCGCGACATAGATACTGCATCTCTATCACCTTAGTATTGTGAGAAGGAAACAAACGCTCTCCCGCGGCGCGAGCTTTGTCGCGTGCACACTTGTCCTAGCCGTGCTGACCCTGTAGAATTGCAAGATAATCCAAGGCAAAACGTATCACCGAGTACCGAGTACCGAGAGGACGTCCGAGTAAATAGTGGACCGTATACTGCACGTTGCGAGGAGTAAATAAAGTGGTAGGACCCAAGAGTTCAGGGAGGCAACCGAATGCCTCGATTGGATAACAAAGTCCGACCCATTAATGTGCTCTTGGTGCCACTATCAGAAACATACTCAGCATGTCGAGAGGCGATGGAAAAATTGACAAGGACACGGTATGGCGGAATAACGAGGTGAAATGGCATCGAAGTAACTACCTACTCTTAGAATAGGAGATGTATTTGGGAGTATCGAGTTAAAATAATGGTGGCTAGGCAGGGGTCTGGTTTTTTTGCTAAGTTTTACTATACGATGCGCTAGATACCGCAGAGGGGCTTACCTAGGCAAGCTAAAAGTCTCAACTCGGGCCAATTCAGATGTGTGACATGGCCGGCTGCTGAATACGGAATTTTAAACTACATAGGTATGAAATTAAGCTGTCAATAGAACAGAAAAACTAAGTACTGCATTAGCTCGATGTGCAGCTTTATGCGACTTGACCGAGTCCGACGACTACCTTCCCTTTCATGGCACCTCTCCACTATATCGATAATATCGTCACGTTACAAATTATAAAAGGGCCCAGAGAGATTGAGAACATTCTCCTGCGCTGGTTTGGTCACGTGCTGAAGTGGGAAATAGATACCTAAACCTGCTAGTATGCCAGGAAACAGGGTACCGTTGGAGGCCCAAAAAGCGATGGATTGGAGTTAACACTAAGGATTATAGTATATTTATTTCTGTATTAAAGCAAAAAATTTCTATCTTTCCATTTTTTTTGTGCAACTCGAAGCTTTCAATGCAAAAAGATAAAGAGAAAGATACTCCGGCTTGACTATCGGACTCGTAAGCGGTAGGTAGGTTTGAATCCCGCTGCGGCAATGTACCAATGACTCTTTTTTGAGTTATGTACATTAGTTGAATTCTAACCGACGCTCTTACGGCGAGGAAAAACATTGTGATAAAACCTGCAAATTTAGGCAACTGAATTTGTAATCATGATCCAATCTGGTCAGGTTTTCCTAGTAGCAGGGTCACGGATGTCAGATGGTAGTCGCTCCACTGTAATTACCTGATCGCCAAATCCTGGATCATGGTCAAGGTGGAGCCCGGGCCCTTGTGCTCGAGAGCATAACTGGGACATTAACGCCAAGATGATTATTATTTTTTATTACTCCGGCTGACTCTGGCAGTCTAGATTCTAGAGCTAAGAATACTATTATGGCGAAGAGAGACTGAACGATGAAGACGTGGCTGTACAAGACCATCCCTTGCTTTCTTTTCTGAAAAACGTTATAATAATTGGTGTGTGGTGCATTTTGTTTGACAAAGTCATTTACGTCACACCACAGACCACTAAATAAACTTGTTTTGTGATGGTCACAAATCAATGAAAGAATGTTGTAGTGAGATGTTTATTTCGTTTTTTGAAATGAAGTAAATTCTCGTAAAATTGTTGTTATAATTGCACTAACTGCTTCATGAAGGTCCGTATAGTATTAGCTAGTACACAGTAAACTCACTACAATTTTAAATCTTCTCCGGTTCCCAAGTTTAGCGGTGGCCTATACTAAACACGTATTCAGTGTTTGATACCTCTTTTATTCTTTTTATAATCTTCTTTTGTAGTGTATTATACCCAAATTTAAGTTTATTAATTACATATAATGCTATTGCAGATAAGATTTTATCAGTGGGGACAAGTCAGCACTAATCTTTTTATTGTTACGATAAAGGTTAGGTATGTTACAATACCTACCAGATCATAAAAGTATTGTTCTGAAATGAACAAAGTTTTATTACTTGTTTCCAGATTTAACAATCTAACTGGTGTATTTGAACCTACTACACAAAGCTCTTCTGCATGATGGCATAATGGGTGACTGAAAGAATAATACAAAATATAAACAATGTTTAAAATTGAGTCTTATGTGACTCCTATTCTTTTAAGTTATGTTGATAAATATGTTCGAGATTTTAATCCTTCTGATGCTCAGGTAAGCTTTACTATAACTGTACAATTTCAGCCCTAAAATAGGTCAACCCATACACTATTACACAAATAATATACCTACATAGAAATAAATATAATACTACACCTACACAGTCGCAAATAACCACCAACTATATGATAGGCCTTAATAAACATATGTTGTTCCGTGCACTCGCAACAATTTGATGCATCTATAAACTTAACAAAATATGATGCTAACACTTTTTTTAAGTCTACCCTGTACTATTATTTTTTGTTTTTCTATGATAGACTCAAATATAAAAAGCCAATCGGCGGATATATTGTATTTAATTAGTGTTTTCTCTGTAAGTGATTTTTATAAGTCTTTTCGATAAAATAAAGTTTTTAAACCATAAACCGTATATCTGTAAACCTGTTTTCTGTATCAGATCATAGGAAACAGAATGTCAAATAATGTTTTAAGAGACACTGTTATTTTAAAGTTATACAATACAACATTTTACTTAAAAAAAGAATAGAGACTGTCTGATTCATCAACCTCCAATAAATTGGACTATCACGGATGGAAGCTATATTTATAATTATTTATTTATAATTTGAAAAAAGGAATTATTTTTTAATACTTAATACATGATTACTTTATTCTTTTAGGTATCACTATGGGGTGGTGGTGTGGTACTCCATAATCTGGTACTTAAAGCAGACGTATTACAAAAAGAAGTATCACTACCATTCACCCTTGTTTCTGGACGCATACATGAATTACTAATCCAAGTACCATGGACAAAGATAATGTCTGAACCTATTACAGTTACTATTGATACAATTGGTATGTGGTTAATACAATATAATTTTTTATATTGTTTGAAATGTAACTTAGATCTGACTTTGTGTTTATGTTAAATATTTTAATATTAATTACTAATTCAATGTAATACATTTGATATACTTATTATTTCTGTATCTAAAACTATTATTATTATTAATAACTAATTCTGGCTAAAATGTATTATAATTTTCACTGCTGTGTCATCATAACAGCACTTTAGGATGATGTACAGTCAGCTTTTAAAGTGAATGGAGCCCTCTCTTTGTATTTAAAAGCTGCTACTAAAAGGCTGACTAGTCGGCCAAGCAGATAATTGTTTTAAGTGAAGTTTCTATAGCATCGGTAATCCTATGGGTATAAGCAGAGATCACATTGTTCCACCTATTACAGTCCTGATAAATTTCTCTCATTTTTTCTACATACATCAACTTTTCAGACACATTGATTGGTTTTAGATGACTGTTCTGACATTTAATTAAATGTTCTTGATTAGATCTTGAAAAGTATATCTAGCTAGGCCTTCCCCTTCCAACTCTGTAGCTAACATCCAATCTCTACTTAGGCCAGTATTTCAAAGCCAAAGCAAAAGCTGTAGCACAATAATCGGAATCCTCACAAAGATTAAACGGTAGCAGTAGCTTAGCGACAATATACAACTACTATAATCTGGATTACAAGTAATAATCTTACTAGCACTGGTCTCCAGGCAAAACAGGCAGTCGATATTTGGCTGCTCCATCTCAAAGGTGCAGCAGGTGAATACTAGGCTGAACTTCTTCTGCTTACTGCTTAAACTTTATGAGGATGCAGTTTAAATTTTTTCAATTTTTTGCATTAGTCTGGATATATCGAGTTAAGTAGAGCTTGGATATAAACTCAAGACCAGAAAGCTGGAGGGAGAATATTGGCAGCAGGAAAAGCGCACCCCGGAAAGTTAAAACGATAGGATATGGTTTCCACTTGGTCGAAAACAAATACGTGTATGTTTTAATAGAGTTAAGTTGAATAAACATCTCTAATTTCAATGCGTGGTGGGGAAATCTGCAGCTGACTGTACTATGGGATTACTTTCTGATACTTTACAGATTTTAAGAATGCCGCATGCTTTTCCACAAGAAACCTGTGTATACATTGCAACAAATTAGAATATTTTTTAAAGAGTTTATTTATTTTATCTTCATTATCATACTAGAGTCTATCCCGGTTTATGCCCGCAGTCGCTTTTCTACTATTTTTCCTCTACTTTGCCCCGTCTTTAGAATTCTTAAAACTAATTGGATTGTGTTTGTGTCCATCATGTATCCCTAAACAATCCACACTAGTGATTGACGCCTCTCATCACAGTGCCTGATAGTAATATGTTTTTGCAGAATGTGTATTGAGTTCTAGTCCTGCCGCTCAAGATGAGACTCCTCAACCTGAACAAGCCAAGTAATTAACTTTTATTTTAATAGTATTTTTGTAAAATTGTGCACAGTGTTTAATAATGGAAATGTTGTACTTTTATATTTTCAGTAAGGGTCAAGTAGTGGAGGCGCCACCAGGGTATATGCAGGCATTGGTGCGTCGAATAGTCAGCAACATTGCTCTCAAAGTACACCACTTAATTGTAAAATATGTGCAAGATGATATCATACTATCTCTCAATGTAAAACATGTATCTATTGACAGTACTGGGCCAGATTGGGTACCGTCTTTTGCCGGTAAGTTTAATCTTTAAACTGTCACAGAATATGACTTACATATTTAGTAATGTTATAGACTGAAGTTTTTTTTATTTTTGTTCGTTTTTCAATACATAGTATAAAACAAAGTCACTTCCCGCCGTCTGTAGCTATGCACCTATGTACGCTTAGATCTTTTAAACTACGCAATGAGTTTTATTGCGGTTTTCAACAATAGATAGAGTTATTCAAGAGGAAGGTTTATAAACAAGAAAAAGAGGTTTAGGCAGGGGCAAAGTAGTTGTACGCGAATGAAGTCGCGCCGGGTCCTCTAGTAATGGATAAGCTCACAAACTACTAGACCGATTTTAATAAATTTCACTAAAAGAATGCTGCGTGATCACTGCGTAACATAGGCTACATTTTATCCCGGGAAAATTATAGGTTCCCGCGGGAAAGTTGATTGTTTTCAGAGATCCGAACTGCGCGCGGGTGAAAGCCGCTGAGAGTGTTCTTATATAAAGATTAGTAAATAAAGATAGCAGTAACGCCTTTGAATGGAACATTTAGAATGGAAATGAATCTGTTCCGAGTCTAGGCATGTGTTGTTAATTGGATAACTTGGCATGTAATCACAGTATGACTCATAGTGATAAAGAATTGAACAGAGGTGTGTTTTTGGGTTTGTTGGTTTGCTGCATACTGTAAAATATTACAAACTGTTTTATAAACTACTAACTGGCCCGGCGCGACATCGTTTGGCTGTTGTCCTATCTACCCTATAAACCTTCCTCTTGAATCACTCTGTCCATTGTGGAAAACCGCATTAAAATACGTTGCGTAGTTTAAAAGATTAGCATACATACATGACAGATGGCGGGCAGCGACTTTGTTTTAATTAATACTATGTATAGAAGACAAAAATGTATTTTGTAGGTACTATTTGTAAGTGAGAAATTTGGCTGTTTACAGAGGCAGATCAGCTACATAGGGACCTCCATGAAGCAGAAAATGCGGATCAGCATTTTCTGTACTATATTTTCAACAGTTTACAAACAAAATTTGTTACTTTATTTATTTGCAAAATTATATTTTACAGATATTGACCAAGTCAATCCAATCCTGAGGCGATTGGTCACACTGGATAATCTAACTCTATGCCTCGATTGTTGTGATTCCGATGGCAAGATTAGGTATTTTCAAGAACCACTACTCTACAGATGTCAGCTAACTATTAGGTGAGTTGGTAACGTGCAGCCTTGGTGCTTCTTTGAGTAAGAACTCAGCTCGACTCCGTGGAATTTCAACCCGCGGGACGTAAAAAAAATAAAGGTCGTCCACTATTTATTTAACTTATTTGGCCCGCTTTTCAAGGGGTAGGGAAGGTAGGGTAAGACGGGAACAAGGGGTCTTACCCTACCCTACCTACCCCCTCGTTCATAGCCAAGTTACATGGTAGGCCTTTGTCAAGCCTGAGAGGGTCGTCTAGATGTGTACCACCGAAAATGCTTGCATTGTTGTGTACCGATTTGAAGGATAAGGTAGCTGGCGCAATTATAGGCATGAGGCACATCATCTTAGTCCTCATAGTGACAACGCTCCTGCGGATCTGCATTTTTGTTACACACAACCTATGTGCATTAATCAAAGATGTTATGAGGGACAGTTACCTTTATCGATCAGGTAGGCTGTCAGCTCGTTTGTCCCAACATAACAAACTCTTCTTCTCAGTCGTGCACTCTTGACAGAGTGGTCGTGGTTATGCATCGGTCGAGTTCTGCGCCCCCGCCGCCCTCGCGATGCAACGCCATGTGTACCTGTGCCTGGCACAGCGAGAGATTTCAGTTATGGTGGAGTGTGTAGCAGACTTGATGAGGTCCGTCCACCGTGTTGGAGAGCGCCCACGAGATCTTTTACCTTGCACTACCAAACGTTCCATGGAGTCTTCATTACGGGTGATGTGCCCGAAGAACTTGAGAATTCGTATTTGCACAGACGACGATTATCCCTGTTTGATGTTAAGTTCTTGTAGAATCGAATCATTGGTTTGGTGCGCGGTCTACGGGATTCTGAGCATGCGTCTCCAATACCACATTTCCAGTGCGTCGATCTTGTGACGGTCTTTCGTCCTCAGCGTCCACGTCTCAGCACGTAGCCGAGTATGATAATAGTTTGAAACTAGTGTTTTAATACCTAACTATATGCAGTTGCATACACTATTTTATCTATACTCATATTTTCATGTTACGTATCTATAATTTTCTCAACTTCGCTGGAAGTAAGCTGCGAGTCAGTTATTGTATCTATGCGTCGAGGATACCAAAGGATGGGATATTCACTGTAATGAAAATAGTATGGGAAATGCCGTATCATAAAGTATTTTTCTTTTATTTTATAGGCTGGCGTGAAAAAAGTTTACCCGTAAACAACTGTTTATGAATATGTAATTGGAACATTACGCTATGAGTGTAAAGTTGGAGATGAAATTAAAGATCAAAAATGTAAACACACAACTGTCAATGTCAAAGAGACTATCCAGGGGTATATAACCTTTTGTTTGCATAACCAAATGGTCCTAATCTTTCATAAATCATGCACACTTTTCAGTGTGCTTTATAATAGCTGGTAAACTTTCGAAAACGAAACAAATCGATTTACCCATATTTATTCAATTGCTATTTTAACTAGGCTCCTACGCCCTTATAAACAAAACATAAAACATTAATTTAGGTGTTACTTTTTCATTCAAAACTTCAATTCTTTGTTTACACTTTGTCTCACGGGATTATGAATAGGGTATATTTAGAAAACTCCAATATTAAAAAGAAGTTGCCGCCATTTTGAATCTTGTATTATATATGTCTCGGCGTCGGTCAATCCTTAACTTTCAGAGCCTTTGCAATAATGTACTGTAACAACGAACCAAATCTTTAGAATTTCTCACCATTTACAGTGGCATAAATAAAACTACACATATTTTATTAAAACAGCACAAATACGTAACAAAAAAAAACATAGTTCGCTTTTTAATTCAGTAAAATATTTTTAAATATTCATATGATTTTATTTCATTGTGTGTGTAATAATTTTAATCAATATTTAAATAATCTACCATTTGGGTTATTTTTTTATAGTGGCAACCATTTGTTTACATTTTTGATCTTTAATTTGATCTCATACTTTAGCTAAAATATATTTAGCTTTCATTGTTATATTATTTGTCTCATACTTCAAAAACCGGCCAGCGTTCCTTTTACCTGACGGGACCTATACTAATCTAAATCTTTTTTTTTTCAGAGTACTAACAAAACTTATTTCGGCAAATATCCGCCGAGCGAGCTGCATTAACTTACAGGTGGGCTGCACGAAGTTGGCTTTTGGGCTGACCACAGATCAAATGTCACTACTGTTGAGACTAATGAATGAGCGTAGTTCGCCGCCCGCAGCGTCGACTAACAAATCAGCTGCTGGCACCAAACCCCTCACAATCACACCTCTCGCAACGAATGTTCAAACGACACAATCATCGTGTAAGTATTGCTTCTAATATAATATAGACGGTTGATGTGATGTTTCAATAAACAAAGACAGAACGAATGCGCGGCCATGATAAAACTTAATTTGGCGTACAAAGTGTATCTATAAGTATTCTGCTACTACTACTAGTGACTCGATTGAATTGTAATTAGATGGCAATCGCAGCTCAACGACAGTTTGATGCGTTTTTGGTATTCTACTACATTAAAACTGCCAGAGCTGCTTTTGCGACACAATTACAATTGTTCCAAGCCAACTGTATTAGCGGACTTGAGGCCCTAAACTTACTAAAAATCCAATGATGTAATAATGCCCTAACATGCCCTAACACACGGAATGGAAAATAACGATGAATTCTTACGTTGTTACAGCAAACGGGGCAAATTTGGCGGAGCCTACCCGTTCGGGTAGTTGGTCCGACTGGGCGTGGTCGTGGCTGCCCTCCTGGGGTGCCGCTGACATTGAAGAAGCCCCAATATCCGTAACCCCGGCTCCTATCTACCTCTCAGCATTCTGTGACGAGTTGTCTCTCGCTTTAAAGGTACCATGTACTAGGCAAATTTTACGTTAACGTTTGCGTGACAGCTTTCCATGTAGAAAGATAAAGGGAACACTTCTAACAACAACTTGAGTCAAATATTTACAAATTTTACTCCAAGTTTGTATCTCATATACAAACGCTTCAAGTAGGTATTAGAAGAGTGGAGAGGAGTGTTCTTTCTACCTTTATCCTAAAACTTCTTGCTGAAATGTCTCTAAAATACATATTAATCTTTTAACCGTATTTTCAGATAATGGAGATTGAAGGTGGTAATCGTAGACGAGCCCGTGCTGTACTGGAGTTTGTGTTTTCATTCCTAGCAGTTAAAAACTATATAATGATGCCAACGGTGCTGCGGGTCCGAATTGGTGTGCGCTCTTTAGTTGTAATGTCACAAGGGAAGTGCGTATGCGGCCATGTTAACCTGCGAGCGGTAAACCTCATATCTATTTTATATTTAGAGTGCAGTTTAAACAATATTCTGATTTTCTGTATGTGTTTTCAGGCTGCGGATAAACCAACACTATATGTGTCTGAACAAATAGACAAAAACCAAGACAGAGACGGCTACAGAACACTAGGTACAATAGTGGAATGGAAATGGCCAGATGAGGATATGTCCGATGTACCTATAGAAACTGGAGTAGCTGTCGATGAGGAGTTCAAGGCATCTGGGGTATTTCTATGCTTTTTTTAAACGGGCTTTGGCCCACCACTTATTCCCACCGCTATACTCCTATGTAGCCAGGATCAAAAGCGGCGACCACACAGGTCCTGAGTTTTGATATTCAGACGCGCCCGAGAACGAGCTAATACTGTCTTAGAACCCGCAACAAATTGAAGTATGATGTAACAGGTAGGAGTAGGAAATATAGTGTCGACCGCCTCCCTCAAAAAGCGGAGACAGCTTAAAATAAAATAGGCCAAGTCCATGCCAGAAATCAGGGGAAACGCTAAGCTAAAACACCAGATAATTAAGTTATATCTAACATTGTTGCCAATAATAATTTTGACGAAAGCGCTTAAAGGCTGTATATTGCCTATTGATGCCACAAATCTACGCTATTTTGCTATGAATAGTAAAAGTAAAGTGCATGCATGTATGAGTGTAGACGTGTGGTGTCCAGTAGAATAAAGTGGGTTTCTGTTTCCATAGAAAAAGATAAAACAATTGTTTGCGATAACGATAATATAGTTAAAGAACTTCATTCTCAAATATAGTTCACTTAATGAGGACAATTAAGAATTGAGTACAAAGTAGCAATATAACAAAAAATACTTATTGCTTGGTACTCGTGCGCGTTCAATGACTTGTATGCGATTCAATGTTAGAGGTTGTTGGTGTGACAAACTATTGGGTAGTTTTAAATTATCGCTCGCATTGTGACTTCTAAGTGTTAGTACAGGAATTACTGTTAAATAACTGTGAGGGTGTCAGTTGCTTTTTCTTCAGTATAGTTTCCCTATTGGCAGCAGGTTAGTTCCTTTTTAGGCTACCTTGAGTATTATCATAGTCACGCTCAATTGTTTTGTCTTTTTCTATTGAAACGTCCTTTAGAATGTGTATTACCAGACAGAATGAAGGATTCGCGATTCTAACATCCACGAGATCGCGCTACTGCGACGAGAGGTCTGATATCAAAATGGAGCCCTGTCATTGGCTGGAATATATTCGTCATTTTGCAACAGTTGTTTCTGTCCAATAGCACTACAGTATTTTCACAGTAGACCTCACGAAAGCGCCACCTGAAATCGAGAAACCCTCAATGGGCAGCAAGTTTTCTGTCGACACATAATCACATTCAAATCACATCAACAACCAATGGATGGTTTTCCCAAAATCTCCACTAAGAAATGTGTCCTTACTGGATAGTCTCGAAGACATTAGTCGCCCTTCACGACACTCGCTCGATGTGGTTGGTGGTTGCACTGTACAGTGTTACAACTAATTAGCTGACCCCGTACTCCAACTGATTAGTTGAATGACTGTACTGTCAATTTGAATATAATATCTTTATAGATACCTGAGGAACCCGAACCTGAACAAGGTGCTAAAAAGACCGATGAAACCGCGGAGGAGGAGAACGAACAATCAACGCGAAACAACGAGTCGTTGCCGAAAGTAAAAGAAAAACCAAAAGATGATTATGAAAAGATTTGGGACATCATGGACCCCATTATTTTCGTGGAGTTCAAACATGAACGATCGCCTCCAACGCTTTTTATGAATCCTTATGAAAACACTCCTGCTGACTTCCAATACAGGTTAATTTAATATAAATCTTATAAATCTATCTAGGTATTATCAGTCATATAAATCTATCAGGTTTTGCCCGCAAGTAAATTATGTACCTATAATAATTAAGTTGCGGACAAAAGCTGTAGGATTGTGCTTGAAGAATAAAAAGTCTCTAACTGATATTGTAACTGACGTTAAAAATATTTTAAAATTTTAGCGACTGGGTAGAAGAATGCAAACTGAATATAAAATTAGTGAAGCCGATTGAAATTGCCGTATCCACGTCTCTGCTTCATCGTTTGAAAGGCCTATCAGGAACCATTCTAAAGAATATACCACAAGCGGAAGGTAAAGCAATCGCCAAACAAATTCGATAAGTACATTATCGTTTGATTTTATTCAAATTGCAAAAGACATCGCCTCAACCTACCCTGTTTAGACTTTGTACCCGCATCCATAGTGAACCCAGCTCATTTTATACTGGCGGTGGGTTTGGTTAATGTGGTGTCTTAAATTGTAAATAACACAAAAATAATTAAGTAACTTAATTACGCATTACGCATTGAGAAAATAATAATAAATTAATGAATTTGCACTGAAGGCGAATACAAGCGAATATAATCATAATAAAAAGCTACCTGACAAACTATAGGTTACAGTTAAAAAGGCTAAGGCTACATCAGGGTTAAAAACCTAACGTAAACTTCAATTGTTCATTCATGCAGGTTCAAGGCAGGTAGCCTTTATCCACTGGGTGGGGCCGGCGCAATCTTTCTTCCATTTAATAAAAAATACAACTTTTAATACAATAAAATACAATTTTTGGGGCAATTAATAGAGACCCGTATCACCGTATAATGTCTACCATGTACTAATTCTCAAAATAGATATGTAAATCTAATCCCCTAACAATTGGTACGCCAACAGTCCCGCCAATCCGTACATTAACCGTGGAGGAGTGCGAGGCTCTGAGTGTGAACCTGCCTCAGCGGCGAATCAACATAGAGGTGAAGGGGGTGAGGGTGCGCACCTTCCCGTGGGACCACTCGCTGACGGAGCGGCCTGTGCGCACCCCACTGGTGCTGGATACGGAACTCACTGACGCAACCGTCGTCATCACCACGCCCTTGTATCCGTACAGGTATGTTTACCTGCGTAACTACATAAGTTTGTTCAACTGAAAATTGTCCACACGACGGAAGTTCTCAATCACGCAAAAACGGCGGTTTGTATTTGGATGAAATTTTAGAGTAGTTTATGTCTCAGAATAACCGCCTATAATTTGTACCGAATTAAATATTGTCCGCGAGGGACTTCGCTTTGACGCGACGAAGTCTCGCGCAAAATAACGACGACTAAACGGTACCCCAAATTTGCTAATTTACTAATGAGGTCCATCGAACCTTAATAAAGTTCGTGCCAAATGAAATGGCAATAGCGTGCCTTGATCTATCGGCGAACCACTGTCAAAACTTATACATGAAAACAATTCTACTATTTCGTTAAATTGTAACGAGTACAACTATTTTAAGCAATACAGCTATCACTCTGACCGCTTATAAATTATATCTGACCGAGAGGTTTTTAAGTTTTTAATATTCTGCTACTAATTTAAAAATTTGCAGATTTGGTCCCCAGTTGGGTTGGATCGAACTTGAAGATTTATAACCTGAGGTTGTGACTTTTACTCCTAACAGGGTATGCTCAGCGGCGTGTCAAATGCCAGAAATACCAGACCTGCTAAAGCAAGCTATAACGATGAGGGTGACTACCGTAATATCCTCGATCGAGGTTAAAATCTGTTCACCGGTGGATTTGCAACCAAAGCCATGTATTAGGACAGCCTTGCAATTCGTAACCAGCATCCTATTGAATCAACAGTACTTCACTGGTGATAAAACTGTTACCTGCAGCTATAACGCCGTCATAAGTAAGAGCCTTGTCTAATCTTAAATAATTGCACTTCCACTTCTTGTTGATATAGCTCACTGTAAATTGGATCAGACATTTGTAAATCAATTGCCTCGTTGTTGCAACGCATTTCATGGTTCAAAATTTTGAATTATCGCAGGACAAGTATAAAAGTTAATTATGTATACTCTGTAAAGCAGGTATTTTCAACTATTTTAATGATAGCCGTCGTAATATGCTGTCCAGATTTAATATTTTGTTACACATGACAGAGGAACTGACCGCATCGGGTTCAGCGCCCCGACTCCAGGCGGCGTGCTTTGTTCTGGCGTCACTCAAGGAGCAGACATATACGCCCATATTCAAGATGACCTCGCTGGCAAAAGACGCTCTCAAAGATGAAAGTAAGTATAGTTTAATTTATAAATTATACAGTAGTACTAGCAACAAATAGTGCGACCACTTAATACCAGATATAGTTTTTTTTTTTGCGCTTAACGCAAAAGAAATGGACACCCTCCGGTATAGCGGTTGGGAGGGAGGAGGTGAACATGAGTACCAGCCGGCCGGCCGGACTGGTTATGCACGACTCACCAAAAAAAGACCTATGCGCATACGTAGTAAACACCCCCTGGGAGCACCTGTAACCGGGAAGGCTTTTCAGGTTTCATCGGATGCGACACCCCGTAGGGACGGAGTGCGCTCAGAGTCACTCCTTACGGAGCGTACACTGGAGAAATTATAACGAGACCCCAGAAGGGGTCCTGCTGCTGTGGACTGGGATTGGGGGCCTACGAGGGCTGCTGAAACGGCAGGGAGGGGCTGTGTCGGGTCGACCTGAGCCTCCAGGAGGAGGTTCAGAGCGCTCGGCAGGTCGTTGGGCGGGTCCGTGAGGACGTGTCTCGGCCTCCGGACCATGTGGCCGGAGACCGGGCGGGAAGAGTAGGCTGCTGCCTCTCGCACGAGCGGATTGGGATGTCCTTCCGCGGCCTTGAAAAAGGTCTCGGAGAGCGTTTTGAGAAACTGCTGCAGGGTAGGCAGGTCCATGTCTTGGTGTAGGTCCGCATTGCGGACGTACCATGGAGCCGCCATTGCCCTACGGCAGAAGATGTTCTGCACAATTTTCAATTTCTCAATGACGAGGGAGCTCGCGTGAGCGAAGACGGGGGATGCGTATGTCAACACCGGTCTGATGCACACCTTGTAGAGGGTTCGCTTGTTTCTGAGGGACATTTTACTGAATACAGTACCAACATACAGTTGAGGCGACCCAAGTAAAAACGGGCGGTGCGACACACTTTGGCGACATGAGGCCCAATGGTGAGCCTCTTGTCAAGTGTGACACCGAGATACTTTACAGCGCGCTGCCAGGGAACTAGTTTCCCTTGCATGCGGAGGGGAGGGGGGTCGCTGTCACTCCGTCTTAGCTTAACATCGAAGCAAACCGCGGAGCTTTTCTCCGGATTCATTTCGATGCGCCACAGTTTGAACCAAGCTTTGAGCTTGTTCACCGCCTTTTGGGGCTTGGCCATCGGTGACATTCGCCCTATGGCGTAGATTGCCGTATCGTCGGCGAAGAGGGACAGTTGTACCCCGTTGTCGGGGACGGGGATATCGTTTGTGTACGATATTTAGAGGAGGGGAGAGAGTACAGAGCCTTGCGGGACGCCGGCCCTTAATGGACGTGGGGAAGACAATGTACCTTCGTGTCTGAACCGAAAGGTGCGGTGTTTTAGATAGGACGCTACTAATCGGACTAGTCGATCGGAGAGATCAAGCTTGTATAGCTTGTATACAAGGCCTTCGTGCCAGACTTTATCGAAGGCCTTGGCGACGTCGTAGAAGACTGCGACCGTCTTTTCTCTCTTTGGGTAGAGTCCATTGAGGATGAATTCTACTATACGATGGACTTGTCGGGGGCAATTGTGTTTGGGACGAAAGCCGAATTGATGGGGAATAAGAAAATCGTCTTTGAAGAGATGTTCTTTCATTCGAGAGAGTACAACTCTCTCGAATTATTTCCCTAGTGCCTTGAGGAGACTTATCGGGCTGTGGGATGACGCTACATTTAATGGCTTTCCCGGTTTGGAAATGCCTATGACTAGGGCTTCTTTCCACGCGGTCGGAAAGTGGCAATGGTCAAAGCAAGCATTAAAAATGACCGCTAACAAAGTAAGCGCCTGCTCGGAGAGGTACTTAAGCGCTCGGTTGGAAATTCCATCCGCGCCCGGCGCTTTGTTAGATTTGAGACCCTTGATGAAGGAGTGGATCTCGTTGGGGGACACTGTGACAGGGTCCGAGCGCACCGCACGCACGTGACCGGGCTCGCACTCTTTGGTGCTAGGGGAGTTTGTTAAGCAATGCTGTCTGCAAAGCATTCGGCTTTCTCGTCGTCCGCAAACGCAATTGTGCCATCTGGGCGAACAAGAGGAGGGATGGTGGTGGTTGCGTCTGTACGAAGGGCTTTCGCCACTTTGTAGAACGCTTGATAGGACCGGGAAATCGTCTCCATGGGGTCTCCCCAGCGGGAGTTCCTCATTTCGTCGAGACGTTCTCTCACTGCCCGCTGTAGTCGGTTGGCAATGCGTCTGTACTCTGGCGTCGGGTAGAAGGCGGCCCTCTGGAGGGCCGCATTTTTGGCTTTAATCAGGTTTCTGACTTCGAGCGGCAGACCCTGCCGGCCAACGGCAGGGGCCACTTGCTCGTTGTCTTTCAACGCTGATTGAATGTGGGACGTTAAAGAGATTTTATGCGTACTATCGAAAAAGTCGGATGAGAAAGCAAGCGGCGAGTCGCGCGCGTCCATGACGGCCGCCATGGACTCCTTGAAGCCTTCCCACTTCGTGAAAGTACGCGGAAGTGGGGGTGAGATGGGGGTGGGTGAGCCTAGTACGAGGAAGACTGGACGGTGGTCGGAGCCTAGGTCGTCGAGTGTGTCGATCGACCGAAGGATGAGCGACACGCCCTTCACTAGCGCAAAGTCTAGTACATCGGGACGGTGATCCACTCTGTCGGGGTTGTGGGTAGGGGAGAGGTCGAGGGACCTAGTAATGTCCATTAAGTGGACACCGTTCGTGTTTGTAGAGTCGCAAGTCCAGTCGGTATGTTTGGATTTGAAATCTCCGAACATAACGACCGACCCGCCTAGAGAGAGAGAGATGATTCGAATTGAAACAAGAGAATAGAAGTCCTCCCTGCGCAAGGCAGGGGGGAGGGGGGCGGGGGTCGGTGGAGCGGTTATCCCTATTGGATATAACCGCTATCCGTCACCCTTGGGCAGGCCCAAGTGCATTGGGATCGGGACGTCCGGTTTCGTTAAGACCTGAGGGGCCTTAACAGCGCACCGGGGCAACGCTAGCCTAGTTGTCACCGTTAAGTATCCACCAGCTCAAACGCGGCTGAGACGTAGCTTTGTGCTACCAACGAATCGGTAACAAGAAACTACGTCTCTCGTTACGTTTGGCGGGACGCGGGCTCGCAACGCGGAGTGAGATCGCGCGCGTAAACTTACGAAATCGTAAAAATACGAGAGCGAGCGGGCAATGTGCGACACGGGGTTACGCACCGAAGCCAAAACGGAAACTGTCAGATATCGTGCATTTTGTCAGTTGTACTACTAGGAACTGTGCAGGCATTTGACCACCACCTCACCTGATAAGTCACGATTAGGCCAAGGACGGAACATGTCTATCTAGACATCCCCATTCCATAGACGCAATCGTTAAAAAGATCGAGCGAAAGCGTTGCGTAAGGCTGTAAGCTGGTATATAGACGCTATCGCAATCGTTAGTAAGATAGAGCCAAGTCGGCGCGTTAGGAGGATAGCTAAACGCTACGATTGAAAAGAATTACAAGCCTATCGCTTGACACATCGTGGATTATTTATCACCTGTGTAATAATGTTCATTAATTTTACAGGTGCGGTAGCCTTAGACATGACAATTGAAGATGTAAACGCACGAGGATACATAACAAAGAATACAACTACCCATATATTTAAAATGCAAGCTTTACGTGTAATGGCATTACATTCGCACAGTAAGTAGTCGTTTTTAGAGATAAATACTCATGACATCTATGGGCTATATGAACTAATCCAATTATTTAAAATAATACCTACAGAAGAAGGGGCAATGAGACAAGCGTGGGTTCTATCAGCGCCAGACAATCCTACATCTACGTGAGTGTTGTTTGCTAATCATTATTATCGATGTTGAAACAATAATACGCTACGAAACTTGGAACATACCCTTAACAAGTGTGATAATGATCGCCATAGTTTAAAACATTATGTAATAATACGCTGTTCCGTGTACCGTTCCGTCACGGTTGAGAGTGACCTGTAGGCTAATTAGTAAATCTGTTGCCAACAATTATCTGATTTCAATGATTGAAATTGTTACTTTTACGATTACGTATGATCGATTCAATATTTTCAGTTTATTGCAATTGAACTGTGTTAGCGACTGAATCCATGAAATCGATGATACGGAATCGCAAAAGTATCAATTTCAATAATTGAAATCGGAGATTTGTTGACAACAGCGTTACGTAATTAGCCTACTAACCTGTTCTGCCTGTTAATATACGGTGATCGGCTTAAAAATTTGAATGAAGATATTTGAATAAAAGTGGTCAACGATTATTCAGTTCCATAAAGCCCAAGGCTTGCTATTAATATGATTAACCATTATAATGTCTGGTGCCCAACAGGCCCTTCATCAGAGCTGCATTTCAATGGTGCTGGGAGCCCACCGAAGACTCTATCGACTACTTGGGCGTGTGGACGGAACCCATCGCAGCGAGCCTCGACCCGCTCTTGGTAGCATGGCTTGCGTATTCACCACAAATTAGGTTGTCATATGGTAAGTACATGATAGAATAATTTCCTTTGTTTTATTATCACACTTTACTCAATGCACATCGACGTGGCAGCGGTCGGCAATTTCACTGTCACACCATTTTAAGGTTTATTTCCATTAGGAAATGAACAAGTAGCTCTGAAAGACTGGCGGCCACTGGTGTAGGCGGCATGAATGTGGTCTGTATTGTGAGCAGTGAGCAGGCTTTCAAAGCCGCTGCCGACAGCTGCCATTCCGGTGTGAATTCAGCCTATGACTAACTCTCTCCTTCATTTTTGATAAAAAATTAACGTGTGTCTTATTTTTATAAGAGTTATAAAATTAGTAAGAAGATAAGTCTAAGTTTAGGCCAAGAGCTTGGCGTATCTGTTATTAGCATTCGATTACGTAATAGTTTAGAGTCCCTAATGAATCGGTCAATCGGTGGCAACTCGTTTATGGGACTAGGGTTTTTTTTCATGTCTTGTATTTATTTCAGAGCCGCAACCGAGCCTTCATACACCGAAACATTCCATGTTCTCATCGGCGTATTTGCAACGTCGCCGCACTCCGCCGGTGAGTTTATATGTGACGTAATGGCTGTCACTACTACGACGATTGCAGATGCTACCGGGTTCTTATAATAATAATAATTTTCTTGCAGAATAACCCCCAATCCCATGAATCTAACAGTAATTCTTAACAGTATCATGTCATATGACAGTGTCATTAGGTAACCAGTACCGTGTACTGAGAGGGATCAACCCAAAAGAAAATAATAATAAATATGCTTTTATTCATCATTATCATTCAAGTGGTCAGACCGCTTTTCTACTATTTTGTCTTCACTTCGCCCGGTCTTCAGCATCCTTATATTACGTCGTAAGCCGTTGGCTCTCACATCCGACTCAGCGAAGACAGCGACGTCAATCCATCGCCTCTTGGGTCTCCCTCGGGATCTCTATATGTTAAGCGTGTAATACGCGATACTGATGATGAAAGTGTACATTAACGTTTAGGAAATTAACAGTGAATGTTAAGTCTCTTTTCGTAAAGCGAAATAATTTTGATAATTTAGAGCGCCTTTTAGTGGCGATGCCGTAGCTATATAAGGATTTTGAGCATCGAGTTAGATGACGCTCTGTTCCGACGATAGAGGTGCGGCGCAATAATCACCGACGGTCCCGACTCGTGCGTTAATAACGCAATGCTAGGACACGGACCTTTAGACAGTTGCAAGTTTCTGCATCTGCTTCGTCTGCATCGATACTGTCGCTTGATTAAATCGATGGTTACCCCTATGTTTGGCCACGCTTGATATCTATATTTTGTATGTATATGTTCCAGTCGTCGAGCGGCCGCGGCGGCAGCCGGTCGGGCTCGGGCACGGAGCTGGTGCACAACGTGCGCCCGCGCAGCACCGACTCGGACAGCGAGCGGCCCAGCGACCCGGCCAAGCAGCCCGCCTCGGTATGCATGCTACTATACTCAGATAATAATCCTACCCACTCACTATTCATATGTTTCCCAAGCTATTGAATGAAATAGCATCTCGATTAATCTGGTTTCCATCTTTTGAGGAGCTACGATGCCACAGAGATCACATAAGTCAAGTTATAACACCTCTCTTTTTGCGTCGCTAGTTAAAAATTCTATACTTCATTATCAATGTAACAGAGGTCAAGATATATTTTGCAACCTATATAATAAGGATTTTAGCTCGTTTCGAGTCCGAGCTGAATGACAACATTAACGAAAACTATCAGTCTCAAACCATCTCCACCAATCGGCTCAATTCAGCTCGCGACGAAAAATTACATGTAGGTTTTTAAAGAAATTATGTTTTATACCTACACTCGCAAGAGTTGAATATTGGGCCACTTGTTGTCATGTGTAATTTGGCTTTGTTACACACACAGAGAGAGATAGATTTTTTTACCCGTGGATTTAAATTTGTAGAACATAAATCCATGAGTAACACAGTTTAATATGTATAACACCAGCAATGAGGAAGTTTCCAAAATTTATTTTTTATTGAATTTAAAAATTTGTGTCAAATGAAACAAAATGGGGAAAAATGTTTTAAATATCTCATGAAACAATAAAGTAAGAAACTTTAAAGTTGAAATTGCAAGAATAATTTTATTAGGTGCGCGATTTCGTGCGTGACGTCACCGTGCTGTCATCCCGCCCGCTACTATGGGGCTACCTATACACTGAAACTCTTAGTAACTGTATCTTCGGAACCGTAATAGCTTGAACTAGACACTTGAACTGTTTACAGTGTATGTGTTACTATGGCCGCTATAACAACGAATAATAATAACAAAAATAAAAAATCTAAAATAGGGTGTCCATACATGAAATGTGATTTTATGGCGTTTTCAGAGGTAATAATTTTTCTATTTCACGTAGTGGTTAAACTTACATGCATCACACTTTGGGAGAGCGGCACTGGTCTAGTGGCAGCGTGCTTGCGAGACCGATAACCGTGGTTAAGCAATGCTCGCTATGTTCGGGAACAGGATGGGTGACCGTTTCACACATACGTAGCGTAAAGCGTAAGCCTATACTTGGCTCTTAGTCTAGTCTTAGGTCCCCATCATTGACCAGGTTGGTTGACTAGGGTTGACCTTGGTCAACCTCGCTTCGCCAACGATATTAAGAGGCACACTTAACCAGTGACGAGCTCGTAGCAGTTAGACTAGTCTCAAACTACGAAACGGCCATAGAGAAAAACTAGATACCTCTGAAACGCCTTTAAAATCACGCTATTACGTAATTGAGCTATTACGGTTCCGAAGATACAGTCACTAAGAGTTTCAATGTATGGGTAGCCCCAGTGACGGGCGGGATGCCGGCCTGGTGATGTCACAGCTAGATCGCGGGAGCAATAATTTCGCGAAAAAAGTATATAAACTTATATATTGTATAACTCAGTCATTTATGGACGGATTTCAATTTTTTTTTTCATTGGCTTGTTAGTTTTGATCTATATTTTAACACAATGTCATTAAATATGGCAATATCGATATTAGGAAACTTCCTCATTGGGCATATCGTTTTGTCACGTCGACACTACCCCGAGTTCATTGAGCGGGGTTCACAATACTAACCTATCTTAATCTAATTGAAACCTACTATTCTCTATTATACTCTATTCTCTGCGCTTTGACAAAATTAACATGACTAACCCAATTGGAACTTCCATATTAAATTATGTATTTTTACTTTGGGCAAGCATTTGCTTATTATTGTTCTCACTGCAGGCCAAGAAAGGCGATCAGCTGACAGCCGAGGAGGTGATGCTGTGGAAGGAGCGGCTGAAGAGCGTCCTCGTCACTGTGGAGTTGGGCGTGATCGTGATGTACGTGACCACCGAAACGGTCAACGCAGTGGACTGCCCCACCGTGCGCACTGCCATGGAGCAGTACACGACTCACGCGGGGCCTGTCCTCTGTATAAGGTAGGTGTTACTCTGAGATGAACTATCTATAGGCTTAATGTGGGTCAGTTTCAATATCGCGTGCGCAATAAATACACGTCGCTGCACCGCTCAGCTAACGCAGAAATATAAAATTTACTTAAATAAAAAATTTCTACAAGATGCCTCTACATTAGGTCGTTTGACCTAATTCAATAAAGAAGTTTCCTAATTTTTTTTTATTTGAATATAAAAATTTGAGTCAAATGACGGTGGTAAAATTTTTTAAATATCTCAAGAAACAAAAAGTTATGAGACTTTAAAGCTGCGATTGCAAGAATAATTTCATTAGGTGCGCGATTTCGTTCGCCGCTCTTCCAAAGTGTGATGCTTGTAAGTTTTACCGCCTAGGCCATAGAGCAAAACTAAATACCTCTGAAACGCCTTTAAAATCACGTTTTATGTATGGAGACCACCCTTTATTTTTAATTAATGACGATTATTATTATACGTTGTTATAGCGGCCATAGTAACACATACTCTGTAAATAATTCAAGTGTCTAGCTATTACGGTTCTGAAGATACAGTCACTAAGAGTTTCAGTGTATGTGTAGCCCCATAGTAGCGGGCGGGATGCCGGCATGGTGACGTCACAGCTAGATCGCGGCAGCAATAATTTCGCGATAAAATATGTAAAAATATAATATTGTATAACTCAGTCATTTATGGACGGATATCAACATTTTTTTCACTGGCTTATTAGTTTTGATCTATATTTTAACACTATGTCATTAAATATGGCAATATCGATATAAGGAAACTTCTTCATTGCAGGCCTTAATCCACATTCAGCCCCCCGCGTGTTGGGCTGGTGGCGACCTTGTAAAGATCGCAAGGAGGTCTATTTCCATGAAAGCCTAGTGGTTAAAATAAAGTTGATGATGACAGTAATCATACAGCGTAAAAAATTTCGAAGGCCTTCTCATTTGTAAATTTGATAGAGTCAGCTATGCTTTGGTATAATAAAAATGTTTTATGCAAATCATATCCACTTACGTACTATCTTCCTCTCAATTACAGTATGGGACGGTGCTATCTCCATTCCAACGTGCAAACAAAACCCTTGTGGGAAAATATAAAATATGATGGCCCAGCTTACGTATCAGCGGGGTATGCGACAAAATTGCGTAAGTTAATTACCGAGCGTGATGATTTGTATGTTATTGAAAAACCGCATGTGCTCATGGAACACTTTGTATGCCTGGAGGACCACAAGTGATAATATGGCCACCAGCGTCCGTACAATCGTGGTCAAAGTGGCACGCCTGACGATAGTACAGTTAGGCCAAGAAAGTGCTTTATCAGTTTTGAGAAGACATCCCTTGTCACTAAAATATCGCTAAGTTCAAGACTTAACTGTCAGAAAATCATTGCATTGAAACCCTTGTTGCTTTGTTGAACTTCATATTTAGGGTGATAAAGATGTGTTGTGAGGGCATTTAATGTGCTGCCTGAAGCGGTGGTGACCGCAGAGAACACAAACTTTAAAAATAGATTAGACAAATACTTAAGATCAGAATAATAGGAATAACTATATTGGTTAGAGAGAAGCCGGATACAAGCAACCCAGCAGTTGTTCACAACTGTCTGCCTGATAAACAACAATAATAGTAATAGTTAACACTACCGCTGACTTATTGAATGTGATTACAGCCGCCAAGCCTGAGGGTTACCCTTGGAAGATACAGTTTGCTGACGTCACTCTGCACACGTTGGAGGTACGGATGGGCTCCGAGATATACGGTTCTTCCAAGAACTTGCGATCGCAACTGAAGCCACGGAACATAACGCAGCGTACCATGCTCGAGATGGTCACCACAACGGTCACTTGCTCCATCGTCTCCAAGTCAGTGCAATACAAGAAGCATATGATGCATAAGCATTCCGTCACAGAAGAGAAACTCGACGAGGTTAGCTTAGTATTTTATAATGCACCGGCTTTCTACTCCTAATTGCCTCCTCGTAACTGCAACTGAACTAAATAATTTTACAGAAAATGAAATACTTCAAAACTGGCGGTACATTCAAGCCTTCAACGCTGAAAGAGTTTATGAGAGGTCCTGATAGGTAAATATAATTCAATTTTTTTAGGGTATCTAGTTGTTCATTGATATATAGGGATATTTAAGGTCATTAAATATCCCTATATATCAATGGTCAGGTTGTTGTATATATAAAATGGTAAACTAAATGACTGGGTGATAATATCAACGCACAGCCCAAACTGCTGCGTTGAGCCTAGAGTAATACAGTATAGTATATTGTGGCGTGGTAAATGTTGCGTGCTTGTCGCGTTGTGCGGCCGGGTTTACCAGAATGGAGTCGTTAGCTCGTTTTATTTTATATCTTACTCTCGAGTACGTTACGACTTACGTAACACCATGGAGTCCATGGAACTAGGTGTGGCCACAAACTGCACCTAGTTGAACGAAAGGCGGACGGAGTCCTGTATAAAATCATGATAGAATAAATACCAAAATTGCAATCTAACTCAAGAATAACAATGAGGAAGTTTCCTAATATTGATATAGTCATATTTAATGGCATAGTGTTAAAATATAGATCAAAACTAACAAGCCAGTAAAAAAAATTTTTAAATCCGTCCGTTAATGACTGAGTTATGCAATAGTTAAGTTTACATATTTTTTCGCGAAATTATTGCTACCGCGATCTAGCTGTGACGTCACCATGCCGGCATCCCGCCCGCCACAATGGGGCTACCCATACACTAAAACTCTTAGTGACTGTAGCTTCGGAACCGAAATGGCTAGACACTTAAACTATTTACACAGTATGTGTTACTATGGGCGCTATAACAACGAATAATAATAATAATAATAATAAATCTAAAATAAGGGTGGGGTCTCCTCCATACATGAAAAGTGATTTTATGGCGTTTTCAGAAGTATTTAATTTTTCTCTATCGCATAGTGGTTAAACTTATATGCATCACACTGGGGGAGAGCGGTACTGATCTAGTGGCAGTGTGCTTGCGAGACCGATAACCGAGGTTAAGCAATGCTCGCTATGTTCGGGAACAGGATGGGTGACCGTTTCGTAGTTTGAGTCTTGTCTAACTGCTACGAGCTCGCCACTTGTTAGGTGCACCTCCTAATACCGGTGGCGAAGCGTGGTTGACCAAGGTCAACCGTGATGAAAAAAATATAAGTTGTCATGATTCACACACTTTTGCAATTTGCCTGTTTTCAAATTGCAAGCTTTACAGAGCCGAATTGGCAGAAATGTAGATGTATTACAATCTTCGATAATTTCAAGCTTGCCGTTTTTAGTCATTTACTGATTTACGTTACTTCTTTTAAAATCGCAGCAAGGTTTCGATTACTACAAATAACTATTGTTTATGTAGGTATATTATATTATCTTGTATATAAGTCGATTAAATATTTATAAATAATGGCAGGAGTGACCGCATTCGTCTGCGCTTTACTGAGGGGCCCACTGAAAACCAACGGCATGGCATCAGCCGTGGCTTATGCTAAGTGTAGCCCATCACACGTCTCCTCATGCCACAGTAGGCTAATTCCGTAACTTTGTAGACAACAATTCTCTGATTTCACATGAAATCGATGCTACGGAATCTTAAATGTAACTTAATCTAAAGTAACTATTTTAATTATTTACAATCAAATCATTGTTAACAACAGGGTTACGTAATTACCACTAATTAATAAGTTTCTTCCTGATCAAATGAAAGTTATCGAAAACGATTAGTACTAGAAAATAATCCTTAATCGAATAATCAACATACGATTAGTGTCAACCTCACCACTGTACCTGGTGAGGTTAGTACAGGTCAGTACTTGTACTGTACTGTACAAAGCGTTGCACCTATCGTGCAACGCTTTGTATAATGAACAAAATATAGTAGTTTACCTTTACCTTTAGTAACCTACCTACATTAATGAATTTAAAGATAGCACTGAGTTGTATTAAAAATGTAATTTGATTTTTTTTTCTTTACAGGAGGAAAGACCCTGAAGTGAGTATATTATTTTAATAAATTATTTATGACAAAGCATGTATATTTGGTGGGGGTAATCCTATACATAAAATAAGAGAATGTTTGTACAGAACATTATCGATACAGTAGTTCAAACAATTTAAGCGTCTAGAAAATTCACTACAATCACGACGGCTAAAATGATTTTACATTTTAACAATGTATCACTTCGACATAAAATTAATCATTTAAAGAAAAATTAATACCTATTTTAAAATAACGTTTCTCATTCTCTAATAATAATGAAACCATAGATCTTTGGCGGTCGCGGTCGGTATGAAGAAGAACAAGAATATGAAGAAGTAGTTTCTCGACTTCGATCTTCGGTCTTGAAACATTGGAAACAGTTTGATTGTGTTCCAAAAGTTGCAGACAGTTTCCTTTTGTTTTATTTCCAATAATTCTAAACTTTTTGCAGTTGTTGGAAACACTATCATACTGTTTCCAATGTTCCCAGATCAGTGTTCGAAGTCGAAAAACGAGATACCTATTCATAATGCATAGCGGCATTTGTATTTATGCTTAGGGGCCAAAAATGTTTATAAAAATTTAGGAATGTTTACAATGCTTCCTCACCGGATGTTTCTAAATGTTTAAGACTATAAAAGTTAATACTTAAGAACAAATTGCGTTATCTTATAGTTTCGGATTTCTCCTCGCTGACCCATTTAGATTGATCATCCCTGTATAATGCAGGAACAAGTGGAGGAACCAGAATACAAGGAGGAGACGCTGATCACCGACGGACCGGTGGTGGCGGTCGGGCTGCACGTGCACGCTGACACGCCGCCAATCGTCTTCCGCATCGAGGAGGACCAGGTGCGTTGTGTATCATGTTCGCCGACACACCGCCGACACGCCGCCAATCGTCTTCCGCATCGAGGAGGACCAGGTGCGTTGTGTATCATGTTCGCCGACACACGCCGTCAATCGTCTTCCGCATCGAGGAGGACCAGTTGCGTTGTGTATCATGTTCGCCGACACACCGCCGACACGCCGCCAATCGTCTTCCGCATCGAGGAGGACCAGGTGCGCTGTGTATCATATTCGCCGACACACCGCCGACACGCCGCCAATCGTCTTCCGCAACGAGGAGGACCAGTTGCGTTGTGTATCATGTTCGCCGACACACTGCCGACACGCCGCCAATCGTCTTCCGCATCGAGGAGGACCAGGTGCGTTGTGTATCATGTTCGCCGACACGCCGCCAATCGTCTTCCGCATCGCGGAGGATCAGATGCGTTGTGTATCATGTTCGCCGACACACCGCCGACATCCTGCGATCTGCTTCCGCATCGAGGGGAGCAGAATTCTGGGCGAATAATGTGGAAACGCTCTTAAACTGGTTTCATTGCTACGTGTTTCGGCGGCGCTGTCAAACAGCGCGCTGTGCTTGACAGCGGAGCACTGGGATTACTGTGAAACGAGTTAGTATCGCGCATACGCTGTCGTGGGACAGGTACCGTATGCCCTCAATATGAACGTTTATACGATTACAGTGCTGGTTGTTTACTTTGTATGGAAAAAAGGCAACTTCAAAGAAGAGTGTCCTCATAATGGTTGTTGAAAGGCGATTTCGTAACATCTTTCTCCGATCTACGAGAATATAGTTATCAATTTTATCGATATTTTCGCATATCAACAAGCAGTTTCGACGAATTACTTTGCAAGTTAGAGTCTATACAGGTCCCATAAACATTTTCTAAGTGGCACTTTATCTATTACTCGTATCGTATTTATGCATTTATTCATTTTGTACAGTGGGTACATAGCGGCGCGTCTAAACAGCGTCGCTCTGAAACGCTCACTGACCATAGAATAGGCCTAGCGGCACGCGCTTCGGCAGCGCCGGCGACCAGTACGCGTTTGTCGAACGGCTCCGCTTAACAGCGTGACTTTGAAACGCAACTACCAGCTGCCTACATCTTCGAGCGCGCGTGCTCGAACGGCGCCGCCGAAACGCGTTGCAACTAATCTAGCCTAAATATAGTAATCGATGAACTAATTGTACGATTCAGCGAATGGATCTTGTGGTGAACACTGGTAACCGAGTGATCTGTCGCAGGTGTTGCTGCTCATGGGCGCGGCGCACTGTTTCCAGCACATCGTGACACTGCTACAGCGACAAACGATACCGCCCCAACTGCCCCAAAGTGTCGCGCAGTCCATGGAACGAATCAAGTTAGCGTTATTGCTTTTATTATATTACGGTATTGGAATAACAGTCAAACCAGCAATTATGTATGAACTGCCAGAATAATTGAGCTGTGCGAAGTTTGTATGATATAATCATTTACAACGTGTCGCTATGTGAGGTTTAAAAAATTAATTTGTTTTAATACATTCCCTTGTATTAGAAGTCACTTTTATTATAAGCTCTTTCATTATAGTAACATTGTATATTTTTAAAAATATTTTGAACCTTTCCCTAGATCCTATTTGAAATATTCAAAGAAAATTTAATAAAATCGAAAGAGATCACTTCCGAATATCGCGAATGTGACGTGCGGTCCCGGCGACGCGGCGATAGTGGAATAATCTGTAAAGGTATAAGGTTGGTGTGTAGCAAGCGCCGCGTCGTTGGAGCCATGTGTCACTGTCGCCATGCTCGGAAGTGAAACTTAAACGGTAAATGTTACCGTTGCATACAAGGAAAATTAGTTTCGTTTTCACTTCATTATAAACTTACAAGTTGCCATATCTTTAGGAGCGAACAACTTGATGGAACTTCAGCAGCCTCGGAATTGGGCACCGAGAGCAGATCTGAGATGGTGCAGCTGTTTCAAGTTCCTGATGAGAGTGAGTTTTTTTTTCAATTCAATGCAACATATATTTATTCTCTGCACATAATTCTACAATTCTTACATATTTTGTGTTTTATTATGGGAAACGAAAATGTTGCTTATAATTTCATATCTTGTGCTTGCAATTTAAGGCGACATGTCCACCCGAGTATGTTTCGAGTCGGAAATTGACCGACCAATTTCAGAGAGCTCTTGAAATAGCCATCCAGTAAAAAATAAAGAGAAATAATTTTTTTACACTTTTGCAGCTGATTCGTCGCTATCGAAATTCCTATGGTGCCAGTGGGTCGTAAGCAGATCGGCGGTGGTGTTCACCACGGAAAGCGTTCGACTAATTTTTCAAATCGAAGACGTCATCACCAGCATAGACCTACAAGCGCAATACAACCAAGCCAAGATTAAAATTGCTACAGCACACATTAAATATCACAAAAAGTGAGTGTCTAGTCTTCATCGCCATATTCATGTAGGGTTGTCAATCTCAATACTATCGAAATTCTAAGAATTTTAAGATCAATTACCGTTGCATTTTGAAGTAAAGTTGAATAACGTAATCTCTCTTCGCGTCGTATGTCTCATTTCTGAGAGTTGTGACTTCCATCAGGCTAATAATTTGACATTTAGCTGAATTAATTTTGCGTTAGCCTCACGGCAGCCGTCATATGTAATTTGGCCGTGTTATACATAGTGACCTGTCTTACCCGTAGATTGATTCGTCTTACCTATAAATCCGTGGGTAAAACAATTTTTCTATGTGTGCTTACCATACATTTTTCTCGCTGCATATGACGACAGGTCGCTTAACACGTAAATCTTTCGGCCGTGTTCGTTAAAACATGTTTTTACGATGTCTAGGGACGCGAACGACCAATGGACGCTGGGAGCGATGAGCGGGAGGGTGTTGGAGGCTCGTACGCCCGCTAACTACCGCGAGGACACGCGATTCCTGTCCGTCACCATCACGCAAGCACAGTAAGGCCAACCTTTCATCCTCTATCTGTATCTACCTATCAGTTATCACCACCCACAGTCCAGTCCAACGAACGACAACGAAGAGGACTCGTTGTCCTTTGTCGGTTTGGAAAGCATGCCGAACGAATTTGCAAGGCTTGGTGAAGGATAAACTATAACGTCCGGCATTTCCTACGCGGCGTGGCATAATTTAAAATCATTCTAGAATATCCTTCTTTAGATATTATCTTTACTCAACAACAAATGTGTAAATATTTTTTTTAGAATATCAGGCTTACCACCCAGCTGGAAGGAGGAACTGCATCCGAAACTATTAGAGGAACAAAAGATAGTACGTATTTATTGATTTTAATTCAATATTTTGGTGACTATTATTATCGTTATTCTATTTCTTTGTTTCTTTTATACCAGAGCGACACTATGTGGGAAATATACGTAATGCTGGCTCCTTTGGAAAGCATCGTTGAGCCGCCAGTGTTGAGAACATTATTGGACATATCCAAGAGAATTGTGCCGTATGAGTCATGTCCTCTTCAAGCTGATGTGCCAAAGTAAGTTGAAACCAGATTATATAACTATTCGTCTTTGAAAGTCAAGAAATCTACTATTCCTAATTGTACAGATTATAATATCGCGTCATAGTTTGACAATATACTGTAGCAGATCTTATAATTAATTAGTTAAGAATTAGTATGTGAAGGTTGCTGAAACTTGATAATATATGATATCTTTCATTTGAACTTTCAAGGAAGGTGACACCGTTCCAATGGCCGTACTGCTACATCACGGGCGGTGGGCTCCGGCTCATCATCGCCGCCGACAACACCATCCCCGGACAAGACGACGCGATCATTATAAGCGTAAGTTATTATTTTTTAACCTATTCTTATAGAATTTACAGACTTACACGGCATTCTTTCTCGCTTTATTTCTTGGAATCCGATACATGTAGAGTCCTAGAATAAAAGTTGTACGAACTGTCCAGACTGACTTGTCTTATTTGGTGAACAAACAACATCCAAAATCACGATTTGCTTTATCAATCATGCTACGTACAATGTGTATAGGTATCTTAAACTGTATAAGAAAAACATATAATAATTTTAGCGAATACCGCTGCAAATTATCCATTGAAATACATAATTTCCATATCCAAATAAGACAAGTCAGTCTCGACAGATTCATAGGTGAATTCCAAAGCTTACCTGCAATGTTAATCTTATCGTATGATTTGTAGTTAATCGACAGTACTGGCACAGATACTTAGTTGCAAATATTTTGGTTTCAGTTTGACAGGACCAATGTCAATCCACATCCTGATAATCCTATTTGCAGGTGAGTTAACACATTTACGTCAGTCGATAGAATGTTCGGTTTCCGAGTGTTTGTTGCGTCGTTTGCGGAACAAAAATTCAATTCACAAACAATTAAATTGTGACGTCTCGAGTTGTTTTGTTGCCGATAAAAATACTTTTTTGACCCGAACCAGACAGGTCCCGATGTGACCATACTGAACTCGTCCGGACTATAGACCAAACTGGGCGAGGCCCGATCCGCGGCGGTACCGCGTAAAAAATGCTTTATGTTTTATAGTACTTACCACAAGCTAACTGACCCGGTGGCTAAAACTGTAACTAATTGTCGCCGTGTTGAAATGTCTTACTTCAACAATAGCGATGCCGTTACCGGGTCAGAAAAGAACATTAAGTTCTTGTTAATGTCTTTTTTTGTCTATACCGAACGTGTCACGTTGTGCATGGGCTGACTAACGTTTTGGGCTACTAAACCTCTGCTATCGCTGTAAAGTGGCATATTTATTGTATTCGATGACGTAGAATAACCTACGCTGCCCTCACAGTCTTTAATGATTAATGGTTCCTTTCCTAGACGCCCGACAAACCTAGTACCGGATGCGTCCTGGATCCAAGGCGCATCAGGATTGGAAGGACGCCAATACGAGATGGTCATGGAGTCGATTACAATAAAGTCCTCGCAATTCGTTCGTCTTGTTAACTATGAGGTACGTATGGATTCTCTAATATTCTCTCTCTCAGTGAGGGTCTTCGCGACTTCAGATGGCGCTATTGAGACGTAAGGTCCGTTGTCAAAATAATGTCGTGCTATTGGCCAGAAACAACAGCTGAAAATTACGAATTTACTCCAGCCAATGACACGTCTTTTCGAATCTAATTCTTGGATTTTGGAATCGCAAAAACCATCGTTACTCTTTCTCCAATTATATGAGTATTTTGTTACTAAGCAAAGCAATAATTTTAAAATAATGTCAAAGATGATTTTTAAATGCCACTGTATTTTATCAGGAAAGTGAATCAGACGATTTGTTCGGTGTGGGACAAGAAAATCCCGCTCACAAGTGGGACAGAACCGTGATTTCGCCAGCCATCACGAATATCTTGAGCCCGTAAGTAGTTTTTATTGTGTACTTGTATTTATCTATTTATAATAATATTTTAAAGTGAATATATTTTTAAATTTAGTATATTTGTTTGTAATGAATAAACTCAAAAACTACTGGTCCGATTTTTAAAATTATTTCACAATAGAATGCTACATTATCACTGAGTAACGTAGGCTACTTTTTATCCCGGGAAAATAATAGATTCCCGCCGGAAAGTTAATTGTTTACAGAGACCCGAACTGCGCGCGGCTAGATGCCGCTGCGAACAGCAAGTTTATTATAAAGACATCTCCTGTCACGCCTTCTATATCGTATCTAAAGTTGTCGAGTTCGAAGCCCACTATCACAGTCGGTTTGACCTTTTTTTAAAGTGGGCTTTAGTCAACAAATAGTTTAGTTTTAAACACGTCGAGCTAAAATCATGCTTGTTTATAAAGAGGGATGTCCCCCGAGCGCGCTCCCTACAAACAAAGTTGTATCATAATTTCAATATTAAACTATAAAAGCTAGTGAAGTTTGTAGACGAGATTTAGAAACCAATATCCATGTCTGTAGTTCGTCAGATTTACGTTAATAGATATCGTATCAAAGTTACAGTTGTTATTCTGATGAGGCTACAGCAAGATTAGTTTACTTTAGTTATTTCCACAGTATTATGACTTATGGCATACTGCTATGGGGACGCTGCCGACTGGCATAATGTATTTGTTCTGCAGAAAAGGGCTATTCGCGCGATTTACCAATTGGGACCTAGAACTTCACTTAGAGATAGATTCAAGAATATTGACATTATGACAATGCCATCACAATACATTTATGAAAACTTGATCTATGTTCATAAATATATACACTTGTTTATGAAGAACAGTGATGTGCATAGTAGGAATACTAGAAATAAAGATAAACTTGTTACTTGTTCTTGTCGTCTGGCCAAAGTCCACAAATCATTTATGGGTCAATGTGTACGCTTTTATAATAAAGTCCCAACAGATATACAGAATTTCATCATCACAGCCCGTAACAGACCACTGCAGGACTTAGGACCTCTCCCACGAAAGGGGAGGTTATTGCCATAATCTCCACGCTTGGCAGGCGGGTTGGAGATCGCAGTGTTTAAATATAATAATGGAAAATGCTGCTGCCCATTTTCCAGACTACGGAGACTCTTGATCTTTTGCCTCGAAATTATTAGTCGCCTTGTACGACACCCATGAATGTAAGGGGTTGGTGCTATTCTACTCTGCCGGACACCACACGGCCAACAGAATTTACCATTGAATAAATTTAAAGCCACTATAAAAAATAAATTATGTCAAAAAAGTTATTATAGTATACCTGAATATGTGAATGACAAAAGTCCATGAAACTGAACTGCAGTTTTAAACAGGTATTAATTTAGTTAAAATTAGTATGTAAATATAATGTATTAGTATATAAGACATTAAAAAAAAAAGAAAAATGAATTAACTTAGGCTCTGTGGGTTTGTTGCCGTTTCTTTACCACGGAGGACCACCTAGGAAGCGGCGTTAACATTCCTTCCCTTCCCACACACGGTGTCTTTTGGTCGTAGCGGGGCTGGGGGGCGTCTACTCTGCGCGGACTGCGGTAGGGATGACGTAGGATAAGATAGGGGAAAAGTAGGGGTAGGGTTAGGTTAGGTTAAGGGGTAGGCCGGGGTAGGGGTGTGTAGGGTAGGATAGGGGTAGGCTACGGGCAGGGTAAGGGTAGGGTGGGAGCAGCTACCTAACACTGGTATGTCGGACATGGTCCGGCCGTTGTCGGCGGGGGATGGGTGTGCTGCGGCCATGGGGCGGCCAACATGTCACTGTGTGTTTCCTTCCTAATTTCCTACCCCCTCCTCTTTGACGATTGAAAGAGATATGTAATATCCTACTCAATAAAGTAATTTTGAATTTTGACACGGGATTTGCTGTGATTGGTTTCTAATAGCGTATACAAAATTTTGAATAGTTCTTCTTAATGAGCCGATTATCTTGAAAATTATTAAATTACGACACTTCCTTAAATTGACGAACGACGTATGTTGATGATAATAAATAGTAATTGTCCGTACGCAGGGTCGACGTTGGGTGTGTGATCGCGCCGCCCTTGTACGTGGGTTCGCTTCTGGCTTGCGGCGCCGCGGTCGAGGTCAACCTGTTGGCCGACTGCGCCATCGACCTGAGCATCGAGCAGATAAGCCTCATCAACAGGATCATACTGTACACGCAGAGGACTCTCAATGAGGAGTAAGTGGTCATACATAAATAATTATTTTTTTATGTACCACACAGGTGGCAAACAAGCTTACGGCCTGTCTGATGGTAAGCAGTCACCACAGTTTGTGGAGGTTTTCAATACCAGGGGTATCTCCCACGCGTTGCCGACCCCGTAAAAACCTTTTCACCCTTGTGTTAATTTTAGGGAAGTATTGTCGTCGGTCCTTGCCCACGGAGTGGCAACTTACTATTTACCTTGCAGAGAATTTTAGGAAAGATAGAACACGACTCGAACACAAAGTAATAAAGAATACTGTTTCTCGCCGGGTCTCGCACACAGCGCTTGCTGTCCTTGTCCTGCCTGCGTCCTTGACTGGCCCTAGAAAAGGAAGCGCGACGCTCCGTCCACTTTCCGTGCCCCGTCTTTTCTGTATGTTTTAAAAAGTCGCGCCTGTGCCCTATTTTCGTCTTACATATTTTCAGTCTAGCCGGGACCTAAGGTGTTGATCCAAATATAATACTACGCAACAAAGTTTAAAAAACTCATTACATGTTAGTGTACGAGGGCAGTCCGATAAGTACTTAGCCCTACCGCCCGATGGCACCACTATCGTAAGAAAAATTTACTATCGTGTAGTACATCCTCGTAGACGGCTACTGGCAAAATTTCAGCCATATTGGATTTGTGGTTTTGTTTTGACCGCGTGTGGAAGCGGGCGTGTCCGCGGATTTTAGAAAAATGGAAAAAGAGCAATATCGGTCGGTGATTCGATTCTTGTTTTTGGAAGGGAATCCGCGCAGCGAAATCAAAGAGCGCTTGGATGCGTGTACGGTGACTCTTCTCCTTCAATGGCGACCGTCAAAAATTGGTTTAACGAGTTTCAACGTGGTCGCACGTCAGTTTTTGATGAGCCACGTCCAGGTGCCCCAAAAACGGCTACCACGGAGGATAACGTGACAAAAGTCCACGATCTCGTATTGGCAGACCGCCGATTGAAGGTGCGCGAGATAGCTGAGACAGTAGGCATCTCAAAAGACCGCGTGGGTCATATCCTGCATGAAATATTGGGCATGAGAAAGCTGTCGGCTCGATGGGTGCCGCGTTTGCTCACTCCGGACAACAAGCGCATCCGTGAGACCACTTCAGAGCAGTGTTTGACACTGTTTAAGCGCAATCCGAAGGAGTTTCTGCGTCGTTTCGTGACCGTCGACGAAACATGGATTCACTGGTACACATCAGAGACCAAGGAACAGTCGAAACAGTGGACTTTACCCGGCGAATGTGCTCAGAAGAAGGCGAAGACTGTCAAATCGGCCGGAAAGGTGATGGGCACCGTTTTCTGGGATTCACAAGGTGTGATCCACATCGACTACTTGGAGAAGGGCAAAACGGTCACAGGGCTCTACTATGCCGAACTATTGGGCCGATTCGACGCCGAATTGCAGAAAAAACGGCCCCATTTGGCGAAGAAAAAAGTGCTGTTCCACCACGACAACGCACTGGCTCACACCTCCGCCGTCGTCGCGGCCAAATTGGTCGCATTAAGCTACGAACAGCTGCCCCATCCACCGTATTCTCCAGATTTGGCCCCGTGTGACTTCTTTTTGTTTCCAAACTTGAAAAAGTCACTCGCCGGGCAGAAATTTGAGTCGAATGAGGAGGTTATCGCCGCTACGGAGGCCTACTTTGCAGACCTCCAGAAAACGTATTTTTCAGATGGGTTAAAAAAGTTGGAGCATCGCTGGGTCAAGTGTATAGAGTGGAAAGGAGACTATGTTGAGAAATAAATCGCCACTTTTCCAAAATTTTTGTTTTTCATTTGTAGGCTAAGTACTTATCGGACCACCCTCGTATGTTGTAAAATATTAATACTTAATTTTATAATTTCAGGAAACTTGTACTTGAAGACCTGGACACAGCAGGCAGCCAATGTCCTTATGTGTCTTTTGTAAAGCGACCGCTGGAATCATGTATTGATTTACCTAATTCTGATGGTTAGTATCTGGGTAGACGAACAAAAATTATCGATTTTGTTACATATTACATTACGTCTCCGTGCACGCTTACTGCCAACCTACCGAATACCTAAAGCTATATTATGCGCTTATAACATTTGGCTAGAGTCAATAGTACAAATTCAGAAGCAAAAAGCGAGAGAGTAAATCGCTCCATTTTTCAAACGCACTGATACAAAAATTTGTCGTGTGGTGTCCGGCAGAGTAGAATAGCACCAACCCCTTACACTCGTGGGTGTCGTACAAGGCGACTAATGTTTTCGAACCAAAATATCTAGTCTCCGTAGGCTAGAAAATGGGCAGCAGCGTTCTCCATTGTTGTATTTATAACACTGCGACCTCCAATTCGCCTGCCAAGCATGGAGATTATGGCAATAACCTTCTCTTTAGTGGGAGAGGCCTTTAGTCCTGCAGTGGACTGTTATGGGCTGTGATGATGATACAAACATGTATCTAATTTTATGAGCAATGCTTGGACTTACTTTGATTTGCTCTTACGCTTTTTGCTTCTGAAATTAGGCTAGGTACTGAATTTAGTCAACAGTAATAAACGCATTCCACTGTCTGTTCATTAGGTAGTGGCTCGTCGATGTCCAAGATCAGCGAAACGACGCAGGCCGAAGCGACGGAGGCGATTCCCAGTCCGGCGGACGACTCCGGCGTCGACACTGCTTCCAGGTCCTCAATCCGTCCACAGAAGAAAAGCGTCTCTGTGATTTTATTTGATGCGTCGTAAGTTTGTTTTAAGATGTCTAAAGGCTGTTAGGTGTTGATAGCGGCTATGAAATCATTTGCCATTGGACTGTGTCGATAAATGTCTCAATTTGACATTTGTAGTGTGACATCCGTTGCCGCACGCATAGAATTTGTGATCAAAATAGATATATATATTTTTAAATAGTTAAAGTTTTACTGTGTGAATTTAACAATTTCTATAAGCGGATGGCAATTTGTAATGAGCAGTGATCGGAATGACTGCGATTAACGTTATCAAAATAGTGTATCACCCAATTATTCAGTACATAATGCATTACCTGTATTGTTTCAGACCTGATCCGAGAGATTACCTAGAAGTGTTTGTCACCATGGGGAACGTCGATATATCATTATTAGCTGAGGATGTGAATCTCGAGAGATCCACTTCGAAAACACTTAATAAGGTAGATAACTAGATAACGTTTATCCAGGGCTTCGCAAAAAAATCAACTAGCCTGAGTCCCTTTGTTCCAGTTATACACTCTTTGATAGCCTGTTATCAAAATAAAAGCGTGTCTCGTAGCAGGATGTGTCTGTCTTATAGCGTTTTCCACGATATGTCTGTTTTAGTACATGCAGATGAGGGTATGGTGTCTTATAAAACGAGGCATTCCTCTAAGAAAGACAATAATCAAAGTAGGCATCGTTGTGATAGTTGTAGATATTGAACGCAAAAGTGGGGTGTCCTAGCCTTTCGACTTATCGAAGCAGTAAAATACTGTATACCCACTTAATACCTGCTTAAAATTAATACTGGAAAAGCTATGTCTGACGAGCAAAGTAGACGGTAGGTGATCCGATTCAGACCAATTTGGTTCTACAATGACACCATGGTCTGTGATGCTATATATATTGCCGAGGAAAAGACGAGATGACACCAAATAGTCCACGTAAAAGTGTTCCAGCGAGGCCACGGCCCTCAGCCAATATTGAGGAGAAGCGACGCAAGGAAGAGGGAGGGACTTAATATTATAGATGAGACGTATGAAAGTAATAGACTGTAAGGGCGCCGCAGGTTAACCTTCGTCATCGATAAGAAAATTTCCACTTTTTAGCGACAGAAGAGGTTTAGCAGACCCACAAAAGTTGGTCTGGCCGTCCACAACCTGGCACAAATCTCATTTTTTGTGCCAGATTGCCAAAAAGTAAAATTTACTAGCTGACTAGCAAAACTGCCAAGAAAATGTCTGCCAAGATTTGGTCTAGGTTGTGCACGGGCAGACCCACGTTTTGTGGGTGTCCTAACTTTCTCCTATCGCCACTAATTGGATTTTTTCTTGTACTGGATGACGTAGATTAACCTACAGCGCCATCACAGTCTATATCTAATTTTTTTTATCAAGTTTTTTATTATTCAATGGAGTTTTGCTAAGACAAAAGCAAAGCAAAATTAGTTTTGGAGTACCTACTTTTAAAAATAACATACATAATCTGCAATTTGCAATTCCTGATTATACTGTCATTTTCTTACTATTTGCTAGACTGTACAAGTCCCTGATCCTGTATCACCAGTTTATGACACCAGTAGCAACCTCCAGGGGAAGCTCTTAGAACCGAAGGCAAAAGTTCGTAACGCCATAGTTAGTACATCTTTTGTTTAATGATATGGACATTTTACTCTGAAAACTACCTATTCCCAATGAGGGCTTTCCCGATTCCAAAATCCACGAAGTAGCGTTACTTCGATGTAAGGTCTGCTGTCAAAATCAAAACCCTGTCGATATAAAGATTCGTTATTTTAAAGCTGTTGTTACTGTCCAATAGCACGATAGAATTTTTACAACTGATATTACTGCTTACAGAGACTTACAGACTAGTGAGTCACTAGCGCCATCTGAAATTGTGAAACCCCTCATTGCATAGAATGAACTAATCAATCTTAGAGATTAGTCGTTAAAACCTGGAATTAATGTTTTGTCTGGAATCGACGGATTGATAAATTGGTATAGAGAGGGTGGTATTTATTTAATTGGTACCTATTCCAAGCCCGGTCTGATCGCCCAGTCTTTCCTTTGTGTTACCTTACCCTGTAGTGATAGCTTCGGTATGTAGATTAGGTGCGGCGACGTCCGCCTATGCGCCCTAAGCCATTAATTGCTGTTGTTGCTTACTTATACAAGTAGAGTGCGCATGAGTTTTTATTCTGTATTTAGTCATCACATTGTTGTTGATTGACATCATCTTTAAGAACTCAATAAAGAAAACAATGTATTATTTCAGAATTTGGGAATGACTGGGAGGACGACACACAGAAAGCATCTATGCCACATCTCATTGTATCAACCCAATATGTATTACTGGCTGAAAAAATCTCAGAAAACGATACAGGTACATATATTTATTTGTTTGTCAAGTAATAAAATAAATTATACGTTTTCATTCAAAAACGCATTTGAAATTTAACCATGTTTTTCTGCAGGTGAACCTATTCAACGCTTGGATCGGTCTGGGCGCAGGGCCACTCATGAGCGAACCTCACGAGGTCCTCATGTCCACAGGACAGGGCCTTCCCGACCCCATAACGGACATACGACCAGCTCTGGCGACTTTGAAATACTACACGCCCTCAAATGGTTTGTTACTTTGTAACCTGTCCCTGTTATCTGTAATCAGTTTGTCATAAAACGGCGATTATATCTATTTGCGAATTTGAGCACAATGTTCGCGCAACAAACATTCTAGTGAGTACACTCGCGACTAGTAAGAGCGACACTAGTGAGTAAGCACGTTGAAAGGAACATCAAAATATTGGTTGCGTGCACAATATTCTCGTACAATGAATATTTGTTGCTGCGAACCAAATAACTAACGCAAAATTTTAAATTGAACCCAAACTCGCCAAGCGAATATTTCGCTGGTGAAGCCAAACCCTATCGAATAATTAAAAAAAAATTGTTTCAGTGTACACCTCTTCTGCGACGACATTCAGTTCCCGGGCCACAGTGTCGCTAGACATAGAACGGCCAGTGCTCTTTGAAATCAGCGGCGACCGCTTTCAACGTGTAGCCGACATAATTAGTCTTGTAAGTTCACATTACAACTACAAATTTCACAAATGTACATTTTATCGTCAAGGAAAATTCTATTCATATTAAGCTTGCGAAATATTACATGCTTGCTTACCTTAAGTGTAAAGGCTGCGTCCGAAACCCTTGTGCATTCGAAAGACTATCGCTGTCGTACTATCCGCTTCCATCCCCTAAAACTAAGCGAAAGGATCAACTGTAGCGCGGACGCATTATAACAATGTAAAATCGTGAAAATCCCTAGCGCGTTCCTCCGTCAAGTCTCGACCGATTTTAGTGGCTTTTTCAACAGGTATATAAGAATAAAATTGTCGATGTCTGTACGTTTTACAATGTAGTTTTGTATAGTTAAGGTGTAAAGGTGGTGTTCATACTCGGTAAATATTTTTTCAATATTTGAAGTATCACAACTACTACTCAAGATAATTTATCAAAAAAAAAAACTAAAGGTACAGTACATGCTAATGACCGAATTTACTCTGTGTATGAAAATCATAACTCTAGTGTTATAAAATCCAGGGACGAAAATGGGAACCACGATACTTCGTTTTTGTATGGAAAAAAATAACGCAGCGTTTGCACTTTAATTTGTTTGTTGCGCTAATAGATTTACAGATTGAGTACTTGTGATGCACAGATAGAACTTGATATTCTTGACATATTAATTCTGCTAGAACGAAGTCACAGGATTTCACTCAAATTCGCGAATAAATGAATTAATCATCAACCTGTACTAGACCACTGCTGGACATAGCCCTCTCTCAATTCGCGCCAATGCACCCTGGCTTTCCGCATCCATTATCACTCCATCGCAGCTGGAGGACGTCCTTCACCACGCTTGCAGAATCACGGTCTTCACTCAAGACCTCGTTTACCCCAGCGGTTGTTAGTTCTTCGGCTTACCCTTATACAGTTACGTGTGTTTGGCTTTTCTGTCTATATTTATTATCTAGTATATTTCGTTTTTTTTTTCATAGGTCCAGCATAAAATTGTTAACTCCATGGCGGACGAGTTGCCCCCGCAACCTCCAACCCCGCCGCTTTATAAATTGCGATGCTCACTGAGTAAGTATCCCGTATTTAGTATTATGGCCGTGTGGTGTCCGGCAGAGAAGAATAGCACCAACCCCTTACACTCGTGGGTGTCGTACAAGGTGGCTAATGTTTTCGAGGCAAAAGATCAAGAGTCTCAGCAGTCTGGAAAATGGGCAGCAGTATTTTCCATTGTTATATTTAAACACTGCGATCTCCAACCCGCCTGCCAAGCGTGGAGATTATGGCAATAACCTCCCCTTTCGTGGGAGAGGCCCTAAGTCCTGCAGTGGACTGCTACGGACTGTGATGATTTAGTATTATAGGTTATATGTATTACTATACTAAGACTGTGATTGCACTGGCAACCCTTCATTCAATGACGAAAGAAACACATTTTATGAGGACAGGGAAGGCTGTCAAATAATACGCATATACCTAATCATGCCTGTAACTGAAAATGGCTGACGAATGCACCCAAAAAGAGCTAGCATGAGGATTCATATACAGAATATGCCGCCGAATCTTCACGCTCATGGCCTGTCATCGCCATTGAAATTGAACCATGGGCCTGTCCTTACTCTCTTTCGGAAGCCTGTCCGCGTTTCTTTCGCCATTGAATAAATGGGGACATGCTGATACATACACGTAGTTGTCTTTTATTCGCACCCGCAGTCCAGAAAGGCGTTGAGACGATGATAGTGCACACGAGCCAAGTCGGTCTGAGCGGGCCGGAGGGCGTGGTGGGCTGGGACTCGTCGGCCATGCAGCTGGCGGTGGGCACGCGCCCGGAACGCGTAGTGGCGAGGGCGCTGTTCACCGCAGCCTCCTTGGCGGTCGGGCCCCCGGACCAGCCGAGGAGGCCGGCGTTGCATCCTATGCAGTTCGGGTATGCATGCTTATATACAGCTTTTTAATTATTTTATAATTAGCGCTACTTCATTCGAGTGTTTTTCTATCCTATAAACCTTCGTCTTGAATCACTCAATCTATTGTTGAAAATCGCATTATAATCCGTTGCGTAGTTTAAAATATATAAGCGTTCAGATATACATACATAGAGACAGACGGCAGGAAGCGACTTGTATACTATGTAAAGAAGTGAGTGATGCTTATGACAGCGCGCGGCACTGTGAGTTTGACGATGTCGTTATAGTTAAAAACATTGTGTAAATGGCAAAAATTTAGCGGCTATTTTTCACTAAAGGTGTAGACGTGAAGCTCGTAAAACTGCTACCATCAGTACTTCGATCTGACCATAAAAATACTTACGAGTATGTATTTTATTATTTTTAGCGTTGAATTTGACTGTATCTGGGAGGCGTGGAAGAAATCGGAAGGCGAGCATTTGTACCAGGAACCCGTTGTCCATCTGCTAGTAGAATTCGACCGCATAGTGATTGACCTCTGTCCGGACGACCTCAGCACTCTAGCACGGATACAGTACGCGCTCTCACAAGTCACGTACGTCTCACAGGTACGTCTGGAATTCTGGTTTAATACGTGTGTTTTCGATACGAGCAAACAGGTTACTAGTTACTAATGTTTCAGGTACCCCAACAACAATATATGGCCTCTGAGAGACTAAGATTATTTAGCGATGATGACCCTGTTTTAGATGTAAAGAAAGTAAGGTCTGTCGCAGACTTTGAATCAGATCATTTTTACAAGGATGATTTAAGGTGAGTTTTAAATTATACTTCCTACATTGTCTTAATCAATAAAATTATAAAGTCGCGGACACACCGACACATATTAGCGACGCTCTTATCGTGGACTTTACCTCATTGCAAGTCGGAAACACTTCTTCATAGTTACCTCAATACAAATTAAGTGTCGTTGGCAACTGAGTTTATCTCGAAAGTCGACGATATACCGGCGAGGGTAGATTTTGGCGTGTTTCCGAAGTTAAAATTAAACACTTACCGTAGCTTGCCCTAATTATTTTTCCAGGAGTGGCGCGTTCAAACTGGTGAGCGGTGGGCAGCTCCCTATGGCGTACCAGGTGATGATGAACGGCGACATAGTATCATGGCGCTACCCGCACCCGCGCGCTGTCACGCGCCTAGTCGCGTTCCCGCTGCCTGAACAGGTGATCAAGGAGTCCATATTGTACTGTTTGTGGAGGCAAAACTTTCAGATTTTCGTAGATTGGTAAAAAAAAAAATTTAATTTGTTCAACAGAAAGTCGAGATCGAATGCGTGCTGGAGTTATTTAACCGGGTGCTGAATAAGTGGGAGGCTCACACCTATATCAGTTTGCCAGTAGATGAACCCAGAGAGATTAATCTATTTGCATCACCACCAGGTAACATACGCAGATTAGCTGTCTAGATAATTGTAACATTTCCTACAATTCATGTATATGATATTTACATTTTAGAGGCTACTTTCGCAACAATCTGGCGATTTAGAGTGCACAACCCAGCAGTGAAGGAGGTGCCCTATTCTTTCAACGAAACGAAATATTTGCCGAGGAATGAACCATTGGTGCGGGTTTGATTAATTTACAATATCACATCTATCTACCTTATTATTTTATTCTTTCTGTTGCCTTAATATGAATTTTGGGGTTGCACAGGAGTTCCAGCAGTGGGGCAAAGCCTTATATACAGTTTCTCAAAACAATTTTCCACCATTGTAAACAAATGGAAAAATTAGAATATTAATTATAGCCGTTCCAAGCGGTTTTCACCCGTGCGCAGTTAGTCTGTAAACATTCAATTTATTATTTTCTCAGGATAAAGAGTAGCCCATGCCACTCGGGAATAGCTTCCTACTACTAAAATAATTTTAAAAATCAGTCCATTACTTTTTGAGTTTATTACAAACAAAAATACAAATCTTTTTTCTTTATAATATTAGTATAGATAGGTAATTTATAGATCGTTTAAAGTGGTTAGTGAGTAATAGCTTGCAAAACTGAAGCAAAATTTGTGACTTCACAATTATCCATTTGTTTCGACGGATTGACGAATACATTTTTCTATACGATTAGTGGTTTGTTTATATCGATGGAAAATTGACTTGATACCAAGATAAGTTGCAGAAATTAACATGTTAGTCTCATCTCCAGGTGGCAAGCAGCCAAGCAGAGTCGGAACCGGCTGGGACCTGGCGCAGTGGCGTCGCAGCAGAACAGCTGGCGGGCGCCCTCCGCGTGGACTCGTACTTCGCCCCGCGAGCCTTGTCCAGGCTGCGAGTAGCCTCGAGACTCACCGCCTTGCACATCTACCTGCATAACTCCTTGCCGGATTTACAGCAAGAGTGAGCATTGAGTACAATAGTTTTTTTTGTAGGTCACAGTATAGGAAGGTCCTTCTCTTGATCATCATCACAGCCCATAATAGTCCACTGCAAGACTTAGGGCCTCTCCCATGAAAGGGGAGGTTGCTGCCATCATCTCCACGCTTGGCAGGCGAGTTGGAGGGCAGGCGAGTTGGAGATCACAATTTTGTAAATATAATAATGAGAAATGCCCACTTTCCAGCCTACGGAGACTCTTGATCTTTTGCCTCGAAAACATGAGTCGCCTTATACGACACCCACGAGTATAAAGGGTTGGTGCTATTTTACTCTGTCGGACACCACACGGCCAAGATACGATCTTGAGTTAATTTCTAGTTCGCGACTCGAGTCCACTCAGTACGCTACTGAAAATTTCGTCAATTTCGTCTGATTAAAAGGATATACATACATAATGTTGAATAATTCTAGTAACGAAGAAGCACTTGCACTTCACATCTTCATCATCTACAGTTAAACAAAGATATTTTGAAATTTCCTGCACAAATTCAATATTGCTCCGTTGGTATTTTGACGAGATTGGTAGAAGACACGACACGCAGTCGATCAGCATATCGGTATACTGACTTAATTTGCATGCCTCTGGGCCGGGGTGGCTGAAAGCATCAGCAATCGTTATCGTTTGTGCAATAGAAATAAAATGCCTGGACATTGATACTGAGAGTGTTGTAGATTTCTGTCACTTGCTTGAGGAAAACAAGGATGTGCAATACACAATAATCTTTCAAAATCTTTACAGGGTACCTGCCAATTTAGAAGGATTTTATATCTCGAAGACACTTATACGCAGCCACCGCGTGATAAGTTTTACCATTCATCAATCATCACTTTACGCGGAGCTGGGTTCTGTAGCTGGCAAAATTATGCTTATCCGAAGTGAAGTTTCGTGAGTATTGGTTGTTTTAGTTGATTTTTATTAATGTTGAACGAGTCTTAAATTCAGTGACATTAATCATGACTGCGTATATTTTCAGGGGTGATATTTTAGACTGTGCTACTGGCACGATGGAGCAGCTAGTCGACCCCTTCCAGATTCAAGGCGCAGTGGCGGTTCGCACGGACGAAGAAGACCTGCGTTCACGATTACGCACATCCAGCATACGCCTGAGTCTACATATACCACGAATACAAACTCTGAAAGCATTGGCTGTTGACTGGGTCCAAGCTTATGAGGAGGTAATGTGGATGCTATAAAAATTCCGTTTATTATTGGAAACCCAAAATCAAAACAATGGTATTCCTTAGTATGGAATAAACTGGTATGAAACCACTTTCATTGAATCTGGAAGCGTTTTGATAGAAGAGCGCACCCTGGCCAAGTTACCCACTCTTAAAACATTCGTGTCATTTGCGAAAATAACAAGAAGCGAGAGAGATCTGTCAGGACCATAGCAAGTGGAACAATGTGGTCTCCGCCTACGGGAATAAGGCGTGACGTTGACATCTGTATATGTCTTCGGCATTTGTCAAAATGCTGTTGCTAGGTGAAATTCCTGTGTATTTTTTTGTAATCATAACATTCCGCCAACCTCTACCGCCCAGCAGGTCTAGACAAGATGCCAATCGCTTCGTAGCAATTCTATTGCGACCGTCGATTGAAACTTGTCGGCGGTCTGCCAGCGCTGGCCGATAGTAGCCGATAAGTTCCGATCGACGGTTAGAGTTTAGCCCCGCAAACTTTACCAGCTCCATATTTCCCCAGGGAATGCTAGGCAAGCCTCGTACCGAGCGACCGCCGCAAAGCATAGAGGTTGCATTGGAAGGCCGAGTGTCCCTTTGGGTGCATAACCTGTGCTCTTCGGCGCTGCGAATCGGACAGACCGGCACTGATGAGGTGCTTACGATCACGCCATTCGCCAAGGTGGCCTACCGGTCAGTAACGATTACGTATTATTCTTTAAATTATAGCTTCTAATGTTGCTCGACGATGATTTCGAATCGTTTAATACATTACGAAAGACTTGAGTTACTGTAATATTTTTGCAAAACAGCGTTAGTACTGAAGTAATGTTATCAGGTGGTAGGACTCTGTCAAGCCTGAGGAGTCCACCTGAGTGAGTACCACCGCCTTATCTATTTCTGTTGTCAAGCAACAATGCTTGCATTGTTGTGTTCCGGTTTGAAGGATAAGGTAGCCAGCGCAATTACAGGCATGGGGCATTTCACAGCAGTCCTCACAGTGCTGAATGACAACGCACCTGCCCACCTGTAACCTAAATGCATGAATAGTAAATGTCATGGGCGACATTTGCCGCTTACCATCTGGTGGGCTGTCTGATCGTTTGTCACTGCGTAGTATAAAAAAAAATAATCGGTCATCATCGTCGTCGATTTAAGAACCTCGCTCTTGTCGTTGAAGCAATCTCCATTTTAGTCTATAGTCCACTATTGATACTAGAAGGGAAAGTTAAGGGAAAAAGAGTTTAAAAAAGACATAGAAGATGTTAAGCCTGCATTCCACGGTTCGTGATTTTGCGAACGGACGCGGACCAGCCCGCAGCCAGTGGAAAGAATGTGGTCTGAGGTGCGTCATCCGGTACGTGAAAATCAGTAGAATCACGCACCGTGAAAAGCAATCGGTGCGCGGCCGTCCGTTGTCTTCCGCCGTGGAAACGTTATAAATATTTGTTTCTATTACAGATGGTGTTGCCCTACCGCAGAAAAGAGTTTAAGATTTTCCCTCATCACAAACAATCCTGAATGGCGCTGGTCCAAAGGTAATGAAAACTTTCTACGACTATGATGAGTAACAATCACAAATGTTGGGTTATTCACTTCTGAAGTAGTTCCTTTTTACGACACGGTTATCTCCCTCTCTTGTCAGTTGTCGCTCAGTGTAGTACACTTGTGTCAGACTATTTTGTCTCATTGTAAGTATTTGTGTCCATTTTGACTTTTACAAGCTTCACCTGTCACTGTGTCTGTTCGTAATAAAATTGTAGAATCAAAATTAGACCCACGTCCTGGTATTCAAGGGTAATGGCATTTTGCACACATACGTACAAATCAGATGACAAAGCAATATTTGTGAGCTGATTTGATGATTGAGGCAGAAGATAGCCACAGGCACTGTTGAATAACGTAACTAACAGAAAAGCTCCAGCTCAAACCACGACCATGTTCAAATTTACTAAAGTATTTTCTAAACTACTGAACCGATTTTAATGAAACAAAGCTAAGAACCTGTCTTTCAAATAGAGAAAACCGTGTCAAAATCAATCCATCCGTTGGGGAGCTGCGAAGCCACAGATCGACACATAGAAACACAGAGCTACAGATACGTCATGTCAAACTTATAACCCCTCTTTTTTCGTCGGAGGTTAATAAATTAAAGCTACCCCATTGAGTTTGGGCTCGTCTGATTAGTCTTGACAAGTACTTTGATTGATCATAGAAAAGGCTTGCTATGAATTTTTTGCATTTTTTTTCAACTTCCCCCAACCAGGCGTGGCGTTCGCGAGCAAGACGACCCGCGTGAAGCTCGACTGCCCGGAGGAGACCGAGGCCGGCAACTCGAGCGACCACCTGCTGTACGTCACCCACTTTCAAGCGGGCGCTGCGAAACGGATAGAGATCGCCGGCCGTCTGCTCCTAGCCAACATGCTGCGCTTCGGACTGCATTATAAGGTTAGTACTGTGGGGTTGATTATAAGGGAGTTCATCAACACAGCCCGTAACAGTCCATTGCAGAACTTAGGGCCTTTCCCACGAATGGGGAGGTTATTGCCACAATCTCACGCTTGGCAGGCGGGTTGGAGAGCGCAGTGTTGTAAATATAACAATGTAAAACGCAGCTGCCCATTTTCCAGCCTACGGAGACTCTAGATCTTTTGTCTCGAAAACATTAGCCACCTTGTACGACACCCGCGAGTGTATGGGGTTTGTGCTATTCTACTCTGCTGGACACCACACGGCCGAGTATAAGGGAGTTACTGAAGCTCTACTCCCCCGAGGAGACGGAACCAGAGCGGCGTCATGCTGTATATAGCCCATGAGCAGGTGGGCGCTGCGAAACGATGACCATGCCAAACTAAAGTTCAACCTTGTAAATGTGTGATAAAGCAAATCTTTTGCCGCTTTTACAATAAAGTTATACTATTATAAATAATAATCTGTTCCTGCCGTCGAGTAAGGTCTGAGCTCCATGTAGTGGGGATTTTGGGAAGTGTGCAGCAGTGACCACTTTCTATCCGGCGGCCCACTTGCCTGTTTATTTATTTAATATACCAACACAATACACATATTAAAGTTACAATTTACTTAAAACAAGGTACAAGACGTATATGAACCCCCTTCACTCTTACGGTGAGGGAAAACATCGTGATGAAACCGGCACATTCAGGTGACGGAATGTGTAACCATGATCCAATCTGGTCAGGTTCCCCTGGTAGCAGGGTCACGGAGGTCAGATGGCAGTCGGTCCGCTGTAATTACCTGATCTGCCAAATCTTGGATCATGGTCCAGGCGGACCCCGGGCCCTCGTGCGCGAGAGTACAACCGGAGCGTTAACGCCAAGATGATGTAGATGATGACAACACTCACTTCAACCTAAGCACTTGCTTAAAATAACAATGTAATACAAGGAGATTTCAGTTTAAAAAATGCCTGTATCGTTGGTGTACCCCCCAGGTGCGCGTCCGCACGAAACGCACGGGCGCCTGGCGCGCGCTCACGGCCGGCGAGTTGCCGCCCGAGTCCATCGGCCGCAGCGTCGTCTGCAGCTCCACCTGTGACCTGGTGCTCAAGTGAGTCACCACATCTGTGGGTCATCTCATTTGGGGATCGCCTCATGTGCTTCATTGCATTGAAGTTTCGCGGTCGACTGTACAGTAGAAAGACATAAGCGATCGCTGAATAACATTTAGGGTGTCTGGTGCGTTGAGCGGGAGTATATCTGCGGTTGCCTCATCTACTTCATTGCATTACAGTTTCGCTGTCGACGTTATAGTAGAAAGACATAAGCGACCGTTTAATAACATTTAGGGTGTCCGCTGCGTTAAGCGTACGGCCCCAGTTCTAATTAATTCCGGGTTTAGGACGTGGCGCGCGCGATTAGAATACGCTGCTCCACGCGCCGTGCTCATGCTTAACGCAGCAGACCCCTTAGCATCGCCAGAGCGATATAACTGCGAATGCTGAGAAGATGGCCGAACGGCAGTTGCAAGGGTTGAGGTCTTGACCCTCCTCAATGTTAGTGAAGTAGAATTGGTAGCGTAAGAGCTGATGCTCAGTTTCAAATTGCTTCTTTCTCTTAATTGAGAAATATTTTCGTTTATTACTAGATACTGATATATTTCATTACTTACAGGGTGAAATTCACAAACAACGAAACGAGCTGGTCGGGAGACATACCACTGAAAGAATGCCCGAAAGAAAACGTTCCTTGGCTAGTTAAAGGTAAATAAAATTACAACTTCGTTGTATGTTACAATGAAGTATTGCATTTAAAGTGCGTTTAAATAAAAAAAACAATACAATTAAGCACGACAACGATAACAATGCCTTATAGGAGGCGTCAATTGTCTTCGCTAAAGAAAATATAGTTTCCCCTATTAAATAAGCGGTGTGTCAGTATCATAGCTTATCGATATTATCTGCCTACCTATGGAAAACGGGTGTGAGCATGTAGGTATTCTTTTTATGTTATACGGCAGACAAGCAACACTAGGAGCACTACCAATGCGTTGCCCACCTCTGAAGAGACCTCTAATATACCTCTTGACCGATCCAATGTCGTAGTCCAAAGGAAACCCTGAGGCTGGGAGCTCATTCCACATCCGAATCGAGCGAGCGAGAAACGTTCTTTGTCTGTTTTCTTATTGACAGCATGCTAGTTTTATTTACACATATTTATTATTTAACACTTTTTGTTGTGGCCTCATGATGGAACTCCATTATTATGAATTAAATCACCTTTTGTAAACTAGTTGCACTTTATTATGCAAATTTTATTAAATTGCAACCGGTTTCGAATTACTTATCTTGCCTAAATAAAGTGAAACTAGTGTACAAAAGGTGATTTAATTCACATTTATTATTGTTTAAACTGCATCTTACAATGTTCCTGTCCAGTGCCGAACCTCGGCGACCTCTCGTACATGGCTGTGTGGTGCCGCGTGGTGCACGCGCGCACCAGCGGCCGCGTGCTCGCCACCATATGGCCGCTCTACGTGTTGCACTCGCATCTGCCGCTCGATGTCGATGTGAGATGCATTTGTTGTTATCTACTTTTTATACACTTCACGCTTTATGACTTCAATCTTAAACCTGAATTTGTTAAGTACGTATTGTTTTAGTTAAGTATGTATTAGTTTATCTAGTTTCTATCGGTGGAAACCTATAATTGGCGCTATTCTGCCAGTAATATTTTATATTGTAATCATTGCTGTTAATGCCTTAAGTATTGCTGACCTTAAGTAGGTATATAAAATAAAATAAACGTAAATGAGTGGTTAGCCATGCCATCGATACTTCTCAGAGATGGCTCCGAGCCCCGTGAAGCTCTTTCTATGACCATTATCAACAGAATGCGACTTATTTAGTTTTATTATGTTTTTATATCTTCTAAACTTGTTCAGTTTGGAAGATATAAAACAGATTACATTGCTGAGTTGGTAAATCGGTTGCTGAGTCAGTGATTCACAAATTCATTTAAAAATCAAGTTATAATAATCGATGTCCTTTTGTCTTTAGAATATTCTATTAAGTTCTAAAGAACACGAAATATTTTTGAAGCTTTTTTATTTTTCTGTTTATAAAATAAGACGTTATCACCAGACGACCAAATCAAACTTCTATTTCATCATCATCATCATCATATCAGCCAGAAGACGCCCACTGCTGGGCATAGGCCTCCCCCAGAGATCTCCACAAAGGCCGGTCCTGTGCTTTTCGCATCCAGCTGGTATTTACCTTAAGGAATATTGTTACCTATATTCAACCATGTTTCCGCTACCAACCTTACTTAAGAGGCACAAAACTGACTTTCAAACAATTCTTTAAAGATACTCGTGGTGACTGAGCCTGGAAGTGTTACGGACCTATCGAAGGATGACACGAAAAGGGCGCCTTTGCTGCAAACAGCGCCGGGGCGCGGCGCTAGCACGCACTTACTGGCGCCCGGCACTACGTCCGCGAGACACAGTCTTTCGTTCCAATACAGGTGAAATCACATTCTGCGTGCATAAAAAAATCAGATTTTCTATAGGTACCAGTGCAAGAGCATAAGTGCATTGCCACTTCAAGAAAATTTTCCTTTGCCGCTAGAGCGACATTCTCTTTGGTGCATCTTTAGCTAAAATCAGGTTGCTAAAAGAAGGGAGCATTAGGTGTCCCTCATGCCCAAGGGACTCACCCTTTCCCCCAGGGTATTTTTATGTAATAAGTAATAATTTAATTCGTGAATGCTATAAAAACTGTTTAACATGCGCCACCTTAAGAAGCAAAGGATTATGATTCTTAAGGTAGCCATGCACTTATACTCTTGCATTGTACCTATACCTACTACTCAGTGATAAACGAGCAGACAGATGATGATAAGCGGTAACTGTAACTGCGGATTGACTGTACTTAGGTTTCATGCAGCAAAAATGCAGAACCGCAGATGCGTTGTTGTCACTGTGAGAACTAATATGGCTATTCTTCAAACTGGAACACAATAATATTGTTGCTTGGCTACTGAAATAGATAAGACGGTGGTACTTACCCAGCTTGACCGTCAGGCAATAGAGTTCTACCACCTGAAATGCAACAATTGTCAATTATGCTCTAGAGTCTAGCGTGTCCATTTTACAGTCCTTAATTATTGACATTATTGGCAATTGTATTTGACTGTTTCTTTTCTTGTAACAATGATTACGCGCTTGTAATACGCACTTTTAGGTGCAAAGCAGTTTTAAACAATTTATTGTAGTTTCATTTGTTCTACGTAGCGTATTCAATATTATGGACCATCAACGTATTCAGTTTAAAATAGCCGACCTATAAGTAGAAATTTCTATAATATCGGAAGCTACTTTTCATAATCATGTGGTCCCAACGAAACGCTCAAGATTGTCCAGGAACCCTCTGATATTATTCAGTTATGTTAAAACGTTATGTATGGATGAAAATATTATGCAGATGGAAAAATACAGTGCCACCCCTGCTAAAGAAGCGGCTGTCGTACTATAAGTGTATGATATCGTTTGTGCGCGCAGGGATATCGAGTGTCCGGTGACTCGCGAGGCGGTGCCGCTGCACTACGGCGCGACCGACACATCGGTGTTCGACAAGCGGTCCCAGATCAACCATATTCATGAGGTGCTAGTCGAGGTAGAGGAATGGTTAGTCTAATCAAATTAAATATACCTTAGTTGTGATGACTTGTTGTAACAGAAAAACGAATATTTCGAAAGTTTCTTTCGGGTAATCCGTTCAAAATCAAAGTTTTAAAACGTAAACAAAGAGCTATAGCAATGCGAACGAAAGGAGAAAATTATTGTGAACACAATTTCGCGACTGTGTACCTATAACTTCATACAAACCGAAACACCTTTCCTTTTGTTGGTCTTGCTTAAAAAAGTGTTAACTTATGAGTTGTTTATCTTTTGGTTATTTGACTTTGGAATTTGCTTTGGTATTTATTTTAAAAGTCCTGACCTGTGCCTATGTCGCCGTCGCCGACAGACGTATTCCACCTGAAATTAACTTGGTAATAATGTATGTTTACCGTGTCACAGGCTGTCGCATAGGAAACGCGGCACGGTCTCAATGTGGCCGTACTCGCTGGTCACCAAGCACTGGCCGTCGACATGGCAGCCGGCGTTGTTGCAGCCCCGCAGTGACGTCAGCGTGAGTAATGACCACTGCGGTTACCACAACAACATCACCGAATGTACTTTGGTTCACGACTGAGAGATGTTTCTTTAGCAATCTGCCGTCATATATGTTTACGATGGTTGTCAGAATGTCACTTGGATCGCTGTTTAGATCCTGGTTAAACATCATCATCAGCCCGAGCCCGACTGGGGTCGGCCTTGAGGGGTGCCTTGGGAGGCGCGGCACTCCAGCTATTTGGGTAGAAGTTCGCCAGACACAGGACGTTTTGACCAGCCGACTGCCATTTCTGTCGAATAACTTTATTCCGGATAGTGTGCCTTACAGAACATTGCGCGCTCTAACGTCCGCTGAGCAATGTTGAACTAGTGGACTAGTCTCACTGTTTGTGTCCATGTGTTCTGCGCTGTAAAAGGTCATAACGGATAAAACTTACTGATTGGACAGAATGGACCAGACACATCAAAATCGCCGACACATTTTGACAATACAAATAGAACTGGGTCGGCAGGTCGGCGTCCTCTTGATTTCTCTCGTGACCTTCGTACCCCACCGCAGGTGCGGTACCGCGCGGTGCGCGCCGGCGGCGGGTGCTCGCTGGAGCTGCACCTGTCGCCGCTGGTGCTGGTCTGCAACGCGGCGCCGGTGGCGCTCACGCTGCGCGCGCACGACGCCGCGCCGCTCTGCAAGCTGGAGCCGGGGAACGCGATCGCCGCGCCCTCCGTGCTCGTGCAGGTGCGTTCTGGGTGTAGAGTGCAGACAGGACGGGAAACTGGTTCAACAGTTTCCATCATCATCACAGCCCATAACAGGCCATTGCAGGAAAGAGGAGGCAATTGACATAATCTCTCACGCTTGACAGGCGGGTTGGAGATCGCAGTGTTATAAATATAACTGTTTTCCAACCAGCGGAGACTAGATATTTTGTCTCGAAAACATTAGTCGCCTCGTATGACACCCACGAGTGTAAGGGGTTGCTGCTATTCTACTCTGCCGGACACTACACGGCAGTTTTGATAAAGCTGCTTTATGACGTGCATCTGAACTTCAACCTAAGGGTGATCAAGCATTTTCTTTTTCAACTTTACTAGTGCTTAAGGAAAAGGTAGGGTGACAAGGTTTTAATCTCTCTCTAAAGACACACAGAAACTATGATCTGAGGAAAAACAGTAACAACATTTATTTAAAGGTTTGACTAAGTTGCTTTATGACGTACCTACAACTGAACGTCAACCTAAGGGTGGTCGAGCAATTTCTTGGTCAACTTTACAAGTGGAGTGGAGACATATTTTTAATCTCTCTCTAAAGTCACACAGAAACTGTGATCTGGGGAAAAAGAGTAACAACATTTATTATTTAGTTACTTCACCCGACACTGCTTTGATTCTTAGCCGGTAGTATACGATTGTGTTACCACTGAATTGCTTCTTTCACGCGTTTAAATAAGATAGAGTTATCTTATTTCCACAAGTCTTGCTAAGAGTGCGGGTCAGACCAATGCCATCTACCTATCGATCATCCATAACCACCAATCCGCTTTCCAGAAACCGTTCTTCATGTCAATGGAGATAGGCCGCGAGGCGTTCGTGAGCGGGCAACTGGAAGTGTTCCAGGGCGAGCCGGGCCGCTACGGCACGTTGCCGCCGGGACAGGTTGCACTCGACCACTCCGCTACCTTCGCCATTCGATGCAACCACAAGGTGAGGCTGCAACCGTAGTCACAACCGCCCTTTTTAGTGCCTAGGGAGGCACACGATCAGATAATACTTCTTCAATAAATAAAAAATTTACATCGTGGCGTTAATGTCCCGATTGTCCTCTCGCGCGCGAGGGCCCGAGGTCCGCTTTGACCATGATCCAGGATTTGGCAGATCAGATAATTACAGTGGAGCGCCTGCCATCTGACCTCCGTGACCTGGGGAACCTGACCAGATTGGATCATGGTTTCACATTCACGATAATCCATTTTTAATATTTTTATTTATTAATGTCACGTTAATATTGCGTTTACAGTTATTCAGCGTAAGTAAATGCGTTTATAACCTCACAATAATTTTTTGTTATGATTCTTACCCTCGCCGTAAAAGCACAAATCATCGTCATCATCATCTTGGTGTTATGTCCCCGTTGCACCCCCGCGCGGCACGCGAAAGCCCAAGCTCCGCCTTCCTGCAGTTACAGCACAAATGATCTTGGAATTTTAATTGAGCTTTCATTTTACTTTATAGGTTGCGTTCCTTACCATGTACTACGAAATTATAGAGGACATCAGAGTAATTGGAATTACCTCGACATATACTATCGTCAATAGGCTGGATACTACGATATTGGTAAGAATTGAATATTTTATTTGCTGGTTTATACAAAAACAAGAATAATGTAAACACATAAAACTTATGTTGTATGATAATGATGTGTTCATAATATGTTTTCCAGGTAACAGCCCTCGTTGTGCCCGAGGAACCACACAAGGACGTGAAATTGGTTCCCCAAGCATTCAAATTACTAGAGCCTACGAAAGAGGGCAGGTAATTAAAAAGTGCAAGCTTTTGGTAGAGTTCGCCAGCTGTGAAATTCGCTGTGAAAGTAGTTGCGTATAATTGGATGTAGAGCTGCTCAAAGCTGTCAGTTCCTCTTTACCCACAGACTATTCTGACAGCAGACCTCACATCTTAGTAGCATTGTCATGTGATATTCAAAAACATTAAGCTCCACAATAGTAGAAATGGTTAATGGCTGTTAGGGGGGGCGTCGGTTATCTTTTCTTCGATATATTTTCTTTATTAGCGACATTTTAGTTCCCCCCAATGCCACTCTCAAGTATTGTTCTCTCAAATTGATTTGTCTTTTTCTTATGAAACGTACTTGGACGTCTCGTATTTCTCGAACCCTCATGTGCCGCCTTGAGTATGTCATTTATTTATTAAAACACACCGACAGTATACATATTTAGTAATTAAATCGTGGGCACGGGCTTTGGCCAGCGCATATTGAAACCTCGCGCATCCGTCCACGACTTAACGTGACTCCACCAGGCCAGCACATCCATCTATTAGTATAATTCACCACCAATTATAGTAAGCTGTAGTTTAATCAGTTGTACATTACTAGCGAGAGGTTTTCTGGTCTTTTCTTATTATACATGATATAAAACTTCCGGAAGAAATTGGTGAAAATCGCATCAAAATCCGATGCATGGAGTAGGAGGAATTAGCGGAAAGATTAGACAGAAGCGACTTTAATTTATACTATGTCTGACCAGATTGGATCATAGTTACACATTCAGTCGCCTGAATGTGCAGGTTTCATCACGATGTTTTCCTCACCGTAAGAGCATCGGTTAGGTTTTTAATTTATACTATGTGTAGACCCCTAAATTTACATAACCCTGCCCCCCGCAGCATCCTCGGCATGTCAGTGTGCCGGTTCTGGCTGAGCGACCGTTGGCGCGGCTCGTACGAGGCCCACCTGAATCCGTACCTGTGCGTGGCGCTGCCGACCGCCACCGGCGCGGCGCCCGCCGACGAGCCCGTGCCGGTGGCCCTGAATGCGGCCCATCCACGATGCGCTGTCTCGCTCGTCGGTGAGAAGGGAAAGTTGGTGAGTTGCAGAGACAAAATCTGAGCATTTGCCTATGGACGTTTGCAATACCAGGGCATCACTTGCGTTTCACCACCCCGAGAAATACTTGCTCCATGTTCGACTCCGCTTGTAAACTCGACCAAGAAATTGCTTTATCACCTTAAGCTTAAAGTTCAGTTGCATGTCACAAAACAACAACGTTGATTTTCCCTAGTAATGATAATCTGACTTATCATTCTCAAACTTGGTGATATTTTGGTTATACGAGAAGTTTTGTGAAAACTATCAATGGGATGATGATATAATAGTAGATTTTGTCCGCCACTTCGGTTATAAAGTTCCTGACAAGTAGTTTCCGCGGGAACCACTTGGAATTTCTTGAATTGAAATGTTATCTCGCTGTTTTGGGCTGTACCTACCATGCAGTCTAGCATGGGTCCAAGGGTCTTTCAATAACCGAAACCCTCCCCCCGCCCCCCAGACGCCAGTGGTGATCACCCAGCACAAGCACGAGGGCCGGTGGCTAGTGACGGTGGCGCCGGACCCCTGTCCGCAGTACATCGTGCACAACCTGTCACGACACAACATAGTGGTGGGGGAACCCCTACCGCCGCAGCCCGACACGCCTCCAGACGCGCCTATCATGGTGAGCTATATAACTTTATGTACAGTACAAATGCATAAGTGCGTCACCACGTCAAGAAAATTTCCCTTTTCCGCTACAGCAACACGGTATTTGGTGCATTTTTAGCTAAAATCAGTTTGCCAATATGAAAATGCTTATGCTCAAAGGACTCGTGCATACCCAGGGTATTTTCTTATTAATAATAAAAATAAAAAATAAATTATTCATGAATGCTATAAAAACCGTTTAACAACTGCACAGTATTGCAATGGAATATGATTCTTAAGGTGGTCATGCACTTATGCTCTTGCATTGTATAAACATATATGTAATATATATCCGCAACAAGTACGCTGGCCGTATGAAGAAATTGGTGGAATAAAGGGGACAGATATTCCGCCTCAACTGTCACCCAGCGTTCTACTTACGTGGGCAGAGCCCATATTGTTTCACTTCAAGACCGGGCGAAGTGTGCTCAGCAGGTTAAAGTGATGAAGAGTGGATTGTAGTTATGAAAGGCGGCTGGTCCTCGTGAAAGGTGAATAAGGTAAAATATTTGAATTTTGAGTAGTAAATAAATACAAAATTAAGCATGAAATTATTAATATAAATGATAGTTTTCCTAAAATTTGAACAAAGTGGGGAAGAAAGAGTAAGCAAGTGGACTTAGCATAACCATTTACCACAAACAGGCAGCACGTGACTGCGTCGGTGTAAAGCACTTCAGCGTGGTCCGGTCGGGCTCGATGCTGCACTACTCGACGCCGTCGTACTGCGCGCGGCACCCCGCCAGCGTGGACGTGAGCGCGCCCGCGGCACTCGTCATATTCGCCACGTACAGAGGTAATGCTTAGCCGTCTAAATAGGAGTGTCCAAGTTGTTTGGTAGCTTTTTATACCTCTAGTAGTGGACTCGGCGCGACTGCGTACGCGTACAGCTACTTTATCCCTAACTACTCTTTTTTCTTGCTTATAAACTTTCCTCTTGACTCGCTCTATCTATTTGTTGAAAACCGCATTAAAATCCGGAGCATAGTTAAAAGATCTAAGCGTACATAGATACGTAGGGATAGATGGCGAGAAGCGACTTTGTTTTATACTATGTATAGAAGGTGACAAACAAGCGCGCAGCCTTTAAATTGATGATAAACAGTCATCGCATCCTATAAACGTTTGCAATACCAGGGGTAGGGGTAATCCCGTATTGCCGACCCTGTAAAATGCATAATGATAAATCTAGGCCAGCTCCTGTGTAACTCAAGGCGTTACCCCAATGACTGTCATCTGTTAACAACAAATGCGCTCAACGGGTACAATCATTTAAGCGCTTGTCTTTGAGCATTTGTATTCAACATCTTTAATCGAGCAACACCTGGAAGTAACATGCCGCCTTGAGATTTGGGGACCAAATGTAGTCATTTGAATATCGTAGAAGCGAAATAATTTGATCCAATACGAAAATCTGTTTAATTTTACTCGTGTATTTATGTAACCTTGGTTTCTGATTCTGATTCTGTGACCAAGGTCACCGACATAACCATAAAGATTGCCAGGCTAAAGTGGCAGTGGACAGGGCACAGAGCTCGAAAAAACAGATGGCCTATGGGGCAGTAAAGTTCTTGAGTGGCGACCACGTACTGAAAGACGCAGCGTGGGTAGGCCTTCCACAAGGTTAACCGGCGATCTAGTAAATATCACAGGTACCAGCTGGATACGGAAGGCACAAGACCGGCCTTTATCTTTGTGGGAGGTCTATGCCCAGCAGTGGGCGTGTTTCAGCTGATATGATGATGATGACGATTTATGTAACGCATGGGCTCACTTGTTCCAAAACTCTGGGTTAAACCATTAACTCTGAATGAAATACCAGTAGCTTTCCGTTTGTGTCTGCAAAACTGGTACCCATTTGTCTCTATTGTCCAGACGACGTGGACCCCCACTGGTGCCAGCCGGTGCTGGTGGCGGACGGCGAGCAGCTGGTGGCGCTCCAGCACGGCCTGATGCTGAAGCTGCGTGTCGAGACACACCTTCACACCACACTGCTGGATTTGCAGGACTTCGAACAGGTGACTGAATAACCTGTACGGCTAGTACAAGTGTGCTCTCGCCCGCGATAAGCGAGAAATGGCGCGACATAGATACTGCTATTTCCTTCATCTTAGTATTGAGAAAAGGAAACAAACGCTCTCTAGTGGCGCGAGCTGTCGCGATCGCACTTGTGCTTGCCGTACTGTGCTCTATAGTTCATTCGCGATAAAAAAATAGAGAGTCAACGTTTTCCGCCTACCTAGCCCCGCCCCTCGACTAATCGGGTCGCAACAAATAGAAAGCTAAGTTCACAGTAAATAGTTGACGGCAGAAAACAACAAAAATGAATACCTCGCCGGTTGAAATAAACAGCAAATACTAGACTGGGCTGCTAAGCAAAGCCTTGGCTTTATTTTTAATTTGAGACAATTATGTTGATAAACCTTTTTTTAAATAGAAATTGTTTGAATTTTTGTTCGACTTTTAAAACACGTTTACTCATTATTTCCTTAATGCGAATGCACTATAGCTAGCATTACAAATGCCACAATGCGTTACCAATGTATAATTATTATTCTTTTTTCCATATCGTTTCTGCAGACTGACATATCGGCAAGCGACATCCGAAGTCGGCTCCAGAATACACCACAGGCATATTCGGTAAATACTCAACACAATATAATAATACTATTTTTAAGAGGAAACATTATAGATGCATGAATCATTGTGTACGTAGTCTTTTTAGTTTTTATTTTTGTTAGTTGGTCTGCTCTTCATATCTCATCTGGTTTCTTCATCGTTTAAGCCGTGAGATATCTCCTCTAACGGTAAGACATTATGCTTACGGCTCTGGGACTAATGAAAAGATGCAACAAATTATTTTCTTTTTTATTCAAGGTACAACCCTATTCCCAGCTAACATACGCTAATTTTGATTCCGCAAAACATAATGATCACGCCTCGCCTACGAAAACAAACTGAGTGCGGATATTTGAACGATAACCCACTTACCGTTATATCTAATTCAACGGTGTTACATGTAACCCCAACCCCAACCACAAGGAATGAGGATGCTAAGCCAGCCAATTTCTCTCGATCGAATTATGGATAAATTGTAAATTTTTTCTTATTGTTTTTAGAGGAAAGTAGAAGAATATCAAGTTCAATCATTTAACAACTTGGAGCGTATGCGCGCAAATGAACAATGTAAGTAATTTTAGCGCTAAGAAAAGAGCAAAAAAGACTTTACGCCAGACGCGTTCTTTTCGTGCTGAAGAGATGAAAAGTTGTCTGTTTTACACGCAAGCCGTTTTTTTTATGTCTCTTAGTCTATATTAGAATCAGGCTCATGATTCAATTCTAGGCTACTTCGCTAGTTCGTGATTTAAAGTCAGCAGTAGCAGCAAACAATTATTTGCTTACTCGTTGAACAATTAAAAATAGTTGGTGTTTCCTATAAACTAATAGACACACCTGGTGGTACTTAGGTACTTATTATTTCTACAGAGTGTAGAGGTACTAAATAATACAAATTAATTACTAAATATAAGACTGTTCGGGCATTTCATTTTTTTTAAACCGCTTGTATCCACGATTTATTATTTTATTTTATTTTTCAGTAATAGAAGGCAAATACAAGATATATGACGATGTCGAGTATAACACTGAAGTGAACTTATTAACTAAAATAAGACAGAAAGAAAGCGAGTTACGAGAAAGAGAGTTTCAAAGAATAAGTGAGTATAAACTGTCTTTCAAAGCAAGTTACAGGAAAGGTAAACAAACGACCAGTCGAATATGTCAAATTATTCAATAACCAAACATACCTTAAATGTTTTGATTAATTTGCTCTGTGAGTATGGCATTCATACACATAGAGTAACTTTATCATACTTTATACGTATCCTTACTGCTGACCTACAACTATGAAATTTGGCAACAAGGAAGGTTATGTAGCTTAAGTAAAGGGTAAAAAACCAAATCTGTTAATTTGTACATACAATTTGAGCTATATTTTGTAGTAAAAATTTTTTCACAGGCTTGTTAGTTTTGATC